>JALGAS010000007.1:2400000-3635561 GCA_023078685.1 Neopestalotiopsis rosae | reverse complement strand
CCCTAACCCTAACCCTAACCCTAACCCTAACCCTAACCCTAACCCTAACCCTAACCCTAACCCTAACCCTAACCCTAACCCTAACCCTAACCCTAACCCTAACCCTAACCCTAACCCTAACCCTAACCCTAACCCTAGCCTAAGCAAAAGTTGAAGAGTCAAGGGAGCATCTTGCCGAGGATGAAGAAAACAAGGGCGAAAGCGAGCGCGAGGTCGAATCCGCCGTTAAGGGTTTGAAATTGTCAGCATCAGTTTCGGTCTGGTAACCTGTAATAAGCTCCAGTGGCGACGGTATCTGTATACCCTGTCGTTAGCTCGTGCAGCGAGTTGATCTGGCCTTGAACCGTTACTTTACGATTGTTGAGATCCTTCTGACCTCTGAATGATATTGGAAAGATTGACTGCTCCGAATAGGCGCCCGAATTGGTGCTCAAGCTGGCCTGTATAAGAGTGTCATGATGAACTGCTGCGAGAGTCTTGCACTCTTGACCAGATGCGAAAAGCCAGTCGATAGTCGTGCGGAGTGTCAACTTGTTTCTGATTCTCGATGATTCGAGTATTGAAACTTGCAGATAAATCTTCCAATAGTTCGACTCGGCATTGCGCTGCAGGCTTGAGGCCTCTGTCCTTGTAAAAGTCTGTAAAATGACGCGATATCATGTCATTCATGCGTGGCTTCGCGTTAAAGAGTATCAATAGAACCAAGAAGCGGCATGCCTCTTCAGGTGCTGGGGAATCTGTTAGCCCATGGAATGCCTTGCGACTCCAACGTCGCTACTTGAAGAGTCGTCTTTGGGCTTCGAGCTATTCAATGGGCGTACCCTCTTCGATTTACTTTTCACCAACGTTGCTGCGAGGAAGCTTTCCTGTGTTTTTGGAGAGGCTTTCAGTTCGCCGGCCTCATACTTCTCGATATCGTCCTGGAAACGTTGTAGCTGATCTTGCATGCGTGTAATTGCTGAATTGGGAGATGGGTAGAGCCCACAGCAGGTGCGGGCCTGGCAGGTGGTTCGGGAACATGGATGATGTAGTATCTTTGTAGTGTTAGGCTTGATCTCTAAATTGGCTGTTCATGGAGCGCGACTTGAGGGAAAACTTACAGTGCTGCTTCGCAATCATCGACGTCTCACCGATCACAAAGTCCTCGTTTCTCAAGATAGTCGTTGGTTGCATACTCATGAGATGGGCGCACCATCGGCTTATCGTGTTTCTTCCTACTGGACCAGGACAGGGGCGGGCATAGCGAGGCCTGAAGCGGTACAGACTTTTTCGCAAAGTCGGACCACTTCAGTCGACTTGTAGATGCATGTTGAAACTTGCATATTGCTCCGTATGGACCGCGGCGAGAGGTCATCTCCAATATCGAGCTGCGGTTCGTCATAGTTGGCTTTTTCCATGGAGTGCCGTCGTTGGCACTCTCAGCCGAGCCAAGATACATGGACGACACAGGTCATTCCGACTGAAATGGCTCGCTCGGGGATGCTGTGCACTATTGCGGCCTGGGAACCCTCCAAACCCGATCGCTTGAAACAAGCTGTTGAGATGCGGGTATGTCTGGACCGTGCAAGGAGTGTCTTGAACAAGTAATACGACTGGGCGATGAAAGGCAATATGAGAAACCAAAGAGAATCACTCAACACGCTCCTAAGTTACTTGTTTGCTCCATCATAGAAAGTCAAAGAGAGATGACAATGCAACACGAATAAAATGCGTTCATGAACAATCGTGTCGGCCAATAGCCAAATGATCGCTGCTCGCGCTGGTTCCCCACCAGTAAAATATTCGAATTGTTTGGAGCAGCTCGCAGCACCTGAATCGCGACAACATCCTAGCTTTTCCCATCATCCAAATCGTCATATGCACTCCAAGCTTTCAATCGACCACTTGAACGACGGACATGTATTCCGAGGCAGAGACAAAAAAGTCCCAGTGTCGAGATGGAGCGCCCGTTGAACCCTACATTGCAGCTGGAGGAAGACATGATACATGTGTTCAAGAACATGGCAGAGCGAGTCTCAGATGTACAAAGAGAACTTGGTACCTACAGTTTCGGACGGTTATTTTTTGGTGGAGAGTAGAGGCCAACATGTGGAAGTTTATATGTAGGACCCAAGGTCTACTCACATACTGGAAACTATCGCTAATTGTACAATGTAGTCTACCGAGATGGTGATGACGAACCATATCCCCATGCCCTACATAAGAACCCGGAAAGTACGGTCAGCCGTACTGTGTACCATACGTCATGGAATGCGTCTTTTTAGAACGTGTACAAGCTCCAGACTACGATGAGTACGACTTGGCCATCGAGGTCTCTCAACAAGCCGAGGCTGGTGGTCTACAAAGCGGATCACCATGGTTTGACAGAGCCCAGAAGGATACGAGTACCAAGTCCAATTCGATATGCTTAGCAGGCCGTGAATGCCGCAGGTTTAGGAATATTCTCGAAAAGACTATAATAAGAATTAATAAAAGAGAGAAAGAATTGATTTGTATTCTCTGTAAAAAGAGAAATAAGCTATTTACTTAAGAGAAATCCAAAATTGGTAGGTTTGTGTTCGAGTTCCGTCACTTTCCCCTCCATTCTTGCAAAGGTTTCTCGAAGCTTCGTCAATTCTTCGTCCTTGTCGTGGGTATCCTTTCTCAGAGTCTTGCGCTCCATCAAGTACATCGCCTCTGTTTGTACGCGTTGATGGTCCTCCGGCAGAGATGGAGTGGCATTCTGGTAGTTGTAATAGAGCCGTGGCAAGCCTCTGATCGGTCCTCTGGCAGGTATGGGGTGTTGTTCTGATAGTTGTCATGGCGCCACAGGCCGCCGTCATCGAATTGCTTCTGCGCAAAGTCCTGGGACCACAGCAAACCTCTGACGGGTCCTCCGGCAGCGGTGGAGTGGCTTTCCGGTGACCACAAGCCGCCCTTGTTGATTCTGCGCAAACCTTGGGGATCAGGGCAAACCTCTGATGGAGTGCTTGTGGAAGAGATATTTGCATTCCTCATTACTCAAAATCTTGGGTCTCGATCATGGGCTTGTCTTGTCGTTTGAAAACCAGCTGGAAGCTTCTACTGATATGGGCATCCCCAGATACACGTTGACGTCGGGACAGTCGTTTGATGGTCCATGTCGTTGCATTCTGGGCAGCCAACACATCCTTCAAGCTGTTGGTCTTTACCTGCGCACAGGGCGCACAAAGAAGTATCACCGAGGATGTGGGGAGCCTGGAGGAAGCTGTGGGATGAGCGACTCTCATGACATTGCCTTGTGTGTCCCAGGGAACCCGGCGAGTCAGAGAGGATGTCGGGGGCGAAAGCCGAGAAACTTGTTCCGTGGGCCAACACAACAAGCTGATGGTCTTTACTTGCGCAGCTGCTAAGAGAGGATGTAGGCTGTAGGACAAATGAGGGACCCTCATGACATTGCCTTGTGTATCCCAGGGTCCGGCGGTTGCATGCTGGGCGGCCAGGGTGGGCACCGCTAAATCTATCTAACGGGTCGACGCAGCCCTTGAGACGGTGATCTGGGCGGCTGAATAAAGAGTTTGCAGGCTGGAAAATTCCTTGGTGGACTCAAAGCATCAGGCATAGACACGATGCAGAGGCCGGATAGCTTTGGGGCGAGATTTAGTATCATCGAGAGAAAGAATTCGAATGTTGTCCTGCGAACCAGAATCGACTGTTGTGGTTGATGCACCCGCCTCTAAAGTGCTGATTGTTCCAGGCAACTTACCCGCTGTGCCCAGGTACACTAGGTAGTGTTGAACAAGGAGTAGCTTTCCTATGTTGCCCGCCTCTAGTTTTGACGAAGTGCACGCTTATTTGGGTGGTCCCGGCTAACCCCCGGGAGGCCCCATACATCTCTCTGAACACCATGGTGTTGATCAGTGTGCTCAAGCACACTCTGGTGTATGGGTTCTATGGTCCACCATCTGACAGGTAGGTTAGGGACCTGGGTGCATTTCAGGTGTCTTGTTCTACCACTAGGTGCGATTTGCCCCACTACTTGTCGGTCAGTCAGGTCCTCTTCCCATCACACAATCCAAGGCATCAGAACAATCCATCGCATTGGTTCCACGACGTCTCCAGACTGGTAAACATCAAGTCAAGCCTTGTAAGTGCATACAAAAGTGGCGTCCTATATTCAATACTAATCTCCTCCGATTCTAGATGCGTACAGAGCTCGACTTTCAGCACGCAGAACCCAAAGATCGAGTATGAACCAAACATCTTGGCTCTTGACAGATGGATGCGCGCCAATTCAGTTGAGAGAAGGGTGACTGGAACGAGTCCGGCAAATTTATGCACATGATCCATGATCATTCGAAACTTATTTCCCTGGGATACACAAGGCAATGTCATGACAGTCCCCCATCTGTCCTACAGCTTTCTCTCGGCTCTCCGCATCCCCCAACGTTCTCTTCGAACGCCCTATAAGAATCAGCTAATAGTCTGGCCACCACGGTTAATCGTCTAAATTCTTGGCGCAGTTTTTGGTGTGGACCGAGCGCTTCCTAGAAATCCGCAGTATGAAACAGCAAGCAGAAGGAGATTCGCGATCAGAGAAAGAAAGAGGACGACGAAATCCGCAACCAGAGAAATGAGTGGAGGAACAGAAGCGGGAGCCAAGATCCTGCCGCTCAATGCTGCAGTAACTAATCTTCGAAACGAAACGGCTCGCCTCCGGTTGTCAGAGAATTCCCAAGGGCCAAAAAAGGAAACAATTATCTACGCAAATAAGAGAATCGTGGGAATTCGCCGCCACACACGAGATACACTTCTCAAGATGGATCAACTTATGTCACAGAAACGCCAGATCCTGGTTCCCTGATTCTCAGCAGTATATAAGTTTCAGAGCAGCCCTGAAGACTCATCGCATCGACACAGACAGAGGGCTGATCAACAAGCATACTGGTCAAGCGCACATGAACACTGTGCTGAGAACGTCAGACAAACTGGTTGTCATGTGTTTGGAGCCTCTCAGATTTGACGCCTTGGCAGTATAGACGAATAGAAGGAAGAATAGAAGCGCCTTATTGCCGAGAAATTTCTCTCAAGTAAATAGCTTAATCTTTTCAATCATAAACGATAAAAAGAAACTCTTTTCTTCTTCTTTTTTCGGATATTTCGATAATATTCCCAAACCTGCGTAAAAAAACCGCAAGGGTCAAGTGAAGGCCAGTGACTATGGCCTCCATCCTTGACGGAACGGACTGCCCTGACCAAGTGACGGATATCCGTCGTTTGAACACGGAAAGGATAGAATTCAGCACCGCCAGCATCCATCATTGGCTGATGATCAGATTGGAAGAACATGGCCTCTACGACGAGTAACAAGGAGGAATACGCGGGCAATTCATCTCCATCAGCGCGGACCTTGTCACGTACCTCCTTGTGCAATTCTGGGATTGACTTGCTGCGACTGTTCTCGGCAAGTTTCCACTCCAACGACTTCATAAACCCGCAGGCTGTAGCATGCTTCCATACAATTCGACGACGATCGTTGATCTCACAAGCTTTGGCGTACAGAATTATGCATGACAAGAATCGCATATTACCAAGCCACGGGCCGCCAAGGCAGAGTTTGACAAACTCATCGCAGAATTTTGGCGTCCAGATCGGGTCTGGGAACGACTTTCCTTTATACTTGACGTTGTCTGTTGCACCATATTCGAGATTATAGCGAAACGAAATGATGTCTGACGGCAATGCCCTCCGTATTCTGGTAAACTTTCGCCACACGGCGAGGAAGCTGGTGTTAGACGTGGCGGAATTCTCTAAATTTGGAGTTCTGTACGCTTCTAGAATAGGACTGCCATATCCGCTGCTGCACTGTGGGGACGCCACTGTAGTGTGCTCCTACAAAGATCTTCAGCGGGGCAGTCAGATCTCAACATCAACACTCGGCATTCCCTGCTTCTCACCCATTTTCACAATTACACCATTTCATTCAGCCATTCACCATTTCACACACATGTCAACTTTCAATGGCGTCGTGCATGAATTCCCCGACATTGCCATCGACTATTTCCGCACTGTTCCAGGTCGCCCGCCTCCATTAGCATGCTTCCTCAGCCATGTGCACAGCGACCACATTGCTGGGCTCGAGAGCCTAAGGTCTCCCTTTGTCTACTGCTCTGCCACCACGCGCGCGATCCTCCTCCAGTTGGAGAAGCGCGCGAATCGTATTGCTTGCGCGAATGGCCTACGAGAGGCACCGGTTCGTAGCTATAAACATCTCAAGAATGTTCTCAAGTCGATCCCTCTCGAGGCGCCGGTCGAAATAGAGATACCACCTCACGACCGTATTCAGGTGACCTTATTTGATGCCAACCACTGCCCAGGAGCTGTCATGTTTTGTAAGCTTCCTCAAAAGAGACTCCGATCAAGCTAATAGCTTAGTGATTGAGGGACACGGCAAAGCAGTGCTCTACACGGGCGACATTCGAAGCGAGCCGTGGTGGGTCAATAGTATCGCTAGAAATCCAAGCCTAGTGGAATACACTTTTGGATTGAAAACTTTGGATCGCATCTACCTCGACACGTCCATGCTTGACGATATTACTCTTCAGACAAAGTCCCAAGGCCTGCAACATCTCTTGTCTCAAGTGGTTCGGTATCCGCAAGACACCATATTTTGCATGCAAGCATGGACATTTGGGTACGAAGAAGTCTGGATTGCCTTGTCAAAGGCACTTGAATCCAAGGTACGTCACTGGATTGCTGGCGTGTCATGACTAATACGGGATAGATTCATGTCGATGGCTACAAGATGCGCGTTTATCAATCGCTCGTACAGAAATCGGGCACTGAACGCTTTCCGTTGCTTTCTCACCACAGCAAGGAAGCCCCATACCTCGTCGGCTTTAGCAGCGGCAGGAAGCAATTTGAGGGCTGCTTGACTGGCGATAAAAACGTTCGCATACATTCTTGCGAAAAGGATACACCTTGTGATGTTATGCGGACGAAGCCAGTCGTTTGGATCCGACCAGTCGTGGCCCTTTTGCCCAATGGCGAGGACATGAACGAGGTTGGTCTGGGAGGTGGCGGAGACGATCTCGAGCAGGAAGTCGATCTCGCTCAGATGGCGACTGATAATTTCGACTCACTTTTGCAATTGTACGTCCTGTTCCCTGAGGCGACTGACATTGATCTAACGTCTACAGGATCACAGAATCTCGGGACCTCTCGATCGAGTCAAAGAAGGAGATCAAGTTGCTCTTGATGACTCTCGCGGACAAGGAACATTCTCAGAATGAGTCCATGACGGATTTAAAAGACATTGACAACAGACTTGGAGGCATACTTGGGTCAATGATTCGATTGAGTGACGAGCAACAGCGGCAAGACAATCAAGGCCAGGAAGAGTCGTCTTTGCCAAGAAGAATTACATTTCCCTATGCAAGGCATTCAGCCTATCCCGAGTTGCGACATCTGGTCGAGACATTTAGACCAAAGGATGTATGGCCGAATACTGTCGACTTGCTTAAATGGGCAGAGCGGGATATAACCATGCGCAAATTATTTGGCGCGTCTTGTTCTGGCAATGAGTTTCGACATGATCTTCTGGTTCAGGACGCGATTCAAGAGCTGCGCCCGGCAAAACAGGTCCATTCTCAAGAGGATGCGGATACTCAGACGACAGCATCTTTGGGGTTTTCGAGTCCAATGACCTACAATGGCGCATGCGGCGCAAGCCAGCCGATGACACAAACGTTGCCCCTCGAACGAGAAATCAAAACCAAATCTGATCATGTAGAATCAGCTGATACAGTCAAAGGAGATTCGATGCGAAAGTGTGTGCATGAAGCTCTGTACTCGGATGAGAGCGATGCTACAGACGACTCTCACCTATTCAATTTGGCTGAGAATGACCCTCGCCATCGAGCGTTTCATTCCATGACTCGAAACTTGAGTAATGAGACATGGCAACCTATTCATTTGATATCAACCACTGATCATCATACCGATTTGGAGGCGGAACTAGGTCACCAATAATGGCTGCGATAGCAAATACTTCCGTCTTTGATTCTTGGGACCTAGTATTGTCAATCTAATCATACGCCATGACTCCCACGCTATGATAGTTTCTTCTCAATCTTGAGCAGTACAACACCTTCGCTTGCTACGCCATGCTGATTCATGAGCTTGACGAATCGATATCCGCTCCTCAGTCTATCAAGCCGAATGCATGCCCATGCAGCCAAATCATCTCTACCAATCTCGTCATCTTTGAACAGGAAGCGCACAAATGCGAGCTCTGGTGTCACACCTTGGACCTGCTTGAATTCTAAAAGTTCTCCCTTGTAATCAGGATCAATACCCTTCATCGTCTTTGTCTTGGCCTTGTATTCGCCCTCCTTGGCCTTTCCAGACTGGTGGAGCTGGAGAGTGTGATGGGGCTCCGTGTGGAGCTCAACCTTGAGATATGGTTTGAATTTGGCAGGGTTGTGATCATCCTCTGGCAGAGGCAGGTTCTGTGCGGCCAAGACGGTTATATGCAGATCCAAAGTCTTGCCAGAAATTTGCGCTTGGGTGGGAGCTGAGATGATCTCGCCAGTAGTGATTGGGGCCGGTTTCTCGTCGCTAGTCGCCAGCGGCTTCTTGCCACGATAACCTTCAGGCTTAAGCACATACCCTCCGGTGCCTGCAAACATGCCTTCATTGATCATCATTCCCTCGTCCCACTTTTGCCAGTTCAAAGCAACAATCTGGATTCCCTTTCTCCAAAACTCTGGGGGGTCAAGATTAGAGGAACCAATGCGCATGCCAGAGGGGTACGTTCGCATCATGTAGTTTTGGTTGTGCTTGAATAGATCGGGTGCCTGCTTTTCGTGAACCTCGAGGACGCCATTTTCCGAGAGCGAAAATATGTGGGACGGCATTTGTGCTTCGGGCTGGTTGAGCGACTTGAACGAGACACCGCGAGTGTAAATGCCAAGTTGACTGAGTGCGTCAATGATTTTCGAGGGCTTCTTCTTCTTCTTTGGCGCCGCAGTGCCCGTGGCTTGAGCCTCGGGAGGCAGGCGGGATTCGTCGGGTGCCGTGGTGCCTCCAGTGTGCCCTGGCGGCGCATACTTGACCTTGACCAGAATCTTGTTGCGCAAATCACTTGGTGCCGGCAAAATCTTGGCGTCGGCAGGTGGTGGCGACAAGAGAAAGTCGGACCAGACTTGATTCATTATGTTGACCATGGCTTCTTGCTGCTGTGCGGAACAGTGCACCTCGAGGCTGACAATGAGCGGCAGATTGGAGACAGTGAATGCATTGCCCCGAATAGCCTCGCAGACTGAGCGAAAGGAGACCTCCTTGGTCAGTGTATAGCCGTGAAGGACCCTAGGCTCAATGGCAACGGCCTGCGGACCCGACGCGACATGTTTCAGAGAAGTGTCGGACCCCTTGGCTTCGCTGTGTATCGAGACCGAGCTGGCGCTGGCCGTGTCTGGTTGCTTGTCGCTGCTGGTGTACTTTTCGAGCTTTTTGCCCAGTGATGTATTCTCCAGTCGACTCGTGATTGATCCTGGAATCTTCTTGGCCAATCGTTCCTTGCGGCTGGCCTTTTTGATTGCCTTCTTCTCCGAAGACTCCTCATCGCTGCTTTCACTATCAGAGGTCTCCGAGTCAGAGTCATCCCCGTCCCAAACGTCAATCTCGATGCATCTACAGCCACGGAGAAGAACATTTTTGTAAGCATCTGTACTGGAATCGCTGTACAGTTGATTGCCCGTCAAGTAAGTGTTGTGGCTGGAGCTGATAAAGTAGCTGCTCAGTGGCCAGGAGAAATCCTCATCCAGGGGCGGGGCCAGCGCATCTGCGGCGGGAGAGGTCATGTATTGCAGAAACCCATTCAAGTCCAGCTCCTAGTGACGAATCAGTATGATTGGCTTCACGTGAGACTTGGTTCTAGCGCAACAAACCTCCTTGGCCGCAATGTCTCCCGAGGGTTCATTGACCCTGTCGGCCTGGACATGGTGCAAGAATGCAATAACCTGATCCTTGGTCCACGTCTTTCGAGTGCCAGCGTGCCGGTTAAAGACCTGCTCGAGGTGCTTGAGTAGAGACGCATTTACGTTCTTGATGCGGTGTTCCTCCCCACTAGGTTGACCGCCACCAGCTTGATGAACGGCAGCGCTGGCGGGGACAGGGGCGGGGGGAGCGGCGTCAGTCATCTTGACTCGGCGTGAGATACAACCTCTTGGTCAAAGAGGGAGAGATGTCAAAAATCGCAGAAAGAAAATAAAGGGGGGGAACAGAAAATACCAGCTTGCAACGAGGACCAGAATCAAGATTCTTGACGCTATATGAACCAGAACCATTTCAAGGGGTCGCCGACTTATGTAACGCCTGGCGTGACCTATCCTATCCCCCAATGGTTAAGCTTCAGGGACCCGCTGGCCGGGTGCACCTCAGCTGTACCTGGGTACCTACCAAAAGCTCTAAAACACGGCAACTGGCCCACAATGACGAAGCCGTCAATTCAGCTCGTAGCTTCAGGGTCGCTTGATCGTAGCTTGGAACAGCGGATGGGTCTTGTTGCTCTTACCAGCCTGTCATGGCTTGAAAGTTTGGACCCTGTGGCTGTTAGTTTTCCCCATGTCACCACAAATCATTCACGCACGTTTGTGATTGAAGTGAACTGAATCACCTTGTATGCGTGATACTGTGACCAGTGGTATTCAGACCTCGAGTGCTTGTCCCCATAGAGTCCCGCTGAACTTGTTTCGTAGATACAGGCTTGGCACGAGCTGCAAATAGGCACCACGTACGAATACATTTGGAGTTATCCTCGCCCGAGCGCAGTGTCAAAGGGGACATGGCATCATGACGAGTCATTATAGATGCAAGGTTTTGTAAACATGAACTTCCAAATACATGCGACAAGGCGAGATCATCTGGACAGGATTCCTTCCTGTCGTGCTGCAGCCAACGAAATGTGGCTCTTGTCAACTGGCTTCCGGGTGCACAACGCCTTGCCCCGCGACTACCAGACTGCCCCTCCACGTGAAAGGCAGGGCCACCAGCTGATCCGATGCGCGCAAACTCGAGACGACACAAACACATGTCACGAACAGGGCCAGTCGATGATATGAATGATGGACAAGGGCACACGCATTACCAACGACTAATTCAATCTTCAATTGATCATTACGGTAAGGTAATAGCCAATGCCAAAGTTTATATGTGAGCCAATGTATTGAAAGCTTTCATATCTGTCTACAGAGTTCTTGCCTTTGCGTTTCTCTCATCGCAAGCCTGCGGATTGCAAACTCATCTTGAAGGCACTATGCCCGTATCGTCTCTACAACCCGCTTGAATTTCTTCAGCTCGCAGGTCTACAGTAGTTACACATGATGGTCATGATCTTTGTCGAGCTTTGCGCATCACATATGAGGGCCGCAGCGGTGGAAGCGGATCAGGCCTGACAACAGCGCTCAGAGCTTAAATCGCGAGATTGTAAGCTACAAACCCGAGGCCTCCGCACTTACAGCACAGCCAGCTCCGAGCCTCTTCTCCACGGTTGCTCAAGACTATCAATGATCCAATAAAAATAGCTTGCTTTAGGTCCCACCATCCCTAGCATGAACAATCAACGAAACAAACCTTGGCTACCACGTTCAAGATGATATGAATGACTGCACGGGGTAACATACCTCCACCAGTCTATTCTTGGATCTCTTGACTAGTGGGTTGCCTATCCTGATATTTCTAGTCCACTATTGACCGGTCCAGAACATGCCCTCTAGAGCAGCGTGAGGAATACCTTTGCAGAAAAGCCAATGTGTCTACTGCCTCATTATAGCGGTCGGCGATGCTGAATAATCACTGTTGCCTCTGCGCAGAAGAGCCAGGCCGTTACAGAAGAGTTCCAGCTCGTGCAAGTACGGTAAATATGTCCATGCGACATTGGGAATATCGTGCTGCTATTTGTAATGTGCCACCTACTCTACAATTGGTCAGACTCGAAAAGGTCTCGGTCATTTCCTGGCTCATTCAGTTGGCGCCTCACGACCCAAAATCGTGGGTGCATGGAAAGTCTAAACGGTGCACTACTGCATGTACGTTGGCCATACTTGGAGATGGTCATATGGTAGATGCTTCCAAGTCGGGACAGGACAGACGGATCACAACTCGATCTAGCTCTAGTGCGACATAAAGTTGATGGTGGTTACCAAAAAGGGCAGCAAGAGCAAATGCTGCATGTCCTGGGGCACGCATTTGTACACCTTATATATCTTAAAGACGAGGGCAGAGAAGATATTATGATTTCTGAATTGTCTCGACCATTTACCCTTGTTTCAATTCATGCATTGATATCACTCTCCCACCATGAAGCCTTTTACAATATTCGCTTGCATCGCAACAATGACCTTGGCGTACCCAGGCATGAATCGAGTTGTTCGCGAGATCAAGGCACGAGATTATGGAATCGAAAAGACATCCCCCGAAATGATCGGTGACCTGATTGACGGGTCTTTGAGTGGGACCGGATCAGCTATCAAGTCGATTTTGCAGACAGAGGATGCCATTGCGAAGCGATCCACGTACACGGCGCCCGGTCCCATCAATTCGGACGAATGTAAAAGCGACTCATGTTGCATTTGGAGCTACATTGCTTCCGAATTGCACAAATCTTTCCAGGATGGTGATTCTTGTACCGATCTTGCCCGTGGAGCAATCCGTCAAGGATTTCACGATGCTGCGACCTGGGACAAGGACTCGTCATATGGCGGCGCCGACGGATCTCTGCTGCTTTCTGATGAACTCGGCCGTTCTGAAAACGCGGGCCTTGGGTCAATCGGCGACCAGACCAAGTCATGGTATCACAAGTATCGAGACTACAACATCACCATGGCTGACCTGATTCAGGCGGCCGCCATTCTGGGAGTGGTTTCCTGCCCAGGAGGGCCGAGGATTCGTCTGTTTGTGGGCCGCAAGGATAACAGCCAAGCTGGTCCGACCGGAATGCTTCCATCTGTCTTTTCAGATGCGCAGTCTTTGATAAATCTCTTTGCAGCCAAGACCTTTTCCGCCGCCGACCTCGTGGCCCTCGTCGGGGCGCATACTGTGGCCAAGCAAAGCACCGTGGATGCTTCCCGTTCTGGTGCTTCTGAAGACTCGACACCAGGAACTTGGGATAATAAATTCTATTCTGAAACCTTGGACTCGAAGAATCAATCCATTCTCACATTTCCTAGCGACAAGAACCTTGCAACCTATAGAGAAACCTCGGGACAGTGGAACGCCTTTGCCGGCACAAATGGGCAGTCAACATGGGCGACTGTGAGTATATATCAATCTGTAATGCTCGTGGCTTGGCTAATGGTCGTCGTAGTCTTTTGCTTCTGCATACTTCCGAATGAGTCTCTTGGGTGTGAATAATCTGAATTCTTTGACAGAATGTTCCCAAGTCGTTCCTTCATCGCGGTAAATTTACTGTAGCTTTGCATTCAAATATAGATCAACTTTGGACATTCGTCCCTTCATGAAGATCAATATCGTGAAGGAAAATGATTAGATTCTGAATCTCCTCTACTGTATCCATTTGCGAATACAGTCTTGCGTGGTGACGACATTTGTTGATCAAGCTGTCTCGTTTGCGACTATTGCCGTCGGGAGGCCCTGTCGAAAACAAAGACTGCGCTTAGCTCACTGCCGCACGGTAAAAGTAGTTCAGGCAGTGAGTGCTTATACTGCAGAATGGCATCCTAATGACAATGGCACTTTCTGTTTATGGCTACAGGGAAAATCTGATTCGTTGGACAAAAGTCATGCCAAGCAGCCTGCACTGACTGACCCCTATGATCGTCGTTACCCCTTCTCGGACATGTGGGGGCGGAGCCGGGCTGGGCCATGTAACCGCGGTAGACAAGCCGAGAAAGGCAAATCTGGGGTAGTCCCACTCTCGAATCTCGAGCCGACTGAGACCCCGAGAGAACTCAACGATCCACTGTGATACGTAGAGGCATGCCATGCACCGAGCCGAAATCGTCTTGCAAATTACAAGAGACTCTCATCGTCTGATCGAACGATTTCTTAGCTGATCAAGTCATGCCGGACACTCCGCCGTACAGTCCGTCGGCGTCAAATGCACAAGGCGATAGCTACAGGCGCAAGCGGATCCGTCTTTCACTCGCCTGCAACCAGGTTCGTAGTCTTGACAATCATTGAATTGGGCCCTGGTAACCTTGTACATATCAGTGCCGAAAGCGCAAGGTGCGATGCGACACAACATTACCAAAATGTCGGAATTGCATTCTGCGCAATGAACACTGCGAGACAACAGATCCGCGGAATCCAGGAAAGGGGCCGAGTGTACGGACTCTTGCTGTCAAGGACGGTCAGGATCAATCGTTTCTCTCAGAGGCAGGCCGGTCTGACCCCAGCAATACGGCCATTAGGAGAACTCCTGGTGCCGGCACGCCTCCAGAGTCATCGGGCACGTCTGACTTGTCGCCGCGATCTCAGGGAATGGGAGTAACGTCTAGAGACAAGGGCCCTTCCTGGCTTGAACGAGCGTACCAAGAAAACACTGCGACTCATGGAAACAGACAATTGCCAGTATCAACACCGGATCTCGTATTGAACACGGATGAGACAGCCCACAGAGTCAAGGTATGTAATCCACCTTTCGCACGCATCAGAAACATTCAACTAAAACGACTCACAGTATCTCGGAGGAAGCAGCGTCCAATGCCTGTGTCGATTTGTAGATATTCATCTCGCTCACAAGGGACTAGACCCAGCCAGTTCACGCTTCAAGCATGGTATGAGCCAGAGTGAGGAGATTGCCTTGTCGCTGTTTCCCTCTCTGCCAGACCTACCACCTCCCGAAGAAGTAAACTCCTATATTAATTGCTTCTTCGATCGAGTTTGGCCACTGTTTCCTATTGTTGATCGCCACGTACTTCAGTCAGATTTGGACCATCTGTGCGACCCGCGCATGACACAGCTAGGACCTTTTTCTAGCCGTATAAGTCCCAGCCAGGTACCGTCACTGGTCGTTATTTATGCAGTCATTAGCATTGGCGCAGACGAGATGAATACGCGGTCCTCGGAGACCAGCACCCGGTACCTGACAGCAGCATACTCGCTTTATGCGCATCTCGTTGCTGCGCCTTATATTGCCAGTGTTCAGGCTCTCACTCTGCTAGCACTGGCACTGCGAGGGCAAGTAAAAGATGGACAAGCCTGGCACCTGATAGGCCAAGCTGTTCGAATCGCACACTCAATCGGTCTTCACAAGCCCGCAATTCGCCGCAACCACGATGGACTAGGAAATGGTAATTCTGCTGAAGAAAATTCACAACTGTCTTTGTTTTCCAGGATTTGGTGGTCGCTCTACAGCTTGGAAAAGCTGACGCAGCTAGAGAGCGGACGTCCGTCCATAATCGACGACCGAGACGAGGACCAAGCACCGTCAACATCATTGTCCGCGTCTGGATCTAATCTAGACTACTTTACAGCATGGATCTCGCTGGCACGTATTATGGGCCAAATCTCAGAGTTCATATATTCCAAAAGGCCGGCGAGCTCGCTAGATCTCTTCACCAAGCTGGCGACACTGGATACTGCGCTTGTCGACTGGGACAGGTCACTGTCTGACAATCTGAAGCTAGGCCAAAACATAGGCACGATCCGGGAAGAAATCAACAATCAACAGCATCTTTCTAGCTTCCTCTCATTACAATTCTACTATGTAAGTTTACAAGTTGGAAGCGCAAGGATTCGGTCTCTAATCCTCAAGAGTAGGCCCATGTCACCTTGTTACGCCCAGCAGTCATCTTTCCACATAGCAGCTATAGAACGGAGCTGTCCAAGCACGCCGCAGTTCTTCCATCCTACTCGAGAATCGTCAATGGAGCAGCCATTTGTGCTTCGGCGGCACGTGCGACTGTAACGCAAATGCTCAATCTCGCCGATCAAGGGGTACGCTCAATCATACTAGGGGCCACGCCGCTATATCTTGCAGCGGTTGTCCTCGCCTTGAGTATTCTGCGGCAGCCGGCTCGCCGACTCGCACGAGCTGATCTTGAGCTTTTGAACTTGGCAACTGAGCAGGTGGAAGACTATTTCTCAAGGTGGATTCCCAACAAGGAATTCATCAGGGGCTGTTCTCTCTTGCGTGAACAAGTGAGTCTTGCATTTCATCAATTTGCGGCCGAATCCAGGATGGGAACAAACCAAAAGATTCGGGACTCGTCGACACTACCATTGGAAAGGCCAGAAGATGCAGACGCAGCACTCCCAAACACTGCCCAAGCTCAATCGGATGATTGGCCAGAAGAACTATTTGAAGGACTTCAATTTGATGAACTCTGGGATATCATGGGCTCGGACTTTTTAATGGGCAATGGTCAGATATCCATATAGCGATTATTCATGACTTTGATATCATTAAAAATAGTACATGGTTGTGCTGCACGTTGGATATGATACTTTTCAACCCACCACGCCACAATCCGATCGCGAGGTGCATTGGACATGCTGAACTGCGGGGGATCCCAATAGTTCTAGCCGGCCCTTGGAATCAACAGCCTAAATTAAACACAATAGGCCACTGTAGCGCTGTATTTGATCAGTAGTCTCGAACTTGGCATAGTAGCCTCCAAGTCATGGATCCGAGCCGGCTCGGTTCGGTTCGGATCAGCTACATGCGGTCGAACGCCAAATAATATCATTCCCATTCGAGACTCATTTATAGTCAATAATGACAAGGACCCTGGTTGCTCTCAAGTCTCTCACACAAATATCTCACTCTTGAAGCATTATCATTGCCACCACATCACCATTTCGTAACAGTATAATCACGGACACAATGGGTAGCCTCGAAACAGATGTTAGCAGCATCATCATTGTTGGTGGTGGAATTGGTGGTCTGGCGACGGTGAGTTTAAACAGCCCATTCCCCAATGTCCGGTCACCACTCGAGTTCTTTTCTAATACATGTACAGGCCATAGCCCTTCGTGCACCAAATCGCAAGATTATCATACTAGAGCGATCACGCATGCTCCGAGAGACGGGCGCTCTCATTTCATTACAACCAAATGCGACCAAGATTGTCAGCACATGGGGAATTGATACATTTCTGGCACCATGCAAGCCCATGGTCGACAAGGCATTCAGGCTCTTTGACATTAGTGGCAAACTTGTCAACGAGGTCAAATTAAACACATCAATGTTTGGTGCGGACCGGATAGTCTACCACAGACAAGACCTTCACAGTGCTCTCTTGTCGGCTGCGACCTCACCGGAACTCTCTGGTCTTCCCGTCGAGGTTCGCACTGGAACCAAAGTCGTCTCTTGTGATCCTGAAGAGGGCGTCGTCACAATAGAGACTGGCGAGAACTTGAAAGCTGATGTCATTGTTGGAGCGGATGGAATACATTCCGTGATCCGGACCGCAGTTTTGGGCGACGAGCAAGATGCCATGCCCACCGGAATTTCCGCCTACCGCATGCTATTACCTGCCGACTTGCTAAAGGGTATTGATATTCCTCGCGACATTCTGGATCCGACAGACCCTGTGACGACCATGGTGGTAGGGCACGATCGAAGGGTGATCATGGGACCTGGACGAGGAGCGGAAATGTTTGGTATTGTTGCACTGGTCCCAGATGAAAAGGGCCGAGAAAAGTCGGCGACCGATTCTTGGGTGGCCGAGGGCTCGACCGAGGCACTTCTCGAGGTTTTCGCAGACTTTCCGGGATGGATGCTCGAGATCTTTAAGCGTGCCCCAGATGTGGCGCTGTGGCAGCTGCGAGATATTGATCCGTTGCCTCGCTGGGTTCGAGGTCGTGCCCTACTTATTGGCGATGCGGCGCACGCTATGTTGCCAACGCAGGGTCAAGGTGCGTCGCAGAGCATCGAAGACGCTGAAGCATTACAAGCATTCCTTGCCGATCTCCCATCGCGGCCGACGGGCGATCAAGTCAAGCATGTGTTGGACAAGGTATTTGAAGCGCGATTCGAACGTGCCAGCCTGATTCAGAGATACAGCCGTCAACAGGCACGTCCAGGCACAGATGGAAAATCAAACGCTGTCAAGTTGAACCCAGCCGAGTTCATGAAGTACAACTGCGACTACCAAGGCGCCAAGCATTGGTTGTCAAGATCAACAAGTGGATCAGAGTAGGGGCAGAAAAGGTCAATTATAGTCTTTTCCGTAGGGCCATCAAAAGAGTCTACAGCCTCAGTCATGATCTCTAGAAATGCCCAAGGCTGTTTTATTAATATAGATGCCGCTACTTGCTCATTTTGTTTCCTACAAGAGCCCGACAGTTGCATGCGCAGCTTCTTTCAGCCTGTGGCGTGCTGCCTCGATATCTTTTCCAGACGGCGGGAGACCAGTCAGGCTGCGAGGCGCCGGTTGGCCTGCTGATTTTGCTTGCAGCAGATCCTTTAGCAGCTGAGCCGCAGCAATACACCCATCAGCCGAGTTGATCAGCCTGTCCATATTCTCCCGCTCGCCCTCGTCGGTTGGTATTGGTGCCACTGTAGCATTTGTAAAAGCGACAGAGGGCTCAACTGGTGTAGGGGCCGCTGGTTCATCTTCACTTTCTTCCTCCTCTTCATCATCTTCGTCTTGCTCGAGTAATGGTCCATAGCCGTGGCGGTCATCATTTATAGTCTCGTCACCAGCGTCGTCCATAGTGACACCTTCCATGGCCTGGAATTCTGCATCTTCGTCACTTGAGTCGCTATCGACGTTTCGTGACATGTCTGCAAAGGCGGCGTCGCCGGACGCGCGTCCAGAACGAAGCGTTCGAGAAAGGGTGGATATGTCTGCGGTGATTTCGTCGCCGTCATCATCGCTAGAGTCCGCATCATTGTCCACTGTGATATTCGAGTCCGCCATGGCAGAGCGCTCGCTGCCAATTGGTTGGCTTCCAGATTTTCTTGTTCGTCGTGCAGCTGGCTTGGTTTTGCGTTCCTTTGGTTGCGGTGCGGCATCGCCCATGAGTTCATACGCAGCATCGCGCCGCATCTGTTGTATCGCTGGCTCGTCCATCTTGTTCTTTACCCATTCATCAGGGTTTTCAAGTCCGAGCTCTTTGGCATAATTTTGAAACTCTTCCAGCTGAAGGCGCCGCGCCTTGCGACGGGACAGATACCGTCTGTTCTTGAGGCGAGATTCTTCGGTTCCTCGGAGTTGCCATATTGTCTGGAGGCGGGCGATTGTACTCGATCCTTTCTTGAGCACCATCCCGCGCCCAGTCATGATTTGGGCTATCTCCTCCGAGCTGAGACCTTGCTGGGTCATGCGAGTAATGTCCGACTTGGATCTCGACTGCCATATTTGTTTACTGCTGACGCGCTCTTCTTTGGGCTTTGGCGGCTTCGATTGTTTTCGCACAGCCTGCGAGACTCAAAATGTCAACAATGCCCTCGGTAGCCGACAGTAGGGATGCCATTCGAAAACCCAGACGAATAAAACATACCCGTTTTCGAAACCCCCAGAGTATTCTCCATCTTCCAATACTCTTGGAAGTTACCTGAGCGCCTTGAGCAATGAGCGCATCGGCAATTTGTTCGCAACTTTCGCCATTCTTGGTACGCGCTTCGACTTCAGCTCGAAAATCCTCGGCATTCACGCGCCGCTTCTTTCCACTTCCGTCGACTTGATAGACTGCCGATGTGCGACCAAATCCCTTGGCCCCGCTGCTGGCTGGCTTTCCGCCAGTGGGAGGGGTCTCTTCGTTGCCACCTGCATTGACATTGCGGACGCCAGTTTGGCTGCTCTTCTGTGAGACCCGGGCTGGTGTCGGAGCCGGCGTCGGAGCGGGAGTATGGGCACTCAGCTGAGCCTGGCCAAGATGACGGCTAGGATTGTATTGAATGGCAGGATGGTGTTGTTGAGTTTGAGTCGACAGGTGATGTCCCGCATACGGCGAAGAGGTACCAAAGGTTGGTGGTGGATACGTTGGAAGTGGTATGGGAGTATATTGCTGAGGAGTATAATAGTCGGGTAAGTCTGACCTGAGGTGATCCATCCTGGTCCGGAACGGCGCAAGAGTGATTGCTGGCTCGTGGGTTTATTATCTCACTCCCATCCAGACGTTCGCATTGGCGTTGGATGGTGGTAGGCGGAGCTCGAAGAGCTTCAATGCCTGAGCCCTGGAGCTCTGGGGGCAGGGCGCTAGTCCACAATGACACTAGATGTCAAGGGATGTAACATCAAACATGCGTCCTGCCGAGTATAATCTTCAAACTTGATTGACCTATGCCATTTCACTTCAAGGAACCAAATCAACATGTTTGTTAATGTCCATGGTCCACTGAAAGATGGCTGCCACTTTCTCGGTCTGGTCCATCCTCACCGATCCCGCAGTGACGTGCGTGGCAGCTTTACTTAAAAGTACGTACATTTGTAAATCATGGCAGCAAGGTTCCCACGCTAAAGAACATCGTTTATCGTATAGACATGGATTGATCCGCCGGATTTCATGCCAATATCGTCAATACAGACCAACGATGGCATCAGTTCTGTCCAGATACTTCTCAGATAATAGTACCATACCGGTGATTCCCGGTGATTCCCGGTAAACTCTGCCAGTGCCAAATTGTGCCGCCACGATACCATGCCTTTCTGACTGCGCCTCTCAGCTGAGTTCCGAGTTGATCTGACAAGCCATAATCTTGGCTCAGCATCTTCTGTTCTGATTTTCAATCCTGAAGTTGAAGTGCAGTTGTCCTTTCCATGTGATCATAGCTTTGCTCTCCCTTCATCACCCGATATTAGTTTGGTAGCAGCGTTGGCGCTGGCTTCGAACCTGATAAAACCTGGCAACCCTGTTGATACAGTAGATCAGTGTATTCGTTGTACTATTTCCAGAATAGTCTTCAAGGACACTTACGCATAGATGTCAGAGTTTTGCAGCAAGCATCGTCATGAACAACCATTTATCCCCATGTGGTACTGAAATAGTTTACAAGACGGCCTCTGAGCTTGGCCAAAAGACATGGCCGTAATCCCGAAATAGAAGACCACACAGCGGACAAAGCACCCTGACCCGTGTATCATGTTCATATTAGATCATGTTTCATGGTTCATGATAGTAGAACTGGTTGCATCACCATAAACCTTCATTTCATATTAGCGTCTGCCAAGATCACGCCAGGAATGGATCCCCTCTAATAGACGATCTCAATCACATCAAGAGACTCCGGAATAACAGAGAATATGGACAGACGGTCTAATCTGATGTCAGATGGCGACCAGCTCTGGCATTAACATTCGCAGAGGCTTGCCAAGGCTTAGCACCACGACTCCTTCAAATGTCCAGGTCCGCCTCAACCTAAGCGCAAACGAATCCTATTTGATGATTCTGTCTCGCAACGATTGATATTTTTTCAGCCTGGTCTACTTGGCGTCAGATTACACGGCTTTTACGACGTGACGAAGGATTTCCTAGAACAAACGACGCCCATCATTACGCAGTATCAAAGGACCAGCTTGAGTCTGATTTACTATAAAATCTCCCGTCTGGCATCCTCACAGTTGACTTGTTTTCGAGATCCATCCTCGTTCATAAACCAAAGAAGAAAATACTCCAAGAACAATATCTACCATGTTTGCTCTCAAGACTGTCGCCCTCGCTGCCATGCTCCTGGGCTTGTGCCAGGCTGCTCCCGCTGTGGGAGCCCGTCAGGACATTCAGCTCTTGCTTCTATGCAACGACCCGAATCAAGGTGATTGCCTAGACTTTCAAACGACTCCAGACCAATGCTGTGAGCATCCTCCCATATAGGCCCAGTCTTGGCCTCTCTGCTGATGAATGTGGTAGCCAATATTCCGGGCGAGTGGAACGACAATGTCAGCTCCATCAATACATTTAGTGACTCGAGCATTTGCACATTCTACAAGTAATAAATTACCCCACTACCTCTGGACTTATTTTAACATCTGTTCTAGTAACCCCGACTGCGATGAGAGTGCAGGCTTTATCGCCCTTGGTGGTACCCAAAACAGCCTGCCGACTGGCTTTGACAATACTCTGAGTTCACTCAAATGCAACATTTGCTTCCTTCCAGAGGGATGCCCTTAGACAATGGGTGGGCTCATGGCTGTACATTCCATATGTGGATTTGAATCATTTGTTCAGAATCAAGGAGCCGTGTATTCTTACTTCATGTTTCCGCCGAGTTGTCAGCATCTATAGTCGAATGATCAAAGTCACAATAGTCCAAGAACGATTGTACCGCAAAGATTCGAGGCTCGCATTCCACAGACCCGTGACACGCCGACACAGTGATGAGTTGCTGATTGTTGCCTTGATGAGCCACAAACGGGTTGGTTTTGCTATTGTTTCTTCTCACTGAAGTACATCTAGTCCACCTTTTCCTCTGCTTTTTTCTGCCCCACGGCGACATCTGAACTCTTGACAGCCGGTTTGGCCAACTTGAGCTTCAGTTTTCCTACAGCTTCCTGGATCTTTCGCCTCAGTTTTACAACACTAACCTCTGGTCCCTCGTCACCGCCAACAAATCTTCGAACAAGAATGTTGTATAGACCTCCAAATGCAAGTGCAATCGCGGTGCTTGTGAAAATGATGACATTGTAGGGCATGGAAAAGTCAGGGGTCGGAAGGTTGAGCAATAGACTTGTCGTCCTCAGATTGCTCGTCTTTCCCGTGGGAGGAAGAATTGTTATGACGGCAGCAGCAACGTCGAAACCGCGGTTAGCATCTGGAGGATACTCGGTATATCGTAGAATCGTCTTTTCAAAGTCGTACGTCATGAAAACGGTACTGGCGGGCGGGATGCGCATCCGAAGCTCGAGCTGTGTTCCCCTCTCCCGATCGAGAAAGGGCCGGTAATATATCTCTTGAATGACATTATTCTCGTCGACCAGTGCTTTGCCCTTGTCTACACCAGTCTTGTGAGAGATACGGGCTTGCAGGGTATGCAGATATATGCGCATAAACCATGGCAAACTCTCCAAGTAGACGAATTCAACCTCGGCGTCGGGGCTTGGGTTGGTGAAAATTGTCTGAACACCACCACGTTGCTGCCCGTGTCCTGTGAAGCTTCGTTCAGCGTACAAGAGAGGGCGTTCCGGTTTGACAAATTCCTCGCTGGTAGATGCATTGGCGTCGTCATCCTGCACGTGTGGGAGGACAAGCTCAAAATCGTCCTCTGGCGGTACAAAGTAGCAGCGTTCAGTGTCCTTGACCTTTAGCTCGGTCACTCCAGTGGATGTAAAGACTTGACGACTGTGAGGTGCCTGAACACAGACAGGAGCCACATCAGGGTCGGCGAGTGGGCATGTACCCTTCATTGACTTGCCAAAGACTTGTGAGATGGTCCAGTCCTGGGGAGAAAGAGTCTCGGTCGGGAAACACGTATCTCTACCATGATACTCCTTGCTTGTATCGCACTTGAGCTCGTGGCCGGGCGGTGGCCGAGGAATAGGATTGCCTGGTCATGGTCAGTGGTAGGTTTACGGAGGAACACTGTATGTATGCTCACCTCTTGGTCTTTTTGATCTTTCAATGTCCAAGACCATGTCGATTGTCTGCTCAATCTCTAATACACAGTCTTGGCCAGTCGGACAGATTGGTCGGACATCAATTGCCATGCTCTGCCACGAGGCATCGAATAGTTTGTGGCCGTCCAACAGGGTAGAAATTCCAGCCTTGCCCTTGCATGGAAGAAGCTTCAAGAATGGAGTCAAGTTTTCGGTACACACAACCTCTCTAGGCAGAACACCGTGGAGGAGGTGCATGTTGGCAAGCGTGGCATTCGGGTGGTCGCCCTCGGGTAGAAAGGACATGACGGGACGTATGGTCCTTGTCGAATCGATAAAGTTGAGCGAGGCGCAAAAGAGACCCGAGAGCGCATTGGTCAGGGTCAGCCATTTGTGATCAGCTCTGCGAATCCAATCAGTCCAAGTTCATCACAAAGGGATCATTGCCTTTGGCATCCTCACTCCTCGGTTGTCTCGGCCTCCAGCCAGGCCCAGAGCTCAACGCCTGTACCCCCTTCCTTGGTCCCATCCCACGGTCTTGCTCCCCACGTCTCCGCGTCCCAACGTCCGAGGCTAAACCTCAGGTGCAATTCTCGCGTGCCTGCATGTTGTAGAATCTGCCCCAGTGATCGAGGGAAGAATTGAAAGTTGTGCGCCTCGAAAGCGGCGACCGAGGTGTTCGACTTGAAGTTGAAGCTGGCCAGGAGGGAGTTTTGGGGCAGAGGCTTGAGGACCAGCTGTTCGTGGTAGTCGGAGGCGGCGACAGGAGAAGAAAGTAGTAGTGACGACAAGAGAGTGAAGAGAACATAATTAAAGGAATGCATCATTGTCGACTGTAACGACCCAATCGAACGTGAAGTTCGAGCTGGTGTCGTGAACGGTGGTCTGGGAATAGAGGTGACAGATGGCCCATGTTGTTTAAAGGATGCACTGAGATTGGGGACTTGCTGGGGCTACATTAGCTCGCCGCCATCGTGGCAGGACTTGGGCGCTGTGACGCACCAAGTACAGTTGAAAGGCTCCTTGCACGGGAACCCCTGGTACGACGCCGTCCACTAATTGGCCCCCGCAAAAGAAGCTCTTTCAGGTACGTACATGCACCCGTAGCTTCGAGCTTGGGCGACTCGTCAGCCTCTTCTGGAAGTTAGCGGCTGAAAACATTTGAAGAACAATTCCCGAACCACCACTTCGCTGCGACGCGATACCACGATACAATCATACATTACGCGCCACATAACAAGTGTCGCTTTTGCAGATCTCCCGAAATCTTTATAATCTTACATCACCCGTCATTTAATACACGACTGTTGCCCCTCGACGGACTCTCCGACAATCAGCGCTTGAACACGTCCACATCCTCCAAAGATGGCGGCAGAACAGCGCAAGCTGCTCGAGCAGCTCATGGGCAATCCCATTTCGTCTCGCGCATCCCAACTCTCTCTCACTGACCCCAAAGTTTGTCGCTCATACCTTGTTGGCACCTGTCCGCACGATCTCTTCACCAACACAAAGCAAGATTTGGGGCCGTGTCCAAAGGTACACTCCGAGGGCCTCAAGACCGAGTACGAAAACCTACCACCGCAACAGAAGCAACGCCACAATTTCGAGTGGGATTATATGCGCGACCTGCAAAAATATATCGACGAATGCAACAGGCGCATTGATGCGGCACAACGAAGACTCGAAAAGACACCAGACGAGATTCGGCAGACTAATGTTCTGCTCAAGTCTATTGCAGATCTATCGGCAACTATCAACGTGGGTCTGAGCGAGATTGAGGTCTTGGGCGACCTGGGCGAAGTTTCTCGCGCATATGACGAATTCTACAAGGTCCGACTGGCGGCGGCGCAGAAAGCAGAACGCGAGCGGGAGCTCAAGGCCCTCAGTGACACGAGCGGACCATCGGGCCATCAAAAGTTACAGGTTTGCGACGTGTGCGGTGCCTATCTTTCGAGACTAGACAACGATCGGCGCCTGGCTGATCACTTTTACGGCAAAATGCACCTGGGATATGCCCAGATGCGGCGGACGTATGATGCTTTCCCGAAAGAGCTGCGCGGCGGACGAGCACCGCGGGGACCTGGCATGGATGATGGTCCTCGGGGCGATGACGGCGATTGGAAGGGACCTCGCGGACCGAGAAGAGGCGGATATGGAGGTGGCGGTGGCGGTGGTCGTGGTAGAGGGTACCGCGGCGGTTGGTAAGCCAGATCAAAGAGATCAAACAATATGCTCTCGAGGATCCAAGAGGCAACGACAAACTACTGCCAACCAGGGATTACCGGATGGCGCAACATATTCCGAATCAGCTCGAGCTGCGGTAAGTTCTCGTGGCGACCAAACCGACATTTGGACTAAACCGTAGCCAGCAGTTCGAGGATGCATAACACGACGAGCATCAACAACTTCGTTTGATTGCTTGCCAGCACAGAATTGTGGACGGTCGTCCCAGGATTTGTTACGTGCTGTCATCTTGAGCGGGCAATGATGACCAAGAGACGAGATTGCAGCACAAGACTGGAACATTGAAGAGATTGTAAGGGCATGCCAGTCATAAATAGGCAGCCAACTTCGCTCTCCATAAGGCAATTCATGGTCTGCGTGAGATTGGGGAGCCACGACATGAAAACTTGCGCTGCTTGATCAAGACAGCAGCTGGCCATGGGGCACGGTAATGTAGTCTTGTCGAGCAAATTCAAACTGCATGAATCGTTTGACCGGTTTGATCAATTCAAGTTTCAACATGGGCGACAATTAATAGAAACAACCACAAATATTGAGCGTCAAGGTCCAACTCATGCTTTCAAGGCGTGTACGATGCCGTTTAAATGATACAACTCGCTTTTATTCTTCTAAATTTGATGTACATCATCGCTCTTGCCACTAAGATAATTGTTTGAATCATAATCCTCTACATCATATGCTATGCAGGATCATTCTTGAAAGTCGCGACATTCTCCACCAAGCCTAGGACGACCCAGCGGCACATCTATACCATTCTTCTCGATTCACGTCGAAATGCATTTTCCCGAGAGTAGATGGGCGCCAGAAAGTCCAAGGCCCTTCATCCGTACCGGCGTTTCAACAACATTCAGCCACTCAAGAATCATGACCGACTTTTCAGGTAGAGAGGGTTTGCGACGAGACAAATACCTCAAAACCAAAGTGAAAAGAGCGGGCGAAATTTTCCTATTATTCTAGACGGGATGCGCATCTTGCTGAGATTGCTCGTCGAGAGCAGCCATTTCATCGTCCCACTGCCCGATGAGAGGCGAGTTGAGACTGGGAGGAAGAAATGGGAGATCGGTGGATTTGATAGCAGGGCCCTTGTCGGTAGTATCAACCTTGGGTTGCGGCGGTAAGGATGGAAAGTCTTCGGGCTTTGGCGGAGAATCCGATTTCAGGGGCGCGTTGCCATTACTGCTGCGCTCATTGCCTTGGTTGAAAGCCGACCTTCCACCACGGTCACCTCTTGCCGCGCCCCGACCTCTTCCTCTTCCGCGGCCACGGCCTTCACCACCAGTAGAATCCCTGGCGTTTTGGCTTGGTTGGTCGCGGCTCTCGTCCTGGTCAGCAAAGCGGCTACCTCCAAGACCGCCTCGCCGCTCGCCGCGGACGCCGCCCTGAGCACTCTTGAAGCTTCTCTTCTCGGGCTCATCCGTGAGCATCTTTTGCTGATCCCAGAGGCCCTGTGACTTGAGCTTTCTTTCGCGATTGCGCTGGCGCTCGTCCTCCAGCTTCTTGCGGTCTTCGTCGTTGCGCTTCTTGCGCTCAGCTTCCTCGGCCCGACGCTTGCGCGCCTCTTCTTCGCCCTTTTTCAGGGCCAGGTCGTGCGATTTCTCGTCCATTGTGGCCTGCTGGAACTTGCGCGTGCGTTCTGCATTCGCGATCCTCATATCCGCCATCTTCTGGTCGAGTTGGGCAGCAGACAGTTTGGTTCGTGGGTTGGCGCCGCTGAGATGCCGGTTGGGCCCAGCCGTGTTGGGTCCAGCCGTGGCAGCAGAAGGACCCTTTGGCGCATTTGTCGGCGCAGTGCTGGCCGTTGCGGCGGGCTGTGGCGCGCCATTTGTTGGCGGTGTATCTGATGCCGCGCTGCTTGCCCGGGTTGGCTCAGATGACTTGCCGGGGCTAGTCGCCGATGTTGTTGCTGATGCTTGTTTCGATGAGGGCCGGCTCTTTTGGACATTGTGTCGCGATTGGGAGAGGGAGCCCGGTTTGCTGCGGGTAGGAGGCTGCTCCGGCTTTGGGACAGGTGTCGCAGAGACGTTGGGTACCGTTTCTGGTTCTGGCGCTGGCGCTGGCGCAGTGGTTGGGGCCGGCGCAGGCTCTACGTATGTCTGCTCTACGGGCTCAAAGTCATCCGCAAAGAGATCGTCGTCGGTTCGGCCGTTGAATTGGTCGTCCATGGTCTCTTTCTTGTTTGTCCTCGGGTTGATGGTTATTGGCGGTGCTCTACAAGCAGAAGGGTTGCCGAGCAAGTATTGGTAAGCTAGCAGATGCAATGCTATAGCAAGAGACGCGTCAGTGCTGATTGTAAGCGTTGCGTCCAGGAATGCTAACAATAGTCGACGCGGCCAAATGAAGACATTGAGAACCTACATCAAGGCATGAAGTTTGTAGCTCAGATCCAATGTAAACCAATGCTAGGTTGATACCGTAAATGTGTCGCACGCCAAACGCTCTGGCATTACCTTAGTGCAGGGCCGAGGTGCCACCACATTGGTTGGCAGGGCAGGAGGCAAGGTTCAGCTCTCCTGGTCGCCGGCACTGGGCAGAGGGCTTAGTGGCACCAGCACTGGTAATGGCACCTTATTTGGTAGCGTCCCGCACCGCGACCGCAGTGTTGGGCTCCAGGTCATTGGTGCGGGCAATGGGTGGCACGGACACTGAAGAGCCTTGACAATTGGGAACTTGCACACCTCGAAGCGAGGCCGAGTCAACTTGGCAATGTTCGTGTACTCAGGTCGGACACTTGACCATCAGTCAAATCGTCAGTGGAGAACTGCTGTTTTAATATTGAAGGTATTCACTTGATTCACCAAGTCACCATCAATTCCATGGCCGCATGCACACGATCGTGAACGAATCAAAGACCCCACACTTTCACGTCTTGGAATCTGTCTTGATCTTGCTAGTGTTCTATTCACAGTTACGACATTCACCAGCAATGACCGTCGGTTGACCTGTCCCCGGAATCTTGCCGACATAACAATTTGGAGAATCCTCATGGCATGAGTTGTGAATAAAGTGCCTTCAAAGAAGCTGATTGTCCGACGCCTCGACTCTGCTTATCTTGCCGCAAGGTAAACAAGGAGAGACTGTGATCATCTTGCATGAAACAGGTCAACACCAGAAACATAGTCTTATCAAGAGAGAAGCGAACAGTCAAGCATCGAGAAATATATTCGACAAAAGGCGGCGAAGATTGGGCGGCTATAAAAGCCAATTGTCATGAACAGCATACAAAGCAAAGTGTAATACCCTCGGTTCCATCAGCTACTCAATGGCTATATCCGCTTCTCGACTAGTATAGCACCATGCGCATTGCATCAGGAATCATCGATCACGTTGCAAACAAGGCAGAGAATGGACTAGAATACACGATGCCTTGCCAGGTGGTCAGCCGTCAATGCGATGTGTATCAAGGAACAAAGGGAAGCAATGATCTTGACACTCGGAACATTCCCCAAATGATGCTCCTTTCTGGGCAGTATTTACAACCCTCCGCATGCAGAACGTTCAACAGAGCGCAGATATACGACTGTATCATTCTTGTTGTTTGTTGAATCTAAATATCGACCGAGACAGAACTCTATACCACCTACTCATGATAGTGACATTCGGAAGAACGTGCTTGGTTTTTCCACCAATGGCCCAGTCAACATAGGCGGAGTAACATGTCAAAGTCTGTAGATCTGCAAGCGCATCATCGGGCCTATGCGATGCGACGCTGAATCAGGCATGGGCTGTGGCTTTCGAGAGCCTCACAAGAGCTATTTGAATCAATAGCCACAAACAGCGCAGTCAGTGACTTTGAGCGCGGTAGCAAACATTCATCACGATTCGGCAGTACTGACCACTCAGGATACACAATGTCCAACTCTCACCTCTTTTATTGCAGCAACGAGGAAGCATCTCGCAATAAGCCACTAATATAGAATCAGTCGAGATTCTCTATTGGAACAAAAGCATCAACAGACAAGTGACGTTGCATTTGTGGAAAGCTGCTCATCCCGATCCTGCAGGGAAATCATCAAACCTGTGCCCAGGGTCATTCATGTGTTTTTCAAGCTTGTTAGCGGCAGATGCATATGTTCATAATCTTTGTCATTCGGAGAGGCATCATCAATCGTGGCCCAGATTAGAATGCTGCGAACATCTGTTCAATCTTCAGAGTGCAACGGGACTGAATGTGGCTAGATCCCAAGCCTCGATACCACGTCCAAATCCGGCGGAGGACACTGACTGGTGCCCACAATTTACCCGGAACTGAGGCAAGGAGCTCCGGACCCAAAAGGGTCTAGATACCGGGACCCCGGTCTTCACACAACTCTGGACAACTATCTTCATGGACAGATTAAGATACTAATCGCAAATTTAATGTGACTATTGGCAAGATATGGCAGAGAATTGCATTGGATATTGGATACTGTGACAATGGTTCCGAAAACGAACCACCTAGCACATGTACGACGGGTTTGGACAGAGGCCATGGAGAACATGTTAATGTAGGGCATGTTCTGCTCTCGAGACAAGTCGTCTGGCCAATGGATCTATAGATTCAGTCCGCTCATCCACGGATTCTCATACAATGCAACACCCAAAAGGTCCAAGTAGCCAAAGCGCTATTGATGACACCATAGAAGCCTCGGTGATTCATCAATTCGCGTTGTGAGAGTCATGTATTTTACGCCGAGCGTCCAATTACTATTGACAGATGTGTTTTATCAGCCACGTCTTATCGCGGCCAGCGTAGAGAAGCGCTCCATATAGTACTTTATTAGCTACCTATACTCTGTACGGGTCCTAGATGCTAAGTCTGTACAAAGTACTTGACTAACCTTGGACATGGTTTGTACCTACTTTGGCGCGGGGTATATTGGCAGTCCACTACTTGCCAAGTTGTGAGTGAGTTTCTCACAGGTGGCTTCCAACACCCGCAGTGTCGCGCTGAAATACAGCCCGAGTTGGCCCTGTCTAGCAAACACTGGAGGTGGTCTTGGCAACAGCATCCAATTCTCTCGAACCACCCGGAATCAGGAACCATCAAAGTGGCTGAATTTCCAACATGACGGAGAATTTGCGGCAAGCATTCCCGACCAATCATGCAGGCTGTCGCGGTGCATTGAACGATATTGCCCTGGCTTAAGCCTATTGACCGACCGTAGGCGAGACGGGAATCGACGCTGGCAGATCTAATTTGTGTAGAGTCCTGACCAGGGAGCTGGAAAGATCAACAGCCAAGCGAGAATTGTTCGGAAGCAGAGAAGGTGCAGTAATCAATGTCGAGACGATGAGTACATTATTTCTTGGCCCCTCCTGATCCTTCAAGGTTGGCTTTGGGAATAAGCCGACATCAATCTAAAGCAGGTCCCACAGTGTCCATGCCTGTCCGGGCCGGGCTGCCGCTGCGAATCCCCTCCACACTGGGGCCCCAGGTATTATATGGACAGCCACCAGCCCGGGGGTTCAACAACGGCCCAGGCTTATCCAACGCCCAAGACCTTGTCGTATTTAGACCCTGCACAACCCCGCGGGCGCTGCGCGTCTGCGTCTGAAGAGAGTGGGAGGAACGGAATCTGAATGGCCGAGCCAGGCAACACATTAATACAAGCAGGTGATCAGACGACCGCCCAGAGAGCTGAGGATTAGCTGCTGCGGCTTGCTGGCCACGTACGGTTACGCGGAAGCCCCCCTTAGGTTAAGGAGCAGGTGCCATTGGATTGTCGCTGTTCCCGCAAAGGGCAAAAGGCAGTCATGTCCACCGCGGAAGTGGTCGCCAGGCGCAGTGCTGCGCTCCCCGCACTCGCACCCGTTGTGAGCGGCAGCAATGGTAGCATGTCGAAACCGTCGTCCACAACGTCGTCTTCCGCGACAGCAACCTCTGCTGCTGCCACAGCCACAGCACCTGTCACGCTCGAAAAGCTCAAGCCCCAGGCCAAGTTTGCGACATCGAGACAGAAGCGTGTCAGGAGTCCCGGCCTCAACAAGGACGAGAGGGAAGACCGCACTCCAAAGCAGCGGCAGCGCAGTTTTACAAAAACCATGGACCCCCCTGTCCTCTCCTTTTACGGCGAGAAGCCTGTACCGCTACCATCGCGATTCGGCCACCTCAAGCGGAGACTCGTAGCTGGGCACGAATCTGCTCTTGAAGCGTCCTGGGGGCGTCTCCTGACCGCCCTGCGCGAGGAAATTGATCATATTGAAGCTGGGGGCACGGATCTCATCCCATCAATTGATTTTGGCGACATAACAAGCGCCACCAAGGTCAGAAATTTCAGCGACAAAGTCAAGCGCTATGGAATCGGTGTCGTGCGTGGCGTGGTGGCCAAGTCTGACGCAGAAGCCTGGGTCGAGGAGACCAAGAAGTATCTGGAAACCAAGCACGAGTTTAAGCCGCCGCCAGCACAGGATCCGACATGTTTCGACTTTTTCTGGTCGCCATGCCAGGTTCGCTCTCGCGCTCACCCAAATGTGCTCAGCGTGCAGAGGTTTGCCATGTCTATATGGGAGACCACGGATGACGACAGGCTAGCCACCAGGTTCCCCATTTGCTACGCCGACCGAATTCGCATAGACACAAACACCACGAGTGACTTGAACGTTGGCAGCGGGCCCAATGGTGAGGATTCTTTACCGCCTGCGAGCTCAACCTTGATTGCGCAGGTGGACAATGGAAGTCTTGAGCGATGGGAAGTCGACGGTTACGGTCACAGTGGGTGCTATGATGCCATCTGGAGAGGCGACTGGGAAGAGTACAATCCTTGGGACCCGACTGGCCGCATCAATGCCACGACTGATCTATACAATGGAGCTGGTGCTTGCAGCATGTTTCGCATGTTTCAAGGTATTCTTGCCTTGACTACAGTCGAACCAGGCATGGTGAGGCTACTTCCATCGCCAAAACTGTCAACGGCATACTTTTTGCTGCGGCCCTTCTTCAAGCCAAAGACTGCAGCTCCCGAGAACCACGGCGATACCAAGGCCTGGGAGGCATACATGGACGCTTCCAACTGGCAACTGGAAAAGGACCAGACAACCATAATCCATGGAGCGGTCCCCGGACATGCGCAACGCGTGACCGATACTTGGCATCCGCACCTGAGGTTGAATGCGAGCCTGGTAGCACCACCAACGCTCAATTCTGGCGACTACATCATCTGGCACCCGGATCAACCATACGCGTTCGAAAAGCCCCCTCCAAGTCTGTCAATGCTGGTATATACTCCGGCTGCTCCACTCACGCAGACCAATGCGCTATTCCTGGCTCGTCAACGGAAGGCGTTCCTCCGAGGTCATCCCGGTCCGGATTTTGACAGCACTGGAAGCGGATTGGGAAGTGAAGCCCCACATACGGGACGTCTGGATGAGAAGGATATTGCCGACGTGGGAGGTCAAGAAGCACTACAGGCAATGGGCTTGGCGCCCTGGATCTTGGACAAGTCCATGGTGGAAGAGTCTAAAATGGGGACTCCAGCAGAGTCAAAGTCTGGCACGCCGACCGAGGAGATCAAGCCGGTCCTCTTGAATGGATACCTCCATGACAACAAAACCGAGACCAAGATTTCAGCAACCGAAGCTGATGTCGCGCGGATCGCCAACATGGTACTGTTCCCTGAGCGATTCGATTTTTGGATGCCTAGCAGGGTAGCCACGCCATCATTAGAAGGAGCCAAGGGCAAAGAGGCTGAGTTGAAGAAGACGTAGAAAGGTGGGACATGTCCCCTGCTCGCGATAGACTATTGCGTAAGATGTAGCAAATACTGCAGTAGAATTGCTCCAGAGTAGCTTCAAACTATCCATGGCCATACCTATTGCTGCTTGGCTTTTCTCACAATCTTTTTTTCGTGACCATTCCACTTGAACAGTGCCATTTGAGTGAGAAGCGGAAGTTCATGCACAGTTCAGATGTTCCACCTTTCACTTATCTATAGTTGATGAGATTCTGCTGCCCGATCCATGGTCTGCATGCAACCCATGAGTTCTAGCAGCTGCTGGTGGTCTCCTTTCCAGTGTATACGAGCCATTGACTTCTAGGCAGAAGATTTCAGACACGAGCTTCGCAGCCAGCCACTCAACATTAGTGCTACAGTCTGATCAAGGCCTACACTGCCTCATCACTACACTAAGTTGGCCAATAGCCAGAATGGCTCTGCAAGGTGCATTGAGTGATTGGACGTCAAAGCGCTGAGCCAGTACTACATGTGCTCATTGCCGCTATATATGAGCCTTTTACAAACAGGCAGCAAACAGCGTCATCTCCCAGTGACAATCAAGGGTCGTTACACTAGATTCTATCATATCTTCAACCAAATATATTCCATGGAGCAGCGTTTTGCGAAACACGTTGGCTTGTATCTTGTCTCGATCAAGACAATAAGAAGGTATTTAAGCTTTATAACATTGAAATCAGATCTGAATTCGTCGTGTCTCTATGAATCAGAAAGTCAACGTTCCTTTTGCCCACGCTCTTGGGTTTTCTCTCAAATTAGCACGTCACGGTTGAGTCAACGTCGGACACCCGCGCACTCCGTACCACACATGAAAGGAGTACTTCACCTCGGCATTGCTTGCTTGCGTCATCATGAGACGACACACTGTTACTTGCCAAGACATTGGAGGCCTTGAAGTGAACATATGCCAGCCCTGCAGCTTGAACATCCCCTAGCCTGAGCAATACCTGTAGTTGGAATGGTACGTTACGAATGGAATGGGGGAATTTTGAGAGTGACAAAGTAGGGCAGATTGCACCAGCTCTCATTGCCAGTCTGCTAAAGCTGAGAACCTGATCTTGACATTCCTGACCACCAAAACGCATGTCTGCAATGATACGTTTGAAATAGCCAATTTGACTTTGTTCAGCACAATTCCATAACCCCCAATTATCCACTAGATTGTCCAAGTTGTGACCGTTCTGAGAATAGCTCGGAAGCACCTGGCGCACAAAGGGCCCTGAAGACGCAGAAACGTTGATGGTTGCCTAGATGGACACAAAGCCTCCTCAAGCTTCTTCTCGAATGTAACCTAGAAAGCTTGGCTCTCAGATATCTCGTATTGATGTATTATAGCCCCTGGCACAGGTACCACATGGCGGGCCGTGGGTGCTCTGCTCCAGCTTTTGAGGCTTGGGAAACTAACGTCAAGTCGCTTAGCTAAGTGGACAGTCCACCTCTGGCGTAAAGTCAAATGCTGAAGTAATAGTGTGATCCCTCTGGAACACAGCCGACACCTCGACGCAACTTGTAACTCGAACCTTCTGGCCCAAGGGTGGGTTGTCCTGTTTGGTTGCGATGCGCTAATCATCGCCATCATTAATGGCTCCAGCATCAATCGCGTACTAGTCAAAAGTCGATTGATCCAAAGGGCACTTTCCACGGCACTTTGAGCCATTTATATTCGGTGTTTCACTTCCCCGGATACTGGTGCCAAGGCGAGGTATGAACAAGCTTTTCGCACAGACCGTAGCTGACGATCCCCGGCACTGACGGCTCTTGGCGTCCATGACGAGAGGCGAAGCGGGACTCATTCTAGACCGGCTCTGTTCAAAAATGGTGTTAGTTTTATGGCCCTTTTACGAACTGGCCAATGAAAAGGGCCGTTTGCCTCCTTCTTTCTCCATTGAGAATGTCAATTTGTTGGATGCCTGAACTAGACACATTAGGGGTTCGGCTTTTGTATCTCAAATGCAAAGCCAGCTCTATTCTGCCTCTAGTCAGATTGGTCTCCTCGAGATGTCAGCAACGGCTGTCACTTTATTATGGCCCTCGCGGCTTCTTTCCATCCTATCTGAGGTCGAAACCATCATCTTCATTCGACTTCAACATTAGGTATTCCACCACGACTGGTTCTATCATGGCGCCCATCATTCATGACTCCGAGATTGAACAACGGCTATTGCTGACGGATCGGTTCGATAACAGGCCACTCAATCCGTCGGACGGCGATTCGGCAACAGAGCTGCTCGAGTCTCATCGACCATTACCCACAACATATCTGCTTGCCTTGTCCCAAGACTTGCCCAAGGGAGCTGGGCTTGAATATCATACACCACCACTTGGCGATACACAAGGGGAGGCCTTGTACTATCCAGATAACGTCGGCCACTGTGAGAGCACAATTATGGGATTTGCAGATTCCGTAATGACACCATTGACGGCACAGGTGAGCCTCTTGTCATTCCCGATTCCCTCGGCGGATTACCATCATGACATTACTCCCATATACTGACCGACTTCTCTTGCTAGGATGGGCCCATGCTTGTGGTGTTGATAAGCATGATCCTTTCGGTAGTTTTCGTTGTCGAAATGTACGAGTACTGGCAGCGACGCACGAGAAGGATATACTTGTCAGTATTTGACAGATGAACACCACGACGGAGTAAATTTGAGCTGACAGATATGCAGGCGAGACTTCATTCAGGAGGACGTGGACTAGTACACCATATCTTGAGCTGACGAATAAACATAAGGAATGAACCATCCCCTTTGAGCTTTGTGCACGCCATGTGTCTACGTTAGTCACAAGAACATCACACATCAGTACAAGTCTCGTGACACAATAATGGCCTCAATTGCTATAGACTTGGTCATGCTGACCGATTGACCGATCGAGCTGGAAGCATGTTTCAAGGTAGCCTGTACGACGGTGGTGTTGCTAAAGCACCCACGACTACGCACGCCCTTTAATAATGTCGCTTGCCTTTTCGGCCACCGCAAACATGGTTGCCTGGAGATGTGCTGCCGGTAATATGGGCAGGATGCTGGCATCGATTATACTAAGCCTATCAACACCATAGACTTGCAAATCCGAATTGACCACACCGCCAAGCTCTCGTGGTAGCATGGGACAAGTGCAACTGGGGTGAGCAAAGCTGGGGCGAAGCCAGCCAACGTCGACCATGGCCTGTAGGGCAGCATCTTCCGTAGTGGCATTGGCACCGGGCCAAACCTCTACGGGCTCCAGGGACGCCACTGCCGAGGTATTTTGCAGCCTGCGAGTGTATTCGAGAGATCGGAATAGTATGGCCCGGTCAAAGGGATTAGACAGGAAATTGAAGGACACGACGGGCTCTCCGTATACATCGCTCGTGTTCAAGTGAATAGTACCGCGACTCAAAGGTTTCTGCAGGGCATTGAGCATTCCTCCATTGCCACCCACTGGGATTTCCACAACCGATACGGAGCCATTGGCAATCTGAGCGGCTAACAGTTGCTTCTGAGCATTGTAGCCGGCGACCAGCTCGGGGAATGAGGCGTAAAAGCTTGGCAAGTACTCTTCCTCGCCCTGCTCTAAAAGGTCCGCAACCAAGGCATCAGCATCATCAGCAATAGCTGAGAGGGCTGGAAAGGATATGTAGCTAGCTTGGGCCTTGGTCAGGGGTCCCGTTAGGTTATTAAAATAAAGATCTACCGCTTCGTCCCAAAAAGTGGCATTTGCAGTAAGTTCATTGGCTCTCGGAAAGGTAGGATTGTTGACTAGTTGACAGTCAGCTCGATGTATTCCATCATGACTGTCTCGACATGGACAACACCAAGTACTTACGTGTCCACGAATAGTAGGCGACAGGATGATCTTGAAAGTTGCTGCCGACTGCCGGCAAATCAAGCTTTGTTGTAATACCGCTGGATTCTAAAACCGACTTGGGCCCGATGCCACTCCATTGAAGGAGCTGTGGCGTATATACACCACCAGCAGCAAGAACGACTTCTTTATCTGCTGTGAAGGAAATCGTTTGATTCGTGTCGCGATCCAGTGCCTTGACTCCAGTCGCGGTCAAGCCACTCCCGGTACTGTTGGAGATTGTAATCTCTCTGACCTGATGCTTCAGTAGGAGCTTCAAGTTACTCCTGCTCGACACCTTGTCATAGTAAGCGTACAATGAAGATGCACGCGTCATTGTTGTTGGGTCTATCGCCGCAGGCACAAAATATCGCCCACCAGCATTGTCTCCATTCGCCTGCTCCTGGACTGCTGGAATGTTTCCCAATTCATCAAAGGCGGCAATGTACGGGTCTAGAAATCGTTAATAAATCAAGACAACCAGGACTGATTGCTTCACCTACACATGTCCGGATATTGGAATTCGGGAAATGAACTCTGAGCGTATGCTTCAGTGGCATATGCAGAGGCGTCGTACGAGTAGTTGTAAATGGCCTCGATCTCCGGCTTGGGCACATTAAATTGGACATCCTAGAACCAGATCAGTATTGCAATAGACTTGTGAGCTGAGATATTCACCTTTTTCACATATGACGAAATGCTTTCCCAGCCCCAGCCTGCATTACCCAAAGCCTCCCATCCGTCATAGTCTCCTGCAGACCCATAGTTCCATGCCATTCCATTGACTTGAGAGCCACCGCCGGCAACTTGAGAAACGGTGACCAAGAACGTCTGGTTTCCGGCTTGGGGCTCTGGTGCAGAGTACAAGGAGCGCAAAGAGGCCGTATTCAGGCTGGTGGCATAGTAAGGAATCTTGGTCACATTGCTGCGATCTTCTGCACCATACTCAATGACCAAGACAGAAACTTGACTCGAGTGTTAGCGATTGTATGCATTGAAACCGACAAATGATTACCATTGGGGTCTTCGCTCAGTCTGGTTGCAGCAACGAGCCCAGTTAGCCCACCACCCACAATAATATAGTCGTACTGACTATCGGTGGCCAATTCGCCGGTGTTGGTTTTGCTACTGGCCGGGGTACCATCAGCGCAGCCAAAAATCACCGCTGAAGCCAAAACGGCCCCGATGGTATAGCTGCGAAACATTGTGAAAGCAAATTGCCCAAAACAGCCACGACGTGACAAACTGTTCGATTGGCAAACCCCAACCATATACTCCTTATTATAGGAAGATGAGTCGAGCAATTACAAAACTCCAGCGGCCTTTATCGATAGGCTTGTGCTGCCCAGACTGCCCAGACTCACTGATCCGGGCCTTGTGCACAACCGTTGTGTATCACAGCCAATGGTACCATGGCACTAACTCTACCTAGGAAACTATTGTCCGGCCCGGTCGTCAAGGACGAAGTTGATTGCACCGTTCCTAGTTCATGGTACATACGAAGTTCGCAGCTACTATATTCACTGCATGGATTTCTGGTAAACGACGAGACTAGATAATCGCTTTGATTCCGAGCGTACTCGTTCTCACGCATCAAGCCAAAAGATTCAAAGCTTCTGGTGCAAAACATTCGTTTAATCTTCTATCAATAATGCAAGGACCATGCGTCGCTAGTATTCCGAGACTTTTCTCCGACGGATTATTGGACTTGCATACTCGACAATCGAGCTGGCTGCAGTCATCGTAAGGACTATGGGACGGATATTTGCATTGCAACCAACCAAGTCCCCTTTTCGCCTTCGGCAAATGATACTGGGTGGCCCTGGTGTTGTCGACTACGTATTCTATGTCTGCTAGGATTCTCGTCCTTCATCTGGACCAGTGATTCGCCACACCTGGTGTCGCATTGAATTTTGAGGGTGGGAATGTCCTTCGCCCGATGTAATGGACATCTGAATTGACCAATTGAAAAGATGAACATGGATAAATTCCAGCTGAAGAAAGCCGCGCTGGCTGCAAGCTGAAATCGAGTGCGATGGCTAATGTGGCATCAGCTCAACTGGTGGGTTCTTTTGCCGTATACTCTGGTTACAGAGTATCCACGACGAAGGGAACCCAATTGAAATAGTCTGCAGCGCTACAAGCACTGGGCATGATTTTTGTTTGCCTGAAACTTTCGCGCGCTCGTTTATGATATGTACTCGATGAGTTCAATCCCAAACCATGAAAAAGTATACGAAACTTACTGGTAATCTGCTTTGCGCGGGCGGTCATCTCGGAAATCCCATGTCTATAGCGTCCATGCACGACTCTAGCAGGTCGCCATGCTACATGATTCTACTATCAACGGACACTTGACCATCTGAAATCTTGTAGTAGTATATGGATATATTTCACCATACTCATGCCGACCTGCCAAACTACAAATCGACTCTGAATGATCACCTTGGAAGGCTGCCTCGACTGCCCTATGTTGCATCTGCTAGCCGAGCTCCATTCTGCAAGGATACCACCGGGGTACAATGAACGCTACAAAAGCCAAGGCTTCTATTGTTCGGAACAGTCGCCCGAGTGCAATGATCCGTCCGATGCCGATCTCTTCAAACTTCAATTTTTGCACTCCATCGTCCCAGTCTCATGCGACTGCTGCATTTGCCCCTGTTGCATACAGGCAGGCTTGATCATGTTCTTGTATTCCGTGCATTTTTGCTTGCCTCTACAAGGACAAAAGGTCCCTGCAGGCTACAGGCTACTGTAAAGACCCCGCGGACGTTCATAGACTGGACGCAATGCAATACGGCAAGGATGATGATAATGCCGTCACAGGGGTCAAGCTTGGAAGAGAATGCCAATTCTTCAAATTCCCTATAGTCTTCGTACAATATGCTTGAGAATAAGGCATTTTTGCAAAATGAAATCACTTCTCATGATCGCCTACTCTGTTACTGGTTCGGTCAAGTGATGGGCGTTGGTTATTAAGATTGCAATGTTTGGCCATGCTGGGAACAGAAATCCATGGCATGTTTACAGCGCAAAGAGCGCCTAGACAGAGACACCAATAACAAGAGCCATGTAAATTTGGATCTTGATGAATATGGCATCGCCGCCACCTGCATGATGCCGTCTGGGGATTCACACATGCTTGACACGGCTCATTATTCCTCCGATCCCACTCCTCATGTATACATGATTATAATTATTATGATCAGTGCTTCACAAGACGCGACCGCGAATGGCAGACGGCAGCGGATAGGTGTTTATCATGCCCACTTCAGCACCAGGTCGCTAAGCGATTTAGGATCAAAGCTTGGCGGGTCATTATCAACCGATCCACCAAGCAACCCCCACGGGCACCACTTCCACCATGACACATAGCTTGAAGACACTAGCATTGCCTGACTCGTTGCTAGCACCACGCAAGCCACGGTTGAGTATCAAGACCTGCTCTAAGCACATTACAGAATCAGCCGCCGGCATTCCAAGCAATGCTCCATGAAATTCGACAGGGCATTGTTGAGCCTCATACTTGGCGGGCGCGATTTCTCCATTCAAGTCCCTTGCTTGCCGGCATACCTCTCACATCATAAGGTTGTCGACACAATATATTTCGTACAGAGTCATGGAATAAGACTGCCTCTTTAAAATACTTTCGGGGCTCAATTCCATACGGGAAGATCCTCTTGCTCCTCGTATTGGTGCGTTTATGTTTAGTCCCGCCTATGGGCCTTCTTTGCCTATCGCTCGATTATTACCCCGGAGTGGAGAGGACGCTCCATCAAAATTCCTGGAGTTTTAGGCCTTTTCTGACGCTTTCTTGAGGGGTTTTGATGGATCTCCCCACGTTCTCCCCGTCTCGGTTCCCTTTGGCTCCATAGAGGTCCACATATGGTGACTTCTCTGCTACGGATTGGCTGTCCTGGGCACACCTTGAGCGTGAAAGTGACGGGAAAACTCGGTAATAAAACATGGCAGGTTAACGACTGTCCGGTTCCACACCCCGCAGACCGAGCTGCTGCCAGCGTGCTTGACGGTACGTATATTATAACAAGCCCGGGCTGCTGCGATTTGCCAAGGCAGCTCCCTCTACTGCCAAACACAACTCGCGAGTCAACATGGCGGCATCATCGGGCTTTTTTCAGAACCGCAGGGTCTATCTCTTGACAGGAGTTGCCTACATGGGCGCTTTGCTCTTTGGCTTCGATACTGGCGTCATGGGCTCAGTGTTGGCCCTTGATTCTTTCAAGAAAGACTTTGGCTTACCTGTGGGGGGTTCTGGATTTGCCAGCGAGCAAAACGCCTACGTATCATCCAATGTTGTTTCCCTGCTCACGGCCGGCGCCTTCTTTGGTGCCATCATCGCCGCCATTGTCAATGATATCATTGGCCGCCGCTCTACCCTGTTCGCATTCGCAGCCGTCTTTATGATCGGTGCCGCGATACAAACCGGGGCTTCTCACGATCTTGCGTACATCTATGCAGGCCGTGTGATTGCAGGTCTGGGAATAGGAGGCTTGAGTGGCGTCATGTCTGTTTATGTTTCCGAAAATGCTCCCCCAAAGATTCGTGGACGCATCGCCGGTCTTTTCCAAGAGTTGCTAGTCATTGGCTCAACTTTTGCATACTGGCTAGACTATGGTGTAGACAAGCATATCCCCACCAGTACCAAACAATGGCGCATACCCGTCGCGGTTCAACTCATTCCCGGCGGCTTGATGATGCTAGGCCTGTGTTTTCTCAAGGAAAGCCCACGATGGCTGGCCAAGAAGGGTCGACACGAGAAGGCTCACGTGGCTCTAGCACATGTTCGATGCAAGTCAATGGACGATCCCGAGATACTGGAAGAGCTGGCAGAGATCAGAGCAGCCATTGAGGAAGAGAATCATGCCATGGAGGGACTCTCGTGGAAGGAGGTTTTTGCTCCTGCCAACAGGTTCGTCGAATCTCATCATGTACCCCTGACTGTGACTGACCACATCATATCTAGAAAGCGCTTCATTTTGGCATTCTTCATCATGCTATGGCAACAGTTCTCGGGAACAAATTCTATTGGCTATTATGCTCCGCAAATCTTCCAGACAATCGGCATTTCCTCTAGCGACTCATCTCTATTTGCAACCGGTGTATATGGCACCGTCAAGGTGGTTGCTACAGCCATATTCCTTCTCATTGGTATCGACAAATGGGGACGTAGAAACTCATTGATAGGCGGTGCAGTGTGGATGACGAGCATGATGCTCATTATCGGCATTCTGCTCGTCAAATTTCCCCCAGATCCCACCGCCAGTGGTGTCAGCAGCCCGAGTATTGCAATGGCTGTCATGATCTACTTATACGTCATTGGTTATTCAGCCTCTTGGGGTCCTACGCCATGGGTCTTTGTTTCCGAAATCTTTCCGACTCGACTCCGAGCATATGGTGTTGGACTAGCTGGTCAGTATTCATCCCAAATCGAGATGCGCACTCTCTATACTAACATGTCTTGCCCAGCTGCCACGCAATGGCTCTTCAACTTTGTTGTTACAAAGATCACGCCTCTGGCCATCAACAGCATTGGATGGCGTACATTCATCATGTTTGCAGTCTTTTGTCTGGCCATGGGCATTTTTGTCTTCCTCTTTGTCCCAGAGACCAAACAGTGTACTCTCGAGGAGATTGATGTCATTTTTGGTGGTGTGGATGCAGAAACTCGGCGACGCGATGTTGAGCAAGCACTAGGGGCCGAGAGGAAGGAGGCCGATTTGGCACAAGAGGAGCGTGTAGAGTCTACACATGCTTGATCATAGAGCGTCCTTGGTGTAATGGTTGACCACGAACTAATGGTATACCATTTCACTAGATTTAATGAGAAAATTTTGGAATCTTTGGCTGCATCGTTTGTCCCGTTGATCTCTCGTGCACGTTGAAAAAGCGCACGACAAACTCAATATGGCCACGACCAGATATCTTGAGCACGGAAATCTCACCTGATTATATCATATAAACTGACAGCCAAGCCTCGTCACGAAACTGGCGATCCTTATGTCCTTCTTTTAATGTATTACAACGATTCAAGTCTAGGCGCCACGTGATGTGCTCTTGGCAGTCAGCTATATCGGGTACCGTCTGGCAGCGCCACCCACGACTTGATTATCACAAAGCTGAATCATTTTGCATTCACCTGCACGCAAACAATAGACTCATGCAAGATTGTCGCTCAAATCCATCCGAGTGGGAAAGTCCTTGTTCAGTCATGACTAAAAGAGCAGAGGAGGAAAAAAAGAATCCCTGATACGAGTTTACCTGGCTCAGCTAAGCTTTCTTCTGGCTGCCCTGCCTCCCCACCATATCAATTGCCGACCAATCAAGGCCCATTATTGGCTACGTTACGCCGAGACTCTTCAGCTATTCAGCTGTATAGAGTATCGCATCCTTGTCCCTGCATCTAAGAGCCATGAGATGGCATACCAAAAACGTACTACACCTGTATGAACAGGAGAATCGCATGCCCAACGCAACACACTAAATGCACAAGCTGCATTTCTTGGGTGATCTTAATTCTGAAAGAAGGTAAGGTGCATGCTGAATTGCATCATATCGACAGGGAGAGCTATCTTGCCAATTTTTTTCCTGGTACCGTCATGATTCCACTGTAGCTAGGGACAATTGTATATATAGGACCCAGGAAATCTTTTCCACGAGGACTTGCTCTGGTCTCTTGGCTTCAGCGGACTTTTGTATTCAGAATCCAATTCCCGCATCCAAGATGAAGTTTCTCTGCTTCTTGACGCTGTCAATTTGCGCAGTTCTTGGCGCTGCGTCTTCGTCGCCGCCGCTGGGTTTTGAGCGACGTGCGCTGCTTCGCGACTTTACCAATTTCAAGCGCGATGACAACTGCACCACATGCGCAATCTATGATTCGGCCCCAGTCACTGCAGCACCAAAGCCCAATGTGTGGGCTTCTGTCTCGATAGAAGACAATGTCGCCGTGTGGCAACTGCTCCACGATCCAGCGACTGGCTTGAACCTGACAGATGTATCGGTCGCGGGTGTCAATGACAATTATCTTTTCTACATTGACAAGCTTCCGATGAACAAATCCGATGTCATTTCATACTTGGACCAGTCTGGACCTGAGCCTCCCCAATACGCTCGAGCAATCATCTTTGAAGGCGGCCGGGAAGAGCCAATCTCCCAGGAGTACATGGTCGGGCCGTTACCCGTCAGCAACGAGACGACAATTCAAAAGCTCGACTACATTTACAATGGCGGGATGGGAGGTTCTGTTCCATTCAACGGGCGAACATTCGATTCTATGCGCATTCTCGCATCCGATCCTTTGCTCATCGAAGTCATGTCCAATATTACCGACATTACGACGGCGCTGCTTGGTGGCGTCTGGTATGGTGACTACAATGAGAGCTCAACCTTGATATCCACCACCACGTCACCAACGTCATTCAATGGAACTTCGGCCTTCCGCATTGTCGTGTTCAAGTTCCCCGGTCCAGCCAACTACTTGCGAATGCTCGACTTCTACCTCATTATCGATGTCACCGGCACCGACACGACACTGTACAAGCTCAAGGGCATTGTCACGAATACTCGCTTCTTCCCTACCGTCGATGACTTGCGCGCGGCGTTTGATGCTGGAGAGCTGACTGAAGAGTTCCACGTGCCGGAAGATTACGATTGGGCCTTGGTAAACTACGACCAAGCAATGGGCAAGCGAGACCTCGAAGAACGGTTCGCGCCGCAAAGCATCGAGATTGGCGGAAAGCGATACAAGGTCGACGCCGAACAAAAATACGTCGAGTACATGGGGTGGTCGTTTTATGTTGCCCACTCTCTCAGCCTGGGGATAATGTTTTACGACATTCGCTTCAAGGGCGAACGCATTCTCTATGAGCTCTCCATGCAAGAGGCTGCCGCTCAATACGGAGGCTTCACTCCCAAGTCCTCCACCACTCTTTACCACGATACGTACTATCAGCTCGGCGGAGAGTTGTACCCACTGGTGGAGGGTTTCGACTGCCCGTTTGGTTCTACATTTTGGAACATTAGTGTTCACGATGGCAACACCACCATCATCAGCCCAGACGCTATTTGTATTTTCGAGTCCGACGCTGGATTTCCCCTGTCGCGTCATCGCGCAGCAGGAGGCACGACTCTGTTCGGCTTTGAGAACTTTGGTGTGGTCAAGGCTTCCATGCTGACTCTTCGCTCTATCGCCACCGTGGGCAACTACGACTACCTGTTTGACTATGTCTTTCACGTGGACGGGTCTCTCGAGGTGATTGTGCGTGCTTCAGGCTACCTGCAGTCGTCCTTTTACTACCCTGACCAAGGAAACTGGGGCCCTCGGATTCAAGAAGCCGTCCAAGGCTCTCTCCACGATCATGTCTTGACGTGGAAGGCAGACTTTGATATTGTGGACTCGAAGAATTCACTCGAGGCAACTGAGCTGCGAGCCGCTCTCACTGAACAGCCGTGGTGGTCCGAGCTGGGTGCCTTTGAGCAGATGGAGCTGAACCGATACAACCTCGAGACAGAGCAGCAGTTCAACTGGCCGGAAAATGGCCAAATCATGTACTGTGTGAACCATGCCAATGCCACGAACAAATGGGGCACAAAGCGAGGGTACCGTATTGTGCCTGGGCGGAACAATGTTCACTTGAGCACACTGAACTCTCCCTTTAGCAGAAACAATTCTCAATTTTCCAAGACACACCTAGCAGTCACACGGCAACACGACAATGAGCCATTTGCAAACAGTGTGCAGAACCTCAATATGCCTTGGCAGCCGCAGCAGGACTTTTCGAAATTCTTTGACGGTGAAAGCATTGAGGGAGAAGATTTGGTGGTTTGGTTCAACCTAGGCATGCATCACTACACCAGATCAGAGGATGTTCCCGTCACTTTGTACAATGAGGCTGTCAGCAGCATCATGTTTGCGCCCCAGAACTTCTTTGACAGGGCTCAAGATGGAGATATTCAGAACCGCCGCTGGATCACTCCTGCAGAGAACTCGACCACGGGGCTCGACTACGATACTTTTGGCATTGAACTTCCTCAATGCAAGGTCGAATTGAAGGAAGGGCAACTGAAGGCTTTGGAGATTATCTAGAGGAAAGGATGTAGGGGTAATTGAAAAAAACATGACCCCGTTTGGGCACGCCACACAATTGGATGTCACACCATTCACATTAGTTGTAATGCAATGATAAGAAATTCAAACACGAATCTATCACGTTTTGCCCGAGACAAGACCAGAGAGCTGAGTGACACGGATAGGTGACAGTAACGATCTTGTGTATCGCGTCTCCCTGAGCGAGTGGATGAGGCATGCGAGCAGTCGCAGCCCTCCCGCGACGTTGAATGCATTGGCGGCAATGAATTGTTGCACTTGCAAAGGTCACCACTGGGTAAACCCAGCCAGATTATGATCCTTGTATTCCACCATGATCTGTGCCGGTCAATCTTTGCATGCGCATCGAGCTAAACATTTGCTCAAAGTGGTGAATCTAGACAAGTCCTCAACGGCCAGTGACCTCTACGACCGGAGTGTGGAGTGTGGTTTCCGCTCCACTGGGCGGATTCATCTCCGCTAGCCCTGTCGGCGCGTTTATCTATAACCTTGTTTGCCCACAAATCTTTCGACTGCTTCTTGAAGAAAACAGTTAGCATGACCGATGAGGCTCCTGTGTAGGAGGTGAAGAGATAGTATTATCTTCTGCAGATACGAAGCATACCTTGTTACACGAATTCGAGTCTGCTAGAGTATACGCGTCGATCACCATGTCCCCTGCCAATCTGGTCAACAGGCCGAGGCATCCAGTCGCCTCGTACTGGGGCTTGATTGTAGCAACTCTCCTGCCGAGGGAGACGCTAGAATAAGAAAATAAAGATTTGCGCGGCGCAGATCTGAGGCAGGTCCTCTAGAGTTTTTAGTTTGCTAGCATTGACCACTAAAAGTACCGAATCATGTTGTGGCTATTTGAAGTAGGCTAACGGCATTAATAGGATAAGAATGACATGACTTGTACGAAACTTGATCGACAAAGGACCCGGTTAATAAACGTTGAAACGACGAGCCGGCTGGGCGATCGCCCTGGTGTCGCCGCAACTGAGGCGCACACCCGAGTACTACCCATCACCTCTTGTTGTTAAGCGGAATGTGCACACCTAACCCAGACACGTCTGGCTGTACGCAGTACGATCCGAGGCCGAAGACCTCCGACTCGGCCGAGCAAGAATTCACATACACGGTCAATCTGGTCGGTGCCGAGCAGTGACTGATCCATCCAAATTGACGACGCTTCTTACGACGCTCATCATGACCCTCGTTGGACAAGATGGGACAAGAGTCAAGATTGCGAGGTGACTGGGCCTGTACCTTCAGGGTTTTCGCGGCCCTACCATGGAGTCCAACGGCGACTCCCGTGAACTAGTCAGGCACTCCCTTGCGCCCCGTCGGCACTTCTAGTACAGATTACCCATAATGGCAACCCCTACTGTGGGCTTCTTCGGAAAATCCGTACGAAAAATATCCTACCTTAGTGATGTCCCAAAACACTATCCCTGAGCGACACCAGCTCAAACATTATGGAGGTGTCGTCCCTCTGTATCCCCGTCTGGTCCTTGGGAGACTACTAAAAATCAGAAATATGGATTTCGTGTGTCCAGAGTTTTGTTCCTCATCCCCATCAATCTACACGGGTTTCTATCGTTTCGGCAATGCGGCCCATTCAACGCCTTGGCATATCTCTCCTGCTACCCACTCCGGCCCCGTATCATATGAGGCGCCCTACATCGTGAATGGCAAACTCCCATGTTGAGCTTCACCATATCGTCGGTAAGACCAAATGTTATCAGTCCATGCAAGGCAAACGTAATCCAGTCTCCATCTGTATATCAACCCACGTTATCTTGTTCATGTTGCCGAGAGCCTAGGCCAACGGGGAATTGAAAACAGTGGGATCCTTTAATGGGCCCTTCTTTTGCTGGAGACTGGCTCAAGTCTTGAGCTGATCTTTCGAAATTGGCTGTTGGAGAATAAGAAAACTGAATGCAGGGGTCAAACGAGTTGTGATGAATACAAATACTGACGGAGATCTAGTCATCCCAACTTTTATTGTCCGTCTCCGTGTCACACTAGCCAAGAGTTACCCAGAGATCTGCGAGGACTAGATCATCTAGCTTCGCGGCAAGATGAAGCTCTCTATACTGATCCCGCTTGGCGGGCTTGTCTTGGCTTCTGCCACACCTCTTAGCCCCCGGAATGCAACGTCGATCAATGGCACTTGCACAACGTTGAATCAACGCAAAGCTTGGTATGTCTCCCAAAGAATTTTGTCATGCTGACCTATTGCTAACGGACATGAATCAGGCATACACTGGAGGACTCTGAAAAGTCTGATTACATCACAGCTGTAAAGTGCTTGATGAACTCGCCTCCAGTCACGGGCATCACTGGAGCCAAGAATCGATGGGACGAGCTGCACTATTGCCACATTCAGCAGTCCAACTTTATCCATGGTGTCGGGTAAGATGAGTCATCGTCATCCCTTCTGACTTTCCTGCTTACAATTATCTCAGTGCCTTTCTTCCTTGGCATCGTCTGTTCATCCATTTGCAAGAGAAGCTGCTGCAAGAGGAATGTGGCTACACTGGTGCCGTGCCATACTGGCATGAACAGCGTGACCTTGATCTCTACGGAACCATTGACAAGGCTTCCATCTGGGGCTCTGATGAGCTCAGTTTTGGCACAAATGGTACGGGGCCAGACGGATGTGTCATGGACGGTCCATTTGCCAACACAACACTCCACATTGACCAGGTCTGGGGCGTCGACTACTATGATGACTACTGCTTGGCTCGGTCGTGGAACCAGACAGCCTGGCTGAATGCAAACCAATCCTATGTCGATATCTGTTTTGCCAAGGACAATTACAACGACGCCAACTTTTGCTATGTCGACAACCCTCATAGCTGCGGCCACTTGGCCACTGGCGGTACTGTGAGTGACACTAACCTCCAAACTTGATACAGTGAAGCCACGCACCTTTACTAACCACGTTTGACGACAGATGGAAGATCAGAACGCCAGCCCTGGTGACCCAGTCTTTTATCTACACCACGCTAATGTAGACAGGCTTTGGTGGCTATGGTAAGTTATTCGCAACTCTGTGGTTGAAGCTATACACTGATACTCGGACTATAGGCAAAAGGCCAACCTGACAAGCCGTCTTACCGACATGAGTGGTTCCATCATTCCTCCAACCTCGATCATGGAACAGAACCGATGGCTGTACCCATCAGCTGCCTTTATTGACTATGATGGCGATCCGGGCAATGACACCACTCTGAACCACGTCTTGTGGATGGCTGACATTATTCCAAACGTCACGATTTCCCAAGTCATGGATCTCAACGGTGACATGATTTGCGCCGAATACATTGAACCAGATGAGTGATCCTGGTAGATAGTCCCACGGTACTCTAGCTTCTTTTTGACTCACGGTCTTGGCGGGATTGTGCGGTTAATTGATCCTCATTTCCGGTATTTATTGATCCTCCTCGAACTACATCCATGGCTAGTACAAGCGATCTAAAGCTCCGAATATTCGACAGTTCCAAAGTCTAGTCATTCTCTTCTTCCTCATCCTCTTCTTCCTTATCCTCTTCTTCCTCATCCTCTTCTTCCTTATCCTCTTCTTCCTTATCCTCTTCTTCCCCATTCTCTTTATCCTCTTCATCGTGGACATGCACCAGTTTCTCCGTCCCTCACTCAGCTGCTGCTTGAAACTCTTCAGCTCGTCAGTAATTGATTCCATCATCTCTAAGCCCAAATGAATATGCTCTTGATGAAAACTTACGGATTGACACTTTTGCATCGTTCAATAAAAGAGGCTATGGCTAGCACAGGTAAAGGCGGCGCAATAGATTGGCATATTGAAATCGTCCTAGAGAGTGACCATATTCAATGCATTCATCACACCTGCAACCACATAGTCAATGTCTTGATCACTAGAAAATTCAATAACAAAGTACTCGAAAATATTCCATTATCGCAACTATACATATTCACATGAACTCAAGTTATTGTGATTCAATGGCCGCGGCATGACACCCGCTCAAAGCAACAATTGGTGCCTTGTTCTGTCCTTGTCGCCAATCGACTCTTGCAAAGTATGGCCTTTCTTGTTGTGTTCGTGGCGATTGGGCCGGGAATAAACTCAAGCTACTCAGTTTGTGACTCTGTGTTGCCCGTCTCTGGGTTGGGACTTTGCGTGATCATAATCAAAACCCGGCCGAACTCGCCAGTCTCGTCAATGGTCCGCTGCAGCATGGTGGTAACGAACTCATTGTAGGCTTCTGGGCAATCGACTCGTGCCACCGTCTCGGTGCCTCTGGTGGCTTGGTAGTTTGAGGTGCTGGTGTCCAAACTACGAAGTAGGCCGGGACCTGATGCCCGACAAATGCTATCCCACGGGACAGTCCGCATGAGCGGCTGGTCAACATGTCTTCTCTTGGTTTTCTTTGAGCGACGTCGCTTCTTCTCGTCCTTCTTGTTGATCTTGATGATGTCGTCGAGCGACATGTCAAGCTTCTCAGCAGTGCTGGCCATGATGAGGGTGATGATGGTGGTGATGGAGGACGATGATGTTGATAATGCGACCGCGACGGTGATGATGTTGACGATGATGGCGATGACAGTGATGGGGATGGAGATGCAGTGTTTGTTGCTTTGGATTGTGGCCGAGTCGCGTCGGTAGTAGTGTGTGCGTTTGTTGCCAGGGTGTGGTCAGGCAGAAGATCAAGCCCTGAAGGTTCTCGGGAACTCAGGGAGTGAGACCAGACAATGAGGGGTAGCAAGTGTTTGTTCAGTCAAGCACTGCACTATTGATTGAGAGATGTCCATGCGGGTTGCTGGGTGGGCAGTGCTGTGTATCTCGTCGAAACCCGCCCAACTATTTCTTTGGTGTAAACGACAACATAGGTTTGTGCCAGATCCTCAACCACAATCCACGCTTTTTCAGTTTACAACAACTTCATCAATCATTGACAACAACGAGAATCAAACAACATGCCCCCGCGAGCTGCAAAGAAGCGACGCCAGCCAGTCTTGCAGAAGCGAGCACGGTCTGGAGGCTCAAGCAACGAAGAGCGCGTGCAGCCCCCGCTAAAGGCACGCCAATCCAGCAACAGGCACTCATTGAATGTTGAGGACACCATGGAAATCGACGAGCACGATCATGGCAATGAAGCCGACGATGATGAATATTGCGCATCTACCGAAGACGAATCCGAGGAGGTCGATGACGCTGATGATGAGGTCGATGGCGACCAGGACGTCGGAGTTGATGAGGTTGTTGACTTTGAGGAAGATGATGGCGAACAGGCCACAAGAGGACTCAAGCGCAGTTATGGACAGCGCAACACCCACGGCCCCAGCGATGACGATGGCGATGACAGCGACAGTAGCAGCGATGATAGTGAAGATGGCGACGAAAGCTCAGAGTCGGACTTGGATTCAATCGACAGCGATAGTGACATTGAGGTTAGGGCACGAGCCACCGAGAGCAGGAAGAAGCTTCCCAAGCAAACACACTTGGAACGACTACAGAATGGTTTCCATGCTCTTTCAAAGTTCAAGGAGCTTGAAAAGATTGCAATAGACAGCCCGTCCAAGCTGCTGCGGGCGTTTTACAAGACCAAGAAGTGGCTCAAGAAGAGGCCATGCCCCAAGGACCTTGGCAAGATGATACCGGCAGTGGAAAGTCTTTTGTCGCAAGGTTGGACAGAAGAACTCGAGGCCGACTTCTTGGAGGGCTGGATGCGAAGCGACGAAGTGAGATACATTGAGACGGTGGAGATTCCAGCATCCAACACCAGTTTCCTAGCAATGTGGAGAAAGATTCCCAGAGTTTGCAACGTGTTGCCGACTGGTATAATTGCTCGCGTATATCATCTCGAGTACGGCGCGACAAAGCCGGCTCAGCGGGAGAGGAAGGGAAAGAAAGTCGGACGCCAATTCCCTGATCCAATCTGGACACCTAGATTCTGCGACAACCTGGTTACTCTTGCACTCGGTGGACCCTGGATGGGAAACATGAAGCTTCTCTCCTGCATGATTCTATATGCCAAGGCATGTCAGATTGATGACCGCCGCAGCATAGTCTTTAACCACAATACAACCGATGGTTTCATGCACATCATGCAGGAGAGACTTGCACAGGCCGATCGCGGCCAGTCAATACCAGAGGTGCACAAGGAAGTACGGAAGGCGGCTGGCGAACGATGTCTCCCTGCATATTCTTCCCTCATGCGCAAGATCGAGAAGCAGTTTTTCGTTTCTCAGCAAGAGCCGATGGAGGCCAACAATGCTCGCGCCACGTGTAATCGTGTCGAGATTTCTGACCTTCGCGATTTAATCAGAGTGATCCGCTCTGTCAAAGATGCAGGGGGCCCTCACTGGCCTTCACTCAACGAGAAAGCAAGACTCGCGTCTACTGCTCGAGCAGCAATGGATGCACCCAAGGATGTAGAAGAGTTTCGAGACTTGTATTTGAAGAGCAGACTCGCAGATTGGAGGGCTGAATGGTTGAAGAACCACCCCACGGCCGATGAAGACGCATCGGAGAGCTAGACCCCGACATTGGCTGTGGAATTGATGCTGCAAGGACCCGGTCGCAATGTTATGACGAAGCGACAAAGATTGTGGTGATGATGGCTGGACATGGATGACAATACTCCTGATCGCGGCAATGTGCCTTTGACTTGACATCTCAAGAAGATGTGGATGGATCTGACGTTGAGCAGTACCTGGTAGGGTATGTTAGATAGCTTTACAGAATCAATTGAATTTCTTGTGCTACGTATAGGATGACTATATTTTCAAGTGAGAGTTGATTGCCGAGGACCACGAGAATGAAAGCAACAGGCACTTGCAATCGTCACGCCGCATTGCAACAGCAGTCAATCTTGACAGCTTCTCGGCATGTCGCTGCCATGAATAGATGCGAGCGCATGATCGATTGCAGCAGCGCCGACCCTCGGATGTGACAAGTCAAGGATGGTTCCATGATATACCTGCAGATCGTCAACCTTGATTATTGCCGAGGGACTGACGCCCTATCTAGAGCCGTCAAAGGGGAAGAGGCTCTTTCGAGACCTGGTCGAGTACTTTGGTACCTCGACTGACAAAGAAGTTCGACAAAACCATATCATCTTTGACACCCTGGGTAGCTTGTCGGTACGACTGACTAGCTATATTCCGGCGCTGCGGTCGAGTAGGTCCGCCTTCAGATGGGGCATAGATGACCCAAGGGAGGTTGAGGATACTCATCCAAGACTGCAACTCGTCGATAGGATACTGTGGAAGGAGTACATGGACTTGCATCCGCCATTCTTTGGAAGATATGGTACCATGGCCGCCTCTGTTCTACCTTTGTTCAAAAAGAACATTCAGTTCTGGAGATTCAGGTTTTAGTTGCATTTTATTCATTGAAGCTTTGCCTCTTGCCATTTATTACTTGGCAATATGGTCTGCCGTAGACTCTCTGGTGACTTGATTCCTACGATACTTCGCGGCGTCTCCATGGCGCTATTCTTTGTCCTTGACCTGATTGATAAAAAAATCAAACCCATTTGGAATTCTTTATCTACAATGCCATTGATAATAGACGCACAAGTCTTTGTGAATACTATTGGGCATAAGAAACACTACTCTTTATCAAGCAAACTAAGCTCTTGTATTAAACAATAAATATTGATCATCTCTGCTATTCAAAATATAAGTATGTATATCCTTGGTTTCTCGTCAACTCAATAATCATCAAGCACAAACACAATCACAATCACAATCACCGCACTTTGCAACGATCAATTACCTCGAAAGAGATCACATTACAAGACCAGATCTTGACATACTCAAGCCATGGAGACCCCAGAAAATATCGTTAGACATGCCATGGTTGGCTTTGGTGCTCGAAATCAAGAGCTTCTGAAGCATTCCGTCATTGCCTTTCTCTCGCAGCGCAAGCTCTTCAATGAATATGGCTTGAAATTGGAGTTTCATATATTCAGTGAACGAGACCCACCAGATGATGCGGAGCCACCACACGTATGGGACGAGGCCTGGTCACGGGTCCAGGATGGCGTTATGAGGACTGGGGCACCAACGAGCGCCCCGTTGAGAGGAGTTGAGAATATTCCCGAAGACGATCTCAAGGAGCTCCAAGCTCTCCTTGATGTCGAAAGAAATGTGGCTCGAGTGGCTCAGGAAGATCACCCCGTCCTTGACCTGTTTTATAACAGACTGCACCCGGCTGCCTATGCCATGTTACACGACGCCGCCCTGCCTAGTAATGGTGTTGACGTTACTCAGCCTTTTGCCGCGCGAGCTGTCTTGGGCGCCGTCCTCCGCGAGAGCATGCAGGGCTTTGTCAAGTATGTAGAGGAGAATGTGCCCGAGATCACGATCAATTTCTATTGGGACACGCAAATCTGCCAAGCGGACGTGGGAGATGCCGTTCACCCAGTCATCTATGGTCAATTATCAAGCGGTCGTTACAATGACGAAGTCCACAACAGAGAGTACGATTTTGTACACAATGGTCAAGGCATGATAAGACGTGAATACTTTAACGCTGAACGGCTTGGCATCAATCATTATGTATTTGGACAGCAGGCAAATGGCAACCTGGTACGGGGTTTTCTGTATAGAAACGGGCTGTTGACTATCCAAGGATTGATACCATTCAGGCCGCGTATCTCGCCACAGGCAAAGATTGGAATCGTTGGTCTAGGTGCGTCTGCCTTTGACTTCGTCTCAATCATTGCGCGGCTCACCGACTTTATCGAAACAACGCCCGATGGTTGGCGAATCAATGAGACAAAAGCGCGGATGTGGCCAGGGCTAATAACATTCATCACTCCCGATCCCACCGTCAGGCCACCGCTCCATTTCCGCGATTCCACCAACGCTTTCGACATGCGTTGGCCTGAAATGAGTTCCTTGATATCCACAGAGGAACTTCACGCGCTCATGTTGCAGGAAGAATTTGACTGGACAACTGTCGCACTTTCGCTATTGATTGCCAACGTGGCTTTGATGACGGGAAAAGATATTGACGTGGTCGCGGGGCACCATCTGAGCAGTGACAAGTCACACTCGGCCCCGTGGGTGCAGATGGCCGAATATCACGCCCAGAACGAACAATACAAGGCCGGAAACCTCACAGAGATGGCCCTACTCCGAACGGGGCAGCAGCTGTTCACCAACGGCCACGGACTGGAGTGGCAACCCGGAGCTGCAGATGGTGCCTTGGAAAGAAAGGCACCTCTGACTAGACGTCGTGGGTTCGCCGTACGTAAATCAACCACGTACGAGCCAACACGCCTCCCATACGTGGCCAAGGCCACCGATTACAACTTTTACGAGTCTTGGAACTTGATGGAAAGATGGAGAAGGAGTGTCCCTGTGCCTTTACATGATCTAGTGGCTCAGCTCTTTGACTTGGGCGTTGCATGTCACCAACAAGCGAGCACTGATAATTTTGCCGCTTCAACAACGGACAAGAATGTGGCTGTAGGCGATTCTACCTACGATGTGATATTTGCACCGCCGACTAAAATCGAAAGAAGCAGGTGGCAACTCGATCACCATTCTCATGAAACCATTACGAGACAATATGAAGATGAGGAATGCGCTGAGTGGACCAAGCTGTTTCGCGATGAGCGTGGCCGCCGAATCACTCCGGCAGACGAACAGCCAAATCTTTTGAAAGGTCGAAGTTGGGCGGATGACAACAACACACCTTGCCATGTATTTGATACCGGTCCGGCGACGCTTGGGAGCAAACGTTTTCTCGGGGGTGATCCCCGAATCGTTGGTGTCAGAGATGCCGACCCGGACAGCTTGGACACCATCTTCGACTGGGCACCAACGGCCGGGAAAATGTTGGTGGGCGTAAGCGCTCTCATCGCCAACGGGTCATTAGACCCTATTGCTGATTTTGTGTACCCGTACTCCGAGGGCGCAGAGCATTCGGACAAGTTGCACACAGCGTTCAAGGCTGAGACTGCTCTATTTGAGCCGGCTTGGCGCGAGGTCAACGAAAAGCACTGCTTTGTGAAACTCATTGTCGAATATCATCAAAAGCGCATCGGCGCTGGCGCATACCTAAAGTATGTTTATGATGCGTATGAGCGTGAGCAAGCTGTGGAGCAGATCAACAGAATCAGCCCCGGGGCTAGAAACAGATGGACCACGCTCCTCCGTGAGATACCAGCGTATAAACCTGTTGGGCCTGTCAATTTCTATTTGTGTCGGCATTTGGATTTCGAGGCGGCGGAGATGGATACTTTGTGGGCAAACGTGATCAAGGATTTGTCAGAGTCTGAGGTTTGAGTAGGTAGCACAATGTAAGGTTATATGATTCTGAATTGCAAGTTGCCTTTACGACGAGAATGATTATCCTGTCATGGTGATAGGAAAAAATGCAGTAAACGTGCTCGGTGAATCCACTTTTGACTTGGTAAAGTGCCGTTGTATTGTGCAAATGTTCTTGATCCAGCTTATCTAGATTCTCTAGTGGGGAGACCTTCAAGGATCGGGATTAGACTAACCTGCATCGACTCCAAATCCACGTTACACGCAGTTGACAAAGGGACTTGTTGCTTATCTGCCCCACGCGGGGGAAGTAACGTGAACAATGATATTGTCCTGGTACCCTCAATCCGTAGTCGAGCGGATTTCTTGAACCATTTTGTCATCTTGGTGTACTTGTAAAGTTTGTTCTTTTGCCTTGATCGAACGACACTATTACATTCCGCAGCAGGAGACTAAGAAGTTCGGCGACATACCAAGAGGAGCAGCTCGTGGACTGGACGTGGCATCAGCGTGCTTCATTGCCTGCTAAAGAATCAAATCCTTTCGCAATGCATTCGACTACAGCTATGCCGTTGTGCGGCGCAGCAGCTGGAGCAGGACTCGGGTCAGTGGAAGAATGGGTGTCGATTGAATTGCCCGACACTCTGGTAGAGGTCGAGTCCATGGCTGATCGAATCGTCCGCGTCCAGGCCGATCTTGAAGAACTGTCTGCATTCTACAAGGTTGATACATCCCCCTCGCGGTATTCGCGGTTCCTCACATACTACAATGACGAATTGAGCTCTCTGAACCAAGCACCGTTTGAGACGTATACCCAGGATGAGAAGGTAGACTTTCTCCTCCTTAAAAATTACATTTCCCGCGCCCGACGCACAATTGAGCTCGAAAAGGGACGCGATGAGGAATTCGCGCCCTTATTTGAGCCATTCGCAGCGGAAATTAGATCCTGGATTGAAAGTCGGATGCGTGTCGACAAGATTGATCCCCAGAAAGTAGCATCAAGGTTTCACTTGCTGGTGGACAAGGTTATCAAGTGCGAGTCGTTGGCTGCCGACGACAGTGCTCACGTGTACTCCAAGGCAGCTGGGTATCGCGCAGTCAAAATGATCACCAAGCTACGAGAGCACCTCAAGGAAATGTATGAGTTTTACAATGGCTATGATCCAATGTGGGACTGGTGGATGCGCCAACCATATTCCAGACTTGAAGAGGCTCTCACTAGCTTCACCAACACTCTCAACACTGCCATAGTCGGGATCAAGCCTGGGGATGATGACGCGATTGTGGGAGAGCCGATTGGAAGAGACGGGTTGCTGGCCGAGCTGGAAGCAGAAATGATGCCATACACGCCTGAAGAGCTTATTCGCATTGCCGAAAAGGAATATGAATGGTGCGAGTCGGAAATGGTCAAGGCATCCAAGGAGCTCGGTTTTGGTGGCGACTGGCGCGCTGCGCTAGAACATGTCAAGGGCCTCATTGAGCCGCCAGGGTCGCAGCCAGTGTTTATCAAGTCGCTGGTCGACGATGGCACCAACTATGTCAAGGAGCACGACCTTGTCACGATCCCTCAAGTGGCAGAAGAGGCCATACGCATGGTCATGATCCCTCCTCGCCAACAAAAGGTCTCGCCATTCTTTCTTGGCGGTCCCGTTCTCTACGTGTCGTATCCTACAGCCGACATGGCCCATGCCGACAAGATGATGAGTATGCGCGGGAACAATCGCCACTTTTCCAAGGCCACTGCATTCCATGAAATGATTCCTGGCCATCACCTACAGTTGTTCATGGCCGAAAGATCCAAACCGCACCGTCAGCTATTCGAGACCCCTTTTTACATTGAGGGATGGGCACTCTATTGGGAATTGGTCTTTTGGGGACGTGGTGATTTTTTCACGGGTCCCGAAGACCGGGTCGGAACGCTGTTTTGGCGAATGCATAGATGTGCCCGCATCATCTTCAGTCTCAAATTCCACCTAGGTCAGATGACACCAGCGGAATGCATTGACCTGCTCGTCAACCGTGTCGGCCACGAGCGGGCCACTGCGGAAGGCGAGGTGCGACGAAGCTTCAATGGTGAATACGGGCCACTGTATCAAGCAGGTTACCTCTTGGGAGCTCTCCAGTTATGGAAGCTCCGAAAGGAAGTGCTAGAGCAGGGACTGATGAAAGAGAAGAATTTCCATGATCGCATTCTCAAGGCCAACATGATGCCGATTGAGATGTTGCGAGCCTTGCTCTTGAATCAAGAACTACAAAGAGAGTTTAAAAGCAAGTGGCGGTTTTATGGTGACATCTAAGGCGGTTTGCAGGAAGGAATTATAGTGTAACCACTACAAATGCATACAAGAAGCGGCTGTGTTGTGCGCAACACGGAAAATACATTGATTCTTGAGTAAACGGACGAATGAGAGGCAGGTAGAACATGTATAGCAATAGGACAGTGCTGTTAAACAAAATGAAACCGAGTGATCACTACTCTCTGCACAACAAGACATCGGAGGTCCTACAATACTGATTTCGTACCGAGCCACTTTTCCCTGCCGACCGATAACTTGACAATAAGCGGAGGAGCCCGAGAAACAAGTGGGTCTACGGCGATATCGGATAGCCCAAAGGGGCAGGTAGGTGGGCAACTATGGTCCAGCTTGAGTCGCGAATCGGGGCCTCCGCCATCAAGAATAGGGAATGCAAAGGCCATAGGCACGGGACTGGATTTCTTTGCTAGGAGCGTTTCAAAGTCACCCAAAGGACTGTCTAAAGGCCATTACATACTGTCAAAAGATCAAGGGATATCGGGTGTATAACCAAGTTACGACATTGGCAAGATGGAGTCCAAGTCGCGCAACGTATCTGCCTCGCCCCGCTTGATCATTCATGGCGGTGCTGGCAATATACGACCAATGTCACCACAGAAATATGCCCAGTATCGCGATGCACTGCTGGAGATTGTGAGAAACGAATTAAAGACAATTTTGAGCTCGATTTACTAATGTTCCAGCAGATAAACAAGACAAATGCGTACATGACCACTCCTGTACCTCTCAAGCAGGCAGCGCGCTCGTCAAGAACTGGGTGTCCATCGGCTTTGAACATTGCAACTTATGCCGTCGAATTGCTGGAGAATAATCCATTGTTCAACTCTGGCCACGGCGCCGTATTTACTCGCGATGGTATCAATGAGTTGGAAGCATCAGTCATGGTGTCCAGTGGTTTTGCAAAGCGAGGCGTTGGGGTGACTGGACTTCGACGGGTCAAGAATCCAATCTTGCTTGCCCGAAAGATGTTGGAACACGGAGAAGGCGATTTGAGAGGAAATTCGGACCTTGGGTGGGCGTCAGAGAACAGCCCTGGCAAAGACTTGGACATTCCTTCCGCCCAAGGGCATACGCTGGTCCATGGTCCCAGTGCAGAGGTTCTTGCGACAAAGTATGGCCTGGACCTAGTAGAGCCCAGCTATTTCTTCACGCAGAAACGATGGGATGAGCATCTACGGGCCCTAGAGCGTGAAAATACGAAGCGTCAAGTGCACACAGAGTCATGGGCAACGGCGACTTGGAGCGCGGATGAGTATCTCCCGCAAGGCACATGTGGTGCCGTAGCCCTTGATGTCGATGGAGTCATTTGTTGTGCCACCAGCACTGGCGGCATGACGAACAAGCTGACGGGGCGCATTGGCGACACTCCTTCCATGGGCGCTGGATTCTGGGCGGAGCAGTGGGAGGAAGACGGCACCCCGAGCTTGCAACGTTGTTCATCACCTTGGACAGCCTGGAAAGAGTATCTGGGTGCACAAAGACCGGTGGTGGAGCTTAGCGCTCAATTGAGACACATGATTGCCCAATGTCTCCCTACCCCGTTCATCTATCAGCCCGTGGCGCAAGACCGAAACCTGATCACTACGAGATCTGCCGGTCTGTCTGGTACGGGCAATGGCGACTCGTTTCTTCGCGTGGCCGCCGTGAGGACTGTTGTCGGTATAGCTCGATGGACTGGCGTATCGACTGCCGAAGCCCTGAAGCGTGTAGCTGGTCGGGACGGTGAATTGCAAAGGAGCGCCGGGGATCGTTGGGGCAAGACGGGAGAGGGCGAAGGAGGCATGATTGGTATCGAAGCAGTCGTCGCAAGGGATGCTGCAAGTGGCGACATTATCGATCTTCGACACGAGATTTTGCAGGACTTGAATTGCGGAGGCATGTTTAGAGCATGGCTCGACGAAAACAACCACCCCGTCTTTAGGATCTTTGATGGTGTCAAGGACGGCGACTATGTAGTCCAGAATTAGCTTTTCCTGACAGGGTTGCGTCTCAACATGTCATCAAACGTAGATGGTACTGGGGCTGCTGTCATTAATCTTCTTTATTGTGATCGTAATTGCTTTCCTGTTCGCCGCGTGCTGGCTAGTCCCCCCAAACTCCAGTTGTACAATGGGACGCGAGCCAGCATCCGAAGAACCGTCTATTTTTACAATTTCAACCCTCCCTATGATGATGAGTGTGTTGACAGACAAATCGAAAACAAAAAGTCTGGCCCGGCGCAAAAGAGTAGAGTGGCGAGGGAAGTGTTTTGAGTTTACTTTTAACGAAAAATCTAGGCGAGGGCCGTCTCGTTGCTGGGCGGAGGCTGCGGGACCTGTGTAAAAGAGGTGGTTAGTGATGTGATTCTCATACAAAGAACTTGAAAAGCCATGGCAACGTGCTCCTCAGAGTGGCGAGGTGCGATGGGAGTTGTTCGTGGAGATTCGTACCTCTAACTTTGTGCTTCCTGCCAGCATTCTCTGGAAGCCAATACCAACACCCTCAATGACAGCAAGCAATACCGCACAACCAATGGCACCGTTTCTTGCAGCCTTGTAGCCGCCTCGTATGGCCAGCGATCCACCAGTGAAGAAACCCGCAATGATGGCGTTCCAGGGATCCTCTTTCCTGCGGACACCCTTGACGGCGCAGTCGAATGTTGAAAAGAGTCCACCCCAGACACCAAAGTTTCCTCCGAGTACAGGAGCTCTCGCCTTGATTGCTGTGATTGCGCCTATCCGTCGCTCGCCGTAAGGACTGTTGCGAAATCCCTTGATGCCATGCCATATTGTGCCGCCGATAGCCTGCAAGCAAGACAGGTTAGTTGTGAGAGCCCGCGCCAGGGTTCAAAATGGCGATGCGAAATAAACTTACGCCCATGGCAAAGGCACCGCCAAAGTCATTCAGGATAACCCAGGGACAAGGGTCGCGTGTGTGATCCATTTTGATGGTCTCTTAGAGGTGAAGATGACGGGTGCGAAAGTAAAGTCAAGGTCGTCGCAGAGTGGTCTGTCGAATGAGACACCGCCGATGGAGGGTTTGAATAGATTCAAACGTCGAAGTGACTGCCTGATGTATAATACAGAAGGAGGTGTCGAGATACGGAATGTGGTTTGATTCTTGCTGGTCGCAAAAGGTGCTCCCCCAGATACGTGATGGAATCGATGGCGTGAAAAAGTTGCGGTGCACTGACCATCCATCAAGAGCTAACAGGTACATGGGTACTTGCCTTGCTCTGTTCGCCGACGCGCCGGCACGGTCTCGATTTTTAAAGCGGGTCTCGATACCGGGCTTGGCATCTTGCGCCGGAGTCGGCCCTCCGCAACCAGCCGAGGCGTACAGATCTTGCTTATTGAGCAGCACTTGATAATTTCTGCCCAGTGGAACGTTTCAGTCCGTGTTATATGATCAACGATATATTTGTGAGGGAAGGGGAAAAGAGCAACCTTGTGAGAGAAGAGGCAAGCAGAAGAATAGGTAGAATCTGAATGTATCTATGGAAGCATCTCGACATCAATAGCCTCAGGCTGGAATTTGGTGCAGTCAAGACCCGCAGATCGAACCATCATTCTCCAATTTTCCTGCCTTGGTTCCACGAATAATTCGAGAGTCCGACAAGACACGGGAACTTGTCATGACTACTTCTCACGACTGCACCACATCGGAGCAATCTTTTAGTATCATAGGATATACATTTTCACTTTTACACAATGGCAAGCTAGCAAAACAAATTCTCTGCTCGCTCCATTCAAGTAATAGGTATATCCCAGTAATGTTTTCAATATCGAATGCTATCATCATGCCGTGTGTAACGCCTGTTCCATGCAAAAATATACTAGCAATTATGGTGTTTCCAGAACACCACCAGACTCAGCCTTGGCTTTGGGATAAATTGACTCGATCCCAAGTGTGGCTGCTTTCAAAACATCCTTCTCTTCGTTGCCACTGTTGTCTCCAAAAACTTCGTCCATTTGCTCAAGTGATTTGCCCTAGTATTATTTGTTAGTCAAGGTCCTACCCACACAATGATAGACGAAAAGGTTTCAGAATACTAACCTTGGTTTCTGGAACGAACCACCAGGCCCAAACGGCAGCAAGGAAGCACCACACAGCAAAGAAGACATAGGTACCAAAGCCAATCTGCTCAATCATGGGCGGAGTCGCCACACCAACGATAAAATTGCTCAACCAGCAAGTCGCGGTCGACAATGCAACGCCCTTGGCTCGAGTAGAGCTAGGGAATACTTCAGATGGCAGAGCCCAGCCAAGGGGTGAGTAGGATACTCCATAAACGAGGACAAAGATGAACGCCATGGCAACGGCCGCCCAACCGGCAGCTGTGTGATTCGGCCAATCATGCGAGTAGAGCCCGACAAGGATAGCCATGATGGCCCAGGCAATGCCTCCGCCGAGTGCTCCCCAGATTGCCAGTGGCCTGCGACCAAGCTTATCAATAATGAAGAAGCAAACGCCGACAGCTACGAGTTGTAGGATGTTGAAAACTCCAGACATGATGAGCGCCATATCTGCAGACTGTCCGATCGACTCGAATAGAGTTGGTGCGTAGTAAATGAATGCATTGATGCCAGAAAACTGTTGAAAGAACATGCTACGAGTCAAACACGTGTTAGCTTTTGTTTCTCGTCGATGAAACTGGGAAACGCTCGAGTACTTACACACCAAGACCAACAACTAGACGGCGCCATGTCTTCTTACTAAAAAGATCGGTCCAGCTAAGAAGTTCCTTGCGGAAACCCTTGACGCCAGGGTGTCGGATTTCTTGCATCCTCTTTTGGAACTCGGCTTCAACCAGGATTCCACGCAACTCAGTCTGAACACGTTCATCCGACTCTGGAAGTCTCCGCAGCTTGGCCAGATCGGTCAGGGCTTCGTGGGGTCTGCCAACAAGGGCCAGCCAGCGAGGAGAATATGGGAAGAAGTTGATGAGTACTCCGAGCAGGGTTGGACAGACCATCTGCAAGCCCAGTGGGAGACGGAATGACACTTCGCCTTCGAGGTTGCGCGTGCCATAAGTAATCCAAAAGGAAATGACGACGCCAGTCACGATGGAAACTGATTCCAAGACTAGCAGTGTACCTCGTAGGTTCGGGGGCGAAATTTCGGAAATGTACAAGGGAGCACCCTAAGGAACAAGTCAATAAACAAACTTGAAGCTATTACTTGTAATGTCAAAGAATGATCAAGACTTACCAAGGCAAGTGTTCCGACACCAATACCACCAATTGTTCGACCAGCAACCAGCATACCATAGTTCACGGCTGCTGTCTGTAAGATGGCACCAATATTGAAAATGACAACCACAACAACCAGAGCTCTCTTTCTGGAGATCTTGTCGGCCAACCAAGGCATAAAGAAGCAACCTAGAAAGGCACCAAGCTCCAGCATACCAGTCATGAAACCTTTGCCGAAGCCAGTAGCAGCAAATGGATATACTGTATGGAACTGGTCCATGACATTGATGATGGAAATGACACCTTGATCGTAGCCGAATGAAAAGCCGCCGAGGGACGCCACAAAGGCGGCGAACAAGATGTACGGGGAGCTGATGATGCCCCGGACACCATTGGGGCCGTAAGCTACATCTTCGGCTGCTTTGGTAGGAAGGTCTCTGGTCTTGACGGCGGAAAGGTCAGCGAATTCGGCATGTTCACCATGCGGTTTAGGCCGAGCCGCATCAGTATGGATATTTATCGTGGGCATCTTGATGTTTCAAAGAGCAGTGCCCGAGATAATGGTGACTCGGAATAGAGACTTATGAAAAGGGACTGGATAATCACACACGCAGTTATTTTTATTACAGCGACTACCCGAGTCTTAAATATACTTGCCTCTCACCAACCCACATCAAGTAGAACCGTTGGAGGAGATGCTAACGCGGCACTACTGTGGAGTAAAATGCCGGATTCATTGTAGTGCTTCCCCTGGTGCTGACTCGAAGGCAGGCTACTTCATTAAGGTAATTCCCCCAGAGCGGATACGATTCTGAGAGCCCCATGGGGATTGTGACGTCAGTTCATCCTGGGGATCCCCAGGCCCACACGGGCGGGTCGGTCAGCTGATACAATTCAACGAAGGTGTGCGTGCGCATCGTGGACCTCGTTGACGCCTCTCCGTTGGTGGTTTGATTTCAAGCCCGTACTATGCTCTCATTACGTCGATTTGAATCAAGAAATGAGATGTCATGATCCTGAATCACATCCGGTTTTGGGCAACTGGTTGCTATTTCTGTTGGTCTTTGTTCTCGGATCTCTTTTTTGGCAGAGACCAAAATCCATACTATGGTTGTATATTCATTCCACACACACTCACAAGGATGCCCAGAAACTCCCGCACAATACGCATTGCAAGTCTATGCCGATCATATTTAACATACATGTATGCAGTACTCCCGAAAGCAAGATAGAGAAATCGGAAATATGTTACGACGAGACGACTGACCAAATCCGGACAACCACACTGCCACATTGGCCTTTAAAGCACATCCCGAGATGTTCCGCGCATGAGATATGCCGGGCAAAATCTCCGAAAGTCTTGTCGATGCAAGGTATAGCGATGATTGGCAGTAAAACGCGCTTTGCTGGTCGTGGACTCTAGACTTGCCGAAAAGAACGAAAAGAAAGCCTGCCTCATTGGACAGAAGCAAGTCCCGAAGACTCAGGTAGGGCAAAATCGGCGACATCCCAGACCTGCCCAGAGTGGAGGAAAAGGAAATATTTTGGTAAAGATGAAGCTAGTTGAGAGCCGACATGACGTCGTCTCGTCAGCGCCCCCCTGTCGGACACCAATTCCGTGCCGGCCGGGCCCTGATTCCGGCATATCTCCATGAATACCCCCACCCTTTCAGCAATTCCAGCTGCGCTATCCATGAGCACGAGCAAGCTTGACAAGGCAATCAGCGAAGAGCTCGCCTTGTTTGCAATCTCCATACTCATTGGTCCGAGCATGAGACTGGCCAACATCATGTATTTCAACATTTCAAATTTCATTGGCTGCCCGCTACTTTGAACATGGTGCGCGTACGTGGACAACTAACACTCCCGCTTCCGTGGTTGCATGCTTAGCACTGCAGTTTATGCCACATCAAAGTGCCTAACTTACCTTGGTAGTCGCTCGTGTGCAAGTTGCCTCTTTTGACGAGGCTGTCATCAAACTTGTCTCGAGGGAAACTGTGTGAAAGTCAAAAGCCTAATGACATTCGCCGTTTCGAAGACTTGGAGGGTTTGTAGGCTAAATTGTCAGCACAGAATCCAGACCCGGGTTAGACTCGCTAAAGTCTGGTCGTTGGATGAACAAGAGTGAGTGCCTGGTGCTACTGTGCGCGCTGAAAATGGTCATTACGACTATGTGGGAGACAGGGTACATGGGCCAGTGTGATATCGAAACGGTGCGTCAAGACTGCCAAAGTCGGACAGCTTTAAGAAGTACGGTAGGTATATATGCCGATCACACATATGTAGTAACTGCTCCAAGGTGCGGTCATTTTCTCCACCTGGATGCTGCCTCGACTGCTGTGATTTATAGCCGCCCTAGTCAACTACGCGCCTAGATCAGAGTATCCTGGCCTCGTATTTTCAAATAACACGGCTTCTCACCAATGCTAGTTGCAAGAAGCAAGTTTGAATCACTCCGAGAAACGTCAGATCTACCTTTGTATTGATTCGGCTCGAGATGGAGCTTTCGGTCCATTTGCTACCCACGGACGGCTGATAGTTCTGCCTTACCTAAGAAGATGGAAGAGCAAGACTCCCTGTTCCCGCTGTGCTCCCACGCGATTCAAGATGACCAGTATTGTAGAACACGGGAAAACATGAGCTACTGCTATAGTACAAGTCACACGTATGAAGTCCAGTCTCTGCCTTTTCCTCCGCAACCAATTATACTCACCAAGGGAACACAGAGTCACGTTCCTGACTGCCCGCTGAACCAGGCACACTTCCTCACTATGTGTGGAGAGCTTCCAATGTGGCTACGACGTTCAAAGCAGCCTATCCTTCCCAGCCGAGCCTCAGCTACTACATAACCTGGATCTAACACAAAAGATGTATCTAGCACCGACCTACCAGGCAGAGTTGAACATATAAGAAATTTATGAGTCTCGATCTGAGCCGACTCGTCAAGGTAATCAGATCCGTATCTTTGGTGGCGTTCTGGTAAACTCACATCTAGGTTGAGCAGCACCGCTGGTCAAGGTCGGGTAATAAAACGCGCACTTTCGTGCCGCCCGTGATGGAGGCTACATCGTTTTTGTGATTTCTTTTGGTATTGCCAGGAATCCGAAAAGATCTCGTTTCATGAGCCATTGCGACCGAGTCCAAGCCATACTTGCGTCGGCATCAGGATGCAATTGAAAAAGAAAAGGATCATAACGCTCACGTGAGCCGTTGAGGACACTTTGCACGTGGATGATGCCACCGTTCTCGATATCGCGTCATTGCTGGGACTAATAGAACACGTAGAGCAAGTCTCAGCAAACCGCCTAGCCAGGAACCTTGACCGCTGCCGTGCTTGAGTGGAAGGGGGGAAAATCTACAATACCATCTTCAATCCTCATTTTGTACGCTCAAAAAGGCCGATTGCGTCCCTCTTCCAGCACAAGCACTGAATGCGCATGGACACGCCATAAAAAGATCATGGCTGTCACAGCAAAACCCAAACCCAGTCCAGACTGTGGCGGATGTCGCAAGATTCAAGAAGAAGAGAATATCAAGGACAGCAGCACGTCCATGGAAATTGCTGCAACTAAGAATGGGGGCAAAGGCGAGTATTTTCCTGACCTCGTTAACCTCTTCCCCCTAGTCCTTACGTATGATCATTTCTACCTTTTTATCTATTCTTGTGTGTAGCTCCCATTCCGCTCGCCTATTCCGTCGGGCATCATTGAAAATGGATAACATGGAACAATTCAGAAAACCATCTCTGGATTGATGGAAAAGTTCCAGAAACTCAATACTCAGTCACGTACTGTACCCCCAGACCCGCAGGTAGAGAGCATCCCCCACAGCCAGCGCTGCATGTTTGGAGACTACTACTGCCAATTGAGCCAGCCAATTGGCATTTCAGCCCTCTAGCAGCCAGCAGCGCGCATTCAGCTCTGGTAGGGCTGCAAGTTGGACCCCTGGCCACGCATGTCTTAGTGGATGCTGGTCCGACTGCCGCAATGGCGTTGGCAGCGACTTCGGGTCACTTGCGAGTCATTGGCCACCGAGCCATCATATGCAATACTGCCCATCACACCACATAACGAAATACCCAAACAGCTCAGAGCAAAGTCGCGCTATCGTGAACGCGCATTTCCCATATCATTGCATTCAATATCTTTTAGATTCTGCCGAGACTGAAACCCCAAAGTGATCACGCCATTCTACAGCAGTGGCCCTTTTCTGTCCTTTCTGTTTGCTCAATTTTGGAAATACTGGTCGCATCCTACTTCACCGCACCAACAGTCATTTCCTCCAACGACGCAGTGCCCTCTCAGCATGCATCTTTGTATTGACCTGCAACTCCAATAGACATAATGCCCTCAGCTACCAGCCATTGTGCGCCGTCGCCGCTGATAGGTGCACCGCCTCATACGACACCCGACTTGGACCACGTTCTCAAGCATGAAAGCTCTGTGCTGGCTCTCGCAGTTGGCAATGATAGCATCTATGCCGGTACACAAGATGGAGAGATTGTGGTTTGGTCGCTGGGCAGCTTTCAACAAACAAACCGAATACAAGCACATAAGCGCAGCGTCATGTGCCTGTTCCTTTCCGACGATGGATCTCTCCTATTCTCGAGCGCAAGCGATCCGATTGTCAATGTCTGGTGCCCGCGCACCATGACGCGTCTCTACGAAATTTACAGCACATATGATTCGTTTGGCGACATATTCTCTGTAGCATACTCCTCACAGTACGACACGGTGTACTTTGGAGCACAAAATACCACCATACAATGGGCTGGCCTGAGGGACTCGGGTTGTAGAGTGAGCCAGGACTCGCAGAGCCACCCAGACCGCAGAAATCACCGCTTCTTCGACTCGAGGGCCGTTGGTGGCGCATCCACGCCAAGACCGACCGACGAACGATATGATTTAATTCCGCGCTCACATACCGTTTTGGAGGCTGATAGGCGCTGCATCAAACAGTACGCCCACTATGGTTATGTCTTTTGCATGCTCATGGCCAAGGGCGTCACCGCATCTGTTGAGCCCGAAGACGACGTTCTGATTTCGGGTGGAGGAGATGGAACCATCAAGATCTGGAAGCTCGGCGGCAAGGAAGTGGGCACGGACGGCATAGAAAACGGCCTACAGGAAATCATGGCTCTAGGCGAAGATAATGCCGAATCCGTCATGTCTTTGGCCATTGACGGATCGTTTCTCTACAGTGGCAAGATCAAGGGCATCATTGAGCTGTGGGACCTCGACACCAGACAGAAGCTTCGAGTGATCAAGGCTCATAGAGGTGATGTCATGGCTCTGCAAATGGGAAGAGGCCATCTCTGGAGCGCTGGCTCTACCGGCACTGCGAGTGTGAGTTGTACGGGAAACAAGTATCAAGTTGCGTCATCTAATGTCCTTGGCAGAAACACAGCACGGTGCACTATGGAGAGTTTCAGCCCAACGCCGCCCAAAACGTCAGCCAAAAATACCAACTCCTCACTCAGTTCAAAGCCCACGAAGGCAAGATTCTCGCATCGGCCGTCACCAATCACGAAGGACGTCAACTCTTCATAACGGGCGCAAACGACAACAATGTAGCCGTCTGGGTGGTCGAAAACCCGCCCGCGAGTGAGCAGTCTCCTACAGAGGGTGATGAAGATATGATGATCTCGAGTCTGCGAGAGTTTGTGTCCTTCAAGACGATTTCCTCGCGTCCCGAGTTTGCCGAAGACTGCCGCCGGGGAGCCTCTTTTCTCCGAACGCTCTTCCGCAAGCTGGGAGCCGATGTGCACATGCTAAGCACCGACAATAACAACCACCATCCGGTTGTGTTTGCCAAATTTGCAGGAAAGCTTACTCCGGCCGTCAAGCGCAAGCGAATCCTCTTTTATGGCCATTACGATGTGGTCCCAGCCGATGCAAAGAATAGCAAATGGAATACGGATCCATTCCAGCTCAAGGGCACTAATGGATATCTTTACGGCAGAGGCGTGAGCGATAATAAAGGCCCCATCATGGCTGCCCTCTACGCTGTCACGGATCTGATGCAAGCAAAGGCACTGGACTCAGACATTATTTTCCTGATTGAGGGCGAAGAAGAGTCTGGCTCGCGCGGGTTTAGAGAAACCATTCGCCAGAACAAAGACCGAATCGGCAATATCGACTACATTCTCTTAGCTAACAGCTACTGGCTGAATGACGAAACTCCCTGCTTGACCTATGGACTGCGAGGCGTCCTTCATGCCACTGTCTGCATCGAGTCCAAGCACCCAGACCTCCATTCGGGCGTGGATGGCAGCTACTTGATGAATGAGCCACTGACCGACTTGACCACCCTCTTGGCAAGGCTCAAGGGCCCCAAAAACCGTGTGCTCATTCCGGGCTTCTATGACGGGGTTCTGCCCCTGAAGCCCGAAGAGGAGGCTCGCTACGACGACATTGTCTCGGTCCTGGTGAATCAGGAACCAACCAACATGACGGCGACTGACCGCAAAAAGTCTTTGATGGCTCGATGGCGCGAGCCCAACCTGACCATTCATCGTTTCAAAGTGTCTGGACCTGACGGAAGCTTGGTCAGCAGTCATGCAAGTTCGCATATCAGTTTCCGACTGGTTCCTGGCCAAGAGGTAGATCAGGTCATTGATTCTCTCACGGCCTACTTGAACAAGGAGTTTGAGCAGCTCGAGAGTGAGAACGTCCTGCGTATCGACGTCGACAACAAAGCTGAACCGTGGCTCGGCGATCCTGATAATTATATCTTCCGTACGCTCGAGGAGGCAATCATGAAGGCCTGGGCACCTCTGTTTGCAAGCACGGATGCCACGCCAGAGGACAGTGGCCCTGAAGACGCCGCCCCCGCCCGGCGACCGAGTCTGGAGGGGCTTGACGCTCGAGAGTCACATCGCTTGACATTTGGAGATTCATCTGCCAAAAGCATACAGTTGGCAGGCAGCCCGGCCACACCTCTTACCAAACCACGAAAGCCACTCTACATCCGAGAGGGCGGATCGATTCCGGCGATTCGATTTCTGGAAAAGGAGTTTGATGCCCCGGCAGCCCATCTGCCCTGCGGCCAAGCCAGCGATTCCGCTCATCTGGATAACGAGCGCCTCCGGGTGACCAACTTGATCAAAAGCCGGGAAATCATTGGACATGTTTTTAGAAAATTGTAATGCTATTCCCGCCGACGGCAGGCGAATACTCATTCGCATGGCAGACTTGTGAGATTTACGCAGTTAGAGGAGACTGGACTGGTGGGCGTTTATGGCGTTCTTCCAACATTTGGCAGCAATTGTAACGGATACCTTGTTTAAACAATGACGAAATATACCATCAATAGATACCCTACCCGTATCGTGCAACACGTTCGAGAAGCATTTCGATATGGGTAGTCTCTAGAGAATGAACCGCAAACATCCTTGCCCAATCCTTTGGCCCCTGATTGTCATTTCCAGTTGTCTGTCAAGTTCGGCTGAGTTCCCGAAAAAGATACAAGGGCCTCTGTTTGGCTCCAGCGATACGGCTTCAGGATACAAGACATTCAAGGACCGCTCGCTTCGTCGCAGCAGATATACATAATCCGGAGCTTCGGCTATCGCGAAATGGAGGATACTGCATCGTACTAGTGTGGACAAAGTATAATCAATCCTCTACCAGATCCTCGTCAAATTCATTTTTAAGCGCATTGCCAAGGATATGAAGAAAGGAGGCTCTCAGTAGTCCCACATCATTCGTGCGAATTCTGTCAGCCGCTCGGAAGCAAGCGATTCTGGGAAGTGGAGACGGCCCACTGGTGCTCCATGTCCCTCTTTAATCAACATCAGACGAACCCGCCAAGGCGCATCCTAGGATACCTTTATTCTGCTCATTTCCTTCCTCAATGTTTGCAATTCTGCTCCCCCGGACTCGCTGCCTCCATGCCTTTGTTTGAAACGGAGCGTCCATGGCCTCGGCGGACCGTGTTTCAATGACAATGCTACTTGGTAGGTTCAGGTGGAAATCAACCTTGCCATGCGCGTACCCGAGCCAGGATGGATACTACCAAGACTTTGGTCCATCGTCCATGGCCATCTCTTAAAACTATCGTGTCCGGCTCGACCTTTAAGCTGCGAGAGCCATTGTAGAGTCTCTTTCACTACTCTGTCTATTGTGATTTCTTTTGCCGGCTGGTCGGTTGTTCCATTCATTCCTTCACCAATCGAACCTTTCTTTCTTTTCTATCCCATTCTTTCAAGATGAAGTTCACTCCCCTCGTCCCTGGTGTAGCCTCGCTGGTCAGCGTCGCCAGTGCTGGTACTGTCCTCTGGGATGGCCGTTTCAATGACTTGTCTTCGGCTTCGGATCTTGACAACTGGAGCTGGTCTAACCAGGTCGGCCCATATCAGTGGTACATTCACGGTGATGGCGAGACCACCGAGTACGTCAACTTGTCAAGCGATTACAAGAATCCCGCCGACTCTGCTTCAACCCAGGGTGCCAAGATCTCCTTGACCGACACGGCTTACTGGAACGGCCAGACGATGCGAAGGACAGAGCTGATTCCCCAAACGAGCGCTGCCATCAACGCGGGCACTGTCTACTACCACTTTAGCATCAAGCGCTCCGATGTCAACCCGCCGGCCCAGACTCGAGAGCACCAGATCATGTTCTTCGAGTCCCACTTTACCGAGTTGAAGGCCGGCTGGTTGTCTGGAGCCTCTGGAACCACCGACGCCAACCTGCGCTGGATGGCCAACAGCCAGTCCCAATGGAACGTGACTTGGGAGGCCGACGTTTGGCACAACATTGCCTACGAGATCGACTTTGATGGCCAGACTGTCGCTTTCTGGCACTCCACTGGAAGCGATGCCCTCACCCAGGTTGTCGCGCCAGTTTCCGTGAGCGCCTCTAGCAACGGTGCCGACTTCCACGTCGGTGTCTTGGAGTTGCCTCGTGATGGCTATGCCGACGCAGATGAGGACATTTACATCTCGGGCGTCTATATTGAGAGCGGCGACCTCACCACCGAGATTGGCAGTGGAGATGCTTCTTCCGGATCTTCTTCGAGCGCTGCGACTTCTGCCGCTTCGACCTCTGCCGCTTCGACCTCGACTGTAGCAGCTACAACGACCTCCGCCGCCACCACCTCGACCTTGGCTACATCAACCTTGACCACCTCGACAGTGCCGGCCACCACATCATCCGTTACCTCCACCCAGGCGGCTACTACCACCAAGGCGACCACTACCTCGGCAGCTGCCACGGCAACAGCGTAAGTGACTTATTCTTTTCAATGCAGCCTTGGGGCGGCTCGTGGTGGGGAAGACTAACACGGGAATTTCAGTAAGGCTGCTTGCAAGCGCCGAAAGCGCTTTCATGCCTAAGTAGCAGACTTTTCGGGGGATTTCTATTCCTTTCTTGTTTCCTTTTCATGGATTCATAGAGAAAAGTCACTAATACACCGCACAACAGCGTAGGTCAGACACTCTACGGCCAATGCGGCGGTAGTGGTTGGACAGGTGCTACAGTATGTGCTACTGGCACTTGCTCAGTGCTCAACGACTACTACTACCAATGCCTCAATTAACATGACCGTCTTGAAGAAAGAGTCTGTTTTGCCTTGTCACAGACCTTGTATGTTGCGGAACGAAAAGGCTTGAAACAAGTTTCTTGTAAATAGTTGCATGTCATGTCTCCCTAGCCGGACGATTGGACAAGATATATATTCAGAAGAATATGAACCTTTCATCATTCTATATTCCGTTTTCAACCTTTTGCCGGTATTACTTTGGCTCGTCTTCCGTCACATCCACTGCTCCAGCCAAACTTGCCATGTCAGAATCCATCATGCCTTAGAGAGAGGTTACGGGATAGCTCTGATCCGGAGTGACAACGGCACCTCCAGCAAGTTGCTTGTCGGTATAGGCAGGCCATACAATCTTCCTCTGAGTGTTGTCAACCACCGAGAGCGTGGTGAAACCATTGCCGGGACCGAACTGTCCACTCCATCCACTGGTGACCGTGTAGACGCCACAATTGGCTCCGGTTCCCGAAGTCTGGCTAGCGGGTTTTCCCTTGACAGTAAAGGTGCAAGCCGTAACGGGAGAGACGTGAGTGTCAATGGAGAATGACCAGGTGCAAGTGGTATCGGCAGAGTCGCAGACGCGCTTCATGCCGACAATGGTCCATTGCGGAGCGGTGGCTCTGGTGGTCAGGCCAGCGTCTGTAATGGGTACTGCCAGAGCAGTGGTGGCTGCGAGTGCCGCGAAAAGACCGTTGATAATTTGCATCTTGATGATTATGCGTAGGTAGTAGTAGTAATGATGCCGAAGCTAATGTGTTGAATTGGTAGTGATTAGAGCATTCGCATTTCTTTGCTGGGAATACCTACTCATTTATATTCGTTCAAAATGATATGTGCCTCAAATCAAAAGCTGCCTACATTGTGACGTCCAGAATTCGGTCACCGCAAGTTCAAGACATGAATACGAGCATTGACTGAGCGCTCATCCCCACACAACTGAGTGTCATCGTGAAGTGAGATTGGGGAAGCGCCATTCCATCGTTGCATGCTCAAGACTTCGTGTTGGTCGAGGCAAAATAAAAACACGAACATTGGACCATCACGCGGTAGACCTCAGCTACTCAATAGTCTCGTTTTCCCCGCGCCACTGATGGCTTGGAGTTGAATTGCTGACACACGAATTGGAGTGATGCAACGTGGCATATGAATTTGTCGTCTGCCGCTCCACCTGACATTTAGACTATTCACAGTTGGGGAATTGGCCTCAAATCGCCTAGGTTATAATGAGCCGTTCCGCTGCAAGCCGTTGCTCGCGGGAAATTATATGGTCTTTTAATGTCCAAAAATAGCTTAAATTTCTATATTCTTGGCATGGCTTGCTGTCAGACTGATGCCAGAAATGTTCTATCGCGGAGAAGAGAAAAGGAACTATTCCATGTCTTTTCTCTTACTCAATCAGTTTATGACACGAATGACCCCAGCGCCGCTTCCACAGTGTTCGTCAATTGCTGCGAGATTGCCATTTCCTTCATTACACTTGTAGTGAGATGGCCATTCCTTTTCTTCACAAACGGCTCAGCCAAAGTCTTTCGTCGCTTGCAGTAAGCCACGGCCTTGTCCGAAAGACATCCTGTCGTGAACTCTGTGCCAACTGCGGTCTCATCGATGAGCCATCTGGCCTGGAAATGTTTTCGCTGCATTTTTCCAGCTACACAGCTAAAGCTTTGTCGTTAATATCTTGCCATGTGAGATTCTGACTTATCTAGTACTGAAAAAGCTCACACGGCGAGCTTGGCAATGCAATCAAACAACTCGCCTTGGTGCTGCAAGTCGTCTTTCGGATATTGTTCAAGTCGTGGTATTCGCCCAAAATGGAGCTTTGGTATACGATCGTGAAAGTTTCCTGCTTCGCGTCGGCAAAGATCCCATAATGTCGGAATAATCATGTCCCATGCAAAGATGATTTCAAGGTCAGCCTTGACGTTTATATTTCTGGTCTCTCGACTTTTGACCAGTTTCTGAGCCGAATCACTTGGTTGGGCCACCACGAGTTGGGAGTCTTTATTGCTCTGGAGATTCGAATGGACGTTGGAAATGCCAGAAGTGCACTGTCCGCCAGAAGAGCTCCGTTTCAACTCGTCAATATGGCCAGATTCTGTCACTATGACCGCGCGGGGGCTAATTGGATCAGTGCGAGAGAAACCTCAAAGGTACTTCTGTGGTATACTCACTCTTGGGAGTTGATTTCTCCAAGTCAAGTTGTACCTCGATTGACGAGTCGATCAGCCTTCTGGTATCAGAACCTGGTGAAACACGGGGATGGGCTGACGGAATGTCGTACACAATCTGGCTGTATTTACAGGTCCTCGAGATCCCACTCAGCCTTGTTTCGTGGTCGCTGAGTCCCGTTTGACAGACTCTCTTCGAGCTCCAAATGTGCCGAGTACGCAATACCTCATTCCCTCCAAGCTGTCTTGGCTTTTTTGGCCTGCTTTCATTTCAATGTGTATTTCGATCTGGACTACCTTTGAGCCTTGGTATACTGGCGCATGTTGCCTTTAAATAATTGTTCATATCCACACAGCAAGACTGCTCGCTTATCCAATAATTTGCGTGCGACGTTATGAGCCAATTGTAAGTGCGACATGATGAAGGCTTGAAATGAAAGCGAGCTTTAATAAGGCCCTGAATTATTGAGAGCATATGTGTGCTCTGACCAAGTGACCATGCATGGGAACTTCAGACCAACATTATCTTTGTGCTTGCTTGTTTGTTTTTTGTTCCATGTTCTGGTATCTTGCAGGACAAGGACGTCTTTCAGTATTAGTTGGCCTTGTGACCAACTTCAAACTAGAAATCCTACATGCCGAGGGTACAGGTGAATACCAATCTTCTGCCTGAGTATATGATGGCGAATTGACTTGATTCCTACATTTTGAAGTTTGACGCCTACAGGACGGACCATGGGAAAACGGTGAGAGTCAACGCCTCCCAAAGTACAGCCAAATTGTACATCAGGAGCTGGCTCGCCCTCGTTTCACCAGTCTCAATAATGGGATGATTCAAAGCAGCGTAGTAAGATCAAGTCCGTTGAAATTGGATGTGTACATGAAAATTCCCCCAATACTTGGCCCCTACTTATATTTATATGGCCTTTCCCCCGGAAATCTACTGATATCTCGCACAAATTGAGGATGATCAAAAGTTGGAACTAGCCGTCACCGACGTGTCACTGGCAACGCTGACGCCTTTGACAGTAACTGACTTGCCATTGGTGCTCGTGACTTTGATGTCAACCGAGTCGGCGCCGAATCCGCTACTGTTCTCAAAGAAGTTGTAGTCCCGTCTAGTCGTACTCTTCCACGTGGAGCCTCCATCGGTCGAGACCTCCAGCTTGGAAATCGGCTGATTATGGTTCACAACTCTAATGGATCGAGATGTGTCAGCGTTCCTCTCTTCATTGGTATTCTAGGCGCGCAAATAGGTTGCAGGCGATGAAAGCTTCGCGGAAGCAGATTCATCCAAAAGGAGTTGTAAAAACTAGGTTGACTGCAGAACATGGATACTTACTGCATGCTGAACCAATTCTTACTCGTGCCACTCTTGTTGTGGAGCTTAAAGGCGGACGAGATACCACAGGCCACGGGAGTGTAAGACGTTGCAATCTTGCCTGCACTGATATCGCCAATCTTGGCAAAGGCATCCTGGAATAAGTCAAGGTGACCAGTCTCGCACTCGGGGCATTCGTCAACCACCTAGTACACAGCGTGTTAGATTTAGTTCCAGCATTACAAGCATGAGTGATGCCAAAAGCTCTCTTACCATGACTCTGATGGTGTTGCCGTTTGGGCCTGTCACGTCGAGACACGCTCCACAATTGCCGGCACTGTTCCAGGAAGACCCCGAGAATGCCGTACCATAGATACCAGAAGGAAGTGAGCCCATGGTTGTAAAGGAGCACGTCCCACCACTGAGGTTCCCTCCATAAAAGGTGGAAGTTCCTGTCACCGCACGTGGTGAAATTGGTGCAGCTGGAATGCCAAGCACCAACGGCAGCGCCGCCAGAGACAAAGATGCATAGACAATCATTATCAAGGTCAGGGAGAGCTTCTTGTCGATGAGAAATGTCTACAGGATCGCATGTCAACAGACTTCTGAGCATGATGCGAATGCGTTCATATTTAAGTAACCATTTCACCCAATTCATAGCCGTCACGCTCGATAGTTTCGTGGTACACGAGACTAGATTACATTGACTTTGTGGAACTTGAAGCATGTCACAGATTGACCATGTTAATCGATATATACTCGAGTATATGGTGGCGGCGTCTCATAGGAAAGCCTCACTACTGGCACGAGTAAGTGTAGCCGCGCAGCATCCTCAAAGGGCTTTGCCTTTTTCATGTCAGACGCAGATTACAGCTACGCAACCTTGGGTGCAGACCTTGTGTCTTTCTCCGTTGAGGTCTGCTGCAAATGAAGATCCGCCCGTCGATACGTAATTAGCAAGCGGTCTATGTCGTCCGGGTGGCGGCAGACATCAACGAGAGGATGGTGAATGCCAATGGTGTACGAAGTAGACTAAAGAGCATATTTGCTTATGCTGTCTGGAAAACATGGCTGGCCTTGAAATAGGTTTCACCTGTCTTACCACTCAAGACAGCTGAGTTTCCATGGCCCAATGGAGATGAGAAAAAATCATGACATTCATTGCTTTTGGTGGTACTACACGGAGCGTGGACTGGGCTAACGCTTTCTGTAACGGAGCCAGTAGTACTGCTGCAGAGGCCAATCGACTATAACAGACAAACGCACCAGACTCGTAGGCTTCGTGCGACAGAATTTCCAATTCGCGGCCGAGACACGCTTTTCTACGTGATAAAAACGCATAATACTATACGTCAGATGGAAACAATGAAATGCACATGTTGCCGCCTAATCACGCCTGACTCGAAACTTCCAGAAACGCTGCATGTTGACAATGACCACACATGTCTTTTGAAATCAATGCACGGTCGAGCAAGGCAGGACTGCAGATTGCACTACAGTCGGGACACATTAAGGATCAAAGTGGAACGAGGTGATTCGTCCGAGCAAAGGCATCATTCACCAAGAAAGGCGATGCAGCCGTTTATGATACTTTGTCTCTGCCCTTGACGCACCGGAGCTTTCTAGAAGCGCCGCCCCAGGGGTATATCCGGCTGATTTATACCACCAATTCGAGCCCGAATGCGTCCTTCTATAGCTCACTCCAAGCCAGGCCCGTCCGTGCACCCTTGATTTGCACTTCAGAGTTCTTTAGGTAACCGTTTGGCTTACACCTCCACGGGATATCGTCAATGCGGTCACATGCTGCTGGGATCTTCGGTAGTGAATCCTCCTCGAGCCTGGACGGTGGAAGATCATGTGCTAGGGTCCGGTAGGTCCGTCGCTATCGGGAGTCTTTGTTTCTTTCGATCTAGGTCCAGTACAAAGCTAATTGCCCGAGCAAAAAAAGACACGCGAGGCTGGCAGAGACTAATGGCTCTACTTTTGTACTCTTTCCATGCTTCCCAAGCATGCCGAAAAAGATCACTTGATTGACCTCTTGTCATTTATTACCAATTACAAACACAGTAAATGTTTGCATGTTTCGTATTGTGTAGGGAAACTCGCCGTCTAATAGGCATTCATATCGTTATCTCGAATCTACGCGCGTGTCGGCGCAGGCTCTCGTGTCTGCTCATGTTGCCCCAGATGCGGTTATCAGACACTAATCCCCTTTCGGGTCTCAAGGCCGTGGGGGTGCCCATTCCCCCTTGGCGTAGTGTAGTACTCCAACGCCAGCATCACTCCATGTCCTCCTCCCCCTCTGCTCGTTCGTCAGGGCCGAATCCTCCCCACGCGTAGCAGAACGGTTAGGGACAAGGTCAAAGTCTGCTGCACATGTATAGACCTGTAGGTACTAGGTAGCCAAAACGCATAATACAATGGTGAAGTGCTGGTTCATTAGTACGTACGTGTAGCAAAAAGTCCTTGATCTACTTAAGTGCCTACGCAGGTAGCAAAAGTGTAGAGCGCCCTGGCGTGTGATCGTGTGCTGGCAGGGGAGATTTGACGTCTTTGCCTGACCTCCACCCCTCAGTCCCCCAATCGTCGGCTAGATGCGCAGCTCAAGAGAGGTCCCAACTAATAACAGCCTGTCTTTGATCGTCGACGGCTTCCAGCTCTACTCGCTTGTTGCCCTAGCCGACTGACTCAACTGGGGTTACTGGGTTCATGGGGGAAGTGAAGACCATATTTCCCCGGCTCGAATCAAAATCTCTCTGCTTCTTGTTCTTCTTCAAGTGATCCCAAACCCTTGGGCGCCTATCAAGGCGGGCCTCGAGTCCCTTCTTCTCGTGTGATCCGCTATATTCAGGACCATCACCACCAACAACCATCATGGCCAACTCCAGCTCCAGCAGGCCGCCGCCCGGAGGGGGCACATGGGCGACGCCTCACGACTGGGCAACGCACCGCGCTACCATCACAGCTCTCTACGAGGGACAAAACATGACGCTGAAGAAGATCATGCAAACAATGGAGACTGACCACAAGTTCTTTGCAACGTGAGTTCTTTTTTTTTTCTTGGCCCTGATTTTTTTGCTTGCTTTCTGCACCTCGGGTCACCCGCTTGGCAGGGCCTACCTTCCTAAATGAGGCCTTGTGTGGCTCCCGAAACAGTAGCTAGCAGATGTCTAGCCCCAAAGAACGTTGCAAGTCTTCTAGAAGCTAACGGCTGCGAATGAAGAGAGAGGATGTACAAGTCTCGGCTCAAGCAGTGGGGCCTGCGAAAGAACTATAGGTATGAGGAGGTGAACGAGATCATCCGCCAGCAGCAGAGCACACGTCCTGCTGCTGCTACCGGTGCAAGACCAGGCGGTGCCCCGGTGGCAGCGGTTGGGTCTCGCATACGGAAGGGAACTGGCCGCCGAGTTCGGCCGTATCGAAAGCAGTCGGACAATACTCCCGCACCTATCATAGCACGGTATGGACAGCAGCGGGTCAGGAGGCCAAGCGCTGTGGGAGTGTTGCAACGTCTGACACCACCGCCGACGGGGATTGGATGTCGAGCCCCTTCACCACCAGGGGAGCCCGAGATTTCCTTTCTGTTCCCTCTTACGCCTCCAGCCGACTTGTATTACCCAGAAGAGTGTAATTTCCACATCCAGAGATACTGCGCGGGTGCCTTTGAAAATGGCATCTGGGCGCTCGAGACGCCCGGCTGGATGAACACGAACCGCAGCGTGGTAGATTGGTTCAACAGGATGGCGCTCGCCAGGGGAGCCCTCAGCGGGGGCCACACGCAGCAGGGCTTTAAACTCTTGCAGCTCTGCTTTGACGAGTACAAGGACATGATACTGGCCCAGGATCCTCGCTTGATGCTCTATACCACCGTCTCCCTGTTCTTGCTGGTTGGGTACCCAGAAGTCGTCAGCATGCTGATGAAGTACATCACACGCCTGTCGAAAATCCTGCAGGGACCCTTTCACCCTCTTCATCAAATCATGGCCGCGCTGGATCAAATGGGGCTGGAAAAGATGCAAGACAATGCGCGGCTCATTTTTGATGCGCAAATTGCCGAGTTTGCGAGATACTTGCCTCCCGAGAATGAAGTCCTGCAGAGTATGGCAGTATTTTCCATACGAAACTTGGCCGTGACGGGCCTGATTGACATTGACGTGGCCCAGGCCAAACTTCTCGCGCTACCTCGAAGTGCCGATAATGGACGCATATCCATGGCCACGGCGCAGGTACTGATGATGGGCGGCCGCTACAAGGAGGCTCGACAGGTTGTTGAAGATTTGCTGGCCTCGGGAAATGATCGTGCCCGGACCATGGCCGGCGCTTATGATACATTGTTCCTCATTTGCCGTTACGAGGGAGAAGAACAGCTCATCCGAGATGCGTCTGACAGACGAATCAATTTCTGTCTCAAGACCTTTGGAGCCGACAATGACTGGACGGTGGACGCTTGCAACGACTACGAGACATATCTCCGGGAAATTGGCGATACAGAAGCCGCCGACAAGGTCTTTTCAAACTTTGGAGTAAACTTGGAAAGACTTACTGAAGGAGTATCTGAGCTTGAAATCAAGTAAACCGAGTTCAACATTGATGGGTAGGCTCCCAGGAGCGCAACAGCCGATGGAGATGTTAAAAAGGATACAAACGAATAGACAAATTGGTTGCTATTGCCGATCACCTCGATTGGGGAGCGTCCCGCAGCCCTTTGGAACTTCGTTGTCGTGGTATTTGCACGGCTCTGACCTGCGCACCAAACATTTCGTCTGTCCATTAGATTTAGATGGCGGAGAAACCTGGCAGCAATAACATGGACCTGGAAGCCCGGAAAGCAGGAAAAGATATCATGATTGTGGTTGCGAATGAATCGCCTTTGCCGAATATGAAAATGGGTATGTGGCTCCCGTACGATTGGAATAGAGTATATTTGGCTGACTCCATTATTCAAGAAACTGTGCCGTGGGTGACCAAGAATGGAAGATGATGAATGGCAAAGTCTAGGATCAAAAGAGGTGTGGGAGGTCTTTGCAACTATAGTGCCTCGGATCACCAAACCGCAACCGTAATAACGGGTGACGCTGCAAAGAGGGAGGCTCGTGACATTGACCCTTGTCGCTTCTTCACATTGGCGAGGTAAATCTCTGGACGGATCTTTCTACTTTGTCTCTGCCAAGATGGAGACTTGACATTTGGTTGCAATATGGACTTTTACATTGCAAAGCTGAGAATTTGTACAGTAACGGGAGGAACATGGTTCTCCTCGTTCAGTATCGTTTTACGTTATTCGTTTCCAGGCAAAGTCATTGCTTAAAAAAAACTTGGCGTTAGGTAAAAGAAACCAGAACATGTGATATCTACCTTTACACAAAAACAAGACAACGCCACGGTGAGGGCACATATGCGGCCAACATCCAGTAACCCAAGCCCCCAATACCAATCATGATTTTTTCTGGCCGTTTGTCATCTCTTAAACAGCCGCGTATCCACCACGGCTACCACTTCCTTGTACTGTACTGAGCACTCTCCTGGTCCAGTCCTTCATGAGGTATGGGATATCACGAATCGTGTCGCCGTGAGGTAAAAGATCCCAGCCACGGGCTCCATAGCGGTTGTAGTTGAGCCACGAGCCAAAGATTAGGTAGGCGGCTGTACCGAGAAAGACACTGCGCATTAAAGTTAGCCGTGCCCATGTTTGAAGGCCAGGGACAGGCAAGATTTGAAAACTCGATGGGCACTCACAGAATCACGATCCATGTAAAGAATCCCCAATGGCTGCTTGGCTGGTCTCCAGCGGGCTCGTCTCCCCCATTGCCATCACGCTTTTGGCAAGCATATTTCGTATTCCATGTCAGTCGCAACACATCGATATTCGTATCGCTGTCCAAGGGGCCGTATGAGTTGAAGATGAGAGCTTGCGTCCCATTGTTGTATCCGAGTTGTACCGGCTTCTCACTCTTGTCCCCGCCATCCTCGGCGGCCTCGTACAACAAGGCATCGGTCAAACTTCTTTCTTCCTTGTCGTCGTCGCCCGGGACATATTCGTCCTCGGGTTTCCACTCACCCTCGGTGCCTTCGAGGTCCGCATCGCATATAAATTCAATTATGGCCCGCTGCTGCCTCTTTTGCCCATTCATCTCATGCCAGCCGCCTTTTACAATCAGTCTAACCCCATCCTTCTCGGCGTCCGAGTTCGAATCGCTTGTGGGCAAGTAGATGGCCTCATTATCGAGCGGATATCCGCCGTATTGCTGGAGATTGCCGGCAATAGGCCAGGCCTCGTTGAAATCGTCAAACTTTGTGTCACCGTGTTGGCCGACGATGCGCTCAATGGCACAAATGCGCGTGCTGTGTGGGCATTGCTCGTCCTTGGCTACATCGGACTTGCGTTTCAAGTTGTAGCAGATATCTGTAGTGAATGTGGTATTGTGAAAGTTGGGACCAACTTGATGGCTCACGGTCACTGAATGCGGTCCGCCAAGTTTGGAGAAGTCGTATTTGCGTGATGATGCCACAATATTGTCGCAGCTGAGGAGCAGTCCTGCCGTCGGAGAGGCCAGCAGGGCCACTGCTGAGGGTATCTGGGAAATCTTCATGATTCAAGCAGTTGCCAGACAGACCGGGAGCTGATGAGTGTGTCGAGTCGAATGATTTATTCGCAACAAGCGCCGCGTCGACGATTACTGCAAGCTGTCCGCTGTAGCTTCATACACGATCAGGTGCGGTGCTGGAGGCGATTCGAAACGGAAGGTTCGGAGTGGCCAGCCAAGCAAGAGTAGGAGTCGGAGGAATAACACGAGATACAAGGGTGCAGGGCCTTGTTTTGTAGCTGACAATAAGCAGTAAAAGTTGAAATAGTTGCAAAGAGAACGGTTGGGAATTCAAGACGGCAAGTCATAGCTCATGTGCTACACAAGGGTGAGGCAGGGTAGGTTCTAGGTAGGTGGGCGCTGGCCTATCAGGTACCTTGGGGTCATGTTACAAGGCGACAGGCTCCAGTGCTGTCTTCTTGGGACCTGGTCTACGTGACCTGGCCTAACACCAGACTTCTTTAGCGGCTGGGTCCTGGTGAGCCCGCCAACTTGCAGCGTGGGGAGTTGCCTAGGTCGCCCGCACCTGATATTTCATCCAGCGGCTTCTGTCGTCATTGCGATTAGCCTCAGTTCATGAGTAGCATTGCCAATGCACCCTTTCAAGTTTGTCAGCATCCTATAGCAACGCCGAAATGCTCGATAACTACTTTGTATAAAGATAGATAATCTTGGCTAACCAGTAAAAATACAATAATTCTAATACATTTTTCATTTCTCGAATCTGCGTATACTTGACATAGATCCGTGCTAATGAGCACAGCATGTAAAGGGACAGTGCCATCTACAAAGAGGACTTGCTGTGGCAGAAATACTAAAAACATCATGTGGTGGTTTGGTCAAATCCTTCCCAAGCAGAGTGAACAAAATTCAAGCATGATTTATAATATCCATTATCTGGAATCTGCCATTTTTACAATTGTGCATGAGTGTTATACAGACATTTTTGCCTACCACACGTCGTGTTTCTTCAGGTCCAACAAGAATACGTACAGCGAAACGAATTTTCGCATATGCCTGAACTCCCAACTCTGATGCTTGTCGGCAACAACCCTGCGTTGAGAGAAAATCAAACGGGTAAAAAATAAACTAAACCATATAGTCTTGGGGTATAGCGAGCCGGAAACCCTTGAAAACATTGTGACCAAAAAGAACACCCATAGAAGGAAGCACGAAGCATTCCCATGTGTCCCGAGCCTGCCCAATGAGACAGTATTCGTACACTCCATGTAACCAAAACTCCATAATGTTTTTAAGTGTGAAAATTTGCCCAGTCGCTCAAGCATGATAAATGTATCGGTGGTTGGGAATGGTGGCGCTTGGCGTGCATCTAGGGCAGTGACCTTTGAGAAGGCTCGAGTGCGCGTGTCCATTTATCAGTGTCCGGATGGTGAAGGTCGTCGTAATGTCACTCTACACTGTTCTTCGTTTGCACGTCTTCCTTCTCGTGCTCTTCTTCTTCTTCTTCTTCTTCTCTCAACTGCTGAACCAGAACAGGGCTGGGCGCTTCCTACATGCTCATACCTCCATTCATGCCATTTTGCATGCTTTGTTGCAACATTGCCTGCTGTCGCTGCTGCTGTTGCTGTCGCAGCATCTCTTGGACTTGCAGATAGGCCCTTTGTTGGCAATTGCCTTGGAATGACGAGTGGACGTCGGGAGGTATACTTTGCATGTTGCCGTATTTGGCAACCAGCTGGCCAATATTTTGTTGATATATAGCCCGTTGTCTGTTTTGTACGGCGGTTTGCAAGTTCTGGTTTCTCATTGCTTGCGCCATTTGTTGTTGTTGGGCTGCTCCCTGCACATTATGCTGCTGCTGTTGCCCGGCCCGCTGCTGCTGCTGTTGCTGCTGAATCTGTGCTTGCAATGCCGCAATCTGGTTAGGATTTAACTGCGATAGTTGAGAAGGATTCGCTCCGCCCATGTTCATGCCATTACTGTTCGCCATGTTTGGATTGCCCATTTGATTTTGCATTTGTTGCTGTTGCTGCTGCTGTTGCAGCATTTGCATTTGCATTTGGTTCATCTGGACATTGCCCATGTTGGGGTTGCCGTTCGCGAACTGAGCATTGTTTCCATTCTGCGCCATTTGCTGGGCGAGAAACCGCTGCTGGGCTTGCAATTGCATCATCTGTTGTGGCGTCTGTCCTTGCATCATGGCAGCTTGTTGCAAGGCCATCAACTGCCGCTGCTGCTCCTGATAGATGCGCTGCCGCTGTTGTTGTTCCATGATACGGGCCGCAGCAAAGTTGGGATTTTGCATATGATTTTGGTTTCCCAAGAGCATTGCCCCAGGCGTCGGCTGTTGTCCGACCATTGGCATGTTTGGCGTCTGGCCCATCATGACAGTCGGCGAACTAGCTTGAGGGATGCGAGGCGTCTGCATGGGGCGGTTGATGGGAGTTCCATGAGGCATTTGTGGAGTGGCACTCGGAATTCTGGGTGTGCCAGCAGGGTGGCTTTGTTGACTGTTTCTAGCAGACATGGTGACCGCCATGGGCGCTGACATGGGATGGTTCTGCACAACGGACGAAGGTCGAGCGGGACTTCCACCCATTCCTGAGTTGGAGTGCTGCATAGGAACATTGCCGGCCGGTACCATGGGTGACGACATGTTCATAGGTGTATTCTGACGAACGACGGGAGATGAGGCCGTTGGCTGAGATACGCCCTGGGGAAAGCGGTGTTGTGGCACGTTGTTTGGCATGGGACCCGGGGTAGGATGGCCGTGAGAAGCCTGGGATAGTTGATGTTGCATAGCAGGTGGTGACTGTGCCGCAGTGACCTGGGCTTGTTGGGCTTGTGCGGCTGCTTGAGCCTGGGCCTGGGCCTGCGACTGTGCCAGAGCAGCACGACGTTGTGCTTCTTGCTGCTGCTGCTGCTGCTGCTGTTGCTGCTGCTGTTGCTGCTGCTGTTGTTGTTGCTGCTGTTGCTGCTGCTGCTGCTGCTGTTGTTGTTGTTGCTGCTGCTGCTGTTGTTGGCGAGCTCGTTGCTGGCGTTCAGCTTCTTCTTTACGAGCTTTCTCAGCGGCAGCTTCTTGCTGGCGGCTAGCCACAAGTTGGGCTTGGGCTTGCTGAGCCTGCTGCTCTTGTTTCTGGAGGGCCAATTTGCGCTCCTGTTCTGCTTGGCGGGCCTTTTCTTGCTCCTTCTTCTCGGCATGTTCACGCTTGATCTCCTCAATAACCTTGAATCTCTCGAAACGAACATCGGCTGGGACAGATTGACCAGAGGCGGTGGCGCCATCAGCGCTACCTTGAGCACCGCCAGCATTCGATGACAGGCGTTCATCAAACGTGAGCATGAACCTTTCATGGTCTGCTTCGGCTGCTTCATCGGCGGCACGTTCTGCCACTGTCCGCTTCCGTGTCTTTGGCTTTGGTGGTTCCTCGGAATGCTTCTCATCTGCCATTGAATCGAGAAGTTGGATGAGCTCTTGGGGATTCTTTGTCGGTTCAAGGTGTAGAGGCTCAGCTGTAGCCAAGAGAATCTGACTCTCGGCGGCATGAATGTTCTTCCCATCTAACTCCATGCGCTCCCTCTTCTGCCTCTTGGCGGGAGGCGGCATGGAGGCTGCCGTTGGAGTAGGCGGCACAGCTGCAATGGGTGTTGGCGGCACATTTCCATCACCAGCTCCCTGTGGTGTCGTTGCTTTGAGCATCAGGTCGGTATGCAGACTCTGAGCAGTCGGGTGAAGAACAATCGTAACCTTCTTGGGCTTGATTGGGCCTTTGCTCTTTTGTGCATCGGGAACTGCAGGAGCCGGCATGTTTTCCTTATTCGCGCCATCGTCAGACGCCTTGACATTATCGGGCGCGGCCGAGGCCTGCGGTGGATCAGTATTCTCTTTAGGATAAGGAACATGAGGCGATGGCGTAATGTATGGCGTGTAGTTGTGTATCGAGAATGGCACGTCCTTGCTGGAAGCTGAAGTTGGCCGTGCCACATCCTTTGACTCTGCCGGCGACTTGTGATCATGTATCTCAACAATCAAACAGCCATCGTAAAACACCACACCATGCTCATTGAAATGACCTAGTAAGTCGTGTGGAATGGTTTTCGAGCGGAAGTGTTCGAGGAGTACCCGCATGGGCGACTTGTAAGGGAAAATTCCATCCTGCTGATCGAAGCGAAAATGGGTTGGATGAAGATGAACGACTAGTGACGGCGGGCTGCCTTCGTACTTTTTAAGAATGTATTGACTGGTGATGACTGCAATGGGTGTTAGCTGCGTGCTGCATAATCACGGTTTCTATTCATACCCTCCGGCCGGGGTTCCAGTGATTGGCCCTGAAGACCATCAGCCGCAAGACTTGCCGAGCGCAATGCATTCAGCTTTCCGTTCCTTTGTCCCGCAGGACCGGCTTGTATTGATTGCTCGCGGCGTTGTCGAATGGATGCACTTCGAGGGGCGCCATTTGCCGATGCCGAAGTAGGGGTGGGCTGGGCCTTGTTACCACCTGTCGGAGTCCGCTTTGCCGACATGGACGGTGACATGGACGGCGATGAGCGCGACGAGGCGGCAGCGCCATTGGTTTGGATGCCAGGCGGAGGTGGTCGCTTGATCTTGCTGGCGGTGTTGAGGGTGTGGTTGGGCACGGGGATCGGGGTGCTTGTCGCGACGGGGGCCATGATGGCAACCTAATCGCGAGGCAGACAAGCCACGCCTCCAGAAAAAGACTTTATGGGATAAATAGCACTCCTAACGAAAGCAGACCGATCCTCGAGTTAGCACAAGGTATTGGGCGCCTCGACCATTGAAATGCTGCTGCTGCTCGTCGCGTCCGAGAGGATGACGATGGTCTTTGGGTGGGTCACAAAGGACAAGGCGCACGGGCTTTTGGGAGAAGAAGAAGCGCTTCGGGAGGGCGTCGATCTCGTGCCCAGAGACGGCGACCTCAATGTCGCGTCAACAAACGTTGGGCAGGACGGTGATTTTATCGATTGATCCGATGGGCTGGAAGATGAATGTCGAAAATATCGCGGTGCCGACTATGCGCTTCGCCGGGGTCGCTGACTGAGGTGAAGTTGGTGGTTTGAGTGGGGGTGGTTTCCATTGCGGAAACTTGAGTGCGGCTCAACGAGTGATTTCAAGCCAGTGGACAAGGGGGGCTGTTGTACTTTTACTACCGGTAAAAGCTCTCTAGGTACCTGCCTCAACCTCGCGCTAGCCAATGCTCACCTCGATCTTCACTTACAGGCGCCGTATGACCACGCTGGTACCACTGTTCAGAAACTGGAGATCCCCTGGTCAATTCTCCGCCGGTCTTGCACGGTGCCTGGACCTTTTAGGTTCTGCGCCATACGACTTGTCAGTCTCCACGCATCTTGAAATCGAATCTGTAAATCCGGGGTAACAAATCTGAGAGTAGAAATCATCCTGCTTGCTGAGGGACACTTTTCCAACACCTAGACTAGGTGACTACCAAGACACTGCGCAACCGACAGAAAATGCCATCCAAAGCATAGTGTTTGGATACTTTATTTCTCAATGCCTTTCAAAATCACGTCAAAGATCTCGGATCAGAACAAAGCCTTCTAGACCATGAATTCTCCAGGCTGTGACTCTAGTCTCTACTTCCTTCCAGTGCATCAGTAAGTATGTACTCAAGGGACAAAGCATCCTTTCCATCCGCCTTGCCAAGCTGCCGAATCAAGGCCGCTTCACGCGAATACCTTCACTCGATGGATACGTGATACATACATGCCCGACAATACAATCCAGGAGCGCAATAATAATGGTTCCACTGTACTGGACAAGAAGGTCAAGTAAACGTGTGTTGTGGTATTTAAATGTGTGCTATTTACTCTCATCAAGAAAAACATTCGGCCGATATCCCGTTTCAACGTCACAGTCATTACTTTGCAGACTACTACTGCTCAATCTTGTTGGCGATTTCAGGGCAATTTCGAAAGAGAGGAGGCCCAGCCTTACTCCTTGCCTTGCACCCTACGTGCCCAATCGTCGCTCACCCTCCCACTATCCACAACGACGACACCTCTTCCCCTTCCGACTCTATCCTCTCTGTGCCACCATTTTTCGCGGCTATCGTGCTTCTCAGCTTCTGATTCACTATCGGCAAGGCCTCCATGTCCGCCATCCCCAACGATGAGGATAACGTCGTATCTGAGCCAAGTCTGCAAGCGAGTAATCTGGCTGCCGTTGTCACCAGCCAGCGATTCTTGGAGATAGACAATTTCGGGCTGCAAATGGTGGAGGATATGTACGTAGCCATCTCTGGTTGAAAATGGAAGAATCATGGTCTCCTTCTCCACCAGAGTCAGAGCCTGCGAGTACACAGCATTAAAGGCAGCGTCTCCATTCGATTTCAGTCTGCACCGAGGTCAGCTTTGTGCATAGAGAACGAATTAGGTTGGGGGAAATAACATACAGCGGACTCTTGGTCTCATCTCCAGGTGTCTGGGCCTGGTTGTGACTAATGTTTGAGAATGAAGAACTTAGAGACGCTGGAGGCAGGTTACTTGCCGGCGTTTCAATGGTACTATCCTTGAGGCCCGGCGAGTGGATTAAAATGAACAACTTGATCTTTGAGAAATCCGTATTTCGGGGAATGTGCGACAGAATAGACTGGTAATAATTAGTTAGGAGGCGAAACAAGAATTGCCAGCAAGTCAGGCTGTTCATACCGCGTGCTCATGGAAGTTGGCCTCGTCGAAATCTTCCAAGTTGGAATCGGCAGAAACAACAACCGCAACCGCCTTTCTGAGTTTGCTCGGATCGCGCGACTGATTAGACAAGGACTTGTCTTTTCCTTTCCTGGAAGATGCCTCCTCGGACCAAGTTTCGTGGTCTGCATACGCAATGTTGTCCTCTCTAATGGCGGCCAATGCACTGCCCATGGCGGCGCCGACGGCACCTACACCAGCCGTAACGGCCTTGCCGGCGTTGCTGAGAAACTGCTGCGGGCTAGGTGTCCGGCGCAATGCCCCAGACATGGAATTGCCCCATCCCGCGTTCTGCTGAGCCTCTAGGTGCGGATCGGTAACACCATATGTAGCGCTCTCGGCTTTGGAGTACTGATGAGTGCGGTTGGCGGCTCCGTATGCGGGATTGTCGCCATAGTCGGCATTTTCATAATCGAGATCGGCCGGTGGAGATTCTTCCTCTTCCTCTTCCTCCTCGCTTTGGCGCTGGCTCCATGCCCAAGCGGCAATGCCAACAGTCGCAACGGTGACGGTGACGGCAAGTGGAACCCAGTGGCTCCAGACGCCTCGCCGGCGGGATCGTGAATCGGACGACATTTGAGGCGGGAATTCAGTTCGATATCATGGCATGCAACGTCATTTGCCCGAGAAAGACAGGCTGCAAGACGTGAGGTGGCCAAGGTTGAATGAACAATCGAGACGCCGCGGCATCAAAAAGACCCCAAAACTCGTGGGCTGGGACACAAGCAGCTTTGGAGCTATGAATGCTCCCCCAGATCCGAGTTAATGGTGGCTGGTCAACAAGCTACTAATAAGCGACAAGGCTGATGGGTCCGATTCCATGGCAGTTGAACGAGTCGGACAAGAAGCCGAGGTCGATCTGGGTAGCGGGGCAACGGCTGGGCTGCCAGCGATTGTCAACCGGCAGACAGCTGCATCATGGTCGAATTGGCAACCCAACATCAATGAAGCGAACTCGGAAAGCCTGTGGTAGAATCATCATTGGTAGTAGATAGCTCTCTCACAACAATATTGTTTTTCCACGCTGGAAATGAGAAACTACATGAAAAGAGCTGGAGTTGATACATTCAAATGATTCTAAATAATTTATTCCCCAAATTGCATGTGCGACCAGGGAGAAAACAGATTGACTTCACCAGATTTGGAATCTGATTGGCTTCACGTTCTTCGGCTGCCCCACCTCAAGCACAGCGCAGCGATGACTCTTCATGGAAATTCAATGGCACTTGAATGTAATTTTGCCCGTGACTTTATTTCGACAACGCGAGGCTGACTTGACAAGAACCTGGTGAACTCACACGCCAGTCCATCTGCTCTCGGGCTCATTCAACCTCATATCTGTCACTTTTTGTGCTGCTCTGCAATATCCAGGATTAGTCGTAGCGAGCGCAAATTCTACCTCGAGGGTTTTGCACCCCACTACTCATTCAGCAACAGCAACACCTGCAACCTCGACAGTCCATACACAAACGGCCATGCCTCACGCCGTGTCGATGCCCTCGCCTGGGCTACAGGCCATAATATTATGTGGCCCAGGCTCATCCTTTCCGACATTCACAGCCAATCCGGACGAAAACCCAAAGGCACTGTTGCCCATCGCTAACAGGCCCATGGTATGGTATCCTCTCGACTTTTGTTACCGAACTGGTATAACCGGTAAGTGACCGTCGCATCAGCTATTTGTGTGTCTCCGAATGCTGCTGGGGTGTCCAGTCAGAGACGGTCGATTGCACTAGACAACATATTCTTGGAAACTGACTGTCAATTAGATATTACACTTATTTGCCCCCCCTCGGCCGTCACTGCTATCAAGACAGCCTTGAACACCAACCCGTTCTTGACGGGACTTCCACACCCGCATCCGGACCTGCTGGCGCCAGAAGACCTTGATCTCACAACAGGCACTGCCGAGATCCTTCGGTTGCCCCAAGTCAGGAAGATTCTTACTTCCGACTTTGTTGTCCTGCCTTGTGATCTTGTTTGTGAGCTTGGAGGAGACAAATTGCTCCAGGCATGGATGGTTCGCGCTACGGCGCCCTACGCCGAGCCTGCCCAACCCAGCGGAGGACTTGGAGTATGGTACGAGACAAAGACTGCTACGCCCATCAAGGGCGAAGAGACAGATTTCATCGCGACCACGCCACTTGCCCAACCGACGGTGCCGACTCCCAAGGACTCATTACTGTCGCAGCTTTCAAACCTGGCACTTTCCATGCCTACCGACTCACTGAAAGACCTTGCCGAAGAGAAGAAGGGCTTCCCTATCCGTCATGGCTTGTTACGGAAGCATCCCAGACTTAGAATGCTGACTTCTCACCGGGACGCGCATATCTACATTCTCCCTCACTGGATACTGGACTTTATCTCCAAGAACCCTCGTCTAGAAACTCTGGGAGAGGATGTGATTGGTTGGTGGGCCAAGTCGACCTGGCAGGACGGACTGGCGGAGAAGCTCGGCTTCTCGGATATTTTAAAATCGTCGATTGGCGATCTCGGTGGACACGGCAAGGGCATCATGAGCCCATTTAGCGACGGTGATGCATCACCCACAAACGAGGCTCACTCGCCGACGCGTAGCACTTCTTTGGCTTCCTCCAAGGATCAAGGCTCTGGGGTGCCCCCAATGCTCGCATATCTGCAACCCACGGATCCGACAGGTCCTCTCATTCGCCGAGTTGATACCGCACAGATCTTGCTCTCTGTCTCCTTGCAGTTGGCCAAACTACCGTCCATTGAGGAAGCAGGCGCAGAGGCTTCCGTCTTGGCCCATTCGCGCAAGGTTGCTTATCCCGAAGGTGTCAAGCCGCGGACGACCATTACGAAACAGGATTCTCTACTTGCTGACAATGTCACCGTAGAGGAAAAGACATCCATCAAGGAGTGCGTCATTGGTGCTAATTGCCAGATTAAGGAAGGAGCCAAGTTATTCCAATGTGTACTGATGGATGGTGTGGTGGTTGGCAAGGGCTGCAAATTGACGCGATGCATTCTGGGAAAGAGAAGTGAGATTGGAGAGGGTTCTACCCTGACCGAGTGTGAGGTGCAAGAGAACCTCCTGGTTGAGCCCAAGAGTAAGTCGGCATCCTCCCTTTTGCCTTGTCTGTCGTTCATTTTCTGACTAACTGGACTAGCCGAGGACAAGGATAACAAGTTCATGAGCAGCGAGGGTCTTGAGGCTACGGAAGAAGAATTGCAGGATGCGCTCATGGCCGACGACGACGGCGTAGATTTGATGGGCTAGTCAGGCAGTAGCACCCATGATATGAGCAGCATATGAGTAATGAAGCATATTGCAAGCATCAGGTTTTTGGCATGGTAGAGGCGCGCTCCTACCAGGCGCCAAGAGTCGCGTTTTCTTGAATGCTTGGCCGCACAGGTGGGGATAAGCGAAGCAATGCCATGAGACGTGAAACGGATTGGGAGGGAGTCTTACAACTCTCACGGCCCTTTTGATATCTGATTAGCCCTCTCAGTAACGGTTAGATGCGCTCCATGTCTTCCGGGTGGGTCCAGGTCAATTCCAAGACGATAAGAAGGCATTTTCCCATCTTGGACTCTGTCACGACTTGGCAGGTGGTACAACTTAAGCAGGTTTCAAGCCCTTATGAATCGGGATACTACACAGCTCTTTGCAGATTTTGCTTTTTCTGACATGGTCACATCAGTGCCATCTGCCACGATATTCTCCCGCCACCCGTCAGGTGCTTGCCTGATGACTGACCGGTGCGTGTGGCAACGACTCCAAGCCCAATCAGTAATTGTCGCTTCAGCGTGCATCATGTACGTCCCCCATACGGCAGGACTGCTAGGTAATCCGATCCACCTGCATGCCGTTCTTGGGCACTGCATGGACCAGTTCGTCACATTACTGTTCATTCTATTTCAACCTATCATATTTTCTGAATGCTGGACCAACCAGAATCGACGGACACATGCCGTCGGCCTTTCCTCGAGACCAGAGTGCGTACAGATTCTCGGCTTTTGCGGCAAACGTCTCGGTCAATGCGTAATACGCTGTATGACGGGGACCCATTCATATTCTCTTTCGAGATACTCTGCAGCGCCTCTAACAAGGTTGGCTGCGTCGCGCATGTTAGCTTTAAATAGTTGGGTGGAGAGGTGGGCAATTCAGCGAATAGCCTCAATAAGATACGCAGCTGCACGGATTCCTACATGAGATTGCACGAATTCCAAGAGAAGATGACGAGGAAGCTCGAGGGGATACATGTGGTAGTCTGTCTCGAGTATCCCGAGCTCGTGATGAGATGACCCCGAGAAAGAGGAAATGCATCTTGACTGTCGTGCCACTCGGTTGTCTCTTGCATGCGTCCGGCGTACGACAATGCCCGAGTACCAGGAAACAGCCTGACAATCATATTCTGGTGATATTAACTTCTGACGTGGCCGATTAATGCAAAATCAATCGTACAGAAACCATTTGTTCTCATCAATTCCTCCGTGAGCTCGGGAGGTGCATCAGCACCATTGGCATGTCGATTTGTGCCAAAGTCGATGCAATCTTATATCCATCACATGCGGCTCATTTAAAGTTGTACAATGCATAGGGCTGAACATGACCATTTCACATGGATGAAGCTAAAATTTAGAGTTACCAAGTGAATTGATGTAATGAGCGTCCCTCCCCAAAACCTTTGGGCTCCAATTACATAGCTATAGCTCGCCATAAGAAACATATCCGAGAAAGGCGTGATGACCTTTACACTTGTCTGCACCAAATATGTTCCACGTCACGACATATTTGAGATTGCACCATTGACCATGGGTGCTAACAATGCCGCCCTTTTTGTAACAACGGCACAGTCCAATCTACATCGTCTTGTTGATAGCTGGTTGGTTTGCGCTTCAGCATCCACGTATCACTCCGAGATGCAATGAGAGCCAAGTTGTCTACTCACCTGCATCCTTCTCCTTGTGACCTTTCTTGGGACAAGGGTCGTTGCTCAGTATTTCCTGCCTCACTGCTGCGCCTTTTCCGTAGCCTGTGTTATTGAAATCGCTATTGCCGCAATATCCGTAACGCTTGAAATGGTCGCAATGATCTCGTTGCACATCCTGCGTACATGCGGGCTCGCAATTGTGGACCTGGACTCTATTGTAGCACATGGTGTTGTCAAGATTGCTGGCTCTTATAGATGAGCAATAGGTGAGTACTTGTGGAGGGGAGGGTACAGTCAGACGTGCTTTGGATGCGATCCTCTCCAAAGTCCCAAGGAAGGATATTGGTGATATTTATACACCAGAGATTGCCGTTTCTCTCACGTCGATGCTGAACGAGAGCACATCTTTTACCTTTGCCTCCAACCTTTGACCGGCCCGATCATCCTCAGTCCTCTGGAACCTACATGATCATGTCGACGAGTAAAAGCCTCGAGAGATACAATAGGAGTCGATCGTGGTGCCAAGGACGCGACTTGAAAAATCCCTTGCGCCCCCGCTGATGACGGCTCTGCCCCGATTGGACTCTTTGCACCATTTTGCGCAAGTCAATGACAGACTTAGGACTATGGGCTTGCGCATCCTGCAGTGCTCTTCAACGCAACCAAGCACGGTCCAATAATATGGGGTCATCCTCGCGTGCGAGGCTGGCATAGAGAGAGACCGAGGGGGCATGCCGGTGACTGTCGCTACCCGTGGCCGATGTAGGACTGGCGGCTTTCCCGGGTGTGACAATTCACGGCGGTGCCGAGTAATACAAGATCCTGCAGACTCGAATTGTGTGACCTTGCCCAAAACCTCGAGCAAGTGAGTCGTCATAACAACTGTGTGCTATGGCGTGAGAACGGAATAGATTTCGATTGAATGTCACTTGTACAGGATTATGTGTACAGTTTGGCCTGCAGCTTGGGGCGTCAAAAGAAAAAGGATGCCACAACAGTAAAAGTTGGTAGACAGCGAGCTGACTGCTCAAGGGGTATATCGGATTGTCAAATCACGCCGGCCTGATCTGGTAGTGAGCTACGCATATTGCCTTGGTATTCAATCAGGGTCGTTATACTTTGGGCTCCTGTCAGATTTGCTTCACTCGACTGCATGATCTGTGGTCCACAAGGGTCTGGGTATTTACTGGTTTCTGGACAGGGGCCCACTCTGCCAGTCTCCGATATTGGATTTGGCAGAGAGCAGCGTAGCACCGTTTATGATAGATCACGGATCTGAAAGCAGAAGGGGATGCAGAATGCCGGGGGCAGACTTGCTTCTTGGAGTATATGACCCCTCACGAGCTGCTGGATGTCGACGAATGAAATTAATAGAGTCAACGGATCGGTGCCGTCTTAGTATGATATGATGATCGTCAATTCGGTCTTTGATTGAGTACAGATAGCAGAATAGTCAGAGAACCAAGATTACACATCGGAGCATAAAAGTTTCATGACTTGGCAGCCCAACGTGATGACAGCAATATGCGGCTAGGGTTGGTTGCTTCATTGCTTGGTCTGGTCTTTCCAGCCAAGCCCACTGGGTCCTAGTCTCTAGATCTAGATCGACGTCGATGGACCGGAATGGTAGGGTGGTGTCTCTCTTTGTCCAGCCCGTTGACTCTCCACAGGGCTTCTGGGTGAACCTTGCCCTGAGAGGACTCAGGTTCCCTGGAGGAGTAACGGCCAGGGCCCAAATCTTACGATATATCTGATGTAGTACATACATGAGTTGAGAAAGCCGTTGGTTACCTACTTGCAGGGTTGTCAGAGTGCCTCCCCCGCAGATGCACCATTTACGCGATAGGATTTGTGCCGCTCGCCTGCGTGGCGTCATGCTTGTATGCAACCATTGCGCTTTTCATTTGCGATGAGAATGAAGACTAGTGACGCTTCTGGTGCTGCTTCTGCTGCATGCTCGGAAGTCGAAATAGTTGGCGTGTCTCCCGTAAGCATTTGCGCATGTAGTGTAAATAGGCAGTGACGCGGGTGATCATTGCTATTCTGTTGAGCAAACAGGCCGCCTATGGATGTATCGAATTCCCTAGTAGGAACAGTCTCTTGGGCTCAAGACGCGTTGCTTTCCTTTTGCGCATTCTGGAGAACATTGGCATGTTATTGTGTTCACCATCCGCCAAGCGAGATTGGCATGGGCATTCAAGGTGGTGTTGACAAGTCAATGTTCCCTTTGTAAATGATCCATTTGTCTAGAGTATCAGATTGTACCAACTGGTCGCTAATTGTGTGCCTAGCGTGCAAATGCTAGTGCTTTAGGGCAGCCGTGTTGCCGCTAGAGCGACGGCCATTTCTCCAGGTAGCCAGGACCCTGATGCTTTCACGGCGCTCTGTCGTGGCGAAGTTCATCCAAGTTGTTATGTTCTACTTGGGTATGGGAGATCTCTGCAGCCAGGATCTCGCGTGTAATTTCCTTCCTCTTTTTTTTTTATTCCCTTTTACCCTGCCCTCTTTCGAGTCTTGGAAAAGGCATGTACCTGAACTTGTGCTGCAAGACCATCACTGCTTGGCCTTGTTTGCTACTCAACATCTCGTAGTGCCGTTTTGGGGGCTCTTTGTGTTCCGTGACACAAGTTTAATTCAATTGTGCCTTGACCCTCCAGATTCGGCCACCCCATTCATGGTGTGAGATCGGGCCGCGCACTCGACCTCCTCAACCCGTGGCTTGCAGCCCAGTGACGCCAAACATAAATGATCCGCATGAACGTGTTCGCAATTACAGTGTTTACAGACAAAAGAAAAGATTTCTGGGAGTTGGTACAGCAAATAGTACCCTGTAGGCAGTGGAGCTAGGTTTAAAAAAAAAAAAAAAAAAAAAAACAAGGCGGAGACGAGAAGACGCTTCTCCATTCTTTGTCTTCCTTTCAGCATTTATTCACCTCCTACCAACCAACACGGCATAACGCCGAGTTGAGTTATTATGGGTGTGCATTTGTCGGATGAATAGAATGAAATGCATGTAGGGAACAAAAGTGCCTCGTCCAGGGTTCTCCCCAAAAGCCGGGAATACCCAAGTTCCCCCACGCCTTTTCTTAGCTACACGTTGATCATGCGCAATGAGAGCAAACATATGGGTAGGTAGCCGGAATCCGCCAATGACCATGCAATCGCCTCTTTGATATCCCGTTGCCAGTCGTCGACACTGGTGCTGATTGTTGCCCACAAGCAAACGCGCCAGCCAGGCTTGCTTGCATGTCTGGGTTCGGCTGCTCACGACGTGGTGCCGTCCCCACAAGTCTGTTCTATTTACCTCATTCCATCCTGATCCCATTCCAGACGGGTCGACTATAGAACAAACCTCCTTGTGGCGACTCTTTGAAAAGAATTTCTCAACGAGTCTGTCTCAAACAGCGCCTCTTGGGATGATGTATGGGTGCTTTCCATGTATTGCGTACATGAGAAGAAAAGGAAAGGCCAGTTTCGGTTTGCTTTTCGTGTGAATCCCGTTCATTGATCCACTTTAAAGACCACATCCGATTTTCAGAATACCATCATCATGGATTTTCTAATTATATGATAACACATATAGAAATAACAACAGCAGCAGAAGTAGCAACAATAACAGGAGTGCTCCTTGTGATGGGACATTTGATCAAACTTGGCCGGGGTAGGTTATGCACTCGTACATGAGTTGTTGGCTCTAATTCCTTTCAACCATCCTGGCTAACCAGACTCTCGGGTCTTGACCATGGATTGAATTGGCCAGATTTTGAGCAGGAGACTTTTTGCTGCCCTCCAAGATCCTTTGCTGAACATGGCTTGATCTATTCTTTTTATTTTATTTTTTATTCTATCCACTACCGATTTGTCAAAGGTACTCCCCCAGGTCTCGGCCTCTTATCGTAGTTCTTCCTTCCCACGCCTACGCCACATTGCGCGCCTTTTTTTCTTTCGCAAGTAGCATTCCTCTCAGGGGCTCCGCCCGTGTCTTTGCAAGTCTTTTACTTTGAAGTCGACTATTCCTGCTTGGGGGTTTAATGAGACTTATAGAGGCGTCAAGGGAGGTGTGTGTCTGTCGATTTCGATAGTGTTGGACCTCTTCCGTACGGTATATCTATTGTCTACCTTCCTCATTCCTCTTGCATACCCCACGAGCTTCTTCAACTCATTTTGGTCACAAATTTTAAAAAAGTGTTTGTTATTTAGCCAACAGCCAAAAAAGACCCTACACTGTTGAGCTGCCATGATGGAGCATTTCAATGTGGACATATCGCTAGAGTATGACGAGGATGAGTTTAATAGTTTCGGAAGCCAGCTATCGAGTGCTTCATCCGCTCGCAGCTTTTCGACCGCTCCTTCTTGTGTACCAATCACACCACAGTCTGGACGATCCAGTCCCCAACAGCACTCTGCTTCAATGAGTTTCACATCTATATCAGACTACAACTTCACACCGCCTGGTTCCTCCATGGAAGGATACTTTCCATCAAACATCAAGTCGGAATTTCATTCACGAGATATTGAGCCATCGACACCAAGCAAAAGGTCCACGGTATCACCATACAACATGAACTTTGAACAGCCTGCCTTTTTGAACTCGACGTTACCCTGCTACGAGCAGATGATGGACTTTCCACCCCCGGGCCTGGACTACTCTTTCTCTGACCATATACCATCGGCGCCGTTCGACCACAAGCAGGCCTCCTATTCGGCACATCACTCGGGCCCTGATAATGCATCACTCTGGTTATGCCCTCCGCAAGGTTCCTTTGCATACTCTGAAAAGTTGGCGTCTCCTCAGTCGACAACATTGTGCCTCAAGAACCTGACACTCCAAGAAGGCAGCAGTTTACCTGCCCACTATGTGCGCAGCAATTTGAGGAGGCAGGTGTCTATCGACGACGTGCAACAAAAGTCGAGCCTGCTTCACCGTGTACAGAATGGTGGGCGCATTGGCAAGAAGGGCAAGAGTAATGGTACCATGGACTCTCTCATTACCAAGGTTACCTCTGGCAAGTTCAAATGCGAGGTCTCAGGGTGCCCAAACAGAAACGGCTACAAGAGAGCAGAGCATCTCAAGAGACACTGGAACACGTACGTCTTCTATACTTGTAGCCGTACGATGACTCTACCATCTGACCTCATATTCTAGGAAACATAATCCAGATGTTCAATTGGACCAGTGCCCATTCTGTGACCGGTCGTTCAACAGGTACAGGTCGGATAACTTTACATCTCACTTGTTGCTACACGTAGATCCTGAACCGTCTGGGCCCAAGCGAACAAAGTACCACCCCGACGCCAAACGAGTATACGAGGCAGAGATGCTGCGGAAGAAACGGCGAGACGGAGGAAAGAAGCAGTCAGACTGAGAGGAAGACGACTAGATGGGCAGCATTGGGCAGCGCCTCTGACAACGATTCAAAGATATCAAACACAAAGTCATCTTCAGCGACGGCATAAGGAGCTCAGAGCTCTACTCGGAGTTATACTTGGGCTTTGGATAAAGGGCGGTAATTTATCTTTTCTCATGAAGCAATCACGTAGGGACCAGGCGGGCCAGGGAAACGGGAAGGGCGCAATTTGCATTGTCTAAACAAAATCGCAGGCTGTCACGGATCTTCATGGCGTTCCCTCATCATTAGGTGCATACTACAAAATCATATTATGGCATATTGAGTTATGACTGAACAGCTATTTCACGCCACTGTCTTTGTATTCCCGTGTTGTGTGATCGGCCGCAACAACTTTTGCCGACGGAATGAACATTGCATCGCATACATGCCTGCACGGCGGAGCGCCACCCCTAGCAGTGTCTCAGATCTGACGTGTTGACTGCGGGACCTGACAGATATGTTTGACTATTAACATGAACCAGGCCAAGAATGGAGTAAACAAATGTTTATGAAAACCTGCCTGTCTTGAGCCCTGACAGCCATGCATTACAACATAGTGCCCCAAATAGCATGGAGCCTTTGAGAGATCGTCTACCTAATCAACCGGGCTTGGGTAGAGCTTAGTTATTTCCGCTCAAGTGCATACTACAATATGGTCATGATATTGTATCTTTGCCTTTACAAGGCCACGTTATTCTCTTTTCAAATCAAGTGATGCCAGGCCATTACCTTTGAGAAGACACACAAAGCGCGGCTATTTGCTTGCTGCGCATCAACGTAATCGCTATCCACACTGAGCCATAGGTCTTTGGTCGGAGATGATTGTAACATGCCCGTTCGCACTTTGCAGGTTTGGTTAGAACAAGCAAATGACACTATTGCGACTGATTCCGCAGAAGCAAATGCCATCATATCTGAGACGGCATGCTGATCAGAGTGGAGCCACGGAATTAGACGCTACCTCCTTGTGCACAGGCACGATGTAGGCAAATAATAAGGCCAGATAGAAATTATTGATACCAGATACTTGCTCAATAGCTATGGTCTGACCGGGGTAGACATCTGGGCCGTCTTGCACTAAGGTGAGAAGAAACGGACGCCAAGTGTCCGTTTGAGACTCTTTGCATAAGACCGTTTCTAAACGCCAGGCTTGTCCGCTCCAGACGGTCAGTTTCAATCGATACGCACCCCCTCTCAGATAGACGCTGATACGATGAGGGCGGGGCAGCTGCGATCGCACCAGGGATATATTTTTTTTTGTGAGGGCTTGAGTATCTTGTATCTGTTCCGTCTGAATGATGAGAACCAGCACGAGGCGCAAGTGCGAATACGGAACACCATTGCCTTGGTTGGTGCCAACATTTGCGAATGATGACAGCTGAAACTGCCAGGCAGGCTGGACAAATATGGACGCCAAAAGCACCACGAAATACTCTGATCGAGGAGCAGTGCGTATTAGGTACAGTCATGGCCCTGGGTTCGACCAGAGCCTATGATTCCTGCAACACGCACATGAGACTTTTTCAAGTCGGCAAGAAATGAAAGACATGGAAACACATGCTATGCCAGCCATTTGCGAGAATCAAAGGTTGTTTGGCTGCCACTGCAAACATAATATCTTAATATAGCGCGGCTTAGGGCTAAATGGAGCCTAGAAATCCTGGTGGATATACCTGTCATGGCTGGGGTCATGGGTTCCGAATTTAGCCCATGGCTCTATTCTGGCCTTCTGATTATATCCTGGGCAAAACTGGAGAGTTCAACATTATTGTTCCTTGCCATTGGGGTCTTTGAGACTTGTTTGCAACAATCAGCACCCTCTGACAGCCAGCTACATGTGAAGTATCGTTTGTTTGCGACAGCCACTCCAGCAACATATGGGTTGATTGCCTCGTCCGAAGACTTCCGGCACGATGATTCATACATAATTGCTCGCCATGTCCATATGCAGGTCGGCGGGCAATGCAAGGGTCTCAACTGGGATAGCTGAGGACCATATCAATGGTAGATTTCGTCCCAATCCCAGTATGTAAGCAAGGCCAAGATATCAAGCAATGGATCCAATCGAGGGCCCGACATCATGTGTATTGAAAGTCTGCAAATGGGCTCAAATCAGATTTTCTTCGTTGTAGCTAGAGTGTCGTGGGCAAGCTCGTGTGGGGGAGCCATGATCAATACCCTCGCTTACCCAGATCAATATTGTCAGAACATGCGAGGTCAAGTAGTCGGTGTCCGCGCGCGCTTGCACGAGGGTTTGCTGCGACATGAAATGCACTTCTAAACGATAATTATTGAATCTGCTGGATTTTTGCCTTCCGGTAGCAATCACGGCATCCTGAAAATCTCATCCGCCCGTTTGTGACGTGGCGCAATATAATTTCGATACAAATGTGTCTAGTATCATTGTCCTTGCACCAAAGCATCTACAACTGTAGATTGAGCGAACCTCGAGATATCAAATCCCAGCCATGGCGGACGTTGCCAGGAACGGCACAGTGAGGCGCATCGCTTGCTCCTCCCAGCGCTGAAAATGGTCTGGCCATCGGCGTTCGATCGGTAGTCGCGATACATGTAGCTGTCGGCATATCAAAACGTTCGAGATCGGGTCGCGCGGTCGCTTGGTTCGGATTTTTTTGGTGTTGGTATTTGCAAGCATGTTTAACGAGCACCTATCTCCTTTTGGCACTAACGATCCACGCAATGCATCACAGGAAAACGTTTCGTTACATCCATTTTGTTCTGCCACCCAAGCCATCAGGCCAAACTTCCAGGCCGACTGAAGATACAAAGCCATGTCCATCAACGCCCAGTCATGATGTCTCGTTGTGTGAATTCGCCCAATCAATTCATCGTTTATTTCTCCTTCTTGGCCTTGGCACCCTTTACCTTGGCGGTACCACGGAGGGTCTTCTGGCGGTTCTTGCGCTGCTTGCCTGTTGGGGGAGTTGGTTATTGGACATCTTTGGTTCGGGAGACTTGGTCTGTACGTACGCTGCTGGCGGGAAGCTCTCTCGGGCTTGGTAGCGAGACCAACACGGACCTGCGGCATTGTTAGCACTCTGCAATATGAAAAATCGCACAACTCCCCGAGTCCAACATACAAGGCGGTATTGAGGCTCGAACTTCTTCATGGCCTCGGGCGAGTCGTAGATGAGAGCGAAACCAGTGGTCTTGCCACCACCGAAGTGGGTGCGCAGACCGAAGACGTTGACCTGCTCGGGGGTAGCCTTGTACAGGCTGGAGAGCTGCTCGCGAAGGGTGGTCTTGGAGATGCCGGGCTTGCCAGGGTGGAGGACGTCACTAAAATTCCAGGTTAGCTGTCGTGTCGGGCGAAGAGGGGAATCGCGAAAACTTGCACCACCATCTGCTTCTGCACACACAAAATTCGTTAGCATTTGCGACTGCGCATATTGAAACAGCAAACATACTCTACCCAGCAGAGGGTTGCGGATGAACTTCCGCGTGCGAATCGTGACGGCATCCATGGTGATGGCGTGTTGTCGACGGTGTGGTTGGGTGGATGGGAAAGTGGGAGGATGCAAAGTCTGGAGTTTCGAACTTGCAATTGATTGACAAGGCAGACAAAATCTTTTCAGATCGTGCGGCAGCTGGATTGATTATGCGCCAGCTGGCAGACTTGACCGGGCAGCTCGACCCACTCCGAGCGCCAGAGGCGGCCTTTGTGGGGTCCCTGTGCATTCCCGCACCCACACCTCGGCGTGCCACTGGGGGGCTCTCCCGGGTCTAGTCCTTCCATTACGCTGGAAGTTCGGTAATCCGTTTTATTATACTGAGAGACTGAATCATGCCATCCGCCATTAATACAGCATGCTCGAAACACCTACGTAGCCCGTTGAGATTTCGAATATTCAAGACTTGGAAGCCTTTTCATTGCAAGTCTTTCAATCTTGCTTCCTTGGACAATTATTTTTGCCTTGGACTTGATATTGTGGTGGGCGAATAGATGCTTCCAGTGTTTACTTGGGCACGTCAATGTCGACGGCGACAGAGTGTTAGCCGTCCACATCTATGGCACCTAGCGCATTGCTTTTCTGGTATAACAATAAGGCGGGTCGGGATGCACTGCACTGAAACAACAAATGCCGCCAGACGCAAAAAAAAAAAAAGACAGGAATTGTGGTGTTGTCTTCTTCCCTGATGTCATGTTGGTCTACAAAAAGACCAACGATCCATTTGATCTTTGTTGGACGGCGGAAGCATTGATTACGCACAGATCCATCTCGCTAATACATCCATGTGGAACCCTGTCTCTCATGTTATCCGTTGCAACTTTTATTCGATACATGTGTTCTAGTCTGCAATCCAAGCTGGCATCTCATAACTTGACATCGCCAACTCATGGAGAAGCCCATCTATTCACTCACCGCCACTCTCTGCCCCATGTATTTCGCCCACCAACATTCAGCACTCAAGCTTTGGTTCATTCGCCATGTCTGCCGACCAACAGCAACATGGCACCGGGCCGAGGTCATGCATACATGGTTGCAACCAAGGACCTAGCCAACGGAGCACGACGACTCCGGAAATAACCTTGGAGCACAATAGACTGATATTACGGGGGTCAATTGGGATCGGTGATCAGGATCGACATCTCGAACCTCAGCATGACGGAGTTCGGAGTTCGAAATACTAACCCAAGCATTTCGTGCCACCTTCCGATTTGGTAGAGGCGCAGAGCATGGCAGGGGACGTACCCAGGCTTATCCACCTCGGATGCTGCTATGATCAAGGAGATATCTAGACAATAATTCCATTTGTGACATGTCAGTAGCGTGAAGCATGCACACAGGCTATTCCCAAAGACTATGCAAAGTGACATCCAACAGAGTACCAAACGTATTGCAACATAGCCAAAGCGAAAGATCTGTACTAGGTCCATTGTTTCCTGCTGCAGCACTCACAGTCTGTGTGATCAAGTGATTCAAGCCATGTGCTTGTCAAGGATAATCGAGTCGGTTGAGAGCAGAAATGAAACCATTTCAGGTGGCCCTCACGCCCTCTGACACTTCCACATGATCTAAGTCATCCTTGAACCATTTGCTAGGAGGTATGCATCTGAAAAAACACTGTTCTCAGAGATAATGTATGTAAATCATGGTGAACGTTTCCGAAGGGCGTTTCTGTCTGCGGGATTTGATGGACATGGTATCGATAGCATTATTGCACCTCCAGCTTGCACACTGGCACATGGGTCTAACGACGGAATGCGCAAAGGTAAGTTCGAGTGTGCCATGAAAGTGCCTAGACTCAAATTAAAAGATTGTTAGGATTACGACCTGAAGCGACCAGGGCATAAATCCTTCAAACTTCGTTTCATGCTGTCGATAGGATGCTTCCAACGACCAACATATGATGTGCATAAACACATGTCAGAATTGCACGTGGCCCGGAAATCTCAGAACGTCTGCCAAATAAGCGTTCTACCTAGTGAGAGCTATAGAATGTCACTGATGAGGCAGCTCTTCCAAACATGAGAAACAATGCGAAGCAAGACACATTTCGGAAATCAGATGATTGATAAGTTGTCAAGTACTTTGCGATTTGATTTCGAAAACTTTACAAAGTAGACCTGTAGCAATTATAGCAATTTCCCGGTGTTTCTCTATTGTCTTCGAAATCCCGAAAAGTTCAACGTCGCGAAAACAAGTTAGGCCACATGTATGATATTATGAACCTCTCCCCATACGAGGACGACTGACTTCAGATCGGCTATAACTTCATCTTTAAACCTGGTATCGTGCACCTAGTAGGCCAGCCTATAATGTAATCAGATCATCATGGGGTGACTCAGCCAATGCGCAGCTGTCAGGTCCGATTTCCCAGGTGGCAGGTCTGGCACCATTAAATGCACCTGCCTAGGCTTCCGCGAACATCAAGGTAGTGACCATGTGCCTTGCACTGCCACCTGCGATCACACAAAACCATTGCAATCGAGGTATATTGGGGACATGTTTACACGATAGTTCGGGATGCAGGTTTGAGCAAAGCCTATTTACTCATTGAACGATTAGAATCATTTGCAAAATGGACGGGCTGCCCTCATACGAAGAGGCGACAACGCTGCCACACTGGCTTCAACTGACAGCCCCATATGTACCCATCACTGACTGGCGACGATGCTGCCTTGTCAACTCACAGTTTTACGAACAATTTGCTGCTCGAGTCTGGCTGGACCCGCTCGTAACGGCAAGAGCCTATGGTTTGCATCCTAATGACGGTGAGCATGAGATTCATTGCTGTCATACTAGGATACTCTGCAATAAATTGCCAAGGCACTCTACATCATGGTTGCTAATGCTGAGTAGACCTCTCTTGGTATCGAAGGTTTATCAATGTTCACCTCAAGTCCGTACGACTGAGCACACGCGGCATGGTGAGATCGCTTGATTTTCGAGACTTTGCTGTTGTGACCTCTGGGCTCTATTCTTCGGATGCAAGCGAGAGGGCCATCTCTGAGAGTCTCAAGGGTTTACCGACACTATTTCCAAATTTGATATGCTTACTCATCGCTGGGCATCCTGAGATTAACCCAGAGTCTCTTGTATCGACGCACGTGGAAGAAGCAAAAGCTCAGCTTCAGACGGCGCTGCAAATGCTCGACCTTGCTGGCTGTCTGCACCCACTTACAACTCGCATGTTTCGCTCTCCTTTTCATCGGGACCTCGTTTACCTGGACATCTCATCTCTTCCTGGATCCGTTGGCGCTCTTGTACAGGCATCTTTATGCCCTGAATTTGTACCAGGCCTGCGGATACTCAAGGTGAGGAGTCGAGAGATGGATGATGCCACTGCTCATTTGTTGCTTGAACGCTTCGGCAGGCAACTGTGGAGCCTGGACATTTCCGACAACAAGCTGACCGACACCACGATTGACTCACTGATTGAGCATTCTTTTTCCTCACTGACATGGCGTTCAGACGCACATTTTGAAATTGAGGGCAAGCTCAAGAATGATCGCCACTGGGGCACCAAGGAATTTGGACCCTTTGAGTCCATCCTGGAGTCAAATGAGAGTTCTTCATTTACTCACCATATGCGCTACGTGCCTGACGCGCCTCCATACCATTGCCAGGCAGGTCAACAAGACTTGCAAGAGTGGCAGGTCGTACGATTGACGGGTGTTGAGACTAGGAGCAATGACAGCGCAGCAGTCGTCCTGCGGTGCCTGCTTGATGATGCTCTGGAACCGATCCCTGAAGCGAGGGGTGCTGCATCAACAATTCATCAGAGCAGAGGCGGTCTTACACATCTCTATCTGAATGGCAACCGCTTTACATCGGCTGGGATTCAAAAATTGCTTCGATGCATCAAAGGCCAATTGCAGCATTTTGAATGCGAGTCTGCACGACTTTCCTGCTTTGTTCCTGATTGCCGTTCTCTGCCAAAGGTGCATGGTCTTTTTGGATTCTCGCACTTGTTTCGACCAGTCTTTTCGTCGAATCTTCAATCTCTACGAATCCACCATTCTGCTGTCACGTGTGTACCAAGGCTTGAATCAGAGAAGCTCCCTCCACGCGAAGCCATCATACAGGCGGAAACGGTGTTCCGCCAGCATATTAAAATGGCGTATCCGTGTGCTTTTGTGCCGGACATGAATCCGCGCATCTCATCACTAACACTGACTCAAATTCCGGCCCGCTCTTCCGGTCCGCTCATTCAGGCAATCGTACACTTTCTCGATCTTGCCTCTGATCAGCAGCTTGCAGTGGAGAAATCAAGCGCCTTTGCTGAGCGTCATGGTGCGACGAATCTAACAGGGCTTCGTCATATCCGTTTGGAGCTGCTGCATGAAGACGCGGAAGACTTGACAAGTGTCCTCTCTAATGAAGATGTAGACTTTGACCAGCTTCTCGATCCTGTCGCTCTAGGCGAAGGACAGGGCGGCGCGTTCTGGTGGGACCTTCCCAAACGAAAACTACAAACGCACACTGTCAGCAGAAACATTGCTTCAGATGCTGCAGTCACGAGTGACGTGGACAGTGATCGTGTCAATGACCATGGCTCAGCCGTCGAATCGCAAAACGGTAGTATTCAGCATGGCAAACATGAGGAATATGTGCATCTTAGAATAGATGCTGCCGATTCTTGGACTGGCAATGTGTTCACGGTCCCAGTGTGGGTTGGTCGCGGTGTCGTCGGGCCCTCGCCGTCTCTCAATGAATACATGTCCAACGTGCTGGACCCCAGATGCCGAAAGAACATTGGGCCAGCCATGCCTGACCAGGTCGCGGCTGGGGTACCTCGAGGCTCATATATCTTTCATGATGCCTGGACCATGATGGTATTCCCCTCGAGTCTCCGAAAATTGGACGACAGAACAATACACGATCCGATGAAATGTGTTGCTACTGCGATCAAGGAGTACCGACGGAGGACCAAAGGGACAAACAGGCACTGGACCGGCAGACTTGAACTGCTGAGAGTGGCGCAGAGCATTTGAAGCAAACAAGTTGCGTGCGCACGTTGGGCAAGGAACGAGTCTAGGCTCTTGCAAACGAATCCTGCGCTACAATATGGAGAGACTCGCCTACTTTTGTGGGTGTCGTCGCGATGCAAGACCCGCAATCTTGGTCAACCATCGGTGGGTAGTGGTAGCAACTGGCAATCGAATTATATTTTTATCTATGGGTGGATTGCATGCCGCCAGGTGTGTAACTCATAGCTGCGGTTAGACCAAACCAAGACTAGACTAGTGCAACCTCAAGTTCCGGGGTCTCAGAAACACCTCGGCTCGTGAGATCACTTCCCCACATTGAAGCTTACCTTGGTTGGCAATGGAGGGAGCTTCCCCAGACTTGAGCCAGGGCAAGGTTCCCCGGGGCAGGAAGCTGGAACTTCCTCGCCGGCTTCATCAGACCACGAGCTTACCTGCACACTTTGCTCTTGGGGGTATCATAAGTTTTCGTGGTAATCAACATGTCAGACAAGGCCAGACAGCGGGTGGAAGCGATTGGCAAGCAGCTCGCGCCAGTGCGGAAAGTCGCTGGCGCATCGAGCGGGCCACGGCTCCAGGGCAAAGTGGCCATTATTACGGGTAAGCCACGCCGAGCAAACGCTCACAGTGTCATGGCTGTCTCTTGCGATGCGTGCTGACACATTGTCTGTACAGGCACGAACTCGGTGCTGGGAATTGGTCGCGCGACCAGCCATCAGTTTGCTGAGAACGGAGCGAAAGCAATCTACCTTTGCGACTTTGACGATAGCAACCTAGAATCGCACAAGCGCGACATCAATGCGGCGTTCCCCAAAGTTGAGGTCCACGTGCGTCAATTTGACGCTGGAAACGAAGAAGCTGTCAAGGAGGTAGTTGGTCATGCCATCAAGACGTATGGTAGACTCGACGTTTTCTTTGCCAATGCTGGTATCGTAGGCAAGCCTCTACATTTCAAAGATGTGGAAAAGGATGAGTTCATGAAGGTCATGGAGACCAACGCTGCCAGGTCCGTCCAAGGCTGACAAATTTACTGCCGAGCTATACAGCTGACCATGTGTCGCCACAGCGTGTTCCTAGCTGCAAAGCATGCTGCGCCAGCCATGATGAAAACCTCGAATGAGAAACCCGCACCTTGGGGAAGCATTATAGGCACCGCATCGGTTGCAGGCATACGGTCTAATGCAGGCCCTACGGCCTACTCAGCAGCAAAGGCCGCAGTGGTATCTATTGCCCAAACATGTGCATATCAGCTTGCCGGCACCAATATCCGGGTCAACTCGATATGTCCTGGTCTAATTGAGACAGGCATGACGGCGCCAACTTTTGATGCAGCAAGGGCTCGTGGTACTGAGAAGAAAATTGGACAATTAAATCCCCTCAAGAGAGGCGGCAACGCTGACGAAATTGCACGGGTCGCCTTGTTCCTGGCGAGCGACGAGGCAAGCTATGTCAACGGACAAGCGTGGGCCGTGGATGGTGGACTGAGTGCAGGTCATCCATTCGTACCGGGCAAGATTGCGTAAAGGGAGATGGGCGACTTGTGCAGGTAAACTCTAAAGGAGATGAACCACAATGTCGAGAGGCTGAGATCAAACATTTCTGGCGCATAAAACCCACATTGCTCGGTGCGACCTCATGATGCAACTCGATTGACCGAGGCTTGTCTGTCACTATTGCTCATAGCTAATTGACCCTTTGAACTTTCCTGCCGAAGTTCCAAATAGCCTGTTGCTTTGTGGAGTTGTCATCACAGATTGTACGCAAAGGGGCGTTTTCCATCAGTTTCTGCGGCGTCACGCTTCATCTATTTCCATACAATCTTGTCTCCAGGCCTGGTTTGTTTCCACCTACCCGCATACGTAATTACCATGGCAGTTCTTGTCCGTTTCCCCCGCTTGGCTGGCTGCATTTCACATGTTGACCAGTGGGCTTTATTGGAGTCGAATGCTCTTCGCCAGCCAGGGCTCACAAATACGCTGTGCGTGATTGGATTTCATGATGGCTTGGCAAAGCGATCGTCGTTTTCGATTGCCATGGTCTTTGGTAGGACGCGCAAGAAGCAACCAGGGTAGTGAGTGTTCTGGACTCCGCATGAGATGCCGCGGAGGGCAATGCCGGAGTGGCTTTCTACAGATCTTATGCACAATGCTAGGGGATGTGAATGGTCAAGCCGGACTACAACGCTTGCCACGTTTTGTGTGCTCACAAAAGCTCCTATTGCAACCCAGCAGGTCGCTGAAACTACTGCTGCGCAGGCTGGCAGCCAAGAACGATGCTACCCCTGGCCCAGTCCAATCCGGAGAGTCGCCGAGGCAGACTGCCGAAGAATTGCGGCTCTTGTACCGGTGCCTCAGCCTTGGCGTTTACTCTATCCCCGGAATCCAAGCGAAGCCGCGTAAGCTCGCCCACTTCCCTATGATTGCTGTAACTGTAATTCAACTACAGCCTCAGGGTCTGCCGGACGCCTACCCCGGAGTCGTCCAGTCTATCCGTCCACCAATGGTGAAGCCATTGTCAACGTTATTTGCAAAACCTAATACCTTATTGGCGAGTCTAAACCCCCCAAACATTTTGGAAAGGGTCATTTCGTTCTTGGTTCCATCCACAATGCCAACCCTTTTTTAGTGGATCTTGCTATATGTCGCCTACAGAGGGCCGCGCAGACCCTTGTGTGAATCCTATGCCATCATGAGAATAGAATCTGTTTTGACTATCGTCATTAAACATTTTCCTGGCGACTGCAGGATTGTGAGGGCGTCTAGCAATATGCAACCACGGCGGCTGTGGTGCCGTGGACTCACATGGTAGCGTCCCGATGCAAATTGTACAGGGACAATCATTCGCAAGATCGAGAGTGACTAGTACGGGTCATGATAGGGATCATGTCGAGAGCATCGAGTATAAAGTCAACATGTCTCGCACGACTTGACAATTTCTCTGCTCTCTTACCCATCCCGCATCGGCTTCTCATTCCTTTACTTTTCCATTTGCACTTTCGGTTTTCTCAGCACCATGGTCAACTTCCGCAACTTGGCAGCCTCACTGGCAGCGGCCTCGGCCATTGGCTCTGCCGTCGCTCACCCTGGCGAGATTCACACCCCCGAGGAGGTCAAACGTGAAATCGTCGCCCACAAGGCCCAGCAGGTCAAGGCTCGCCGATCCCTGGCCGATTGCGCCAACTCTCCTGCCGCTGTTGCCCTCAAGGAGCGAGCTATTGCCCGCCGCGCCGCCACCGCTCAAAAGCTCCGTGAGCAGCGAGGACTCACCAAGAGTCAGTAGAATTCATTGAAACAGTCTACCTGGTACTGAACTAACATTTTACAGAGTCTCTCCAGTCCAAGCGCGACCAGACTGCTTTGGAGCAGTGGAGCGCTGTTGACCACGATGTTTCTAGCACTGGATACACTCTGGACACCCCCCTTGCCACGATCTTTGACTCCAACTCGACCTGTGCTCTGGTCCCCGAGGTCACTATCGGCCCGTACTTTGTCTCTGGCGAGCTGATCCGAACCGACATCACTGATGGCGAGTCGGGTGTTCCTCTGCACCTCGATCTTCAGTTCGTCGATACCTCGAGCTGCACTGCTGTTGAGGATCTCCTGATTGACATTTGGCACTGCAATGCCACTGGTGTCTACTCTGGTGTCTCTGCTTCTGGCCAGGGTGGTCTCGACACCACCACTTTCCGTGGAGTCCAGGCTACCGACACTGACGGTGTTGCTCAATTCGACACCATTGTCCCTGGTCACTATACCGGCCGCGCTGTCCACATCCAGTAAGACTTGTCACTTTCTGATCTGTCAATACGGTAATGCGATTACTAACACGATTCTACTCTAGTCTTTTGGCCAGTGCCGATGACACTATCCTTTCCAACGACACTTATGAGGTCGGCTCTGTCCGCCACATTGGCCAGCTGTTCTTTGACCAGTCTCTCATCACCGAGGTTGAGGCCACTTCGCCATACAACACCAACACCCAGTCCCTGACTGAGAACACCAGCGATGGTATCGCCGCCGGGGAGGCTACCTCGGACTACGACCCCTACGTCGACTACGTCCGCCTGGGCGACTCCATCAGCGACGGTCTCTTGGGATTCATCACCGTTGGCATCGATACTTCTGCCGACTACATTGACTCTTACACTCCCGCTGCTCACTACGAGGAGGGCGGTGGCGTCGACACTGGAAACAGCGGTGGTGGTGGCGGTGGCGGTCCTCCTTCCCGCAAGTAAATGATGAATCACACATTTGATTCAGAATGACGCGATCTTTCAAAATGGGGTATATAGGTGGTGAGATGCTTTTGTGGGAGAGATAAAAGATCTGTATATTTACCTTCTTGTCTATAGCTTTTTGAAGCAATACTGTCGTTACCGCTCAGTAGCCGGTCACATTTGCATCGTGAATACTGACTATCTGGCTGCTCCAGACAGCACCAAGTTGTACCAATGACGTCAAACCATAGATTGACCCAGATCGATATATGCCTATCTGGCTCTCTAGCCCCCTTTCTGGATATCGTCCTGAGCTCATTCCGTGATTCCTCTTTGGGAGGATTTGTGGAGTGTATAGTCTCGGGTTAAGCGAACCCCGGTTTTATTTCCACGAATCAGCACCTATCCTAAGACTATTACCCAAAGACCACCGCAAGATGCCACGAGAAACATCAGAGTGATCGGAACAGGGGGGATTGTAGACCTAACGTACGGTGGATGGTTTGAAATATTCTCCGAGCCGAGATCTCTACCCGGTCTTGGCGCGCGACTACCAAGTTCATCTTGCAAGATCACACGGATGGTCTTCTTGTGAAAGCTGCAAACACTTGACAAGCACCGTCTCAGGAAACCAAAGTACAATGCTGGTTTCCAAGATTCTAATTATAATCGGCTTATTGGCCACCGCGACGTTGAGCTCATCTCCCTTGCCGCGACAAGATGAGGAGCCCTCCCTTCCGGATCGTCAGCCGTTTGGATTCGCAGAGCAAGTGACGGGCGGCGAAAATGGCACGCTATATATTGTTCAAGATATGATGGATCTAAGGACAGCTCTCACTGCAGCGGAACCACGAACTGTCTATGTCAAGGGAGAGATTCAAGGAAATCAGCTCAACGAGTCCGCATACGGAGACTGCCAAATGTACATTGATACGAGCAGCGTCCCACAGTACAACTTCACCCTTTATATCATGTCCTTGAACTCGACTTATACGGATTCCGTCAAGGCAGCCATCGCCGCCAATGAGACGTTTGAAGGAAGAAATGCCACTGAATATCTGGCGCTTCTTAACAAGCAGAATGTAAGCATGGGCTTTTGCCTCGTATCGAACACAAATTGATCTCGTGTAACTGCAGGGATGGCGTGGAACAGCGCAGAACGTGCAAAAGTCCTGGGAATCGATAGGCGTCCAGGGTAATCTCACCTTGATCGGTTGGGACTCGGACGCATTCCTCAATGGTGTCTCACTGGTCTTCAATGTCCAGTCCAATATCATCATCCGCAACCTGCGCATGACTCCGCCGCGAGACTGCTTCCCAGCTCCAGAGACGTATCCAAACAGCTGGAACGCGCGGTACGATGCCATCAGCGTCGTGACTTCCAACCTCATGTGGATCGACGGCAACATTTTTGAAGACGGCACGTCAGCCGTGGCCCCAGAAGAGTTCATCTGGGGATGGCAGGTTGACCGTTATGACGGGCTCGTAGACGTCGAGGATGGAACGGATAACATGACCTTTTCCCACAACATTGTCGCCAACCATCACAAGAGCCTTTTATGGGGAGGCGGCGAAAAAGAAGGGCCCAGAGACATTGGCAAGATGCATTTTACAGTCTACGGCAACCATTTTGTCAACTCTCTCAGCCGCAACCCCTTGATGCGGTTTGGAACCTTTTATATTACTAACAATGTTTTCAGCAATTACAACAACAAGGAGCCGTTATTTGATTACACGGAAAACTCTACCTCGTCATCATCTTTGCATCGAAGAAATGAGACTTATACGCCCGACTTTCAGTACAACATGGGCATCTATAACATGTCAGTGAAGCATACTATTGGCTCGTTCTATATGGAGTCTGACTGCTGTACAGGTCTTCTGTCTTGGTGTCTGGTAACTACTTTGACCAGTCTGGGTCTTATCCAGATGACCAGACTCGCATCTTCACCTTTAGCGATCTCGCCACACCAGATCTACCAGCTACATTTTGCTCGCCGCCGGACTTGCCTGCCGACCAGGCCGCGCTCTACCCGCAACTGGGCAATTTGACCCAGCTTGCCTCGTCGTTCAATGGCCAGCCTGTAAACTTGACGGATAATGTCTTGCAGACATTTGAGTATTACATCAGCGTCAAGACGGACTCGGTTGCAGGCGGTCTTGTGGAGGGCTGTGCCAATTTTGAAGCACAAGCTCTACCTCAAACTTTTACATCTTCAGATGAGGTCCTGGACTATGTGACCAATAATGCCGGACAGCTCGGACGCAATGCAGCGTGACGGAAGGCTAGGTGGATCTCCATCAATGTTAGATGACAACCCAAGTAGTGATATCCTAACCTCATCTCTACATGATAAACAAGTCACTGCACCTGGATATCTGCTATTGCACATGAGAGAAATGAATGGATCGAAAATGGATTAACCAGATCTATTGTACAACCTCCAAAGTAGAAGTGCCTCCCTTCAACCGCTTCTAGGCTGTGTTTCTATGCTCTATGCACGGAAGCTATGTGGAAATGTTGGAATATTTTCCAAATCTCCGGCAGAAACTCTAGAGGCGCATACGACGCTTGCAAGGAGCAAACCTGCAAACCCATCCGGCGCCCAGTCTAAATGCATCAAGAACAAAACAAAGCAAAGCATCCTCTCAAAGCAGCCTGGCCGTTATGCTGCCATTAAGTCGAGAAGCCGGTGGTGATGACGTGTGGCAATCCCGGCAACACCTTGTTCATATCAGGCGTACCAGGAAGGTCGTCGTATTATCTTATCAACCGATTACATCCTGCTCACCATTGCGCCTCCCCCTCAGTCTGTGGATATTTGAGAAGTCGCTTATTTGCCAATCTCAACACCACCGGTGGCACCAAGAGCCTTCTTGATGTCACCGTAGATGGCGAACTGACCGGCGGTCAGGGTACCAACCATGACCAGACGGGCACCAATACCACCGTACGAGCCCTTGAGACCAAGCTCCTTGGCGATCTTGATGAGACGGCTGGTGGTGCCCTCACCGGGGAGACCCTTCTGCTTGTTGATCTTGGACAGCATGGTGTCGGCGGGCTGGGAAACGAGAGCAGCGGCGAAACCGGCAATCAGACCAGCGCCCAGGTTGGCAACGGTCTGCTGGCCGTCGGAGAGGCTGGCCTTGGGGTACTTGGCAAAGATGGCCTCGGCGACCTTCTCGTACACGACGAACTTGGCCATGGTGTAGGGAATCCTAAACGAAAATTAGTCTCTGGGTTTCAATTTCGTGGGAGATGCCTTTTTTAAACATACTGCTTGAACAGGATGGGACCGAATCCGGCGTAGAAGGCACCGACACCCTCGTTCTTCAGCATCTTGCCGAAACCAGAGACGAGACCGCTGGCGTAGGTGGGCTCGGAAACGAGACGGATACGGGTAGCCTCAAGGGGGCACAGAGCAATGTCGGCGAAGAACTCGGCGCAGGCGGAGGAACCGAGGTAGACGAGAGTGCGGTTGTTGGAGGCAGTCTCGTAGCCAAGGGTGTTGATGGCCTGCTGCTTGAACAGCTCGTAACCACCGAACTTGAAGGCACCCTGGAGGAAGTAACCGGCAAAGGTGGGACCGGCACCGGTCAGGAGAGCGCCAGCACCCTCATTCTGGATGACCTGCTTGAAGCCACCGATCATACCCCGGTTGTAGGTCTGGGGGTCGAGCTGGATTCTTGTCTTGACGCTGTAAAGAGATTCACGTTAGCGATGTATTCCTCAAGCGAATGATGAAATTGCAATTTATGAGAAGATCTCTTCGTCGCTCTTTCCATTGAGCAGATGTGAAGAAGCGTCGCAATCTGCTCATGATATCTGCTCATGATGGATAACCGCATTGACTTGAATGATGAACACCCAAGCCACCAGTCGAGATTTTCCCGAGCCGCGGCATCAAAGGAATTGGAAGATACGCTCTTGTCGCGCACGCCAATTAGATCAAGAAGATAACACGTACACATCGACGGGAGTGAGACCACCGTGGGTGACGGAGCAGCAGATGGCACCGGCAAGGGCGAATCTGGAGTAGAGAGCGAGACCGGTAGGCGTCTCGGGGGTGTTGGCCTTGACGGTCTCAACGGCAGCTTCAATCTTGCCAGACATTGTGACGGATGTGAGAGGATGTGATGGGAGATGAAGACAAAAAAGAGACTGAGTGGAGAGTTGACGACAAGAAAAGAAGTCGTCGACGCGCAAGGGAAACAGAGGATGGTCAATGGACAAGAATCCTTGTGATGGAGGTTGTAGAAACTTTTTTTTTAAGTTGCGGCTTTTTGAAGGAGACGGACAGGAAAACTTGACACTGTTTGGATGGACTGTCCAGTTGCTGGTCTCGGCTTTCCAGCAGCTACCTCTGGGCCCGACTAAGCTAAACCTGTCCTGACTTGGCTCGGGTTCTCGGGAGAAGGCGGGAACCAGAAAAAATTGGCTGCCATTGGGCCGTTTTAGTAACAGGTCCACTCCAACTCGCGCGCAAGGAACGTGAAAGCGCAGCGAGACTTTGACATTCACTCCATCAATTCACTGGCCAACCCGCCAACCACCTGCAGAGCCCCTTGTTGAGCCAATGACCGCCGACGCGAATTGTCCGGGATCCATGATTCAAGTCACGGTTCCCACCACGCCCATCCCCATTGTCAGCCTGTCTGCAATTGCTTGCCTACCGTCTTCTTTATCTCGATGCTGTCCCTTGTTCCCGATGTCTGTCCGTCCGTGAGCGATGACGAGACCAGCGCTCCTCTCTCCACCAGAGGCTGACCCACGTTGCCCTTTGCCCTTTACTCCTATTGGATGCCATGCTGAGGCGTTCTCTGTAATACAAATGTTTACGTGCATCTACAGATGAAGCAGACGAGCATCATATTTTCCTTTCTACTCCCTACACTCGGAACATAGTAAGGGACAAGCAATATTCGTTCTCTTTGGGTGAAAGAAATGCATTAGTCGCGACTCGGTCACGCCTTGCGCCGTCATTTGCACCAACAACGAGCCAATCTGTGACATGAAACTTAATCTCGACGATTCAGTGACCGCCTTATCAGTTTGGTCCAAGGGTACATCTCACCACATTTTCAATTGCGCAGCAAAGTCGTTGGTCTTTGAATTGCCATGCTGTTATGGCTGTGTATGCTGCGCAAGTCTGAGCCAGCATGATACCACAAATGATGGACGTTTTCAAATGTATGGTGATAATGCAGGGTTCGTTACAGATTTGCTTTCCGTCTCTGCAGGTACACGAAACCCAGAATGCCAACAATCGCCACTAACTCCTCGCCAAAATCACTTTCTCACAATTCACCACCTGCTTTGAGTTTTGCCGGCGTTCCCGATGCTCGACAGAGTAGCTCCAAGGGGGATGCCGACATGTTCAGGTCAAATCCTTTGCAACACCACCGCTTCCGACTGACGAAAAGCCGGCCTGGCACTTCCGGGAGGTAATCCGATAATGGTCATGTGATTTGAACATATATGTCGAATGCACTTCTGTCCACCCAAATCATTTCCGAATTATTTCTTGTCCTGAAGCGCGGCCCTTCCGGCCCGTTGCAGGTCCTCAGAGGTTAGAGGTTCCGTCTCAAAGCCATTTGCAATCTGATGCAGCATACCGGCGGCAATCTCGACGAGCGACAAGCTGGGGAACATGTTTGTAACTCGCAAAAACCCACCCAGCACCGTGTGTAGCACACTATCACCAATGATCAGGCCTGGCTTTGCAACTGCGGCTTCCCAACCATTCTTTGCGGCATACTCGAGAACCATGTTTTCGGTTTGGCCCTAACATCAATCACATTAGTCCAATCTTCATTCCGGAAAGCAATCTGGAAATCTAGCCAACTTACGCGCATCAGGCCATAGTCTGCCATGAAACGGGGCTTCTGGGTCTGATCTCTGGGTGCCGCCGCCCCGCTCATGTAAAGAAAGCGGAATGGTTTGTTGATGCCAGCTCCGTGTATTGCTTCCATACCAGCCATAGTATTAGTCTGACAAACTTTCTTCACTTCATCCCAAGGCAATGACCTGGATCTCATGGGCGTAATAGCCACCGTCCTATTCGCTGCATAATCAGCGTTCTCATTGTTCGATGCATGTTGTTGACATGACCTACCAGATGCACCCATCAGCATTTGCAAGTTCCTTCTTGACATCCTCTGGGTATTCGCCGTAGTCTTTTATAATGACATTCTTTAGTCTACTCTGGTCGATGCCTTCTTCAAGCTTCAAGGGGTTGCGAGATAGTGCAACCACGGAGGTGAATTCATTCGATTGCAGGGCTTGACGGACCACTGCGGAGCCGACGAGTCCAGTCGCGCCGGTAATAATGACCTTCATCTTGCCTGAATGAACCCCCAGTGCCCTACTGATCAGGCGCGTTCGCAAAAATAGAGCGGTATGTGGAAGTGAAATGGCAATTCGTAACCCAAGTTATTTGAGATGAAAGCAGTGGTGCACCATTCGATGAAAACTTATTCTGGGAGTCAATGCTGAATAAATACCAACGGTCAGTTCGCATAAAGAAGCGCTTAGCTCCGTAGGATCGCGCACCGGGTGTACGACGGACGGGGTTAGCCAAATGACAGTCTGGCACGGAGGGACAATTGACCCGGCGCTGCGGCACCGAAAAAGGCGAGTCGCGAGCACTTTGATGGCGGTAAATCATGTCAACACTCATCTATGGCGGCAGTGCATGTGTAAATCCGGATCAATAATGATTGTAACTGCCTTGACAGGCTCAAAAAGTACTTGTGAGATAACGATGTTTGTTCAATTAATTATTCGCCTACACGCGCCATGCTAGGGGTCGAATCTATTTCATATTGTTATTCTGAGGCTCTTTCGTATCGACCGGCACATCTTTCAGGCCTTTGGTACCGGGAATATTGGTACTGTCATTGTCAATACCAACATTGCTGATCCCCGAGTCGGATGCTACCGGTGCCTCGCCGGGGACGTGGGGCTCTGAATGTCCGTGTGCATTTTCGGCTCCAAGACCCTGAGCTACAACAGGAGTTAGCCGCCACGATATGCGATTTGATGATTGAAGATGAGACTCGGCAAGACATACTCTGGGCTTGTTGCTTGAGGAATTTGTCACTAGCTGCATGCTTCTGGCCTGGAGTTTTGGAAGGCGCCATTGGGGATGTAGTGTGATCGTCGAACGTGGATGTGAGAGTTATTTTCCAGTCAAACTGATATGGATGCTAACTTATAAAAGAATTACCAGGGAGAGCAGACGTTTGCTTCTCATAAAACTTTGGATGCGTTTTGACGTCTAGATGTTATGGTCATTACGTCGACAACAAGCTCAGGTGACATCACCAGTATAGCAGCGCCCCACTATCACTATCATTGTACAGTGACATTAGACGACGTTGACATGAGCCACATTGATGATTTTGTGATTCATGAAACTAACACTGGAACAAGGACTGTCTGTTGGTGCCATCGACTGTTCTCGATCTGCTCTCGAATCAACCAAGGGCTAGCTAGCCGAGATGTGACACCGCTCTATGAATCAACCTCTAGCTAGTTGCATCATCAAGTAAACCGAAGAATTACAGCTCCCACCCGGCAGATTTCGCAATCTTGCCCAATAATTGGTGAGTTTTCGTTGCCGACTCGAATGTCGCCTCCAAGCCTTGACCGCCAGCGAAGCTCTGGTATAGCCTGGCAGTATTGGTTCCGGGCTGCTGGACCAAGGAAGCAGGTGAAGCGTCAAGATCGTTCAAACTGATCTCCTGGGAATCGCTGTCCTTGCCCTTTTTGAGCCTCAGTGACCAATCACTGGATTTCCCATGGACTCCGAACTGCCAGTGTCGTTCCGGTGCTGTTAGTACCAGCTCTCCATCAGTTCCTGTGATGATCCAGCGAAATCCAACGTCATCAGCGGCTGCCTTGGGCTTCCGGAGAGACATGGAAGCCACAGCACCACTGAGCAATGTTCCCTGAATAAGGATATGGTCAGGAGATGACTTGGGGTGTGTCGGGCTAAGCACCCTGCCAGTGGATGTCTCGATTATGGGCACACTAGTGTATTGTGCCTTGAGCAGACCTTGGACGTCTGAGAAGTCTCCCAAAACGTGGACAAAGGTGTCAAGCACTAGTGGGCATTCGGATTAGTTGGTTTTCCTGGGATAATTTTATATCTTGACTCTTACGGTGTCCAAAGAATATGGTAAATTCATTACCACCGCTCTTGAAGTCGAGGTAATACTCGGCCCCATGAGGCCACATGTCAACTGGTATGGTAGCAGTGCTGGCCGTGAAGACCGAGCTCACAATGTTGCCAATTTCATTGGAAGTAAGGATCTCTTTGAGTTTCAAGATGGATGGATCGGCTCGTGCCTGCAGTCCGACCATTGTTCGCACATTGTTTGAGGTGGCCAGCCGGGTGAGTTCTTCGGCCTCGGCGACCGATGCACCAAGTGGCCACTCCACAAAGACGTCTTTCCCCTTCTCAAGAGCTGGCTTGGCTAGGTTGAAATGTTTTTCAACATTTACGCTAACGACAACAAGGTCGACTTCGGGATCAGCTGCAATGTCTTCAGGCGAGCCATATGCTTTGATCTCAGGAGGAAGGTTATGGAACTCGATGGATCTCCTGGCAGAGTCTACAGACGAGTTTGCAACAGCAACAATCTCGTATTCGGCAAGTGCTTGGATCGATCGAAGATGAGCTGAGATTCCCCACGTGCCCGCAGTCATGGGCTGGGTGTTTGTGCCCAATCCAATGAGACCAACACGAGTTTTAGACATTGTTGCTGAAAGTTGTGAAATATATGATTTAAAGGTAGGTATAAAGGCGATGTAAGATGAGTCGGTAAGTACAGAAATGAAATCTCATCTCATGGATTAAACCCACCTTATATATTCCTCAATCTCCGATAATTGAGCAGTGCTTTGTATGTCATAGCTGTCTTGATTGTAAAGCACGACTTACATGACTTAGTTGTATGGAGCTCCGCCAGCGCAACCGCGCGGAGTTGCGCGGACTTGTGTAAGACTGTGGATGCGTCAGCTGATTTGCTCTCAAGATCTCGTTCAAGAACATCTCCAAGGCACAAGTTCATTGTTGCCAGTAGATAGTCACTTTTGAGAAAAAGAAAAATAACTCTGATCCGCAAGATGAGTAACAAGCAAATCAGAGGCATTTAATGGCGATGAAGCTGAAATTGCGCTACATGTGCTGAACATACTACAGTACAACTTGGTGAGAACAACACCAGGATCCACTTCAACTCCGGCGCTAAAAGGGAGTTCCGGCCTGCTTAGAAATCGGCATCTGACGGTTTGAAAAAAGAGTAGAGTAACTCGTACATTGATTCCGAATTCAGCCGAGGACACTTCCTGCTAAATCATTATGATCATTGGCTTCGACATCGTGTGAAAATGCCCATTTCACGACGGAAGTCATGCCTCGAATGCCGTGCCGCCAAGGCCCGTTGTAGTCGAGACCCAACCTGCTTTCGGTGCGTGGAGCGCGGGCTGACTTGTAACTATGGTCCTACACTGCCGAGATCCACTCCATATTCCCGGCCTGCGGATTATACTTCGCGCATCGGGCACATGGTGTCGGAGAATGTGGATCAAGTCACTGGTCCCCTTGCAGATCCCGCGCCGGCGGACAATGAGCGACGCCCGCCATCGGGCTCAGATTCGATAGATTCTTACGACATGGATCCTGCACCTGATCAAGAGCGATGGCCCCGTGGAGTGTGGTTGAGTGATAACCAATTCATTGCAGGAATTGATAGTACATGGTCGGAAGATCTGATTCCTGTGCTACCCACGGAAGATACATTCCGGCGATTTACTGCACAGCCAGTTGAACCGATGAACGAGGGCCAGTCCGACTCCCGGTTTGGGCGCTTCAGAGACGGTGACTTGTTCAACCATCAACAACCAGGTCCTTTTGCGCGCATAGCCAACACACAGCTGGCAGAGTCGAGTTTTGGACGCAATCATGTATTCTCGATCCTTGGGAACAATTGCCGCATGGTATCCGGCACTCAATTTGACATCATCGCAAAGCCAAAGAGGGCAATCACCGGCAGCTCTTTTCTGACGACTCAGGTACTACTCAGTCAGGTCAGAGAGTATCCCAGTATGCTACTGAGCGATAGATTACCGCCGTTCATATATCCTAATTGCGTATTGAATGGCAAACGGATCGAAGCTTGCGTTGAAGACGGAATGCACATCTGTCTATCAAAGCCGTTGACGGTTTGTGCTACAGTGGTACAATTGTCATCCTCGAGGAACCGACAGAACAGCTCCTATGTTACAAACCTTATTTTAAAAGAGCAGACACGTTTAATGGATGCTGTAAGTCCCAAACACCACGTCTGATCATATCGTCATCTGTAGCCAGCCTGACCACGATCGGGCTAATCCAGGTCGAATCATACGACAACGCCACTCTCCTAGCAGCAAGCCAAGCAAGCATGATTTATGTTCTGCTACAAGCTCAGCGCGCCTCCTCAGCCTCTAGAGATGAGCTCAAATTCATGATCAGCTGTCTTGTTGTAAGTTTTTTGTTTTATATGGTCTACTGTTTCCGTGAAACTCATGTCTTTTCTGCAGGATTTGCTCGTCCGTCTGCACGAATCCAGTGTATATAAATCCGATATTTACTCAATCGAACCATTGAATGAACCAGAGTGGGCTCTACTTGAAAGCACTAGAAGGTTTGTTTGACACCTTCAATCCCGACTCCAGCTTTTCCTGACCACTGACAGGCTGATGTCTCTGTTATTTGTGATTGAAATTGTTCTTGGTGTCGTTTTCGGACGATCCGATACACCAAGTTGTGCAGGTTTTGCAAACATTCCTTTGCCTTGCCCGAGAAGCTTGTGGGACTATGAAAGCAAAACAGCATGGTCTTACCGGATTCAAAAGTACACAAGATCCAGGTCAAGTGAGGGCATACCGATCATCTCCGATCTTGTCGCCGCCTCGGATTCGGGCACTGATCTAGAGACAATATCTCTCGAGGATGAAATGTTTGGAAAGGTAGTGGAGTGGTGCCAAGCCATGGATGGATTTGGAACGCTTGTCTGGATGGCTGTCTTGATCGATAAATGAATTGTCCACATCAAGGCTGCGTCTCGATTAGTAAAAATATCGCTACCTCGTAAACACTACTGGGCCGTTGCAGTGACAGTCTTGTCGTTCGCATGGGTGACCGGTTAGACCCTGAATGTTTCTAGTATTTCACGTTTAGAGCTTGGTCAGTATTGTGTTCTCCATAATTATTTGAACATCAAGTTAAAGCTGCTTCGAGAGCCACGGTCGACGGACTTGGGAGGGTCAGAGCTTTGAGGAATTGCCAAATTTGAGTCCATAAAATCTACATTTAGATATTCTAATGCATTTCAAGTCCGTAATACTAATACCAATACAAACACCTGCCTGTCCCAAAATGCTAAATGCTGCCAATTTTCAAAACATGACCACTTAATCAAATACGTCTGTCGCATATCGTACGTTTCTCAGCTCAACCCACCACTGTCGAGCTTCTTCCTCAGATGCATTGGTTCCCTCCAGCTCCCAGCCCCTAATGCGCAGCTTGATGGCAACCTCCTCGACTGCGGCGCCAACCTTTCTAGAGCCACAAACGAACAACTTGGCGTTGTTCTTCCACATTTCTGCTATGGCTTTTCTGTCGCTCCACATGGCATCTTGAACATACTTGTGTCCGTCGCTCTTCTCTGGCGTGCGAGAATAGGCATACTTGACGGTAACCGCGCCAATCTTCTCCCATTGTGAGAGCTCTTCGGGATACAGGTCATCGCGACCAGGCTCCCTACAGCCAAAGTAGAGAGTCAAGGGCGCAACCTTGCGGCCAGCCTCTAGGAGAGCTGCGCGCTCCTGGATGAAGCCTCGGAAGGGAGCCAGGCCCGTACCTGCTGCTACGCAAATCACGGGAGTCTTTTCTGGGTCCTGAGGAAGATGGAACGACGAGTGTGATGGCCTGACCGACACGTGAAGCTTGTCACCAGGCTGAAGGCTGTTGAGATAAGATGTGGCGACCCCAACGTGTTTGCCTTGTCCTGACTTGGAGGGCTCCTCAAGCAGAGAAAATGTGAGGGTGATGTTACGTGAGTTCCAAAGTGGTGACGATGAAATGGAGCTAAGCATCGTTAGAAGGATTTTTCGGATCGTGCGAAACATGGAGATACTCACTATTGTCTGACTCTCATGGGAGGCAAGCATGCAAGGAATGAACCCAATGGAAGCTTGACAGATGGGTACTGCTCCAAAAGGTCCAAGATTGACACTTTCTTCTCCGATACCGCATCTTCGAATGACTCTGTGGCAAGTTTCTTCAATGCAGACTTGTCATAGTCGTCGTTGGTAGCTTCTGAAAGGGCAAGAATGTTCTAAATCATTTGTCAGTACAGGAAATAATTTTGGTACCAAGATCGATACGCACCCTCTTTGTAGCAGGCTGAGCCAATTCCACGTAAGCACCAAAGATGGTGCTTGCTGGAAGAGATGCGTTGGTCGGCAGAGGAACGTGGCCGCCAGCCTCGATAGTGAGATGTGAATCCCACGGAAGCTCAAACTTTCTCATGACACGGGTGACGGTCTCCCTTGGGTTGATGGGCAGCACAGCCAGGTAATCACCTGCCCGGTAGGACGTTTCCGACGGAAGTTTGATCTCAATGTGCTTCTTCAGTGGCTCGCCTTCTGCAGTCAACACGCGGGTGGAGACAACCTCGGCTTCTTCCACATCGGCACGCAGGGCGGAAGTGCGAGGGGTTGTAACCGACACCTTGAGGGAGAGCCCGGACTTGCCAGACTGTTGATCAGTCGTCGTACCGTACTCCTTAGTCAGCGCCGGCCACAGGACGTTGTCTTCCCAGGTCTCGAATGCGACAAACATGTCGCCTTCACCAGCATCAGCAGTGCCCATCTTTGCCAGTCGACGACCGCCATTCTCGGCGATCTTTTCGTCGACCAGGTTGGGAATGCGGTAGAAGGTCTATATATGAGAATTAGCTTCCATCGAGTATCCAGAAGCTACAATAACCACTTACCGATGCCCAGTCGCGGTGACCGCATCCGAATACGGCATACGAAACACCCTTCAATGTCGACTTATCTTCGATGCTCTCGAGATATGAGACCAGGTGTCGTGCGTTGTCTGGAGGTTGACCCTCATATGAAGCTGTGACAATGACGACTGGCTGATCTGTAGGAAGGTTGCCGTTGGCTGCAGTGTCCATGCAATCAAGGGTCTTTGCCGTGAAACCATGCTGAGAAGCATCGGCAGCGATCCGATGGGCCATTGCCTCGCATGTGCCACTATTGGAGCCGTACAAGATAGTCATGGGCTTGCCTTGGCCATCACCCTGGACAGCCGTAGCGGCCTTGGCCTCTGCAGCCTGGCTCTCATCAGGACCATGTCCGGCCAACCTCTTCTCGAGCGTCGTAGGTGTCAGGTTATCGCGCAAGATGGCTCTCATGTGGAACCCGAGTGGCTTGATGGTCAGGGTCTGCTTGTACGCGATGTTGTAGCTCGGGTCATCCATGACAAAGTTGAAGTTCTGGAGGAGCATGGCCATTACGAGGAGAGCCTCCTGCCAGGCAAAGGGACGGCCAATGCAGCCGCGAACACCATTTCCAAAGGGCTTCCAGGCATTTTTTGGAAGCTTCTCAAACTTTCCATCCAGCATGCGTTCAGGCTTGAACTCGGTTGCGTCTTCACCATAAACATTTGGATCAATGTGCGATTTCTTGATCATCATGGCAATTTGGTCACCCTTTGAAACTGCATACTTTCCTCCAAGAAGAGTGTCCTCAATTGGGCTCACAGCAATCATTGTAATGGGTGATTGCAGGCGTAGAGTCTCGCGTAGGATCTACACATGGTCAGAATGGAGCAGGCCTTGAACAAGAATACTCTGGTACTTACTGCGGAAATATAAGGCAGCTTTGACATGTGTTCAACCTTTGGGGTATGTAAGCATAGGCTCTCATTGGGTCAAACATGTCAACTCGTGAAACTGACCTTGATTGGGCCCTTTCCAACAACGCTGTCAACCTCTTGTTGCGCTTTGCGGTATTCATTCGGATTTCTCAGCAACTCATAAAAAGCGAATGACAACAGTCCCGAGGTCGTCTCGTGGCCAGCAATGAGAAATGTGATCAAATTGTCAACAATGGACTGGTCCGTCATGTGAACTCCTGACCGGGGATCAGTCCCTTTCAGCATGGCAGCGAGCAAGTCCTTCCGGTCACTCTCGCCAGCCTTTCTCTCCTCAAGCACCTCAAAAGCAGTCTTGCGGAGGGTCTCGATATCGGAGGAAAATTTAGCCTCCTGATTCTTGTAGAACCAGGCCGGTAGAGGGGGCCGCCGTGTTCTCGTGCCAGCTTCGGTAAGGAAGTCACCCATGGCGTCAATAAATGGGTGGAGCTGGTTGGTGTAGAAGCTGTTGAAACGGAAACCCATGGCGCACAGCGCTAGGGTGTCCAGTGTCAACCTTGTAAAGTCGTCGGTAACCATGAGCGGCGTCGCCGGACCGTACCGAGCCCATTTCATCGTCAATTGGGTAGCAATATCGTGCATCTCGTCAAACATGCCGCGAATGCTCAAGGGACCAAAGGCCGGCATGAGGACTCGGTGCGCAATGCCCCAGTTGGGCTCCTCGAGCTCGGCGGTGAAGAGGCCATCATTGACACCATTTCTAATCTGTCTCAGAACACTGCCAGGGACCTTTTTGAATCGCTTCTCGTCGCACAGCTCGTCGACCAGAGCATGCGTCGACACGACTGTGAATCTTGATCCTGGGAACTGAAGACGGTAAATCTCGCCATATTTGTCTGCCAGGCTCATGAACGAGCCAAGGGGGAATTCTTGGTCAACTGTGCCAATGTGACCCAACAACGGTAGAGCCGGTGGCTCAGGAATAGGGACAACCTCTGCCATGGTTGTGTTGATGAAGTTGTATGTATTGTGTCTTTTGGACTGTACCAACAAACCAAACCTTTGTGACTTTGTAAGAGGCGACGTCGCCTGGTTAATATACTCGACGCTACATACCTACATAGGGCCTACACGGGTTAGTTGACATCGTCAGTGGCTTAAAAGAGTGGGACGCCGAGGATGATCGGTCGAGGCGGAAGCCGGCAGTACGAGGTATGCATGCCCTAATTAATGCCGCCCACGGCATTGGCTGGGATCGGAACATATGACAGATAGGGGTTCATCTGGTCTGATTCAGCAAGCTGCATGAAGACTTCTGGCGAACGGAGGCGGGATAATGGAGCCAATGCCTGAAAACAAGTTGTATTCAGGAGGACGGACCGGAAATCACTGGGTCCCGTTCGCTACCATGCTTGCCCGTATCAAGTGTCTTACAGGCGCAGACTAGTTGGTGAGAGACAGGGACAGGTAATGGACAGACGACGGCAGTGGTGATCACCAAGACTACCACACCTTAAAATTTAGCGGCCGTTAGCGGGCAGGGCGTCGCTATCCAAGGTGGACCTACAACGCCTCGCTGCCGAGGCTCTTCACCTTGGATGGGTACTTGTGTAAGCAATAGAGGGAAATTATTATAGTCGGTGGTGCTTCTCGAAGTAGTATAGAGGAGACAAGAGAGGAACATTGGCTGAAAATATGGCAAGTATCATCAGCTTGGAGAATGAGCACAACTGAATAAGCACAAAATATGAAATTCTCAAGCATATGTGCTCTGTTGATTATGCTATTTTTCAGGTATGGCCAATCGGTAGGGCCTTGATGTGCAGTTTCTGCAAAGAAAGCACGGCAGTGTTCTAGAAAGAATACGTCAGCATAATAATTGTAGACATTCGATTCGTCGTCGAAAGCCGTACAGCTCTCGGATTTCGGGCGTCGGGTATCAAATACAAACTTGGCAGCAGAATAGGCGGGTACTATACTCCATAATATGCTGTAAGAGCCACACTAACGGAATGGAAGACCAGCGGCTCGAGTACCGAAAAGCCACCCAAGCCACCTGCCTGCTAACTCTTAGTGGTCAGGAACGTCCATGGCTTCATCCTCTGTGTAGTGTACCGTATACATTTATTCAATGTCAAGATATTCTTTGCCGCGAGAGGCGGCACACACTCCAAAATCATTTCTCTCAACAATTCTGTGGTTGAAGCAGTGTTGTCTTCGGACCAGCCGAGTCCTACTATGCAAGGTGGGCACCCACTGCAAAGAAATGCCATGTAACGTGCTTGTTGCAGTATCCTTTCACCATCATATGCTAATAAAGTGCTTGAACCCCTGTGTAATCAATGTACCTAAGCGAGAGCGACGGGGTTTTTTAGTGCAGGTAGGCGATTAGGCCGTCTCTCCGCCCCGACAAACCCCGTCGGAGCTTATAGGCGACAATATCGCCGGCCTAGTAGGGTCTCTTCTATTACATGGCAACGCTGCCACAAAGGAACAAATCTCGAATCTGTGATACCATTGCACCATCCCAATCAGTGACAAGAGTTTCCAAGGGACTGGAATGTACAGAATTCGGCTCCATCGTTGCACTCGCCTATCGCAAATGATTTTGATCGTGCATCTTTGACATGGAACCCCTGGTAGCGGCTAGCCTGCTAAAAAGCATGTGCCGATACTGATCTAAGAGTATGCATAGAAATGCAAGTTGACATGGAATCCAGTATCTCAAGATTTCACCGAAGAATATCTCCCACTGCAGTTGCGGACTTTACACCAGATAGCTCGAGGTGCATGGTATAGTGAACCTACCATTCGGAAGTAATGCTATACAAGTACTTCGCAAATCAAGCCCATTACCACGCCTTAGTTATTGGGTGTACCAGTGTTGCTCTCAGCCAGTGTATCCGCTTCCAGCGCGGGCTGATCTGCTTTCCCCGCGGTCGTCTATCGTGGTGATCAGTGAGTCGACGGATAGTGCCTGATAGTGTACGGAATGGGTCACTCACGCCGCCATCAACAGGCATAATAAGTCCAGTGATCCATTTGGCTTCCTTACTACAAAGGAACAGAATCGCTCTGCAATTGGTCAATAGGGCAGTGGATCCGACGTCCCAAGTCTCAAGTAAGCGATTCCTGCCATTCAGTTGTAGACATGTAGGACAGAGGGCTTTTAGCATTGCCAGCCTCCATGCAGGTCGAGAATGGATACCTACCGCTCTTGCCTTTTGTTTAAGAAGATTTCGATTGATTCGCTTTGTTGAAATCAGACCAAGGTCGTTCATGTAGAGACAAAGAATCGTTTCATACAGCTTATCGCATTTCATCTGTCATGCCTCGGCCCCTCAGACCATTCCAGGGGCGACGCAATTGACGCGAATATTTTCAGGCCCGTGCTGGGCAGCCATGGCTCTTTTCATTTGAATCACGGCCCCTTAGGGTAAAGCAGTGAAGAATTGCCTCGAAGCACTGAAAATGCGAAAGCCGCCAAAATTAGCAGTTTGGACGCCCGGTATCATTCTGGTTCATGTCTGAGAATGACTCACAACCACTGACAGAGCTCATGTTGACAATGACTGCTCTGCCATTTTCCCTCATCTCGGGAGTGACATGGCGGGACATGAGTATCATACATGTAACACTAATGCGAAAATCTCTTGCCCATGCATCAACATTGAGTTTGACAGCATCACCCATGGCACCGCCGACTCCAACTGCTACTAATGTTAGTCGTTGACCAGAACTTGAGAACCTTCCCGCAGATACCAATATTGACGAGAAAATGAACCGTTCTAAACAGCTCAACGGTTCGGGCAACAGCTGACTTGCAACTTTCCTCAATCGTCACATCTGCGTAGATCACTTCAGCGGTACCTTCTTCTTCCTCGATCATTCGCTTGGTCTCTTGTGTCCAATTGAGGCTGAAGTCTACCAAGGCTACACGAGCGCCTTGTCGCGCAACAAGTGTATGGCTGTGGCTCGCCCATTACCAATCTCGTCTGGACAGACGCGTATCAGTATGTAGACTTTCCTAAACCACCAGGAATGACCTTTGCCATCCATGCGCGAACCTGCACCTGTCACAATGACAACTTCGCCAGAAAAGTCAAAAGCTCTCAAAGGAGACATCTTCGATACGGACTCAGCAGGAGTATAGGAAATCTTTTGCTCTACTGTAAATATATTGCTGTCTACCCTACGTCATACTGACTCGACGTCTTTGCACCTCCCGTTGCATATCTATATTACACTTACACCAATCAAGACATCCAAACAACGTACGCGTGGCAGACGAGACACCAGAGCTTCAAGGAGCGGGCTGTCCTATTAGTTGTGCTTCTTGAACACATCCATCAACTCATACCATCAAATCATCCATCCGTGTCAGCAACGGTCAAGTACCACGGACCATCGCCGCTATCCGCTAACCAGCCAGATGCAACCCCGCATTGGCCTATCTCCAAACCTCCAATACCATTTGCATGTTATGCGCTGACCAAGGCCGTGCCCCGCAATTGCTGCTCCTTCGATGTTAGCTCGCACTGTAGACACAGATGAGTGATGATATTGTGGCATTGTGGCATCAATGTATCATATCATTTCGCCCGAATTATCGCCGGAAGAAAAAAACAAGCCCTTTGGGTTGTGGTGGCAATCGGATTTATAGCTCTGGCTTATAACTCCGCACAAGACTCGTACGTCTATTTGAGCTCAACATTCCAGCCAGATAACAGATCTATAATGTCTGTCGCTATATGATCAAGACCGCCATACCCTTCCGCAGGCTCGCGACTCCTGATCTATCACGTTCATCACTGCTCCAGCCAAAAGTTGAGCCAGTCGATTATCCCTTGCAAGCTCTGCTCCTTTACCCAGCCTGGCGACCTGTTAGCCAAATTTTGGAACATTTCAAGAGTGTTGTTCATACATTCATATTGATTGTCGGGGTTCCCACGCAAAGCAAAGCCGTGCTCAACACCAGAGAAGAGTTGCAAGTGGTATGTTTTATGACTGGAATGGAGAATATCAATGGCATGATTTCTGGAATCTGTTGGAAAGGTATGGTCTATCTCGGAACAGGAGAGGAAAAGTGGTTCTGCGAATATGTCAGGAGGTAATATTTGATCATCGGCACCTGTATGGTACGAACTGGTTAGGCTGCGGAAATGGCTCTCCTTTAGAAATGCTGGGTGTGCAAAAGCACCAGCTGCGCAGTTACCACCTTCTGCAAGCTCTCTGCAAACATAAGGCGCGCCAAAGCAGTAACTGTTCATATCAGTTAGAGCACATCAAAGAACTGGAGCAGACTGCTCACCCAACGCAGGCAAATTTTGCCTGCGGCTTTCCATATTCCTCTTTTACCGCCTTGATCCAACGAGGAACTGCTTGGTCGGAGAATGCCGTATGTTTACTTTTCCAAGCTTCATAGTCGAATCCAGGCTCTGTCGTTGTATCATGACGATTCTTTCTGTGCTTCGTAACAGGGTCCTGGACGTGTCAGTACACTAGGCATAAGAGAGAAAAGAGCATGATCAGGACCTACACCCCTGAAATAGTCTGGCCCAAGGACTAGAAAACCAGCGTCCGCAAAGCCATCCATAATTAAAAGGCCGTTGATGGCCATGCCCCAGACATCGGGAAAGTATAAGACGACATGGCCATTTGCTTTGCCCAATACAGGCTCCGATATATACGTTTCAATGTTCGCGATCGTCACGAATCTTCCCTTGGGTTCTCCATGATGAATCGTACCTTTGAGACAGCAAGTTCCAGAGGGCTGTGCCAGATACGCATCATGGCTAGTTGTTGGCATTTCCACGGCTAGATGTTATTTGTGTCAATGAGCTCCGCCACATTGAAGCACAGGACAAAGCCCCATTTCAGATGACCTCGCATTCTCAACCTCCCCTTTTGTAGTAGGTATTCCACTGGGGGACCACGAAAGAGTCATCCAGACACTCAGAGGAGTCCGCGTCATCTACGTCCTGCTGTGATACCCGATTCGGGTTCTCCACACCATCATCGACAGCGACTTTTGCGGGGAACAAATCCGAGTGATAGTAAGCAAACAGTGCTCGAGTCTACAAGTGGATACTGTGGCTATCATAGGTGTTTCCCAGGATCGACTTGTACGTGAACAGAGCGCAGGCTTTCCCCAACTAGCAGCGACCTATCACATTCGAGACGAAACGATTTATGGCCAGGGTGCTAGGTTCTGAGGTCACAAGGATTCTCGGGGCCAATTTTTTTGTACCTCGTCCGCATATCATACATGAATATTGGATTGAGCCCCTCTTCAGAGTTCGTCTTTTGAAAGCAGTAATGTTTCCGACAAGAAAGATCAAACCTGTCCCAGCATACCACATTCAAGATGCCAGAAAAAGATCCCGAGACTGTGACTCCAGTCCCGCAAGACAGTGCCGTGCACGACGAGCAACCGTCCAAGCTAGATACGGCTGGAGAGGTATGTTGACTGCTGCTCTACCTACGAGGCGCATTAACTGAGTCGCTGCAAGAACGATGCCGTGGGCTACCGTGAATATTTGGAAGGTCTAAATGTGGAAGTTTCGGACCAAGAATCGCGCAAAGTCCGTTGGAAGATTGATCTCATTGTTCTGCCAATCTTTCTCGTCACCCAGGCACTCCAGTTCATGGACCGGACGGCTTTGAACTATGCCAACCTTTTCGGCTACCAGCAGGCCCTGGGCTTGAAAGGTCAACAGTTCAATTATCTTTCAGCAAGTAAGGGCAGTCCCGAATATGAGCCGCGGGGCTTGGTACTAATGCTTTGTCAGTTGTATATGCTGGATATTTCTTTGGGCAATATCCTTGCGGTTGGCTCGTTGGCCGGTACCCTGCGCAACGGGTCATTTCCATGGCTACGCTCATCTGGGGCCTGACTGTAGTACTCTTGACTCAGTGTCGGACTTTTTCGAGTGCAATGGCTTTGCGTTTCATCATGGGATTATTCGAGGCCGCAGTCACTCCGGGATTAACATTGATGACTGGTTTCTGGTGGACGAGACGCGAAATTCCCCTCCGCCAGTGCATATGGTATTCAGCATTGGGCTGGGGAGGAATCGTCGGTTCGTACATCTCCATGGGAATCTCCACCCTGCCAGCAGACCAATCTCCAGAACGATGGACACTGGTGTTCTACATCCTGGGCTGCTTCACCATGCTGTGGTCTGCAATCATCTTTTTCTTCCTTCCAGATGCTCCGTCCAACGCAAAGTTCTTCAGCCACCGAGAACGCATAGTTGCCGTCAAGCGGGTCGCCGGAAATGAAACGGGCATCAAGAACAAGTCGTTCAAAAAAGACCAGTTCTCGGTAGCCATCAAGGACCCCAAGACTATCATCCTCTTCATTTCTGTAATTGGTGCCGCTATCCCTAACGGCGTCGTGAGCGCATTTTCCACCATCATCATACGCGACATGGGCTTTTCGACTACCAAGACAACAGAACTCAAGTCGGTGGGCGATGCGGTCCAGGTTGTATCTCTATTCATTGGCGGGTTGATTACACTGAATGTTCCAAATAGTCGACTGATGACTTCAACGGCGGCCAATATTCTGTGTACTGTCGCTGCAGCATGCATGGGATATCTACCAAGATCAAATACCTGGGGACGGTTGGTTAGCTTCTGGCTTGTAAATGCGCAATCCGTCGGGTTTACCGTGTCCCTGACCACCATTTCATCAAACATGGCGGGATATACGCACAGATCGTTTGCTAGCGCCGCAATTTTCACAGGGTACTGCTGGGGAAACTTTGCAGGAGTCTTTGTCGTCAAGGAGTCCCAGGCACCATACTATAGTAGCGCCACTGTCGGCCTCCTTGTTGGGTATTCAATCAAGCTGGGCTGTCATCTGCTACTACTTGGTAAGATATATTAATCTTGGCCTCGTCTGGTTTGAAATGTTCTAGGCATGTGATACTGACACCATCCTATTCAGGTTATATGTTTTACAACAATCGCAGAAGAGATAGGGTCTATGGACCACCGAATAAGGAAGCATCCGATGAGGCTGGTATGCAGGATAAGACGGAGTTCGAAAATAAAGATTTCCGCTATGTCTTGTAATGCAGCACTATTTCTAGTAACAGGTCGAATGTAACGTCCAGTCTTTGAGCATGGTCACTTCAGTCTTGGGTATTGAATACGAGGTGATACCGTTATTCGTTGTTCCAGAGTCGCTAGGCAATTGGAGCATGTCTAGACCACAGGCTATCACTTCCTTGTTGAAATTCCCTGTTACTTATCACCGCCCCTGAATATCATGCAATAATGTCGTCTTGTAAGCTTTTCTCAAAACGAGTCAAGGCCTGCCAAGTCTCGATAAGATCGGTAATACGGCAAATTGTACCTCCAGTTAGCCATGCAGCCATTCACCAAGCTCTTCCTTGGCAAGCGTAAACATTTCTAGATGCGGCGAGATCCATGCAAAGCCAAGACACATTTCCTATACGTGCCAGAGATATCTATAGCCAAGTCTGGATATAATAAACCCCGCAGACAAAGGCCATTCCATATGAGCAGTCTTATATCTACCGTTATTATGGATAAATTCAAGAGGCTTGGTCCTGGGGTTGGCGTAGCATTTTGATTGGAGACTCTGCTTGGCAGTCTGGACAGGCTCATAGATGCTCTGAAAATGATCAAATAATTTCCATGGGCATCAATTGGGTCTTGGCAATGTACACCTACATCCGCTTTTGGTCTTCTAGGGTCCCATCAACTCATGGCGCGATGGCATCACAACGGAATCAGTGCAACGAGCCTGATATCTTGGACTACTTGAGCATTGCATTTCCTGTCGCAAGGGGTTCTCGTTATTCTGTCGTCAGAAGTCGTCAAAAACTTTGTCTCGTCTGTTCGTCCCTGTTTATTTCTGCTTCAAACTTGTCAAGATGCATCTTGCTGCGTGTCTCGTATCCATGGCGGCCGTTGCCAAGGCCGTGTCCGTCAATCTCGATCGTCGCGCCTTATCACTGGACGTGAAACTAGAAATGGCAGGCAACACAGCCGTCAAAGCCATTATTACCAATAATGGAGCGGATGATCTCAAGATTTTCAAGACTGGAACACTCTTGGAGGATATTGCGACAGAGAAGATTAACGTCTTCCAGGCCGGTAAGCCATTCCAAACAATATGAGTCATAATAGGCAAGCAGAAGCCTACGCGCGCATGCTACATAATTTATCGATATTTTCCTCTGTTTGGCTATCGGGACTGGCAACATTGTATACTGACTGGTACATATAGACTCCAAAGTCTCCTTTGAGGGCATTCGCCTACGTGTCTCAACCGCAAGTCTAGAGGAAGACGCATTCCAGACAATCCGTGCTGGTGAGATTGTCACAAAGGAGTTCGATGTAGCGCACATGCACGATCTCAGCAGTGGAGGACCCTTTGACATTGTCGCTAGCGGAGCAGTATCCTTTGCCGATGTCAATGGCACTGAAATTCTGGGCAGCGTTCCACTGAATAGCCAAACGCTATCGATCCAAGTGGATGGCACCGAGGCGCAGGCTTCCAGGTCTGCTTTTCTGGAAAGGCGCACAGTTGTCCAGTCGGACTGCACCAGCTCGAAGAAGACCGCCGTTACCACGGCCATTAACAACTGCCGCTCGTGGGCAAGCAAGGCTCAATCTGCAGCGAACGCAGGTACCAAGCTGACCGAGTACTTCAAGAGTAGCTCCTCGTCTGTCGTCTCCACGGTCTCGGGCGTCTTTAGCAAGATGGCATCCGAATGCGGGAGCACAACCTCGGGCATATCCAAGACGTACTGCTCAGATGTCTACGGAGCCTGTTCATCGGGCGTCCTAGCTTACACCCTGCCGTCAGGTAGCTACGTCGCATATTGCGATCTCTTCTTCACAGCCTTGTCGCCAGTTACCTCGACCTGTCACGCTCAGGACCAGGCGGGTACGGTCGTCCACGAGACGACACATCTCTCACAGATCAAGGGCACACAGGACTATGGAGTCTATGGATACAGTGCTGTACGCTCACTGTCTGCTTCGCAGAACTTGAATCATGCCGATACTTATGCTCTATACGCTCAAGGCAAGTACACGACATCTGATAGCAGAGCTTTGATGCTAATCCATGCCAATACAGCTGTCGTACTGGATTGCTGAACAGGTTTTATAATCCAGTGAAATGCGGACGGGGCATCTACGACTTTTGATTGCGCTATAGTAGCTTGATACTCTCAAGCAAATACTAAATAGTGCTTTTGACCAGTAGAGAATCCGAATTTGGCGGTGTTGGATGGTGATGCCGATGTACATACTATAGTAGTATGAATCCGAAGCAAGACTGGTTGCTCCTGGTTTGTATGTCAGCCGTTTGATTTCCGCATTGCTCGGTTTTCCGTGATCTCCGGCATTTGGCATTTCTGCTGGTGAAAAACTCGTAGTTTGATGACGTGACACTGAAAATCCACCCGTTTCGGCACCGGTAGCCGCAAGTCGGACACCCCGCAATGAACTCCAATAAGTGAACCTGTGCGGGACATGACCTGGGATGTAAGTATGGCAGTATACTCCCTGTTTACCCAAGGGTCATAAGCGCGGGGTATGTATACTGTGCAATACTCGCGAGCTCGTAAGCCGAAGCCTCTCGGCGCTGAGAATCGGATAACTATTGAGGAATGATACAGAGTCTGACATCATGACACTAATGTGGCCGTGACCGTAGGCTTGGAGTCGTTCGCTTCGAGTCGTGCTGCAATGTAAGAAAAATTGAAATTCTATATCAGCAACATAATATTGAAACTTTCACATAATCGTTGTTCCCATATAGCATGAAGCTTTGTCAATATCATATCTAAATATAATCTCCCACGATGGCAACCTTGGCACTAGCCTCTTGGGCAACAAACCTTACGTATAGCGACCTCACAACTTCAGTGGTAGACTCGGCCGTGAAGAGCATATACAACTGGGCTGGTTGTGCAATTGGCGGATACGGTCAAGATGCACCTAGCATCGCGCAGGCAACCACACAAGCTTTCTTTAGCGGACCGCCGACGTCTAGCATTCTTGGCTCCAATGGGTCCATTGGAGAGACGTTTGCAGACGCCCAGTTGGCGGCCCTGATAAACGGCATTGCGTCGCACATAGATGACTACGATGACACGCACTTGGAGACAATCATCCACCCTACCGGAGTGGTAGCCAGCGCTCTCTTGGCCGTGGCCGAGTGGCAAGGCCCCGTCACAGGTGAAGACTTCATCACTGCTCTTGTCGCCGGTGTCGAAGCAGAATGCAAGTTAGGATTGAGCGTCTACCCCCAGCATTACGATGTTGGCTGGCATATCACCAGCACGACCGGGTCGATAGGCGCGGCGGTTGCAGTCGGAAAGCTGATTGGCCTCAATACGACGCAGATGCAAAATGCAATCGGCGTTGCCTCTACTCAAGTTGTCGGCATGCAAATCTTCTTTGGCTCCATGACCAAGTCCTTCCACGTCGGGCGAGCTACTCAAGGCGGCATGCTCGGAGCCCTTCTCGCAAAAAATGGGTATACGAGTTCTCTTGAAGCTTTGGAGGGCGAGTACGGATGGCTGCACGTCGTGAGCACAAGAGAGAATTCAACAGCGTATTTTGATGAGCTTGGCAAAACTTGGGAAATTGAGAAGAACACATTCAAGCCCTTCCCTTGCGGAATCGTCATGCACCCAACCATTGACGGCGCTATTCAAATCCACAACGAGTCGGCGAGCCAGGGCAAGTCCATTTCTGCCGTCAAGAGCATCAATCTCGTGGTAAACTCTCAAGTTCTGGTCTTGACAGGGAAAACAGCGCCCACGACGGGCTTGGAGGGCAAGTTCAGCATCTACCATGCAGCGGCCGTGGGACTTCTCTACGGAGAAGCAACACCCAGCCAATTTACTGACGAAGTTGTCAACAATGCGACGGTCGTGAACATGAGACAAAAGGTCAACGTTACCACCAACGACGCAGAGTATAACACGGCCCAAGCTTTGGTGACTGTCGAGTTTGACGATGGGAGCACCATCGAGAAGAACATTGTGCACGCCATTGGCAGTCTCGAGAATCCCATGACAGAAGCTGACCTCAAGAAGAAGTTTCTCGACCAAGTTTCCAAGCAGTTGGGGGCAGTCAGGGCAGAAAAGGCGTACGCAGCATTCACCAACATAGGAAATATGACGGACATAGGTGCACTACGAACGCTCTATTAGGGTCCGTCCCCTTCTAGAGGGCTAGTCTCCGGCGCCAGGCGAGTCGTACTTTATGCGTTTTACCATGGTGGAGCGATTAGCAAGATAAGGTATTTTATCATTGGTCTTTAGACAGAATTGACTGGGAATCTCTTCATATCGAAACTTCTGGCCAGTTGACTTGTCTCAGTAATTGATTTCTGACTCGAGATGTGCAGCTGATGCAGCTGTGAAGATCTTGGAAGGGGATGTCACGCAACTCATGTGCAATGCTTCGAAGCACCGATAACCACAATCTAGTATGCGGACACCCGAGATAAAGGCTGGGTAGGGCGCTTTGTGTCGGTAGCATCGGACAGTCGATCATTGCTTCAGACGGGCAATTTCGAGAAAGATTCTCTACTTTGCCGCCTCGAGCACTCGGCTCTAACCCCTAGTCACCTTGTCGACAGTCCAAATTCCAGCATGAAAATGATGCTAATAATTTGACCGACATCCAGCTCGACTTGGAGACATGGACGGTACTGCTTGAAACTCTCAAGCACTATCCATCAGGATTGCCGCTTGAGGCTGACAAACATCTTGCGGGACCGCCGAACAATTTCTCCTTCACGGCGAAAGAACAACGCATACGAGGCCCACGAGACGGCAAAAAGACTGGAGTCCTAAAGTCGGTAGAGCCGGGAGTGCTTTCCAGAATCGTCCGTGTCCGCTGCGGAATCTCTGCCGCACCGGTGGAGCTCTGGGAGCAGCCGAGGCAGAATGGAAACCATGGGAATTTTCTTTAGCAAAAGGTAAATCTGAATTACTAATGCACGAATGACCCGCGTCATATGGAGACACTCTTTTGACTGGACAGTTGATTTCTTATAAAGGAGGGCATAGTACAGCTTTTGGAAAGAGTTCTTGTTGGTGTAGTCCGTATATTGTAGCAATCTTTGCATCCATCTGCAGTACCATTCGACCCACATAACCACGTTTTTCCCTTGCAGGCCTGTCAGCACTCTAAGTCCGCCAAGAGAATTCAGATCAAATTAGGCTATTTCCTATATCCGGCAAGATGGTTCAGAACAAGACTCTCATTTTCAAGAAGACGCCCGAGGGCTACCCCGTCGCCGGCGAGCACTTGACCGTTGAGGACCGCGGCTTCGATGCCGAGGCTCCTGCTCCCAGTGGTGGTATCACCATTGAGGTCCTGTCGGCCTCGTTTGACCCGTACCTGCGCGGCCGCATGCGTGAGGCCCACATTGAGAGCTACATGCCCGCCTTTGAGATGAACGGCCCCGTCGTTAACAGCGTCGCCGCCCGCGTGCTCAAGTCCGAGAGCGCCGATTTCAAGGCCGGTGACCTGGTCATTGCCTTTGTGCCCATTGCCGAGTACGTTGTCATCCCCGAGCCTGCCAAGGCCTCGGTCAGGAAGATCCACAACCCCTACAACTTGGACGTGGACCTGTTCCTGGGACCTCTGGGTATGCCCGGCCTGACTGCATGGTCCGGTCTCTACAAGATCGGTAAGCCCAAGAAGGGCGAGGTCATCTTCATCAGCTCCGCCGCTGGCGCCGTTGGCCAAGTTGTTGGTCAGATCGCCAAGCACGAGGGTCTCAAGGTCATTGGCTCCGTTGGCAGCCAGGAGAAGCTTGACTTTATCATCAATGAGCTTGGTTTCGATGGTGGTTTCAACTACAAGACGGAGAGCCCTTCTGCTGGCTTGAAGCGCCTTGCCCCCGAGGGTATCGATATCTACTTTGAGAACGTCGGTGGTGAGCACCTCGAGGCTGCTCTGGACTCTATCCACAAGGGCGGCCGTATTCCTACTTGCGGCATGGTAAGTTTGCAATTCTCCGAAACTGTGCATCGAGACTTGCATTCACTAACATGTAATCAGATTGGCGACTACAACACCCCCCCTGAGAAGAGATACGGCGTCAAGAACATGTTCCAGGTCGTTGCCAAGACCCTCGAGATGATTGGATTCTTGGTTGGCAAGCCCGGCTATGGTGATGTTTACTTCCAGGAGCACCAGGAGAAGATGCAGAAGTGGCTGGCCGAGGGTAGCTTCAAGCCCAAGCTGCACGTCACTCAGGGTATTGACAACGCCGCTCACGGTCTGATTGGTATCTTCAAGGGTGAGAACTTTGGCAAGGCCGTCGTCAAGGTCAAGGACCTGTAAGGAAGTCAAAACCTCATCTTGGTCACCACGACATCCATGAGCATTGCATTGGGCCGGAGTTTTTGCAGCATTTAAATTCTTTCGAGATTAGTCGGATACCATCATGATCATCATGACTAGCAATATACAGCAGAAGAATTGCATGTATAAAACAAAAAGCGCGTTCGAATTGGACTGCCATGACGTGAGAATGATTTTGCGACTACAACTGATTAAGGAAGTAATAATGGCGGAAGGTCAATCCTCCTGCAATTCACATGCTCATGGGATCTCTATCTGGCAGCTGGGCACTACAAAGAAACTTTGAAGCTTCCTGGTTTTGCGGGTGATCGGCGTTGGAATGACAGCCAAGACCTATTGAAGAACAGCCACTGCACCGCCTCATTTGGCCACGAAGGCAATGACGTCACCAGACCATTGACGTGGGAGTTGCGCCTAGCGTCAACTCAGTCAAGTCCCGGAGTCCAAGCTCTCGGGAATCGCAAGAGCTTTTGATTCAGTGACTGCCAGTGATTCCAAGCTTTTTTGGTTTTCCACGACGCCCTATTTTATCATCACTTCAATTAGTGCAAGTTTACGTGTCTTTCGATTCACTTGAGCTCCTTTTACAACACTAAGCAGCCTACTTCCACACTATACGACTACTTAAAAGCTTGGCATTCGCAGATATTCTGTTTACTCGTCTCCCGTGAATAGCATCTCGAAACTCAAGTCGTTCATCGTTTCCAGCGACAAAATCCTTCATGTCTCCTACTCAGTCTGACACCTTCAACGTGGAGGCCGCGGCCCCTGCTGGTGAGATGCGCCAGTCACAAAACGCTTCGCCGCAGACGCCGATGGAGGAGATCTCTCTTCAGCCCATGGCATCGCAACCCATGAGTAAGTCATTCTCCAAGCATCTTGCAGAGCGAATATGATGTCGCAATGCCCCTATTCCCGCCGTGTGATGTCTCCCGGTCTATCCGTGCCGTGCGGACGACTCGTTGAGGACCCTTGATGTTTCGAGTACTCTCTTTTCGCGACAGCCGAAACTTCGCAAAGCTTGCACTCAACTGGAAGCTGACTCAAAGTTTCTAGATCCAGAGGCCCCGCACGAGGAGTCGCAAATGGGACTGCGAGGAGGCGACCGTGGCGGCTGCTGTCCAGGACGTTTCTGCTTCTGCATTCCATGTCCCCTTCCGTGCGACTTTTGCATCATCTAAGCATATAAGCGTCCTCGCATTCCTGGCCGCGTGGAGCGGAAGCCGTGCGGTGCTACAGTTGGCTCGAGCGGCTAGCTGCGACTCAAGCAAGCGCATTGCAGGGAATGGGTAGTGTATACACGTCAATTGTTTTCACCGTGGTGGTTGGGCGTAAATACGATTTCTTTCAATGTCAGCGAATATACATGATTTCTTCAACTATTCACAAAATCACCACTTAGCGTGAATGCAAAATGACCATGACATGGGTCAATTTCCAAGCAGTAGCACAAGTTCTTCGAGATTTACATATTCGTCACGTCGCTGAAGCTTGAACTTTTATGATGCCTAAAAAGTACTGAGGCAATAATGTAATTGCCAAACATGCGCTGAGATGCTACACCGAAGTTGCCCAAATGTCATTATCTAATAACACATGCATTGAAATCCCGTGACCCATCCACATATTTTCTTCTGCTATCCATACTCCGGTCAAAATTGCCCATATCCCAATGAGAACAAATGTATGTTTCATATCATCCAGAAATACCAAGGGCCAGCGTGTTCCCAGTATATGCTAACCCATTTTGAGGAGATCCAAATCCTAAACACCATATCCAAAAGCCCAGTACATGACTGCAATGGAACAGCATTCGCTATAACGCCTCAAATAACAGAGATGCATCCGTTTATGTCGCTTCTCGCCGCCGATTTCATTAGTCGTAACTTGAGAGAAATTGCGTGGTGAAATGTGAGTAACGTCGAGAAAACCAAAAGCAGTGCTGGACTGGATATTACTGCCCCATGAAAGATCCTTCGTACAAATCATTGATGATTTCGCTAGGAACCCAGTTGCCAAGCCAGCTAGCCATTTCCGCCGATTCAAAGCTGCCGAGAGCTGGCCCAAAGTCTGTCTGATTCTCAAATGTCATGAGATCCAGTCCTTGCCCTGTTGATTCGAGGTAGGTGAATGTGCCCGTCGCCAAGCCATGGTGCGTAAACTGAGACGTCCCCATGTCTCCAGAGTAGGCCGTGACTGATGTGTTGCTCGAGTTTACATTGGTTCCGCCATGGGACGGGGCCACAGTCAAGTCCGTCATTGTACTGGTCGGTGATGCTCCTGTGGGGAAGTTAGACGCTTCGTGTCCTGGAGACGGGTGCGATGATGGGGTATGAGGGTTTTGCGGGAGCATGCAAGCACGAGGCTGCGAGGGGGGATCTATCTGAAAACTACTGGTGGCGTCCGGCGTAGTCGGTGCGTGGGATGCTTGATCAGGGGGCATGCCATCAAATCGAAGCCATGATTTGCCTTGATTGGTTGCACCAGACGTACCTGACAATTGACGCGGATGAGCCTGGGTCATGGAATGTCGCAGCGCCGACGTATTGGGCTGAGGATATGCAGGAGGGTACATCTGCGAAGTCTCGGGCAGACTCTGGCGGATCGGATCGTAAATCATGTTGCCAGGAGGAGTCGGCGCGGACTGTGGTTGCGGAGGGGCCGGTGCCTGGACCGTTGCCGGAGGAACGTTTGCCACTGGATTCGTGCTGTTTGGGGGAAACAAGAGGGTGAGGCTAGGACCCGGTGTGTTGGTGGTTCCAGTCAAGGACCAGGCCAAGGGAGGAGCACCGGGCTGCGGTGTCGGGGAGGCACACTGCTCGGCCTTTGCGGCCATGAGGCGTTGCAGAGAGCTGCCCCGTCGAGGCAGTCTGGCACTCTCGTACTCTTCGCGTGTGTAAGTTTCGCAATCCCATATACCCTCGGATTTCTGGTCCAAAGCTGTTAGTATGTAGCGAACCCCACCCCAGTAGGTATGCATATGCTGGAGTGCCTTGTAGCAGGCCTGGTAGTTCTGATTTGCGGCTGACGCAAGCAAGAAATGTCGCGTCGAGGGCCGAGCATCGGACGATGGCCCGTCTCTGCGATCCTGGAATCGCGAGGTGGCCCACGGATTACGGTCGGTATGAGGGGAGGGTGCTCGCGAGGCAGGCTGTGAGGCGTGCGTTTTCTCCGACTCCACTAGAAAGGCGCATGCGGCTATGTAGATTGGTTGGGACGTAAAGGGATTGCCGATGAAACTTTTGGCGTCAATTAGGTTCGCAAATGCCAGTATATCAGCAATCGTCTTGGCACTTGACATGGATATCTCACGACTCTGAGATCCTAGTTCGCGGCCCTGGTCATACTGGATCAGGGGTGCCAACAGTGCCGGCTGATGTAGCACAATAATCATGGCATGGAACCAGAGATGAAGCAGAATGAAGCTCGTTCCTTGTGCCGTTTGAACATAGGCTTGGAAGTGTTCGGCGTTGAATTGTAGATTTGGATGCTGTTTTCGGTGTAACTTGGTGAGTTCGTTCTCCAGGACGATAAGCTTGTTCATTCTCTCGTCGGTGAGATCATTCGGCTTGACAATTTCGTTGAGAACATCTGAAACTCTGCCATACAAGTGAATCATCTGGATAAGTGTCGGGAATGGATCGGGATGAGTGGCCCCGGGGTTTGCAGAAATGTTGGGAAGATCAAGCTCAAAATCAACATCCCGAAGAGTGACTGGTCGACCAGTACCTGACGATATGACCCTATCGAGCATAAATACGGTCCAAAGTGTGTCCATTCTCTCTTGTTCCAACTCCCGTTGTTCCTGGAGGCTCAAGGTATCCTCATCACTCGGCTTGTTCAAGCTGGCAACGTGATCATGGTCATCGGTCTGGCGACTGTACGCTCTCGTGTACCAGGCATCTTTTTCACCTTGATACTTGACGCCATCCTTTTTGTGCAAGCCAAGGTCAACGGCCATTCGTATGGCAAGGCCGAGATACATCCAGAGCGCGCTATCTTGATCGGCCCCGAACCCCTCGTAAGCCATTAGCAGACAAGCTTGCACAGCTGCCACAGAGGGGCAGGGAAAGGTATCCACGGTAGCCGCTTTTGCTCGCTGAGCAAAAATGTGGCCATTGTCAGCTCTTGACGACTTCTTCCCATTTGACCTGTTCAGAATCGGCGAATCGGAGAACCGAGCTGCTAGCGCACACACTGCATCAACAAGGATAGGCTCAACTCTTTTCTCCTTGACCCATCGAGTGAACTTTTCCTCACGTAGAAATGGATAGTTGCAGCCAAGGTGAGAGAAGAAGACGCCGATCAAGTCGAGGATGAGGGGGTGAACTGGGCTGGAATCATGAGGATCATACACAGGTACATCATCTAGCTGGTCGTACTCGTGCTCCGATTGAATTGATTTGATGCTGGGGAACGAGACACCAGAGCCAGGAGATGTAGCCGACATGGAGCTGCGTCTTCTGTCATGAACCTTGACAACCATTTGTTTGAAGCCTGGGACGATTGCAGTCGGTCCAAAGTATCTGAAATACGGGACGCGATAGCTATCAGAGTGATTGTGGTTGTGGTGCAATATCGGAGACCGCACACTAGGGCTGCGTCCATCTTGGGTAGAGAATGATGAGTGTCGCGCATATGTTGTCGGCCTTCGTGGTAGCTTACCAGATCCATGACCATGTTGGGCGAGAGATTGCGATTCCTCCCAGTCTACAGTCTCCGACTTCAGTCGTACGGACGAGACCGGAGCGGATTGCTGCTGCGCCGACTCTGACAACCGACGCGACGAGGCTGTGCTGTCTTCGGTATCGCGGCGACCGGGGCCGTTCCTGTTTTGTTTCCAGTGATCGTGTCTCTGGAGGCCGGGCAGCTCGTCGTCCGAGTACTCTCCGTCTTGCGGATCGATCACGGCCACTTCGGAGCCCGCGCTGGCGCCAGGGACCGGGTCCCTCTTGAGTAATTTCTCCGGGACATCAGAGTATCCGAGACATTTATGACCATTTTTGACGCACGTCGAGCATTGAGGGTGCTCGCCCGCACATCGTGTCTTTCGCCTTCGGCAAGTTAAACATCTAATTCATGAGCGACATGGTCAGCGGGATGCAGTCCCTCTCAGTGAGGTAAAAGTAGAATATCCACAAAACGTCAGTGCCCCTCTACCTGCGCGTCGGTGGGTCTGTGACTGCCGCCCAGGACGAGCTTGCCTGGCTACAGGCGGGAAGTGAAATTCATTGCTGCTAATTTAGTAAACATGACAAGAAAAAAAAAGTTGTCCTCGACTCTCTTGGTCGCAGCAAAACAGCACCTGGCATTACGCAAGTAAAGGTATAACAGTAAGGCGATGGACCACGCCAAAGACTTGAAAGATCTGAAGACAGGTAGATTCAACTTACGCTGCGTTGATCCGCCGTCGCTTCTGTGGCGGCTGGCCCTGATTATTGACAAAGCGTATCGTCTTCGGCTGCAGTGGTGGTGCATCGTTTGGAACGGTCGCCATGGTGTTCGGGGCGGGCGGGCTGTAGCGGAATTCTGGAATATGGTTGGTCTCTTTCGGGAGAGGCCTTGGTCAAATCACCATGATGCTAAGGGTCTGACGGAGAAGACCCTAAAAAGAAAAGCTGCTTCAGAGTTGGACGCGCAAAAAAGTTCCAGGGCGAAAGCGGAAGCGGTAGTGGTGGTTTCTGAGGTTCTGGCAATCTAGTAGCCGTCGTGGTCGGTAGACAGCGCTTGGGTAGGTATAGTTCGGCTTCTCCAGTGAACCTTTTACACTATAATCGCGGGGAATCGCGGCATTGGCCAAACCACTGCTGATGTCGTTGGTAAGATGGATGCCGATGATATACGGCACCGGAATATCGCAACCTATGTAGAGTGTGCAAGAGATCTGGTCATTGATTTCTGTATCTGGGTTCCGTGTGTCTGTCTGGTATTGGCAACAACTTCTTGCCGGCCTCCTGGGCAGTCGAGTCGCTTATTCGCTAAGCTGAGTGCTGATCTGTGGCTCGCTGGCGTCGTGCGAGAGCAACCCTGGTGCAGTGGTGCTCAAAATTAGGGTGTTCCCTGCCGTCCCTCCTGTCAGATGGTGCGGAGGTTCCTGGGGCTAAAGTCCCCGACGCAGTGAGGGGAGGAGGGTTCCCCAAGTGTACGTAAATGTGGTAGTAATCGAATTCATCGCCGCTAGAAATGGGAAAATTTGAGTTGTCCAGTGGCTGTTGGTGCGGTGAGATCGATAAAGCAAGTAGAGAGGCGTTATTTTCTCTCTTTCCTCTCGGAGGGGTGTGTATACCTTAGATAGGCGTTGAGGGACTTGCTTCTGGTAGGATGGACATCGGATGGGGGGCCCAAGGCAGGATACTGGAAGGTAACGTAGGGTAGGTATGCAGTCAATCATACATGGCCATGTAAGTGCTCAAAATGCTCAAGTAGTACTCAAGTCATGTATTCCGTATTGCCTAGCGTTGTTGTCGTCATTCAGGTTGCGCCGGGAACCGCAACAGATACAAGCTATCATGTACGAGATAAGTAGCATTGGACTGGTACCGTGACAAGCTAGTACCCAACCAAGTGTGAGACTGGGAGAAATAGTGTTGTGGCAGGAATCGTTCACCGAAAGAAAAGAGGGCGAAAAGAGAAATGTGTAGGAGAGAGGACGCGCGCACGCATACACACACACACTCACACGTACCAGGGTCCTGGGAAAGAAAAAGGACGAGACCATCAACGGGAATATTCTCTAGTACTGTTGGGTTCCGCAAGGAATACACTAGCTCGCAGGGTCCAGCGACAGAGAGGCCAACAATTTGACCCCCCGGATTCAAGGCCTCCCTAGCCTATTGAAACTCAGATGGTGGTACGTGACGGGAAAAGCCCTTGTACAAGATAGCGTATGCGAGTGAGTGGGTGAGGGGGAATTCTGGAGAGTTGAGGAACAGATCGGCTGGCAAGCTGGGGCCGCGACCCGGGGAAGACTAAGGCAGGATAGAGGGAGGGGGCTCCGCCAATTACTCCGGTATCCAAGTAAAGTAATATACGTTCCGTGTAGTAGACAGGTTTAGGCCATTTCGTGTCCATTATTACATCACGTACATACTCACATCTGTCAAAAACGGTAATTAGCAAATTACCATATAGTAACGGATTGAGGCCATGAAGTAATTGAATAGCGCCTACGTACTGCGGCCGGATTGGTTGCAACAATGCTCTCTCTGCACGAAACTTTCCCGGCCTCTACACAGCAGGTAGAGTCCTAGCGAGCACGCCTTTGTCAGACCCCAGTCAACGTATCCCGCGTTCACGATAATTCCCTTGTTACATGGTGCCCTACATTAGTGATGTGCCTGAGAGTTCAGCAGCCAGCAAGAATGTCCAGGGATCGTGGTAAGTTCTTTCTAATATACCTAGCAGAAGTGCTATCTATCGATCCGCCTGTGTGTATTTTGACAGATTCCTGGCTCTAGTAATCGATCGGAGTATTTGTCACTGCGTGCAAACTGTTTGGTGGATTCATCGGCGGTCGCCTGAGGCAGTGAACATGTAGCTAACTAGCCTCTAGAGCTGGAGACAAGACTTCGGCAGGGCAGGCAGACATAAGAGAGTCGCTCGAGCAACCTTAATACGACAGGCACCAGGGTTCGCAATATAGCCACCTGGGCATGTTGTTGCACAGTGTGTTTGGGGGTTATTGAACCCCGCGCTGTGGACAGCTTGCTCACCGTGGCACTTTACACATTCCAACAAATGATTTACCGGCATTGCACCAATGAGCAGCAAGCGAATGCGCCTCCTAGAATTATTCGTGGTCGAAATTCGAGTCGGTAGACCTGGAGAGTACATTGAGCTGGAGTTGATGGAATCCTGTGTATTGGGGGCACTACCAAATTCAGTTATGTGCCCCGTTTCATCATTCGAAATACTGCAACTCCATGTTCCGTGTCTACTTCCCGAGTCCCCGAATTATGTGTTATCGTGAATCTTATCTTTGCGCATGTCATATCCGGCACATGTCTTGTCAATGAGGTGGGTGTCGGCAATGGTGGAATACTTGAATCAACACCTCCTGGCGATGATTCACGGTTACTGCATATGGCCGTCCATAGCTGGGAGAGGAGAGCCTGCAAGACAGCACGATAATAATTGGTAAATATTCAGATGATTACACGAGTCAATATAGAACATCTAGCTTTTGTACCTTGCTTTTTTCTTCCCTGTAACTCGTTATATAGCCAAGCCGGAGCCATTTGTTTCTGATCATGTCTATTTAGACTTTGTGCTTAGCCTCGACCTTACTCAAAAGCCAGTGTATGCTAACATTGCCATCCATTCAGGCGATCGCTTGGGCAAGCTGTCACCTCCACGTCGCCTGCCCAGGCATCTTCAGAGCCTTTAACGATATCGCGTGCGTGACACCCACCCTCTCTGCTGCGTCTACCCACACCACGGAATGTCCACAACGTGCGATGATTAGTGCCCAATCACTCGGGCAATAGAGTTCCGGGGTCTTGTGAGTTTCAGACGCACTCGACGCAGCCGAACGCAACTTTTTGCACATAATTATAAGTCATAGACGAGCGTGGTCAACGGCTCGAGCAGTAAAGATCAGTCAGCAGTCGCTGATACGTCCTATTTGCGCCTGGGCTAAAGGTTCAGCTCTAGTCGGGACGAAACTGTAAAAGTCCCGTTCTTTGGTGAACAGAATTTGATTGGTATACTATTAAATAGGTAGTTTTGCTTTTGCCTATTCGCCTACTCTATCCGAGCCATGTATCTTGTACTTCTCACCGATACGTCGGCGTCGCACATTATTGGAGCAAGTTTGTCCATTGCTTTCCGCTTCTTCAACCAAGAACAACACTGATACCCATTTCCTTGCTGACCCGTCGCCACAGATCAGCGTCTTTGGAGCCGTACGGCGTCACACTGAGAAGGTCATGTTGCTTCCAAACTTCTCGAACAACACCCCACGCGTTGTCGATATTTGTCATGCCCTGGTGGGTGTCGTATTCACCAAATGTTCTCTCGGCCGAGGCTCTGTCTTCTGTCGTTATGGCTTCACATGCGGCGACAAATAGTGGCCACAAAAGTGCGCCCATTGGCCCCTTGAATGCAACGCATCGGGAACAGTAGATGAGCGAGTCGTGCACATGCCTTTGCACCAATGCGTGATCGGGTGAGTAGCCGTATATCGACCGATACAAGTAGACGAATGCGCTGGAGCGGTAGGCTAGCGCATTGTGCAGGATTGAGTTGAGCAGGTCTCGTTCTGGCATTTCCTTGCCATCAGTCAATTCGAGGTGACCATCCTTGAGGATGATGTTCGGGGGTAGGCTTGGCTGCCAGCGATCGAGCGCCATTTGGATAGCCTGAGATGTCGTCTCGAATTCTGTTCGAAGCACTGCTGCTTTGGAATTCTGATGGTTCTTGACCGCATTATCCAGTTCGCTTTTCAAAGAGAAGAGGTTCGAGAGTCTGTGCATGATTGGCCAAAGTGTTGTTGCCATACCAAGCAACGTGTCGACATTGCGCAGGGGCGAGGCCACAGGAGCGTCCAGCGGAGGTAATGGAATCAGGCAGCCCGCAGCCGGCGCTGTCCCAATGGGCGCAGTGCCTAGAGACAGCGCGGTGATTACATCATAGAAGCGGAAAGCCTGGGTCTTGATTAATATTTTGCAATAAACGATGCAGCAGAAGGTGTATTATTTGCTCACCCTTTCCAGAAAGATACTCGTAGGACTGGCGTCTCCCGTAGATGATTCCATAATAGTGAGTGCACCGCGGAGGTGGCCGTCAACTATATTGGAGCGTCCCTTTTGCACCAGCTATTCGACTGTTAGACCCGATTGACAAGTTTTGTTCCGAGTTCAGACTCACGACTTCATAATATACCAACAGCATAATTGCAGCCAAGAGCTCGTTTTTATGGGTTGCCTTGCCTCCGGATTCAATAAGTTGCGCAAGGCCCTGGATGGCTTCGTTGTGAAAGTAAAGTGACTTTTCACCGGATGAGACGCCTCGATACTCGAGATGAGCGCTAGCCAGAGCGTATATCGCATTCATGACTGGGGAACTATTATATGAGAGTGGCAGAACCAGTTGCTGAAAAGGGTTGCCAGACTCCTCTCTGAACACTATAAGGTGGGAAAGGACGTTGCAAAAGTGGTCAACAAGAGCACGGCGGCTCGGTCGATCTGAAAATTCGTTGAATGCCGGTATACAAAAGTCCAAAGTCGGTGAAGCCAGAGGACAAGGTGCGATGAGTGCCAGGTCAGGAGGTAGACACAAAGGATTCGAGGCAATGCTGAAGCCGGAACTCCTCCTGACCAAGGATCCTAGCTGATGTCCCTTGACATCGTCGTCGGTGAAACTGAATATACTTGTCGCGGTCGGCGATAGCAGTGCATCTGTCTCCGTTGCCGACAAGACATCCGTGGTTATGCTGCCGCCGAGTCTCCCGCAATCGTCTCTGTGTATTTCTTCCACAATGTCGCCGTCGAAGTGCCAATGCTCGTCGCCATCGTCGTTCGCTCCGTCTCGTTGCTCCGAATCAAGTACTAATCCAACATCGGAATCTCGTTTCCTACGTTGGCGGGGTTTTACTGCTTCGTATGTACATGGCAGAGATCTTTCTGCGCAGCGACCACATTGGGGTCTTGTTTCGTCGCATTTCTTCTTCTAGAACGATGAAAAAAACATTAGCTGGAACCTTGTGTAACACTGTCGCAGACATGCCCGCCTTAGCTTACCTTGTCCTTGCTATGAGATTATCAGTCGTTGCTGTTACTCGCGCATAGCAAGTCGATTCAAGAGCACACCGGGATTCAATGGCAAATACTCACCAAGATGTACAACCTGTAGCAAAAGACGAGCAAAGTTAGCAATAGTGATTCACAAGCGAGTACAAAGACCCCGCTCTCGGCTTGCTGCGATCAAGAGGAAAGGCGTACTGACCTGCACGGGACCGCCTTTTGGGCGCCTTTGGGGCCGCCACTCTGGTATAAAGCAACATTTTCGTCTGCTATCCGTAATCCAAGCCGCACTGAATCAACGCCGCCCTTCTCTCCATTCACGGCCACCCAATAGCTGCCATGCACAGCTCAGAAGCTCTCGATTTCGGCGAGGCAGAGGCGACGTACGGTTCCCACGCTGTTGGATCCGGATATGGCTGCTTTTGCACAGTCGGTTACAAGGACGGGTTCTCGAGACAGTCAACTTCCAGAAGATGCGCAATGGCCGAGTAGATCGAGAGGGCAAAAGATGGCAATCACAGTTCTTTGAGCACGGCGAAATGGTACGAGCGGCTAAGGAACTCGTCGTTTGTTGGAACGAACAAATGAAGTGAGAATGCAGAGTGGCAGAAGCGGACAGCGGACAGAGCGGGCTTCGAGTCCTCTTTACGAGCCATTACATGGGCTAGAACACCAATGGCAAACCCGTCGGCCTCTTTCAACATCGTGACCACATTAGGCGTCGCGGTCAGGCCCTTCTGGGTAAAGCTGCAAGGGCCTCCAAGACCTGGGGTGAGGGGGAATGGCGGGCGCCGGTCGATCTTGTGGAAGGGCTATCCGAAGACAGGCGCGGAGAATCCGCATGCGAGCCTATCAGAGGCCGGCTTGGGATCACCGTTACTGGGGTTCACGGTGAACTTGGATTCGACCGGGTTTCGCTAGAGCCTGGCTAGCCGTCATTGCTGGCAACGCTTGCAGTGCCTTGCACTGGGGGTTGCATCCCAAGGCGTGGAGGAGATTGCATTATGCTTGGACCCTCCGCATCTCCAGCATTTTGGGGCGAGGGGAGGCAAAAAGGAAGGAAAGAAGAGAGTTAAAACGAGAAGTCATGTTCCTGAGAGTCGCACCAATAGACTGCCTCATCGACAGATCCCAGCAGTCGAGGTTTCCATTGGTAGAGACAATAAATATGGCGGCCATTAATGCCAGGAATCCTTTCTGGGTTCGTTTGGCCACTCTTCTAGAATGATTCGAAACAGACCATAACAAGCGCAAACTTTAAGTACGAGATAGACCTTGGTGTCTTGACTAACGTATAGCCATTACCAACCATCGTAATGGCTTGTGCGTAGAAATTGAAATCTGCGATCTACTACGCGAGGTCTTTCGGCCATGGGTCACAACGTGTGACTATGGACGGGTTCGATACACTGGTCAGAGGAACCAAGAATAATGAAAGTGAGTACCACCACCGGAGACCTAGACAAGAAACCCCCGATGGGGAGTCTGTGGGAAGAGGGCCGACGGAGTATTGCCGCTAATAAGCCTAACCTTAGGTAGGTAGGCACCGTGTAGCTGTCCTTGACGGGGGTGGAATCTCCCTGAATCAGCGTTAGGATCCTGTACTACCACGTGATTGAGACAATCATGGAATGAACGGTCAAAAAACCAAAGGCTCCGGGCTGACAGTGGCATAGCTCGCTCGTCCACATGGTGACAGAACGGCAAGGTATAGCACGGAAAGTATGATACCAATTTTGACAGCTGTCTACCACTCAAGGGTACGTGTGAGGGCGCGCATCTTGCGTTCAGGAAGGTCGCAAAGTATACGCGGGCGCGCTGGAATATTTCAGGGTTTCTCCACAGGTTCACAAATGCTGGCCGCCGTCCGAGTCCCGATCCACGCTGCCGGATCAACCTTTCTGCTTCCTCTTGCGAAAAACAATGGACGATTGACAGCCTGAGCGCCAGACTGGTGGTCAGACTGAAGTGTTACACTTGCTGATCGTTGCTTCTCGGAGCCGAAGAGACATTGTGTGACACAAATGGATCATATACAGTGGTAAGGCTGCTGCTGCTCTGTTGGTGATAAGCTCACAATGGCAGGATATCTTCATGCCCTTCTACATGATTTACAACAATTTCCTGGCAGGAGGACGGCACCTATATTTAGTTGATATGCTGACAGTGCCTATATGTCGACGTTATAGTTGACTGAAACCCTGTACGTCAAGTTGGCGTTCAAATGTTGGGGGCTGTTCTGGTGACTGTCTGTTTCGATAGCGATTGCAACCGCAAAAGCTCGCCAGCCGCGGTATCCCATTCACGCCCGCATCGGCATGCTAATGACCTGCATATTCTGCCGAATGCACGACAGGCCATCGCCATTGTCGATTCCTGCATGGCATTGCCAGCCGAGTATTCCGCTCGTCGAGACGCGCAGCACGTGCGACTCGACTTTTGCAATGAAGCCGATAAACGAGCATCGTACTAGACTTTTGTCTTGGATAAGCCACTATTCCATCCAAATCCCAGAACCAGCCCAACCAGAGCAAGAGGGCCATCAGCCTTATTCAATCGTGTCTTTCCACTTGTACGCAGATGTGAGCACTTGGATCAAGCGAGCCAATCGAGTGCCACCTCGTTGCTGACACGGCGGACGGAGATGTCTATCATTGGTGACGATCCCGATGCAACATGTGGTGGTGGATGCGTCGTGCAATCGAAGTCTCGGGGGCTGAACATGCGGATTTGGAGAATCTTCTGCTGTTGGTCAGATCATACCCTTGTACAGGCACCCATATGCAGCGCCGAGACAATCCTCTGCTGCCACAAAGTCGGGTTCATCGATATGCCCATCCCGCAAAGTCCCATTTCCAAGATATCCATTCTTTTCCAAGAGATTACCCTCTTCGAGGAACAGCGGGACCAGCAAAGAGACGAACACGGTAACGACTCTATTGTATCTTCGGAAAACAAGAGTGTCAAGTTTCTGAACGAAGACTTTCCTTTACGCAGAAACTCTAACATCTATATTGTCTTTCCTGCATTGGGACAATGTTATCGAGATAAGCTACCGGCAGCCTGGTTCTCTTGTCAGCTTCCAAGCCTCTCCAGTCGGACTCGCTACTCAACCATTTGCCAAAGATTCTTGCGGTTTCAAACTTAGGAATCTAAAGTCTGCGCTTGCATCGAATTACAGATATACGACAATAAGTTTGCGGCGTGATAGACGTGGGTGAAAGAAGCCTTCTTTTTCTTGGTCGCAAAGTGCGTCACTTGCGATGCTCGACAGCCTGAGGTCACCTCAACCCCTCGCACATGTAAAAGTCGGCAGCTTGCAGCAGCCTACCAGCAAAAATGCACGCATCCTGGAAATCGTGGAGTGCCACCGGACTGGCGCTCGTCGCAGTCACTGACAAGGTCTTTGCGCACCAAGACAACAATCGCCACATTCGTCGCCTCGAGAAAGATTACCAAGTCCTTCGCGGCCGTGACAGCACGTGCACCTCAGGTTGGTCGCTTTGCGCTGCCTCAAATGGGGGCGACTGCTGTCCAAACGGCTACGAGTGCGCTTCGACTTATTGCTACAAAGCGGCGGCCAGCGCAACAACTGCGTGTGGCTTATCTGGTTATGTTGCGTGCGGTATCGAGATGCCAGGTATTCCAAACACTTGTTTGCAACGAGTCGAGTATTTGCATACTAATTTTGACTCTAGGAGCATGCTGTCCCCAAGGATACACCTGCAGTGGCAGCAGTTGCATTCCGCCTGCTGGAGAAACCATAACTTGCGGCGCAGATTACATCACGTGTCCGGCGTCACTCGGCGGAGGTTGTTGTCAAAGTGGGATGGGCTGTGAAAAGGATGGCTGTTATTCAACAGCCTCGAGTACTTACACCATCACCAGCGGTGTCACTACGACCAACTCTGCAGGAAGCACTATTACTTCTATATCCACATACACGACCACGCAAGCACCAGTTGCGGCTACCAAGGTCAGCGCAGGCACTCTGCCGGCATACACTCAAACCACTGTCTCGAAATTGGCGGCCGTCGAGACGTCTTCAAGCAGTGGTGGCCTGAACCAGGCACAGCTCGGAGGAGTCATCGGCGGCGTCGTGGCTGTTTTTGTGGCAGTCATCGTGGCGGCTTTCCTGGTGATACGCCGTTTGAGAAAGAACGCCAGGCTCATGGAGGAATCGAAGCGTGGCTCCTCTGTAGCAAACCAGACAACAACCTCATCCAAGCGCGGCGGAGTAGTGACAACAACCGTAACAGAGGTTGGCGAGACTAATGATGTTGACCCCTTGGCTTTGGATCACCACTTCAACAGACCTGGACACCTACGTGCAGAATCCGACTCCAGTACGGTTGGAAGACATCAATCGCCAGCCAGAAGTCCCGCGTTAAGCTCTGGCCATTCGACGCCTCCACCCTGGCCCAGCTCGTACAAGCCAGTGCATAATCCAGATAACCAAGCACACCAATCAAGCATATACTCGGGCTCCGACGGTTACGACGACGCAGAGCGCCAATTCCAGATGTCCCGGGCCTCGGAGAGCCGTGCAAGCTACGATTCACAGACGTCGAATGTACGTAGCCGACACTATAGTAACGTCAGTGAAGTCAGCGGGAGTTGGGACGGCCAGCATGGCTTGTCAGAGCTGGGCGATGCCACAGCAGACGCGTCGAGACGACGCTCAAGCAGTGGTGCCACGAGACCTGCGCCAACTTACCCTCGCCGGACCAGCGACACTCACCAGCGCGGTCGGAGTGACAGCTCAGCACCGGGGCTGGCTCCACTCAGTGAGATCAATGAGGCTCTTCATGGCTATTATGGACCTTCAGACCGTCAAGTCGGGCAAACTGCTGATAGACTGAAAGCTGGAAATTCCCCAACGACACCAGAGACGTAACATCATTTCCTCGGGCCTCAACGGATTCCTTGTGTCACAAATAGGCATTGTTTGGCATCTTGCAAGATTCCGAGCCGCCTTTTTCACCATGTACATGTTTGGACAGCTATTTGTTAATACTTCATGTTTCTGGCTGACTTGTTCGCCTCTATGCTGAATTTGTTGGCGTGTCGAGGTTTTGTGCAACCTGATTTCGACGGAATTGATAACTGAGAGGACGACGATTTTATATATGGATAGAGCTAGGGGCGGTAATCTGCAAGTAATGAAATGTCAATTTCTCTTTTGACTTGTTTCGGTCTTTTTCGCGATGCGGATGAACAGGGCACGATTCTTGCCGCATTACCACTGGTAAACAAGCAAAACTGCCGCTATTTCAATCGTGTCCTAGCGCGGTCAAGACATCAATTTACAGTTACCTACATACCTCAACTGACAGTCTTCAACGACCAACTTTGACAACTTGCTTCTGAAAGTCATCTCGATACATGTTTCGAGTATGTTTCCTCAAGCACATGGGTTAACCCGAGCGATCCTATTCTTGGCTGTTTGTGCGCATGCATGTTTCCGCATCATTGTGATGAGGTACAGCAAACACAATGCGCAAGAGACTCGGTTAGGTAGGGCGGTTCGCTTGCGACGTTGCAAAGTTCCCCCCACAGCCCTTCGCCCAGGTCTCCAATCTGTTTATCAATGTGAGACCCAAAGTCAAACTTCGTCGCCTCTTTCCAATCATATATCCAGTGGTGACGCAAGGGATGATTTATCTATGTTATTTACTGATGTTACCACTTTGCAGAGTCAAAAAAAAAGAAGAAAAAAGCATGATGTTCCAGAGAGCTCGAACCGTTGAGACCAGGGAAAAGTTATTACACAGTACATATCCGTGCATGCATTCAGGTGGGCCAGTCAGCTCAAGTGGCCCCCGAAAGACCCCTGAAAAAAGACGAGCAGCCCTTGTGCATTCGCTCAGCTTTGGAGTGCAGGTCAGGTCAGGTCAGGTCAGGTCAGGTCAGCGTGGGCAGGCAGCGCTGGCTGTACTGTGTGTACATTTCCATCGGATGACTTCACGCCTTGCTTCTGCGGGCAAATTCTGTGCGCCTTGACTCACGCCAAGCGGGCACCGCCTGCTGGCACGACGCAAGACGTTGGATGGGGGAAACGTGGAGAGCACCTCTTACTGGAAAGGGAACTAAACGACCGACAAAACCACGAAGAGAATGCCTCTTCGTTCTGTCTGCCTACGGGCTTGACAAGTTCAGCATGGTTGGGTCCCGCAGTTCTTCTTCCCGTGGGACCAACAGTGTCGTTGCATCGACGATCCCGTCAGATCAGGTGCGGCAATGGCAGACTAGGTTAGCAAGGTGCTGCTGCTTCTGCTGGCTACTACTGTCGGCATACACGCAGGCGGGCCTGAAAAAATATCAGCCCAGGCAGACATGACAGGTAAAGTGGCTACGGCCATGCTTCTTGCGCAACGAATTGGCATAAGAATGCGAGGGGTTTCCTTGTAGTTAAAGTTCGATTTTGGTAACCGAAGCAGGCAGGCTCGCATCTTGCATTTGTCGCGTGACATATGCTTCCATTGTTCCAAGAAAAAAAAACCAATTTTGCATGATCCCTTACAGTTACCCTACATACATATATTCATACATATAGCAGATCTCCTTGACGCAACCTCTTGTCTTTGCATCATGGCGCCATTCCTCATGGCGGAGCCGGAACTTTCGCAGCCGACGGGAACTCGCTCAGAAACATCCACTCCGGATTTCGACCAATTCAACACCACCGCTCGTGTTGCACCGACGCTGAAATTTTCGAGGCCGGACGTATTGGCGCGGTTCCAATTGTCTCCGAAAGAGTTTATTCGGCAGGGGAAACCCAAGACAGACTGTCTAGTCGCGGCAACAGTCGTCACGCACGGCAACAAAATTCTCCTCGTACAGCGCAGTGAGCATGATTTCGGCGGTTTATGTTGGGAGGTCCCCGGTGGCTCCTGCGACGACGACGACTTGAGCATCATGGCCGCTGCTTGCCGAGAGCTGTGGGAAGAGGCGGGATTACGCGCAACGGTCGTCGTGGACTTTATCGATGATGTTCATCTTCCGTCCACGGATGGACTGATTTGGAGAAAGATGACATTCCTGGTTGATGTTGACAGGATCGGACCAAGCGAGCCCTTGGTGAAGCTGGATCCAGAGGAGCATCAAGATTTTGTTTGGGCGACCGAAGAGGACCTTCTCGCAAACCGACATGGAGACATAACGTTGACTTGGATGAGCGAAGACCAGAGGCAGACCATCTTGAAGGCGTTCACCATGTTGAAAAGACCAATCGTCAAAATTTGAAAAAAGAAATCTGGAGGCCATGGATTATTCATACACGATATAAAAATCCTACATTATGCGCTCCATCATCGCACGTCTTCTCACCACTTGATCCAGGGCTTCTCGGATCCGAGCGTATCTCGGCGTCGAGTTGCTCTCGGCGTTCTGAATTATCCCTCCCAACGTCGACGGCGGCGGGCATCTACTATTTCTACTACATATTCACCATCATACATTGAGCTGCGATTGCGCCCTTTTCATTCTGACTTGATCGTTGTTCTCTTCTTTCCAGTTTCATATTTTGAATTTGAACAAAACACTCAGGGACATGGTTGCGTAGTGACGCGCTTTCATCATAAGACTGGTTGCCCAACATTAACTTTGTTCGGCTCGTGTTGCGATCATGTCTTCATCAACGTTTCATGTTTTTGTATTCATGACACCGCCCTTTGTTCAGCCGCATACTACCGATCAGACTGCGCAGAGTCCTTGAATCATGAATGCAGTACTTCATCGTGCACTGACAAAGTGAATTGATATCGCGGATCCATCAGACTTGTTCTGATCATGAATACAAATTAGAGAGCCAAGAGTCGTCAAAGCTACGATTTCTCACCAGGTCATGGGGCATGAAGCTGATACATGTCATCTGACTGGAGTGTATGAGTAAGACAGTTTTACCGATTGCGATGCTAAGAACAGGGATTACCAGTTATATGTTACGGCACATGAAATCAGCCAAAGCCGTTTCAGTCGCATGGAACTGTCAAAACGTGAATAGTATACAATCTCTCGCAGTACAAACTTCACCAAAGACGTGTATCCGAATTAGCGCCAAAGTCAATGCTGTCATGATTGAAGCGGAAATCGTATAAGCAAATCAGTCTCAGAGTAGGGTTCGGGCGTGCAGTTGTCAGTGATGGCTTTTCGGGCCGAAATACTGAAAACCAATGTATATATCACATGTTTCATCTAGACACATGTAAGCATGCACATCAAGGATTTCAATACACAGTAACCTGGTAGGCGGGTATGCTTCGAGCAAATCAAGAGACACTCACTCACAACATTGCCAAACTCTTAGGTAGGTAGATTTTCGTCTGCATGGGCCCGTACCTAGATGGACAGCTTTCCAAGTACCCTTACCCGTAATCAACCATGGCGGTGCTCTATTTAGCATGTTCTGCCTCCGTGCCCTTTTCAACCGCCTTGTCGTCTGCAATAACACCTCCGTCCGCCGTCTCGACATCATCTTGATGGCCCGTGAGTCCGATTTCGGTGGTTGAGAAGGCATCAGCGGGGTTCCGGTACGCTGGAATGAAATTGACAGCGAGAGCATACGACTCGGCAGCGACGAAGAACATGAGAGGAACGACCATGGCCAGAGGCGTGCCATGACGATCGGCAGCAACACCCGTAAGCGGCGGGACAATAGCACCGCCCAAGACACCGGCAACAATCCAGCCGGAGCCCCTCTTGGTGTGGCGACCCAGACCGCGCATGCCCAGAGCTACAATCGTTGGGAAGCAGATGGACTCAAAGAACAGCACAATGTAGAGCATCGCCATGCCCGTGATGCCCCGCTGCGTGATGGACGGCGCCGCAAAGATCACACACATGGTAAGGAAGATGAGGAAGACCCATCGCGGTCGCACGTACTTCATGATGAAGACGCCGCCGAATCGCCCGACTGTAAAGGCGGCCTGGGCGCCAGATAGATATTTGGAGCCTAGGGAGGAGTTGTCGGTGGTACCATTTTCTGTCACGTAGTTGATGAAATAACTTTTAGACATGTTAGTCGTTCAAAGTTTGTATCTCACAAATCGCACCGGCACAACTTACCTTGCCACGGCAATTTGAGCACCTGTATAGCAGAATTGAGCAAAAGCAGCGTGGAATAGGCGGTATTGCTTCCAGAAAGGTTTGTCGTCGGCATTTGCATGTGTTTCGTCGGCTTGGAACGCCATGTCTGCATCCGTGATCTCGGGAATGGTGGAGAGGAAAAAGATCAAGCCCAGAATGAACACAAAGATGGCAATGGCGACATAAACCCATTGAACGTTGCGTAGTGCGTCCTCGTCGCTAAAGTTGAAGAAGACGTATGACCCCAGCACAGGTGCGATGACGGTCCCAATGCCGTTGAAGGCCTGGGAAAAGTTGATGCGGATCTCAGCATACTTTGGTGGTCCGCAGACAGTTATGTATGGGTTTGCCGCCGTCTCCAATGAGCCTAGGCCATTGCCAACAATGAAGATTGAGGCGCAAAAGCCGCCAAAGGATCGAGCTTGAATACAGGGAAAAGCAATGAGGGCGCCGACGCCATAGAGAAAGAGGCCCCAGATGAATGTTGCACGATAGCCGTAATGCCGAAGAATCCAGTTTGCATGGCCAAGAGATGCAATGGGATATGCGCTACAGAGTGCTGAGAATTAGTGCATGTACTAATCTGGTATACTTGGCAATGACCGTTGTTCGCGGGAGGCGTAAGCACGTACCCAAAGTAGGCCGCTTGCAAACCACTTGACCTTGTCTTATCAATTCCGAGAGTATTTTGGAAGTGCCTGTGCCAAGAACGTCAGCAGCTGGAAGTTTTGAGCCCATATTGGACGGAAGTCATCCGGTCGCGAATTGGTAACCATCTCGACCGAGTAGAATAAGTCGGTCACTACATGGTATGTACTCACTTATTTAAGGTGTCGAGTAAACCATAACTAAAGCCCCACAAGAAGAACAGCACAGTAACCAAGCAGATGGGGTACAGTGACTGTTTCAGTGTCAACTCGGCTGCCCTGGTCCTCCTGTCGTCCCTAGCGCGGAGGGAGCGATTCTTGACGAATTGGGAAAAAGTCATGATGGCGCAGGTGTCAGTCGCTGTCCGACAAGAGACGATCTTGAAGCAAAACAATGAATTGAGCCTAGGAGGCTATTATGCGACAGCGACACCAGAAGACAACATGGAAACGCAGGCACGGAAGGGGATCAGGATAATCTTAATCGTTGACGAGGTGCACATCACTGCCTTTTATATGCCTAGGTGAGTCGAGCATGCACCGAGCGAACCCTCGATTGTGAATCGTTTGATGCCAATGTCGTCAGACTTTTCTGGGGCATCTCCAGCGCATCCCTGGACGATCAAGGTTTCTCCATGGGATTTCACCAACTACATTGCATACTTGCAGGCTAGATAACAAGGTCTACGGGCGTCAAGTACCGATTGTTGGAGAATCAAACAATGATCACCGTCACTGTGGGACGCGGGGAAAGACAGAATCCAGCTTGGCAAAACCTGGGGTTGCTTAGCGAGTGCGGGGGAATCAGTCAAATACGACAAGGAGAGTCCCGGTACAGTCTGCTTGCTTGTCCGGGAGTTAATTTGATCTGCAAGATAAGGGCCTCGTTACACGCACCGAATCCACGGCTTGTGGTACATGGTTGTTGAAACAGGAGAATGTGTAGCCAAAAGCAATAGTTCTTTCAGGGCACATCATATACGGTTGCAGATGGCGCGATGATTTTGCATCCTATAGACAAGCTAGACATATGGCTGTAAGTGATCGGCAATCAATCACCGGTACCCGGTTGTTCAGAGGCATCACGGCGCTCAACGTGATGTAACAAATGATCTGACTAAATGGTAGATGCATTTTACCGAGTTACCAGTCTTGGAGCTTGACCAGGAAAATGCCCACCACTTGCGTTGCGTCTCCTTCGGCAATCTCGGTCAAGCATTGGGCGGCCACACAAGCGAAGACCAGACTTGGTGCGCAAGCATACATATACGAAAACCATGCGATCTCTTCATGAAAAACAAAAGCCTGTTTGTATCAGTCAACAATTAATCACCCTCATCCGCCATGATATTGGCTCGCAAATGTTGCGCACACTCAGCGAAGTTTGCATGTCTATCGTACAACCACGGTCTTGGTAAGAGGTATCGACTCGGGCGACATCTGTTCCTTCGGGCTACTGATTCGACTACACTCTGATCACACCAAGCTAGGTTACAAGAGTTGTCCGTTCATCAAAAATTCTACTTTCTTCGATATTGGCGCATTACAAAATTCATGATAGCTAATAACTTCTAGTATATCGAAGGCGTATTTCCTACATGTGAGTGTGGCAGTGTTGATGCGGACGCACCACAGAATACATGAGGGGCTTCAGATACTCGATAATGGCTGACGAAGATGCCCGGCCGATGGTCCGATTTATGTGAAGCCGCGAATGAGTTTTACGAGCCCTTGACACTCAAGGTGCTCTCTAAGAGATCAAATGGCGAGAACAGAACTCATACAGGGTGCTCATGACGTGACTGGCTAGACCTTTGAAACCGAGGAACTTCACGGCCCCCAAAAAGGGTGCTTGGAAAAGGATCAACGCTCTAAATAAATCCTTGTCCAGATAATCATCCATCACTGTAGTCCCATGACTCTAGACTGGACATCATTTCGTTGATTTGCTTATTGGTTCGCGCCAAGACCTCAAAAGGCTCACAGAGCCAGGTTCCCGACACTCAACACGTCACACGTCTTCGATCTAGGCAAGGACGGAGATATCAATGGGTGATGAAGAACGGATGACGAAATGTTTGCCGCGTACAAAGCGCAAGACAATGTTGATGCCGGGGTCGAGGAAAAGGTGGCCGTGTTCGAGCGGGTAGCGGCAGCTTTGGATCGTTTCTTGCATGCGCTTGAGTCCTCCTTCATACAGACTGGCGCAACATACTATGATGGCCATTTTTTACATAACCGTTCAATTTGAGTCTTAGGCTTAATTGAACTTCAGATACTTCGAGTATGACTGGTTTTTGTGACTCAGAAAATTATCGGGTGGAGTACAGAATTAGCTTATCGGCTGCCACATTCAATGCGACACTGATCATAAAAAGCCTCTCGCCATCTCGGCAGAAACTTGTCTTTCACTCGATGATAATACTGGACCATGTTTCCCGAATTATCACGAATCTGTATGGACTAAATGATTAGTGTAAACCAGCAAGCTGGCCCCGCTGCAAACAAACATGGATCGTATCTTTGATTCGCGCGCTGTGCAATATCTAGCAACGACGCAGGCCTTGGCCGCAAAGATGTTCCATATTCAGACACCACGTAGTCTGTGGGGTGTCCAGAAATCTAGCCAATTGTCAATGACATTATTCCAAGACATCCTCGTCGGTTACGTAGGTATCCGCAGTTATAAATCGTTTACGATGCCCCGGCACGATCAAAACGGTATAGATGTTTAATATAGCGGAGCAAAGTAACATGTAACTCAGCCGCAAAGAGTCAAAGCGGCACCCATCGCCGACACCGGCACGACGTCTCCTATGGTGATGCCTAAGAGCCGATACGGTTGGAAGAGCTGCCCAAATTTTGACCCCTTTTACTCAGATTGGGACTTTGCGGATGGTTCGTGAACACTCGAGGAGCTCAATACTACCTCTCTAAACGATTTCAAGTGATTCACAACAGATGGATCATCCACTGGCCTGGCTACTTGTCTAGTCACAATCTTCAGTCATCAAGCAACGAGGGAATTAACCGATTGATTGACATGGTCCGGTCGCCATCATCACAGATTAAGTTGAAGTCATAGTCTCTACTAATTGAAATAGCTTTGTACAAATTTGTCCCCAGTATCCCACTATGCCAGAACGCGTCCACCTTTTTATGAAAACAAAGAAATATGTCAAATTGACCAACATGTTCAGTCTAAACTCCGGAAAAGCAATGGGTATCAATTCAGCCATCAGCCGAATATCTCTGGGCAAGTGCCGCAGTAATTACGTAGATTAAGATTGGTGTCATGGCAGCGTGTCAAACAAACTCCATATCACATCCTAGTCTCGGCCAGAACCTTGTAGGCGAAGATGGTGTCTGACCTCGCTTGTTGCCTGGTGGTGGATTTACTCGATGATGGTTTCGGGGCCGAAGCTGTCGGCTTTGCTGACTTCGAATCCGATGACAGCTTCGCTTTGACTTTGGCGAGGATCGAGGGTTTTGTTGGGGATGGGCTCTGCTGTTCGGCTTTGGCTGCTGCTATTTCATCGTCGGATTCTATATCGAAAGAGCTACAATTAGCGTACATGTCCTGCCGTCAATTTGCAAGGAAGCCTGAAGCTAATAGCTCACCATCGTCGTAGTCATGTGAAACCTTTGCAGGTTCCGATGTGACGGCTGCCACCTTTGGCGATTTTGGCGATTGTGTCATCCCGACGAGTGTGGAAGAACCAGACAAGTAGGCGAATTCTGAGGCTGGCATTTTGGAGACGACTTGTTTGTTGGAACAATTGACTGTAATGATGCTCCTCTGATGCGAATTGGCTCTATAGAATATTGTCTCAAGTACTTGTTGCAGTAGTAGATGGACCTTGAAGATTACAAATTGGGAATTGATCTTTGAGATAAACTTGAAGGTGAAACAATATCGATGACTGAGGCAAGAATAATATATATTTGGCAACGGGAATCCTGTAATACTTATATCCTGGCAATATCCACCTAGAGTCAGCTTTATAATCTTACCCGCGCAGCTAGAAGAATTCCATAGCAACAACACTATTCGACGTGTGCGGCTTCGGCACACCATTCATTGAATACCATGTCATTTCTTGAGTCACTTGCATACAAAAGGTCCAGCATATGCGTCCAATCTACGCGAGGTTCGTCTAAACCGCGTGGCAGCTGAACTCCTGACCGCTGGTCCCACCAGGAGGGCGTGTTGTGCAGTGCCAGAGTAAACGACTATCCGGCAGGCATCCAGGCAGCAAGGGTTCAGATTCCCGATCGTGTTTGTATAATTGCAAGCGTCTCCATCCAGAGTTTGGCGCCGTCGCAAGCTAAGACCCCTTAAGGCTGACTCACTGCCTAAAACTGCCCCATGCTCTTTTTCTTGCACAACACAGAAGCAGCGGCTTGGAACCTTGGTGGCTCAGTTGGTAAAAGAAGTCAGACGGCCAGAGCTTCTGGCTTTTGTCTGACGCAAAGTTGCATGTCATGTACCGAAATGGGACGCCGGTAAGAATGCATTTAAGATGCATTCAACGTAGCCAGGGAACCTTTGGTAAGTCCAGGGCATTGTTGGTTTGCTTGGCTGTCTACTGCGGTTGCGTAACCCCAAACAAATAGGAAACAGAATGCGCACTTTTGGCCTTGACAGGGCGCAGGCATCTCACAGGCATTTTTGCAACGAACAATTGAGAAAAACGCGACAAGTCATCATGTATGAATGACCTGATCAGACCAGGACCCACGGCGGCATCCCCTTCTCGTTCGGAGCCTTTCCGTGCTACCTTACCCAGAAACCCCAGTAACCCGATCTAGCATTGAAACAATGATTTTCGGCGTCGGCTTGTGGAGAGCGGCACCATTTCGTGGCCGAGTTAGTCATTCTGCACAGGCTTCGCCGATTGGTTCCTGGTGGGAAAATACCGTGACACCCCAGGTTGGCCAGATTAGTCACCCATATTTTGAGCCGAAGCCGAATATGCAACTTCGGCTCAAAGTAGCGCAAGCCGAACCATTGTTTGCGAAACTCGTTCAACAATTGACCATGTTCTTGTCCACCATCGTGATTTGAGAGGAAGCTCGTGCTAACAAACGAGAACTGATGTTTTTATACAATTGACTACATTGTGACTCGCCATGAGTACCCCATCAACACCCGTGCTGCGACGCCTCAATGGTCGTCTTCAAGCCTGTGATCCATGCCGAAGCCGAAAAGTGAGTGCCCATCCGAGCAGTAGATGAGCAGCATGACACTATGTTGTTGAGACGATGGACTAAAAGTGCATTACAGGTGGCCTGCGATCACAGTCGACCTGTATGTTCACGGTGCAGAAAGAGAAAGCAAGATCGGCATTGTGTTTACACTGTATCGTCCACCACAGTTGGTTTAGGTATAGGCACGTCGCGCTCGCCCTCGGCATCGGCTCCGAGAAGAGCAAGTCAAGTACGTGAAGACGATGCCGTCTCCACATTGAGTTCAGGCGCAAGAAAATCGAGTATTGTGAGCAGTCCTGCAAGTACACGAGGGTCATCCTCGCGAACAATCGGATATCTTGGTTACACGAGTTATACAACCGTGATTGACGAGACATTATGTATACTCAATGATATCCGGGCAGAGAATCCTCGGAGTCCCTGCATGGATGACTGTCCGATCGCCATTTCCTCCAAGACCATTGCTCTCGGGGTCACTGTGCTCAGACACATTCCCTTCCCAGAGGATGGACAACGTCTCTTTCGCAGAGAAACCACTGTGAAGGACTCTTGGATGCGCCTAGTTGCTCATTACATACTCGCGACACTATACGATGAGTGGGGCGGACATCTGGGGCGTAGTCGCTCCGTGTCAAAGTTGGAGGAAATGGCTCGACGGATATGCGTTAATACAGCGAAACCTATCGTGAATAGAGGCGATGGAGAAGAGTGGCTCGAACAATTCCGAGGCCCGAATCTGAGGTGGGAAAGTTTAGGTAGGCTGCATCAAATCATCCCGAGTCTTCGTGTTGTTGACAGATCGCAGGACTGCTTTTTAACGGATGGGATCTTGTCGACGACGTGCATAAAATCAAGATGCAGGGTGCCTCTGCCTATGTCAAGCAGTATGCCCCATCGGTACAAGAGTTCATCTCGCTCTGCCTCGAATTGGCCCAAGAGTTCTCTGATGGCAATCTCTTCACTGTATACTTGGAATTTAAGCGGACCATATTAGAGTCGCTCATATCAGGCGATGCCAGTATGTGCACTTGGCTATTAATCATGATGGCGCTCACAAGAACTCTGCTGATTATTTCGTAGGTCGGCAAACCTGCAGGTATCTCGCTGATACCGTCGCCAGTCTGACATTTCTTGGCATGCACGCGGAGCCCGCTGATGAAGTCTATCAGCCGACATTCTATGCCGAAGCCAGCCGGAGGGTATTGCTCGCAGTATTCACTGTCGACAAAGTGTAAGCTTTATTACTCTTTCGCCTTGAGAATAGTCCAATACATTTCGCGATCGATAAATAATTCATGCTGATTGATGCTGTTATAGGCAGCTAGCATTCACCGGACGGCCACCATTGTTGTTTAGAAAGTTTGTCACGACGCCCATGCCTCTAGACATCAGCGACCAAGATCTGTTTCTGGAACGAAGTTCCCTACTTGAAAAGATTAAAAGATCAGTCGATAACAAGGGGTGGAATATCAGTGGTGAATTCTATTCCAGCACCGTTGTCCGAGCTCGGTACATGGTGGCACAGATCAGAGAACACATTGCGGAGATAGCACTCGGCAACGACTCACAGACCAACGCAGATGAGCTACAGTGAGTTTACGTATTACTAGATGCCAATAACCTGGCTGTGTGCTCACTCAACCTTACAGTCGCATCAAACAAAAGCAAGATGCTGTAGTTGCGGAATTTCCGTCTAGTCTACATTGGCGGCCAGAAGACATGGAAGACCCCAAAGCAGATGCCATAATTGTTTTCAACCGATTGCTTCTGAGATTGGATAGTCTGCAAAATGACTTTTTCGTCTATCGACTCTTGGTGCGGACTGGTCAGGGTCAACCTGATGAAGGTTGCCTCTTGGCAACGAGCTTCCGCTTGGTATCATTAGTTCTGCTCCTGTGGACGAACATGGATCGATTCCAGGCCATGAGACCTGACTTTGGATGGCTAGTAAGTACAAACTTTGCTTCATCAAAATGATTTGCAAGACTGATGGCATTCTATTCAGCTCATGGGATACGGTGCTTCACCTGGGGGGATACTCTGCAAGTGTTTGTTGAAAGCACAGTCTAGTCAGATACATTCCGGTGAGCCCGAAATCACGCGTTCTGCAGTGATACAAAAGCTGTCTCTGCTGGTTGGGTTCTTGGATTGGGTCAGCCCAACCGCACCCAACGCGGAATTGTGCAAAGACTGCAAATCGGTCATTGAACGAGTGCTTGATCAAGCGTTGAATTTCGTGCCTGGAAACGGGCCAGCTTTCGAGGCCAGTACAAATTGGGATTTGTCGACTCAATTGGACTTCAACTTTGATCTGATGGACACTTTCGATTGGCTGAGGTCCGATTGAGCAGACATGCAGGCGTATCATTCGCGGATATCGTGACCGAATCTGCTGCAACAGAAATCTCATCACTGCACTCGAGATCTCGATAGGCAAATGATAATTATAAAACAGTCTTGATATCATTTGTTGCATTACCGCTCATCAAGTAAAGCAGTTATGTCTCATCTGATATCTCATCCGTGCTTCTGGCTACTACTCACTTTAGACGGGTCTGGCCCGGACTAGAGCTCATCAAGACAAGGTACACGAAAGCTATCGAAAGGCATTTGCGGCGGCGGTTGATCTATGCAAAGTGGTCTGATGTTTTGGCTGCCGAGAGAACACTGAAGGAGCCGCTTTGTAAGCGGTGCGCGGCGCCCGATCTCTTGATAAGTCAACGACGGCGCCTGTCTCGCATTGAATCCGCCGTACCGTCTATGATAGACTATGGTTATAGTCGGACCCGAATACGGAAAGGGCCGTACTTCTGTTACTGCCGCCATCCAAGTCTCCAGTGCGGGTTGCAACCCTCCAATTGAGTTTTAAGCTTTGGGGTTTGCCCGGCTACTGTCATCTCAATTGTCGTCCATCACCTTAGTTCGGATCCATTCGTGGTGCACCAACCCTATAGAGAACAGGGCCATATGAACCGTGTCCGAGCGAGCCAGCGCTAACGGCACTGGCGAAACCTGACAGCCCTGGGGAAATTGACAGGACACCCATGCCATCATATTATGGTGCTTTGTTGAAACGCGCGGATCGCGACCGCAAGGCTGACAATGACGAGGGTTTTCGAGTCTTCGACAGCTCGTCAAGTTGAGGGGATTCTTGGGACCTGCGCGAGACTATCATAAACGCCAACAAACAGTCAAAAGTGACAAATTAGATCTGCACAATGTCCCACAACTCCAGGACTTAATTAATGGTGGTTGGTGGGTTGAACCCAGGAATGCTGTTACAGATCCCAAGAAAGACAGTCGCTAGCGTGCGCCTTTAAGCAGCAGAATAATGGGAACATGCAGTGACGCTCACCCTCGAGTGGTGTTCCTGAATGATCGTCATGAGTTGGGATGGGGACTGATCAACGACTGCTCGCCTTTGGGGGTCCAATGTGATTGGTCTCATTTTGCACGCATCGGATTTCCCCGTTGCAATCCATCTTGTTGGAGTCAAGCCCTTGGGGCTGCCATCCTTGCGACTCCCAGGCAATGTTAAAGTGTGGAGATATACACGATCCACCACACTCATTATACACTTCCCACTACGGCATTGACCATCGTCTCAAGGGCAGATTGAAACGATCATGGCAACGGTAGCCCTGTATAATGGAGATAGCAATTGCTTTTGCTTCATGATGATCACTCGAGGTCTATAAAGCAAGACGTTGATCTTCAGTTGCAGATCTATTCTACTTATCCATTCAATCACCATCTCTTCTTCATTCCTTTCTCTTCTCAACTTCTCAACTTCTCAACAACTTCTTTCTTGGTTATCCAACCATTACATTCGTTTATCAACATCAAAAGACAGGTTTCTTCACCACCCATACTCATTCAAAATGCGTTTCTCTACCATCGCCTCGACGGCGCTTCTCGCCTTCTCTCCCGCTGCCTTTGCCGCAGTCACCCCTGTCAAGAGCGTTGACATCGCTGCCAAGCGTAGCGACTCTTCTTGCTCCTCAGGATCCGGTCTATTGTCCGGCCTGCTTGGCGGTCTCTCCTCGGTCACTGGTGGCCTGGACATCACCAGCGAGCTTACCTCCATCATCTCTGGTCTCACCGGAGGATCTTCCGCAGAGTATGTTTTCTACTATCTCTATCGATGTGAATGAATATACTAACAGAACAACCAGCTCCTCCGACATCCTCAGCTCCGTCTTTTCCGAAGTCGAATCGCTGGCCGGTAACCTAATCACCGGCATCACCACCGACGGCACCACCATCTCCGGTGTCGCTGGTGAACTCACCTCTACTCTCCAGTCTCTCAACGGTACCTTTGGTGCCAGCGCCAATGCCACAGCTGCCATTTCTCTGGGCATCAACATTGTCGGTGAGGTTGAGGGTCTTCTGAACGGATTCCTCTCGGGCAACGTCTCAGCCTCCGCTGCCGTCGATGTGGTCTCCAGCATCCTCGGCGAGGTCGAGTCCGCCGTCGGCAGCCTGGCTGGCGGTGCCGTCGGTAGCACGGATGCCTCAACCTACGCCAACACCTTGACCCAGGTCTGCTCAACTGCCAAGAGCCTCCTCTCGGGCTTCGCCAGCGGCTCTGGAAACGTTTCCGTCTCCGATACCCTGAGCGGTATCAATACTCTCTACAGCCTCTTCTCTTCCCTGGCCGGCAAACTCGGCTTCAGCGTTGGTGGCTCTGGCTCTGGCTCACTCGACCTGACCAGCCTGCTTAGCGCTGCCGTCAGCTTCCTCGGCCAGTAGATTACCCACTCGAATCAATAGATACTTCGGCACGGGATAGAAGAGATGGCGAAGCCATTCTCGAGCCATTTATATCCGATATGAAATCGCTGATATGTCCTGGTCCGGAACCATTTCCTTTTCGTCTTTTATTTCTCGGATAGCACGTTGCCATTGAGCCATCTATGCTTCCTTTGTCAAGCCGAGGCTTGTTTTGTATCAGGTGGTGATTAGAGATTAGTGAATTGATATGACATTATGACACTGTCGACTTTGAAGCATTTGACACTCGAATTTAGTATCGTGACAAGATGATCCGTTGAATATGAAGGAGTGTCAAGTTCTTTGGCACGCGCCAAGTACTAGTCGATTATATACACAGGTGTCTTTCATGAAATCTTCACCATGAGTGAGATCTGGGAAGCTGTACGTGCTCTAATGCATGATACCTGTCTAATTATAGAAAATTGAACGAATCATACTTTATCCCATCCATATCGCCGTGGGAAGCTCAATTATGACGCGAACATAAGCAGAACCCACCAGTTTTCTATGTAGATCCAACTCAATGCTTGCTATACACTTCATCGCCTTCAGTAAGATCTCCTGGGTTCTCAGCGGAGCTGTTGAATGACGCCAGGGTTTCAATTTCGAATCCAAAAATCCATGCTTTTGCGTTATCCCGAGTATTGGTAATGTTCAGAAGAGGATTTGAGTTGAGCATGAGCACATCCGCGCGCTGGCCGACCGTCACAGAGCCCCTGTCTGGAATTCGATGCCACTTGGCGGCCTCACGGCTCGCAGCATTGATGGCCTCGGCCGGCGACATCCCCAAGATGCTGACAAAATTCTCTAGCTCGTAGTGAAGCGTCAAGCCCCATGGAACTTGAACCGAGGTGCCATTTTGAGGGATCGTGCCGACCGCGTCGGTGCCTGCTACAAGAGGGACACCAGCTAGATAGAGGAGCCGGGCGTTGGTCTGAGCATGCTCGAGCGATCTGTTACTCCCAGGTGTGATACTAAAAAATTGTTCAAGGGCAGCTTCTCTGTACGCAAATTCGAACACGTTCAAGGTTGGGGTGACGAACTGGCCCTGTCCGAGAATGGTCTGGATTGTCGCATTGTCGAGAACACCGTCGTCGGGAACATGTTGGATGCCATCTGTCTTGGATGCCACCGCTTGCTGGTACGCCTCGATAGCTGACGCATGGGTCATGGTCTGAGCCCGATACTTGGAGTGAGTATGTTGAACTATTTCAATCTGCTGCTCCGTCGAGGGACCGTTGACCTCTGCGGTAATTTTCATGAAGTTGCTGCCGTTGCCGAACTGCCAGTCTGTCCACTCGACTACATTTGTATCGGGATATATTAAAGTATCTTTCGATCGTGTCGGATCCTGCTTCTCATGAAGACTGCCATTTCCCACGGCCGAGAGACCTGCATGGACGAAGCTGGCTAGACCCGGCTGATTACTCATGGTCTCGCATTGTGTGTAGTTTCGGCAGTTCATGTGCATTGCTGTGGTACACCCCCAAGATGTAAACTCCTCGAGTGATTGTACGTCTGTCAGATGCACATGATTGTCGATCAACCCTGGGATCACAAATTTTCCAGTTCCATTGACTATAACCTGGGCATCGTTACATTCGTCCAAACTGACGATGTAGCCCCCGTCCAGACAGACTGTAGAGGGCGCACCAAAGGTCCAACCGTCAAAGATACGCACATCCTCGATGGCGGTCCTGAGAACAATATCTGGAGTAGAACTCCTTTTGTTGTTCATGATTTGAGAATGGCCCGTGTCCGTCGGATGAAACGGACAAGCTCGGATGCTCGTCATGTGTTGCAACGCAGCCACTGCGAAAAGAAGCCTTGCTTGCATCATGATGAATGGTTTAACAATCTGCGAAATGAGCTTTAGATTGAAGTAAGAGTATTATTTTGCAAGCATATGATGTGAGTATCTGTTACGTGAAAGCAAAATCATCAAGAAAGCAATTTCTAATTATATAAACATTTTCAATCTCTGTACAAAGGATCTTGACTTGAACATTTGAGTATAGACGGCGCCGACATCACCGATCGGGCAATTCTATTGACCGTATCGCTATATAGTATTGCAGATCTTCAAACGCGTTCCACGTATGTTTGGAGGCATCAATTCTTGGTCAAAGGCGGTGTCTGATCAGGAGACGCTACACTGAACATAGCCACAGCAAGTTCGTCATAGTATAGGGCTGCCACTAACGCTTATGGGTGTTTTTGGTTCAAGGGCAGCTCGTAGTGTCGGAGCCGGTCGCGCATAACCTCAATTAGTGCAAGACGGCAACTAGATACTCTCGGATTTGTATTTCGTTGTTCATCATGTTCCCGAAGTCGGTGTCGCAATCCCCGTGCACCGACAAGTCTCAATGATCGGCACGTTTTGGTCATGTCGAGAAACAAAGAGCTATTGACTGCCTGGGTTCTGAGTTGTGGGCTACGGATCAATGCGAATGCTGTCGCACCGCAGCAGGGCAAAGGAAAACCACAACTGTCCCGTACTCATTTACCAAGTCACAACTTCCAGTTCCGCGGTATCAATTGTGACTGCTCAGATGTAAAGAGCTTCAGTGATGAACTGTCATTAGTCGGAATCTATGCGAAGTAGGTATGGACCATCAGGTACCGATTTGATAATAGCACTAAGACAAACATTGTTACTTGGGTAGTTTGTCATCCGTTTTCTTTGGCGCGAGTAGACTAAGACATTGCCCGCGAACGGCATTCCATAGTCCTGCCACATTGCTCTGGAATGCTAGTAGGATGACCCAAATAGATTTGAGGTGAAAATTGGCCAAACATTCGGATTCTGACAAGATAATTGACAATCCCAAACCATATTCACCTAGTTGTGCAATGCCGACACACCATGTCGAGATCAGGAAGTTATAGTTCGAGCTCGCGCGCATCGAGCTATTCTCGAGGTTCATCAGCTCAATATCCGCCGGGTACACCAGATTTCGATAGATATTCGCGATCATCCTACCCTCGATCGGGTGCCGGATCTCCAGACTATGATCAGTACTCGGCAGCGTCGTCTGCGTCAAACAGTAGATATGCCGCATCCGAGTCGATTCAGTCAACCTATAGCAGACGTTCGAGTAGACATGGGAATGAGTCGCCGGTCCATACATCGGTCAGAAATGACGAACGATTGCAAGCTGGTTCTGTTCGCCGGAGTAGTCGCCTGAGTGAGAACACTGGACCGCCGGTGGGCAAGTCTGTCAGTTTCGACCCTAATCAAGTATCACCCGCAAGCGAGGACGAGGACTATGAGGGAATCTCCCCTCGGTCCAAGGAACCACCCGGTTCGCGTCGCGAAAGTGCAGCGAGCAGTGTCGGGTCTTCACTCAGACGAGCATCAGGCACAGTCATCGAAAAGGCGGAGCAAGTACGAGATTCTTGGAACCAGTTCTACATGAAATGGGGCACTTCGGTTTTGCTAGTCCTCGTCCTCATACCAGCTTTGTATTATGGACGAGACACGGTGTCCGACATGGTGGACCTGTTTCGTGGTGCCGGGAAGCATATGAGCTCAAAACTCGACGACATCAAGTACGAAGCCGAAATTCAAGCGGGAATACCTCAGCCATTCAATTTGACTGCTCATCTTGAGCCGATTTGGAGACATTACTCAGACATTCTGGATGATACGGGTTACGAGACCTGGTTCTTTGATGCTAGAGACGCCGAAGATGCGATCCTGGCCATGTGGAATGTTCTTCCCGCCAACGAAAACAAGACAGCCAATGAGACACAGCAGGACACAAAAATGAAGGGCTTTATCGATTATCGTATGGCACTGCGAAAGAGAGCTGAAGTCAACTTGGAGAACTTTCTTCTTTCTCGAAACCAAGTAGTGGGAGAAATGCTTCAATTGGTCAACTCCTGGGGCCGGTATCTGCACATCACACTGAAGTTGAACAGCACGAATGCCGTGGGTTTGGAACCAAAAGAAAAAGAACGATTTGCAGCATATGGTCTCGTGGAGCAGAACATGACTCAGACCGGCCGAGTCGAAAATAGAACTGCCTACATTTTGAACCATGCAGCAGAACGGCTTCTCACCAACATGCTCCAATTACATAATGGTCTCGTGATTACCCGTGAGATTCACTGGCCAATGGAAAAGGAAGATACCGACACGAAAAATCCAACGATGGACAAGTCTTCGGAACAAGAGATAGATGGGTGGATGCTCAAGTCATTCGCGTTAAACGACATTAAGCACGCTCGTGAGCTTGAGAGTAGGTTCATTGCCAATCTTATCAAGCAGAGTCCATATGCCTACTTGTGGGACAATGGAACGAGTCACTCCGCCAGCCTGCAGAAACTTGAAGAAAGATTGTCAGTATTGCAGCTTCGGTTGTATAAGTTGAGGCAAAAGATTATGATGGCTCTAAATCAATTATTGATAGAGCCTGCCATTAAAGTACCTGATCAGGAGCCTCAGCCCTTGCATTTCTGGATCCAGAGTGTAGATGAGATACTGGTCTCATGTGGCAAGATTCTGCAAAAGCCAAGCCAGTCTCTGACACATGCAGAGATCCATTATGGTACACTCAAAGCCAGCATGGCTCAATTTCGCGGACGACTACAAATGGTACGGTGGCGGCGCGAGAACTGTGGCGATACAACATGCTTTGACCTTGCACCTGATGGGGCATGGGGTCGGTTCATTGGTGCTGCTCAGCAAGGCTTAAGCCTGGTCAGTCCAGGGGAACCAAGAAAACCTTTTGCGCGGCGGCCCTCAAGGGTGCCAGGATTGGAGGGACAAGATGGAGAGACAGCAAATGCGCTCAGCGCTGGCGACTATGAAAAGAAATGTTGTGGATGGTCTGGAGAAAATTTATGGTTAGACTATTTGCGTTTCGGGGCAAAAGAGCTTGTTTACTTGGATCCGTACAGGATAGATGTTCCTCCCCTAGAAGTTCCCGAATTCGAGCAATGCGCAGAGAACTGATGCGGAACAGATTCAAGGATCAGAGCACGAAGACAATATTGGTAGCTTAAATTAATACGGGAGTGCTTTTTGTCAAGAGAATCAATATCAAAACAAGATTGATACAGTTCATCTGAAGAAGTATGTATCCTTAATAGCGATCATCAATCCGTGAAGTAACGACAAGCGTCCCATAGTGTTAATGAGTAGTCTTTCTTCCCTTCTTGCCATGTTTGTAGGAGTTTATGCGAATTGTACCAGGGGTGCTTGCAGGAATGCGGCCACGGATGTCAAAGGGAATAATAGGCTTGGGCCTCTCCATGTCGCGACGGTATTCCGATCTCTTCTCTGTAGCCTTCGGTCTTCCCTCGCCCTCCCGAACAACGATCTCAAGTTGCATGATACTGCAGCGCAGCTTCGTGATATCAAAGAATGAGTCTAGACTCATCTCTTCGCCGTCAACGCGCGACCTAGCAGTGAGAATTGTACCGGACCCCTTGGGGGCTAGTGCTGTCTTCAAATCCTCAACAACGGCGGACTCTGGGGCAAGGGCCATGTAGAAGTGAGGCCACGGTGTATCGGCAGGCCAGTGGTTGTCGCTGTAATCCACGACTGGAAAGCTTATGTGCACAGCTGCTCGAGGCCAGACATAGAGCTGAGGATAGTTGGAGGTGAATGCCGGGTCGAGCTCGCGATGATTCTGACCTGTAGGTCCGGTCGAGTCAGAGCTAAAGGACGATTCAGGAGACAAGAAGTATCGATGTGGCTGTTGAAAATAAGACCTAGCCATGGGCTCCCAGCGAGGAACTCCATGATCTACGGTTCCAGAAGATTGGCCCGTGCTATCGTGTTCCTCATCTTCGGACAGATCTGGAGAGATTCTCAAGTCGCGACATTTAGGGCATGGGCAGTCTCCAGTGGTGCGGCGCTGGGGAAGAGAGCCTCTCATCATGGTGGGTGAATTCTCAACGCTTGGAACGTTTGCCATCTTGATGATGTCAATCTCGAGTAACGATGGAGGGGCGGATGGTTGATTTGGTGATACGTAGATGTTGCGATGACCAGATACGAGAAGAACCTTTTCTTCGGGACTGGTCTGGTTGACTAGAGAGTTTCGTTTCGATTTCTTCGAGCGACCATGATTTTTATAAGACCTCATCCCCGTTGCTGCCCTGCCTTGCCTATACCTCAAACAAGACAAGGGGAAGCACATCGCGTCAATGTTGGCACGGGGGCGCCTCAGTCATTCTGACCGTTCGTTTCTGAGGCAGCTGATTTTCGGCTATTTGGGAAGACTTACAGCAGTGATCAAGACTAACAAGAAGTTCAAAAAATTTGGCAGTGATGACTTTTCAGACATGTCAAAGCGATAAAAGTTCAGCCTAGTTTACATTCACTGCGTCTTTATCAGAGGTATATGCCAGCCTGGGTTCACTGTGTCTTTATCTAAAATATGCCTGCTTGATTTCCACAAAGACGCAAACGCAATCATACCGACAATATATGGAAATAGGTGCATTAGCCAACATGCGGCAAACATTTTCGGCGAGGGCGGTCTTGGCCAAGTCCCAGAAGTGTATTTTCTGTTTTGCTCAAGCTAGAGGCCACTTTAAGTCGGACATCTTCAAAAGTTCTATGGCCATCGAAGTGTGGCTTATGAACGCGGTTGAACAAGAGAATACTCGTCGTGGAATTTGACAAACGAAAAGGGGGCCATGTCCTACAACGTACCAAATATAGTTCTCCATGCGGTTGCCAAATGCCGACACAATTATGAGGTACCTACGACATTCCCAAGAGTTATCGGGTCGAAATGGGTATTCGAAAGATGAACGAGATAATTAAAAGTCAGACCTAATGTGGTTCTCTGATGAAAAGAAGCTATTCTGTTATCATCAGTGCCCGAAATCATTGTTAGCTCCCAGGTTTGTAAGTTGCAGGTTAGTGGAAGTACAGTTCGTATGCCAATACCTGATTGATACAGATAGCGCCTGATTGCACATTGGCGACCGTGTTCATTTGCTGGCCGATGTGCGGCGAGACCTTGCGGCTTGTGCCGATTGGCCCACCTGTCTGCCAATTGGCTCTAGGCCGCCGCATTTTACGCAATCTTTCCAGCGTAGCGATTGCAAATTTCCCCTGCTCGGCTTCTATCTTTCTCCATTGCCTTCCTGTCGCGAAACCAAAAAGTCCCACGCTTCCCATATTAATCGCAGCTTGTGTCGCGACGAGTCCTCCGCTTCTCCGCCGTCTCTGCAACTTGTTTACTCATCCCCTTTCACGACAACACGCAACAATCGCAACAATGGCCGGCCTCAGCCCCCAGGTGTAAGTCCATTCCTGGCTCTCGTTTTCGTCTCGACTACATTTCCAGCACCTTCATGTGGCTTTCGCTGTGCTTGCATCAGAGCTGACCCAAAATGTGCTGCACAGTACCAACATTGTCATCATTCTTGGAATGATGCAAGTGTCCAAGAGAATTCCTTTCGAAGATCCCGACACCCTGAACATTGTTCGCGCTCTGTACATTGCCAGCAACCTGATCATCGCCTCCATCTACCTGTACACTCAGATCCAGATCAACAAGAAGAAGGGTATGTCGATTACTTGACACGAACACGGCGCATAAGTTTTGCGGCTTGCTGAATAGCAGAATGGAGAGACTAACACGTTTGAACAGACCTGACGACCCTCAAGTATGTTGAGCCAGCGCCTATGGGATCGACTGAGGAGGGCAAGCTCGTGACCACCACCATCCACGCCTACGACTCCCAGCAGGTCAAGCAGCTCTTCCGCTCCCAGCTCATGGGTGTCGGCATGATGGCTTTCATGCACCTCTACCTCAAGTACACCAACCCGCTCCTGATCCAGTCCATTATTCCTCTCAAGAGCGCTCTCGAGTCCAACTTGGTCAAGATTCACGTCTTTGGCCAGCCCGCCGCCGGTGACCTCAAGCGTCCTTTCAAGGCGGCTGCTGGCTTCATGCAGGGCCTCCAGAGCGGCCCTGCTCAGAGTGACAAGAAGGCTGTTGAGGCTGCCGAGAGAGCTGGCCGCGGTGGTGCCAAGGAGGAGTAAGGTGCCCTCAAACACAAAGACTCGACTCTGGACACATTGGAATATTTGCCATGAAACCATGTGGAATACCTAGCCGTTACTGCTATGATAGCTTTCACATGAGAAACAGAGGCCTATAATAAAACTATTAGTGTTCATTGCATCTGCTTTGTCCGTGCTAGTTCATGTGCATGTCCTTTTTTGAGTATACTACAAGTGCTTTAAGAGGCGAGCGTTGGCCACTGCCCATGCATTATTTTATTTTTCAAATGCGAGAAAAAATTTGCAGCCAGAATGGTTTCTTGCGACATGACCTGCCAAGAAACGTACTTAGTTGTCACTGTCCGGCGTGACTCTGGCCAAATCTAGTAGACTGATTCCCGATGGTGGCGTTCTCGATCTACTTTCAGGGTCTTGCATTAATCGCGTCTGATACCCCAAGTCCGGAGTTTAGATAGCTCGAAGCTCCGACGTCACCATCCATAATCACTTACAGCCCAGCATCAACTCATTCAACCTTTGCATCTTTTTTTCTTTATTGCAAATGCAGAGTAACTTCTCAATTTCTGCGAGTTCTTGTCCGAACTTCCCTTTCATGACGTTTTCCCCATCAGTTCAGCATTCTTTTAATTCATACCCTGCCAGGCATGCCGCGCCCTTCAACGCCACCAAGGTCAGCGGCCCCCGCCAAGGCAGCAATTTCGCCTCCCACACCTGAAGTAACTCGTCGCATCGTGAGTGTCATCGATCTGGTCGAACACTGTCGATAGATTTTGACAAATAGATAGGAGGAGAATCGGTTGAAAGCCAAGGCGCGTCGCGCTCAACACGATGCCGAGCTGAAAGCGGCTGGAGTTCCATCCCTGCCACGGACCTCTTCGGGATTTGTGTCTACCGATGACATTCACATTCCAAATACGCGCAAACGGACACACGATGAGGTAGCGTCGATTCGCAATACGCCATCAGTCAGCCGCGACGGGCGCATTAATGGAGTGTCCCCAGCAAAGACGGATGCAGCGCAATCAGACAATACAGACTCGGGGGCCATACAGCCTGCGAGAAAGTTCACCAAGTTTGTGGACTACGACTTTGACAAAATCACAGACACAAAAGGCGGATTCTTGAGTGCCGAAGATGATCCATGGAATAAGGCAATGAGTGGTGGCCCGGCAAAGGGCGGAAAGCCTGGTCAGCCTGCAGAGCCAGGCCAAGAGAAGCCAAAGGGTATGACGGAGGCAGAATGGGAACGACTACAAATACTTCGAAAGTTGCGCCGTCAAAAAGCTGGACCCTACGAGCCTGGTCTCAGTGTCATCACTGCGGCGGAGCGAAAGAAATGCCGAGAATGTAACAGTATGGAGATCGACTTTGTCTGGGACGAAGTCTTCAGTATATCTGTTTGCAACAAATGCAAGGAAGCGGCGCCAGAAAAATACAGTCTGTTGACCAAGACGGAGGCCAAGGAGGACTACCTGCTTACAGACCCAGAATTGCGCGACGAGGAACTCCTGCCCCACCTGAGCCGGCCAAATCCTCACAAAAGCCACTGGCATGACATGATGCTGTTTCTGCGATGCCAAGTTGAGGAGTATGCCTTTTCAGACAAGAAATGGGGAAGCTCTGAGGCCTTGGACGCCGAATTTGAGAAGAGGGAGGCCGAGAAGAAGAGAAGAAAAGAGGAAAAATTCAAATCGAAATTGTTGGACCTGAAAAAGCGGACTCGGACAGACGCGTATCGGAGAGAGCACGGCAAGCTCGGGTCTGGCGCAGGAATTGGCAGGAGGACAGACGGTGAGAAGGCCAAGTTTGGAGACAATGTGCCAAACATGGGACGACACGTTCACGAATGGGGAAGAGAAATCGAAAACGAAGAGGGCATGACTGTGAGGACTTGTACGTCATGTGGCATGGAAGTTGAGGAGTTGGAGTTCTAATGAGCCCAACGAGCTGCATGTAAAAGGACGGGGGATGTGCTTGATACCCAAGGAGCTTTACAATTTCTAATATTGTCATAACTTTGTTTTCCATTATTTCAGTCTTTGTGTAGGACATTGAATCTCAGTCAAATCGACAATTGCTGCTTCTATGAAAGAACCCAGTCTGACTTTAAAGGAAAGCAAAATGACAAGACATGCAAGTTTCACCCCTCCTGCTTCCAGGAGCCAACTCACTTGGATTGATATTTTGATTGTCGGCCACAGTTTTGTCGTATGCTGCCAGCCACTTCCGAGCCATTTGAGGTAGGTTGCCATAACATAGGACTGTGGGGAATCAAAGGTGTCCATCCTATATGTTCCAAAAGGGTACAACTTATGAGTATACAGTAGAGGGATGCAGGTCCATCTGAGATCAGTATAAGTAGCCAGGTACAAAAGTGAACAGGAAAAATTGCAAGGACTGCAAAAATTAGCAAGTCTAGAGAGAAAAAGCAAGACGTACCCAAATGCCTGTGGATTTCCATGTCCGTGGCACGCAAGACGATAAATTACAGCATAACGTATACCTACTCAGGTACCAGGCGCAAAGAGGTGTACATAATGTGAGTCCTGCAATGCTGATCCCCCGGCTTAGTCGGATGCAGTGCTCCGTTTAGTGATTCAAGATTGACGTGCCCGGCCAACAGCGGATAAGGCTGTTGCTTGCGACTAAGTGTATACCTGGCGCCTGGGCGTTTTGCAAGGGTGACAAGCAAAAGAAGCGGGCTCTTGTTAGTTGATGGGCTATCTTACCAACTACCAGCGGCTGCCTGGTACGTCTAGGCGGTTACTTGGGCATAGATTGCGGGGTCTCTTAGCATTGAGGTACCTCCCAGCATCCAAGGCAGGTGCAAGGTTCAGTGTTTATTGGGCCAAAATAATTTTTTTTGACGTCGTTTGGCATCCTGCAATTGGCCAAAGCTCCCCCATCAAAGCAACCTTTGGTGAAGTCACACTGGAGCAAGCAGCGACCTTTAGCTCTCTCTGCAACAGACTCTCTTACCATTCTTTCCGTTTGATTTCTTCACAACCCCCAATCTTCACAACCCCCAATAATCACAACCTCCCCGCCATCGACGAGACGCGGTGACATACGCCTGCACATCACCAGCTACTCACCCGGGCGACAATCACGAACTCTTTTCTGACGCGATTTCCAAAGTAATAGAACCAAACAAGACCCCGCGGCAACCTGCACAACTGCCTCGGGAGCCTTGAGACGGACCTCTGAAGCTTCGGTTTTCGCTTGTTGAATTGGATTTCGTAAACGCCGCCCAGTCAGCACCAACGCATACCCACCAACCATTCCACCATCAAGACATCCACGATTCTCGCACATTCTACTGCCGATATCCAATACTTGAATTTGCGACGAAATCGACGAAGTTGTTCCACTACTTGACACTCAGTAGTACATAATCATCGTCATAACGTTTCGCGAGGCTGACAAACAGGTGACGACAAGGCTCTACGCCGTAACTCTTTCTACCTTTTTTCCCGGTTTTCCGCGTCCACCTTTCCTACCTTCGACATCAGTCTTTCTCTCAAAGTTTGTCAAGGGAGTCGTCCATCTACTCGGGCGCTCCAGTACATAAAGTCAAGCTGTCACCAACAGCTGTCAGACCGTTGGTAGTGGAGGGGGAGCTCGTTCTTGAATTTATGCGGCTCTGCCGCCCCCAGTCTTCACCATGGGCAAGATAACGAAGACCCTCCAACAGAAACACAAGGAGTCCAACGTATGTATCTTAACCCGTCTGATCCACCTGCCATCGGGAATAAAACTGACCATGCTGCACAGACTCCTCACATTCGACAGTTCGTGAAAACGGCATCAATCATTCCTATACCACAACTCCCGGGCTTCCTCGATAGCTTTCCCACACGATGGCCGTTTCCTCGAGGCGACCTTTATCACTGGATTCCTCTTCTGAATCAGTTTGACACCGTATTGGAAACATTCGTGGCAACATACCAGTTGAGCGATGGCACCCAGACGCGCAATTTTGGATCTGAAGTGATGCTCCAGCTCAGCGCTCGGGAGCTGGATTCGGGCGACGGAGAGAAAACAGTCGAAGCGAGCGATACGAGCAGTCTACAAGACGATGCTGCAGATAAGAACCTTGTCTTGGCGATCCTCCGGTTTACTGAGATGCTGCTGCATCACTGTGGAAACCGGAGCATCTATGCCAGCAGCGCCCATCTCAATGACTTGTTGAATAGCACAGATCTCGAGATTGTCAGTGCCACATTGCGCGTTGGCGTGGAGCTTGCGAAGCGTTACCAGGCCTCTGTGAAGCGTCTGAGGAACTCGAGCGTCTCAGTAACATCGGCTTTATTGTTGAATCATTACAACATTGATTTGTACAAAGTCCAACAGATTGCTCAGCCCTTTGTCAAGACACCCATCATCAAGCCTACAGCAGATCAGCACAGCTTATCGACTCCAACACCGGCGACAAAGACCAAATCTCATGGCAGTAAGACTGTCACCTCGATGTATGCCAACGACCTTGTCGCAATCGCCAGAGATGGCCCGTCTGACGAATCCCATTGGCACGGCTGGGGCGATGTACGTGTCTCATACTACCCAACATCCAGCACTCCGGACCAAAAGGAGCGACAGCCTGCTCCAGAACGTCCTGCAACCTCGTCTACACCCTCAACGCCAACTCCTCTGCGCCGCGCCAATTCTGCCAATGTCACCCAGACCACCCCGCGTTCCTCCAGGCAGAACATGTCAGACGACAGCCCGTCTCCCAGCTTTCGCCCCACGGCATTTACCAGTAGCGACGGAGCTGGGGTTCAGCAAAAGTCTATTGATATTCCTCAATCGGCTCTTCTTGCCTCCCCAGTGTACAAGTTGCTCGACCGTGCACCTACGGACCTGCCCAAGGAGAATCGCTACGAGTTCCTCAACCGCATTCGTGTGGCCAAGGCATTGACGGGTGATGCTGCAGCCAGACAGGACGCATTGAAGGCACGACTTCTTGCCATTGAGAATCTGGCTTACATACACCAGGAGAGTGCTTTCATTGACAAGGCATTGAAGCAGGACAATGATGAGCCTCGCCGGTTCCAGCTGATATACCAACTGGCTGAACTAATTCGTCCCTCATCCGACGGCTCCAGTGACGTGCCGCTTGACGTGCAAGCGAGGGCCCTATCACTATTAGACGTTCTCACCACGAACGTCCATAGCAAGGTTCCTGATATCTCTTCTGCTCTTAATGCGACCGTGAACCATGGAGTATTGCTGTACGTCATCCGAAAGGCGGTCTCAGAGATGAAGAATGATGATGAGGGTGAAATGTACACCGTCCAGGACGAGTGGCGAGACAACCTCTTCTCCCTTACCCACCATGTTACGCTGGCGCTGGCCAATACTTCGGCACGGTCGACTCCAGAAATCATTTCTGCAGGCTTGCTTGACATCATGGTCGAAATCCTTGCAATTAGATCCAACATCGCAGAACGAATGTACTCGACACTGCTCTCCAACCTGGACAGCCTGATTGCATACGTGCAGACATCATCTCTCACCATCATCAATGCCGAGGGATTGGATGCCATCACTGACCTCATCACTCACGAGGTCGACCTTGCACGCCGGCTCGTCTCGGAAGGCCGAGGCACGCCTGTAGAGTGGCGCTCCCAGATCGTTGACTACGATATTCCGTTCTGGCAACAACAAAACTTGAAGTTCCTCCTCAAGTTTATCCACCATCTGATGACCAATTCATTTGCTTTTGGCGGGAACACTGACAGACTGCTCAGAAACTTGGTGGACAAGTCCGCCTTGCTGCGCAGCCTTCGTGAGATCATCACCAATGGTGATGTTTTTGGCTCCTTGGTGTGGACAAGCACAGCCAACAGCCTTGGTGATTTCCTCAACAACGATCCTACAAGTTTCGCAGCTATTTCAGAGGCTGGTTTGGTGCAAAGCTTCCTGGAGTCTATCACGGGGCGCCCAGTACCTGTGGAGTATACCCCCGGCTCCGTCGACGGGAGTCAGGAGAGTCCATCTTCCGTCATAGAAGCAGATGACAGGCCGCATCCCCCAACCAAAGAGGTACTTGAAGCTCCTCGGCCCATGCCCTTGGCCCGTGGCATTAGGCCCACTACTGAAGCCATAACCGCTGTACCTCTTGTCCTCAATGCCATCTCCTTGAACAATCAGGGCATTAAAATGGTTGCATCATCACGTGCCTTTGACAGTTACTTTGAGATTTTTGAGAGTCCCGAGCATGTCCGCATCATGTCTGCGTACGATCCAGAGCTCGCCGGGCAGGTTGGTAATCATTTTGATGAGCTTGCCCGCCACCACCCAGCCCTTCGAACGTCTATTACCAACGCTGTGGTCGACATGATAGCAAGAATCGTATATCTGTCGAAAGCGAAGGCGATTGAGTCGGGTCTTGGAGCAAAGCTTGCCATTAACAGCGAACCTGCTACAACTGAGCCCGGCGATACAACAGACGAGGCATCAAGTGCCGCGCAGGCAGACACTGATACCAATGGCATAGAGTGGGACTCTGAAGGCAGTCACTTGAGGCTTGGTGCAGAAATGTCGCCGCCCCAGGCTTCTGTTCTTCCGTACATTTACGCAGCTTCGTCATTTCTGCAGCAGTACATGAGCAATCAGCACCTCCGGCAAACTCTTGTGCAGAAAGGCGTCATTGAGTACCTGCTGGATCTATGTATCTCTCCTAGTCTCCCTCATCGCTTTGGCGAGTCGATGGCTGCCCGCACCTTGCACCAAGTCGTTGCTCACCTTATCGAGATCTCGCCCGTTCTGGGTGTTCCGTCTTTGCTCAGGCGTGTCCAAGCGAGTGTAGAAGCTCTGCAGCCATTGACAAGCTCTTCCAACTCCGAGTCTTACTTCGCTCAGTTTCTGACAGCCGAAACCGCAAAGTCGCAAGAAACGTCTAATGATACTCTCGCGAGTGGAACCTCGATTGTGAAGGAGCTTCTCAACGTGCAATCGCTGGTGAAGACATTGACCCACTGCTTCCCTCTCACCAATCGCTTAGCGACTCCGATGTACCCTGGGGTCAATGCGTACGATTTCTACCACGTATTGATCACATCTCTCGGTCCCCTCTTGCGTTCAGTCATATCCCAGGAGGAACTAGCCATGCGCTGCGTTCCGTGGAGTTGGATTCAGCCCAAGAAGCAAGACAATCCCGAGACCGCAAACGGAGCAAGCGGAGATACTCCTCCCACGATCGGTGACGATGAGGCAGCTCTGTCATCAATGCTTTCTCCCAACCAATACCGAGTGGCTTGGGACCGCCTGCGGCCATCGACAAAGACCGAATACTCAAGTGTCAGGTATCGAAACTTTGACACAGTTAATGCTGTGCTTCATTCGTCAATGTCTGCCATTTTCCCACTGCTCCAAACCTTTGGAAAAGCCCTGCTGTCGCGACGGACCGAACGCAACAGCACTATTGATCGTGAAAACTACATTAGATCTCACCAAATTCAACTGGCTCATGAGTTGGCCGATCTTCTGCTTGACCAATTGACTATCCCCGAGGACTCGAGGACGCCAAATCAATTCCATTACTGGATCATCATGACCCACGCAGTTCATGAGGTACTGTTTGACCGCAAAGTTGATCCACGAGCGGAGCGAAATGGTCATCAAGTCGCTGCTCCGGTGCTTGTAGCGTTCATGCAAAAGGGTGGTTTCCAGAGAATGAACTCTATCCTACGCATCTTCTCTGATGAGATCAGCACGCAGTCAAGCAATGGCGAGGAGTCACCCCTGTGTAAATTGGCCATTATTGGTGCCAAAAAGATCCTCAAGTTGTACTCTCTCTTGGCAAATGGCAAGACAATTGCAGATTCAGTGTCACAGACATCGTTCCTGAGGGTGGGTCGTGCTGTTGAGGGTCAAATTGCACCTAATTTGGTCGTTGAACTGCGAATGATTTTGCTGCCAGTCATGCAAGAGCTCTGGAGGTCTTCGTTGATGGAGAAGGAGTCAAAAGACTTGGAGGAACTTGTTGCCAAGGTTATCGAGATCCTCAAGTCAATCTCAGGCACTGATACGTCCGAAAATGGTGCCTACAGACGGAATGACCATAACTTGCCACCCGTCCTGCTCAAGCAAGAAGAAGTGAAATTTCCTTGGCTGGCTGTCAAGTCATTAATTGCTCCATTGACCGGCGACGGATTTGAAGAGGATCTGGCGCGCGAAGCCGTATACAGGGCCAATGGCGATCGTACCCGTGCTAGCGAATACTGCAAAGCTCACAAGGCTGGTCTTGCTGGCGATCGCAGTCCGATTCCCGCTTCCGATGCTCCTGGAGCGGAATTGGACGAAGCCAAATCTACAACAAGCGACTCGGGCGAAGCACAACCAGCTGCTTCTGGCCTGTCTGATGAGCAGATGATGGACGTAGATCTGCCTGCTGACTTGGCTGCCGGTCTTCTGGAGGGTGAGATTGATGCTGAGAGAAGTGCCAATCTTGGGTCCAACCTTGGAGAAGATCGACTTTTGGACCTCCTAAGCCGAGGTCGCGCTGTCGGGTCATCCTCAGCGCCTACTTCGAACGCGGCCCCGCCACCAACGACTCACGAAACTCCTTCTCACAATGTTGTCACTAGGGATGAGTTGGACGCTGCCCGCGGTGAGCTTCGCGAGAACCTGATTGACAGGTGCCTGGACGTCATAAGGGCACATCCCAGTAGCACCTACGAGATCTCGGAACTGATCAACAACGCCGTCATACGTTCTTCTGTCGATGACTCCACTAAGCAGGAGATTGGCGAAACTCTCGTCAATGCCCTCATCTCTTTTGTTGCTGAAGATGATCTGAAGCCAAATGGACGTAGCATATCGGCCTATGCTCATTTGCTGTCCTTGCTACTCCAGAACCGCGGCTTCTTCTCGGCCACTCTCGGTGCCTTGAGAGAAAATGCCACCGAGTTCCTGCGCTTCCTCCGTATATCATCACCGTCAGGTGAAGAGGTTGACCCCTGGATTCCCTATATCCTCTTGATATTTGAGATCTTGCTCAGTGATGATGAGCAACCTAGCGACATCAAGTGGACAGCTCCTCAAAATGAGGACGAGTCCATCGAGCCGCTTCAGTGGGCACCCAAGGATCTCATCGTGACCAGTGAGGACCGAAGCACTCTCCTTGGAGCCATTTTGGAGATATTGCCAAAGGTTAACAAAGCAGAGTCTCTTGCTATTTCCGTTCTCCGTATCCTCGTCATCTTGACGCGGGACAAGGCTACAGCAAGCACGGTGGGCGACAAGAAGAACCTCCACAGGCTTTTCGTGATGATGAAGCAGCTTTCCGGCTCCGGTTCGTCCCGGCTTAGCGAAACACGTATTTCCTCATATTTGATGACTATCCTCCGCCACATCATCGAAGATGAAGACATAATTCGGCAGCTCATGCGCAGTGAAATCAAGTCGTTCTTTGACAACACACGTCAGCGACAAATCGACCCTGGACACTATGTCAGAAGTGTTTCGCACGTCGCACTGCGCGATCCACGTTTGTTCGTTGATGTTTCCAATTCGATGATCCGGCTACAGAGCTGGGACAAAACCCCACACCGACAAAATGTGTTGCTCCAAAAGCCTGAAACTGCTAAGGACGATGTCACGCCGACAGTCAGGGCAACCGAGGATTTATCAATCGAAGATGTGAAGCCCACGACAGAGAGTATGGACAAACCAGCGATTGATGCCACCAAGTCAGTCCTGCAAGACTCCAAGCGTCCTATCCTTGAAAACCCGGATGGTGTCATTCACTTTCTCCTCTGCGAGCTACTCAACTACAAGGAGGTTGACGACAAGGAGCCTCCATCCACAGCCAAGGACCTCAAGGATCCAAAGGATCAAGCCGCCGCAGATGCCACCGACGTAAACAGCGCTGGAGATTCTTCTGATAGTAAGGACAAGAAGAAGCCTGTTTTCAAGCCGGAAGAGCATCCGATATTCATTTATCGCTGCTTAATCTTACGCTGTCTGATTGAACTGCTTCAGAGCTACAACCAGACCAAGATTGAATTCATCAACTTCAAGAGAAGTGCTCCGATGCAGACTAACACCCCTATCAAGCCGCGAAGTAGCGTCCTGAACTACTTGCTGACCGACCTTCTCAGCGTCACTCCTCTTGACACCCCTTCGGACAATCTGGTCGACAAGAAGAAGGCGGCGACATCTGTTCAAGCCCAGAATCTCTTGGTGGCTCTCATGGCGCGTACCAGCGAGAAGCCTGCGGATCGGAGCCGTGAAAAGTTCGATTATGATGAAGATGCAGACCTCTTGTTTGTGCGACGTTTCGTTCTCGACACTATTTTGCGAGCGTACAAGGACGCTGCAAGCTCAAACGAGGCCTTTGACGTGCGGTATGGCAGAATGCTTGCGTTGGCTGATGTGATGCATCAGATCATGGGCGCCGACAAAGATCGAGACTCAACCTCGCGTCACTATCATGGATTCGCGCCCGAGCAATCCCATGCTCAGATTCGACGTCTCATGTACGAAAAGGGCTATCTGAACACTTTGACTACTTCAATCGCCGACATTGATTTGGCTTTCCCCCCTGTCAAGAAGACTGTCAAACAGATTCTCAGAGTCTTGCGCGTGCTCACTAGCACTGCCATTCAGCTGAGCAATGCCAATATCCTTCCTGATGCTTCAAACGCGCAAGAAGTTGAAGATGACATCGTGTCGGCCACTTCGCTCTCTGACATTGAGGATGACAGAGAGGAGACTCCTGATCTCTACCGTAACTCGGCGCTTGGCATGCTCGAGCCAGGCCGAGATCCTGAAGACGACTACAATTCGGGATCTGAAGAGGACGACGAAGAAATGTACGATGACGAGTATGGCGATGAGATGGAATATGAAGAGGAAGCTTCCTTTGACGGCGAAGAAAATGTCAGTGACGAAGATGAGGACGTCGAGGGCATGGAAGGAATGGAAGGTATCGGTCATATCGAAGGTCTGCCTGGAGAACTAGGCGTCGTCGAAGTCACAATGGAGGATGACGATGAAGATGACGACGACATGGACGAAGACGATGACGAGATGAGTGATGAAGATGACGACGAAGGCGATTCCGACGACATGGAAGACATGGACGACCAAATAGAAATTGTCGACGATGAAGGCAATCCTGTTGAGGATGATGGCGCTTCGGGCTGGGAAAGCGAGACTGACGACCCAGAAGAACTCGACGAAGATGAGGAACATGACTATGAAGCTGACGCACAGGATATGCTTGAGCAAGCTCAACACGGCCTCGGCGGATTCGGTGCACTTGTCCCAGCCTTGGATGAGGAGGATGACTATGGAGATGGAGACGAAGTCAATATCCACCCTTACCCAGATGGTGACGATGAGGACGGTATGTTACCACCTCTCATAAGATTCGCAGGTCGCTTTCTAGGAGGTACTAACGAATTGCAGATGATGACGACGAGGAAGATGATGATGAGTTGGACGACGAGGAACTTGCATTCGAACCCTTCCTTGGTAAGTTGATTGGAGCATCCCCCAAGACCATAGACATTGAACGGCAAGACTTACGCTTTGCAGACGATGGTCCTCCCCCTCACATCATCCCCGGCAGCATGGGCTGGGACGTGTTCGAGGATGAGTTTGGTGGTCACAATCATCGTCATCGACATAACTCTCGGGGAGGCCCTTTCCCCCCAATGCCGTTGATAATGGGCGGTCCACGGGATCACCTACTGGCTGGTGGTATGTCTACACAAGCACGCTCTCGTATGAACGGTCGTCGCCTGCCGGACCCGGATGGCCGTTCGCGATTTAGCAGCTCACACCGTAGGATTATTCCACTCAGATCAGACGCTGACACAGAAAATATAGCAATGCGCAATACATTCATGCGCGCCGGTCGCAATGATCGATCCAATGCCAACGATGATGGTATGAACCCACTTTTGCGACGCACCAACGATTCTGGGCGTGATGCATCGCCCCGACCACACCATCATTCCCTTGCTCGCCTTCTACGTAACCAGGCCGGAACACCGCTCGCCCTTATCAATGACCTGATCGCTTCGAGCATGCCTGGTCTCACTGGGCACCCTCTCCAGTTCCATATTAGTGCAGCTGGTGCAAATGGCGAAATTCAAGAGATTACAGTGCCGCTACCTCATTCGCGTGATCCGCTCACGGAAAGCCGTCCTGGGGTCCAGGATCCGTCACAAGCTACATCTTTCCTTACGGAGAGCACAACCAGCCGATGGCACGAAGAAGCTAAGATGGTATTCGGCCAGAACCATGCCGAAAAGTCTGGAAAGCTTGTCCCTGCTCTGCTATACTACCTTGTGCCACCCGCCATCCAGCGTTGGAGGGAACATCAAGCCCAAAAGGCTGAAATGGAACGGCTGGTCGAAGAGCAGAAGAAGAAGCGCGCCGAGGAGGATCGCAAGCAGAAGGAAGCTCAGGAAAGGGCAGCACGAGAGCTGAAAGAGGCAGAAGAGCGCGAGCGCGCTGAAGCTGAAGCTGCTGCCCGAGCTGCCACTCATCCTACAGACTCGTCCGAGAAGTCTGAGCATGAAACCGAAGCTGACGATGCAATGGAGGGCGTCGAGACAGCCGACGAGCCAGGCGCTGCCGAAGCCGCACCTCATGTTCCTCGCGTCATGACTACAATTCGTGGCGAGCAGGTTGATGTTACGGAACTTGGCATCGACCCCGACTATTTGGAGGCACTGCCGGAAGAGTTCCGAGAAGAGGTCATTGCACAAACCGTTAGTCAGCGACGGTCTCAAGCTCGCGAAACGCCCAGGCGCACTGGGGAGCAGACTGAAGTCTTCCAAGAATTCTTGGATGCTCTGCCTGAAGATATTCGACAGGAAATTGTACAGCAAGAACGCGCTGAGCAGCGACGCCGCGATCGCGAAGAAGCGCGACGTCAGCAAGCCTCGGCTGCTGGCGCAGCTGCTACTGCCTCTGCGCAGGACATGGACACTGCAAGCATTCTGATGACGTTCCCACCTGATCTTCGCGAACAGGTGCTATTGGACCAGGGCGAAGAGCTCATGGATTCATTGCCTCCCCACATTGCTGAGGAAGCTCGACGTCTCGTCCAAAGACACCCCGCCAACATTGCACACCGCCCTAGAGACGACTTGGCCGGGGCAGGCCGGAGTGCTGAACAAGGCCAAGCCAGTGGCAGCGGCAATGTGAACAAGCCAGAACGCAAGACCATTGTACAAATGCTGGACAAGTCAGGCGTTGCCACCCTTCTTCGACTCATGTTTATCAACATCAAGAGCAGCACAATGGAAAACCCACTGAAGCACGTCATCAAAGACATTTGCCAGAACAGACAAACGAGACTTGATGTCGTCAGCACTCTGCTCCAAATTCTTCAGGATGGTACCGCGGACCTTGAGGCAGTCGAGCGTAGCTTCAACCAACTCTCGCTCAAGGCAAGACAAGCAGCCAAGGAAAAAGACAGCAAGACCCCGCAATCACTCAAGCGATCGTTGACAAATACGGCTCACGCCACTCCTAGCATCACCAGTTCCGAGACATCGCCTGTCGTGATTGTCCAGCAATGCTTGGATCTGCTCTCTTTCCTTGCTGAAGAGGACGTGCACATTCCAGCTCTGTTCCTGAGCGAGCATGACACTGTGGGTTCCTCCCTTAAACGTAGTTTGAGCCGCAAGAGCAAAGGCAAAAGCCCTGACTTGAAGTCGCACAAGTATGCCATTAACTCTCTCCTGGCATTGCTTGATCGCGACTTGTTCATTGAAAGCTCCAGCATCATGGACAGCCTCTCTCAGTTACTCAGCCGAGTAACTCTTCCACTCCTTGGTCTGGATCGGAAACTCAAGGAGGCCCACGAGACCATCAAGAGCCTCGAGTTGGACATTGAGGAAGGAGAAGCTGCCATTGCAAAGGCAAAGGCTTCCGAAAATGCCCCAGCCGTCGAGCAGAAAGAGGCCGATGGCACGGATCCCACTATAACCACAAAAGCAGCATCCGAGGACTCTGCAGACGCCACAGCCGAAACAGAACCACAATCTGTAGAACAGCTTACCGAAGATGTCGCCAAAGCCAAGGAGAAACGGGATGCGCTTCAGAAGCGGGTCAAGACCTATGTACCTCCTCAAATTCCCGTCCACAATCTGACAATGGTCATCAACATCTTTGTTGCTCGAGAGTGTAGCTCCAAAACGTTCAAGGAGACTCTCTCAGCCATCAAGAACCTTTCTGTCATTCCAAACGCTATGGACGTATTTGGTGAAGAGTTGGCACGTCAAGCACGTGTTCTCAGTGAGAAGATTGTTGTACATCTCGAAGATCTTCTCCCCCACATTGAAAAGGCTTCCACAGGCACCGAGATTCAGGGCGTTGCTTTGGCCAAGTTCTCTCCTGGTGCAGCCGATCAGAACAAATTGTTGCGCATACTGACGGCACTGGACCATTTGTTCTCACAGAAGAAATCCGAGTCTGCTCCCGAGTCTGAACCCAGCAACGAGACCAAGAAGCAGGACCTACTTGCTACCCTCTACCGCAATCGCACATTCCACGCGCTGTGGGAGAGACTCAGCGCATGTCTCAGTGCCATCCGCCAGCGCGAGAGCTTGATGGGCGTGGCCACCATTCTTCTTCCGCTCATTGAATCACTCATGGTTGTCTGCAAAGACACCACAACTCCAGAGCCGGCCCTAGCCCAGACTCAAGTCTCGATTACAAGCCCAACTCCAGAGTCTCCAATGACCAATCTCTTCCTTAACTTTACCGAAGAGCATCGTCGCATTCTCAATGAGCTTGTCCGTACCAACCCCTCGCTCATGAAGGGTACTTTCCAGAATCTCGTCAAGAACCCCAAGGTACTGGAATTCGACAACAAGCGCAATTGGTTCAATCGAAGCGTCCACAACAGAAACCAGATCCGGGACGGACGCTCTTTCCCATCGCTGCAGCTCAACGTTCGACGTGACCAGGTGTTCCATGACTCGTTCAAGTCGCTCTATTTCAAGAGTGGCGATGAGATGAAGTTTGGCAAGCTGAACATCCGCTTCCACGGTGAAGAGGGTGTTGACGCCGGTGGTGTCACCCGAGAGTGGTTCCAGGTCTTGTCAAGACAAATGTTTGATCCCAACTACGCTCTGTTTGTGCCCGTCTCTAGCGATCGAACTACATTCCACCCCAACAAGCTCAGTGGCATCAATGACGAGCATCTCATGTTCTTCAAGTTCATTGGCCGTATAATTGGCAAGGCGCTTTACGAAGGTCGCGTGCTTGACTGCTACTTCAGCCGTGCCGTCTACAAGCGTATCCTTGGAAAGACGGTGTCAGTCAAGGATATGGAGTCATTTGACCCTGACTACTACAAGTCACTCGTTTGGATGCTGGAGAACGACATTACTGATATCATCACTGAGACGTTCTCGGTCGAGACGGATGAGTTTGGTGTTACAAAGGTTGAAGACCTTTGCGAGAATGGTCGCAATATTCCGGTGACCGAGGAAAATAAACAGGACTATGTCCGCCTCGTTGTGGAGCACAAGTTATTGAGCTCAGTCAAGGAGCAAATGGAACACTTCTTGAAGGGTACGTACCATTCTCACTTCTCTACACATCATCTAACCACATGCTAATATCTTTCCAGGATTCCATGAAATCATTCCTGCCGAGTTGGTGTCCATCTTTACGGAGCAAGAGCTCGAACTTCTCATCTCTGGTCTCCCTGATATTGATGTGGACGATTGGAAGAGCAACACGGAATATCAGAACTACTCCCCCTCAAGCCAACAGATCCAATGGTTCTGGCGTGCTGTCCGTTCATTCGACAAGGAGGAGCTGGCCAAGCTTCTGCAGTTCGTCACGGGAACCAGCAAGGTCCCTCTGAATGGATTCAAGGAGCTTGAGGGAATGAATGGCATCAATCGGTTCAACATTCACCGTGACTATGGCAACAAGGACCGTTTGCCCAGCTCGCATACATGCTTTAACCGTAAGTTTTACCATCTCTCATCATAATGTTTCGTAGCATTGCTAACTATGGCGTCTCAGAGCTTGACCTTCCCGAGTACGAGAGTTACGAAACTCTCCGACAGCAAATTCTCAAGGCCATCACCGCTGGAAGCGACTACTTTGGTTTTGCATAAGCAAAAGCAAGTAAAATACAAGTTTGAAGCTGGCGGACTTTTTGTCTCCACCGCCCACGCTTTTCTTGTGACGACGACAATGAGCTGGTTTGTACGATGAGCATAGGCACCAAACAGGGGGGTTTGGCGAATGGAGACAGTCGGCATTGCATGGCATGGCATGGTTACGATTTACTTGGTGGCACACTTGCTGCTTAGATGATTGGGCAATGGTTTTTGTTTGCGCAAGTGGTTTTTAATTCCTTGCTCAGTTTTTTTTGGTCTGCTTATGGCATGAAGGCATGCAGCATGAGAGATGGAGGGTTTCCACGGCGAGCCAGACTCTAGCCACGTTGAGCGGAGTGCAGGCTGCTCGGCGTTTGGTCCTGATCTCGGTTTCGCCAAGGACCATGATCACTGTTGCCTATACATCCATCAGTAGAATAGGGCTTTGAGCATGCAGACAACAGTTAATAGACGCGCATAGATCGCAGACCTAGATTTTTTGGTGAAGATGTATACTCACGAACCATGCCAGTCTGTGAACCGTAAAGGAAGACCAGGAAATGTCTTGCAGCCTACCATACTCAGCCTCAGCTGACAGGTTTGACGGAGACATAACCCAGAGTCATAGTAAGCAGGAAATTTGATTTTTGTAAGATCGAAAAATTCTCAAGTGTTTATCCTTGAGACAAAATAGTGTACTCGTACAGGTTTGAGCAAATATCATTAAGTCAATTTTCCGAAATTTTTCTTTTGAGTCCAGAGAGAACTCGTGCCATTATGATTCATATGACGGGGAACAGTCGCATCATAGAGAGGTTGAATATGACGGCATATTGTAGATTTAGGGACCTATTTCGCAAAGCTGGGATGTTTCAAAAGGCTTATCGATAATTGGGCAGCCCACACGAGTGGCTACGTATGTAGTACCTATCGCCGACCCAGGGTACCATCATCGCGTTACCCCGCGATAATACTGTGCAGGCAGTTTGCATGTGGGATGATCAAACACATGTATACCTATCTGACGGGAAGTAAACCAATAAATTTGAGGACGGAATTGAGTCCGCGGTACCTGACAACATTCCTCTTGATTGATCTGGTTGACTCAAATCCCTCTTGCTTCCCCGCATTCTTAGAGTCAGTCAAGAGAGTGACAAAAGGCAGGGATGGAAAGAGAAAATAGAAGGTTTGGGGCGGGAGAGTTGAGTAAGGTCGGGCCATCTACGAAGTACTCTGTACATGGCTAATAAGGCGGGCAACGGCCAGAAGCGGGAGCCAACCATCATGTGCATGTGGTTCTCCATTCCGTAGCTCCAGCAAAAACTTTTTGTTCACTCACGATAAGATTCGAGCGCGAGTCTGAGGGGCTCTCTCACCAACACCTTCATTTTTTGACTCATACAAGCCAAAGAGAACCGACGAGCCATAAACACATAATTGGCAACGGGAACATTTGACCGAGCTTTCCTTCTTTTGGTCTCCTTCTCTTCTTCCACAACGAAGAACAGAAAAGTCGCGTAATCTACGGACTAAGACCTTGAACCACCCCTCCAACTGCCACTTACTGTAGCAGCTGCCCATCAAGCACCACGAGCCACCAGGGAGGGACAAAAAAAACCAAGACTTGTCGCACAATCTTCCTACACCCCAATAGGATCGTTCGTCGTCTACATCCGTGGAAGTTCGTGTCACGCAACTTTTACACATTATCCCGCCTGTCGCCGCATTCTAGCGTTTGTGCTACAAGGGTGATTACTTTGGAGGAAATTTGCTTCTTTTTCTGGCAGCAGCGCACCTTAAAACCGACCGACCAATTTTCGCTCGCTACGGCAGCAACTCTTCATCATGGGCGACATGGCAAACGAGATCAAATTGCTCTCGGGCAACAGCCATCCGAGCTTGGCCAAGGCCGTAGCTGATCGGTAGGTCTCCGAGTTCCTTCCATTCCTTGCGCTATCGTTTTGGGCGTCATTGCGCGAGAAAAGTCAAAATATGTGCAGTCCCGAGCTGTAGTGGATTGAGGTCCAATATCGTGCCTCGCACAAACTCAAGAATGTGCTGAGAGAGGTCATGGTACTCCCCCGTTCAATACGCCGGTGAATTGCATGTGGAATGGACTCAAAACGTGCGGGTAGCTGAAATGATCCTCTCTCCTACTCTAGGCTCGGCATCGAGATCGCAAAGACCATGTGCCTCAACTATTCGAATCAGGAGACCTCTGTGACGGTCGGCGAGTCGGTCCGAGACGAGGACGTCTTCATTTTGCAATCCACGGCCCCGAACAACATCAACGACGGCCTGATGGAGCTCCTCATCATGATCCACGCCTGTCGCACCGCCAGCGCCCGCCGCATCACCGCCGTTCTCCCCAACTTTCCCTATGCCAGACAAGACAAGAAGGACAAGAGCAGAGCGCCCATATCCGCCAAGCTCATTGCCAACATGCTGGTTACGGCCGGATGCAACCATGTCATTACCATGGACCTGCACGCCAGTCAGATCCAGGGCTTCTTCAACGTCCCCGTTGACAACCTGTATGCTGAGCCCAGTGTCTTGAGATGGATCAAGGAGAACTTGGGCAACGAGGACATTGTCATTGTCAGTCCCGATGCCGGTGGTGCCAAGCGCGCCACCTCGATAGCCGATCGCCTCGACAAGGGCTTTGCTCTCATTCACAAGGAGCGCCCTCGTCCCAACGTCGTTGGCCGCATGGTGCTGGTGGGAGACGTCAGAGACAAGGTCGCCATCCTGGTCGACGACATGGCCGATACCTGCGGCACCCTGGCCAAGGCCGCCCAGGTGCTCTCGGAGAATGGCGCCGCCGAGGTCGTGGCCATTGTCACCCACGGCATTCTCAGCGGTGACGCCATCAACATTCTCAACAACAGCGTCCTCTCGCGGATCGTCGTCACCAACACGGTGCCGCTGGGCGAAAAGGAGCAACAATGCAAGAAGCTGAGAGTCATTGACGTCTCGCCCACCCTCGCCGAGGCCATCCGCAGAACGCACAATGGCGAGAGTGTCAGTTTCCTCTTCACGCACGCGCCTGTCTAGGGATCTGGCACCATTGTGTGGGAAAGGGCAAAGGGCTTGGCCAAGAGGGTCAAAATGTCAGGCGGCGCTCAGGTAACTTGAATGGTTTCGGTTTTGAGGTTTCGACGTTCAGTGGAGTTTTTGGCTGTTTTTTTTTTAAAAATCGTGAAAGAGAAAAAGAAAGGAAACATCATCGCTTGATTACCCCCTTTTGCTATCCAACGTAGATGTACCGATTCATCTGTTGATATTGAGCATAGAAAAGCCAAGTAAGAAGTTGGGGGTGGGTAAGATTTGTTTTTCATCAGCATTTTCTGTTTTCCGGCGATATTGATCATCAAATGGATAATCCATCTCCCTGGGCTGGTGGTATGTAGTAGTCAGGGGTGATTTTGTAGAGCACCACGTTAGACAGCCCAAACAAGATGAGGCTCAGACGAGTGGCAGAAACACGCGTACAGATGATGTAGATCGATGCTCGTCATATTCAACTCTTGGCAACGAGAGTGCTTGCTTGGCACATCAATACAGCCTATTATACAGATTATTGTCACTGCTTATCATGTTCTTGGTGAAGTCGGGAAGTGTCCCACGAGAACCATATTTTCTAGGCTCATTTTGGCGTTTGTAATGTGTTGGGAATCCTGGTTTGTCACGGATTTTGGAGGGCGGCCACAAGGAACAAACCAAGTCTGAGTTTTCAGTGAGCATAACGATCATCGAAAAACGCATATTGGGTTGAATAAAATGAATCCCTGCTGATGAAAGGCTTCGAATGGAGTACATCCATCACTCGGGCCTAGAAACACCAGGGTAATATCAGAAGAGACTTGGTGCAGCTTGGGCCTGCTCAATGGAGAATTCGGAATTATACATACAAGTCTTTGTCGGGCAAGCACAAAAGTTCATTTTCACAGCAGCCTCAAACTACTGCAGTAATCTTCGGACCTTTGAAGAAGATAGAGAGCACAGTGGGCAGTTTTGGATTTTGTTCTCGATAGACAAGGGACTTTGCCCCTTACCTGACAACCAACGCATCGAAGGATGAACGGTCGTTATATTTAAGGGCAGCAATATACCCCCATTACCCCAATGGTATCTCATTACCTTTTACATGCTATAAGATCATGATGATTGACTTGCGGCCAAACAATAATATACAACCTGTCGCTCAGGTGTGCTATTCCATGCATCGTAGCCTGTGGACCAACATGCTGTCATCTCAATCTATGCACAAGAGCCTTGTTATTTTCAAGACATGACTACTCGTATTCGCTTTGACTACTCTGTTGTGCCTCGGCTGAAAGAGTGTACTTCTGTTATAGCTAGCAGTTGCTGTGCGGTAGAATAGTTTCGTCATAAACCAGAAACACCACAGGGTGTTTGTTGGATGTTGTCGCAGCCCTTCTGGATGGTATGCAAGGTATCAATGACTGTTATAGGCATTTGCGTATTCACGAAGAGCAAACGTGTAAAAATGGGATTTACCTAGGTATTTATCAAGCCTTTCTATATAAGCCATTTGTTGGACATGATATGGTTCGTTTTCTCAATTGAGCTTCGGTCAAGGCACCAGTGCTTTTTTCTTTAGCTCTGCTTGCAAAGTAAATGCTTGAGCATCAGGACTTCTTTATTACCAGTCAGCACTGCAATTTTGGCTCAAGTGAGGGGATTAGGCACCGCTCCCGAAGTCCCCAGTGCGTCTTATAATACGACAATACGAGACTCCCTAGCAGAGCTTCACTGCAATTCCACCCTCCATGCGGACGCGCTTACTCAAGATTCTAACTGTGGTGTGCAATCTCGTATATATTTCCTCCTATAGTCAGATCCAAGCACTTCCCACTAGAAATGGATTAAGACTGTCGGGTTGTTCGCGTTGCCGGCCGTTTAGCATCGGTGATTGGCTCGGGAAATATATTCGCGACAGAACTACCTGCTGAATCGTGACAAATGATACTTCAGTAGTCATGCCCATGTTGACAAGGTGCGTATGATATCTGCATTTGTAGATTCATATCAACACCAAGCCATCTCAAACACATGTATGCTAGAGTTGTGAAGCGCTTCAGACCGAAAATAGATACATCTTCACTGGCAGATGATCACATCAAGATCGACACAAACTGAGGTGGGCATCATCGGGAATCATCAACCTTTATTTTGTGACGAGAAATTATATCTTCTCATGATCTAGCTATCAGGGGTACTAGAAACCATACCTCAATGGTACCCCCACTAGTCAAGCCAAGCCGACAAAACTTTTATTTGTCCGTTTTGTCATGAATGTTCATTTCCCTTTCCGCAATGCAAGAGAACCAGAAGGAAGCGAGACACCTAACCCAACGCCATGTAGAGAGACATCTTACTTGCGCATGGACGAGGCACGTCTCTTGCGAGCATCAGCCTTCTGGGCGCGAGCCTCGGTGACACGCTTGGCAAGGAGAGAAGCGTACTCAGCCTATGATAGAATTAGTGACTGAACGAGGAATAATGGAGAACAAATAACGTACAGCCTCGTCCTTGACCTTCTCGGACTGGCGGCGCTTGAGAGCGATTCTGTGGCGCTTGTGCTGGAGACGCTGGGGAGTAACCAGTCTCTGGATCTTGGGGGCCTTGGTGTAGGCCTTCTTGCCCTCACCCTTGGGCTGGACCTCACGGCGAATGACGTACTTGCGGACCTAGAAAATATTCTCCATTAGCACAGCTTTCTTGCGTATCCCTGTTACATCACCTCGCATCTCAGACTCCACCCGGTGGTATCATTGCAAAGGATTCGTCTCTCTCATCCTGCAGCAGCAACGACCGGGCAGGCGATGACGAGCTGTTGTGGTGGACGGTCACTCACATCGTCATCCTTGCTGAGGGAGAAGAAGCGGCGGATCTTGGTGGCACGCTTGGGTCCGAGACGCTTGGGGTGGACAACGTCGGTCAGGCCGGGAATGTCGGCATCGCCCTGCTTGACGACGGAGAGGGCAAGGACGGAAAGGTCCATGCCGACGATGCAGCCACGGACGGACTTTCTCTTGCGCTCACCAGTGCGGCGGGGGCGGTAGCAGGAGTGGCCCTCGGAGAGCAGAAGGCGGACACGGGTAGGGTGCATGACACCCTGCTTCATGGGGAAACCTTGCTTGTCGTTACCACCAGTGATGCGGAAGATGTAGCCCTTGAACTCGTCGCCAAGGTTGTCGCCGGGGACCTCAGCGCCCATCTGTGTCGAGTGTCAGTCAGTATTGTTGGTCTCTTATTGTTTGTAAACGCAAGACCACTGCGAGAATCCTGCCATTGCTTGTGCCTGCCGCCCGTCTGCGTTGCCATGTCGAGATGCGAATCAACCGATGCTTTTCTGGAAACTGCCCCATCTCCTGATTTGCTCCACCTCTTGCAAAAGCTTCTGCGGCGAATGAAGTATCTCGAAAACATTCTGGCCATTGTATCGCAGTATTCGACTTGGACTGGATCTCTGGCTGGCTGACAGGTAGGCGGCAGGGCAAGTTGGCGGTGGATGCGCTCGACTTTGGGAACAATGTCCCAAGATGGTCGGGAAAAAAATTCGACGGTGAACAGCAACAACGTACGCGCTTCTCCATGAAGTCCCGGAGCTTACGCTCATCCTCAATCTCGACCAGCTTCTGGCTGCCGTTGGCAGGGTAGGAAATGTTCAACTTCATCTTGACGGAAGCTGTGGGTTGGCGACTTGCTGTTGGGTTAGTCGGTGGTGCTTGTCGAGAAGTGCGAAAAGTCGGAGGTGTACACAGAAAAGCACGACCACACCAGAGTTGAGAGAAATCTGAATTGTGTGGGCTCGATTTTTCGGGCGTGGTCTGTGCTTCAGGGTTTTTTGTCTCTAGCAGCTGCAGCTCTATGGGTACGTACTCTTTTTGACTAGAAGTGGGGCAGCATTGAACATTGAACCTCCAGTCGTCTCCAGGTTCGTCAAATGCTGCAGGCAAAATACGCCAGTGCATTCTTATCGGCCTGTCTTATCCTTATCTTGTTTGGGTATTCCTCCTTATCGACTCGCTGCTCAACTCTGCGCGTCCCATTCACGGCTGGAGGCCCGGACTTTCACCGATCTACTATTGGCTCTGGTGGTTCAACACCGAGTGCATTTGCAGTCCAGACTCATTCATTGTTGATGCTTCGCTAAAGTAATTGAGGAGGCGCTGATGGGTGCAGAACACCAAGAACAATAACTGGAGGCAAATCAGCAATTCCAAATTACCCAAACAAGACGGGAAGTTCAGAGCCTCACTTGGCACCGTCCCTCTTTCAATACATATCATGGCATCTTCCGTCAAGCTTCATCCTCGACCGGCAGGTACAGCCAATCTGACCTCCAATCCCCTACCTCAACTCATCCAGACGCCGTCGGGGTTGGCACTGCTAGAACTGCAAGGCACCATCAATCTTCCTCAGACAGACCCTGAAGCAGAGGGAGCCGCACCAGAGATACCTATTGGTCGTATCACTTTCCCAGACTACAACCCCAACGCTCTGGATCCCTCCAACACGTCATGGATGAAGCGCGTTCACCTATACGTCGGTCAACATCAGAGACTCACTGGTGAAGTGAAAAAGCTGCCCAAGGCTGTGGCCATCATTCGCAGACGCTCCAATGGCACCGAGACAACAAATACAGCGGAGGACAAGATTGAAGATCTCGAGGTGGTGGAAATTGTCAAGCACAAGCTCATCTTCTCTTCCAGGCCAGAGCCGGTCGGCACAAGTTAACCAGGTCAACTCGTTGTGTGTATAGATTGTGCCCCGAATCGGCTGATGGCTATGTGTGCAAGATTAGATGCACGTGTTGCTATGTGAAGCTCTTGACCTAGACTTCCTAATTCTTCATTGAAGACGAACGTTGATCACGCCATATATTTGTGGACGCCATCCATGGATGCGAAGTACGCTTCTCTACTGGTACTATTCCATGCAAGATCTCCATGGACGACAACAATGGTCTGGCTGTCCTACGCAGGCAGGTGCTGAACAATTATTGACAACCTTGCGTATGTGTACGGGCCTGTACGGTGACTTCAGCTATGGTGAGTTATGTTTGTACTCTGGCACATCGCCTGGCATAAAACGGTCTGCTGGCCCAATAATTCAAGTTCGTGATGGTTGACACGCGAACCATGAGTCTGCAAATGCTCAACTGTTCATCAAGAAAATTGCAGGGAAAAAGGCCGCAGGTCTGTTGAAGACTAACCCATTTGTTGCCTATTATCCAGTGTCTTTTAAGTCCTAGCCTGAGTTCCATAAAGGGTAGCACGCCAAGGGTCTCTGGTTTTCTGGTGAGTTGAGCAACAATGTTGGAGAGCTGTGATGGATCAAGCGATCTACACAACCTAGACCAGCTAGCATATAGTTGAGCCCACATTTTTATGGAGTACAAGATAATGCAAACGGTCCCATCACTTACACGGCCTGATCTGCTTCGCAGATATGGTCTTGCTAGTCGACTCATCTCGCCAATTGTTTTTATTGACCAACTTTAAAATTGGGGGCACTGATTTGTGGTCCTGGGTCTGTTCTCAACTCTAGTGTTAATACTATGATCCATCTCAAGTATGCTTTTCAATATTGGAAAATGCCAGAAGCGTGTCTTAAGACTTATCAGTCATCCTGCAGGGTTCTGTTAAGCAGCCGTCTAAGAACAGTCTGCACCCATTATCTCCGCCTCCGTCGCTACCGTATTGCCGGACTCCGGCCGCACCTTGAAGATCATACATTAAAGACAACGGTTTCTGCCGAAGCACCTTGGTCAAGACAATGAACGATTCGTTCGCATCAACGTCAGCAGAACTGACTGCAATCAATAAAATGACACACAGAAAAACAGAAAATGAGTTCATACTCATGGTCCCCCATGCAAGCACGTCTTCCGTATGCCTCGCTTGTCCAGATGCACTCCACCGTTCCGTCGGAACAGAGGCGCCGAGACGAGCTCAATATCTGCGGCACCTCGGGCCCGCCTGGCTACATATCAGCCAGACGGTCAGCATGGTTGCCAGCTTATCACGGGGATGTTCTGCACTGATCAAGTACGAATAGAGGGGTTATGCTGTATGAGCCAATCTCTGGCCATACAATGACGTGCTGTGACCCCTGCTATCGCATGCGATGGCAAGCTCACCCAAGCCGTATACTCTTGGCCTAGCCTGGTCTTGGGAGAATGATATGTTTCCCCACCAAGTACCGTGGTCGAGGAGATAAATGGTATCAGTCTTCACTATTTGCGCCGTTTGCTTTATTTATCGTGAGATGTGCCCGTATTGACTACTCCAACTGGTCATTATCCTGTATTCGTATTTCAGCTGGGATCAAAATGGCTGATACCATGGAAGAAAAGCCCAGAAAATCGGTGGGTGATGATGATTCGGAAATCACTGATAATATGAATGTGCACTAATGATATACTAGTTTCGTTCCTTCATCTGGGATACGGATACCCATCTGAAAAGTCCAGAAGAGAGGAAACTTCTCCGGAAATTGGACTGGTCCATCTTGACAATCGGATGTTTTGGATTCTTCGTACGTACAACCATTGCCACAACTCTTGCTCCTTGCTTAACCTTGATACCAGCTCAAATATCTGGACCAGAACAATATCACCAATGCCTACGTCAGGTATGTACGAGGGTCATCTTGCTTGACTACCACGTTCAGAACTGACGCAATAATGCTCCTTGCAGCGGAATGCAGGAAGACCTGCAAATGTACGGTAATGAGTACACATATGCTCAAACTGCTTACACATGTGCCTATGCCATTATGCAGATCCCCAGCACCTTGATCATCCAGCGTGTTCGGCCCAGCTGGTGGCTGGCGTTCATGGAGATTGGATGGGGATGTTTCACATTTGCCCAGGCCGGTCTGAGAAGCCATACGCAGCTCTACGTCTTTCGGTTCATGATTGGCTTCTTTGAGAGCTCGTGGTTTCCTTGTATGCTCTTTGTTCTTGGAAGTTGGTATACCAAGACGGAATTAGGTATGTCGGACTCATGAACAGAAAGAGACATGTCTCTACGCAATTCGTACTGACTAGCTCATCAGCCAAGAGAGTGGCAATACTACACATGACTGCACCAGTCGGCACGGCATTTAGTGGCTATCTGGTAGAATCCTCTTCCACTCAACAGCTCCAAGGTGCAATAACTGATAGAATACAATAGCAAGCGGCGGTATATGAAAATCTCAACGGCATCCACGGCATGGCCGGTTGGCGATGGCTCTACATTATATGCGGAGTCATGACCCTGCCCGTGGGGATCGTCACAGCCTTCTTTTTCCCCGACACGCCGCACACGACCAGAGCATTTTTCTTGTCCAACGAGGAGAAGGAACTTGGTGTGCAGAGGGCTCACGATGCTGGGAAAGCGCCGCCGGCTCCACTGACGTTTAAAAGGATACTCAAGGTCTTGAGAGGATGGCGTGAGTTGATATTCGTTGGTCAGACAAATACTTACCTTGTGCGCTAACACTTCTTGATCATACAGGCTGGCCGTTGCTGGTACTTGGCTATGTGGTGAGTAAAGATACAGTTGGGCTTGTGCAATTCCTTGGGCTAATGCTAGTTATACAGCTGTATGGAACAAGCTGCCAAAATAGCGGCTACTTCTCGATCTGGCTCAAGGCTGAGGGATTCTCTGTCGAGCTGCGTAATATCATTCCAACCGGCACGAGTCTGATCTCGGGCTTTTGTGTTGTGTTGGTGAGTGATTAATCTCTGCTTTACTGCCAACGACTTGCTAATATGCGAGCAGTGGGGGTTCCTGTCTGATTACACTGGATCTCGGTTCGCCTTCATTGTCGGACCTCTTGTAAGCTTATGCCAAGTTTTACTCTTGTAGTATAAGACATTGAAACTAACAGATATGCTAGACTTTTGGGCTCTTGCCAACTGGAATCCTAGCATTCTGGCCAGCCAGTGTTCAACTGAAAGAGTTCGCTTTTCTGACGAGCGGCGTCCAGCTCATGACAGCCATATTGTGAGTTTCTTGTTATTCCATGCATCATTCTGATCAAGTCATATTAATGACCTGACAATCCAGTTACACCTGGGCCAATGAGATTTGCGCCGACAATAACGAGGAGCGAGCTTTGGTGGTTAGTTCGATGAATGGTTTCCAATATGCTGTGGCCGCTTGGCTGCCCATCCTCATCTTTCCCCAGGTAGAAGGGCCCACGTTTCGCAAGGGCTTCCCTTCCACCTTTGGGTTTACCATTGCAGCTATCATCTGTGTTTGTGTTATCCAGTGCTTCGTTGTATGGGAGCGCAGGAGAAAAGCCAGTGATGCTCAAGATGTCGAGCACCCTAGCCTCGAGGGCTCAGTCGCCGGCGCGGATGCCGAAAAGCTCGGCGTAGCAGATACGACTGCCAAAGAGCTCAAGTCTGATCGTCATGCTTGTGCGTAGGTCTAGTGTCGACTTGTAGATAGTCAACAAAAAGACGACATGTCAGCGTCCATGGTCGACGAACTGCTTTCAACGGAAGCGGATGAATGGGCACTAGTCACGGCGAGTGTGGATATAGAAAGTCTACGACACAACGCACCAAAAGTGTGCAGGTCTTGTTATAGGATCCCTTGCCGGTACAATAGCAGTATGAAATAAAAATAATTCAATAACTGTTATCAAGGCAATGTTTGATTATTCGCTGTCTCCAAACTGGATACTCCTCAAGAATTCCATTCATGCTGTCTTCTTCAGCAGGATTAGTCACGACACGATGCACAAACAAGCACAATTCATTTGCAATATATTGTCATTGCTCGGCCAAGCCGTGGGGATATCATCAAAGCAACAATGATCGCCTCTCGCCCAAAATTTCAACTCCCTTTCGGGTCTGCGTCCTGTTTCTTCTGGTCTTCCTGACTTTCAGCAGGTACCGCGCCGCAGGTACTGAACTCCGACCGCATCACCACCTGTGCGGATCTTCCATTGTAGCGTGTACGCATCTGCTGAACTATACGACAAGAATGAAGCACTTATAGTACATCCACACGCACCAAACGCCTTCTTTCGAAATATGTGCTCTGATAGAATTCCTCTTCTTGCAAAGAATAGATAGCCAGGTCCCTATTAACCGTCCATCTTCACTTCCTCCAGACTTCTTCCGTATTTGTTCGAGTTCGAAATCGGTACCAGTGCAACCGCCGGATAAATGAAGAAATTATTTGGTATCAGTGTCATCAGGGTCGTTAATAATATACAGAGGCAAAGGAAAATGTATGTTCGGTCGACTTGGCAGTCATGCTCATCATGGGCCGTTTGTGAGTGGCTCGCAAGCTTGCACCAGTTCGCGCGCTGGCACAAACTTTTCGTCGTCAAGTCGTATGACCTTTCGTAGAATCTTGAGCGTAGTGGCCACGACGTCTTCCGGAGTCGACCAGGGGCCAAGTTGGTCAATGAGCTTGGCTACCGTACCGCCGTCATCACTACCATGGGCGTCATCCAGTCGTCTTCTGGTCTCATTCGCCTGCTTCCACAAGTACTCTTGATCCTTGGCGAGCTGGAATAGCTCTCTCGCGTTCTTGGCGTTTTCGGGACCTAAGGCTACCAAAGTTCGACTAAGCCATAACAGAGCAATACAGTGCAATCGTGTGATCAATGCCGTGAGCTGACTCGAGTGGCCGCAATCGCCTCTGTACACTTTGATGAGGGGAACAAGACTCTTCCACAAGCTTGGATCCCTGACTTTGCGCTCAATGTCTCGCAGCTCGTCCATGGCCTGGAAAGCCGCCATGTACGCCACCAGTGACTGCAAGTCCGTGGCCATGAGAGCGTGGCGATCCCGCTGGGTCGGGTTTGTTGACAAGACGCCATTTGGCCTCATGATACGATCCCGTTGGTGTTTCAGCTTTGTGCCGAGTGCGGTCAATGTGGTGTTCTTCTCGCGTAGCTTGCCCGTCCTTTCAGGATCCACAGAAGCTGACCGCCGATCAGGAACGGGAGCTGCTGGGGTGAGATTGTTTGTAGTACCGGGTGTCCCAGCCTGCGAACTGCTCGAAGCTACGCGTTGCATCGCGATGCTATGCTTTGATGGCGTCGAAGGTTGCACAACTTCCGAGGTTCTTGGTCGCTTGATCGCAGCAGACGGGTGGTCGGCCGCGTCCGTAGCCGTACGGGGACGCTTGCGGGCCGTTGCCGTCGACGGTGGCTCCGCGCTTTCGGAACGCTCCCGGGCCGGACGATCGTCTCTCCTTGGCGGCTCCAAAAGCTCCTTCCTCGATGTGTCGGGTTTCTTCTTGGGCGCCAATGCCAGTAACCGAGAGATGGTCTTAGCGACTCTCTTTGGATACTTGAGCTTTACAATCTTGGTCCGCTCTTCCTCCTTCCCTTCCTTGCCATCAACGTCATCTCTGTCTAGTTTTGCTGGGGCCTTCTTAGCACTGGTAACATCTGCGAGTTGACTCGAGAGACCATTTAATCTCTTGTCCTTGTCCTTGTCTGCTGAAGCCTGTGCTTCCCTGACAACAGGGGGTAGGGTTGGCGAAAGGAGCGGTGGGAGCTCGAATTTGTTCTTTTTGGGTGTCGAGGAACGGTCTGGCTCCTCACGTGCTCGCCTGCTCTGCGACTTTGCATCCTTATCCTTCTCTCCTACTTTCGTTCGTGGACTGGAGTCATATCCTGGAATCATGGAACCAAGTTCCGGGCCAAGTGGCGACAACATGGGGATAGATTTGAGCTCCTTTGAACCCGAACTCGATTTCTCTTTCCTGGGTGTGCTGTCTTTGCTCGCGACGGATTTTTGCGACGACCCATTGGCCTGGCTGCTCGGCCGGGGCGAAGGACCCCGTGTGCTTGTGTTATTAATAGAGGACCTGCCATTCGTGGCTGGCATCGGCGAAGGCTTCAGTTCCTTGGACGACTTTTTATCGTTGAGGCTTGACTTGTCAACCGTCCGGCTGTGCGCCTCGGACTTGGACGGTACTCGAGGTAGTCCATTGGGGGTACCCTCAAGCTTGTTTCGTTTTATGGAGCGCTCCTCATTCACGTCCGTAGGCCGCTTCTTTCTCTCAGGAGACGGCTCGGCACCCGGGCGACGGACGTCGGGTTTTGGAGGTAAGCTGGGGTGAGGCTTTTTCAGAGTAGTCGATTTCAACATACTGTCGACTGAAGGTGATTCCTCCTTTTTGAGAACGGGTGCTCGCTCCTTGTCGACAGTCTTGGGCGCAGTGGGCCTGGGCGTCGGCGTGTTGCTGTCGGCCGCTGAATTGTTTTCCTGCTTCTTTTTCTTGTAGTCCTGCAGGGAGACTTTTGTCTTTGGTTTAGTTGGATCTTGTGGCGGCTTTGAGAGCTTGGGCGCATAACTCTCTTCGTCGCGTATGTCTGAATATGCTCTGGTGAGCAAAAGACCTCGGTCGATGTCGAACAGATAGGTCATGTATTGAAGAGGCCGAATGGCATCTTCCTCCAGACGCGTATCGTTGGGCTGGAGCTTGTATCGCGAATCGGGCACGATGGACAATTGATGGGGGCGGTCGGGCAAGACGCTGATCAGACTCTTGATGGACTTGGCTGCCGCCTCCATGGTCATCTCTTTGTCCTCATGCAAGCTCGAGCAGCTGCGCGCAGTATCGATACGGTTTCATCAAAATATGCAGCAGGTATTGGAATTATTCCTTTATGTAGGTAGCTGCGTCGAGGTGGACAAAGGATCGCCGTTGCGCGGGTGGAGAGATTATGTAGAATAGGAATATCTGAACTTTAGAGTTTAGCGGTAGTGATCCCCAGGGTGATGGGAATTGATTTAAACAGCTGCTGCATGATGCAGTAAAATCGGGACAAGCAGGTGCAAACGAACAAAAGGAATTAAGATATGAGCGTTCCTCTGGACGGGACAGAAGAGGCGCAGCTATGTCTGAGGAGGTCATGATGATATCTCACATCGCGGTGTGCTATATAAGATAGGATAGAATAGGAAAGGAAAGGGTAGGATAGGGAGCGGTAAATGCGGGCCGCATACTGACCTTGGGTGGAAGATGGATGGGGGGAGTAAGTAGTTGATGAGCGACGCGACTTGCTGATGGTCGATCAACTCGGGAAATACGAAGCTGCGGCGCGATGCTCTCGATCAAAGATGCGCAACTCAGCCGGGCGTTGAAGTTGTGTGTGGTAGCAATGCGGGCAAGCAGCAATTCGCGCCTTATCGTGGGTTGGCCGCGTCGTCGTCGTGTCGGGGGGCGGCTCTGGGTCTGGGTCCTGTTTTCCCAGGAGTCTTGCGGTGCTGGTCGAATACGCGACTGGGCGTGCGGGTGCTGACTTATCCAAGCCTCCCAATGCTTGTAACCCTTTGCGACAGTGGTGTGCGCGAGCGCATCCAACCCGTCCAGTCGAAAATGTCTGGGGGGTTATGGGTCGCGTCAAGAATAGAATGTGCGAACAATAGGGAACAATTGCAGGCAAGTCAAAAAAAAAAAAGTTATTGTATGGCGTGGGCAGTATCTCTCTTCGGACAATGTGCCTGTGTTGTGCTTGCTTGCCTGTGCTTGTGCTTCGCTTGTCCGTCCGATTTGTCTCAAGTGGCCGGGAGAGGTCAATAGTAGGCAAGGTAAGTAAGTGTATGTGGATGGTAGGGGGACGGGGTCAGATCCAATCCCAATTGAGAGCTGAAAGGTGGTAAGGTAGTAGTCTGGTAGGTGGACAAGGGCAGGTTTGGCGGGCGGCGGCTGGGCGATTCCCACTTGGCTGATTTGATCCGCGACGGGGTCCTCCTTGTTTTTTGGCCTGGCTCCCTGGGGGCGGCGGAGAGGTTAAAGTTGACGGTTGCTACCAGTGATGAATCTGGGCATGCGCTTGGGCTAGCAAGGTACCTAACCTAGATTAATGTACCTATCTCCGACGTCCGTAGGCCTTGGAAGCGAGCCCGAGCGAATGCAAACCAAAGCCAAGAGACAGATGGAGATATGGCAAAGCAAGAAACGCACAAACATGTATGTACAATCAAAAATATGAAAAGGTTTTGTTTTCACATTGTTCCCAATCGGAAAGAAGACAGACAAATCATCCCAATGAAAAGAGGGGGTAATCAACATGGTATCTATCTCGCAGGTTTGACAAGTATGATACGTCCAGTCCACTGGTGCTCTTGATAAGGCAAGCCGCACAAGGCGACTCGCTAATTGACTTGCTGACTGGCATCCTCTGTAAGTTATAGTGCCTACAGAAAAATCCCAGATTGGGTTTGGTGCAGACAGCGATGTGCCGGTCGATCTCACGTTTCTGACCTCTTCTGGAATCCCAAGATGGGACTGGTTGCTGACTACTGGCTGTTCGGATGCTAATCCAAGGATTGGAAAACGAAATTCAAATTGCCATGATGATGAATTGTGAAGAAAGAATGATTCATAGCGCCCAATGAATCTCACGAGTGAAGTTTGTGATCCGTCAAGCAGAAATGTCTTTCCAAGCATAACCAGGTGCACTCTTAGCCATGATGATCATTCAAAAAGTAGAACTCATTAAAGCTTAATGTCTATTGACTGAGTAGAGATTTTTATAGTTCTTGAGTATTACACGCAGCTCGGTACGATAGTCCCGTCATTCATGTCATTCTCACTAAAATCCAGGTACAGCATAGTGCACGACATGAAGCAAAATGTCTCCAACGAGTGACAAGATGTAAAATCAATTGATCTTGCGGCTCTCGCAGGTATAGTACACCTAGGGGCGCCCAGTGAAAATTGGATGGAACCTTGTCATGGGAAAGACGTTTTAGGCGTTCCAGAACAGCGCACTGGAACCGCTATTATTGACGTGGGGTCGCGCTTAGGTACGTGTTTTGGGGGCCTTCTTTTTTTGTCCCTTGTCTGATACCCAATTTAGCTCCCGAAGCTCCTTACCTTGTCCGCACAGGTGTTCAGGTTAGATCAACATCTCAAGTTGAGCCGCATTCGCAACTCATAACGACAGACCACCACCCAATTGGGTCGACAACCACCTCTAAACACGACTCAAGACTTGAAATTTAGAACACCTGAAGCAGAGCTGCTCCTCAGTCTCTCTTGCACAGAAAACTCGCTCCGGAGGTAGTGCTCCAGGCATCGCGGCGAAAATAATAGGGAAAAAAAGTATTCCACAGACCCGCCATGTCTTTCGACGAGAAACCCGGCTTCAGCTTTACGCCGACGGCCATGATCCTGTCGACCAGCATCGTCGCCTTCCTCTCGGGCTTCATGATGGGCGTCTACTCGATCCGCGGCTACTTTCTGAGCCCCGACCTGATAGAGGAGCGCCGCCGCAACCTGGCCGACCCCGAAGAGAGCGAGGAGTCGGACGTGGACGAGGACGACACCCTGCTCGACCACGCCCCGAACTGGACTAGGTCTCTGGATGCCGATAGAAAGGAGCAGCGGGTAAAGAGTGTCAAGAATAACACGATTTCTGAGCTGGACGAGCTAGCTGCCGACCCAAACGAGGAATGCAAGCTGGTCTTGGTGGTGCGGACGGATCTGGGCATGACCAAGGGTATGGGTTCTTCTTTCTGTCTTGCCCTCGACCTTGAGTTTCAATCGTTATTTCGCATACGCTAATCGTCTTTCTCAAACACAGGCAAGATCGCAGCTCAGTGCTCTCACGCCACCCTCGCCTGCTACAAGAAACTCGCAGCCGCCTCCTCAAGCTCGCCCGGTGGCCGTTACCTGCGGCGCTGGGAGCGCCATGGCCAGGCCAAGATTGCCGTTCAGATCAAATCCCAAGAGGAGCTGTTGGAGCTACACAAGCGCGCCCGCGCCATGGGCCTGACTGCCGAGTACATCCAGGACGCTGGGCGCACCCAAATCGAGGCCGGAAGCATGACTGTCCTCGGCGTTGGACCTGCCCCTAAGAGCCTCGTCGACAAGGTCACTGGTGGTCTGAAGCTGTTGTGATGAGACAATGTGGAAGCAGAACAAAACATTGAGACTGGTCCTAGAGAATTCCGCCAATATCTCAGGAATGAGTGAGAGGATTATAGTTGGAGAGTAACGACATTCGTCGCTGCCAATGAATAATCACGATGCAGCCGGGGGTTATATGCATGTGCAAATGGGAAAAGCGTTTGAGAAAAGTTTTCATAGAGCATAGATTTGGTATGGCAATAAGAGTAGGAAAAATGCAAGGCAAGCAGGAAAACGTGCAATAACAGGCAATCTAGACAAACTGTCCGCGCATTTCACTTGATGTTCAAGTCATTTCAGCAAGATACCATTTGTTGTATGCATAAAGTAGCTGAAGATTACTACAGTTTCTTGAAATTATGCCATTATCGTATTGATCCTATTTATTGCTACATGCGCTGTATCGTAAGATTCATTTAGGGACGCCCTTGGTCCCAATACTCACTTGTGCCATCTGCGCCAACACGCCCTTCCCTACTTTGAAACTGAGGCAATGTCTTGGGGTATCCTTGGAATTGTGAAAAGATGAAATTAAAAGCAAACGCTTGAGCCACCGACAAACCTCACCACATATGTGGAAGCAGAAACATATGGAAAACAGAACCAACAAGGAGGTGAGTATGATACCTCTATCGTGGCTGTGTGGGCATTTGTTGCATCTGCTGGGATTGCATGTGTTGTTGTTGCATTTGTTGCGGCTGCATTTGCCGTGGCTGCATTTGTTGCAGCTGTATTTGTTGCGGTTGCAATTGCTGCTGAATCTGTTGTGGTGACGCCATGACAGAACCAGAACCAGACCCGGAGAAAGAGGCAAAGGCCGGGGTGCCAAAGGCAGGACTGCCACTTGCCATTCGTCTTCTCTTGTTTGCCGCATCAAGATCTAGAGACCCTGTCGGTCTCTTATTGGTTTGGTCCTGAGCATTGGGATCAGGCTGGAATAGGCGAACAAATGTATCAAAACGTCCCTCCACTCGGTCCAGTCTGGCGTTTACTATATCGAATTGAGGACCGAATCTTGTAGTATACGAGTCAAGCTGACTGAGAATCGTCTGTGCCATGGCTCGAGTGTTCATATTGTTAAAATGAGCATTCATATTCTGCAGCTGTAGCTCTTGCTGGTCGAGTTGACCTCGCACTTTATTGCTGAGTTCTTTCAGTGCATTGTTTAGATTCTGGTAAGCCATCTTCAGCATGTTGATTTCCTCAGCGCCGCCGTCTCTTCGACTTTGGTCAAATGATTGGCAGTACTGGTCAAGTTTTTGGGTAATGTTGCTTAGACTTGTCACCAGATCTGCATCTTCAATAGCCTTGATCCTATTGGCAAGGTGCGAATCAATAGTGACGGGGCTCACGCGAGTGTCGTGCTGAGGTGTAGGCGCCGGGGTCCTAGCTTGGACGCCTTTCGATTCCAGAATACCAACGCGATGAGACAACTCGTTTGTGCGGTTGTCTATGCCGTCAATCTCGCCACCCATCAGCTCGTTGCTTTGCATTACTGTGCTTTGCACCTTCTCCAGGAGTGATTTCTCTCCCTCAGAGATTGATTTCTTCAGGGCGTGGATTTCTCCCTTCAAAGAAGATAGTTCTTGACGGATCTCATCATCCATGCTGCCTTCCAGACTCTCCCTCATGTCCAGTGAGGGAGCTTGTTGGTTATGGCGCGCATCTCTGCTATCTCCATCTAACAAATGGCTTGCCTGTGGCTTCAGTGTCTTCAGTAAGCCGACATCAGTCTGTAAATCTTTGACTAGACGACTCGACTCCAAGATCATGTCCCCAAAATTGTGGGTTGTCCAATCATCGAGAATCTCCTCAATCCGCTCGCGATCGATGTCATTAAAGGCGACCTGCAGATCATTGAATGTACCCTTAAGCTTCGAAATTTCCGCGGTCATGTTATTGACATTTTGAGACAAATCTTCGCAGTTGCTTAAAGCCTGCTCTGAGACACCCAAGCGGACTTCAAGCTTCGCCACGTTTTGCTGACCTTGGTCGAATTTGGCCTCTAGGCTCTTGATTCGAGTATCGTCGTTGGTGAGGCTTTCCAGAGAGGAAGCCCGATGTTGTAGTTGCTCCATGCTCTCTTGCACCTCTTTCTCGGACCTTTTTCTTTGCTCTTCTGCCGTCTTGAAGCTCTGCGTTGAATAACTCCAGCACGAGTCAACAGACTTTTTGACGGAGTCGAGATTTTCCTTGGCATCTCTGATTTCTTGCCTGGCATCCTTGTCGATTGCTACTGTTTCCTTCTTGGACAACCTTGCGAGAAGAGCTTTCAGATTCTTGACCTCTTCCTCTGTGGTGGCTCGGTCATTCTTCAGCTCCCTAATCTCCTTCTCATTTGTGTCCTGCAGCTCCTTGAATGCGTTCTCGGTATTGTGCTTCACCTGCTCGATCTGCTTCTCGGCATTGGCCCATCTATCCGTCAACTCCTTGATCTTTCTATCGGCTGCCGCCCGTTCTGATCGGAGTGTTTGAATCGTGTCATTGGCCGCGGTCTGAGAATCTGTGCAACGTTGCTCCAAAGCAGCCATTCTTTGCTCCATCGCAAGCATAGGGGCAGTATCTACGAACGGGACCGTGGACTTCTCAGGCACAGTCGCATGGGACGTTGAATGGCAATTGACGAGCTCGGCTATTGCTGCTTTCAACAACGACGCCATTTTCGCATCCGCCCTCTTGAATTTCGTTTCGAATTCGGTCCTTTCCGCAATAAGGCGCTCTTTTGCTCCTTGATTAAGTTTTAGTTGTTGTGGAAATATGGCTTGTTGGGCTTTCCACTTTTTCGCTTCCTGATCCCGTGCCTCGATCTCCCTGCTCTTGCCATTGCTCTCCATTTGATATTTGTACCTCCAATACAGGAAATCAACAAGCTTGTACATGGCGTCCATGGCAGGCTGTTGTTCCGAGCACAATGCTTTCGGGGCCGGCATGGTGTTGTTGCTTGGACTAGAGGGACGAGACGCAGCTGACTTGGAGGTATCTGGAGCTTGTATGATCGTTAGTCAAGTTCTGCTGGCAATGCACAAACACGATGGTATGCTTATTAAAGTGGATTTACCTGTTGTGGAAGTCGCGAGGCTTGCCGTGGTTGCCGGGCCGCCGCGAGAGATAACGGGAGACGCATTGCCAGACAACGGAGCCTGGGTTCGAGGGGTACGAGGTCCCTTGGGTGCGCTGAGGACTGACGTATCAATTTTTGAGAGAGGTATGCTTCTTGGCCGAGTGTCATCACCCTTGCCCTGGTCCGAAGATAGAGTGCGACGTGGGCTCTGCTCAGGTTGGCGGTCTGACCGTCTATCATCACGTCGATCGCGGTCACGAGTGTAGTCGCGGTTGCCATCCTTATACCGGTCCCGATCACTTTCCCTTGCGCGATCTTTGAGTTCACTTGGTCGATATGTATCAGCTCTGAGGTTGTCTCCTAGGAAATGTGGCACAGAGCGACGACGCTCGTCGTCGAAGCCGATCTGTCGATGTGACATGCTGCTGTCCAATCATGCTTTGCGCAGAATGTATCAATCGTTTGGTGACTTCACACGTTTTTGGACTATGCGAAGAGGGTCAACCGGAACCCAGGTACGCCGCGTCCCCAATACCGAAAGTTGCAGCAAGCTGCAAGGTGCCGTCAAACGGACTGGGTTGCAGGCAGGTTCGAAGAGATACCCAATATCCCCCCAACGGCTGCAGACCGTCAGTCAACTTGCGGATCCTGGCTCCTAACCCGCGCAAAGAGTATACGATAGTCGCGTTTGTGCTGTGGCGCATCAGTTCTATCGGCCTGCGTCTGTAATCGCGACTGCAAATGTAGCCACTAAGACTTTGTGATAGCGCAACCCCTCAGCGATTAGCTACCGCCAAAGCTGGATGTATGTTGGCTCGGTTACGGCGTTAAGCACGTGGACTGTTGCAATAAGCCCCGCGCGTTTGGAGCCGTCTGGTAGTTTCCGATTATTGACGCGTCAATTTCGGATCCAACAGATTGTTGCGCGTTGGCTGAATTGCGATGGAAGGAGTCAAACAGAGAATCAGACGACTGAGAGAGTCTGTTTGAAGACCCTGTATGTAAGTAAAGTGTTTGTGCTTGTCCCCAGCCAAAGTGCCTTATTAGAAGGGCAAGAACGGCAGGTGCGAAACAGGGTGTGGCCTGCCACGAGTTGTATCCACTTTCTCAACTGTTTACTCCAAAAGCCGAGACAACCAGACATTAACGGAGTAATCAGATTTCCAGGCCAAGCAAACGTGGACCAATGTTTCCATGCTGTTGTTTGCAGCGAACCGTTTATATTCCTGCAAACCATGCCGGGTTGGTAGATTCAATCAGTTCCGGGAATGAGTTGTACCATGCAAAGTAAGTAGGAAACTCGATAGTTAGACCATGAGTCTAATTCTTAAAATATCATGGAGTTCAAAGCAGGGTCATGCGCGAGTCCTAATATAGGTATGGCCTGGAGGTTGCGGATGAACTCAAATTGTAAAGGATCATTGCAGTAGTATCATCAGGGCGCCGATCTAGCTGCAATACAATTCAGCCCAAAGCATGGCCGCAGCGACCCCTGGTTGTTTGCCTAGAGCGAGCTGAGCATCCTTTGCACGTCTACACAGTACTGTGTGTGTGGTGACAAGTGCAAAGTTGGAAATATCGCTTGCCTCTCGTGCATCGGAGCAGAGACTACCTTTGATAAGGTGGCCGGGAACAGAAGCAAAGTAGTTCTGGTTGGAACCATTAGAAGGTGCAGATAGGCACAGAAAAAGCATGTTCAGCCCCACCCCCATCCATGAGCAAGTTGCATGGAGCATTGTGAATCACACATGAGCATTTACAGCGTGTTCTATACACTTGCAAGATATTAGTAATATGCTTGCTTGTCGTGATTCAGTGTTACTGCAGGGACTGTTGTCAATAAATTACATCCACTCTAGAGAGAATTACCACCCAACAGCAGCTGTTATACCATGTTCGAAATCCTGAGACATCAGAGTACGGAGTATGGGCACCAAGGATGGCAATATGTACCGTAAATGCGAGTGTAAACTATGAACCAATCAGACTTGGAAGCGTTAATTGAATGCAACGAAGCCAACGTGTCTAGTGCATGTCGCAGAAGAGGAAATAAATGGGACCGTAAAGAAGAAAGTAAAGAGTGAGACATGACCGTTGTCAAGAAGAGAAGCCTCTAGATCGCCAGAGTCCAGTCGAGCCTATGAGTGCAGGCTGCCACCCCACGTCAGCCACAATTAGGCTGGCCGCTGGACGCCACAGACGCGGTACCAACTGTGAGCTCATTATCCACGCGCGAGGCTGAAGTGTCTGGCGCGACAGACTGCTGCGCCAGCGAAATTTCCCCGTCGCATTCATTTGATTGAAGCTCTCATCGTCCTCGGCTGTCGGAAACCAGCTCTCCATCATTGTTTCTACACCCACCATTTCGCTCCATCACACACAACATCAATCAAGATGGCAGCTGTAAGTACTTATTGCCATCGAAACTTCCAGGTTTTTGCATGTGCTAATCCACACCTCGTCATTTGCAGCCTGTCATGACCGTCTCCGAGACGAAGGACCTGCGCGGTCTCAACCTCATTGCGGCGCACTCCCATATCCGTGGTTTGGGCGTCGATGCCGACACATTAGAGCCCCGCTCAAACTCGCAAGGTCTTGTTGGTCAGGAAAAGGCTAGAAAGGCAGCTGCGGTTATCCTTGAGATGATCAAGGTCGGAAAGATTGCAGGCAGAGCAGTTTTGATTGCTGGACCGCCCAGGTACGTCCCTCTAGTTGTCATTGGGCAACCTTCACCCGGTGTACCATGGCATCAGAAGAGAGTAATGAAGCTGACATATCACGATCCTATCCAGCACCGGAAAGACCGCAATTGCCATGGGTATGGCACAATCGCTCGGACCCGACGTCCCCTTCACATCCCTCGCATCGTCCGAGATCTTCTCACTCGAAATGTCCAAGACCGAGGCCCTGACACAAGCATTCCGCAAGTCGATCGGCGTGCGCATCAAGGAGGAGTCTGAAATCATGGAGGGCGAGGTCGTAGAGATCCAAATCGACCGCAGCGTTACGGGCGGCGCCAAGCAGGGCAAGCTCACCATCAAGACCACAGACATGGAGGCTGTCTATGACACGGGTGCCAAGATGATTGACGCCATGACCAAGGAGCGCGTCATGGCTGGCGACATTATCAGCATCGACAAGAGCAGTGGCAAGATCACCAAGCTTGGCCGCAGCTTCGCCCGCAGCAGAGACTACGACGCCATGGGCGCTGACACCAAGTTCCTGCAGTGCCCGGACGGCGAGCTGCAGAAGCGCAAGGAGGTTGTGCACACAGTCACCCTACACGAGATCGATGTCATCAACTCCCGGACACAAGGCTTCCTCGCCCTCTTCAGCGGCGACACGGGCGAGATTCGCAGCGAGATTCGAGACCAGATCGACACCAAGGTCGCCGAGTGGAAAGAGGAGGGCAAAGCGGAGATCGTTCCCGGAGTTCTCTTCATTGATGAAGTACACATGCTCGATATTGAGTGCTTCAGCTACGTCAATCGTGCCCTCGAGGTCGATCTGGCCCCCATTGTCATCATGGCCAGCAACAGAGGCAACACCAAGATCCGTGGCACAGACTACCGCAGCCCCCACGGCCTTCCTCTCGACTTTCTCGACCGAGTTGTCATAATTCAAACCATGGCCTATGGCTCTGATGATATCAGCAAAATCCTGTCTATTCGCGCACAAGAAGAGGAGGTCGAGGTTACGCCCGATGCTCTGGCATTGCTGACCAAGATTGGCCAGGAGGCCGGCTTGCGGTATGCTAGCAACCTGATCACCACCTCGCAGCTCGTGGCAAAGAAGCGAAAGGCAGCAAAGGTCGACGTGGCCGATGTACAACGCAGCTTCTCACTCTTCTACGACCCCAACCGAAGCGTAAGTTTCGTCACGGCCTCGGAGAAGAGGCTGATTGGCAACGACGGAGTGGTGGACTTTACTGTTACGAATGGACACGGCGAGGCAATGGACATCACAGCCTAAGAAGTCATGATAGCGACGTTTTAGAAATGTTCCAGGGATGTAATTTTGGTGATCACGGCGTTTTCAGGAGGCTCCAAAAAGCGGACATGACGAGAGGCTTTACTAAATGGAACCGATAGAATGTTTTTTTCTTGTTTTTACTATCAAGTGGTTTCGGGCGTAGGATCTATGTCATTGATTCATACCATCACAGTCTTTTGTGTTCATTCGTCTGATATCGTCGTAAGAGCCGTGTTGCATAATGACCCCCTCTTTTCCCCGTTACACCAAAACTTGTGGCCCAAAGGAAGTCTTTACTATTTTGTGGCTGTATGCCTTATAGCTTTGACTCCTGAATTCATTTGCCAGCGTCAACCTTGGCAACGTAGGCCAGGAGGTCCAGGACACGGCGGGAGTAACCCCACTCGTTGTCGTACCAGGAGACGAGCTTGACGAAGTTGTTGTTGAGGGAGATACCAGCCTTGGCATCGAAGATGGAGGAGTGGGTGTTGCCAATCATGTCAGTGGAGACAACCTCGTCCTCAGTGTAAGCCAGAACGCCTGTGAAAATGTAAAGTCAGTATGATGTTTTCAAGTTATAGAGTTCGCCTGTAGTAACTTACCCTTGAGGGGACCGTTGGCAGCCTCCTTGATGGCCTCCTTGATCTCCTCGTAGCTGGCACCCTTCTCAATGCGGGCAGTCAGGTCAACAACGGAGACGTTGGCGGTAGGGACACGCATGGACATGCCGGTAAGCTTGCCGTTGAGGTCGGGGATGACCTTGCCGACAGCCTTGGCGGCACCAGTGCTGCTGGGAATGATGTTCTGAGCAGCGGTACGGCCACCACGCCAGTCCTTGGCCGAGGGACCATCGACGGTCTTCTGGGTGGCAGTGTAGGAGTGGACAGTGGTCATGAGACCCTCAATGATGGTGAACTTGTCGTGGATGACCTTGGCGAGGGGAGCCAAGCAGTTGGTGGTGCAAGAGGCGTTGGAGATGACATCGGCCTTGCCGTCGTAGGTCTTCTCGTTGACACCCATCACGTACATGGGGGCATCAGCAGAGGGGGCAGAGATGATGACCTTCTTGGCACCACCCTTCAAGTGAGCAGAGGCCTTGTCGGTGGTGGTGAAGACACCAGTGGACTCGACAATGTACTCAGCACCAGTGTCCTTCCAGGGGATGGCGGAGGGGTCACGCTCGGTGTAGAACTTGACGGTCTTGCCGTTGATGACAAGGTCAGAGCCCTGGACCTTGATGTCACCCTTGAACTGACCGTGGGTGGAGTCGTACTTGAGCATGTACTCGGCGTACTTGGGCTCAATGAAGGGGTCGTTGACGGCGACGATCTCGATCTCCGGGTGCTCGACGGCATTGCGGAAGACGATACGACCAATGCGGCCGAAACCGTTGATGCCGACCTTGACCATGATGGCGGTGTTGGAGGGGTTTGTTAAGTGTATGGGTTTTGAAGTGTATGAAGAGAGACTACAGTCAAGTAGGCTCAATACAGGTCTTTTTGGTTTGGAATGGAGGGAAAAAAGAAAAGATGAGAAGTGAAGAAGCTTCTTTTCAGGAAATGGGCGCGGGAAGCTGGGTGCTCACTAGATTTAATAGCTTTGAGATGGGAGAGGGAATGACGGTGGGATGGTGGGGTGGTGACATCCTAGCAACACAAAAGGTTGGGCAACAGCAATGCGGAAGGAGGGGCAAAGGAACTCAATGGCCAGTGCGGGTTCCTTGGGGAGAACCGCGCTGGACTGCACGGCACGGGCTGGGTTAGATGGGAGCTACTTCAGAGGTACTTTGGCAGCTGCCCCTCCAAAGCTTCAAGGTCGAGCTTCCATGCCAATGGCTCTGAGAAGTTGAATTTGCTTTTGCCTACCGCTGCCGGTGCTGGACGAAATTGACTTTTTAGGATATTGATACGAATCTTTGAGTTGTTTCCATTGATAGCGATATACACCTTGAAAATGGATGAAATCCCATTGCAAGGACCTCAGCCAATTCTGCATCATGGAGTTCTGCTGACTGAGGGCCTCATTGACTTTGTTCCCCAGGACCCCGCAGTCGAGGTAGACTCGCAGATCCTCCTAACATTGAGCTCCCAGGACAGTGCGCGCCCAGTCTCTTTCATCCCCCTCGAGCCGAGTCCAAATTTTACACCTATTTCGGAGGCCGATAACTCAATGCTTTGATTAAATCACTCATCCATGAAACGATATTATGACAGATAATCCCCGGGCCAAACAGTCCCTGGAGCAACCATGAAAAGCTTCGAGATGGCCTCAGACAGCTTTTAGACAGCTTCTAAACAATGCATATGTCCCAAGTATCCGTAAAGTACCGCGTCCTACCGAGCGCATCCTCGTTACCCCAGATCCACGAAAACCAGTCGGGCGCCCTTGCGGAATCTCGGTTCTTCCAGGACGAAAAGTAAAACGATTCGACCCGAGAATAGCTCGGGTAGGTATTCCGTATCTAAATCAGACCCAGTGCCATATGCTCGGGTATATCAATGGGCAGACATCGCATTGTTTTTCTGGCCCGGCTTTTTTCTTCGTCGTTGTGATGTCTTACGTTGTCCGGAACGTTTCGTGACGGCCTCAAATCCCGGACAACCAAAGCTTATCTTCCGCACTCGCCTACCTGCCTACACCCGGGCCCTTCGCCAAGTCCGACATGCTACACGTCTTGCACCACACAAGATCCTCTTCTTCGGCCCTTTGCTTTGCTTTCCAATAGAGAAAAGACAAACACGGAAAGTCAAGAGACTCGAGGTCTCCTCTTCTACGATACCTACCGCTTTCTGTCCTCTCTCTCCAGACAGTGCGTGTCTGGTCGTTGTGTTGGGCATCCAACAATCGTTGGAGCTGCCACAGTCGCTATCGGCCTTCCATCGGGCAACGACCATAATGAGTCAAGATCAGGTCTGCAACCCATCCGGGTTTGCCAGGCTGCCCAGCAACTGTGTCCATGGTCCGCCGAGCTCGCAAGTCAATGCAACTCGATTACGGACCATGTGCGGCGACAAGACTGGGTCAATCAGGAAAAGGACCGAAGTGCTGTCACGGCCAATTGCAGTCGAGAACGTCTGGGCGTGTCTGGCGTGTCTACATTAGTTTCTATCAACACCGCTAAGGACAACCGCTACCGCCGACAAAGTGATGGATGCATCGAGAACTGTCATCTCCGGAAGCTCCAAAGGGCGCGTTGATATTACTAATCGCGCTCAAGGAACCACGACGTGATGGTTGCATTGAAACTTTTGTTATTTGCAAGGCGCAAGACTGTAAGACTTGTTGAGAGCTACGCAGCAGCAACATTGCAAGTCACTGGCACGGTCCACAGCTTATCTAATTACTCGCCTCCAAAGACCCCGGTGCCCTGCTCGCCCTGGTCGCATTACGTAGGGCTGAGAATGTCGGCCGGTACCTGCCTATGGTCAGGAGATCTACAGGGTTTTCTACGTCTCCGCTCCGGATTACGCGGGAATTTTCAGAAAGAAACATCTGACATCTGCATCGGCACACCCGAATTGGATGAGTAACTTTTTGGACATGGTGAGACTGGTGTAATACGTGAAATGTCGTGGAAAGGGAGCACCGCCAACGCCAAGAAGTCGTGTTTTGTCGTGACCTGCTAGGGTTGACCCCCACGCGGACTAGTAAGTATGATTTTGACCCCTCCGTTTTTGATACTCAACAATTGCTTCTTGAAGTACATCAGAAATCGAAAGAATATGCCTCATGGTCGTATAGTTGATTGTAAGTTGATTTTCAGCTTCAGCCGATTTGTGGCTATACGGGCCACGATTCGTCTTGCTTGGACTTGCTTGGACCAGCATGACTATAACCTGCCATGGTCCCTCTACAAGAAGTGTGACTAGTATAACCTCATTATACTGCGATTCTCGGGTACTTTGAACTGATGCGATACGAATGGCCTCTTGCTTTCCTTAAATCCTCGTGTTTGGCCATATTGAGAAATTCATTTTGGTCATCATCAAAGTGCCGCAAGGTCAGGCTTCATCACAGATTGTTCGTCAATATAGGGCTGGTCTAAGACAATGCGACGAATGTGGAACCATGATTCAATGCAGAGATATTATATGCCATCCAATCAATAGAGCCCGTTTGTATGATGAGCACCCCCGAAGTAGCCAATCAAGACTATTGCATCAAGAAACCGTTGTCATCTCGTTGGTCGAGTCATACGCAGGGACAAATCTGGGGAACTGGGGAGTATGCAAAAGCTAAAATCTTTGTATGGATGAAGCAGTGGCCTAACATACCGTCATTCCACATGCGAAATCACTCTGGGGACGGCGGCAATGCAATGTCAAAATTACACATCCAATACCTTTCTCTGTAACAGTGGATCTCGAATGACAATCCTTTGACGAGGCCGCCTCGTTCTGCCAATGTCTCTGCAACATGAAGGACCGACATCATATCCGCCGGCCCGGTGGACCGGAATTATGGCAGTCTGCCGGTCCCGGACGTACGGTACCCGATGCACGATCTGGCTCCTTGCCGACATCCAGTCTGACGAACATTCATTGTATAACCGTTTCCATTTAGCGACCTCAGCTATACACGGAGACTCATACGTTGCTGAATCTATTTAGCTCACTTGCGGTCTGCTGTCAACGGTCATCTATTTTGGCAAGATGGCCTCATTGAAGTGATCTACTACGCCATACTTGCTTGAGAAAGATGCGCATATCAAGAACTACTCCTTTCTCAACATCCCCGTTTAATCCCATGTCACAAGGTACTGCAGCCAGATAACTCATTTCAACAGCCATCCTCGAGACTGGATTTCTGTTCATTGGGCTGCGAATATGCCACCTACAACTCAGCGTAAGCCAAGGTGCAAGTCGGCCACTCTCTATAATACCTACGGTACACGAATAGATCCTGATGCAGACGGAAAATTGATTCTGTGGAATCCTAATGGATGCAAGACTGCAGGCCGACAAACAATGGGGAACAAGAGCGAGGTCCATGGTATGTATGAATGAATATATATAGTGACTTATTACTTCATGAGATTGCAGATTGCCGACGGGCAATTGACAGCCTTAGCCAGATCTGCTCTGCTCCTCGATTGATCCTCTGTGGGGCTTTGGATGTCCTAAGATGCTTCTAAGATGTTGTCAAACTCACGCTCGATTGGCAAAATCTACGCGCGGCCCACGCTCAAGCTTTGCATTCGATCTTCTTGATCTTCTCATAGCTTATCTGAGATCCGGGTACGGTTTGGAGAGCCTGCGAGACATGATACTCGGCTCATCGGTCGTATGTTCCGAGCTCGGCGGTGGTCATCGGCGTGGCCCCACATGTCCGTCGTTCTCCGCGTAAAGCTTCCATAAAGAACCTCCTAATAAGCACTTCTTAAAGGTAAGAAAACTTCAGATAAAAAGTATACTATCAGACTTGAACAAAGATCACACACAATAATACATTGGGGCCTTTCAATCATAAATCCGAAACAATGACCTTTACAGTCCTCTCAGATAACGATGTCAAGCAAATACTCAGGACACTCACTCAGAGTGACACCTCCACCCTCGTTAAGGCACTTCAGAATGCATTGGTCAGCTACTCATGCCAAGGCGAGCAGCAGTACCAGCCTCACCGTGCTGTAGTCTCTCGACCCGATGGCCAAGTCAGTTTATTCATGCCAGCCACGACTGAACAGTCGATCGGCGTCAAGATTGTCGGCATCGCGCCGGCATCTAAACTGACCAGCTCCGACCCCAACGTAGCTCCACCGCCTGCGCTGCGGAGTGCCCTCACTCTTTGCGACGCCGAGGGCCAAGCTATTGGCGTGCTCAACGCCGCCGAGCTTACCGCATTCCGTACGGCGCTGGGTTCCATGCTCCTCTTCAGACTGCGGAAGAACGTACAAAACATTGTCGTCTTTGGAGCTGGAAAGCAAGCACTTTGGCACATTCGCTTGGCCATCATCCTCCAGGGCGATAAGATCAAGAACATTACGGTCGTCAACCGATCACAAAAAAGAACACAGGCATTGTTCGATGATCTCTGTAGCGAGGCTGAAGCCCCTTGGCCTTCGCACGTTAGCCTAAAGGCCTTCAATGACGGAACTGATGACCTCCAAAACCTTGTGCAAGAGGCAGATGCTCTGTTCTGCACTACTCCGTCCACGCAGCCTCTGTTTCCTGCCGCCTTTCTCTCTTCTGAAGCGGCAAGGAAAAAGACTCGATTCATCTCCGCCATTGGCTCGTATCGCCTAGATATGGCTGAGATCGACCCAGAACTTCTCAAGGACATTGTTGACCCCTCGGGCTCATTTGCGACACAGGTCTGGGGAGGTCATATTAGTGTCGACAGTCGTGATGGATGCTTGCAGGAGGCTGGAGAGCTGGTCAGTGCGGGCATAGACCCCAAGAAGATGCTCGAGGTTGGCAATATTTTCGAAGAGGGTAAATTGAGTCCAGCTCAGACAGAGTGGCTCGAGTCAGGATTCGTCATTTACAAGAGTGTCGGTGTTGGTGTCATGGACATTGCGATTGGAAAGGCATTGCTAGAGCTAGCTCACTCTAAAAGCGTTGGCGTGAGCATGGAGAACTTTTAAGCGGTTTCGGTAAATGTATTATATGTGCCTAATAGCCATACCTGCAATGTAACAAGCACTTGTCTACAAGTAAAGCCAAAGCATATTATATCTCTAGTCTGTCTCGAACCGTCGCTTCAATGGACATCGCAAGACTACCTGAAGAGACAACATTCGCGGCTGTCGCCAGGTCATCGGCCATGTAACGATCTTCGACTAGTCGTGGAACTGCCTCACGAATTAGACGGTATGCAGACTTTAGAAAATCGCCCGTCTTCAATGGTTGTCGAAAGTCGATTCCCTGAGTGGCAACTAGTGCCTCAATGCCGATAATGTTAAAAAGATTATCCGCCATTGGCAAAAGACGTCTGGCTCCGTGACAAGCCATGGAAACATGATCCTCTTGGTTCGCCGATGTGGGCGTGGAATCAACCGACGCCGGGTGCGACATTTGCTTGTTCTCGGACATGAGTGCCGCCGTGGTGACCTCGGCCGTCATGAATCCCGAGTGGACGCCTGGTTCCGGTGTCAAAAAGGCCGGGAGACCGTAGCTCAGACTGGGATCCATGAGCAGGGCCACACGGCGTTGTGCGACGGCGCCAATCTCGCACACGGCCATGGCGATCTGGTCCGCGGCGAAGGCGACGGGCTCGGCATGGAAGTTGCCTCCCGAGATGATTGTTCCATCTGACAAGACCAAGGGATTGTCGGTCACTCCGGTCGCCTCTACTCGCAGCGTGTCCGATGCTTGGCGAAGCATGCCTAAACACGCGCCCACGATTTGGGGTTGGCAGCGGAGACAGTAAGGATCTTGGATGCGTTCGTCTCCTGTCAAGTGGCTAGCCCGTATTTCAGACCCCTCGAGGAGTGCGTATAACGCAAAAGCGACGTCTATCTGACTCTTGTGACCGCGAAGGGTATGGATCTCAGGGTGAAAGGGTGACGTTGACCCCATAGCAGCATCAGTCGACAGAGCCCCCGAGATGACTGAAGAAACGAGTCCTCGATGAGCACGGAAGAGCCCAGCAAGAGCAATGGCTGTCGAAACCTGGGTACCGTTGATGAGAGCCACGCCTTCTTTTGCCTTGAGTGTTAAAGGTAACATCCCAATTGCCTGGAGAGCTTTGGTCGCTGGGACGGTCTGACTTCCCTCTATCTTGACTACGCCTTCACCCATCATTGCGGCAACCATGTGAGACAGGGGAGCTAGATCGCCTGAAGCCCCTACTGAACCCTTTTCTGGGATGATCGGTAGTATATTCTTGTTCAGCATTGTTACTAAAAGTTTGACGACTTCAGGCCGCACGCCAGAAGCTCCTTGACTGAGGGATATGATCTTGAGAGACATGACGAGTCGCACGATCTCATCAGGAAGCGGAGAGCCAACCCCACAGCAATGGGAAAGGATGAGATTCCTCTGAAGCTTCTCTGCATCTCCAGCAGCTATTCGGATGCTGGCCAGTTTCCCGACTCCCGTAGTCATGGCATAGTATGCTTGAGTGCCATTTGTGATGGATCCGGTGACACAGTCAGCTGCAAACCGGAGGCGCGGCTCAAGTTGGTGATAGTCTAGGACGAGTATCCCGGTACCTTCGTAGATTTCCAGCAACATTGCTGTCGTGATATCTCCAGGAATATGTATTTCTCTCATATTCATAGCGTGTCGAAGTAGGTTTACTGGGTATAGAACTCGAGAGAAGTGCCTACAGGAGAGTCCTGGCCACACAATATTTCTATTCAGCTGGGGTCTCGCATTACATTGCGCCAGAATTCATCCATCGCGTCACACACTCGCGTGTAACACATGACGTAGGTGTAATGGATCATAGAAATTGTTTAGCAGTCCCTTTATCAATAGTCATGATGACTGAAAAGTGGTGCTTGTACGTAAGCCCCGTGACATTGTCAAAACTGAGACAGGCCTGCTGGTCGCCCTGCATGCAGCCAAGGAGGCGCACACATACATAAGCGAGACTGGCTACGGACTCTGCTTCCTGATTTATGGCTTCATATGCCGCCATCAGACATGCCTCTTCGGCACGGTCCGTTCCGGTGAGCCAGGCAAATATAGGCGAGGAACGATTTAGCTAATTGTGTGAGGGAAATCGGAACATCTATGACCGGTTGCATTATTCGAGTAATCATCGCCCAAAGTACCTCTCGCCTAACGGGACTGACGGCAAAGCTCGCTTACGAAGAAGCCGCCAATTGTCACTTCATCTCATAAGCATATGTAGTAAATCAGGAAGATCGTCAAGATTAACGATGTGCCTCGCTTCTGTAGATTTGCTAAGCTCCTTTTCGAGTTCAGCATCGACATTCTGCCGGCCATCGTCATGATACAATAATTCGACCGCACTTCGTTGATTTATTTCTGTACCTCAGCTCAAGCCAAGTTAAACCTCTTTCGTCAAGGCATAACCATATTTTGCCATGCTCCAGTCGTGCAACCCCTGGCCAAGTGACTTGGTGAACTCCTCATCGTATCGTAGACCACTATCTACAAAGCCAATTTGTCCAGCCCTCCATGTCAACCAATTTTCAGCCCTCGATCCTTCAGGTGCCCTGAGTATACCCACTGCGATGTCCACGATGTTTTGCCGGACGGTCGGGCGTCTGTCGTCGCACGAGTAGAACACGGTAGCGCCGCAGACACCACAAAAAGACCGGAGCACACCCGGCGATGACACAAAGGTCTTCATCGTGCCAAGCATCAAGTCTGGCCCAATCTTTGGCTCGCAAAAGTCCAGAGGGACAAATGTCCATGAGATGACGTGAGCGCCACTGACAAGACGGCAATCGTCGCACGCGTCAACTGTGGCTACCCACTTGCTCTTATCCACCGAGGAGACGAAACGGCTCATGAACGGGTCACTGATGACCTCTTCCGTAGGCCGAGGAATGGTGAATGAAATTCCTTCACAGTGACACTGCACTCTGAGTCGATCTTTCCCATTCGAGTCATGCTCGGCCTCAGAGTGTTTGGGCGCCGCAGAACCATCGTGGGGGTTCCACACCTTCATCTCTCTGTCGCCAATCTTGGGCAGCCACTCATTCAGCCCACCGCCCAAGGCCGACTCCGTCAGAACATGAGATCGGAATTGGAACACATTTTCATTCTTGGCAAACAAAGACGTGGAAACAACCCAATTGCCGTCCACCGACGAAACATCGCCCATGTGGCAGCCACAGGTTGAGCAAAAATATCGAATGTTCTGGGAGGCTGGAAACCGATACGGTGTGAGCTTGTCAAGGCCGGAAGGGGAAATGAACTCTGGGCCAACACCATCAGGCAATTGTGCGTGGAAGGTGGCAAGAGTTCCATGAGTCCAGCGACAGATGCTGCAATGGCACATGTGAACACCGAGCGGGAGGTCTGAGGCCTTGAGGCTGAGTTTGTAGTGTAGAGATTTGCAGTAGCATTGAGCCTCTACCACAATCGTTTCCTTGTCGCTGGTTGCCATCTTATAGTACGATGTGTTAAAGGAAGCTTGCCTCTGAGTATGGAAGGAAAGAAGAACAGGTACAATCCAGCAGAAGTAGAGCCGATGACACGGACAAAGTGTCAAGACCGCGGTGCGCGCGCCCTTCCGGCAGTCAAAGGCATGCAATTCAGCCGCGATATTTTTCACCCGACCGTTATAAAGTTAGATAAGAAAATTATCTTTGGAAACTCGAAATCTCATTCGCCTATCATTCCAGGCAACCAAAGCCCAGCTCGTGAACTAAATTGCGGGGAAACCTCAGCTTGGAAGGCGAAGAGTATACCTGTGGCCCGTGCAAAGCACTATAGTGGCTGAAGATAAAGAGTCAAGAACAGCATCAAAGGCTTGGTATACTGAGAGAAATTCGATAGCTGAACATTTCTATCTATGCTTAGTATATTCTACGATTCAAAACCGCCCATGTAGGCATGATAAGAAGCTTGAACGCCAAGGTTTGCTGCTGACCAAATGAGTATTGCTATCTGAAGGAGAAATGGAGCTACAGGTTTAGCCTTGTCCTTGATGTCAGAATATCTGCAGCGTGAGCCGCGTGATGTCGCTTCCATTCCATTGAACAATTATGAAGAATATATTCGACCTCAATGATTCAGCTCCAGTCTCTCGCAGAACTTCCCCCAAGCCACCATACCACGTCGCGCGTGCTCGTCTGGAACATTCTGATCTCTCTCAGCCATGGTCCTGGAGAATAGCTCCATGGACACGAATCCCTTGTATCCCAATTTGTGAATAAGAACCTTGGCAACCTCTTCCACCGGCAAGTATGCGCCACGGTCCTCCTCGTACATGAATGTCCTCGCATTTCGGGACCACATCATCCGCGCCGGGTTGCCATCAACGTGATACGGGTGGCCAGCCACTAGCGGCGCAGTCAGCCGCTCCGCGTCGACGACCTGGATGTAAAAGACCTTTGACAGGTCCACCTCGCGAGCCATGCGCTCGAGCGAGGCGCTCAGGTCTGCGTCCGCCTGGGGTGTCTTGCCAGTCGGCGATGCCGGATCGGCCCAGACGCGACCCGCAATATTAAAGGTGTCAAGGCAAAGGCCAAAGTTGGGACGGTCGACGCGCTGTACCATATCCCAGGCCTTTTCCCACGTGTCGTTGAATGTGCTCCAGCAGAGGTTTTCGTAAGCGTAGCGTACGGGAGGGTTGTGCGCGGCGCCCATATCGGCAAGCTGTCGAAGATCCTTGACGTGCACGTCCAGGTCGTCGGTAAGCTGGTCTGCGGGTAAAAAGTTGCCCGGGATTTGTATAGTATTCGTATGCAGTTCGTCGGCAAGGAGTAGCCACAACTTCATCTTTTCAATGAGCTTGGCGTGCTGTTCCCGATCCTTGAGGCCCTCGTAGAACAAGAATGGTTGCAATCCAATGATCTCGAGGTTGTAATTCTTGCAGACTGTGTAGGCTTCGCGAGCTGCCTCAAGGATGTGCTCATTGGAGGGATCCTCACTGCCGGAGTTCTTTCGAGCTAGATATTCTAGATCTTCGTAGAATATCTCCATTCCCACGAAGCCAGCTTTTGCAGCCTGTTCCATCTTGTAATGGAAATCGTGTAGCCATGCCCGCCCAAGCGAGGCACTCATGATTGCAGGTTGGTACGACATTGTTGTGGCCTGTAACTGAATACCTGTCGCGTATACGAAGGAGATTGGATCGATGAACCTGACAGTCTCGCCCAAGACGTCGGCCAGACCATTCAATTTAAAGCAAAACTGATGTTCAATATTGATATATCAGAAAGAATACAGCTTACCCAAATCAGACTCCTAGTGGGGCTGCATTACTTCCCCAGTTGGGTACCGGGAGAGCTCTTTGCCTATAGCCAGGCGACAGACTCCCCGATTCATTGGCGCTATAGTGGTGACCTCCGCCAACCAGATTGGCTTCGATTGCGGGGCGTCAGATATCGAAGCATGTAAATCCTAAAGATTGAGGGCCCGGAAATGAACTTTTTGCCAGATACACCATTTCATTTCGCTAAAGGATTTTATTTGTGAATGGTCAAGTAATTTGACTACAGCGAAGCGCAGCTTGCGACATCTCATGTGTGGTTCTACATAATCATAGTAATTGATTCGTGTGCGCACTTATAGACGGATACATTCCCATCCTTGACTTGCTAGCACGCTTGGCTGCCACGGATCTCATGACATTTTGTGGCGCCTTTACGCCGGTATACAGCTCAAATTGAGCAATGCCTTGTTCTGGGAGAACCTGAAGGCCGTGTACTGCTATCCATCCCCGGTTATTCATGGTTCGGACCTGTTGCAGAAATGGTGTGTCGATCGGGTCGTAGGCAAGCTTTTAATGTCAGATTTTCTTGTGCATTTAATGCTGCAGTAGTCGCGGGGTACTTACCTCGATGGCCACACCTCCGGTATTGCTTTGGAGCCAAGCCGATGGTAAACGTGAATTAGTTAATGTTGTGCCATCCTTTTCCAGAGCGGGAATGCAGCTTATGACCACTGCAGGTAGATCAAAATTAGATGGCCAGGCATCTTCCATGGAGGGAATCACATGTACAGTAGACGGTCCAACATATTCAACATCACGATCGTCCATGATCGAGCCCTCGCGCGATGATGGAGGACTGCAGAATGCCAGATTCAGGCTTTGAACGGCGAACTTCTGTTGACTGAATTGAGTGACGAGATTCTCTGCGTTCCACAGGGTGCGATTGTACACGAAAATGTGCTTAATGCCCAGTCTGATCATGGCGTAGATTGCTGCCCTGGCCATACCGCCGGCACCAATGACAAGGCCCGTCGTCCGGCTTTTGACCGTGTTGATAGGTGACAAGTTCCCACGAATGCAAGTATGGATGCCGATCCAGTCGGTATTGTCCCCGAAAAGAGCAACCACAGCGCCTCGCTTGTTGCGACTCAGGACGGACCGCAACTTTCTGTCGCGTAGAGGAAGCAAGGTATTGACGGCACCGATGGCCTGGGCTTCCGGACTTAGATAGTCTACAATGGAAATAACTTCTTTTTTGAACGGCATGGTAATACTCGCGCCACCAAAGCAAGGATCGTGGACCATCTTTCCCAGATCCTGCAACGAGCCGGTTTGGATTCCCAAGTACTCATGTGGTATAGAACAGAACCGGAACGCGGCATTGTGCATTTCTGGCGACGCAGTACGGAACACTTGCGACCCAAATACGAAGAATTTCATCTGTTCCAATATGAAAGAAGAGTAGAGTGCATTCTGCGCTTCTTGCACGGTCAAAACCCATGGAGCTGGTGGTTCTGAACTCTCACGGATGAGTTTGTGTGTCACCGGTGTCAGAACTGAATTGGTAAACACCGACCTGCGGCCCAGATGTTCGGTATTGAATGCTATCAGCTTCATATTGAAGCTTGAAGATTGCTGGAATTGTTCAGCAAACGCCTGCATGGCAAAGTTGTCGTTTGGTTCTCTTGCAGGTTGGCAGATTCGAACAAGATCGCAGCCGAGCAACCCAGCTGCTTCAATAGTGTCCATACGTGCGGCTGATTTCCAAGCATCTGGCTGTGGGTTCGCATCGTAAAAGTGGCCAATGATTCTCGTCGAGCCCCTATTTCTGAGGAGCACCTCACGATGGCCAAGATTGCTTTGGAGATCTACCACTACGTATTCTGGGGCTAGGCGAAGCAGGTGATGCAAAAGCTGGAAATATAGGCCTTCTGACTGAGAAGTCTCCAACAAGTTGCGACTCGGAGACTGGTTTGACGGTGCGAGAAGATTTAGAATGACAGGCAATCTTATGTTTCGCCGGAGCACATAGTATTGTTTCGTGACGTAATTGAGCACGGCGTGTTCGTCAATACCGCCTTCTTGCCGCTTGCCGACGTCTAGCAAGTGTGAAAATTCCATCACCAGCTCGACTGCATCAGCTATTGTGTCTTCCCTGCGCAGCGATGGAGCCAACGAAGAAACCAGGGATATGGGTAAGGTCAAGGCATAAGTGTAAGGCTTGAACTCTGGAGAGAGGAAGGATAGCGAGTGCCGTGCATCCCGAAGACGGAGTCTGTCAGTACCACATCCGATATTGTCGAGCATGTTGAGAAAATCCTCCTCTACATGCTTCAAGACCAATGTCGAGGGTAGGGGGATACCCACGTGCTCCTCGTCTTGACCATTCCCTAAGTCGTGAGCGGATGAGGATGCCTGAGATGACTCGGACAGATTATGGAATTCAAAATTTGACAGTGATCGGTAGATTGGGCCTGCCAAAAGTTCCAGATGTTGAATAGCGGCGCAATTCTTCGTTCGAAGATGGCGAATGACTTCGGCAGTATCACGAATCACGTATATGACTGGGTGAGACTTGGCAAAATGTCGAAGAAGCTCTTGCCCAGTGCCCTCTACCGACCCTGGTCCGCACACAATGACAGAATTCGTGGGATATTGGTGAAGCAGGGAGCGCATCAAACCAACTTCTCGCCTCCGGTACTCATCGTGGCCGTGGGCTGCGGCAAAAGCGGCCCTTGCCAAACCAGTCGTCGCGAGGAAATATTTGTCCATGTCAATCAGACGAAATCCGAGGGCGACCGAGGCAAGAAAGCCAAGGCTGGTCTTGCCCGTGCCCCGGATGCCCAAAATGGCTATGGAGGCATCTCGAGCGAAAGAACTTGGACCATTATCGTGGTGGGGTGTGTTGTTTGGCCCGACTCCAGGCCGGTCGACAGCGCTCTGCGAACGGGAACGAAAGGGCGAACCTGATCTGGATGCTGCAGACATTGTAGAGCAGTCATCCAGAGAGAGCTCAGCATGCTGAACGCAGAATCCTGAGGGACTCGAGACGTCTCTGTGAATTGTAACCAATCTAGCAGAGAGAGTGCGCTAGCATTTAGGGACGTGGATTCTCCGAGGTCGATTTCCGTAAAGAGAAAGAAAGAGCCCTTGAAGGAACCCACCTGCAGGGACTTACAGCTACCTTGAACGGGATCACACCAGCGGAACATTGATCCCCAGGCCACCATTGAGTGGCCCATTGTGGGGTCGTTTTTGGGTCATTGCGCCGGGTAAAGTCATTGCCGGAGCGCTGCCCGGACTGGTCTCATGCTAGCATTCACAGACTGCACACCATCGGCATTCAACCCCACGGGGAAACCTGGGAGAGTCTGAATTGAGGCTTGAGGGGTCCTGTGAGCCTCTCGTACGGCTAGCGATTGTTCTACACCCCCCGGCCGCATCGTGCTTGCATATCCGCGCCTCAGAGGCGATCTAAGGGCCTGTCAACAGAAAGGCTGTACAAGCAAGCTCAGTCAATGGCCTCATCTCGTTGATCCAGTTCAAGAGCCTATTCAACATCTGCACACTTCTGGCTGCCTTGCCGTCCGACAATGGACCACAGCGAGAGTAACCCCGATGCCGGGATTGAGGCGGCGGAGGACCACTCCGTACCGGACCAAGATCAGGACCAAGACCACAACAGCCCTCGCAAAAGGAAGCGTACCCGCGTGACCAAGGCATGCGAATTGTGTCGGAAAAGAAAGGAAAAATGCAACGGCGAGAGACCAGCTTGCAGCTCTTGTGTCACCCTCGGCCGATCTTGTTCCTATGCTACAGAGTCAAGAAGACGTGGTTTGCCAGCCGGCTTCATACATAGCCGGGAAGTGCTATTGGGTCTCTTACTACAGGTTTTTGACGGAGCAGAAGAACTTATACTGCAAGCTCTGCAAGCAGATCAGCCCGGTTACGGTCGCTTGGCTAAACAAAAATGTCCACAACGTGCTTGCGAGTCACTACTCAGGGTCTGGCGTAGGAGCCGGGCAGCCACTGAGCTCGAAAAGGTACTCGAGGCCGTCGAGAGCAGGGAAGATGACCAGTCCTCACCAACTCCAAACTTTGATGCCAAGCTCACGGCGCTGCATAATGCCTGCGTCCTAGACTTATCAACAGAAAGCATCACTATGCCTCCAGATCATGGCATCATCACCCCAGCTGCTACTTCTTCTCTGGTGAACGGGCCTGGCGATACTCCGCATAGTGACTTGCCCGACATTCCTGCTCTCGCTCGCACGATAGATCGCGCTTCAGCGGGTACTTCTAAACAAAGTATATCTGCTCTGCCCATTGCTAGTGTGGTACCGTTACTACCCGAGTCCTGGCCACGCTTGGTTGAGCTATACATGGCAAATACACATTGCTGGCTTCCCATATTAGAGCCACATTCCTTGTTACGATCCTCCGCTCTCATCTCTCAACACACGCCTGGTAGTGGGCAAGATTCTCTCTCGGAAGGACAGAGGGCCTCATTCTGGTCTGTCCTTTCATATTCATTACACCAAACACCTATTGCGGCACCTGCCGGATTGCATTCACAAGATGCGGAGCGCACCCAGCTCCAGCAAATAGACGCATACGCCCAACAATTGGCATTGAAGGATTGTGAGAATTACGATCTTGGGCATGTTCACACCTTCCTTCTGGTGGCCTTGTCCCGCATGGGCCGGTGCGAATGGACGAGTGCTTGGCTCTGGGTAGGGAAGGCTGTGTATGTGGCCATTGACCTGGGAATAAATGTTTCTCAGAAGCAGCAATCTGTTTCAGAGGGACGACCCGACGATCCAGGGAATCGTGCATTTGTCAGCTGCTTCCTATTCGATACCCTCGTAGCCTCCCGGCTAGGTCGACGCCCTCACCTTCGGAGTGACGATCTCAATCAATTCGCAGAATTTCGGACTGAGAGTCTCGAAGAATGGGACAGCTGGCGTCCATATGGTCAGAATACCCATGGCAGTGTTGTTCGCACGAGCCAAGGACCAGCCCGCATATTAAGCATATGGAATAATTTGTTGTATCTTACCCGCCTGCTCAATCAAATTATCTGTGCCAGCGCGGAGAATCCCTCCTGTGTCGGTAAAGAGGCGCTTACTTTGCTGGACCGGCTTGTTGCTTGGCAGTCTGGGCTTCCACCCCAGATGCGAATCATTGGGAATTATGGTTTCACCCCCTTCATGGATACTCCTCACTCAGTCAATTTGACACTGGCAATGATAAGCGTGTATTTGATGCTCCTGGCATCCGTTGAGAGTGATGTTTCGAGCCACACGGCCACGGTCAAGATACGATTTCCAAAGCAAGGTTGGGCGCAGATTATCGAATTTCTGAAAAGTCTACCGAATTTGGACAGCCGTTTCAGCCCTGGTTGGATGCCACCAATATTTGTCATCTACCTCGAATCGTTGGACAAGAGTCGCCGAGTACTCTGTCCCGAGTTACCCGACTGGGAAGATGCCACAACATGTGTTCTGGACAGCATACGTACTGTTTGGGTCCGTCAGGCTCCCGAAGTGCCAATAACCGCATGGGAAGCCGACTTCATGCCGAATACAACACATCCCTTACAGACTGGACCCAATGACATATCACTCACGATTGACGGCTTTCCGAGTAGCTCTTACGCCACTCCAAGCATCGAAATGGAAACTCGATTGTCAAGCTTGCCAAAAGAACGAGGCACAGAATCGACTGCAGCAAAAGGGATGACTGCAAATGCCAATGCAGAATACCGGAGAAAGGAATGTATACTACACGAAACTGGACTCGAAGTAGTCCCGGGCGCATCTCAGTCTTTGTCAACAGACCATGATATGCTCTTCAATACCCTCTCCAGTCTTGATTCTGTCGAATGGTCAGTGGCGGCGAGATGAATCCGATACCTGTAGCTTTTGAGCACTAACATGTTGGATTATAGGTCTGGCTACGACCAAGAATTCATCGAAAACCTCGGCTTCCACGGTGACACAACGCTCTTCGACTTGCAATTCTGATATAAAAATATTCAGAATTCAAATTCAACTCCCTCATTGCCATAGAAGTCACACTTAGCAAACACTAAACACCAATCGAAGAAGGCGACTTGAGGTGGCTCAAATTCATCATAGACACCCGTATTTACATCAGGGCATCCTTGAAGTATCCTACTACGGTCTCTCCACTGATTCTCAAACATTGTCCCGTTAATTTCGCTTTATTTCTCAGCGCGTTGTCTTACAGCCTCGATCATTTGGGCTTTCGGTGGGTCGAGCCCAGTCCATAGGCGGAACTGATCAAATGCTTGCGCTAATAAGACGTCAACACCGCTCAAGGTGCGCCAGCCAGTATGACGCTCAGCTGCAGCCATCAAGGGAGTATGCGGTGGCTTGTATGACATTTCTATACAAATACCACCATCGGAGCTGAAAAGCTGATGAAATTCATTCTCGCATGTCGTCTCCGCGGGGACAGTACCAATGATAACACCTGGACTCTGGGGCAGTTGTTGTAAATCTGGTAACACCGTAATATTAAAGGAGGAGCTAAAGGCGTCTTTGACCTTTTCGGCGTTAGGAACTGTGCGATTGACGAGATAAATGTGTTTGATGCCTGAGCGATGCATCGCGTACAGCGCCGCTCGTGCCGCACCACCTGCGCCGATCACCAGACCGGCTCGTGGAGGCTCAATCCCAGTCTCGTCATAATGTGTGGTAATGATGGAGTGCAATCCCGACCAATCAGTATTGTCACCAATAATCTTGCGCTTCCCATCATCTGCTTCATTGACAATGAGTGTGTTGATTGCCCCAATCAAACGAGCGGATTCTGTTTGCTCTTCGCAGAATTTGTGAGCCTCCAATTTATGTGGCATCGTGACACTTGCACCACCGAAATTAGGCGCATTCACAAGTTCGGCAGCGTCATCCATGCTCTCAATCTCTCGAATGTCGTAAAGATATGGTAAGCCATAATGTTTGAAACCCGCGTTGTGGATGGTTGGGGAGATGCTGAACGATATACCATTCCCAAAAATATGGAAATTTCGTTTCGCTGTAGCGATTTGAACTTGGCTCTGATTTTTTGAAAGACTGCCCATTGTTTTGAAAAGTGGACTGGTGATAGACTTTGTAATTGTATTACGATACTCGGATCAGGTACTCAAATGAACGGATTTGGCTATAAGTCCTCTTCGAGGATCCGCACTTGCGAAGATATGTCTTGGCCCGGCTATCTCTTTACCCTATCAAATTGATAGTCAAGTCCATTCCCGGATCTCATTACTCCGTACAGTTCAATTTACTTGTTGATCTTCTAAAATACAAACCATGCGATGGCTTTTCAGAACCGTTGGATTTCTTGACATAGTCGTCGGACAATTAGCGTGCACAAAGACCCTTGGACGTACAGAGTACTACAAGTCCAGACGTCGCTAAGTTTTCCAGAGAAGTATAATCATCGTAGACGCAGACTGTCCAAAACTTCTGCCTACCATGAAAGTCTCTGGCATATGCACAAGGATCAAAGTCGTAATTTATATTGTTCATGTTTGTATAGAAACCATGGCTATTACAAGAAATGGGCTATTCGCTTTTTTCCAGCAAGCCGTCTTTGACTGTGAGCCCTCCTCTACGTTGAGCCTCCTTCCAGGCATTCTGCTCACGAAGATTGTCCGACTCTTCATCGGTAATCAGGACAAAGTCATGTTTCAGCAGTTTCATGGTGGGCGCCACTGCATACTTCTCCGCGAGACCTTCCACGTCACTTACGGATCCCAATGTTGTGATCAAGGACTCCTTGACACCAAACACGGCGTCTGAGTTTTCATACGGATCACCGCGCAAGTACAGCGCTCTGTTCACAATGATCGTTAGCAGCTTGTGTGTGAACTCGTGGCTATTAGGAAATATCTTACGTGATGAGACGGTCATATCCAGGTTTCTTGAACATGAAATGCATATGACTTGGGCGGTAAGGATGCCTCTTGAGCCTCTCCAAGAGCTTACCAACTGGTCCATCATTTGGAATCGGATAAGGAACAGGCACAATGGCTTTGAAGTAGAAGGTACCCTCCTGGTCGCTCTGCAACACGGCACGACCGTATGGCCCAGACCGCTCTGCATATTGCACGTCGTAGAAACCTTTCGAGTCGGTTTCCCACACGTCTACCGACACTCCCTCGAGGGGACGACCTTGGGTGTCCTTGATTGAGCACAGAACAAACAGAGGCTCGCCGTCTGGATCATGAGAGATCTGGTCGCCTGATGCCAGGTCATGCGCCTCGAGGGTGTGAAAGGGGCCGAGAACAGTGCCCTCGGTCGAATTGGGTGGCTTGGGGTGGTCAATAGAGTCGACCAGTAGCGACAGGCCCAAGATGTCTGAGAGCAAGATAAACTCGTGGCGGACGTCGCTGCTGATCTGGCCCACCTGGACGAGGAACTCTATGGCCGTCTCCCACTCCTTGACGCTTAGACGAGTCTCGCGCGCAAAGTCATGGAGGTGCGTGACCAAGGTCTCGAGCAGGAATTTCAGCCGGGCGTCTTCGCACCGCGAGTTGATGCTGTGGACATTTTCGGTGATATTTTCAATAGTAAGGTCCTTGAGAGGGGGAAGATCTGGGCGTGTGCTATCTGGTGCCATGTTGGAGTACAGCTTGTGTTGTATAGAAGAAATATTAGACAATGCCCCAAGATTTACACGATCCGAAGATATGATGAATGCTGCAGTATGGCCCAACTAAACCACCCTTCATTTTCGCCCTGAGCCACGGCAATGAATATACTGCTATTAATTCATTCGATTACACTAATGACCGGAGTGTAAGCTCGAGCTGGTTGAGATCGAGTCAGGCCGCCGGCTCAGAGCTTAGCCGACGTGTTTTGTCCATTATAAATCCATCACGTGATGGAGCTACAGTACCACTGAGACTCTAGACGGTTAACATTTTCCAGTCAATCGATGAAGCTATAGCTATTTGCCGTTGTCGTCACATCAAATAATCTATCCTCCTACCCATTTCATACTATCAAGCACAGTTTCGACTTGCACAATCTTTAATATGGAGTCCTTCATCTATCAATCAAATCCGGCTCGGGTCATTTTTGGGAGTGGCACGATCAATAAGATCCCAGAAGAGCTTTCAAGGCTGAATCTGACCAAACCATTTCTCTTGTGCACCCCACAGCAGGTGATGCAAGTAGAGCAACTGGAAAAGGTCATTGGAGGGACAGTGGTGGGCAAATTCACCGAGGCGACAATGCATACACCAGTCGAAGTGACAGAAAAGGCCGTGGCCAGTGTAACCTCTTCTGGAGCCGATTGCGTCTTGTCCATTGGAGGCGGCAGCACCATTGGTCTGGGCAAGGCAATCAGCTTTCGAACTGGCCTCTATCATCTGACTATCCCAACGACCTATGCCGGTAGCGAGGTGACACCAATCTTGGGGGAGACAGAAAATGGGCTCAAGACGACCAAGTCGAATCCCAAAATCCTTCCTGGAACCGTGGTATATGATGTCGACTTGACAATGACGCTACCGATTGGGCTGAGCCTGGTAAGTGGTGTTAACGCTATTGCCCACGCTGTGGAGGCGCTATATGCACAGAACAGAAACCCCATCATCACGCTTCTCGCTCAGCAAGGCGTCAAGGCATTGGCCGAAGCGCTTCCGGGTCTGAAAAAAGACCCCAAGTCTCTTGAACACCGAAGAAACGCGCAGTACGGTGCATGGCTCTGTGGTACTTGTTTGGGCAACGTCGGCATGTCGCTGCATCACAAGCTCTGCCACACGCTGGGCGGCACGTTCAACCTCCCGCACGCGGAGACGCACACCATCGTGCTGCCCCACGCGCTGGCTTACAACGCCCCCAGCACTCCAGAGGCTATGAAGCTTCTTGCCGAGGTCCTGCCAGGGAGCGATGGTGACGCCGTACGTGGTCTAAACAATTTGTTGGAAAGTTTGGGAGAGAGCAGAGGTCTTAAGGATTTCGGGATAAAGGAAGAAGACATTGGCAAGGCCGCTGATATTGCTACCAAGAATGCATACTGGAATCCTAGAGAAATTGAGAGAGCTCCAATTGAGGAACTTATCAGGAGGGCCTGGGCTGGAGAAAAGGCACGAGCTGATCTTTGAATTTGTTCTACAAAAAGTCCTATGTAATTCACATTTTTAGCGTCTTCAATGTGATTAGTCCATACTTGCGACTTCTCCTAAAAGGTCCCTCATGATCGTGAACAATGCAACTTTGGCTTGAACGATATTGGACCGTCAAGGTACACTACACGTACCCTGATAGACAGGTTATAGGCGCTAGAGACTAGGTAGCAAGAGGCCCTGTAATCACAACAGATGCGGGGCATGAAGCCTAGTAGATCGGGGTATATGGGAATTACCATAAGCGGCCACTTTCGGTCGGCAAATGGCACAGCCGGTAGGGATTTGACGATTATAGTCCTATAATATCTCATCCGTGTTGCGAGGACGCACTCAACTATGACTGAGACAATTCACAGCAATTAAATTCTTCGCAATTCATCTCACTATCTCAAATCAGACGCAACCGAAAATCAACTCACTTACTCATTCGCCCGTTCAAGATGACTGAAGCCGAAAAGAAGTCATTGCATCTAGTTGGCATTGGAGTGACGCATTCCATCGCCTATGCTATGCACAATCACATAGCCCAGTCCATGAACCTGCCCTGGACATTCTATTCAACAGAATGCGAAACAATCGAACATGTCATGAGACTGGCCAGAGATCCGGCGACGGCAGGACTCGTGGTGACTATGCCATACAAGAACACCGTCATGAAGCACTTGGATGAGCTTGATGAATTAGCAACAGGCATTGGAGCCTGCAATAATGTGTATTACAAGACCGGCAGCTCAGATAGACTGGTCTGCGGAACCAACACCGATTGGCGGGGCGTCAAAGGTTGTTTGCTGGAGAAGGGCGACGAGCAGCTGCGGCCAACCCGAGATTCCAGGGGCATTGGCCTAGTGGTGGGCGCTGGCGGTGCTAGCCGTGCCGCAGTCTATGCCCTGACTGCACAGCTACACTGCGACACGATCTACATTCTCAACCGGGACGACCAGGAGGTGCTGGATTTGATTTCCGATGCGAAAAAGATCACCGATGTACGCGTCGTGCATGTCAAGACCTTGGAGCAGGCGCAGGAACTTGGCAGCCCGTATTATATCGTTGGAACTGTCCCCGACTTTGAGCCGCAGACAGAGGCCGAAAAGACAGTCGCTGGGCTGTTGCAGGAGTTTCTGTCGCGGCCTACAAAGGGCGTATTATTGGACATGTGCTTCAAGCCTAGACGGACAAGAATGATCAAGCTTGCAGAGAAGCTGGGCTGGCCTTGTGTGGAGGGCACACACGTTATTGGGTATCAGATTGAAGAGCAATGGCGCTTATGGGCGAGCGAGGAGCGCTGTGAACAAATGGATCGCCAAGGGGCCTGGGACGTGCTGATGGCGGCTGCTGACAGCAGTCCTGGAATCAATTTCTGATCAGTCCATACCGGTACGAGAATAATACAATCAAGATCGTATAATATATTGAGAGAGGTACCAACGCTTCATTCTATTAAGTTGATATCAATTATTGCTTCGAATCGCAGTGCCATCTTGGTGCGCTGCTGAGTCTCACGAAACTCCCGATGAATGACAAATAAGCCCGTCTCCACAAGGTCATTCATCTTTGGCGTCGGGTTTCGTTACAAGTACCACGGCTCTAATTGACACTCATGCCACGATTAATCTCCTGCAGGAACATAGTCACCGCGAGGACCTTCCGATGGGTATGATCTCATCCGCGTGGTAAAGAGCCAAATTAGATCATACATTCACCCCACATGCCGGAATCGTCAGCAACAGGGCTTCATCGCGGGGCAGTATAGGCCCCTGCAACTGAGCTTGCGACGGCAGAAGACTCTGCCGGGTGGGGTGTCTAGTGCCTATAGCTCTATGGCAGGAACATGACCTGAGTAGAAGTAGTCACGGGATATGGTAAACTCAGGAGTGATTAAAAAACGAGGAATAGAGAAAAATGCAAAGCATCTGAGATTTGAAGACAAATTCGTCCCCAAAAAATCATGGCTGATCTTCACTCATTGCCCGCCGGCACCTGGCCGTCTACTGCCATTCGTAATAATGGCCCAGATCATTTGGTTCTCGAAAGAGCCAAGCTAAGAGAGCTCGCAGAGGGTTGGCCGTGTTATCGGTAAGTTTGCAATTTGGATTTTTACAGGGCAAAGCTGTCAAAATGTCCAATGATAAAATGTGATGACTAAAATAAGGCAACCATACAGTGATTCCTGCGAATGGGAAAACTTTGAGTCAATTTTCCACCCCAACGCCTTCGTATACACGACATGGTCAGGCCGCGTATCCTCGGACGATTTCATGGCAGCCTCCAAAGCCGGCATGGACAAGGGCGCATTCATTATGCACCGGTGCCACGGCGTGACGACGGATATCACTCCTGACGCCACTCGTGCCGTGACCAAGATGAAGGCCACCATTACCCAGCGGTTCGTGATTGACGGCTGCGAGGTCGACGCTGAGGCCGACTGCCGCTTCTGCTTCTTTTTTGAAAAGGTAGACGGCAAATGGGGTGCCCGCTTCGTCAGGCATTGGTATGAAAAGGATAAACTCATTGCGACAAATCCCAGCAAGGCGCCGCAGCTGGACGAGGCCAAGTTGGCTTCGTATCCGGAGGGGTACAAGTATCTTGCGTACTGCCAGGAGCTTACGATGGGAGTCTCTGTGTTCAAAGACATGCCTGGGCACAATCGACACAAGGGTGCACCTTCTGGCGAGAAGCATGATCTTTTATACCACCTAGCCAAAGACTGGTTGGATGGAAAGTCTATTGATGTTTGATAGTAATGACTATTACTTATCGTTTTTGTACTTGCTCGGAAGTAGCATCTAATCATGGCTTGTTCCGGTGGCATTTATCGCGCGCCCTCACTGGGTAATTTACGAGCACGATGAGTCTCGCAATTCCACTAAGATGACACGACTATGAAATGAGGACTACCAATCTGGACTGAAGATGCACTGTAGGAACTCCACAAGCTACCGGTGCGAATCTTCCATTTGTTCGGCAGATTAGCTCTTGGATAGACGGTCTAGGTCACCTTACTGATCTTGAAGCCACCGGGCACTCTCTTCTGGAATACTCCATTCGGGTCATATTTCGCTGCTGCGGCCTTCATCTTCCGAATGTTGTCCGCACCGTAGCTTGCGAGTGGATCTTGGGATCCGTCGGCGTAGTTGAGGTAGCGAAACCCTACATGGCCGTTCACTTGCTTGGCAAAGTCCTCGAGTTCCTGCACCGCAACGCTGAGGATTGGAAAAGCCGTGTCGTAGAATCCAGGTGTATTTCCTTCGACAGCGACAACAGCAAGGACCTATTTTGCAATTATGAGTATCATGCACAAGACTATGGTGAGATGGACGTACCGAATCGCTTGTGACTTGCTCGAGTCCCATCATATTGCCCCCGCGAGGGGTAGAGTTCTGAACAAACATGGTAGGGAACGGCTGCAGTGCCATTTGAATCACCGAGCCAGGCAGACGGTTGTTGATATCCTCAACTAGCTTGCGGTAGATCTCTGTAGTCTTTTCAAGGATCCGTTTGTCGAGTTTAAAGGTAAGGGTGAGCCAGATGTCCCTGCCAATCGTTGCAATTAGCTTCATTGAAAACCACTCTCCATCACGTTTGGTACTCACTCCCTGTTAGAAGGTAGCAAAAGTCCGGCGACCTTCTTGGCAATTGTCGTATGCTTCATTGTGTTGTTCAGACGATTCGGTATATCCATGAATCTTTTCAAAGAGGAAGAATTCTCAACGCCATCAAGCTGAGTCATGACCATGTTGATCGTTGAGACCATGGTCAGGTCCGGAGGCTGAGTGGGGTCGGGGATAATGCCACTCAGCAGGGCAATATCCCGTCGGGGCATCGATGCCCACAGAGCGATGATGTGGGCATCATTCGCAACATGAAGCTGTTTTGTAAAGTCAATGAAAGCGTCAGTGATGGCAGCTTCTGCATCCATCGGGAATGTCACAATGCCGTCGTAGACATCGTGTGCAGGGAATGTCTTCATGTCGAAACGCGTCACGACGCCAAAGTTGTTGGAGCCGCCCTTGAGGACCTCGAAGAGGTCGGAGTTGAACTTCTCATTTGCAGTGGTGACTGTGCCGTCCGCAAGCACAATCTCATAGTTGACCACTTGATCTGTATTGAACTTGTCAGTGATCATTCGCGGCAAGCTTCGAGCCGACTATACTGCGCTCCACCTACCGCAAGCGAAACCGACACGACAGGTGTAGTATGTCTTGCCTCCGCCAGTCAGCAAACCACCAACACCAACAAGGCCTTCGCGGCCTCCAGCAACCATGACGCCGCCTATGTTGCACACGATCAGCACAAAAACTGACAAACGCACTGTATTTCAAATTGCACCAAGGCCTCCCCGAGGAGTCACTTACGCTCTTCCAGATAAGCATATACATTGGTCCATCTTCCGCCAGGCTCGATTGAAGCAAGCTCAGTATCAGGATCATACTTGGTCTTGTCCATCAGACCCAGGTCCAGCGTGATGCCGTCGGTAATATTATTAGAGCCCGGAATTGACGTGTGACCCCCACTAGACATTGCTTAGATTTGCAATCGTCGTACAGAGAGCTATTTTCTATCTTACCTGCGGACGGCAAATTGGCAGCCGCCAGTTTGAGCAAGAGCAGCAACTGTTTTGGAAACTTCCGAAGTGTTTCGAGGTTGGACAATGGCCCATGGGTGTAGACGTGGCGTCAAGGACCAGTACGAGTCGATCCTGGCGCCATAGTTGTTGTGCTGACGTGCCGGTGTGTAGATCACATCGCTCAAGCCCGCAGCCTCGAGATTCCGGATCGCAGCTTTGAAAATATCAGAGTCAGACTCTGCTTGCGCTGAGTAGTTGAGATCCGACTTGATGCCGTCAAGGATATCCTTGGATGCTGCAAATGCCATGTTTTTGTGTCACTATCAAAGATGAAGAGCACATTTTAACAGGAAAGAAAAAGAATAGGACAATACGATTACAGGCAAGCCATTATATAGATATACAGTTGAATCCTCAAGGGGATCGAAATCGTTGACAGGCCTTGTACCATATGAATCATACAACCCCGCTTTTGCAGAAGTCGCTTGGGGTCTTGTTCATGGACACAGTCTGTGAGAAACTGCCAACCATCATGATAAAGAGGTGTGGAGCGATGAGCCTTGTAAATGTGGACTCGGTGGCCTTCGCTGCTTCAATGAATATAATGCGAACTACGACACATGTGCAAGGTTGGTAGAGAACTTCTCTAAGCTGCTGTACGCTGAGCAAGGTTCGGAGTATATGATAGCCTATTCAGGTGTGCATCCATGTAGGTGGGGTCTGGTGTCGTGCCGCTGCTGTAGGTATGTAAACTAGTTAGTTCCCAGTATGTGCTAGCCGACTTCCAAAGGTCCAGCACCAACGTTTCAACGTGTCAATCGTTTTCGGCCTTTACTGATATAATGATAAAATGCAATTGCCGATTGAACAACAAGTTAAGTGATCTACCGACTTGTTCATATCGCCTTTTATCGGCGGCAAGTCAGTTTCGATATGCTAACGACCATGGTCAGATGTCGAGATTTAGGCCGCAAATCCCCCCCCATAGTGAAGGTCAGTCAGGTAGAGTGCATGGTTGTTTCACCGTGTGACTCAAACACAATCCAAGCAAATCTCCGCCCATTGCTGACAATAGCACACTCATACTACAGCATTCTTATATAATCGGCGATGGGAATTGTTGATCGTTGACTTGCTTGTAAATTGAATGTGGGAAAATTGATTGAATTGCCAAGTTGGTGTTACGGTCAACAAATTCTGGAGGGTATTGCCCTCGGATATGGATATTATAACACGTTTGGCATGTCTTGGACTAGCCTGTGACTGTCACAAACCCCGTAAGATGCTCGACAGTTCTCGGAGTGAGTAGGGATGTGTTTTACGGCATACATATCTCGATGCAATGCAGTGTGCGAGATATGTTCGTGATATGGTGCAGGCGATGCGTACTCAGCTTATTGGACCCCCTCATTGTCGGCGCCTGCGAAGAGCTCCAACGTCAGCTTGGATGATTGAAAAGGGAAATCTGCGGATCCACCTTCAAATCTCCACAAACTACGACCATTCCTTGAGCTATAGCCGAACATAGGAATGAACATGGGACATCATTTGAGTCAACTGCAGTATCTCAATGTTGGCCATGTCAGTATTTCATGTCGCAAATACTCGGCTGTTTCCTTCATCGCAAAATACTCGAACTTGAGCTCTTCAATGGACTGCAAATTCATATATTGAGAACAATGACAACCCTACAGACAACGACAGGACGAGAACACTGATAATTGAACTCTATATATCGAGGCCCTGGCTGGCGTCAGGTTTCCGTTCGATACCTTTGCCGCCAACTTCCCCAGATAATAGATCATGCTAAGAATACACTAAAAGTTTCGTGTATGGCCCAGCTGCTGTAAGTGCCACTTAATAGTCAAGTTCGACTGGCCGGACCCTCCTTAGACACCGCCCTTCAGGTGCTAATTGGGAGGGAAATTAAGCATAGTTGCGCAGCTAATCCCTAAGTGAACTAACATGTGGCGAGCCGCCCTTTTTCAGCGACCTCGATCTTCAGCTTCCTCTATCCCAGTTTGGACTAGCTATACGCCTTTCGCCATGCCTCATTTTGTCTATTCTTATTTAAAGAATCAGGGGTCTCATGACAAAATGTTCCACATTCCAATTTTCATTGCTCTACACTCTCTTTAAAATATACTAAACTATGCACTTCACCCTGGCGGCGTCCGCCATTGGTGCAGCATTCATTTCATCTGCTTCGAGTCTGGCTATCGCCGACAAGGAGACCGTCGAAACCCGAGGATTAACAGCAGGATGGTCGTACTATGGCTGCACTGAGCGGCCGCCATCTGCTGAGGTCACACTGGTCGATCAGATCGGCATGACGCGCGAAGTTTGTGCTAGCTATTGCCAGGGGAAAAGTTACAACGCCGCAGGCCTTTCTGGAGGCAATACCTGTCACTGCTGGGATGATATCGGATCAAAGTTCAGTCACTTGGCCAATGCTGAATGCCCTTTACCCTGCGCTGGTGATGCTCAGGAAACCTGCGGAGGCCGCAAAGGCTTGAGTGTTTTGATCAGAGTCGAGCAGTCGTCACCGAAAGAGTTGCGCTCGAAGCATGTGCGGAAGAGAAAATGCGGCGGAGTTAAACCGCCAGTGTCATCTTCTTCCGTTCTTGTCTCATCTACGGCGCCCACTGTGACTTATTCGACTGCCAGCTCTTCTTCAACATTATCTACAAGTCTTTCAATGACTATCACATCGGCTTCCGCTGATCCAGATTCCACATCCGCGGTTTCCTCGCAGACGAGCTCCTCGGATGTCATGGTCACTATGTCTTCGGTTTGGAGCCCCAATCATTCACCAAGCTTTTGAACATACACTGACCGAATTATAGTCTGTGACCAGCTCTGATACAGTCTCTGATGTTCCCACCTCGACCAGTTCATCAGACACAACGACGAGTATGGTTGCCAGCACAATTTCGTCGGAAATTTTGACTACACCAGAAGCAACGGCTACATCATCGGGTTCTATGTCCGAGACCAGTGCACCAGACGCTACCACTACGTCCTCCAGCTCTGAATCAGACACAACTTCGTCAGATATCACGACAAGCACATTCAGCACCACTTCGTCAGAGGGAACGACTACATCCTCTGGCTCAATTTCGGAGACAACTTCGTCGGATGTAGTCACGAGCACATCAACTACTATGACCTCGGAAGTGCCAACTTCGGCAACCGTCACTGGCCCCTGCGCAACCATTACGGGCACGTTCGTGCTCCAAGGATCCGGTACAGGCGACTTTGCCGTCGATGGAAATTTTGCCCAGCTGCAAAGCGCCTTTGGATCAGGCTACCGCACAACTTTCTCGGCCAACCGGCAGAACGCGCAGCAATTCCGCTTCAATGCCGACTGCACATTTTCGACTTCGGAGGGTAGGCTACTGGCCATGGTCGGCGGCAATGCCAATCTGCATTACCAGTACTTCTTTCCCAGCGTGGAGGAGGCGAGCGCGCTGGTCAATGTCAGCTGGGAGGCCGACCTGTGCAGCATGAACGCCGATAACACATTGACATGCACCGCTATGCAGCAGTCAATTTTCCAGGTCACTGAAGGCGATCCTTTACTGCAGATTGGCGACCAGAACTACGGCGAAGCGCTGACAATCAACTTGATACCCGTACCTACCGGCAGCTTCGACTAGGCACTGGGGTCTCCTGTCGGTGAGCCTAATTCTGATTCAATAGAGTAAGGGCTAGCTTCGCTTATATCCCCAGCGCTCTGCATCGCCATCGATAGCACTCACTACAGGCATCGTACATCACTATAATAGATACCTCAGATCAAGCATGTCATCGGATGGCCCGATAACAAAATAGAGATGAATGGATGAATTATGGCATACCAGATACCAGAATATACATAGTAATACATTAGACACTATATGCAAGTGTCGCATCCCTGATATATTGGGATAATGCTGGGCAGCGCTCCGGCTTTTACCACGGGTTGCCCATATCGCAACGCCTGTTCTAGGTTGTAGGTTCAGGCAGTAAAACTTTGAGCACCTTACCTCGAGGTTCAATTAGGACGAGATTGTCCATTTCCATACTTTCGGGAGTGACTGAAGATGCCAAGCGGCAACCTCTGAATGTACGAAAGAACATGGCAGCAGCATAGCGGAGTTCCATGTATGCCAGCGCCTTTCCAATGCATACGCGGGACCCAGCCCCAAAGGGTGCGTATGCTGCTTTGGCGATCTCCGAGTTTGCGCGTTCGCCTGGTGTTGACCAGCGAGTAGGGTCAAATCTTAAAGAACGTCAGCAAGTCATGTTGAGAGAGAATTAGAAAAGCTTACGCATCGGGATTGTCAAAGAACCTTGGGTCCCTGTGCATGGTATAGGCCTGCGTGGCCACCGTGACACCGCCCGGGAGGTGATACCCGCCGAGCTCAGCACCGCCCATGGGAACAACTCTCGGCAATGGCGTCGGGGCAGCGCCGTATAAGCGCAGGGTCTCTTGAATGACTGCGTTCAATAGCGGGAGTTTCTCCATAGCCACATCAGTGAGTTGCTCCTCCATTTCTCCTACCTCCTTTTCAAGAGTCTTCTGAAGCTGCGGCTGCAACATCACTGCCCAGAGCAAATAGGTGAGGGTGTTGGACGTGGTATCGGTCCCGGCAATCATGAACGACCCAGCCTCTACGGACATGTCCAAAACTGTCAGCTGCGCATCATCCTTGTCGGCTTGACTCCTGATCTTGGAGAATATGTTGGCGACATCAAGGTCGGCAGCATCTCGGCTATTGTCAAGAGCTGCTTGGCCCTTGCCCATGAGTACCTTGTGGGCATGAAATAGACGGGCTCGGCCGACGATGGGGAGTCGCTTTACAATCTCATAGAGCCAAGGGAATGTAAGCGCACTGAAGGCGCCTTGATTGCCGTAGGTGACCTCCTCCAGCCAAGGATCTTCCTGATTAGGGGTCAGCGTAATTTAGACTCCCAAATGCTACGAGTCTCAAGGCAATTGGGTACCTTTCCAGTTTTGAGAGCATCAAATGACTCCCCAAACATCATCTTTGAGATCACGTCTGAAGCCATGAGAACCCACCACTTGCGGACATCGACTTCACCATTAGAGGCTTTTGCATCGCAGCTCATCCCGCGGATGGTGGCTGCAACCTTTTCCGATACCATAACCTCCCATTCTTGACGAAGCGAGGCGACAGTGAACCCTTTCCCCAGCAGTTTTCGTCTTCGTGCATGGTCCAATCTATCTGTCATTTGGAACAGACCATATGGCGGCTTGCCAGCCTCGGTAACTCCAAAATAGTGATAGTAGTCAGCTTTGTCAAAGTGACCACCAATTTTGTGAATGGTTTTGAAGGCATCTATATCATTCACGAGCACCTGACTCGGACCGGTGCGAACGAATGGGCCATACTCTTGATGTAGGCGATGGTAATACTGGACTTGTTGCCTCGAAAGGGTAGCGATTGTTCCGGGAACACTAGTGAATTTTGCATACCATGGCCCGGGAATGGCATTGAGCGGATTTCGCAGTACCTGATTATGGTTGGTTTATCGATCTGAAAGGTTGCAGCAATACTCACATGCACGAGGGTCCACAGCACGTAGCTGGCAGCTAGAAGTAGCAGCCCAACAATATGATTGAATGCCATCTTATCACCCGGCTCTGAATATCTCAGATGGAGAAGAATAGTCATAAAGCTTCTCTTAGAAGTGTCATTCCACAAAAGACCTACCGACTATTGAGGAGGACTGCCATGATAAATACTTTGTTGCGTGTGATGACGCAGTAGAAGCTATGTGAAGCAGCACGTGGTCACTCTTGCAAGATTCCAAATGCTTACTGCCCAGGACTAGCCAAGAAACTATAATGTGCACGACTAGGTAATCAATATATAATCGACGACTATAAAAGATGTTCGATTAGATCATCTTGCTGCGCTAATGCGACCCTGATCGGGCGGACTATTCAACGTTGCAAAACCCCGAATTCTCCGAAGGGCCGAGCCGCGATGGTGTGACGGGTAAGGCAAAGGATCATATTCACAGCAGAAATGACACCAATTAGTGATCGATTATGGAATGATGCTGGGCGGGACATGAGCGTAGTTGTATTTGCAATGAAACTAAGGGTGTTCTTGCCTCGGGAGATAAATTCCCCAGATGATGGACTGGACTTAGACTGCATATTCTCAACCAGGGCATTTGCAATCTGGGGTGACGTTTTGCTAGGTCAAGTGCAATTGACCCATGGGTGTGGGAATTGAAAGCTGACTACAAGGTGGCCGGAGGCAGGTGTCTACAGGAATACAAAGGATAAACATGGCCCTTCAACTCTGAAGCGCATTGTGCGCATTGTGCGCATCAATTAAACAAAGCGGGAATGATGACAATCTCTAAGCGATTCAAAGAACTCGTGACAGATATAAGTACAACGTGGGAAGGTTGAACCTGGTTGACTGAAGATTTCAAGCATAGAAAAGTACATATAAAGACAGTATATAAATCTGCGTCTGGGTTCCTTGCAACCAAAATCTCCAATTTCTGGTCGAAGAATCTTTCACACACACGATCGAGTCACGATGTCTAGCCACAGTCTCGACCGGTTTCGAGGGCGCCAGCGTGGTAATCAGCGTGTCAATTCACTTCGACAGCGGTTTGAGGAGTCGGATGCGTCGGCAAGTTCGAGCACATCTGAAGATACAACTTCATCGCCTCAACGGACCGTCTTCTCTGGCGATGAGAGAATCCCTCTCCGCGAGCGCCTGGCCCTGATCAAGACACGCGTTGCGGCAGCCTCTTCTTCATCGGCCTCCCCGCTCGGCTCTTGCGATGCCTCGCGACCTACTACGCCGCAACAGCACAAGACCCTGGACTGCCCTCCTGCGCCTCGAAAGCCCAGGTCTAGTCGAAAGATCCGCGAGCGTGTGAGTGCTGAGCGTCTGCACGCAAGCTCCTGCGATCACGAAGACATCATGCTCGACCGGCGTGCCAATGCGATTGGCGACTGTGACGACTGGTTCGTCAACACGGAAAAGGCGCTGCCCAGCTTGCCGCTTGCCGTCCGCCGTCGGACGAGCCGTTCCCCGCTGCGCAATTGTATCATGCCGCTGCAGTGGGACGAGGTAAGTATTCCGTTTTCTGATGTTGGAGATGACAACGAGGATTCCGTGGGTCCTGAAATGAAGCGCCATCTGAATACCTTCTGGCAAGGGGATGGTGATGGTGATCACGGTAAGCGAGAGATGGAAGAGGTGAGGCTAAAAGGTGCCTATCTCAACGGTGAAATTGATGGGAAGCTTGCTGATCTCAAGCCGGGCATGATTTCGCTAATTGAGGACAACCGTAAGAAGATCGACGACGAGGGTGAGAAGGGAGCCCCTTCTGCCAATGAAATGATGAGGTATCTGTACGGCGCGATTGACCAAGAACTACCAAGATGGGAACCCGATGAGCTGGAACAACAGGCTTGCGAAAGAGATCTTGCTCGTATTCTGCGGGCAAAAAAGTGATCAGCAGCTGCTGCGGAGCCTACTAATGCTTGAGCGAGACGCTTGTGCGGACAACGTAGCTACGAAACACTTGATAAGTGATTGATGGAAAGGCTGATGGATGGCGGGGACACTTAGATCGTGATCAAGGTAGGTCGTTATGATTGGGAATCATAGGTACATATCATAATTTGTAAATCTATGTATGTAGGGCCTCGAGATTATCGCGGTCTATTCCTTTGTGAAATATCTGCAGTTGATTATATCATGGCGACGAGTACAGATCTCAGAATCTCGAGTTTTGATAAACGGTCTTGTGTTTAACTTGTTTGTTCATTCATCATCTATTGCGAATCCCTGATCTCACTCGCTATTTCCAGCCCCGAGCGATCCCGTCGCTGCACTCTGCAAGCTCGACTCATTCATCATTTCCCAGATCCTGATCGATGTGGCAATAGCCATGACAGCAAAGCGCCCGCCCAGTGCACCGGACGCACCACTTCCCAGGAATCGCAGCGCACCGGCCTTGTTACCGCTCCACTTGGGGTTGTCGGCCCAAACCGCCACAACCTCGCGCCCATCGCTCGACGCGCCCTGGTCCCGCACCGCGCGCGTACCGCCGACGCCGTCAGCCTCGGTCGCGAGGCGCACCAACTTGCGTCCGCTGGCGTGGTGCACCTTGCCTTCCACCAGGGCCTTGACCTCGTTGCCCTTGGAGGCACGCCACTCAAACTTTTCGCGCAGGCCGGGAGCCGTCTCCACACTGAACGTGTACGACACCGAGGTCAAACTTGCGTGCGCCTTCATCTCCTCGGTCTCGACGTCTTCGGCATCGGGACCCTCGTCTGGTCCCGTCACGGCCGGGAGGGTGATCTCGGCGCGCTGACCTAGCCGGCCGGCCTTTTCGGCTATGGCCAAGGGCGGCGAGCCTGGATTTGCCGTCGAGTGCAGCAGAAAGTATGGGTTCCCCGAAAAGGTCAGACTGCTGTGAAAAGTGACACAGAGGTGCGGCTGGTCTTCTGACTCGCCAAGGTTGAAGGTTGGGTTGCCAACCGCTTTTTGGTAGTACATGTTCAGATCAGCGGGGAAGTTGGACGTTGGCCTGACCGGTGTCGGCATCTTGGGCCGCCCGCTGGAAGCCGATGCGGGCGGTGACTTGCTCGACGAGGCCGGCACATCTGTGGACAGGAATGGGTTGTTTTTGGTGTCGCTGACCGAGGCAGCACCAGGCCTTGCGGGCAGAGGCGGCGCGGCACCATCGTCTGCCGAATAGTATGGCGGCGGAGGGTCATCGTGTGCCTCCGCGGCGTGTGCTTCTTCTGAGCGCCTCATGGTGATATCCTCAATGGTGATGGTTTCAGTCAATTACTGAGAGCTTTGTGTATTTCTTTGTGAACACTTTTATATGGAAAAGAGAGTGGCAGTCGGTTTCCTTATGTATGCCGACTGTCCGGGAGGCGCAGCTCGATGAGAACCTGGGCTAATTGCGTCAACCTCTGCTTGGCTAGTGCTTTGGGCAGTGAGACCGTTTGCCCGAAATGAAGTTCTGGAAGATGCGATACCGCCTGGTACTAGTAGTAAAATATGAGTGATTCGTTTTTGAAATGACTTGGAACAAATGCCCAGGCGTCAAAATTAAAGTGACAAGAGTAAAGCTGCTCTGATGCTGTCACGTCAGAACCGAGAACAGGTAGGTTATGTAGGTATGTAAGGTTACTCGCTTGTTTGCTTGTCTGGTCGAGCCCTGAATTGGGGCGGCCCCACCATGGCGCCCCTCCGCCCTCACTGTAGATCTGGGCTCGCCTTGATTGGAAGATCTTGCTGTAACTTTTTAGCAGGGCTGACGGCATAAAACCAAGGCGCAAAATATATGCGCAACAAGGACAGAGTTGTACATAACAGGAATTCAATAGACAAGTAGTCAATCGATTCTTGTTACATGCATTGGAAAATTGTATAAATTTGTCTCGTCAAAAATCGCCGATTTCTGACTTGTTTTGGAAAGCGAGTTCTGAGATTCAATAATTATTAAAGTTCATCTACATCTATGTGTAGCTATACATCTACTGCTTGTCCAAGAACAAGATGAATGATTGGTAATCTTCCATGGGCCACTGCAAGCTCAATCCCACATTCATGAGCGTCGATCCAGACCACGTCTCGCTCGTCGTACCGTTGCCAACGGTGTACTTGGCCGTCGGGTCCAGGCCCTTGAGTTTGAGCAAGCCCGGCAGTGGCTTGAGCGTCGAGCGGATCTGGAAGGCAAAGAGCACCGCTGAACTGGCGTCTGGGTAGATAAACATGGCAGCGGGCCAGTTCGACTGGTCTGGCAATGCGAGCCGGTAAAAGTCACCATTGATCACCATCGGATTGATCTGCTGCTGTCTTTCGATAATGCCCGGAATGGCCTCTGTGTCGGCGGCATCGAGCTCCTCCGGGTCGAGCTCGAACCCGAAAGATCCACACATGGACGCGACAGCGGCGCGGAATGCAAGAGGTGTTGTCCGTCCAGTCTGCTGATTGGGCACGTTGCTGACGTGACAACCCATGGCAGACGGCGGGTACGGGTAGGAGGTACCGAACTGAATGAACAAGCGCTCTAGACCATCCGTATCGTCACTGGTCCAAGTCTGAGGCCAGTAGTGGTAAAGTCCAGGGTCAAAACGGCCGCCTCCGGAAGCACAACCCTCCCAAAGAATTTCTGGGTGAGCCGTGGTGAGATTGTCTATGACACGATATAGTCCAAGCATGTAAGCGTGGTCGGCAGAAGGAGAAGACATCTCGTGCATTCCACGGTTGTTATCCCACTTTACATAACTGATGGGTGCCGAGTCGAGCACCTTTTCAATAACATCAATGATGTAGTCCTGAACCTCGGGAAGCCCAACATTGAGGACTAGTTGATTACGCACGAGCGTACGGTAGTGGTCTCCCGCGTGCATGACCCAGTCTGGGTGCTCTAGATAAAGGTCTGATTCCGGGTTGACCATTTCGGGCTCGACCCAGATACCAAACTTCAGATTATCGGAGCCACTTGAGCTGTCGCCGCCCGTTGAGTTGACAGTGATGTTGGTGACTTCATTGACGAACGGTCCCAGGCCATCTGGAAATTTTCGTGGGTCTGGCGTCCAATCGCCAAGTCCGAGACTGTCATTGTCTCTGGGAAAGTCGGTACCAAACCATCCGTCATCCATTACTAGGAGACTGCAGCCAAGTCCAGCAGCTTCCGACGCCAGCTTGACCATGGCAGTCTCGTTGATGTTTGCACCAAGCCCTTCCCACGAATTGAGTAGCGGAGGTCTGGTCTCGTGAGTCAGGTTGGACCTGGATAAGTGATTTCTGTACAGAGAATGGAATCCTCGGGACATGCCACCGAGACCCTGTTCAGAGTACACTGATACCACCTCGGGCGATGTGAAAGTTTCTCCTGGGCCAAGGGGCCAAGACAAATGTAGAGGATTCAGACCAAGTAGTACTCGGACCCATCCAGTTGACCAGCGCTCAACGTCGGCTGCAAATGAGCCAGTGTAGATGAGTGAGTATCCGGTCGCAGGCCCAGTAAACTCGGTCGTGTCGGGTGGAGCCAAGGCGAGGAAAGGATTGTGGAAATGTGAAGAATAACCAGCGGTAGAGCGGAAGCCTTGCTCGCCGTACCCGACAGCTCGCCTGTTGATATGGTTCTCTGCTGCCCAATCACCATGTAGGTCGAGCATCTCCAGCTCCTGATTTGGCATGTCAATACTCCAACTACTGGCGCGCAAGATTGTTACACTTTGGTTCCCCTGATTCGTCACCTGAAAGCTGCGAGCAATGGCTCCGAATTGAGGGAAGATGGAATAGTGCAGATCTGCAGCGATAGATGAGTAGTTGTCAAACATATGAATCGTGAGTGTAGAGACATCGCCATCGCTGCCGAATGTCGACGGCAATCCAGGGAGAGATGGCTTTCCGGAGCTTATGTTGTAGCCTGTATAGGAGAAGGCAGATACCGTGTTGCCATCGGCATGCTCAATATGGATTGCGGGAACTCTAAAGTCACCGCGTCCAAGATCCGGGAATTCGCGACGACGAAAGGTATAGGTACCTGCCCAACCGCCCTCCTTACCATAGAAGTCGGGTACGGTCTCGGCAGCGTAGGCTCCCCAGTGGTCATGAACCAGATCCAATGTTTCATTGTCGACATGGAACTGATACGAAATATTGCCAGAAGAGAGGGAAAACGATGGACCATCTCCGACGGTTATCCCTGGAAAAGATGATCAACAATTGAATACAAAAGCACACCATGAGGACTGGACTGGCAATCACTTACACTGAGATTGCTCCGAATTATCTCTCTCCACGGCAAGACTCCATGACGAGCCTACGCAGAGCGACAAGACGGTCGCGGCAGCATTGAAGACAACCATTTTGGATTATCTCTCAACTCCTCTGCAACAATTCAGATTGCTTGTAGAATTAAAATCTCTTTTGTGTTCGCCTCTACTGCAGACCGGCAAACTTTCTTATAATCCCCCGCAGACCGGGGTCCAATTCCCCGCGATCCGGTGCCAAGCTACCCCAAGAATTCCCCAACCTCTCCAGAGCGCCGGTGACTCGCCCGAGAGGTTGATCACAGTTGCACAGAGGAATTACAGCGAGCAAATGGTGTGGTGATCGCCTCACCTGCAGTAGCGTGCCCACTACCGCAGTGGGTCAATGACAGCATGCTGCAGGCACACACTTTGGTGTCCCGCCACTTTTCCTACACTTTTCCGCATGGATTTGAAGTGAATATTGGACAAGTCTGACTTACACGCGAAGTCCGGAGCTGCCCATTGGTTCCCCAGTTGCCGTATTAGTGTACAAATTAATAAAGATGAGAAACTTGAATCAGACAATATACACAATGACTCCCATTGTAGAGCAGCACAATCTCTAGGGCTGCAAGTTCACCCATGGATGCAACTTCATGTCCCCTAAGACTCGTAGCGATTCGATAGCACGCCTGCAATCCAGACGGTAAAGATATATCCACAGTCAACAGTCAATCTGTAATGCGCCGACCCAATTGTGTGTTGTCATGTAAGTCGGTAATTACAGTGAATCCTTTTGATATCATCGAACCTGGAGATCGAACATGCCATGGCGGCGTGATGGGGACTACGAGATTTCACGTACATCACGTACATTTGCAGATGATTGCTTCACTCGAAGCCAATCAAGTCACCGAGGCAAGCAAGCACGGAACACGGACAGTATGGCTTCATACTTGGGTCACGCAATGTCCCAAAGATGGGGACCGCTGTGGGATAATACAGCGGCCGGCACAGGGAGCAACGGAACTTCACAAATTGTGTCAGCAATGATTAAGTCATCTAAGTGATACAGTATTCAAGGGATATGCACCTTTACCAAACGAGTCTCTCTCTAGGCCAGGCGTACACCAGCTTCTCTCCGTTTCTTCGTCTGCTGAGCAGTTGCAGAGCTCATGTTTGCATTCTGGCTCGAATCCAAGATGCTCTGCGATTCGCGTCGTTTCTCATCTTCGATCTTCTTTAGGCGCTTGTCCATTTTGCCCTTCGAGCTACCCTTGCCGTGAAACTGGTGTGAAAGCTGCCGGAAAGCATCTTTTTGATCCAAAGATCGACCGTGCTCGTCGACGTACTTGAGCTGCACGTTTGGCTTGTATTCGCGGTTGTATAACTCTGCCATTTGTCGGGAAGTCTGCTGGTCACGCATCTCATTCTGTCGACGGGCCCAGTCTTCTCTCTCGCGCACTGACATGCGGTCGAGTTTGCCGCTCGCACGATCACGCTCACGCTGAGAGCGGGCGTTCTGTTCAATAGCAGCTTCGCGTTTCTTCTTCTCCGCCAGGAAGGCTTGTTGATGTCGATATGTTTCGTTCAGCTCGTCAGCACCACTCTCTCTGATAACTTTGCGTTCGCGTAGCAATTGTAGTGCCGAGCCAATGCCCACTCCAATGGCTTTCTCTTCGTCAACGCCAGTCGTACCAAGATCTGCTGGGGTTGAAGTTTCTCGGGTACGGGCTTCATGCTCGGCATCGTCGGCATCCCGCATCTGCTCGTCATCATCGTCTGACTCATCCTCCATGGCGGTGATCATCTCTGGGTTGGGTGTCTTGGAGGTGCGTGGCTTGCGATCTTCTAAATCTTCCTTCTTCAGGCCCGAGACGAACTCGGAAATTTCATCAATGACAAGACCAGCACCACCTGCTTCAGGAGTGTTGCTCTCAGCTTCCGGAGTCTGTGCTTCCTCCTTGAGCTGGCGGGCGATGTCCTCAGGCCGCGTCCGCTTTCGCTTCTTCAATGCATCCCGTCGCTGAATAGCGAGGGTGGCTTGAAGGTCCTCATCATCTGCAAATGTCGTCTCTTCGGTTTTTCTCTTTCTGCTCACAAATCCGGCACCAGAATCAACATCCATGGAGTCATCTGGGACAGCAGTGTCGGGAAGCAAAGCGTCGTCATCATCAGCTGCGCGCTGGCGAGTAGCTTTCGACTTCTTCTTCTTTGGTTTCTTGACCTTGATTTCTGATATGTCCAAGTAATCAGAAGAGGGCTTCTCGTCGGTGAATAGATCCAGGTTGATTTTTCTGGCATTGCGGTTCTGTAACACTCCGCCAGATACACTTGGCTGAGCATTCTGCTCGGCAATTTGGTCGCCCAAAGTGAATTTCTTCATCTTCTTGCCGCTGATCTCGTCGTCATACTGTGCCAGTATGCTGCGTTCACCATCTTCATCGACTGCATTCGGGTCGTATACAGGCTTCTTCTTCTTGAGTTCAAGCTGCTCTTGGAGCTTTTCGCGGCTGCGTAGGTCAATGTTTTCGAGCTCGTCGTCATCATCTTCGCCTCCAACAATGTTAGAGTCTTTTAATGTGAGGATCTGTTCATCGCCATCTTCAAAGGCAGAAATCTCGTGAGAAACCTTGACTCCTGCTAGATCCTTGGACGTGTATTGGACTGCGGCGGCGGCCTCGGCCTCGGCGGCGGCCATCTCCGCTTCGAGCTTGCGCGCCTTTTCTATCCGCTTCTGTCGCTTCTTCTGGTTGATGAGCCATGCTTTGGCGTCCATATCATCGCCGTCTGCCTCGCCCAGGCCCTTGCCCTCGAGATTCTCGAATCGTTTTGCGGCATCTCTGGCCCTTCGAATGGCGGCATTCTTCTCCTCGCGCCGCTTCTTGGCTTCTTCAGCTTCTTGAACCTTCTTGTAGTTGTCATAGGCAGCGGCCTCTCGCGTTTCCAAAGTACTGGCCGCCTCCTCTCCCTCGCCATCAGAAGCAGCCTTTTCTTTGAACTGGGGACCGTCTTCGCCGGGAACGGGCAAAGGCTGCATGCCCGCCGCAATGCGGGTCTTGTTTATCTCTGCAATCGTGGCCGCGTCCATGTTGTCTGCGCTTGGTCGTGGTCTAGATGAGAGGTGGTGCGATTGAGTTGAATGGTCGATGACGAGATGCGACCGAGGCTGGCAGGCACCATAAGTTGGAGCTGGCTGCACAATCAGTCGCGATAAGAGTCAATGCATTCTTGACGCGCCAGCTTGGGTGGTCAGCGGCCTGACACCTGGCAAGTGCTTGCGGCACCCACCTAAACACTTGCCGCTTCGCCAGCGCCGGCAATAGAATTTGCAGGCGAGCGGAGCCAACCTGCTTAGTCACAGCTTGGCCCCACTAATTCTCTGCAAGCAAAAAGGTCTGCTTCCAAAATTTTGAGCTTGACTCTTTTTCCCTTTCTCTTCACACATCACAGGAGCTGTGCCTGGACGTCCTCTGCCTGCTCACGCGGGTTCAGAGTTGATGACCACGGCAGCTGAATAACTTATGGAACCGTCCTTTTTTACGTGACGTTCATCCTATTCACAGCATCCCAGAGCAAGTTGTTTGTAACCATGCATTTTCGGCCGTAAAAAGCCTTGAGAATGGTGGCCAGACACGGGCGTTATATTCCACCTCTGTTTGCCGAGATGATTCATCGTTGAGGCTCAGAATAACCATAACTAGCCTACATTCCAATATCCCTCGTAGATAGTATTTTCTCAAATTTCCAGGACTTCTGGAAGCGACCTGTTCTGCTTGGTCGAGATTTCAAGCTGTGACCAAATTTTCTTTTCAGCGCCGGCCAGCCTGAGCCTTGACGAGACGCGCTGCTACTAAAAGTCGCGTCTTGACACCCGCAGTCTTTACGCTCGCGGTCTTTACGCTCGCAGTCTTTACGCTCGCAGTCTTTACGCTCGCAGTCTTTACGCTCGCAGTCTTTCCATCTGATTATTCATCCATGCCAAGCGCGATATCTTCACGTGCTAACTGGTGGGATATTCTGCAGAACTCATCACTCAAGTGATTGACATTGCAAGCCATCATGACTACATTTCGGAGCGGCCTCACGGCCGTTTGCACAGAAGGACCGAGGGGTCCCGCTGTCCGCCCGAAAATGCTACCCATTCTTCCGTCACATCTTGCGAGGCCCCCAAGTGCTGCTTCTGCTGCTGCGTCTTTGTTGTCGCCGCTCTATTTTTGTCATTGCCAAGACAAGTAGGAGTTCGTCTTTACCTCGCATCTCACGTGGCATCTATCAGGAAGCGAGTGTCAGGAATTGCGCGTTCTTTCGTCGCATTGAGAGTGACCATCGCACGTTGACATGTTCGGCTTGCATTGATTTCATGTCCCTGGGTAAACACCAAACCATCGCAAAAAAATTCTGCTTGGTCCATCACATGCAAATATGTCGTGTCAACTCTTGGCCAACTCTTGAAGATTAGCCCCACGATGGCGTAAGATGCAGAAACCCTTGAATATCCGTACCTGTCACACAATAGAGTATAGCTCGCGCCTGTAGAACAAGCATTGCCCATAGCATAATTATTCCGCATCTCTACAGTACATAACCCGTACGAAGTACTTCGTACATCATTTTACTAGTCCTGATGCGACATGATACACCGCTGTCTCCAGTATTGGGCATCAGAACCTCAACATTTCACGCATACTCTGGAGGCTCTGAAGACATGTAAATTGCTGCTGTATTTCTCCATCGGTACGCTGTTCTCTCTTCATGCCATCCTAGTCAACTCGGTTCGAGCCGAATCCGGGCGATATCCTTTCCACGAACAGTCTAGGCTGGTCATAGAATATGGTTCGAGCTAAATCTGCTCGTCGTCCCACATCTATACTGGTGATGCTATAGCTGTCGGAGTTTTTCCCAGTCTACGCAGGTAGTTGTCGGAGTTCTGCCGTGTGTTCTTTTGGAGTAGGCCCTCCTTGCCCAACTCTAGAGCAGATGGGCAGCTTTCCGTGACTTGGAATCAATGAGATGTTTGCTGTCGACTTCTATCACATAACTATTTGCAAACCCCATACTCGACTTGAAGGACTCTTCTGCGAATTCCTAGTCGGCTACTCACATAAATTCCAGTCTGATCCATTGACATTATGTAGCTCCCTTTTCTGGCAAAGGCGTCCTCTGAAGCCAGTCTAAGTAAAAAACGTAGGGGCTCCTCCTATTAAACATTGCGGGGGACCGTTCCCCAACTGGGATTCCCCGCAAGCCACCATATGCCCTCCGTACTTTTCTCCAGCTGTTCACGTCACACAACCCCAGACGATGCACTCCACAACCTCACGGAGCTGCTTCCCCTTTTCCTTCAACGCCCGCCTGCATGTACTATACACTTGAACTACTGCCTGAAGCGGCCCGATTCACACTCGTCTAGGCACATTGGCCTACCAAGTCTGACCCTGATCTCCAGGCCCTGAACAAGACTTATTTTCACGGAGAGTGGTGTTCACAGGGTCTGATTTCTAAACTCCGGGTCCAGTATCGTCACCAGACTAAGGTCGACATCTCGCTTAGCTAGACTCCAAGGCCGGATACGGCCTCTCAAGGTGCCCGATACGGTGATCTGGAGTCTGCACATCCACTTTCTTGGAGAAGTAGTCTGCCCATTCCAAGGAGTTGAATCGGCCCTTTGACACCGCAATATCAGGCCCGGAGGCCTGTGGTGTTCTAGGCGAACCGACCGGTAGGAACCGAGGGTATTCTATAGTAGCACAAATCGGGACGCCCACGTGGGAGGTCTCGTGTATATAACCTCAGATGGAAGTTACGCAGATCTCTTCCTCACTCGTGAGCAATTCCACGTCACTCGCTCTTCCTACAATGCATGCTCTAAGCTCCCTTCTTCTCCTAGGCGGCTATGCTGCTCAGGTCGTCTTTGGCCGGCCGGATCCCGAAGCGGTCCGTTTCAAGCGAAAGGCCGATGTGCTGAAGAGAGATGTCGACAGCTTCATTGCTACCGAAGAGCCAATCGCATATGCACAGATTCTATGCAATGTTGGTCCCAGCGGGTGTCACGCCTCTGGAGTTGGCTCCGGCCTCGTGCTCGCGTCTCCTTCCCAGTCTGATCCTGACTGTACGTAGTATTTTCTGATCTTCTGGACATAGCTGACTTATTGTACAGACTATTACCACTGGACAAGAGATGCTGCTTTGACCTTCAAGGCTCTCATTGACAGATTCGTCGAGAACTACGATGCGGACCTTCAAACCGAGATTACCAACTGTGAGTGACCATGTTGATGGTTGTTGAGGACAGTGGTCGCATCCGGTTGCACCGAGACGCATACATGAACTTGATCATTCAACTGACCTGAACTCTATAGATATTACTGGACAAGCTCGGCTCCAGACAGTTTCGAACCCGTCTGGCTCTCTATCAGATGGTTCCGGCCTCGGTGAGCCCAAGTTCAACACAGACTTCAGTGCATTTACTGGGGCATGGGGGCGTCCGCAACGGGATGGTCCAGCACTTCGTGCCACTGCTCTCATCACTTACGGCAAGTGGCTTGTCAACAATGGGTATACCTCAACCGCTACCAGTGTCGTTTGGCCCATTATCCGCAACGATCTTCACTACGTTGCTCAATACTGGAACCAGACTGGTTTTGATCTTTGGGAAGAAGTACGTAAATAAAGTTTTCAAGGCTTCAGATTAGCATGCATTGCGGCACAGATAGGTCCAAGATCTAACTTTTGTTTAGGTACAAGGAAGCTCGTTTTTCACCATCGCCGCTCAGCACAGAGCTTTGGTCGAGGGCAGCAACTTTGCCGCTCTTGTCGGCGACTCTTGCTCCTACTGCGATTCCATTGCGCCGCAAATTCTCTGCTTCCAGCAATCGTTCTGGACGTCCGGTGGCTACATCAACTCCAACATCAATGTCAACAATGGTAGAACAGGCAAAGATGCCAACTCCGTGTTGAGCTCCAACTCTGGCTTCGACCCTAGCCTCGGTTGTGATGCCAATTCATTCCAGCCCTGCAGTGACAGAGCTCTGTCTAACCACAAGCTCTTTGTTGACTCATTCCGCTCAATCTACACGATCAACTCTGGAAAGGCCGCTGGCACAGCTGCTGCTTGTGGACGGTATGCTGAAGATAGCTACTATAATGGCAACCCGTGAGTTCTCATGACTTTTGAACCTGACAGAGGAAGAATGAGTCTAACCAGATAAATGTTTAGATGGTATCTGAACACTCTCGCTGCTGCCGAACAGCTCTACAATGCACTCTACGTCTGGGACCAGCAAGGCTCAATCACTGTTACCTCAGTCTCGCTCAACTTCTTCAAGGATCTGTCCTCATCCGTCACGGCAGGAACCTACGCTTCTGGCTCAAGCACTTACACCACTCTCTACAACGCTGTCCTCGCATATGCTGATGGCTTCGTCGACAATGTTGCTACCTATGCCATGAGCAATGGATCGTTGTCGGAGCAGTACGACCGAAACACTGGTACACCCCTTTCAGCACGCGACTTGACTTGGTCATACGCCGCGCTTCTCACTGCCGCCGCCCGTCGTGCTGGCACCGTCCCTGGTAGCTGGGCTGATTCCAACAAGCTCGCGACATCGATCCCGAGCTCTTGTTTTGCTACTTCCATCGGCGGTAGCTACTCCGCGGCCACCCCAGCTTCATTCCCCACGGGTCAAACCCCAAGTGGTGGCTCCGGCACCACCACCGTCAAGCCTACGACCACGACCAAGACCACGACCGCCACGTCGACAACCACGACGGCAACGTCCTGCGCGACGGCTACCAACATTGCTGTCACCTTCAATGTGCTGAAGACCACCACCTACGGAGACACTGTCAAGGTTGTCGGAAGCATCTCAGCGCTCGGCAGCTGGGCCCCGGCCTCGGCCATTGCTCTTTCGGCCTCTTCTTACACGTCGTCGAACCCGCTCTGGAAGGGTACAGTCACCCTCGCCGCCGGCCAGACTATTTCATACAAGTACATTGTCGTCAGCAGCAGCGGAACCGTTACCTGGGAGTCTGACCCCAACCGCAGCTTGACCATCACTGCTAGCTGTGCCGGTACTCAGACCGTTTCCGACACGTGGCGATGAATGGTGCCAAGACCTTGTAAAGTTTGAGAGGTTGATGATTTATGATCTTTTTCGGTTTGGTGCATTCTAAATAAATTTGGCAAGAGGTTCATCACTGCTGTTGTTCATCAAACAGTATCCTTTCTTGTATTGGGACTAGGATACGTCATGGTTGAAGATTTCTTGTACTGTACTGGAGAGTTAGTTACTACTGTACGATGTTGATTTGCATGACTGTAAAAAATCAAGTATGCATGAAATGGTCTTCGAACAATTCTTTTGACTCGTGCAGCGCCGTTCGAACGTCTATGCTTTTGTGATCTAGACACTTTCGCCAACTCTAGTGCTCACATTCACTTTACAGTTTTCCTCTGTCTTAAATGAGCTGTTCTGAAGTAAGACCGAGCACGTGTCACCAGATTGGGAGTCGTCAAGGAACTTTATCCACACGGAGCCAATGGAGCTCTATCAGATTGTCATGTTTCTTATCCATCACGCTCAAAGCCAAAGTTCTACCGAGCCGCAACTCTCTTTCCAATAGATTCAAGCTCCTTCATCAAAGTCTCAACGGCCCACTCGAATGACGTCTCCATATCCACATCAAGTCCTGCGTTCGACTGCGCCAAGATGCCCTTTTCCACCAAAACTTCCGTCTTGAGGTTGGCCTCGACATCACCACCCTCGAAGAGCCAAGCGTGCGCCTCGGCGTAGTTGGGCCAGACAATCTTGTCCACGTATCCGGGCGGGTCGGCCCAGAAGCCCTCGAGGGTGACGTAGCCGTCGCGGGCGGCGCGGCGCTGCGTCGCCTTGGCCCGGCTCACCAGCAGGAACAGCTTGACGTCCAGCAGGTCCATGACGCCCGCCATGTTGGCCGAGTATAGCAGGAAGCCATCCAGCAGGCAGACCTTGATGGCGGCGCCGCCGACGAGCAGCTCGTGGCCCGGCTGGCCCGGCTGCGTCCACGCCTCTACCCGGCTCTTCATCTCGGCGATCTTGGCATCCGATACTGGACACTTGCCCACCGAATTTTGATCCTCTTTGGAGTCTACAAAGGGCTGTTCAATATTGGCATTATTAGTCATTTGCCTTTCTGAAGAGTGTCTATTGGTATAGAAATGGCTCGCTTGGACGTATTCACAAAACTGCCCAAGTCATCGATGCGCTCCAACACTGACCGGAAATGTACCCTCGGCACGGATGTGCTTCAAGGCCTTGATCATGTCCGGGATCGAGAGGGAATCGGCAGAGTCCCAATCCACCAGACCATCCCGAGTTGGTAGCCTGTATGCGCGCTTTGCGGTCAGAATCCAGCCGTCATCTTGGTTTGCGAGAACCCGCCATTTGTTTGCTCGGGAGTTATGTTGCGACCTACTCGACCTCGGGTTTATAGAAGTCATCCTCATGCAGGATAAATGTGCTTGGAAAGATGTCGCGGAGCAGGCGAGCCAGGGTCGTCTTGCCGCTCGACGAAGCCCCGCTGATCCCCACCAGAACCGCCTTCTGCTCTGTCATGATGGCTCTGTGACCTCGGAGCTGCGGTGACGGTAGTAACCGAGATAAGCGCCGCGACACTATAAAATGAAGGCAGTGTCTCGGACAAGGTGCTGAGCGCTGAATGGAGTCCTCGCTGCAAACACGTGAGAGATGTAGAAATGTAGGTGCCGGCCGACTTTGGCGCCGGTCAGACGCAAAACCGGGCGACTACTGGCGGTTCTGGACCCACTAATCACGGAGGCGGTAGTCCTATCTCAAAGATGAGTCAGTCTTCAGCGACTGACATTTCTGTAATTTTTCTTGAATCAATGTGATCTTACACATTCACAACTTCTATTACTGATTGGTCTGCCTTACACTTCCACCCAAAATATGAGAAAAGATTTTGTCGTAAAGATGGAGGGTATACTTTTTGTACTTTGTCTTCGTGAATCGTCAGACATCCCCTAAAGCCGTATTACTCCAAATCCGTCTCCATTGTAATAATTATTGATTGATGGAGATAAGCTATGTGAGTATTACCCATCTCGAGACAGCAATATCAGCCGTACTTGGCAATCAACCTCTTCATTATGCTCATTGCACCGCTCTTGTATCCTCCACCGAACATGGCCCAATGGTTGAGATGGTGATAGCTGCAACATTTTTAGTGGAAACTCTTCCTTGCGTACGAGTTCGAGACAACATACAGTTCGTACAGGGCGACTCTATCTTCATACTCATCTCTGGGCTCGCATTTTGGTACCAGAGTCTCGTATTCCTTGAAAAAGCTGCTGCCAAACCCACCAAACATCCTCATGATGCCCAGCTCATACTCGGAATGGCCGTAGACAGCTGAAGGGTCATAGACGACTTCCTCTGAGCCGCCCTGACCTCCAATCCTTCCGCGGCCGTGATTTCCACTCCATAAATCGCCGTGAATTACCACAGGCTTGACATCTTGGAGATGCCCGTCGCCCAATAATCTCGGGACCACTTGACTCGCAGTCCTCTCGACGGCGTTGCTCAGCTCGGCGTCGGATCCGTGTAACTTGATTCCTCTTGAAATAATACTGCGCAGCCGGTTGTTTGCATAGAAGTCGGCCCACGACTCGGCCCAAGAGTTGTCTTGAGGTGTCTTACCACAGCAGGTGGTGACTGGAAAGCCAAACATGGGTTTATTGTAGCCATCTGGGATGGGCGCCGTAGTTGTGTGTAGTTTGGCGAGTTTCTTGGCCAGCGACTCGCCAGATCCCCCCGGTGCAGAGGAGCCCAGCTCCAGGAAGTCGGTGACCATGAAAAACTTGCCTGCAGATTCCCTCATGGCGCCATGGGCGTAAGACCTAGGACAAAAGCTGGGTACGGCGTTATTGATGGCATTGAGCGACGCGTGCTCGCCTATGTATGTGTTCATGTGTGAGTGACTAATAAAGGATGGGAGCCTTGAGAGGCATACGTACCTTGAAACATGAGTTCCGCATCTGGCCCTGATCCGGTCTTGACAAAATAGTTCGTCTCTTTTCCATCGACTGTCGTGGATATCTTGAAAGTTGAGGCAAAACCCGAGCCACCATGGGACCCAATCTTGGTCGCTGCTGGATCGAGACCCAAAGCATCAAGGATGGCGGAATCCACATTGGGTGCCATTGCGCGTATGAATGTCTCCTCTAAAGTCGGCCAGATCAGATATGTAGCTGTTTGGTAAATGTCCAGGTAGCTCAGCAACCACAGAACCACAACCACTATGCTGGATTGGAACCACTTCAGCTGTTGACAAGGACTCTAGCGATTCAATCACCTTGTAAGCGTTGACAACAAGTTCTGTTCCGCTGCAGTTTCAATCACGATGTATGGTAGTTCTCGATATCATGTATTCAGCTTAGACCACAAGTGCCTAGGGCAATAGAAGCCAAAGCAGATGGATTTGTGTTTATTTTAGGAGATGGGCTCAAACTCTACCGATGACGTTAGCCTGCCGTGTGTAACGGCGCCGGGGGGCATTTCTGCGGATGGTGGGGCAACTGAACCGTTACCACCACCAAACCGTTGACCTCAGTCAGCGTCTCCAACCCCAATTTGTTCTCTTTATGGCGTTTGATTTAGAAGGTTCCTCAGCCCTGTCCGATTTTCTGAGAAACCTGCATGAACCTTCGCGGTATCTACATTGGAGTACTCAATGTCTCGGTCTCAAAACCCCAACGTTTGAAGCACCAGCCGCTTTTTTCTCGATTGTTTGACTGGATGACGGCTGTCTCTGTCTGTTCAAAGCTTCTGCCATATACCACCGTACTATTTTTGTACAAAGACAAGCTGGAACAAAGCTCTCTAACCCCTCGACCAACTACATCTTGGTGTTGATTGAGCATCGGAACAAAGTGGCACGCGATCAGATTCCGTACTGTAGCGTACAAATTCGAGTCTTGGCCTAGAGACGGAGCTCTCATTTGGACTTGTCGAATTGAGTGACTGCTGTAGCGAATGTTAGCAATAAGCCCCAAGGAGGAATTTGAACATAATCGAGTGTACCTACTTTGGCGTGACGATTGTCATTATTGAAACAGCTTGCGCAAGGGCAAATGTTGGATGAAGTTGAAGTTGTTGTGGACTGCTGGAGGAATTGTGCCCGCCACCACGCGCGGATCTCAGTCTTGGACGACATTGTGGACATACGTAGTATAACAGACTCGAGAAATAAAGAGATTGAAGCTTGAACAATGAAAAGAAAGTAGAGAAGAGTGAAAACCCGTTTGTTGAGCAGCCGTTTGTGTTATTAGAAACCGAGCCAGTAACACAGCTTAACTCAAACCAGCCGAAATAGTAGGACGATTACAGAAAAAAGCTTCGGCTAGTAGTCAGAAATGTCAAGCCTTTTTATACCTAGAATAATCTAAGAAGCGAAGGTCAAGGAAAAGACAGGCCAGGAGACTGTATAATGCACCGTCCTGGCCTTATGGACCCTTGATACGACACTGGGGCCAAGCAAATAAATCCCAGCCCAGTGCGACTTTGCTTGCAGCCACGCGCGCACGCCATCATGTATCACGGGGTGCCTCCTTTTTCGCTGTTTTCATACCAATGTCCGTCTCTTATCTAACCCCCAGGTAAGCGCAAACCCATGCTTGAAAGGGGAAACACCAATCTCGCTCGTCTGGACTGCGTCTAGACCATGACAGCCAAGCTTCGCTGTAAACTACACAAGAACTCGGCTTGCATGCACTATCACAGCCAAACGGACTACCCAGGCGGCTTGGCTCCAGTTACTCGGGCTGCCAAGACCGTTCCCGCGGACTGCCCAGGGCGGTGGCTGTCATGTCTTACCAGTCAGCCGATGCATTTCATGTCGACACCTTGTTACGTCCGTGCCGCACGAATGGAAGCGCGAAAAAGGAAGAGTTCGCAGGACTGTTGAGATTGTCACGGGTGGTCAGACCAGAGCCGCGACAGTGGCAGATACACAAGGCTCGCGCCCCCAATTGATCGAGGCTACCTTGGCAAAAGGGTTGCGTTTGGAGGACTTCAATATCTGCATCAGAGTCGGATTGCATGGTAAAACCACGGACTTGCCCGCGGTAGATCTACAATGGGGGCACTTTCGAGATCCCAATCGTGGGGTCGGTTACGTGTTGCTGAATGTGTCCGGTGCAGGTGTGGTTGGGGTGATTGGTAGCCGGCTGCTACTATACCCCAAATTTGTCCCCCATGTCATGCAACTCAGTTCTTTCAAGTTCACCACCGTGCAGTACGTTGGTGTTGGGTTACTTCAATGCATGGCTTTTCACTGCCTATCATGGTGACACAGCATTTGCCTTGTTGGACGGCTCATACTACCTGGGCATTCATATTTGATACCTGAGTGGCACTTGGTGCCATCCAAGGACTCTGATGACAAAAACATGTCTGATCAATTCTTCATAGCCTCGAATATTCGAGAAACGAGTCCCAGTAAAGAAAATAAAGGGTGACACAATGCCTCCACGCCGGAAATATGTTTGTCACCGGTGAAGGCTGTCTTTGTAGCACAAAGAATGTAAGAGCAGGGCTGTGACTGAGTCATGCATGGAGTATTGCCTTTCATCTCTTTATACACCATGCAGCTTTTGCTCGAAGCCTCGCTGACGCAGCGACACTGCTTTGTGAGGTGGGTTGGGTCAAGAAAATAGAGTGTAAAATGTGGCTTCCTAGTGCAGCGGCTCTTGATTCATAGTGTCTAAGACTGTCATTTTCACCTGGTCGGAGAAGAACGATATCAAGAACATCTCAACATCGCTTTAATCATCTGGATATGCTGATTCAGATAACAAGTCACACACAGTTGACTGGTCAATGATGAAATACTATATGGTCTGTTCTACTACGTTCCAAGTCGATCAAATAGTTTAGGTCAGAGCTCGTAAAAAAACTGAAATGACCCTGATGTTCTCAATTTTATTCTGTGAGTCAATTAACAATGCATGGAATGATCCTGATCCGGATTTTGCTCTGGTGAAGACTGAGTCTATACTGGCAAGAGTTAGCAATCGAGCGGCAGATTGGTTTAGTGCTACCTCCTGTCATTGACAAATCCTTCCTATATTGACCTAGATATCGGCATCGCCTATTTGTCGTCAACCTTTCAGCTTGGCCATTTGCATTTTCGGGCTCAAGAATAGCCACCAGCAAAAGAGTGGGATACCCACTCATGTCGACTGAGGTTATGGGAAAGTGAGGCAACCGCTTCGACAATTGGAAAGGTCGACTTCGAAATTCAGCATCATGTCCAACACTGAAACCCTGGAGGCATACCCGATTCCAGCGTGGGATATGAACAAATGGCCCGAATACCCCGAAACCCGATACTGGAGCGATCTGACATATCATCCTGCAAGGCGACCATTCTATCCATTTGTGCGTCCTACATCGTCAACGATGAACTATGGGATCGTCACTCGGTATCCAGGTAGTCGCACGCATGCAGTGTTAACCCAAGACCGCCGCGCAGAAAGCCTAGTCAGGGACATGGAGTGGCGAAAGACACAAGAGTACTGGTGGAAACTAGTCGACGGACAACGGACGGAAGACTTGAATGGTGAAATGCATCAGCAGCGGCAAAATGGTCAGCTCATCAAGGAGGCTCCTCCAGACCAAGAAGCCAAGCACTTCCAACAAGATTGGAAAGCCTCTTCCATGGAATTCGCCACAAGAAGGAAACAGTACTTTTGTAGCCTGGCAACTCTCCTCAATGTCTCCCAAATTATCATTATCAAGAGTTATCAGGCCGCTCTAGCCGTGGTGGATTGGAGTTTCCCATGCTGTCTTTTCATCTCGTGGGCGGCTCTTGTAGGCGGCACTTTGTTCACCTTTGTATATGCTCTTACTTGGAGGCAATGGGGCATCGACGCCTGGGAGTCTCGGTCATATTCCTTGTGGTGGGAGAAAGTACTGCGCTTTGGTAGTGACGACGATGCATCTCAGAATGGTGTCTGGGGGTCGTAAATGATTGCATAGTTTTGACATGTTTGCTAAAGCCAAACTAATCACATCAATAAAACCAAGGGGAAGCAGACGCTTGAAAGATCAGTCATGGGCCTCTCAACTTTTTAAACTGATTTGGGCCCCCAGCAGTAGCAGTAAAACCAACTTGTAATACGTAGTAGAAGCAGATCCAGCTGTCTAGGTGGTCGAAGAGAGATACAACTATTCGGTCACTCAGGAATTTGATGGTATTCAGTTGTAATCATTATGCATCTACCAGCAAAGAAATACACACGAATGGATGTATTGCAATCAACCATTGACCGCCCAATTCTAATGCACAGTTCGTCCTATCACACATCCTAGGTTCTCGTGTCTGAAAAAGTTAGTACAGTTTACCCCGTTCTATTGCCCGTCCTTAAATACCCAAGCTGAACTCGACACCGACATCGATATCACGCGCTATTATCCAAATTAGCATTTGTCACGTCTATACTTCAGCGGAAAACTTACCCATCTTCACAACCTTGGAGAGCTGCACTGATCTCTCAGCAGCGCTCTGGAGGTCGTCGATTGAGAAGATCTTCATGCCAGACTCGTTGATGAGCTTGTGAGCCTGCTCCATGTTGGTGCCTTGCAGACGGGCGATGATGGGAATCTTGAGGTTCATGCTCTGGACGGTGTTGATGAGACCCTGGGCAATAGCGTCGCATCGGACGATACCACCAAAGATGTTGACAAAGATGGCAGTGACCTTGGGGTCACTGGTGATGAGCTCGAAAGCCTCCTTGATGGCGGCGGGAGTGGCACCACCACCGACATCCAAGAAGTTGGCGGGCTGACCACCGTTCAGCTTGATGATGTCCATGGTAGCCATGGCAAGACCGGCACCGTTGACCAGGCAGCCAATGTCACCATCGAGCTTGATGAAGTTGAGGCCAGACTCGGCAGCGCGGACCTCCTCGGCATCCTCCTGGGTGGTGTCGCGCCACTCAAAGACCTCCTTCTGGCGGTAGTCGGCATTGTCATCGAAACCAAACTTGGCGTCCATGCACATGACCTTGTGGTCCGAGGTCTCGGACAGGGGGTTGATCTCGATCTGAGTGGCATCCTTCTCGAGGAAGATCTTGTAGAGCTTCTGGATGGTGTCCTTGGCGTCCTCGATGCACTGCTCACTGAAGCCGAGCTTGGTGGCGATGCCGCGGGCCATTTCGTCGGTGACACCAGTGTTGATGTCAACGTGGGTGGTGATGATGGCCTCGGGGTTCTCCTTGGCGACACCCTCAATGTCCATACCACCTTGCGACGAGGACACAATGACGGGGCCCTGGGAGGCACGGTCCATCAAGATGGCGAGGTAGAATTCCCTACGGGCAAACTTGCGCTCGCAAATGTAGACGGAGTTGCAGAGGCGGCCAGCCGCACCAGTCTGCTTTGTGATGAGCTTGTGTCCAATCATCTGCTCGGCGAACATCTTGGCCTCGGTCGGGGAGTAGATGACGCGAACACCACCCTTCAGGCCGTTATCGAAGCTACCCTTTCCACGACCACCGGCAAGAACCTGGGCCTTGATAACCATGTCGTCGTTTCCGATCTCCTTGGCGATCTTCTCGGCTTCGGCGGCAGAGAACGCGTTGGAGCCCTTGGGGACGTCAATGCCATACTATAGGGCAAGAAGGTTAGAATGCGCCATTGGTTGCAAAAGAGGTAAGTTGTTAGGTCGCGGCTAATTTACCTTGCGCAGGAGGTCGGCAGAGAGGTACTCGTGGATGCTCAGATTCCTTCGTTGTTGCTGAACGAGGCTGGGGAGTCTGGAGGACAGCTGGGGCTGTTGGTGCAAAAGGTCAGCATTGTTGTTGGCAGAGTACTAGAAAACAGGAGGTTTCCTATCGGATTTTTCGCGTTCGCGCATTACCTTGGCAGCTGATCGAAGGGCCGTAGCCGCAGCTCTGCTGCGAGCAAAGTTGAACATTTTGACAAGAGAATGTGCTGAGATGAGATGGCCGTGGGTTGTTGAATGTGATGCGATGCAGGCCCACGATAGAAGAATCGTTGGCAGCTGAGTGATTAGGGGTCGAAATGGGCGAGGTGTTTAACCTTGGATGCTCGGCACGATGCTATCATACACAAAAAACACAAGCTGTCCCTGGTTGAGCTCGTCGCCCGGCACGGGCCAGTTTCATTCTTAGCGGTATTTCCCGGCCTAATCGTGACAAGAGTGGAGCCTTTTCCGACCTCAGTTTGCGCTGCCAGTGGAATAAACTTTCGCCGGGGAGCCGCTGACCTATCAATAGGTAAGACACGGCCCGGTGGCTCAAGTGCTTATCGTTGACTGCAGAAGGTACCCCAGGTCGAATGCACATGTGTACAGTACAGCATTCAATGCCTGCTAATCAACCAATCACCTTTCCCATGCCATCAATACTATGTGCCACTGTCAAGCAAATTGACTAGAGTCATATGTATTGATTCTCAAGTCCCTGCTGAGTCCCCTGATTCCTCTATCGAGATCATCCCGGTTGCAGCCGCCCAGATATCCTGCGATTGGCGATCAAAGTAATAGAAATGATGTTCACCTCGAGTTTTGTGAATCTATCTACATACAAGTGCCCCACATTACTCCCTGGCCAAATGTCTATGATTGAGTTGCTGTATAGAATAGGAGATCATACGCCTGCTCAATCGACCAATTGAAATTACTCGTCGCAACCTGATCAATATCCATGTCCGTCATATCAAAGTCGGGTATTGGAGATCCCAGAGTGAGCGGAACTTCGGACTCAGTTTTCCGTCGTATGTGAAGTTTACCGAGAAGAGGTACGTGTAGAACCGTGTCACCTTGGACAGTGTTACTGCGACTTGCTCCCAGAAGATCCGTAAGCGTCTGTATAGCCCTGAGCGCCTGGTCGGCAATGTCAGATCTGGGGTTCTCCGATTGATGTTCCATGGCTTGGACAACGTCAGTAATCAGCTTCATACTGACTGATGGCGCGTCGCTTCTTGCTCCTTTGTCGTAGTCATAGGCTATGCAGGAGTGATCGGTGAGCAGTAATACCACTGCCGCTGCGAATATCTGGAGATCCATGATTCGTTGTATGAAGTAGCCTTTCAGTATTAGAGGGTACACATCGATGTAGCCTTGTAGCAGTGTCCGACAGGCTCCTATACATGCAGCTCGGCTTCGCAGCCCTTGTTCTGACAGGTCTTGTTGCAGTACCAAAGGGAGGTGAAGTCTCAATGTCACATAATAGTAGAACTGCCTCATCAATCGATTTGACAGGGAGAATGTTGACTCATCGGACCACCAAGCCTCTGGCATCTGGCTCGCCAAATCATGCAGATCGCCTTCTCGTTCCGAAATTGCGAGTTGGAGTTCTGTCAAAGAAGTGGACTGGTTTCTCAGTTCGCCAGGTCCATTCATGTCGAGAGCCAGATTGGACAGTCGGAGCACAAAATTTGGAGGCACAACCTTTCCATTGACAAATACAGGCTCTGACTGACCAAGATCGTAATTCTGTGTTACCGAGGGAAATCCCAAAAGCATATTTTGAAATCGCTCGGCGGCGCAAATTTGCTGCCACAAAAGTGAACGAGGTCTCGCCCGGGGTAGGCCAAGCAGTTCCGCAATGGCCAGAGCCCGACGGAGTAGCAAAAATGCTTGCACAAAGTTCCCGTGTGTCAAATACCTGCCATTATCCTTTGTTAGCTTTGGCGCTGGTTCAGCATTGCTTGACAGTACCTACAACCGAACCAGGAGGGCCATGGTTGCTATCCCATCCACAGAAGTCATTAATTGGTCGCGTGTAACAGCACTCCTCTCCACAGATTCTGCCACCATGCGAGAATAGGCAGGTCCGTTCATGGGTCTTCTATTGCGCACTATTATCTGATGTTGAGATCCTGCACTATGCTGCGCTGTTATAGCAACTATCAGGAGCCACGATGCGACAGTCAGGGTGTTGGCTGTTGGGCGCAAGACATCATCGTAGCGCGAGAGGATTTCAACGCCCGACTTGATGTCTGTCATGATTGGAAAGACATCATGTAACAATGTGAGCCATCCTGATGATGCATCAGCCAGTAAGATGACTTGTTCCTTGGCAGGAACAAGTGACTGGAGCGTAGCCGTCGTGGCACTGGAGAGTTGTGTAGCCACAGTGCTAGATCTGCTCATAGCATCATTGTCCGACGAATTCAAGATGCTATTATTGAAAAGAGCATTGAGATACGAGGGCCGCATAGGCAACGCAATATCAGAGCATGTATCCGTTTCTCCAGCCTCGGAGTCGGAGGCAGAATATTGCAAGATCAGATCAGGGTCTGTGCCAACAGTCGGTCGTTGTAAATCTCGTACAGCCTCAGTGAGATGCTGGACCTTGCCCTCCAACCATGAGATCCGGTCCCGTGTCTTTCTTGATGGCTTGGATGTTGAGGGGGATGACAATGTCTGAGGAACGCACTCGAGAAACCGCTCCTCGCATCTACGGCATGATTCCGCAGTCTCCGAAGATCGTGAACAGCGAAGCTTACGTTTCCGGCACTCGACACAGGAACGCGCGCCCTTCCGTACATTGCGTGTAGCAGTATAGCCTGCCATGAGGACAGTGTGTCTATTCGCCCAGCGTGATCGTTGGACCAAGTCATAGACCAATAATTGGAACGGGGGTCTTAGGATGAGCTGATTGCAAGAATCATCAATCAGCGGTTGTATGAGTTCAATAGCGCCAGTTTCGTGAAACGGAACGTGCTCATACATAGAAAGCATTCATAAATAATTGTAAGGAGATTGAAGACTACATCTATGTCGAATTTGTTTTGCCAATAGCTGGACCTTTGGACTGAAGCTAGTGCGGAGACTGACTAGTAGACAGACGGGGCCATCGGCGTATTTACTCGCGTTGGTTCGTCCGCGGACATCTTCTTCGTCCGCGCAAAGGAAATATAATGCATCAATGAGCCCCTGAAATAACTGAAAGAGAAAGTTTATTTTGAGAATGAACACTGGTATATTTATGTATGATAACAGACTTTACATTCTTTTTATTGGTTATTGCAGCCTCTCAGACGACGTAGTTATACCAGAATGGCTTCATTTGGTTCGACATCGGTAAGTGCATAGTCCCATCATATCCAGAGGCAAAACTAAATGCTAAGGGCTGGCTTCTGATAGACAGCTATAGTCGGAGGTCTGCCTACAACTTCCGTCGACACCCCGATTTGTGCTGTATTTCTTGTTTTTTACCTTTCGGGTGCCATCCTACATCTTCGCATCTTCATACAGAATCGTCGCCGGTCTCACAAGTTTCTCATCACATGGATGCTCTTTGTCTTTTGCGTCATACGCTTAGTCACTTGTTCTATGCGCATTGCATGGGCATCGAATCCGACAAACTCCAAGATTGCTATCGCAGCTCAAGTCTTCAATAATGCCGGCATTCTCATCATTTATATTGTCAATATGATATTTGCTCAGCGAATTCTACGGTCCAAACAGCCAAAACTAGGATGGAATGGACCATTCCGTTTCGTCTTCAAGATACTCTGCGGTCTCATTGTCGGCACATTAATCATGGGTATCACTGCTCTGGTCATATCCATAAACACGACAAACATACACACATTGCGGGCTATACGTGACGTTACCCTTGCGAGTTCGACCTACGCGTTGGTGATCTCGGTCTTTCCATCATGTATGCTCGCCGCTGCGTACCTGCTTCCAACTTCACCTGAGGAGGAAGGTTTCGGTACCGGGGCCCAAGGCAGAAAGATGGTGGTCCTTGTCATTTCATGTCCTCTCGCTATCATCATTGCTGGCTTCAAGACTGGTACAGCTTGGGAGCCAACACGCTCTGCGCTCGATCCAGCTTGGTTTGACTCCAAAGCTGCGTTCTACTGTTTTGACTTCATGCTGGAAGTCATCATTCTTACGACATTCCTAATGTTTCGTGTCGATAATCTCTTCTACGTACCAGATGGATGCAAAGGCCCAGGAGATTATACACGACTTCGTCAACAAGACACCAACAGCATTGAGAAAGTCTGATAACGCATCTCTCGCAGGCTATCGTATCTAGACTTTTGCAAAGAGAGTTGTGAGAATGGCATAGACAAGGGAAGTCCGATTTCGCTAGATATTGCTGAATTCAAAATTGAAATATTTGCCAGTTCAAGGCAACCCCTAAGAATGTAAAAGTACGAAGTAATATGAACAATATTCGTGAAACGCTTTTGCAAGTCTATTGTTCCATTTTTACCCCTTGTACACAGCTAATTTATTAAGTATGCTGGTGCGCGATCCATTATGCTATCCGTATAAGTAATCTATGGATTTTCTGAATTGGCTGCCCGTACGATCCAGCATGAACTTGTTCGAGACGACGTAGACTTTTCCGTGTAACCCCTTGAAATCGTTAGGCCATGAAGAGTATTGTTCATAAACTGTATCTCCAAGCGTTTCAGCTAAACTGAGACAACTCAATCGACTTTCAAAAGACCCTTTGCACGGTATTTGTCCAGCAAATTGTAGCCAGCCATCTCCTTTGCAGTTAAGGGATACGGCGACTGGCGATCGCAACAACTGAGAATTGGTACGGTGATGGTCAATGCAGTTGCGAGGAAGAAAGCCCCGAGTCCAAAGATCCAATCCATCGCGTGGATCAGCTGGTGGTCCTGAACATACGCAATGTAGTAGATGCCAATAGGCAAGTGCAGTAATAGAGCGCTTGCGACCCCCGGATTGTAGGCAGTGTTTGCCTTGATGTTCATGACCAGACCATGTCCAATAACCTGAAAAAAGCCAAAGAAGCACTGTGCCAATCCGAGCCAGACCTGGTCCGAGAAGACAACAGCACTGATGTAAAAGGGGTAGGCAAGTGTATTGACCCAGGCCATGCTCAGCTTGTTGCCCGGAAACCGATCATAATTTCTTGTTTCTCCGTAAAAGGCGACATTGATGACAAGGGGTCCGCCACCGGGGAGAATGTACTCTTCAACCTGATGTACGAAGAGTGCCATGAGGTTGTAGATAAGTATAGTTTGAAGACGAGTGAAAAGGTAACCGAAGAATCCCATGACAAAAGTGCTGACCACAAATCCGGCAGCAGTGAATTAATACCAATTGTCTCGGTAGAAAGCCAGCCAGATGGAAGGTGACCAGAGTGAAGGATCGTCACGGTCCATTTCTTCCTTGGTAAATGCGTATGGGGTTGTCTTGCTACCCATGTAGCCAATGCCAATTTTATAGAAAATAACGTAGTAGTTGGCCGCGGCAAATATTATTGCCAATACCCAATCTAGACCGGTAATGAGGTTGTTCGCGTAGGCATGCTTTAGGTAGATGATGCCGACTGGCAGAAAGCCGAAGATGGAAGTAGCGAGACCAGGATTGTACGGGCGACGGACCAGAGCGTTCATCAGAACGCCGTGTGCCAACACTTCCAAGAGACCAAAGGCCATAGGGCAAAGAGTCAAAAAAGTAAAGTTGGGCAGGATTAATGGTGGCAAATAAATGAAGTAGCTGAACCAATTGTTACCAAACGCGGCGATGAGTTGGTTCAGTGGGTAGTGGGCAGGACGGTCGCTTCCGAAACGGGCAATGTTGCATAGTCCGGTGAAGCCACCCGGGAAGCCAAATTCCTCCCATTGATGAAGGTTCATGATGGCAAAGTTGGCAATGATGCATCGCTGTACCAGATCAAAGTGATTCCAGTAGGCCGCAAGAATGCTGAATGCTAGTGCAGCCACGCCTGCATTGAAGTGATACCAGTTCGCCCAGAACCAGTTCATTTTGTACGATCGAATTGAGAAAATAATGGAAAGATAGAAAGTCGTGATAGATGTGCACTGGTAAGCACCTCGAATGCATGAAATTGTAATTCCATGATGATCACTAGAAACGATGATAATTTTCTGAGATTTATATCATAATTGCATTCTCTTAAATCGAATGCAAGGAGCGTCGAATGAGAGCAACGCCGGTCCATGGACATCAGTCGGCGGACACGATGTCCGCGGACATGTGGGGTCCGGCCTGGAGTCGGTGCTAGAGACTCATGCTAGGCATGATTCTCAGCCGAAAACACTTGTTTGCCCATCGAGTCTCAAAATGCACTTTGCTGCACTGCCGAGGAGGAAAAGTACGTAGTCACAACTTTCACTTCGATATGTGTATGACAAGTATATGGAGCATAATGTCAATTGCAGAGAAAACTGTCCTCGATTTTCGGACAAGTTTGGCTTCTCCAAGTGTAGTCGCTGTCAGAGGACAGCTTCCGATAATTGTAGCGCGAGGGAGAAAGAAACAAAAAGCCGCCTTGCAAATGAAGGGAAGAATGATCTCAAGGATCTCCAAAAAAAAAAAAAAATGTAAGGCGTTATCATACTGACGAAGATCATATTAGGAAAAATTGCTGCTTGCTGCGTATACTCCTGGTCCACAATACTGTCGGCATAGATTGGTAATCCAGCTCGGGCTTGGATTACGTTACTTGGCCGAGCTAGAGTGTGCAATTAGCTGAGCGTTCAGCGCTGTGCGGTGCTGGGATTCGCTCCACTAGACTGAATCATTCCCGACGCTTCTGTTCCAAGGTAAGCAAGCTTAGACAATCTTTTCGGCCTCGGCCTCGTCGCGCATTGAGATGTACTTTGTAGTTGAACTGGTAGAGCTCAAGTCATGAACTAATATCAATCAAATATATAAATGCAGACAATGATACCGATTCTTGGATTCAAAATGTAGCCTCATCACGCTTTGAAACCATATCCTCAGTCTTTCTTCATCTACATCACCATGTCTCGGACTATACTAATTACCGGTGCCACTGGCAAACAAGGCGGCTCATTGGTGAATGCCTTGCTTGCTGCCAAAGCCGACTTCAAGATCCTCGCCCTTACCCGTGATGTTTCTTCGCCTTCGGCACAAAGGCTGGTTGCTAAATCACCCAACATTAAGCTCATCCAAGGAAATTTGGACGACACTGACGATGTCTTCAAAAACGCACGAAAAGCTACGTCGTCACCCATCTGGGGCGTTTTCAGTGTTCAGGTTCGTGCGCATCTCTCCTGTCAAGTCTAGTAGCGTATCCTAAAGTTAGATCAGACACCGGGAATGAACAAGGATGGACCCATCATCGAAGAGAAACAGGGCAAAGACTTGGTTGATTCTGCTCTGAAGAACGACGTCCGGCATTTTGTCTACTCATCTGTAGATCGCAGTGGCGCCAAGTCCATCGAGAACCAAACAGACATCCCCCATTTCATTAGCAAACACAACATTGAACATCACCTCATCAACACATCCGCGGGAACGACAATGAACTGGACAATTCTTCGACCGGTGGCATTTATGGAGAACTTTGATGGCGGCATGGTGGGCAAAGTGTTTGCAACTTGTTGGAAACTCATTGTCAAATCCCGTCCACTTCAACTGATCGCCACATCAGACATTGGGGCTTTTGCAGCCAAATCGTTCATGGAGCCCGAGAAGTTTGCGGGCAAAGCCATCTCGCTAGCTGGAGATGAGTTGACATTCGAACAAATGTCGGCCATCTTCAAGGAGAAGACTGGGTCAGACGCGCCATTGACCTGGGGTATTCTTGGCAAGCTGACACTGAGGTTATCGAAGGAGATGGGCACAATGTTTGAATTCTTTGAGAAGGAAGGTTACGGGGCCAACATCAAAGAGCTCCGTGAGATGCATCCCGACCTCAAGGCGCTTGGTCCTTGGTTGGAAGAATCATCGTACGTCAAGCGATCATAATCGGTGCTATGCTGTGGAGGAGGCGCTGAAACTGGAAGAAACTAATGTAATGTATCAAAGTCTTGTCAAGTCTCAAATATAAATAGAATAATATCTTTTCCTTCCCATTTCTCCAAATGCATTCATTGTGCGAATACACCTGTGCTGTAACAAGGCAATGGGAACTTGCCCACCAGTTGGCACTTCGACGCCAGCTGAGAGTTCTTGGCTAGAAAACTTAGGTAGGTTAGGCTGTTTAGCGGTGCTAGGTACCCATAGAGCAACGCAACTCGACTCGCTTTAATCCAGACAACCTTCACCATCCACTTGGACAATAATGAAACAATGCCATCAAACGAGCCTCCTCCTGCTTCTATTTTATCTGCAAACACTTTATCTTGTCTTGGCTGCCGTAGTAGTAAAGTAAGATGTGATCGTCAAAGACCTACGTGCGGACGCTGTCACAAGTCGCGGTCAGAGTGTTCATATCCAACGCAGAGGCGCGTGGGTAGTAGGCTCAGATATGGTGCAGGACGCGGAGCGCAAATACGTGAGGGTTGGCAATATGATCAATTATCGAGCCGAACTGACAAAAATTACGGTAGCAAACTGTGATGGCGGCAACAACACGACAGACATACACAGCAACAGCAGTCTCCAAGATAGGAATATGATATCGGAAGACCATTACCCAGCCACCGAGCCGCTGCAGACAGGGGAATTCCTCGACTATGGTCTGAGCAAAGATGATGCAGAGCAGCTGTAAGATCCCAACCAGGGCGAAGTACAATCATTGTTGCTTACTATCTAGGTGTGCAGTACTAACATATATTTCGACAATTTGCATGATGTGTGCCCCATGCTACACCGCGCTAGATACGTGGAGTCGTCACCGCTATGCAGTGCTTTGAAACCTATAACGTGCCTGCAGTACATTATCATGGCACTAGCAGCTACTCACTCCGAGCATCATAAGCACGCAAGCCCGGCTTTGTACCGTCAGGCGAAACTTCTTGCAGATACAGGCGAAGGGAATGTCAGTCTATACCAAGGCAATCATTTAAAGTACTTTGACTAACCAAATCTGAAGAACTCCAACCCAGGTGAACCGACAGTCTTACAAGCTCAGGCTTGGCTTCTGATTGCCTTTTACGAAGGACAGCAAGGGTCCTTTTCACGCGCATCAATCAGCTTTAGTCACAGCATTAGAACGGCACAAATGTGTCAATTGCATAAGCTCCCGGAGAATAGCCATTATTTCCAAGAGCCGACGGCACCAGACTGGCGAGAGATCGAAGAACAAAGACGCACTTGGTGGGCGCTTTTCAACACCGATCGTCTCCTGAGTGCCACGACCGGTTGGCCTTCTTTGATTGATACCCATGATGTAAGAGATCCTCTTTCCTATTCTGATGTGTAACCTTTATGGGTTATTCCCAAGATCTCCCATTGCTAAGTAGCTTCTAGAATGCACTCCTCTGCCCGGTTCCGAGCAGGCTTTTGCCGCAGGAGAAGCGGAGGCATGCCGCACGTTGCATGCGTTACTTGAAAATTTCGTTCAACCAACCTCAAAGTGCACTCGCAACATAGTGTCTGCTCACCTGTTTTACGAAAGCGCCCGTCATGCCTCAGGCAACTTCCCTGAGACCGAAATAAGCGACACAAAGAATGGAGTCTACTGGAAACAGCATAGACGACTGGACAATCATCTATCCCTTCTGCGTACAATGATCATGGGTACTACTTTCCAGCTCAACTATAGGAACCCCCACGAAGCTACTCTACACTTAATAATCCACGCTGCGATCATACGCCTCCATCAATCAGCTTTACAAAGACTTCATGCCTTAGACTTAGCAGGAGACTTGGCGAACCGGAGTCAAGACCGTCTACTGTTAGCCGCCGAAGAAATTGTACATATCATGAAGGCCACCTCTAATGCCAACCTCGTAATGCGGAACCCCATAGCATTATTTTCAGTCTCCTCGGCTGTTCTCGTCATGATGGGCAATCTTGGCCCGGACGAGCATTCGCACTGCGAGGATAATTTGGTATTCTTACTCAATATGATGGCAATAGCTGGAAGAGACAATGTCGTTGCAAGATCACTGGCCGAGCAGCTGGTGGCTGAGGCGAAAGCAATGGAAGATGACGAACCCATTAAGCAGCAGGTGAGAATGCCGAAGAATCATCAAATGACTGCTTACTGAATCAACCCAGGCCTACAATCTTGTCACATCAGGTGCAGGGCCACTGCTGTCGGTGACAGGGTCCGACGCATGCTCCACGTCATTCCGTCTACCAAAGCCGTACCGCTCATGAATACCACTGATTAATTTGCACCTCAAGATTCTTAGGATACAACAATTCATCGCATCCTGGATACAAACTTTTCATTTTCATCCACAATTTGTTGTACAGGATGCAGTAGTATGAGCAAGATGTTGGTGGATCATGGCACTTGGTTGGAGCGAGCATGTTGACAGAAGAGTTGGTCGATGCAGTTTGATAGCAAGCGTCAAAGAGAATAACACGAGATTATTAACCCCAACGACAAAAACAATGTTGCGCTTCTTCGCCAATATTTGAGATTCAACCTCCCTGTGATGCTCCATGCAAGATCTCGCGTTGACCTGCTTCTTCCAGAACAAAAGGGCCAAGAAAGTCGGGGTAAGGCTAGTCCGCAAACTACTTCGTACGGGATCGGCACACCGCGCCGTCTGGAGTGGCGGCTCCGGAGAATGCCTATCTCTGCCACGCCCTCCGTTGGACAAATCTTACAACATTTGGTTTGCCATTCACCAATTTTGACAAATTCAATATTTTCAGTGTCTTAAGGTCTGATATTTTGAAGCAAACAAGGCTCACGCCATCAAGACTATAGTGGACTGCTTTTCTGTACATTTTCCTCTACCAACTATCAGCATGGCTCCATCCGCGATCTCGGAGGTCCCGCCCAGCGCTCTTCCGAGCAAGGCCAAGGACCAAGTCCAGCAATCAGATGCCGGCGTTGCTCTCCGAGACGGTTTGGACAAGACGCCTTTGGAAGCAATCTCCCATGGTACTGCTTTACCTGGTAAGTCATCCTGTCATTAGGACGGCCTGGATACAATCATCCCCGCATACCTTGAGTAGCCTCCGTTCGGCAAGATCCGAACCTTTCTTGCTCTTTCCCCCTATGGATGCGAACGGCATGGCAAGGCTGGACAATGAGACTGATATGAATTGCAGGTATCCCCACTTTCTCTAGCTATGCTGAAGAGCGAAAGCACATTCTGACGCACATGGCGGCGACTTTCCGATTCGTGGCGCGACAGGGCTTCACCGAGGGCATGTCAGGTCATATCTCGGTGCGGGACCCCGAGCACGAGAACCTCATGTGGATGAACCCTCTGGGACGACACTTTGGTATGATGACGGCAGGCGACCTGATCTGCTTGGATATTGAGACGGGACGCATCGTGGGCGGCAACACAAGCCGACCGGCCAACGCCGCCGGCTTCCTCATCCACAGCGCCATACACAAGCGCCGCCCGCACGACATTCATGCCATCTGCCACTTTCACACCATTGCCGGCCGCGCCTGGTCCGCATTTGCCCGGCCCCTCGACATGCTGAGCCAGGACATTTGCAACTTTCACAACGCGCACGCCGTCTACGCCGATTATGGCGGTATTGTCTTTGGCAACACCGAGGGCGAACGCATCGCCGATGCCCTGGGCCAGCACAATAAGGGCGCCATCTTGATGAACCACGGACTCTTGACCGTCGGCTGGACCGTCGACGAGGCCGGCTTCATGTTTGGCCTGCTCGACCGAGGCTGCCAGATTCAGCTGCAGGTCGAGGCCGCCGCCGCCGCCGGCCTCAAGAAGAACATCATTTCGGACGAGGAGGCAGCGTATAACTTCACCATGGCGAGCGAGAAGAACGCACTCTACCGTGAGGCGCAGCCGGACCTCGAATACGAATTCATGATGGCCGGCGGCGAAGAGGTGATCGCCAAGGGCTTTGACGCACTGTCGCCGCTCCAGCTATAGTATGTATAGTTTTTATGCAGATCATTCAAGTTATTTGCCATCCTTATGTCTCCAGGACGAGATTTCTCCCATCTCTTTGCGCATGATCAACAACTGGATCCTCAGGTCGTCTTTCTAGATGATCCTGATGCTCACCGCCATCAATTCACCGTAATCAAGGTAAAGTCAAACATGTCTGCCAATGACATTCGTCGCTGGCTTGTCTCAACTCCAGCAGAAGCAAGGCCTAGAACGCCATATCACACCGCGGCATTGCGCAGCCGTCGATGCTCGTGGTGAGGCAGTGGTGTGGGAACGGGCCGCCTTGTGTTCTTTACATGTTCTTTTTCGAATTCGAAACTTCTGCAAGGCAGACAAATTGACGGAGAGACGGGCGGCGTTGGCGTAAGAAGATGTGAGCTATGGTCAAGCATATTTAGAAACACGCCTTCTGGAGATTGTCGACCCGCTACAATGAAGCCATGGCGTGCAGACCACAACTTGACTCAATGAATACTACCTAAATTGGCTGATCTGAACTGATCCATGGTAATTGTACCTGATCGTCTTTCGGTGCCAACTGGGGCATAGGTCCACTGTCGTTGACACGACGGAAGCAATTTCTAGCGTGTCTTGCTCTTGCCTGCCGGACCCGCGCTTAGTCGCGACGTTTCAATCAAACAGTGCTCGCTAATTTTGACACAAGAGTGACCAAGGCGTTTTCCCACATTGCTGTGTGATCAAGACCTGTTGGTACGTAATGTGAAAAGGTTATGTGCCAATTACGACACGAATTACGAATATTATCGTTCGACAATTGAAATCATATCATCCATACAGTACTCTTATCGTCTGCCATCTCTCTCATGCAAGTCGTTCCTGAATAGGGCGCCGTCAAGGTTCTTTTAGCCAGGGAACTTAAACCTAGTCTCAGGGAAGAATTTCCCACCGCCGCAATAAGTATAGCGGGACATGTCATATGCTGAGCAGCCTGGCAAAGCCTGAGGGTCTTTCTGTGCTTGCACCCACGTACCACGCGACAAAAAGCAACGCCAGCCGGTATTTCTGTCAGGGCACAGATGCCCTATGATCAAGTCCAGTAATTCAGACCCACTTGTTTCATTGATTCAGCGGAGTCTGTTGTTGGTTTAGTGGCTCTCTGTGTGCCATGAGGCTATGAATTACATTACTAGGTCGCAAATCACGGGTGATGCGTACCAGCAACGAGAGCAGCGTACACACGCTTGATATGCAATGAACGCCCAAAATACAGCGGGCTTCGTTGCCATGTGATTCATCCCTTGAAGAATTGTGATAACAAATAGATCAAAGTTGGCGAGCCACTTGCTGGTTTCTGATTGGATACTTGGAGTTGGAACTACGACCTCGGAAGGCTCTGCACTATGCAGTGACAAGGCTGACCGACCTCCAAGAGGCGATTCAGTCTCGCGCTGAGAATAGACGCCCAAAATATCACCGTCACCATTGAGTAACATGCGAGTTTAAAGGCACATCAAAGGTTCTGCTGCATGAAGAGCATCCAGTTAGGATTCTGACTTCAGCCCATTTTGCAAATACTGTCGCACCAGGCACGTGACTGCAGAAGGCAGAGTATTCAAAATATATGATTACAAGGACTCGGAAGCTGTATACCACATGTTAATCGACCTGTCTTCTCTTGGCATGTACAATTCGTGAATATAAAAGTTAGGAAATTTCGATTCTTCTCCATTACCACTGGAATTTTGGTGTATATCGTTGTTCCTGTGCAAGCAACGGTATCATGGCTCTGACGGCCATAACTCATAAACTACGTACGTATAATATGTAGCCCGCAGATTGGGGGTCCCGGGTGAGAGATCGAGTGCCACAAAGATCTCTTTCGTACAAGTTCAGGGACCCCATTGTGTCATTGTGGATGCGCAAATCGCTATGATCCGTTTTCACATGGTACGATGCTGCTTCGGATCAGTGGAACTCTTCCGCGATCCGTCATTCCAGCAAGCCTCCACGCAGTGGAGAGACAATGAGACACTTTTTTCCCGCCCGCGAGTTCCGAAGCAAGGACCTGGCAGATGCCTGCCGGCATGAATTTTTTTGGACTTAAAAACCACGGACCAGATTCTATTCTCGGCGGGCGCGCATATGTCGCTTATGATGTCCAAAGGGAGACCGGAGAGGATGCAAACAAACTGCATTCCTTCTTCCCCGGGCCCAACAAAGGTCGTCCGTCTGTGGAAACGTGGCATGGACCAGCCGCCCTTTGCCTGCCCTTGCAGCTGACGCACAAACGCCAGACGCCAAATGTAGAGAAACAATAGACACATGCCATAAGCTATGGGTAGGTACGAATACGTTAGGTATTTAGCTGACCCAACAACAGGGGGCCAAGAAGGACCCTCATCCTCTTCAATTCGCTGGAATGTGATCCGGAGTCCGGTCCGTCCAAGCTTTGGGTTCTAGACGCCTTTTTTTGTGGAATCAATGGCTGACACGTTGATGGCCGGCCGAGACGCTTCAAAGGAAATTGGGCGGTTTCTCCCGTGCCTGATCTGATCGTATATAAAAACTTTTCGACTTGGCCTGTTCGTAACGTACAGTGTAGAGTAAAATGTCTACTCACCCAGTAAAATGAAAAAGTCTTGTCCGAACAATTGGTTCGGAGGAATCCAAAACAGCGTTCTCCATAATAAAAAATCGACCCGACAGCACTGACAGCAACGCACACGCCGGTCAGGCAAGCAGCGAGCTGCCCGACTTGGAAAAAAAGAAGAGGTTCGTACGAATAGACGCAAATCCACAGTGAAAATATCCACTGCCCGCGTCCGGAACATGAACAATGAGCATCCGAGACGAGCAAAATGCTGGTCGGCCGTGGATCCTCCCCATGGATGATGGATCCTTTCTTGCCATGATCAACCCTTACCTACGCGGCAGTTCCCAAAGGCGCTTGGCGCATGCCTCTTCCATTCCAAATCCCAGCAGCGGCGGACGCCGAGGACGGGATGGATATGGGGGTCCCTTGGGGATTTACCGGAGGACTAGTGTAAATATGTCTGCATGCAGTATGTGTATAGTGTAGCAGAGTGTGGAGGTATAGGCAGTTTAGAGAAAAGATCGTTCGATGACGCACGGAGGGGTGCGAATGAATCAAAGAAGTGGGCAGTCGATCATTCCGCGGGTATGCAGTGACTGGCTTCCGCCGTCGATGGACCCAGTCGTTTCCCAGCATGCCCGTGCAATACAGTAATACCCTGCTTACATAGTATGGTCAGAGGCCCTCTTGTGGCATGGCCGGTGAGAGACTCAGACAACAGAGCCGCTGGCAGCTTTTGGTCTCGGCCTACCTCTGCGGGACTCGCTGTAGCTTCAACGCAAGGAACGGTCAAACAGTAGTTCCAGGGGCCCCCGGTGTTCAATGCGGGAAGACTTTCTGCATCAAATGTTTTGCTTCACAAACATCGCGAAAGGTCGTTGAGCAGAAGGAGACAGCAACTTTGTGCTCGCCCACTAGAAAGAATGGCAGGGGAGGGTCCAAATCAAAGAATTATCCGATCTTGACTGGGGGTCCTCCGCGCGGGACAATGACGAAAGTGAGCCTCATGGCTTGTATGATACCCGGATCAATATCCATTGGCCGGTTGAAGGTATCTGAAACTGACCTGCCCAGAAAAGCCGTCCCGCAGCATGATCGACGGTGGTTCCGCTGCGCAAGCAACATGCCATAAACAGCATACAAACCTGTCTCGCCTGCGGCTCGATATTGTGGTGACCGGCGTAGCATTTTGAAAACATGTAGGCACAGTCTGCATGCCACAAATTTCAATAAAACGCATAGGATATAGGCGCCTATAGATTGCACGACATGGTCGACAACATCCGGTGAGGACAAGCATACATATTTCACGTAGCAGCGAATGAGAAGAAGATATTACTTGAATATGCGCATGGTAATTGAATCGCGACCTTGCCAAATAGGTATTCACATACATGCCTAGCCACCAAGTACCTGGCAATAGTAACACACATACTGCGATACCTTGACGGAGGGACTCTCTCTGCAATGCGAGTGGGGGCCAGGCAGCCCCTCCCCTTGCACTGGTTAGGATTCTTAGCAGGATGCAACCCCAGATCGCGATCTACCTAGTGTATCTTGTTGCTCTCCCGCGCTCCCTCCCTCAGAAAGCAAAAACTTTATGCTGCTTATGGGCAGCGACCTTGACGATCCTTGAGAAACACACCCCCAACCTGGCAGCAAGGCTTGCCAGGACAATGCACTGAGTGAATTGATTACTGTGATGATATGATCGCAGCCCTCCATGATGCAACTTGGAGATCGCACCCCTACAGGCGGCTCATTCGGGATTTCAAACTCAAAATCCTTTCGGGAAACAGATGTAAAAGGCCAAAAAGGAAGGGGAAAAGAAAGAAAGGAGGCTGAGGACCATACAGCATAGGCGGACGGCCCAAGGTGAAGAGAAGAAAGCAATGTCTGTGCAAAGATACCCATGGAAGACGCACAAAGAAATCTCTTGATTGATCGAGAAAGCTGTCAAATGTGTTCCTGGTTCTTTACAGAGAGGCTTGAGGTAGTCGTACCTAGTTCATAGTTAGTTGCCGCAGTACGCTACATATCAAACATCTTTGATTCTGCCTCTCTTTTCCTTGCACTAGGCGGCTGGCTCGTCTAAGTTTTTCACCTCATCCCAGCCGAAGATGAAGGAAGGATGAAGTTCGCTTTCCGTCTCCTCTTGCTCTCCCCGACACAAGCCGCTGCCTCGCACGTGCATCAAAGACCATTCGCGGCACTCTCAGAATAATTTTGCAAGACATTTTCTTAAGCCGACCAGTGGGCGAATAGAGTACACAGTAGGCATCGTCTGTGTAGGCGTAAAAGCATCGCATTGACCGGCTCTTACTTACTGTACCTGGACAGGGAAGATAAATCTGGTTTTTCCTCTGGCTGAAACAAGGTCTCTTGCTATGGGAGAATTTTTCACCCCCGAAGCATGGTACCTGGTCTGAAATTACAGACGAGACAAGAGAAGCTACATTCAAGTCTACCACATGTTTAATGTCTTTTCCTACATACCTGCATGCGCTGCTAATTCTGTTGGGAAGACGAATATAATTACAGACTGCAAGGTAATTGAGATCAGAGCGTTACTATGGCTGACTGCCAAGCATATCTAGCTGGGCCGGGGATTGGAGGGAGAACCGCCCGTCGCCGAAGCGCGCAAAAACTGCTGCACTGCTACCCCTACATTTCAAATCATCATCTCACTAAGCCCAATATCTGCCCTAGAGCCCGCGGATGGAAGGGCACTAGGGGAGTATTTTCCCTTCGTTTTCCCTTCCACCCCTCCCCTTGCCTGGTTGTACGAAGGGGCGGGCCATCCCTCATTGCAACTCAGATCCGGGTCCAACAGTAAAAAAGGCCAAATCGAGACTCGTTCATCGTTTTCGCCGCCCGCCAGCAGAAACTTCTCTTCAAAGGAGACAGCCATTGAAAAAGGGAGGGAGAGAAAAATTTTCACCACCTGCATAATGAAAGGAGATTGAGTTGCTCTGGATCTTCCCAGTCCAGACAAATCAAACATCGCACCAATCGTTCAGAAAACTTTTTTAAGCTCGAGCGCAGCGGCACTTCAAAAAGGAAGAGGGGACTTGGGAGAATCCTAGGTTTAGTCAGGGGCGCAAGGGTATCGAACGGACTGTAGTACGTGTAGGCGGTCCTGGCTTTCTTTTTTCTTGCTGGCCTTGGAGGCATACACTTTGTTTGTGGCCGATCAACACACACACTTTCACAAACAACTGCCAGGCTCCAGGGAGTGAAAAATTTTTGATTCCCGGTTCCTGCACCATGGAGCCCGATGCTGTTGCTGCGAGATTTCCGAACATATTTTTCTTTCTTTCCTCTGCTTTACCGACGGAGCTTTTAAGCTCTGCCCTTGCAATTCAAAAAGGATCCGTCGGAAGGCAAAAAAGCAAGGGAATAAGCCAGGGGAATGAACATGTCGAAGAATAGGGACCGGATGGCATCTTTCGACTGCGTACCGACGTACGATGGTGTACCACCCACACGTAGACATAAATACATGACTTTGCATAGTTGCGTCTATACACGATTGAGTTCAAACCTCCATCTGTCGAAACCCGTTCGCCGGCCCCCAAAAAGAGGTACCAACTCGCGGCTCGCCCTCCGAAGAATGGTTAATGGACCCCCATGGAAAATGGGTTTGACGGAGGGAGGACGATCGTTGAGTCTAGACCTCCTGGGGTCTCTAGTGTGAATGGTCCCTCACATTCTTTACTACGACTACAACTGCTGGGCCTTTCATCCCACACACGCTGTCTCATTCTTTTTTGCCTGATGCATTAGTATACAAAGCTTAATCTGCGCTCACCGAGACCCGCCACTTCGAAATGTCTCACTGTAACAGAGCGAGAGATGTAGGTACCGTCCCAAGCGTCCCAGTCCGGCTACCAATAGGGCGAAAGTGAGTGCATTATGTACGTGTAGGGTCGTGCCGCGAGAGGCAGTGACGAAACCGCCAGATGCCGCAGACAGAGAGTGAAAGAGAAAGCAATATTCTGTGCAAGAGAGGAATAAGAAAGTCAGAGCTCCCAAACCACTGGATACAATTGATGTTGTGAAACCAAGGAAAACAACGATGTGCTACCCACCAAAAGGAAACGTTCTTTGTCCTCTCCCTCCCAAGAAGAGAACCCGAGTCCACTGCCTCGGTTGATGGGTAATCTACTTACTACCGCCAAGTTTGAGAGGTTCGGCTCGTTCGTGAAGCTGTGAGAAAAGAAAACCCACCCGGGGATAACGGGGAACTTTTCTTCGAGTTTCCCTTCATGGTCCAGAAGTCCCCAAACCGGTGTGATACAGTAAGTGAAGAGTATCCATCGGCGATCCAAGTGGCTCGAGTCTAGATCGATTTATACTATGCCCGAAACTGGAGTATGTCATTGATCAATGATAATGGGCCTAAGTTAGCAGGTTAGCATCGTTTGGACAAATGGGGCCGGGCCCAATGTACGCATTGTTGCCCGGTAGGAGAGGGACCACGTACATTATGTAATGCATGACAATGCCAACTGGCTGTCGAGACTTTCCCATCCCTTCTCAGCTCAGGCTTGGCTGGCTATGCTGGCTTGTTCCCCGAGTCCGAGTCCCCTCGCTCAAACAGCCTCATCGCCAAGCCAAGCCAGGCGGCCCGGCGGTGCCTAGCGGGTAGAGAGCTGGGATGAAAGGGATTTCTCGCTGAAGAAAAAAAAAATCTGTGTTGCTTCAGCCACTCTGGTTGAAGCTGCTGGCAGGCATCACCATGAATGGAACGGGGTTCACGGGACCTGAAGAATAAATGGAAAAAGAAAAACACAATTGCAAATCCCCCACTCCCATCTTGCCCGAGGAATCGGTACGAGTACGTCAAAGGACGAGTGATGATAAATTGCGAACCAGATCCTTCGTTTTCTTTCTCTTTACCCCCCAGGCTTGCCAAGACGGGGCGTCCACCGAGCGCCAGTTGCCGGGAACGGGGACCTGAGCTGTGGTGGCACAAGTGCCAGACCGGCCTTGGAGGCTAGGGCACAGTAAGTAAGCTTCTTAGATATGTATTCCCTCATCGTTGTTTGATATTGTTGTTTATCCCCGCCGTCGAGCGCCATTGTAAGAACTTGTGGGCACGTATTCGGGTAGTGTGGTTTTATGCGTTGCGGGAAGAAGAATCCCCCTTGCCTGGGTACTCAGCCTTCAAAGTACACACACTGGCACATAGGGCGGCCTTGAAATGTTTCCTTTTGGCTAAAAAGTGTAAAACTGTTGCTGCCCATGGCCCACTTCCTGCAATGTGTTGTCCGCCTTCCCCACAGACTTGGAAGAACTCCACGTATGTTGAAGCTAAGGTCTGGGGAGCATCGATGACAGAGCACACTTTTACCTAATTAGAGTCAGGCACGATGGGGAACAGTCCAGTCACTACCGCAAGTGGGACCAAAGAAGTCCAGCCGCCGATCCGGAGAACGACGTGACTGAAGCTGCAATTTGAGTCATCGTGGGAACGGCTTTAAAACCGATGAGGCAATGTTTCGTGGAGATGTGACCAGATCACGTAATTGTGGGACTCAATCAGTGGGAACAAGCGTGTGAAGATGTACTTTTGTTGTTGTGGAAGTCGAGAAATCGTTCTGGACTATATTGATTCTTGTGGTATCTTCTCGCAATCTGAGAATGACCGCTACTAATGCTGCCTCAAAAGGCCATCTGAACTGAAGTTACATATCTATCCAGTCTCGTTCCAAATGCAGCGATCATGTCGATCGCAGATCACCAATGTGACTTTTTTCGAGTCGAGTGATCAAAACGCCTTCTGCCATCGACGTCCGCCGTCGATTCAATGCCGTGTGCCTATTTCAGCGTCCAGGCATCCGTTTGCCCACCCATAAACAAGTGGTATCGTACTGCCCATTGTGGGTTGTAACCGAGGAGAGTCCCGTTGACTCTCCTTCCAATGGTGCGCCGACTGTTGGGAATTTCAATTTAAACAACCCGAAACTGTCCAGTCCCGGGAACTTTTCTAATGCTGAGCTCCGTTATATGCTTTTGTACAACAGCCCCGTAAATGTGTTGAGATGTTCTTTCGTGCCCCTAAACCGAGTGGTGCGACATAAGAGAGGATAAGTGATGTGTGAGTGAGACGCCGAGTGATCCGTGAAGTAGGAGATGTTTCGTTGATGGGTATAGTGCGTTGTAATAGTAGTAGTAAAATGATAATTTTTTTGGTCGTTATGTGCAAAGAAGAGAAGTGTTGTGTCCATGCTTAGCAGGATCGTCGACGCTGGAGTCGAGCCTGCTCAAAGGAACTTGCGTAGTCCCTCAGCTGCTTCCTGGCCTTCTCTGATACATGCTTGCCGTCGTTGCCTGTTGGTGTGGCAGCGGCAGTAGCACTTTGCAGAGAGTTCAAGCTGCTGTAGGAACTCGATGGTGTAAGCTGGCCACTCGTCGAGGAGATCGAGTGTCGGTGCAGGTATGACTGTGCTTGGGGTGTCGAGCCATAGGGCTGAGCGTGGCTAAAGTCGTATGCTGGGGACAGGTAGAACTTGGTCTGAGGCCTCGAGCTCGTCCATGAATACGCAGGCGTTTCGAGACCAGGTGAGCTCGCCGGTGTGCTGAAGGGTGACGACGACTTGTCAAAGTCGGATAGCCTGCATGACTCGGAACAGTAAGTTGCACCATCTGTCTGCCTATCACAGGCCAAGCAGAATTGGTGGTCCCAAGAAAGGCTGCCAGACATGGTGACGGTTGTGAGTTGTTGAGGTTTGAGTTGACTATGTTGATTGTAGCTCTTCTCCTAATGTCGAGAAGAGAAAAAGCCTTGTATTCCCGAGAGTCGAGGCAATAGCAAGACGTTTCGATGTCGGCAAGGTATGGTAGAACAAAGGTCTGACTCAATGTACAGAAGCCTAGCCCTAGTAGAGATTCGATATGATGGTTTGCCTTGAGAGTTGAATTATGTTGTGGAATAGCTTGTTGTTGACCATACAAGTGTTACGATAACAAGTACAATGTGGAACGAGGGTTGTGAAGGAGAAGTGGTAACTCGAGGTCGAAGGCCGTGAAGATGGTCAAGTGGAAGGTTGAGAGAGGAGGGAAGTGGTTCCATATGTATGAACCTGTGAGGGTAGAAACTCTCTGGGTACGTACTCTGCCTTCATGGGCGGCTTTCTCTCGACTTGCAAGGGCCTGCATAGATGTACCCAGAGCGGAGCCTGGGCTGAGATGGTACTTTGTCCCTCAAGAAATATGCATCACCCTCCAGAATGGTGTGCTATGGGCGCTACATGACCGAAGACAAGGGTGCGGCCAAGGGTGAAGAGAGCGTGACGCTAGGCACAAGACTACTGCAGAGCTTTCGCAGGTCGCACCTGGAGGGAGGCACTGGGGAGGCACAGAAGTAGAGAGAGTGACTGAGTGTGAATGGCAGAGTGTGGGTCCATGACCGGCGCACTGCTTCAAGGCAGTCAGGCCGTCGCCAGGCCACAGGTGGGCAAATGGGCACACTCTGGCGTGTCTGGTTTTGAGCAATGAGCGCCCGGGGGGTCCAACTTGGATTGTGGCTCTGTGGAGAATCCTGCATTCGTGAATCAAGAGCTATACCGTGATAGTCCTAGCTCTCTCAGTCCTCGATCAACACTGGTGTGTGTGTCATGCGGTAGGAGCACCAGAAAATTTTCCACTGTCCGTGATGGGGCGTCCGAGGTGGGGGGGGGGGGGGGGGGGGGGTTGGAGGGCGTGGGCATGAGCAATAGGGGCGTGAAAACGGCTCCATGGGTGGTGTGTCTTCTGAGAAACTTTGTCGATCATTGAGACCGGCGCAGCGCCAAGTTGGTTGTGTTGCTGGGGGTGGAGAATGAGAAGAGGAGCGTTTTAGCTGGACTGCAAGGGATGGGTGCAGATTGAGTTGCCAAGATTTGTTCAGCCAATCTTCGAGGGGAGTCACTGTTGAACCCCAGCGACCAGCGTCCGACTTGCGGCGTCCTTTCATCGACATCATGAATCCTTCTCGGCCGGTACGGTGCGTATGACTGTTCAGGATTGTATACTGGGGACAATATTGTAGCTTGAAAATTGATGAACTCGAAATGATTCTGCTGAGAGATGGGCATTATGCCAACTCCCGGAGATGCGACGAGACTAGGACGACAGCGACCATTCCAGTACTGACGACACAGTACAGTTACATCCATATGCCTGCCGTCTACTAAAAGGCAGTATGTCCACTTGAAAGGCAACCCACGACGGGAAACGTGAGTGGGTCCGTGGGGGTGACGGCGATAACGAGGAAGATGTCTCCCATGGCACTTGTTCAGTGATGATGGCGATCTTCTCAGAGGGCTTCTTGCTTAGACGGCATAGTGTCGAGGTTGGCATCAGTTTCTTGCATGAAATACCTAGCCCAAGACTACTCATGCAGGTCGTCGCAAGCTTGCAATGGAGCAGGGCAACTTGATTGAGGTTGCCAGGAAACAGAAACAGCAGGCTCGGCTCTTTCGCCGAGCATACATAGCGCCAAAGGCATCAGCTGTTCCTCGTTTGACGAAATGGCATGTCTCTTGCAGCTACATCTGCAAAATAGCTGTACGTACATTACCATGGCGATTTATTGATTGGATTAGCCATATTGCAATCTCAAATCCTCGCCTACAGAGAATGGTAGTAATCTCGAGCGACGCCTTGAAGAATAATCAAGAATGTGGCTAAGTAGCAGATCGCAATGGGCCCGCACAATTTAGCAATGTCGTGTAAGTAGAGACACTGTTAACGAAGAAAGCAAAGCGTTCACGGGCGCCACTAAAGAAAGCTGCTTATACCCATATACTCCAAGCCGAGCGCCTAGCGATCAGCCACTGAGGTGAACACGCAGCAGCTGAGTATGGTAATGACGATACTGTGAATGAGCAGTGCCAGACTTGTTCGGGAGCAAGCTCTCACCAGTAATCCGAGATAGTCTCTGGCTCTATTGAACTTGTCTCGTCTTGTCTAGGAGGCAGCACTCGCTCGAACTGTAGATAGTCGAAGCTTGAGATCTGGTGCCTGGCAGCAGTAGCCAGCAACAAGCAGCGACGGCGAGTAATTGCAATCTCTTAGCGGGCGCCAATGGTGAGCCCTGAAAAGGACCCTTTCAGGGCAGCCGGCCAACCCACGCGGGATTCCCAAAGTGGCTATTCGGGATATGGCCTGGTGATGCACCCAATAGCAGAGTGACGAGACACACCTGCCCTCCTCAGCACTAGCTACAAGCGAAGGGCTTATGCAAGACGAGACATTCCTCTCTAGCGATGTGCATCTCCAGGTCAAAGAGTGCCAGGGGTTAAGAGCAGAAGTTGAGGCATGGCGGCAGACTCTGAGACAGGTGCGTGATCAGCTGTGATAGTCGGGTAGAGCGAGATAGATGGGATGAAATGTGTGTAGGCAAGTCGTCGCAATCAACCAGCCAAGCAAAGGCTCAGCCCGACTAATGACGAGCGAGCATGGCTTCGAATTCTCCAACGGGGCGATGGGCATGATAGACTGCCGTGGGGTGTGTAAAAGTTGTTGGGCTGGACAAATCTATTCATCAATGTTGAAAACCCTTGCCAAAGGCAGTCAACGACCACCACGACTTCATGGCTTGGATGTTACTGCTTCTGCTGCCTCTGCTGCCTCTGCTGCCTCTGCTGCTACTATTACACTGCCTGCTTGCTGCAGCCAGCAGCAGCCATTTTACTGAGAAGAGTGAGGCCCTGGGGGCCTGTAGAGGCCTGGAAAGGTTCAGGTTGCAAGCGAGCGGAAGATTTTACGACGCTAAGGTTGAGGGAGGTTAGAGTCATGCGGCCTCTATTGAGAAGAGCTTAGCGGCTCATCAGCTGCAACCTCGACACTCACACATTGGAGCGACAACCCTGAACATTTGCTGCAGTTTGACTGGGGGTGGGCGGCGGCGAGGGGCGATGGACGATGGGAAGAGAGTCTGGATGGACCCAGGACAAGGCGGGAGGGCAAAGGCTGCTGGCGGTTCGACGACTCCTGCATGGGGTTGACTGAGATAGCGTACCCCCGAATAATTTCAATATATCCAACAAGAAAATCTTGTTAGTGAAATGAGATTGCCATGGCTCAATGATGAGAGAGCAACAATTGATAGGGTGAGGGAGGGGTGGAGAGGGGGTGGAAGGGTGCGCCCGCAGTGCAGCGCAGTGCAGTTGCAGCGTGGTGCTGTGCAGAGTTGCATGACTTGAATAGTGCTGCTGATATCTATCTGCCTGGATGTACGAATACGTGCAATAATAACACACAAGTCGATATCATCGGGTGCCCAGTCACCATGTCTCTCTATCTCTGCCTATTTTATGGAGAAAAAGAGAGGGACAGAGAGGCGATCTACACACACAACATAGAAGCATGCATACACTCACACACACTCACACACCAAGCCCCCAGTAATGGTGTAGGTAGTGTCCTGGGGCAGAACACTGCCGTACCCAATTGCACGCATGATTCATCCAAGTCTGGCCACTCCCCATCCGTGCAAACCGTCCTACCAATCCCGTTCGGCCCTCTACGTGCCCATTATAGACTACAATGATTTCAGATACACATACACACACTTCCAGCATCGTGCGAATCTTTCCCACAATTCTTGGCTACATCTAGAGAGGTGGGGCAACGCAAGCTGAAGCAGGCAGGAGGGAGGCCGAGGAGGCCTTCATAGAGCCATACGGATATCAACCTCCAACTACCATTACACTAGGCTACTGTCTGCTGTCTGAGGCAAAATCCACACGATCTGCAACATAATCCCATCATGCGGCGACTGATATATCGTCACGGTACATGGGAGCAGCTGCAACGATGGAGTCATTGTTTAAGAATACGGGTTGTCGTTTCCCATGCTGCCGGGAATAATACGTAATGCCTCCAACATTTCTCCAAGGTAGCCAGATGGCTGCCTCGGTCGCCGAGTGAACTCGAAGGAGGCATACTCGTACATTTTGTCGTTTTATTCTTCATCGCAGACGGGAGTGTAGACTCACGCGGCGCCCAGGAAGGCCAGATGCGAGTCAGCCATGTTCCTGCATTGCCCCAGAACTAGTTGAATGGCCACCAGATCGCATGAAACTTCGTGATACTCCAGAGATAGGCTTCTGACTAGCTACGGCCCAATCATCTCCCAGCGGCCGGCGAGAGGAAACGACACTAATCAAGGAACTATAGTTACAGACCTATGGCTATGCGTCTCTCCTCGCCATGATCATATCGCCCACCATGTATCAGCGGCATACACCCACTACCGTCCTCGACAATCAATCTCCAGAATCAAACACCGTAGAGGAGGGTATCATTTTACTGCCGTATCCAATCAGCCCCCGATCCCCATGAACATATCCCTTGGCTTCTGATGTCGTCGCCATCTTGTTTCCGACTCCCCATGTTCCGGTGGCTCTATAATCTCTCAGGTGGATATGCTATACTAATCATGGGTGCCGGATGCCGGGAGACCATTTATTCTTATCTTGTTCGGCATATACAACTTCCGGCATTGAACAGTGGTGTACTACTACTATTTAGCAGCAGTTTGAACCATTCCTTGGCTATGTACCCTCCGCGCCATCCAGGTTGCTGGTTGCCAGGCTGTGCCAGGTTGGCCAAGATATCATGCCGCGCTTGCTTCTGTCTTGAGGATACCCGCTGCTGCGCATAATTGCCCGCGGCTGGCTATCAAGACCACTGTCCCCTCCAGATAATGTATACAAGTGAATGAAACGTCAGAACCCCCCACGCTTCACTGATATTAATTGAAGCGCTCCAATTTACCCCTCCGGAACCCTGGATGGATCAGCATGGTATTCATGTTCACTCTTGGACAAGCGCTTCCTTGCCGTGTTGACTTGCGCTCTAGGTGTATCAACAAGACAGCACATATGATCTGGATACTATGTACTGCTTTGTGTAGCACGGTCCAGGTGGTGAGAATGATCATCAGTCGCTACCATAAACTTATCCCTACCTCACCAGCATAAAATAAGGCTGAAGACATGGTAGGATGGATGATCTGATTGCAACTAATCTACAAAATTAGTTAGCTTACTCAGCTGTGTTCGTCATATGTCTGTCGCAGGCTGACACAAATTGACTCTGATAGTTGACGAGTCCATCGTACAGTCCTGATAAGACCGACCCATTTCATCGGGAATCATGGCTGTCTAGTGTCCACCATGATTGTATCATGATTAGTTTAGTGGACAAGACCCAGCAGGTTGGAAGACTGGACCCTCTTTACATACAGACGTGCCTATCTGTCGAGGGACGGCTCGCTACTTTCCCCAGCTCCAGTTACCATCGTCGCGGAGCAATTACTAGCAGGGTTTATCCCTCTATCGACTCTGCGGGCGGGCTAGTCTGCGCACTAGCGACAGATGACGATTGTAACGAAACCCCCCTCTTCTGCCCTGTCGCTCGCCCATCTGTCCCAAAGAGTCCACGGCATTGAGAGATTGATCGTCGTTGCCAAGATGAGACATTCTATGACTCTGGGAAAGTAAAGTGGACTTGCTCGTTGGATCGTTGGGTTGTCTGTGGGTGGGACGTGGTCTGTAGATAACCCTATTTCCGCAAAGATACTGGTCTGAAAGTTTTCCGGCCTTTTTGGGCTCTTCGCAGATTGATGCGACGATCCGTGACTGCTCTTGCACTCTTCCTGGTTCCACGGCTAACCGCTTCGCGATTTCTCACGTTATGGGATCGAGAAATCCTGTAGAATTCCTATACTGTTACGGGTACGGTGTCAGAGACTAGTTCTCTTTTCGGTGGGCTTGTGCCACCACCAAGTTGCACCAACACCACTTTCGATGGGGTTGTTATACCATAAAGAGAAGATGTGCTAACGTATTATGGTTCAGGAGCTACTGGACCATAGTCAGAAACTGGGGAAACACCATCAGATCATGAGAAAGAATCTACGCCTACTCAGCCGCGCACCGAACAGTGTGTGTGTGTGTGTGTAAGTGTGTGGCTTTGGGGAGAAGAAGATGGGTGCCCTGATCGTGCAAACTCTCCCTTTCAATAGTTGGCGATCCGGAGCGCATCAAAAAGGGTCCAGCTGATCCGACCATCGCCGCCGCTAGGGCTTTTCGGTGATCTCGGCGAGTCCTGCCATTGGCCAAGGTGCGAAATTCTCACGATGGCCTCCTGAGGCTCCTTAGGGATCTTGATAGCATTGTGTTGCCAGGGGGGTCTCCCACTTTACTCTGTTTTCCTTTGGGGTCTAGTTCAAGAAGCCTACGGTGGGCCTCGGAGCCGATAGATTGGGACGATCACAGTATTTTTGTATGATAAGCTTGTGATGACAGGAGTTTCGACACCAGACCCGACGATATGTCACGATCTGAGGCGCCACAGAAATGCGCCTCTAGTCTGAGCATCAGATCAGGGTATCATGGTGTCATAGAAGCGGCCTTGCGGGGACCTTTTTGGCCTACACGACCCGAAAGTCTTCCAAGTTTGACCCTTTTCAGATTTCCTTGCCAAGGGCCATCCATCCCAGAACAGAAATGTCCGAGGCGTAGGTAGGGAAACTGGGGAAAACTAGACGATGACCCAGCTATCTGGATGCGCCATGGGATAATCAAGATAATCAATCCTCGATTGCTTGATTATGCCAAGGCAAGAGTCTAGTCTGGTTATCAGCACGTTTCGTATGTGGTATCACGTCGCTGATTGCAGTGGATCATAAATCTTTCATGATATGAGCATCCAGAAGCGAGAGCAGTCAGCACAGTGCCACAAACCCGCAGTTGCTCCAGGTCACATGGTGTCAGCACCAACATCATCATTACTACCTGATGCACAATAAGGCTGCGTGTATCCGATGAGAGCAACAATACACACTCAACCATGACAAGTCACGGTAAGATAATTTTGGTGATTCTCAAGGAAAGAAAAAGGGCAGCTGGGTTTGGACCTTCGGTTTGTGTACCGACTCGGCAACACTAGATCTACTCTGCCTGTCCCTGTAGGTGATCGCAAAGGACCATTGCGAGGGACCAGCCGACGCTTCGAGTCGCCTAAATCCGCCGCTGTCTCTTTCCCCAGATTGCTCGGCCCTCTTTGTGTATTTTGGGGTGACAACTTACAAGCATAAGCGGGTGGCTTTCAGGCTTGGGTGCCTTGTCTAGTGACAGTGGTATCTCTATTAGTGATCAGCTCGGAAATTAACCGATGTCTAGTGTGTGCAATGCGCGTAATATGTTGGCAGTCTGATTTTGCTTGAGGGTGAGATTCATCCTTGACGAGGTAAAAAAAAAAAAAAATCATATTCGGCTACGATGTGTCAAGCTGAAAGTTCCGTTGTTGTTGTTGGTTTCAAAGGGGCTGCGATGTGCTTGAAATGCCTGCTCGCTTAGCAGCTGGCAGGTTCTACGGCATACAGGCCAAGACCGGGTTTGGCAGCTCACAAGGATTATGTTGAGCGCTTACAGCTTGGGGTGTCTTCGCGGCGTGCATTCAACACCCGTCAGGCCTGCTTTGAACAGGGCTGGCGATTCAAAAGGCCTCTTGATGTATAGACGCCGTGAGAGTCAACGCAAAAATCCGAAATGTTGGCAGCGGTATTGCAATGCTTTGCTGAGGGGGTGAGAGTCTAGGTCAACACTGAACCCTCGACCGGCCTTGGATTGTTCAAAATCAATCCATGAATGATCCTGCGTTAGTGAGTCTCCACGTTCCTGCAGGCTTGACACCCGGGGTCTGTGGCTGTATTGCTACCTTTACCAAGGACAAGACCTGAAGGATTGGACGTCTGCACTGACAACAATGCAATAGTGGACATGAGAGTTTCGTTATTAATGTGAGTCAGACAGGGAACGAAAATGAAAAACAAAATCCGGGGTGCTTCATCGTCTGCATAGTGCTGTTTCCGGCGTATTTCATGGTGTCAACATGCAGTCTCATTCGTAAATATTTCACACGCCATGTCGGCAACTACATTAGTGAAGCCGTCGGGCCACGCGAGTTGGTGGATCATGGAGTAGAAAAAGAAATGTAACCGGTGTCCAGAAAACACGTGGGTAACGGCATGCTCGCCTTTCTTTTTAGACGTCGTGAAATTAATGATTAGCGGGTCCAAACAATACTGATCACTGATCATTGATCATCAACTAAAGTGAGCAGAAAAGAAGAACGGCATACGTTTCACGATCCACAGCTTTACGGGCATGTGTCATGGACTGACCTGACTAAAGCAGAATGCAAGAAAACCGTCTTCAACGCTGTCTCATGCTGATTGCATGCATGATCTTGGCCACTGGGCTTTTACCTACATTCACTACTGCATACCAAAACTACATCATTTTGCAAACATGTCACGCCAGCGATGGTTCCATTCATCTATCTTCAATGAGTGAAATCTAGCTTGCAGTAGACTTGCTATGAATTGCATACTACTTACTTAGCATAATTGTCGTCTGTTCACTGCAGTAGTTGGTCAAATATTTTTTGGGGCCAATTTCCCTCCCCCGCATTCTCGAGGCTTGGCGGGTACAATAATACTCGTAGTCTGGATTGCTATTACATTAGTATTGTGGGACGTGCAAGGTGTACAGTAATAGTTTTGCTTTCTTTGTCTCTCTCGTGCATGGGCAGAGTCATGTCGTGGGGACTGACAGGTCAATCCCCAAAAGTTCCCCAGACCGTTGAGGAGTTCTTTTCATGTCTCACAGGGATAATCAGCAAAACTGCTCATGCCGGCGGTTGCTAGCGAGCGTAGCGAATAACTTGCCAGTCCGTCTCCATATGATATTGTGTACACTCGCACATCGGCTGACTCAAGTACCGAGATTAGCATCGGGGGAGGGGCCGTTGGGGGGCTCAACTTGAAAGGCTTGAACGGCCGTCCGTCTCTAGCAGTCCAATCAGGTCTGACCTCCACTCATTCGTTTCTCCTGGTTTCATGGCTGCAGCAACATGTTGAACACGCGAGAAAGCAATCGTGGCAAGCACCACGGCACGCTTTCGGCACGTGGGAGAAACCTTCCACTATCGGACTCTATGCGACGGCACTATGACAGTGTGTTAATATGGCACGGCAGTCTGAGGCGTGTAAGCAGTAAGCAGCTGCTAGTTCACTATTAATTGGCGATATGCATGTGCCTCGTTCACCAAAGATATCGATCCGTGATATTTTGGGAATAGTCGGGCCTGAAACGAAACTGGCGAGTTGGAGGGGTTGGCGGGCGATCACACATGCCATCAAAATTGTACTTACATGGCCAAGCCGAATAATGACGTGCAGTTTACATACGCAATGTTGATACCACTCCATATGTATATGCGTACATGTCTATAGGCATATCACTACGGACCAAAAAGCATACGTGTGCACACATGAGCGAGCCAGCGAGCGAGAACGCACGGAAAACGCTCCTTGACCCTGAAACATGGGCGACTGGTTAACTGTGCCGCAAATCAGCTTTCGGCTATCCATCATGGTTGCCTCCATCTTACATATAACACACCGAAATCATCTATATTCCAAGATTCTAGACCCTCTCGGTTATTGGCTTGTTCCTCTGCCAGGGACTACGGCTCGCCGTCTTTGGCTTGCCTTGCCTGGGCGAACCACGACGACTGGCTGGCTAGGTAGCTTTGCCTGCTTGCCTGCCGGACTGCAATATGATGTCCATGTCCATTACTACCAAGACAGACAAGGGACAACTTGGCGAGCTTGGGGCTTCCTTCGGAGAAAAAACATTACCTGTCGCATTACACAACGTCAGCAGCTAGGACAAGGTTGTTCTGCGACTCTCCATATCGTTTCTGCCCTGTGCTCTAAAGGTGGGTTTCACGGCAGCAAAGTCGTTCAGCAATTCGACGGCTTGCTTGCCCAACTTGCAACTTTCGTCCTGCGTCTGCGAATCATTCTTTCGCCCGGCCAGTCAGGGCGAGGAGAGATAGTCCGGCCTAAGCTTGTCGGTTATGCGGATGCTTGAAAGGCGCCATATCTCCTTATGCATATGCCATCTCGGTTTACGGCACCTAACCTCAACGTAAGTGGACAATGCATCATCAAGGGCGAGGTTGCAGCGACTTCCAACTTCGTGGTTTGTATCTATGGTATATGAAGGCATAGAATCCCGTGGCTTTGTCACCCAGTAACAAAGTAGGCCGACGAAGAAATGAAGACATAAAGAAATTATTGTTTCATCGAATGCACACCAATGGGTGTTGATATCTATCACACTATCAGAAGTGGATTTACATGTTGCTCACTCTGCCTTTGGATGCGTGACAATGACTCGGCGATAAGTCGCACGTCGCGGCTGTCAGGGTAATTTGCAGTGTGGATTCGAGCAGAGAGTATCGTTGCTTTTTCAGTACTCGGCCTTGGACGTTATCAGTCACAATGCGTCTGTGTTTCTCGAGAAGTCCGCTACAGTCTTCATTACACATGCACTACATTCGGCGCTCTCCCCCTCGAAACTTGACATTCATACACAGTTTTAGTAGTAAGTAATACAACCAGCCTGGCAGCCAACAGCGTAGCAGCCACGAGCGGATTTCCAAATGGGGCACATCGTAAAGCCGTGACAGTGTGATAGGCCAGCACCAGCCCCGCATTTCCATGCCATCACCAAGCAGCTGCGCGAGGCCCATTGCGGCAGTCGTCCCAAGGAGATGGTAACACCAAGACCTGTATCGCCTCCCATTGGGTGTACGCCTTATTGCACGGCTGGAACTGGGCCTCAGACAGACTGTGAATGGATGGGCGTAGGTAAGTGGCACAGGCAAAAAATATTTCCTCCTCGTTGCCGTTGCCCGTCGCCCTTCCCTCCACGCCCGTCGCCGACAGCCATCAGCCATGAGATTATTCCCTTACCTGGCCCTGGTCCTGCATTGGGCCCCAAATTATTCCTTCGCGATCTCCTGCTCCTGCATCCAAGAATCGGCTCGGCTTGACATTGACCATCCACCCACCACCATCATGAGCAAAGAGGATCAGTAGCCTAGCCCCAAAACCATCAAAGGGAACGGAGCGATTGGCCAATGTATCTGTCTTGCGAGGACCCTGTTGCCACGTCCTCCAACGGACTCGGCCGACTTGGTGGCGTCCGCAGAGACAGACGATGGTTGGTGCCCTCTCCAGGACCTTGGGCGCAACTCCGTCTGGCAGCTCTCGCGAACTTCCTGGTATGTAGGTAGAAAGCTTGTAAGCGAAACGGGGCGTTTCTGATCAGGGCTGAAAATTCTGTCTGTCTCGGCTTACAGAGAGTTTCCAAACAGCCAGCCAGCCCTCTGGCGCTATCTAGATCCTTCTACTTGGCCCTGTCCATTAGTGTTCTGCCCTTCTTTCTGCACATTTCAGCTTCGCGGCAGGCAGGTGGCGATTTCTTGTCGCAGCCCGATGATGCTTCTTTCCCCCTCTTTATCGTGATGTTGGCAGCATGTATGTTGGCCCCAGAGGGCCCATGGTGATACAAATGACGACCCCCTCATCATGATGACGAGGCGGCAACGCGTAGAGAAACCCTCACAGAATGCCTTCCAGTGCATAACAATGCAGAAAGAGGAAATGTTTAGGAAAAGATCCTTCCTCACTTTTCTCGGGAGGCCGTACGCATGGCCTAATGTGTCTCGGCTCGGCCCCCATCCCTTACCATCGGGTACGAAGGACGAGGCCGATACGGCGAAGGCACGTTTGCTGACAAGGCAAGGGGTGACTTTTTCCTATTTTACTCTTGATCCTAGAGGGTCAAGGACTTTCCCGGGGTGGGCGCGAAATCTATCCGTTCCTCAACGCAATCACCCATTAGGACTTTTCTATTCTCCTCTTTCCGTCTCGAAGCACAGGCTGCTGCTGGCTGCGGCGCACCGAGCCGTTGGTTCGTCATTTCGCAAGCCACCTCTTGGCACGTTGTGAAACTTCCTAGGGATCTAGGGAGGATGGGCATATGCAGCGAAGCGCTCTCCGAGTGTGTTGTACATGGCCACTTAGGATTCAGGTAATCTAGGTAGGATGCCAGAAAGGGTAACAAAAGGAGTGAGTTACACGACAGAAAGGCTGCCGCCGTGCCTGTGCCGCAGATCGGCTTGCTGGCGAACCATATTTACACTTGACTCCAGATGAACAGCAATACTAGGCAGAGATTGCGTTTGGTCGCCATCGTCGATTCTCAAGGCAAATTTGCTATTCATGGTATGGGCTTCCGCCTCATATAATGTCGAAGTCGATGCATTCATGCGGCACGTTTATGACCAGACGGAATCTACCAATGATACCTCTTTGAGTACTGAGAACTAGGTGTCAGTCGATCTCTGAGTTCAGGTATATCATTTCCATTCACGGTAGAATTTATCCATGCATGACCTCTTGGTGGCTTCTACGTGGAATCCTACAGCTCAGGCGTATCCCCCAGGTATGGTTTAACGGGAAACTAGACAGAAGCAATCTATAGATAATATTTAATCTCAACATTGAGAGAAATATGATTGTGCTAGACACGTGATGTATATACGCTGCGAATGAAAATTCAGTCATCATTACTTTCAAGACTTACGATTATGCCTAGAGATTTGCGTGAACGGAGATTGTATCTGATAAACGCATCTTTCATTGTCCTGATTCATTTTGCCTACAACTTTGTTCTTACAGCCATTCCTCAAAGCATATATCGAAAAAAAGAGATTATATTGGTTTCAGATAGGGTTCCGGAGGTGATGAACATGCCACGCGCGAATTTTCAAACAACTGCAATTCTAGGTTTGTCTGACGGCGATGTCCTCAAACAATACACTGCGATTTACGGAGAACTTGCATTGGCCTCCGAAAACCCTGAAGTAAACATGAACGGTTCTGACAAGATTCCCTTGTGAGTTAGATTTCGCTGAAGATGTAACGAAGCACTCCGTGTTTATTGACGTGGCCACGTCTCCCAATACACTTAATCGTAAATGTAGTGGTGCCTCTTCTATGACATTTGTAGCGATGGTGGGATTTTGCCTCATAATTTGCTAATCCAAGTAATGAAATAACCAAGTCTTTGATTGAAACATGTTTTGATCTCGCTGACAGGAATATGAAGTCGCTCTAACGTCAAAAGTATGAGACTGACTATCCATTTTCCATGGGAGTGTTTGGAATATCGCAGGCTCTGGTAGCTGAAGTATATGGAAATCAGTCCGATTGTGTATGGAATATTCCGAGGAGAATAGCCACTCGGTCGAGAAACTCGGCGTTGATGGGATCGTCCTCAACCCTAGTCTCATACCTTTCATATCTCTTACGCGTAAGTTAGAACGACTTTGTGAGCTCACTTGTTAATATGGACCGTTCCTGTCGAAGCCTTTTTGCCACCGTCTATGCTTGGCTGTTACCGAATAGTAATCCGATACAATTGTGACTGGAGATCATTTTTGCGATACCGTTGAATCGCCTTTGTGCCCAGTTGCCGCAATAATAATATCTCGTGACGCAGAATCAGCATATTGTGGTTGAAAAGCATAAGTGCTTCGGAACATTTAGGAAATTGTGAAGAGATCCTGTAAAGTCGACAATGAGAGGCCGCACATACCTGACTTCCTGTTGACAAGCATCATGTGCGATATCCTCCACAATACAGCACCAAGGCCGCTTCACTCTCAAGAACGGTGACTATTGTATCGATAGAGTGTCGTGTAGATAGCGCATGGAAGCACCGTGAAGAGGTGCGACCTGCGATGTTGAGTAGAGCTTGATGATTTGAGAGTTCCTCGTGAGAAAGCGATAGGTCCAGCAAGCAACGCAGTGTCAACCAGGATAATACGTGGTAGCAGCTCAATACAACCGCGATCTAACCAAATGTTAATGATAAAAATCGAACTATTAGTGTTCCGCCAACATCTTTACGGCTACCGGCCATTCCGAATCTTCCAAGCAGATGAATCTTTCGCATACTTTGTTATCCACGATCGTTACGTGGTACTGAATTCAAGGAAGACAGGTTTCTTTTTAGAAGGATTCTGATCAATGTGAGCCCGAGGCAAAGTCACAGCCCAATCCACGAGACTTGACACAATCCGTAGGACAGCCCTTTCTTCTTCTTCTTTCTTTTTTTCCAGTCTAGCAAAGCGTGTGAGGCCTGTTATAACTAACGATCTGCTCCCATCAAAGATCATAGCTGCGTGATCGAATGTTGGAATCGCAACGAACCTCGTTTCTAATGACAAGTGATGGTGACGTCGATGACTTCGTTTTCTGGATTCTATCTGAGCGACTGATATTGAACATGAGGACTAAGGATCCAAATTCCAGGGCCTAGTACATGAGAAGAGGACACAGCCCAGGAGGTCGACGAGAGTGGCTGGCATGAGCATGATCTATCTCGATGTAGCGTGGGAACAAGAATCACAACTGGCATCAACGGCGCCTTGTAGGGAGGAGCGGTGTGGCTGAACATCCTTTCATGACATCTCGAGTGGAACTGAACTTGACATGGGAATTCTATCAAGAAGTGGCACAACAGCCTCCCGATGCCACACCTGGAACTGTGAAAGTGGGTCGGTGCGTGTGTTACGAGCAAACGAACTAGGACTTAGATTGAAATAGAGAATAGCTCCCATTGTCTATCACCGTGACGCAATATCTTGTAGCGTCATGCATTTACTCATCATATCTATCATCACGTCTCAGTAGATGCAGCGAAGCTGTCGTTGAGCATTTAGTGGACCAGAAACCCCTTTCCGAGTCGCCATGTACATGAACTATCAAAATGTACTCGAACCTGTCTATCGTTCAAAGAGTCGCAACTTGGGAGCGCCGCATCCACTACAAATTTCTGAAGATGTCGCAAGATCTCCTGAGAGTGTATGTATATAGTCATAGAAGTACTGTCAAAAGTCAAGCAAGAATTCCGAGTTGTGGTCAAAAGTAAACGAATCAATTGACATGAGGCTGCTAAACCAGTACCTGAGGTCTCTGACGCACGGACCCTATCAAGTCCCGGGTGACAGGCATCTGGTAAAAACATTTCTCCATCTTTGGCGATAGCTCCAAAATTTGGGCAAGGCAGCCCGAACTTTTTGGGGCTCAAGTCAATACTGGAGCTAGAGACGACCCCTCGAAAGGAGCACAACTCGCGAACCTTCCGACCCCAGCCTGGTCCTCATAGCTTTCTTTCCAAAGCTATTCAATCTTCCTGTTCTTCTTGAAACATTCATTTTCTTCTGGCGAACAGCCAACCCCCGAATTCAAGATGCAGGCCCCCGTCCTGGTTATGAGTGAGCGACAGCCCCTCCATCCCCCAAGCTCCTGACCCTATCCTGGGAACCTAGGTGCTCGATCAAACAAGGACTGACTTGATGCACAACAGACACCCAGAGCGGTGAAAGACAGACTGGCCGCAAGGCTCAGATGTCTAACATTGCTGCCGCAAAGACGTATGTTCATTTACTACTCGAGCCCTGCTGCCCGCGCCTCTCCTAACGCCGATAATAGTGTCGCCGATATCATTCGATCATGTCTAGGCCCCAAGGCCATGTTGAAGATGTTGTTGGATCCCATGGGTGGTATTGTGCTTACCAACGATGGCCACGCTATCCTGCGAGAGATTGAGGTGTCACATCCCGCTGCCAAGAGCATGATCGAGCTCAGCCGGACACAAGACGAGGAAGTCGGCGATGGTACAACGACTGTCATTATCCTGGGTATGTTATTTCCCTAGGTCGAAAACTACAGGCGGAGGCTAACATAATGTAGCTGGTGAGATTCTTGCGCAAGCTCTGCCGCAGCTCGAGCGAAACATTCACCCGGTCGTCATTATTTCCGCCTTCAAGCGTGCCCTCAAGGACGCTCTTGAGATCATTGACGAGATCTCCATGCCGATCGATATCGGCGACGACGAAGCCATGAAGAGCCTGATTTCTTCATCCATCGGTACCAAGTTCGTTTCGCGATGGTCAGATCTCATGTGCCAGCTTGCGCTCAACGCGGTGCGCACTGTCACTTGGGAGATTGGCAATGGCAAGAAGGAGGTCGATATCAAGCGGTACGCTCGTGTAGAGAAGGTCCCCGGTGGCGAGATCGAGGACAGCAGAGTTTTGGACGGAGTCATGCTCAACAAGGACATTACACACCCCAAGATGCGGAGGAGAATCGAGAACCCGAGAATCGTCCTTCTTGATTGCACCCTCGAGTACAAGAAGGGAGAGTCGCAAACGAACATTGAGATCACAAAGGAGGAGGACTGGAACCGCATCCTGCAGATCGAAGAGGAGCAGGTCAAGGCCATGTGCGACTCGATTATCGCCCTCAAGCCCGACCTGGTCATCACCGAGAAGGGTGTTTCCGACCTTGCACAACACTACTTTGTCAAGGCCAACATTACCGCTCTCCGACGTGTCAGAAAGACGGACAACAACAGAATTGCACGTGCTACTGGTGCCACGATTGTCAACCGGGTAGACGACCTGCAAGAGTCGGACGTTGGAACACAATGTGGTCTTTTCGAGATCGAGAAGATTGGCGACGAGTACTTTACCTTCTTGACAGGGTGCAAGGACCCCAAGGCTTGCACAATCCTCCTCAGAGGTCCCTCCAAGGACATCCTGAATGAGATTGAGCGCAACCTCCAGGATGCCATGGGTGTGGCACGAAATGTCATGTTCCAGCCTAGACTATCGCCAGGTGGTGGTGCTACGGAAATGGCTGTTTCCGTCAGACTGAACCAATTGGCCAAGGGCATTGAAGGTGTTGAGCAGTGGCCGTACAAGGCCGTCGCCGACGCTCTGGAGGTTATCCCCCGCACTCTTATTCAGAACGCCGGTGCCAGCCCGATCCGCGTCCTCACTGAACTGCGTGCCAAGCAAGCAGAGGGCAAGAGCTCCTGGGGTATCAACGGCGACACTGGTGGCCTGGCCGACATGAAGGACTACGCTATCTGGGAGCCCGAGGCTATCAAGCTCCAGAGCATCAAGACAGCCATCGAGGTGAGCACATGAGAATATGAATTATGAGAAACGAAACAGACTAACAACATCATAGGCTGCATGCCTCTTGCTCAGAGTAGACGATATCTGCAGTGCCAAGAAGGCAGCACAACCCGGTATCGGTATTAGCGGAGGCGACGACTAAGTGATACGCAATGGACTTGGTTATTGGTCACAAGACATGTAATGAAAGAAAGAAAGAAGAAATGCATACCCTCACATCAAGAGTTGGCCCACAAAAAGTTTCATGGCGGAATAGACGAGATAGACGGCTTTGCTGCCAAATTCGGTCCGACAATTAAGAGACATCGGCAGGAGAACGCAATCTCTTGAAGCGTATATGCTCCGTATGGCCGTGCGCTTATGAATTAATCCTATGCAAGTCACTGGCAATGTCCCTTCTAAAATTACAGTACAAGTACCTCGATTGTACAAGCTATTAGTTGGCGCCGCCCTGGGTATCAATGAATATCACCACCTCTGATTCAACATTAGTCGTCTTCGATGACAAGGCCCTTGGGTTCCTCCACTGCAGCTGGTGCATCTTTTATCTCGGTGTCTCCCTCGCCGTCGTCTGCTCTAGTCACTGCAATTCGAGGTCCCTTGGTACCGTTCGTGGACGCCTTTGCAGCGCCTCCTCCAGCCTTGGCCTTGGCCTTTCGAGCCTTCATCTTTTCCCTTTTCTCCCGGTTTCTCCTCGTCTTTTCGTCGTCCTTCCGTGCTAGCTCCTCCCTCTTGCGCTCGAATTCTTCATTGTCCTGCTCCTGCTTGACCTCCTCGTCCATCTGCCGCAGGCGCTCGTACTCGCGCCGTCGCGAGGCTTTGTAGACGTGAAATTCACCCGAGCCGGCACCGGCACTGGATCCCTGTACGTTGGTCACGATCTCGGGCGGCGGGGCGATCCGCGACCGGGCCACCGCTGTCGATGAGTCGGGAATGCGGATTTCCTGGTCGGGTCGGGCAAAGAGAGCCTCCACGGTCGAAGCCTGCGCCGACACGGGTGTCAGAGCACGCTTCTTGACCGCGCGCTTGGAGCGCGGGTCCGCCGAGGTGGGGACGCTCTCTGGACCTTCCCCGGACATGTTTGGGTGGGATACAGCTAGAATGTAGGATTGGCCGCCCGTTTGTGGTAGGTGGTCTTTTCTTTCACGATGGTGGGAGGGGCCGTTGGTCCTGCAACGATATCGCCGGGGCTTTGGTGCAGGTGTGATGGATCAAGGTAGCTCGGCGCGTCGCAAGTCGGTTTTCACAAGGGCGAGATCGGCAGACTTGCTGTCGGTACTTGCACACGGTGCTGCCGTTGGTGGTTGATACTGCGCGTTGGTTATATTGTCGGCGTTTGGCGCAAGTCAGTTGGTGGAATCAAGCGCTGCCGTTGCATACATCAGCTGTTTTCTTGCTGTCGTCTAAACGCCAAAATTTTGGGATAAGGCTGAAAAGGTCCAATGAATGAATGGATTGCACGAACTTCTTCCCCAATGGAACCGCGGGGCGGCAAAGGCCAACCAGGGGAAACCACCAAGGGCTGCAACGCAGCGGCGCCTTAAGGCAGCTGCATCCCAACCCGAGGGGTCCCTGAGAGCGGTCTTAGCGCTGGGAGATACCGGGTCCAGGCACTTTAGCAGGCCAATGGTGGGAATGCTAAGTCGGTTTCTCAGCAGGTCAGCGGGGTCGATCTACCCCTCCAAGCACCCCCGAGCACCTCCAAAGCACCCGATAAGCAGGGGCCGAACGGGGGGCGATACCCAGGTCGCCTTGGTTGAAACTTTGGGTTGTTTCTTCGTGAGTGGAAAGCTGAATCGTTGGGAGTCTTGGGAACCAGTCTCGTGGGATGGGGAGTCACAAGTTTCATTTTTCTTCCTTCTCTTGAATCCCTTATTACCGAACCTCCGAAATATTATCTGTCCTTCGTTCCTCTCTTCCGGGCTTGACACTATTGGTATCACGACATCTATTCGTCATATTTCGTGTCGGCTGTAGTCCATTTGCTTGCGTCCGAACGAGTCTTCTGTAGCGCTACTGACACACTTTCCGTACTGCCGTACAATTCTCTTTCAAAAAGGCTGGAAATTCTACCAAGTTCTCTCTTTTACGCATTCTATCGCCACTTTGCGACTGTCAGATTGAATACATAGTTGTCCGGTCTACTACTCAGCGAGTCTGTAAAACAACTCTTTTGCTAGGACGATCGCGACATCCAGTAGCCGATTTCGCCTCCAGAAGAAAAAAAAAGTCCCCAAGTCGTGTCCAAACGCAATCATGGGACGACCAAGGCTGATCATTCTGATCAGACATGCCCAGTCTGAGGGTAACAGTAAGTACAAACCATATATCCGCACCACGGAAGTCCCGAGGAGTATTCTGACCTCAATTGTCTTGTAGAAAACAGAGACATTCATCAGACCATTCCCGATCACCGCGTCAAGCTCACACAAGATGGTTGGGCGCAGGCGCGCGAAGCTGGACGGCGTCTACGATCTATGCTCCGGGCCGACGATACACTCCACTTCTTCACCTCGCCCTACCGTAGGACGAGAGAAACGACCGAAGGCATTCTCGAGACCCTGACGTCGGACGAGGACGAGCCGAGCCCCTTCAAGCGTTCCAGCATCAATGTATACGAGGAACCAAGGTTGCGCGAGCAGGACTTTGGCAACTTCCAGCCTTGCAGCGCCGAAATGGAGCGCATGTGGCAGGAGCGTGCTGACTATGGTCACTTTTTCTACAGAATTCCCAATGGAGAGTCTGCTGCTGATGCATACGATCGTGTCTCGGGCTTCAACGAGAGTCTGTACCGGCAGTTTGGCGAAGACGACTTCGCTAGTGTTTGCGTGCTAGTCACGCACGGTCTCATGAGCAGGGTGTTCCTCATGAAGTGGTATCACTTCTCGGTCGAGTACTTCGAGGACCTGCGGAATGTAAACCACTGTGAGTTTCTCATCATGAAGAAGCAAGAAGACAGTGGAAAGTATATTTTGCAGAATAAGCTGCGGACATGGTCTGCTCTGAGGCGGGAACGTGCTGCACTTACAGCTAAAGAGGATGCCGAGAAGGAGAAGGAGAAGGGAAACACGGCCGGATCGACACCTGCACCAGAGAAGGACGGAGCAAAACAGTCTAATGGTCAAAGCTCCACTCAAGCAGTACAGAGACGGTGGGGTGGTTGTCCAGAGGGGTGCAATCATTCGAAACATCTTCCCAAGATCCGCAAGGAGTTGTTGGAGTTACGGCAGGTTGACGAGAAGCATGCTGCTAAGAGCAGTCTTGCTGCTGCTGGAAGTGTCCAGGTCACGAGCTCGACTACAACGATTGCCTCACGCCGAGTACCACGCACCGTCAATTCATCGGATGACGACTCGGACGATCCCCGTGGCAAACCTGGAGGTGGCCCCAAGATTGACATCTCGAGAGCCCGCGAAGAAATCGTCTCGTCGCCAGATGGTACCCCTTCGTTCATCACGGTCGAGGATCGTCTACGTTATATGAAGTCTCCCAAGTTCCTGCATGTGGGCCGTGACTTTGGTGGTACTCACTCCGGAGCCAATAGTGATGCGGAAATGTCAGAGGACGACGCAAGACAGCGTCTGGCCAACATTGCCGCAAGAGTGAAACCGACGAATGGAACAGCTGGGGCTAATGGCAACAGCAATGGCGAGAATGGAAAGTACCTGAACGAGAGCGGGATGGGACGGGGCGCGCATGCTAATAGGCTTGGTGATGCGCCGGCTAGTCGAAGCTGCTCGAACGACGGAAGCGAGGACGGTGGCGACGAGAGGGATGATAATGGGGACGTGGATGACCACGAAAATGAGGAAGAAGATCTGGACAAGGCTGAAAAGGAGGATCGCAGTATTAGAGGAAGCGTCTATTAAGCAGACAGCTTCACCATGGAAAGTATCATTCAAAAGAGCGCGGTCAAAGCTGGAGGCAAGGACCGGGTCATTCTCCAACAAAGCGAGCAACAGGAAAGTCAGGGAAATTGTTTACTGACGAGTTTCGTCATAGATTGATTTACGAGTTACGATAGTCGGATATACCCAATGAAGTATGTTCATTCTGTGTGATCTAGAATGCGATATTGGAATATTTTGAATTGTGTCGCAGAACTTCGCGAGCACGATATCCCTTGCTCGCGTGGGCTCAGCTTTGTCCTCGTATACGTGGCGACAAATTCGCGCAGAGCATATTGACAGGTCGCTAGGTAAAGGACTATAGCTTGTTTCAGGAGCGTCAGCATGAGGCTACGGCGTTGACAGGCTATTGTTCGGCCAAGCACCATTCTAGGTAAGGGTGTGATGACAACCTTTCTTTTTGTTTTTTCCCCCCAGACTGACCAATCACGCTTGATAGACGTCGCGCTGAATGCCCTGGGTAATATCTACCCATAGAAAACCCTCTCCTTTGGCCCAGATGCAACCACAAGCCACCGCCACCTCATCATGCAAGATACTGCTCAAGTACCGAGAGATGCACGACTTTCAGCTTTCGAGGAAGCCCTGGAAAACTCATGCAAAATCACCCCCATAGAATTATGATCACAATTACATCCTGCGTTCTACCACTGCAGGATGGCGCACTTGACGTTCGAAAAAGACAATATGTAGTATGACTGTAGTCGCCGACAACGGGCAGCAAGTCTTGGTTCAGACACCAACTCACGGTACGAGCAGATATCAATGTACAGCATCCCATCACAGTCCAATGATGTCGCCGATGGCATTACTTCCTATGGAGATCAAGAGCCATTGAAGGTCTCAGGAAAGCACATTTATGAAGCTTTGCCCGATTACGCGGCTGCGATTAGACACCCAGCTACTTGGTGGTCACTGCACTCTGCCTGGATAATGTATGCCTTTCTCCTTCTGGGGTCACGGTTCGCAATTGGGCATCATCAATACTACCTCTCTCTTCACGGAACACCCGCAGACGATCAGGTCCACAAGATGAGATATGGCACAGTGCTAGCATTTTTGACGAAGGCATCTCTTGTCGCTGCTGTCATTGCAGCCTTTCGACAACGAATCTGGGCTTCATTGGTTTCTACTCCGCTAGCATTGGAAACCCTAGACTGCGTTACGGCAGCCCCCAACGATCTGCTGGCCGCACTTGATCCGGATTTTCTCAGAAAGGCCAAGATTGCGGTGCTCATGGCGTGGTTCAGTTGGCAAGTCACCATTTTCACTCTACTAAAATGCAAGAGAAATAGTGTCGAGTTTTCATTTCTAATATTCCAAAAGGCTAAGCCCGACTATAGTCATTCTTGCGAGTCAATCACTTTCAGTAGAGCCAACGATGGACGTGACTACCTGTCCTGGAGCAAAGGTACTGAACTTCACCAGGGAGATCCTGCATGACTTTCGCCACCCGACTCGCATCAATGGCCTTTATCTTTCATCCGTCTCATTTTGGAATTCTACGACAACTAATACCAGTGTCGACGGTTGGTTCGACTACTATACGTCGCCTCCCGATTCTCTCCAAGATCTAGCAACGCTTGCCTTATTCCAAGACGCTCCTGCAGCTGGAGCAAACGCCTCCAGTATAGCTTGTGGTCCCGGTTGGGACTGCAGTTTTACCGTAAACTTCAAGGCGCCTGGGTACAAATGCGACGATGTTGTAATTGATGGAACGTCCCAATCATCGGCCGATAGCGATATTGGAGCACTTTTCGACGTCGACATTTTGCTTCCGACCGGACAACTCAGTTACGTTGCAGTCACGGATCTGGGCGACTATGCAGAGTGGCAACTCAAAGAGGTCTGGCCGGGTGGTATGCCGATAAATTCCACGCCATCAAGTTGGCCGTCACACTTGGGTGTATTTCGGACCGAGCCCGTTCTCTGGATCGGATATGTTAGTATGCTCAAGCCATTTGACCAGCTCGCCGAGAATTATACTGTACCAGGGTGGAATGAGTCATTTGCACCAAATATCATTCGCTGTGAGAATTACGAAACAGAGTACACTGTATTCTTCGAGTATGTCAGTGGTTTTCAAAACATACGCGTACTCGACCGCAGCTACATCGCACCTATATTAAACACAACGTTGACAAACGACATTGCCAACGACGGCACCCAAGACAACACTACTGCCGTTCCCGAAAGCTCATACGTATATCCCCGAGATGAGCATTACAAATATGTTGCAGCGTATCACGCATTTGGATCTGTGTTCAGGAAATACATCAATGGAACCATCAATTCTGCCTCCGTTTCCGTGCCGAATGCAAACACGAAGGGGATATTTACAAAATTGTTCAACAGGCGCCAGGCTTACCTCCCGGTTCCAAACTTCAAAAAGAATGTACAGTCTATATTCGAGAGTATCATTCTGTCTGTATTTTCCAATCCCCAGTATACTATAGTCACCTGGGCAGCGGCTCCTGATCAGCCGGTCGGGCCTCTTGAAAGCGATGGCCTAAACACCTACCCATGTACTCGTTCCAAAGCCCAAAATAGGTTCGAATACCATTCTAAAGATTTGTGGATAGTATATGGAATTTCTTTGCTCATCGCTGGAGCTGCAGTCGCAATGGGTACAATATCAGTCGTACAAAACAAGGGGGTGCTCAAGAATACACGGTACTTGAGCATCACTGTTCTCTTACAGCATTGCGGCATCGAGTACAGTGCACTGTATCCTGAAAAAAGGGTGCAAGATATGGAAGAAGAGACTTAACACGGATCAGGAAGAGTTGTGAAAAACTCGGCATGATGCAGTATCAAATTCGATTCAATTCTCTCTGTAATCACCGTCTTCACATTTTGTGGTTTAGACTCACTAGGATCCATGAGAACAGCCGAAACAAGGCCCACTGAAGTTTTATGTCTTAGTGTCATACATTGAGGAATCAATTTGTGTCGTGTTGATGTGTCTATGCTATTCTGTAAAGGCATGAAGATATTATCCCTCGATCTTTGAGACTTAACCATGTAAATTGGAACACTAAACTGTATTCTGTACAGACGCTCGGGAACAACGATATCAGATATCTAGACGCACCAGAAGCGAGTCTGGAGCACCAGAAGCGAGCCTCCAGACTTGGTCAGGCGTGGTCAATTCAACGTTGCACGCAACGTCTAGGTAGACTACCTAGGTAGGTAGGTAGTATCGTCCACGATCAGCTCAATAGACGTCTTTCTTCCCTCCTTCCTTTGTCTTCCTTTCTTCTCTTGTTTTCTGTTCAAGTCCATATGATTTTCAATACAAAGTAATACTTACTAGCATGGAAGTTTGCAGTCTCGACATTCGATGGTGTAGCAGTACCCGCCCGCGCCCGCATGCAAGGTCTCAAATGAATAACGCATGGCCACGGTCCTAATCTACGACGTAGGCTACGTCTTGTGAATAGATAGATCTCATCTTGTCCGAAGAACTCCTTGTCTTTTCCGTTGTGTTAGAGGTTGACACGTGGCCAAGGATACGCTTTCCCGATCACTGTTGCCTACGTGGATACATCAAAGCGGCTCCGCTCATACTCAGCTCTAACTACCGTAAGTCAGGCCCGTAGCCCGTGTCGGCGCAACATGCATCATTCATTCCCATGAATCACATCGTCCCGTCAGCTCTGGGGACCCGGAGGACATCTATTTCTAGCCGATATCGCCTATCTGATCTGGAAGCCCACTGCATTTGTCAGTGCTATTCTGCTTAAGCATATCCGGCTTGCCGGTGGACAGTACCTTTTGGTCAACCGTTATTTCAGCAAATTATTGTATAGCTAGGGTCGATTGACCAATTACGATGATCTCAGATCTTAAGGCTATTGCTAAGGACCGTTCTTACATTATGCTTAATGAATCTCGGAAAATTTAAGAAGGAAGGAAGAGCAAAACACTAGAACTGGACTGGGGTCGGTGTGTGGGGTATAGCCCGGTACCGACTATAACGGACTGTGTCGCTGTCCGTCGTCCGCCTCCGGCAGTCTGGGACGGCAATACGGGACTAGGTACTTTTGATCTCCGCATGATGGCAGGATTACAAATCAGCGCCTTGGGAGATAAGCAGCTAGCCGCAAGGGGTTGCAGGTCCCCAGATGCTCAATGCGACTTGGAAAAGGTACCACCGATCAATTTCATAATGACATACATCAGAGACGTACGCTAAGAACTTGGCTCACGGCACTGCAACACGGCAGCATGTGACGCTAAGACGACATCCGTCCCTCTCTAAATTTTGGTTACTTGCCTGGCGATATCTCCGGCACTCTGGGGTGCATAGATTGCGGAGAGATCGGCGGCGTTCTCTTCTGATCCAGAAATTGAAATGAGCAAGTTCCACTTCTGGCCTACGGGCTATGCCAGCTCATGGGATGGGGCTGCTGTAGCATACCTATGACTACAGGTCTGTTGATTGCTATAAAGCCAGTCCTGTCACCGATCAAACGAGAGTTAAAACTAGACGGAAATTTGCTCAAGTCATAGTCAATCCCGATCACAATGCCTTTGGAACGTTTCCGTCGTGCCGCTACTCTGGGTGCTGCTAGCGCACTGGTCTTTAGCAGCCATACCGAGGCCCAGAGCTGCACCAGTGCTACATTCTCGGCTCTCGATCTCCCCGGGATCGACGTCACAAGTATAAATGTAACGATTTCTCTCAACGAGTCTGTTTTCGATGCCAATGTTGCCTCCGCACCCACCGGGGACGGCCCATCTACCGTCGACCTATGCAGGATCGCTGTCCAATACACGCACCCAGGTCAAAATGATACAGTCAACACTTACATTGGTCTTCCCCTGGATGGGGCGAATTGGAACTCAAGATTCGTCATGAACGGTGGAGGGGGTTGGGTCGCTGGTTCATCCGATGTTGTGTTGGAGCCGGTCTCGAATGGATTTTCGTCATCTTCCACCGACGGAGGCCATGACAACAGTTTGCAAGTCTCGGAGTGGGGCCTCATTAGTCCAGGCCATGTGAACTTACCCGCCCTTGAGGACTTCGCGAGTGTCGCTTTGGAGGAAGCTGCAAAATTGGGAAAGTCGGCTACCGCGATGTACTATGGCACGAAACCAGTATACTCATACTGGAATGGATGCTCCATTGGTGGTCGTCAAGGTCATATGGCCGCTCAGCGCTTCCCAGAAGAGTTCGACGGAATCGTTGCTGGATGCCCTGCCATCAATTGGGACAGATTTCTCCTTTACGAAGTCTGGCCTGTTCTCATGGCCAACTTACTCGGTTTGTTGATGCTCACCATCTCCTGATCTAACAAAGCCTCTAGACGTTCGACCCCCCGCTTGTGTTCTTCAAGCATTCACAGACGCTGCCATTACGGCATGCGATGAATTGGATGGAGTTAAGGACGGTATAATAACTTTACCAGGCCAATGTCTCTTTGACGCGACGTCCATCGTGGGACAGACGGTCAGCTGCACTGCGCCGAATGAGACTATCGAAATCACCGAGAAGATGGCTGAGCTTGTCAATCTGATTTGGGACGGGGCATCCAGTGTCGATGGCCAGTTCGAGTGGTACGGTATGTGGAATTATCGCACCCGTCATATCGGCCTTGCGTCCCTCTTTCTTATTTTCCTTTATGCTATTACACATGTCAAGCCACTGAAATGTGGCTGGATATCCATGCACTCAGTCTCGTGATCCATTCCACTCAATGTCTGAAACAAGCTTGTTGACTATTTGCAAGGCCTCCATCAAGACGCAAGCCTCAATTTCCTACTTTCGACGAACTGTACGACGGCGGATGATTGCGCTATCACGCCCTTTAGTATCGCAGAGAGCTGGATCACGACCTTCCTGGCCAAGGATCCCTCCTATAACCTGAATGACATGACTCATGCCGATTTTGACGCATTCTTCAACCAATCGAGGAAGGAGTACAATTCTATAATCGGAACGGACGATCCCGATCTAGGAAGGTTACGAGCGGCTGGTACCAAGATGATCACTTGGCATGGTATGCAGGACCAGCTAATTCCGCCCAACGGTACAATTGATTACTATGAACGGATTCAAAAGAACTGCCACAACGGCAACATCACCGATTATTATCGATTGTTTTTGGCTCCAGGAGTTGGACATTGTGGTTCCTCTACTGGCTTGGATCCCAGTAACGCTCTCTTCTCGGCTATCAGGGCATGGGTGGAGAATGGAACTGCACCAGACACTATTCAGGGTACGGGGGCTGCGGTGACGGCTGGAACGTCCAACACCAGCGATTCTCGTTCCATCCAGCTCTGTCCTTACCCGTCAGTCCTTACCTTTGTTGGGACGGATCCGAATGAGGCTTCGTCATACCGTTGTGAATAGAAAATCAGACAGCTGAAGAAAGTTACTGAACGAGATAGGCTTCCAAGCCGCCGTCATCATTGAAACAAAACTGCACATTTGCGGTCTTACCATATTGCCTCAAGCTCAGCAACCCTCTCATTGCTATTGACACTTATAATTCGAGTAATAAGAACAATCAATCAATGACTTGTCAATTGTGACTCGAATAGTTCGTACTGATTGAGCTGAGAAAATCCAACTGATCCAGATAGAGGTTACTCTCAGTGGGGTTTCACGTACTGCATATAGTTTTTCTTGGTTTCTTGGTTTCCTTTTTTCTTTTTCAAACCCAAAAGCTCGGTCTAGAGTTATGTTAATGGCGGCGCAAGTCGAAGGTGTCGCCGCTAATGCTCGTATGGCATTGCTTTACCACTGCGGGACGGAATCGTACAAAGACCAGTATTTAGGCGGCTAAATCAGTGTCGATATCCACAAATTGTCGTACATAGCAACTACTCACTATGACCATAAAATACTATAAAATTCGACACCCTGTCCACTCTGCCCTAAATACGGGGCTTCCTAGCCCCGGCGCCCAAAAATGGGGCCGCATTCCACTTTCCAAGGCCGGTGAACCCTTTCAACTCCTCCAGTCCACCTCAAGATCCACGTATATGAGAGCATCTAGCGACGGCTCTGTAGTACGTGCCAAATATTCGAATTTTGAGTCCCTCTCAAGTACAGTCATTACTACTAAGGTGAACCTTCTCAAGCATGATTGCGGTTATATTCAAACTAATTGAGGTGCCAGCAAACTTGATCAAAACGATGACTATTACTCCTACTTGCTAGAAAAAACAAAGAATATCAAGATATAGACAAGTAAGTTTTAAGTCCTTTTCCAGTCCTCACTCCAGTTACCGGTATTGCTTTACTCGGCTATCCGCCCGTCATTGGCGACGCTTGTAATCTGTACTATCATTTCTTGCTCCGCCGACAATATAATTGAAGCTGATTGGCGTACAATGATCAGCCTCGCATCTCGCAGCCGCTACAATATTTTGACCGATGAATCTAACAATGGAGACCCTACATACGATCATCAGACTGGAAAAATGACTGTAATTGGTCCATCATAGTAAATAGATCAATATTTAGTAATAAGACAATAGGTCGCCATGGGTGATTGGCCGTGGTTGGCTCGTCGTAAGTGGTGGAACGTGACGAGGCGTGGAGCGCGCCCCAAACGACACAAGGAAAGATAGACTCGGGGCGAAATCTGTTGCATCAAAGAGAATGGCACTCGTAGTGGTTTGTCCAAAAGTACCGATCTTAGGCATTACCGGTGTGGATGTGTTAGGCTCCCCCAACACTCGTGTCAGTCTGTCGGTACCTTATGTTGAGATCAGGTTTCTATGCAACGAGTGCCTGGTACATGGCTCTGCTGGAGGTGTGAGGCGGAAGCGCCCAAATTATTCTTCTCCGCCGTTTCGGTGAGCTTTCAAATGTAGTTGGTCGAATCTGATTGGAGATTTCTAGGGAAAACGGAATCTGTGAGGAAAGCTGCCAAGCACATCATTCACTAGAACAAGTATCTGGAGTCGCCAATGGAGAACATTGTACTGTCACCCTGACGCAAGCCCTAGCTTGCGGACATCGCCGCTACTCAAAGGCATGGTAGAACAAGAGGCTCTGACTGGGTACCCAGATGTGGAGGTGTTAGCTTTTAGTGGCGGGATTAAGAAAGTGATGCTGTATGAGGGGAATATCGAGTGCGAAATGTGGTTATAGAAGAACCACGTTGCCTTTTCCCCAATTTTGGAAGCCTGCACTGCTGATCACCTGAAGTGGCATTGCACAAGTGTAAGCCGACCTGCGAAGTGCAGTGCCTTTCAAATTCGCTGTGTAATGAGCTGAACATGGCATCCGTCTCGTTGTCAAGGTCTACAGGGGCCACACCGTGGAAGTTCTCTCAAACTGGCTACCTATCTAACCTAGGCATCTTGGGGCACGCTAATCTGGATTGCCCATTCCAGTAATCCGTCGCTACGGCAGCACCCGATACAGGGACTATAGCGTTCCATGTGATTCTGATCGCCTTAGGCTTCTGCGATTATTGCGAAATAAACATCCTATTGGCCCCATCACTATTTTCCACCCTCGAGTTCCGTACACTTGTTGCCCGGATTAGTCTGATCGACCCGGTTTTTCCATTTGCAATTTGACAGCCACATAAGTAGACGGGTAGCAATGCAACCCTGGAGCAAACCTGCATCCACTCAGTGTCATGTGCAACCACACCATACATCATACAGAGTATACATTGGTTCTATACAGGCTCTGCCAAGCCTGCCTACCTCCCCAACAGTACAATGAGAACGTGCTATCACTGCAACGTCTTTTGCTACGGCCCCCTGCACGGAACCTCCACACGGAGCCGCAGGATAGCCGCCAAGACTACATATAGGTTTAGTCCACGAAAAGGACTGTCAAAATCTGAGCATGAGATTCGGTGTATGTTCCTCGCTCAAGTCCTACGAGTTTGGTGCAATGCCATTTCATAAAAGCCCAATGCGAAGACATTTAGACTCCAGTCATAGAAAAATGATGAAGCGATAGGAAAACAGCTATGGGAATATGCGACCGAGAGTTGTTGCACCAATCGCAAGACTTAATATACCGGCATCTGGTTATTCGAAGTATCCCTGTGAGAAGAAGATTTGATGTTGCGACAGAGAACGAGAAAATCCATATGCTCGAGGGGACCACGTCAATTATGTCTTTTCTTCTCTTCTCTCTTTCTTTTTGCTTTCTTCTTGAAATCACGTGGGGCAGGTTAGGTCCATTCGAAGGCCTTACAATACTGTTGCCGTCTCTGTAGGAGACTCGCGATTCCATCATCTATCCTGACATCTTTTAAAAAAAAAATCTTGTTCTCCCTGCATGGACGCTCAGGATTTCGCTGCGATAAGTACCTCATACACGACATCGTTTTTTCTTACGTGTGAGTAGGTAAGTTTGATTGCACCGGTTGTGCAAAAGTTTCTGGTGACTATGATCGTCATCTGACTGTACAAGAGTGGCACGAACTAGTTCTAATAAGGCCTCAAAAGGGCGGTGCATTGCGCAACATTGCCCGTACAGGGGATAGGAAGCGGCATGATGCAATATCTCAGCCAGCCCCGCGGTCAGTAGATGGAAGGCTTTTGAACGTCGCAACGGAGAGATACCTTATCAACGAAAGAAGATGCACCGTTGTAATGGGAGATAACTTTGCATTTAACTTGCGAAAATCGTCCCTGGGCTGCCACGCTATCTTACCGATCTCAGTTTGCAAATGATATAAAATCACATACCTAGGTCATGTGGCATTTTATAATCGTGCATCAGGACGGCTCGCGTCGAGGGAGAGTTTCATTGGTGGTGAGGTCAAGTTGTTGCATCTCGTGGTTTACGTGGGTAGTGCACAACAATAGACAGATTCATGGCAATGGGCACCAGAGACATTTGCGACAGGCAATCATCCAAGATGTGATGTGCTGGCGGGTGCCAGGTCATACGGGGCACTAGCCCCATTAGTGCCTAGCCAATTGTTCGTACATCATACTTCTAGGTTCGTACCACCAATCTCGTTGTTGTCACCATCGTCGCTCACGATATTGCTACACCGCCATACTTGCACGCATGCTGCAAGCATGCGTCGGGGTGTTTCGGACGAGACTCTCAAGACTCAAGACAGAAATCGTCTTATCAGCTTGCGGGGTCGAGCAATGTCTCGCCGACTTCGGCCTGAATAAAATAGAATCCAATGGTGTGGTCGAGCTTCCCAACTCAACACACCACACCAGTTTCGCCTCAATTATTCGAACTCGTGGGAAAATAAAGAATTGACCAATATCTCTTTACAATGGACCCCAACCCCTCAGCCTGCTGCGACGACGTGTCCGCGAATACTACCCCGCGCATGCCCGAAGAAGACGCATTCGCTCCAATTAAGGACGAGCGAAGCCAGCCATGGAAGCAGCATCTCGACAAGATTCAGAAGTACAACAAGGAAAACAACATTGACACCGAGTATTTCAGGGTCAGTGAGGGATTCAATGACCACTCTGTGGCTGCTTAGGACCCGGCACTTGCACCTGTAAGACTCCTGATTAATGCATCGTGTTTGGATCATACGTAGCTAACGATTTGGTATAGTCGTGAGCCAGTGTTTGTCTCGACTTGGATGAAAATTGGAAGGTCTCGATCCAGACTGGGCGGCGTTGGGGAATTCTGATTATTTCATCTCGGTTTCCAACTCGAGATTGGGTGCAGTTGGGCGCCTTTGTCGGTATCAATAGATGCACTCAATTGATCTCACAAAATTCTCTTCCAGAAAGGCAAAATTCAATAAATTTAGCTGCACACGTGATGGTCACGGTTCAGCTTGTATGTATGTCGATCAGGCATAATGCCTTAAAGTGAAAATTATTCATCAGTTTGGAGTCTGCCTGACGCCCGGTTGACATGTTCAGGCTACTGTTATCTACCCGCTGCAGTATCTTCCCCAGCCATCCCACCTTTCCCCAAATGCAATCAAAAAGAATAGCCAGTACCCCGCATGGGGTAAAGTTGCTAGTCACTACCATGCAGATGGTACTATGGAACCAGACCTAGAAAATCATAGTGTGTCGGAGTTGTTGTCAAGGGAGGTACAAAACTGCGTGCAGGTCGACCGACCGGATAAAAAAGCCCCCCCCAGTTTCAATTCGGTAGGTATCCCGTAACGGACTTTTGCCCAACACACCACAGTCAAAGATCATACCGGAACAACTTGTTGAAAAACTACTTGTCTCTTTCCGGCTATTGATCGGTACCATCAACAAAGAATCTGTCTAGACAGCGCTTTGGTCGATCCCTGCCAATGGCGAAGTCGGGGCCGCAGCCTGCGGTATTCTCTTATTTCCACTTCAATCCAGCAGTACACAATCACGAGAAGCCGTATGAAATTCTCATCAACCTACCCTCAAGTGATAATAGCAGCACAGAATATCGACGCCATAACCAAGAGTTTGAAGATCGCACCACTGTTGTCGAAGACGTTCGTGGACGTGAAGACCAGTTTTCACTCAACCGGAATGGCGTTTGCTGGAGAAAATGGGAAGGCCCCGCAGAATGGCGAGACCTGAAGGCGGAAGGCGTCATGAAGCTCGGCCACGAACACATTCGATCCGGCTACATCAAAGCAGTGGAAGAATTCATTCGGCAAGAGCTAGAGAAACAAGACGGAAAGCCTGTCGATATCGTCAAGGTGTTTGACTATCGGGTTAGTGATATGTCTTGTCAATCGAAACAACGTGTCGCTGATAGTATTTGCTTTTCAAGCTCAGGGTTAGCTCTAACCCTGAAGAGTTCGAGACTAGGATCTTGAACTTGAGTGATGGGCTTGACCCCGTCATTCCAGCTACCCATCCACATGTCGGTATGTGCAGATATCTCCATCTCCAATTCACTCAGGTCGCAAATCATGACATGTGTCGGTATAGATCAAAGTTTCCTTGGTGCGACCACTCGAGTTCGAGTACATATGGGCGATTCAGCAGCAGAGCTTTTGAAGCGAAGATTCAGGATCATCAAGTAAGTGATATAAGTTGTGCTACTCCTACTTCGTTGCACATTAACTTACAGGTGCAGCGTGTGGAAGCCATTGACCGAAGTCGAAAATTGGCCCCTGGGTGTTTGCGACTCTAGCACTGTTGAGTTCAAAGACTTGATCACATCGGATCTTGTCCGACGGAAATACGTCGGAGAGACTTTCTATTCAACGTACAACCCGAAACACCAGTGGTACTACTTGTCAAGACAATTACCAGAAGAAGTTACCATGCTCAAAATACATGACTCAGAGCAGTCTGCCCAAGTCAGATGTAAGATATTAAGTTTGAATTTCGCGAGGAACGATATTGATATTTCATAGACTCGCTGCATTCATCCTTCCTGATCAAGGACGAGGGGATTGGGAATCATAGAGAGAGTTTCGAGGTAAGGGCGCTAGTGTTCGACGCCAAAGAAGATTAGTTTCGGGGAATCTTGAATTGCATGAATGAGTGCACCGGAGTAAATGGCTTCATTCGTGTGCAGGGTCCAATTTAGGCAGAAACTAGCTCCTCTCAATTGAAACTTTTGTTCTATTGAGATCACTAAGTATCACACAACTTTATTGGTTTGCCGCGTCTCAGGTGGATCGTGAGTCAATGCCATCGGCAATTTTTCAATAAGAGTCTCTTGCACAATTTGAATAGTAAAATCTGGCCGTGTCTCGTCTAGGCTACACTGGATATTTCCAAGCTAGTATAGCAACCACGAGTTGTGCAATACAGAGCAGACAGCCAATAAGACCAAAGAGTGCGGCAAGGAAAAGACCCAAAATCGCAATCGTCAAAGCATCCCTATCTGATGTATGCCGATCCACCCAAGACATGAATCTATTACTTGCAGGGGGCTTTTCTGCGATCTTTTCAAGTTCTCGCAATCTTTCTGCCCAATATTTACACTCAAATTTGTCGACAGTGAGAATGCGCCGTAAATCGTCATTCGCGAAATCCGGATCGAAGTTCGATTTTTCGATGAGACTTTGCGCCAGCTTGAATGACCCCATGTCATCCGACGAAGGGAAGAGAATGTAGTATATAGTCACAAGCGTCTCGAGCACTAAGCGAGCAGGCAATGTCCCACTAGATTAGGTTAGCCTTGAAATGCAAACGGACATCGCAGCCGCTTTGATGCATTGTATGGACACACCTTTGAACGCAGTGCTGGAATCCATCGCTAAGATTCTGGTCTCCGGGATAACGAAGCTGGCTCTTGAGCCATGCAGTATGGTGAAAGATCCTTACTGTATTAGAGTACGAGTCGTACACCAGATGTTGGGTCAAGTCATCAGCAGGAATGAAATCAACTCTGAACCGTTTTTTCAATTCCCATGCTTTGAGATGGGTGCTCCAGTCTTGTCCGCAAATTGCTCTTGTCGTGGGAAAGCAGCCCTCGAGGAATTCCGTGAAAGGTTGGTCGCCCTCCCATCGGCCTAGTGTATTCGATAACCGATAACGTGTCGAGAATCGGTCTTTCAATGAGCAGTCAATCATGAAAGCTAATCGTACTGCAATTCTTGTACTATGTTCCCAGTGTTCGACCGAAGTCCCAAATCTTTCGAATGCTTTCTCTTGGAAGATTGATCTGGTTGAATTCATGTTCTTACGCAGAAATTCAACTGTCTGCAGAATGTCCTCATGTTTGCTATAGCCGTCTTGACGAGAGCACACATGCTTATAGAATCTCAAATAAGGTTCAAACACGGTCGAGGGGGCTTGAGGCTGGTGGCAAAGTGTTCTTATAATATTTTCGCATTGCTCATCAGTCGGCGAGTTGAGTGACATTTTGCTACCGAGAAATGTGTCTCAAACACGCAACTTTTGGTAAACGAAAGAGCTCGCGACACGAGGGCATCAAATGTAGAATCAATCGAAGGAAAGAATAAAGATCTAGTTGGAAGACTCTCAGTATGTGCTTGCCAGGCAAGTAGGTATAGTCTGTGGTATGGCTGCCGGTCCTAGGCGACGATTCAGTGGCTGGTGTACTGTTGCATCAGTATGTGATGGTGCCCAAGGCAAGACCCGCATAAGCAGTAAAAGTTGGGTACATCCATTGCTCTGGTACTGCGGGGTATCCAGAGGTTGCTACACATGAAGATCATGGGTTCTTGGATAAGGCGACCGGCAGCGCCCGGCCACGTTGCATGCCACTAAGTCCTGCCCGGAGCAGGGGTTTTGCGCAGCTGATTGCCTTGTGACGTCTCTGGGGCTCTCGCACATAGCCTTGGTCTTCAAGTACCACAGCTTTGACGGCTCTCACCAAAGTCGGGCGACAATGGAAATCATAGGTGCCGGGGCATGAGGGTACTAAAATACGGAACTGATGTCTGATATTGCCACAGCGTTGACCTTTGCAGGTGTCTATAAGTACATATGTAATGAGCGACAAGTAACGCTTTTTTTAATCAAGAGGCAATGTGCATAGTAAATATCTAGGCATGTAATACCGCCCATGAATCAAGCAGCCTTATTATGTATGCTCAAACGAAAGGACGAAGATAGCTCAGTGGTTTCTCAATTCATTTCTGTTAAGCCCTTCGGCCTACACACTGTCGCCTGTCAGATAACGATATGTGCTTGACTGTACAGATTGCAAGACGGGCAATATGATCCTCTAGGAAACCCCACTTATAACGGACAGCTGCAGACCTGACATGTCCGGCGAAAGCCATTGGTATGCTGACACTAGGACCGATGGGTCGTCGTCCCCTGTGAGCATGCACTATCCACGTTTTGCTTTCTTTCTCTTGACTAACTTTTGATGACCAAATTCCAGAAGACTGTTCAATCTTTTCCAGAAGGAGCGATCATTGTCAAATATTATCGAGGATTCCACCTTCAGTTCTGTGGCGCAGTCATCTGAGCAGCCCGCTGCTACATCCAGCGGTGCTCCTTTGGGGGCATCTTCGGAGCGATCATCTTCGGACAAAAGAGTTATCCCTTATCTCCGCAGGAGTGGTCATCCAGTGTATGTTTTCCTCGACGCCGATGGCCAGATTGCCAAAGACCACAGGGATCGCTTCGCCGACCTTAAAGATATTCTTCAACGGAACATGGAAAAATGTCGGAAACTGTACGACTGCCTGGCTGATATCAGCTATGAATTGCGAATTTGTGGCACTGACCAGAGCAGCGCCTCTCCTGCCATCTTGATCACCTGTCCTGCGAACAAAGCAAAACACTTACGCATGGTTATTGCACAACCCCACGTGCAAGACCAGTGTAAACCTGGCCGAAATTTCCTTACCAAACAATATCCCGAACTTCAAATCATAATTTTGGCAGAGTCCATTCATCGGAAATCCTTCGGCCTCCAAGATATTGACGATATGGATGTGGGAGTTGCACCTTTCCCGCCGCAGACCTTATGCGGCCTACAGATTATATTCCAAGGGCTTGAACACCGCAAGTCTACAGTGGCATGTCTCATTTCTGTCCAAAGTCGTCGGTTCGCGTTGACAACTGCTCATACGCTTCTGCAACCTGGAATGCTCCCAATACCTGTCGGAGACGATAATATCGAGTCAAAGAGCCACGAAGAGACGGACCTGCATGCAGATGAGGATCTTTACGAGTTTCCTGACGATGAGACACTTGAATCGATTGCCGAAGAGCCACGGGCCCGGTGGGCAGAGATAATCGCTGAGGGTCATGCCATATACAAAGCTCCTACTGATAAAAAGTGGACAAATAGCCATCCGAATCTCGACTGGCTGCTTCTAGAATTGAAAAACCCTTCTCAGTGGCTTCCCAATATTTGGCTCGCCCCAGGCTTAGGGAACCCAATACCTTTATCGTCTATCTCTGTCAACGCGCCCTCTCAAGACCGGGAAGTTTTAATCATATCCTCGAAAGGCCCCGCAATGCAGGGTATACTTCGTCCAATACCATCCTACATTGGCGATTCCTTGAGTCCACTTACATCTGAAGTATGGACCGTAAAATTGGTGAACGATAATGATGGTATGAAATGAAGATCCTGTTCCGTGCCGATACTCACTAATACGAATACAGTTATTCGCAGCGGGGATTCAGGTTCTCTCGTCATAGATGCAAGTGACCATCAAATGTATGGACAGGTCATAGCTACGAGCCCTCTTGAAGACGTTTACGTGGTTCCTTTGAAAGACATTCTTCCTCAAATTGAGGAAGTCTTGCAAGAAGGCAACGTCTCTCTCCAAGCCACAAATGCGATTCCAGAAGACGACCCCACCTCGAGTGCGGGATTGCAACCATCTTTGAACATAAAACAAATCAATACTTCTGCAGCAAGTGACTTGCCTTCGCAAAATGCGGGACAGACGACCGAGGCACCGAACAATGATAGCACATGGATCGTTAGTGAGCTTCAATGTCTAGTCCACTCTATGAGAGAAGCACTCGAACTCCAAGATCTGCAGAAGGTCAACGGAATTCTGAAAACATTAGGCCAACAACAGATTGTTACAGATCTTCAATCACTAGTTGACTCTACGGAAGAGGCACATAAAAGACAAGAATTGCAAAAGCTTAGCGATGCTCGGAAAGACGAGCCTCGGCATGCTGATATAACTCAGACAGTTACCGGAATCCATTCCCAGGTCCTACCGATGGCGCAAGGACACGACAGCGAACGGTTGCTGAACTTGGCCCAGAATCAGTCACCAGTGCTCTCAGTACCGATAGCAGAAAATAGAGACTTCACAGGACGCCACAAAGAGCTAGAACAGTTGAGGGAAAAGCTGATCGTCAACCACAGTTCCCCAGGTATCGTTTCATGCGCCTTGAATGGGATAGCTGGTATCGGGAAAACCCAGACTGCGCTCAAATTCCTGTACACACACCTCAAGGATTTTGATGCTATTTTCTGGGTTAGCGCCGATCCAGAACAAAAATCAGAAATCGATCGAACGTTCTGCAACATTGGCCTGAAGCTGAAGCTCTTCAAGGGAGACAAGACTGACGAAGCTCAGATTGAAGCTGTCTATACTTGGCTTCAAACAACAGGTACACATTCCTCTCATAGACGGGTTATATTGTTTTAGCTAATTTGATACATAGGAAAACGATGGCTGTTAGTTCTGGATAATGTGAAGGGCTACAAAAATATTGAGCGCTACTGGCCGCAAACCAGTCGTGCGCCGAGTGCCATTATCTCAACATCAAGAAGCCGTACCCCCTGGGCAACCCATACAATTGATGTCGAAGCGCTCGACGACATCGATGGCCGCAATTTTTTCCTCCGGCAAATGAACATCAAAGTCGAAAGTGCGAGCTCTCAGCAGTTGGATCTGGCTGAACGCATCTCGAAGCTACTCGGGGGCTGTCCGTTATACCTAACTTATGCCCTCGGCTTCATGAACCTCACAGGCTGTAGCCTGCAGCAATATGACGAGTTCCTCCAGACAAGCAGCAGTGTGCTTGGTTACAAGGTCCCATCTACTTGGCGTTACGGCAGTCTCATTCTTGCCACGCACGACAAAATGTTGGAAGAATTATCGGCCAGTCCCAAAACGCTTCTGTTCATGCTTACCTTTATGAGTGCCGATGACGTTCGAGAAGACCTCCTCTTGAGACCAAATGACAGTCCAAGTCTCATGTTTTTGGCAGACAAACCAGCGTGAGATGAATGAACCATCTGCTATAGTAACGACTAACACGCAGCAGGTATTATACGTATCTAGCGGAACTTGAGAAAGTTGGTCTTGTCCAAAGACAACACGAAAATGGCGATTTCTATCTTCGAATCCATCGTGCGACTCAAGATGCCATGCATTTGCAACTCCAAAAAGATACTGATGAGAGATCTGCATCTTTCAATCGAGTCACTCAACTCCTCCGAGCGAATTACCCATCGCCATCGAAACTGCAGATAGCGGAAGCCAGCAACTGGCCGAATCTGGCCAAAGTCCTTCCGCATGTACTCAGCATGCTCCATGCCTTCGACAAATCTTCACCGAGCATAGTTGGTAACATTGAACTTGCCAGATTATTCAGCGACATTGGCTGTATGGATCTAGTTGACCGGGGGAAGATTTCTGAAGCGTACAGACTCAACAAGAAAGTCCTAGAAATCCTTGATACTTTGGATGCGTCTCATGAAAAGCCCTTGCGAAGTGATGCTTTGGTCATCATCGGAAATTGTACCGACTTCATGGCGCTCAATAAACGCGAAGAAGGCCTCCAGACGCGTCTAGAATGTGTAGCCATTCGAGAACAATGCTATCGAGAAATTCCTCGGGACGCAGTGACAATGGATGATAGAATACGGCTCCACAACAGTTACACAGACTTGGCGTGTAGCTATCAACAAACTAACGATTTTGAAAACGTCAGAAAGTATGCCGAACAATGCTTCGAGCAGTACAAACGCTGGGGTGCTGAAGATGAATACCCATATGAATACGCCAAGTACTACAACCACATGGCGTACGTACTACTTTACGAAAACAACAAGCAAAGTGCGATAGAATATGCAAAACGCGGATACGAGCTAGTCGAAAAGGCAAGCCCCGATACGGGAATGGCCGTAATCTACCAATTTGATTACGCCAACATCGTTTTTCAAGTCGGCCATCGCCAAGAGTCTCTACTCATTTTGAAACAGTTGCTGGAGTCGAGCGAAAGAGACCATGGAAGAAATGGTGTGCGCACACTCGATATTCGTCTCAACATTGGTATCGTCAGCTACATGATGGGAGACCTTTCCTATGCCGAGTAAGATAAAGACCTTTGATACTTGTCTCATATCATTGTAGATCCTGCTAACACCACAAGGAATCAAATTCGAGAGGCTATTGCCTCCAACAAAGGCAATTCATGGCCCGTGGAGAACATAGTACGTGCTGAATACTACCTCTCACAGGTTCTGAAGCTAGCCAGGCCACAAGAAGATGAATGGGGAAAGCTAGAACGTCAGGCCTTCAAAGAAGTAGAAAGTCTTCTGAAGCATGATCATCTTCATATGGCGGCTCTGAGTGACAACCCTCCCATGGTATTCGATTACCTCGTGCCTTGGGAATGCCGACTTGTAACACCGCGCAAAGGCCAAAGTCTCACCTGGCAATCGAGCCTTTCCTGACAGAAAGATAGTAGATGAGCAGATAGGCATAGATATATATGTAAAATCTTCTTGTACCTCGCCATAGGTGGTAACTGAATCAATTGTTTCTATTATTTTTGACAATATCCTGCTCAGTAAGGGAGAAAGAAGAAAGACGAAAATAGACAAAGAAAAAAAAAAGACGTCAGAGGAAGAGGCGGAGAGCTGGAGATGGGAAAGGAGAATAGCAAGGGTGGGAGATTGTTGTGAATTCATATTCGAAAATTTGTTCTTCGATGCATCAAGTTTTGCTTCTTCCCCCGAAAAGAAACTGGAAAGAAAGGAGCTCCCATGACCGTTCGTTCCTCTTGGGTGCCTTCCATATACTCTCAAAGGCTGATTTCTTTTTATCTCCAAGGGCTGAACTTCACAGTCCAAAAGGTCTTGTCGCGAACATGGTGAGTGAAACCAAGCCGAACACCACGTCAGCAGGGGGCCTGGGTAAGGCGTTATATAGGCTGGTTGAAGTGCTCACACTACGAATATGTGCATTTTACTCCTGTGTATAAAGCTTTCTAGATGACTCGATTCATAGGCCGGCAAGGGTTGCAGTTTTATAGTTTTAAAGTACATGTCCATAGTATGTAGCCTAGGCTCTAATCGAAATCACTGAGCTCCCGCTTTTTCATGCTGCCGTGATAGAGTCGGCCGGCTAAGTATACACTGTGAATGAAGTGGAGGCAAAGTTGCCGTGGCACTTCAAATTGATGACTGATTTATCAAGGCCGGATACGAATAGCAAGGATGTTTGTACGAGAGCGTTCATGGCGTGTCAAATGCTCACTGGACCGATCTTGTTTCGTGGTGGTTGATATCCTACGACGATGATAGCATTGGTCACTGATACGACCGTATCGAAGAAATGAAGATAATATCGAAGATAATCCTTCTAATTTCAAATATCTAACGTGCACACGAACGGGATAGAAAGCCCTTCCCGTTGAACCAACACAATTAGCCACATACTTCAGCCACATGTGGCGTATCAGTCATATCTCTTATCTCCAGAGGATATTTCGTAGTACAGTTGGTTTCTGAAAGCATCAATCGTTATAGTCGTACCTGTAATATACCTAGTTTTGGGCACTTTCTATTGCAAGACCGAGTTTCATCAATTCGAAAAACACACAGAACGCTTGTCGTAGCTGATCTAAAAAGCAAATTGATGTGGGAAGAGAAAAGACCAATATTTGTTAGCGTAAACATGTAGACACAGTGCAGTCGTTATCTCATCGACAGGCACCAGACACTTTCCTCGATACGATCTTTATTTGTCCTTTCCCACTATATCAACTTTGGCGTTTAAACCTAGCGGCAATGTACAGCATATAGATCTTCAAGCTGTCGTGTTCACCCGTCATTCTCCCAGGCGTTGTCTTTGTTAACTGGTCTAGGCAAATTTGTGGTGCTGCAAATCATACTCACTGTCTCCCTTGCGCTGTTTCCCCACTGACATGCCGCACGTATGAATTCAGTCCCATGTATGGCGTTCAGATCATCCGTTTTAAGATTCCATGTGCCCACCAAGCTGATCTTCTGTCAACGTGCTTAGCAACACATGTTGCTATGATTAATGAAGATGGAATCATTACTACCCCACAGACCCACCACTAAAACTCCAGCTATTAGCACTTGAGTGGTTCTGTTATCGAGTCACTGCTCAGAAAGTGGATGGAGACTTACCGTAATATACTCCGCAAGTGGGTCCCGCGCAAGCCCATCCTCCCAGAAGCGATTTCCTGTGAAGATTGCGTAGGTAAAGTTCATGACAAGGTTTCGAACACATCGGTAGTAGAGAACATGCACCAGATACAAAGAGAAAGATGCTTCTCCGAGAAACTGCAATGGACGTGTGTTGAGAATTCTTTGGAGGACAGGTGAGTCGTTGATTAATACGACGAGACCGACTGAGCCAATGGTACTGATAGTGAACTTGGTATACTCCCAGTGGCGAAAACGCCACGGCGGCGGAGTCAGCGCAGAGAGAAATTGGTAACCTGGAGGCCAGGACTCCTCGAATGGCTGACAGAGCAACCAAAAAGGGATTACAGAAAGGAGGAGCCTCTTCGTACGCCTGGTATGTGTTCTAGAGTACCAGGCTGGTAGAGGATAATCCAGTCTTCGCATATATCGCTTAGGCTCAACAACAGGTGTTGAAACAACCTTGGGCAATGGTAGAGATGTATGCCACTTTGCTTGATGATCTGTCATCTCTGCAATGAGTAGTCCAGAGTACAAGCCAAAAATATCCCAATTACCGTGCCAGAGTGTGTGCAAAGAGACCATGGCAATGAGACATATCCTTTTGTTATGCTTGATGCTGGAAAGCGCAAGCATGGTCAGGTAAACGCAAAAGGAGCCCCGGAGCTCTCGAGGGATTGTCCATAATTGATCATTTAGCCCTGGATTTGGAGAGATATCGAGGATGTTGAGACTGTCCCCCAGATAGCTCACGTAGTACTTGAAGTGTAATACTGGTGAACCCCAGGGAACAACGCCTATCTCATCGAGTTTAGGCCACCACCAGTGATAGAAACCCAAGTACAACGCAACTTGAGCCACTGTGGCCATGATGAAGACAGGTATATAGAGGCGAAATATCCTTCGAAAGGCTGCTGATGCGAGCTTCTGATGAAACCACGAGATGTTGCCCTCATTTCTGATATGGACAAGGGAAATGGATATAGAGTATCCTGACAAGACCATGAAGAGTCCAACCATGGACTTCGCAGCAAAGATGATGGATATGGGCGGGAGCTGATAGAAGTGTCGATTATCGGCTGCCGGCTCGGCCCAGTAAGACTTGAAAGGCGCGTCGATGCTTCCCATGAAAAGATGATCAACAGCAACAATGAGAGCCGCTAGGCCGCGAAGGCTGTCTAGCCATTGGATGCGCTCCATTGAGCTATGCATCATATACCTTTGTGGAAGGCTTTGACCAAACTCAATGAAAGAGACCAGTCAGGTGTAAAATGAAGAAAACAATCAATACCATCAGAGTGATTGGAATGAGCGTGTTGTCCTGATAGAAGTTCATGGCAACTGCGTAGTCTTTCCTTTTTCGACGTTCTGGGCCTGTTTGGATTTACCAAGTTATGGTTGAATTGCTACAATTCAATAGTGGGTGACAAGTCAATATATTGAGCACATCATATGATCAGTGATGCGTTCATTGAAGGATATCGGCACTAGGAACTTGTGTAACTGCCGAAGCTCCTTCTAGTTTACGTTCCAGTTTACGGCAATTGTTTGAGGTAATATCTCGTCCATGCTATCCAGTTGGGCCCGTTCAATCGTACCATGGGCTAACTATCACGGATCCAGATAGCCAAGAGAGGCTATGTTGACCAGATCCCAGTCCGGTTTCACTGATGTGGGCATACAAGACGGTAAACCAAGCATTCAAACTGCCTAAATTTCCGCATTGGTATACGCTCACGAGTTGCAGCACATAGACTACATATTTCACGGGTGAAAATCCTTCAGTTTCGTAGTCTCACTTGGGCGTCGGAATTTGGTCGTACCAGGCCGGAACGCTCGGTATCGCTGCAAGGGACAATCAATCCATGCCTTAGAGCGCTGTTTGATGTGGATTTTTGGGCGGCGGCAAGCCTTTCACGGCTATCGTCAATATCATAAGCGCCATCGTCAGATGTTGTACGGGTTCTACTGTTGCCAAGTCCGCCCAGTCTTGGCATTACCAGACTTTGCAGGGCTTCATGAAATGTTGTGGTCTGGTCGTATGATCGGAGATCGAGTCTGTCGTCTTAAATCGTGACTGTTTCGGACCATTTTCTTGTAGATATATCTGCCAGGCCTTGTTGTGGTTGGATCACATCCAGAAGGCCCCTGTAAAAGCAGTGGGGCACGCGGGATGGGCCGTTACCATATACCGGGGTGCGAGTTCTTCAACGTTTGAAGACATCTGCCGAAACCGAAGCTCAATGGTGCCAAGATATTTTTGCGCAAGTTACCAAATCCACTACTAGGGCTTGGCAGTGGATTCTATCGTATGCTGACGTTGGGATCGCGACTGCGCGATGAGTGTCATCGTTGCCGATGGTGTATAGAAACCCAAGGTTCGTCGTATCATACCTTTGCATCATGCAGAAACTCGTATTAGACGCCCAACAATTTATTTATTGAAAAGAAAAGTTGGAACTTCACTTCCCACAATCACAATGATTACTGGTCGCCCAAACCCACGAACTAGAGACAAGGACTCCGACGTACCGGGTCAATACCGGCCTACAATCTCGTTGGTAAGATGCATACTAAATTGCGTCGGTTGTGCTTTGGTCCTGTATCTCTACGTTAGTCTCGCTAGTTCAAGCACGAATTTCCTCACCATTGATATTCTCATTATTATCTTCCTAGCCGAGTTGAATCGGTTCAGTAGTGAGAATGAAAGACGCCATGCTGTCAAGCATAAAGGAAGCGTTGCAGATTCCATCGAGCATGTGATGGAAGAAGGGCTATCTGGAACCTCAATGAAAGACAAATCCCTGGACAGAGGAACAGATAGCCCAGAATGTATGGCAGCCGTTATTGGGTACACGGAAGATACACAGATCTTCACGCAAGCGCTGGAGAGCTATCGCTATGCCACTGGGTGTAGATTCCTCCTAGTCGGCATCGATGGCGATGACCGCGAAGACGAGTACATGATCGAGATATTCAAGAAGGTCAGTTTTCAATCCTACATGGAATCCCTCATATCCACCCCTCCCTTTATTAGTATTTGAGCAAAACGAAGTAAGCAGCAACTTACCTCCTGCATCACAATATTAGGTGTATCCAGAGAAATCTGCCGTTATCCATCTTGACACGCCATTGGTTGACCTGGCACTTGAGCTGTTGTCCTCACTTCCGGAATCACAAACCAAGGAAGACCAAATCATCGCATCATGCGTGCGGCTCGTACGCCAACATCTGCTCAAGTCCAATGTGTCTCTTCATGATATTCGGTACCTTTGCATACATCAACCACACATGCACAAGAAGGGTATCATGTTCACTTCCTTCCTCTTCTCCCTAGTCATCACTCAGACCCTCGGACTTGAATGGATCTGGTCATCTGACAGTGATACTATCATGAATCACAACACAATGTCATCCACCATGTCAATCTGTGCCTCCGACAAAGACGTCGGCGGTGCCTGCGCATCCCTTGTCACCCATAACCGGGACGACAATCTCCTGACGCGACTTAGTGCCGCTGTCTATCTCAGTGACTATTACCTTGCACGGTCATTCCCGTCAGCCTTCGGGGCCAATGAGTGCCAGTCTGGACCGTGCGCCCTATTCCGGGCGTCGGCGCTCGCACCAATTCTGCTGTCATGGTACACACAGACAGTGATGGGTCGCTGGATGCGTGTCAACGAGGACCGGCACCTTACAACGCTACTACTGAGGCGAGCGTACCGGGTCTTGTACGTAGCCGACGCTGTCGCGGAGACTGAATCACCACCCACGCTGCGCCGATGGCTGCTCCAGCAAGTGCGGTGGTCGCGCGCCTGCCACGTCGAGGGTCTCCTCGCCGCGCCCGCCATCTATGTTCTGCATCACCCAGTCCTCTTCCTTAACGCGGTCCGTCGCGAGCTCGGTGCCGTCGGAATCCCATTGTCTGTTTCCGCATACGCCCTCACAGGCTGTGCAGCCCGCTCTTTAGCGAGCGCCGATATGGCCCGTCGTCTCCTCGTCATATGCGTGTACCTGGCACTACGGAGTCCTTGTCGTCCCCGCAAGTGGACCGAGTGGCTCTGGCTGCTCCCGGGTCAGGCCATGTTCAGTATCGCTGCTCAGGGGATCCAGCTCTGGGCCCTGCTCACCATGCTGGATGGTGACTGGGGCACGTGCATGAGAAGCTCGACTGAAGTGCAGGCTGATGCGACGGGAGAGTTGCATGTCGACACATCCGGGTCTATTTTGCAGAGAAGCCTTGAGAGTGGGTTGCTGCTCCAGGCACCTGGTGAGATCAAGACCAGTCGTGTGCGCCGCAGAATCCAGGAAGTCGGATTCTTTGTCGCCTGGGTTGGACTTGTCGCAGGTGCTATTGTCAGGGCATGGGCTAGTGGCTATTACGAGCCATTGGGCAGTATTACGGCATTACTTACATTTGGATCCATGGTCCTAACATGGTTCGGGATGACATGGTGGATGGTCAGTGTCTCCAATTGAGATTCGCGGTTGAAAATTTCACTTTTGACTGGATTCTAGAGAACTAGTGAAATATGGAACAAGGTACTGTGGAGGAAACCTGGTTTTTATTTTGTGCCTCTGAATATCGAAATCATTTTGATGATGTATCTCTGATGGGTGCTCTTTTTCGTTTCTAGATCTCGTGCATGAAACCCTGCTTGGTCAGTATAGCGCAGTTCTTTGACAGAACAGTTTCGTTCGTGGGTTTCTTGACCTCCTTCTTTTCTTAAGGCTCTATAAGCCACTGAGCCATACATGTTGAGATAGATGCAATGAACGGTCATGCTAGTGGGAGACTTTGTGGTTTTTAGCCATCATTGAATAACTGAAGTCATTTGAAGTGGCTGATGACTCCCTAGTCGTTTCTAGATCTCGTGCATGAAACCCTGCTTGGTCAGTATAGCGCAGTTCTTTGACAGAACAGTTTCGTTCGTGGGTTTCTTGACCTCCTTCTTTTCTTAAGGCTCTATAAGCCACTGAGCCATACATGTTGAGATAGATGCAATGCAGGCTTTTTAAACTCGGTCACGCGCAATCGTTCCAGCTATGTGCGAGGGAGACTCATTGATAGAGCATGATGTTTTGGCTATAGCCATCATTGATTAACTGAAGTCGCAACTGAAGTGGCGTTGAGATTGACTCCCTAGTAAACAACTAGAAGAATCATTTCCAGGAGGCTGTGAATATGACAGTAAACAGTGCACTTTGATGATCGCCGACCCGATTGGTTAGTTTGTGCCATGATATGCTGTATTGCTTTGACGCCAGCGTTCTTTCATAACACGTGCGACATGTATTCATGTTTTGTCGGACTACCTGTTACAAGATGAAGTCAGGGTGAGGTCCGGGGCGGAGAATCGAATTGAAACTCCGCTCTCGCGCAACATTGTTGCGGCGTGGTGACTTGATCAAGAACGGCCTCCCCAAGTCTCGATGTCGAGCATATTACGAAACTTTAGTCCCCCAGCGAGGGAAAAATAGATAACGACCTGTGGTGACATCAGACTGAACTGCAGTTTGTCAGATACAATACAATAAACCCAACATGCAGGTACTCATTCTTTGTGATAGAGACAAGGCATAGACCGTGGATGATTGCACTGCCACAGAAAGTGCAGTGGACCGCCTCTTAGTGCTATCGATTTAAGGTATTGCAGGTGTCAATGGAACGTAGAGTGGGGGTAAAGCGCCAGAAGTGCGAGGTGGAAAAGCGAGCGCTGCTTGGCTGCGCTATAATGCCAGCATCTCATTGGTGTGGAATGCGCAAATAAAGATAGAGCTTCCTTCAATCGCCCATATCTTATATAACTGATGCCGATCAATCACTAACATACTTGGCACTCACTTGGCAAGGCTTTTTCAACAATCGAATCTGTCACTTGCTTCAGCTAGCGGGCGGCGCAGAGATCTGTCAGGCCTCTTTTGAACCCGGGCTTAGACTCGCTGAGCCACTAGGCTTGTTTGCCTGTTTCTTGGTACTCTGACCCGCGTCAGGAGTATAAACACATAAGTAGCTCATCATGGCAAGATAGAGTTTCGAATCAGTCAATAATTAAAACATCATGGAGAAATCAGAAACAAAATCTACTAGCTTCGCGCCTGTCGCAGGCGACGAACAGCCACCGAGTTACCACGAGGAAATTGATGATGCTCCACTGGACCAGAGCGTAGCCCCTGCGCTTCTTATTCTCTCAAACCATCACATCATTTCCGAGGATCCATCGAATACCGACCCGAAACCTCTTTACGAACTCAATCGTGGCGTGGCAGTGATCACCAATGCGACCACAACTGTCACATTCTCGCGCTTGGATTACTCGGTACGGGACGTGCCCGGCAGCGAGCCCACATTGAAGGTGCGCAAGCGGCACCTGTACTCGTTGGAGCACAATCGTACCGCATCTGTTGGTCGCATTGTCCGATACGCCAAGTTCGACGAAGCTCCGTCCTTTTGGTGCAAGAGCGAGTCAAAAAGAACGCTGGGCGACTTGGGTCTGAGAAGCAAGAAGAAATCAGGGTTCACCGTGCAAGCAGTCAACAGGAGTGAGGTTACCTTTGTGGAGAGCACACACAGCAGTCAGGGCCCGGTGCGTTTCGGTATCGAGTACAACAAGAAAGACAATCGCCATGTGTGGACAGACGAGTCAGCATTGTTGGTTGCGTTTGACACCATCGATGACGGGAAGCACAAGCTGGATGTGAAAGTTGAGCTACAGAAACCCGTCTTGGATACATTGGTCGCACTGTGGTGTCTGAGGATATGGTGTGAGTCGGCGAAAAAGGACGCGGATGAGCAGCCCTCTGTTGGTCTTCGCGAAGGTATGTTTGAATCAGTGCTCAGGAGAGAGGTAATAACGGGCTAACAAGCAAACAGCGTGGCGAAGATTCGGCGTGCTAAACACGGTTGACCCATGGGTACCAGGGACCAGTTGATCCCTATAACAATGCTTCACGAGCACGTGCAAGCGCGCACATTCCAGAGCACAGGCTCGACGAATATATGAGCGCTCTAGTTACCCAAATAGCGTCAAGCGTAGGGGATTGTGATTCACAAATGGGTGTCTATACGTAATTGAGGGCATGTCGTCGCCGGAAGAAAAGAGGTCCCACCGATGGTCATGGTTACTCCATATAGGCTTGAGTTTTACCGCACACATATATTAGACTCATGATCCTATCTCCGGAAGCTGTCGATGATTTAAACGCGCAAGTGTCCCGACCAATCGGAAAATTTCACGAATTGGTTATTCTTCCCACGAACACTCGATGCCAGAGAATGTGAAAAAAGCCAAGACCGCCAAGTCCCAAGACTGCCAACACTTTTCGCGTCTATGGCATACTTTGTTCCCATTGACTACAACCATGCGGACGTCATGCCGGGGCCACTCAAGTACACATTGATCTGCATAGCCTGCAGCTCGCCATTGTAGTATTGCAAAACCTCCAGAGTCTCACCGGTAGCACCAGTCGGAGCCAACAACGGCAAGCCGCCACTAGCCATTGACTCTTCATACCAAGCCTCTTGTGCGTCTTGCGCATCAGTCATGGTGTTGGGAATAAATGCAGACGTGTTGCCGTAGTACGGGTAGACTATGCCGGGGATCATGCCGCTAGTCACCACAAAGCCCAGTTCCTCGTCAACGACCAGAGCAACTCGCGCACTTGAATCGGTGGGGTGCTCATCAGGCCAGGCGCAACCGAGAGGGTCGGTTGAGCCGTTGCCGTATAGTCCAGTGTCAACGACCTTCCAACCCAACTCGGTAAACTGACAGTCGGTGCTGACATCGACTGTGAAGTTGCTGGAGGTGGCGAAGAGTGCTTCACTGAGATCCCACAGCGTTTCGCGGCTAGCCTTGGTGCGATTGTCTGGTGGTGACATCAAGACTGCGTAGTTGGCAGGAAGCTCTGTCGCCGAATACGAGAACCCGTGGTCACCACGGTTACGGTTGATGAAGAGCTCGAGTTCGGTGAGCTCATCATCCACCACCTTGATACGCCCTCGGAGGATCGACTGGACCTCATCATTGCCTTCACTGACGTCCAAGGCAAAGTATGCAGTGCCGTTCGTGGTATCGATGGCCAGCAGGTTCGGCTCGCCTGCTTTGGTGATAGTACGCCATGCTGTCATCATGCCAAGCGCTGCAGGATGGGAGTTCTCGGTCGCTTGATAGACGCCTGCCAAGGGCAGGCTGTAGGGGTCATGAGCCACCATGGACTCGAGGATCTGGTTGACCAAGGATGTCATGCCCTCGCGAGAGCTCGTGGTCGCATTTGCAGCACGAATATCACATGATGAGGTCGATGGTAGGCCTGAAGCCATCGCAGCGAATAGCAAGTTAATTAGTGTGGCTGCGATCATATTGATATTGTCTCTCAAAGTGTATTGGGGAAGTGATGTCAAGTAATCAAAGCACTCTCAGTCGAGGTGGAATGTTTTGATGATAATTCAAAAAAAAGTCTTAATGTCATGATCGTCGTCCCCACTGAAACTTATATTGAATTGATGATCAGCTTCTTGTGGTACTGTTCATTCCTTGTATGCATGTTACTGATTTGCCTATACGAAGGTTTGACAATAGAAGCTCTGAAGGGCTTCCGGAGAGAGCCCGGATACTAAGTGGGGGATTACGTACCTCATCTCCAACCATATGCAGTCCGCCGGTGTCGTTACATTCCTTACTCAAAGTCCAGGGCTGGCTTCCGGTGTGTTCTTAGGTTGCGAGGCCTTTTACAATTAACTCTGCCAGAGTGTGGAGGAAGACCATCATTGCAATGATATAATGGAATTGACTAGCCATACACGACTTGCTCACCGATTGAGGAAATATAGCAGTGATTGTTTAACGACCGTGCGGTGTTGCATACGCAGTAATCATGGTTTATCCCGAAGGTTATGAATGTACACTTTCGTGGGATCGTCGAAATGTGAGATTATGGGATTGTTCAAATCTGCGTACTATAGTGAGGATGTTTGAACTGTCTCAATGTACTGATGTGAAGTTGCAAACTGTCTTGAAGTTCGAGGTAAGTGCCAAATCACGGCCACACCCCTCATTTCCGTACCTGACCAGTAAACCCACCTCGTCCCGTCCATCAATTAGGCTCAAGTAGTGTTGATCATTATTGGTCATCTTTCAGTAAGAACAGTCTATAGTCTTAGTCACTTATGCTAATTTACGCCCGTTGATGAGTGCCTCTCCCACATCCCGATGTCCCATGTGTGTCTGTGGCCAATCCCCAGTTTTTCCCCGGATTTCTCCACAGTGGTCCCTTTTACCCCAACTATCTCTCTCCCGTCCATTTTCCGGGTTATGCCTATCCACAATGGACATCCTCCATCATTTTTGGCTGTAACGGCACTATGTTAAATCATTTGAAGTATCCTATCATCGCAAGACATGATCATGGCGGCCTGACTATCGTTGTATGGGCCTCAACTTTCCCCGGTCCATCTCTAGATCTCTCCAGACCTTTAACCCAAGATCACAAAGATTCGAGGTATGCGCAAGATATGGTCAACGTGACTGTCTGAGTATAGTGGTGAAACAGCTTTGTAGCCGTTGACCTGGTCGGTGCAAGACTCAACGTTATACCAGGAGACTGGAAGAGACTACACGCTTACCTTCCTGGGCCAACATCGACACCGATCATAGCCCCTTGAAGTGAGAAGTAAGCGATGAAAGAGGCAACCCGGCCACATGTGTATACCTATATGTAGGGAGGAGGTAATACCAACAAGGAACAGAAGATTTCACTCAATAGCTGGGACGTGGTTTTCGAAATGAATTGTTAGCAGGGTGGATAGAGCTCATCGTATTGTCTCGAAGATAACGCCGATTGGTTGTTCCTTTTACTGTTCCATTCCAGTATCTCAAAGCAACCCCAGGGCTCAATTAATACACGTTTAAACTGACTTTGGTCCGTCGACTTGTGCCTTGAGGCACTGTAGGCTGTCCTGTGTTTGATCAAAGCTGCGGATCTCTTTTACATCATAAACGAAATTGTTGGTTCCTGCACACTTATTTTGGCTTACTACTTAGATACATATCTTCACGGTTCCTCCAAGCTGATTACTGTGACGTCACATTGTAGTCTGGCCCCGCCGCAAATGTAATGTCAGGGCATTCAGGGTACACGGCAGCAGCGGCCCAGTATCAGGAGCTGCAGCATCCCGGCACGGGATCTTCTACCTGGCCAACGCATCGTACTAGGAATGAATAGCTGGTATGGCCGGCGTCACCAGTATCTTTCAGAGAACATCATTTTCTGTTGGGTCACAGCGGGGGGTCAACTATATAGATCGCCCACGACCCATAGTATGGTTGATTTCTGATACGACCAGTATCCAAAATAAAGAGTAGAATTAAAGTTGGTCTACTATTAAGAAAATAATGTGTAAACAAACAGACTTGATAACCCTTCCCGTGTGTCACCCGAAGGGTGCCACAATACACCAGCCACAGGTGGCGCATCAATTTCTCACGCTTCAGCACATCTGCGAATACTCGTCGTGTCTAGTATCTTACTTCCAGAGGATTGATGAAGACAACACTTCGAAGAAGTTTCTGGAGATGGCACTGTGCTCGTGCTGCCTCGCTGTCCAATTTGGTAGCCTCCCCGATCACCCTCCTGTGGATAGTTTCGAACGCATGTATGACGAAAGTGAACTTCTTTCCTTACGGTGTGAATATCAACAGCAGCAGCCTTTGGGACATCCATGGCACACCGATTTGGACTCACTGGCAGCGTCTGTACCCGCATGCGTTCTCTGTGCTACTATTCATAAAGGTTTTGAAGTGTGGCTGAGCCACTTCGAGCGTGGCCAGAAGAAGAGACACTATATCGAGTTCCAAGACATGTATCGTCAATCCGTACTAAACGGTCAAAGACTATGGTTAACAAAGCGCCCTAGCAAAAGTCCTGGGCTCGCCGTGCTAGCAAAGGCCGCACAGGATTCTGTCAACTTTCATGTCCTCGCAATTGTGGCATTCAGTGTTGATGCAAGTAAGTTACTCAGGAAATGGCCAACTCTCCGTCTTATTTGTATCATTCTAACTTTGCTTCACTAACCTTCCCTCACTGATGAACAGGGAACCCGGCAGCCCATGTTGTTCAATTACGTCCACCAGAGTTAGACTCCGGTTCAGTGCACAGTCTCAATGTTGCCGCAGAGTTCTTGAAAGCATGTCATGATCAAGATGACGGCTGCCACGTTGAGGAATCTCCGTTGCCGTCTAGGGTTCTTGACACTGACTTCCCAGATGAAATGGTCAAACTCATCGAAACCCATGGACAGTCTGGGGAATATGCTTGTCTTTCATACTGTGTACGTATATCATGATCTTCATGAAATGCTAGCTATGCACCTTGATATTGACCTGACCGTTACCAGTGGGGCGGAGCGAATAATTTTATCCTTTCTCAGCGCACGATTGACTCCAGGCGCTCGGGATTTCGAGTTTCAGAACTTCCAAAGACATTGGGCGACGCGGTGAAGACGATTCGACATCTGGGCATTCGTTATCTATGGGTGGATAGCCTTTGTATCTGCCAAGATGATCCCCACGACTGGGCTCGAGAGTCAGCTAGAATGGCCGACGTCTATTCCAACGCTTACCTTGTGATTGCTGCAAATCACGCTGCCGACGCTTCTGCTGGCTGCTTTCATACCCGCTCCACCCGACCCTCGTGCCGAGTGGACCTCCCAGGTTACGCCGACAATGTGCATGTCCGATTTGTATTTATCAGCGACGAAATCGACTGGGATGGAGGAGCTTTTGCTTCGGAACCTCTCTCCAAGAGGGCTTGGGGTTTCCAGGAACGCGCTCTAGCCCGGCGTGTTCTGCATTTCAATTCCAGGCAACTTTACTATGAATGTCAGAATGGTATTGTATGTGAGGACGGTAGCCGTCAGATCCGCCCGCATGGTAACCTTCTGCGACTGAATAAGAGCATCGTTCAGCCGGACAAGGAAAATCCACATACTCTATGGTATTCTCTCGTTCGGGAGTACGGACTCCGTGACCTCACATACGCAACTGATAAATTGCCGGCTATGAGTGGTCTCGCCAAAGTGTTGTCAAAAAGAATCAGAGCGGAATATGTAGCGGGTATCTGGAGCAATGCATTCACTGATGGCTTGGCTTGGCAGGGTCACGACTCCAGGCAACCACCGTCACAGGATCACTACGTCGGTCCAAGCTGGAGTTGGGCCAGTTATGGTGGCGTCGCCACCATGGGGCAAACGCCGGAGTACCGACACATTGACATTGCAACAGTTCTAGACTGGAAAGTGGAACTGAAGTCCGAGGCAAACCCCTTTGGCGCATTGTCTGGGGCATGGCTTCAAATTCATGGCCCGATGATTCCTCTCTTCGCGTCGGAAAGTACAGATGAGTTTGCCCTCAAATTCATAAGGGCCGGGTTTACGCCAATAGTGCGGGCCACAACCTCGTATGTAGAGGATGCGGAGTCTCCTCACGTCATATTCTTTGATTACGATGAGATCCCCAGGTCAGGGAGATGGAGAACTATGAGCATGAAAGTCTTGTTACTGGCCAATATTGCATCAGCAGATGGGAACGACGAAGATGTGTGGAAAGAGACGAGGCTACCAGTATTTGGCTTGGTGCTCATTGATGCAGGTGCTCCAACCGCAAACGAAATGCAACGAATTGGCAAGATTGTTTTACCTGCGAAAGAGGTTGAGAAAATACGAGAAGACGAAGCCAATTGGCGAACTATTAAGCTGATATGATGCACAAGACCTTTTCCCACCAGCACAAGGGAGTGGGGAAAAAGATGGGTGAACTTTGGAGGCTGGGTTCAAACGGTTCCATTATACGGCAACGGAAGGCCCGTCGTGGAACGGCACGCAGCGCGGTCGGGGCGGGACGGAGACGGTCAGCGTCGCTTAAAGCTATTTTTGACCTGGGCAAGCCAGCCCACAATCTCGTTCCGCGTTATCATTCGAATGTCGAGCTCGCTGCGCGCCTTTTTGCATTGAAGGCTACAGAGAAAAACATGAGAACAAATCATTGGAACTGATATCGAATTGGTTGCAACAGGAGATGTACATTTTCCAGCCTTGAATCAGACTCACAACGGTCGTGTAACTATACCGGTGTCGCTACTTGGGAGCTCAGATGGGGTCTTGGTATCCAGCCGAGTTCCTCAATGGGCCATCGTATCCATAACCTGTGCAAATCATCAATAGCAGCATATATACGTTCCATCAAGTGTACTGCCCACCCGTCAATCCACCAATTATGTTCCAACTTATTGATGAGCACACAAAAGAAGGCGAGGACACACAATGCCTCCGTGTCCTTTTGGCGAAGCAAGGCTAAGAAGCCCTCGGGTATCCTATACATCCAAATGAACACGACGCTGGCCTTTTTATCACTGCTGAGCTCTTGCCCATAGAAGAGGGAGAAGGCGCGTTTAAGGGCGTCGATAGCTTCATTCAGCAGCTTCAGGGCCTCTTCGTCTTTTGTGGTACTCGTCTTGATGCAGTATTCGAGTTCCTTCAAGGCATCGTGCTCTACCATTTGTGAATCCCATATTCTCTTGATTTCCTGACCTGACTGGAAGAGGCAAGAAAGTGACGAAAAGTCTGTACCGATATCTTTGAGTTCGATCACAGTGCGTATACCGCGAAACAAGGATAGCCAATTGGGCATGGCGGCATGCGCAGAGAAGACGAGATGACTCGGTTCCTTGGGGCTTGCAAAAGCGATATAAGATGTCAGAGTACTGAAAAGAAAAATTGGACCACGATTCATGGAGCTGGAGCTGATATCGGACAGGATAGTCGTGGCCATGGAAGCAGCAGTCGCATGGCGAATTTCGGCCTGCGCAATGTAATACTCCTTCAACTCGGGCCGGAATCGGGCCAGGTGGAGTGCTGCTAAAGCCAGCGTGCCGTAAAGAACATAGGGATGTGAGAAGCCAATTGGAGGCAAGTTTACCCGCATAAAGTTGCGGACAATGGGGTCCGTAGAAATGGTGAGACATGTTGACGTGGTGAAGTGGTGGAGGAGCTCCATGTCCAGCATCGTCAGACGCGCTGAATCGCCGCCATCATGGCCGACGACCGTTGGCAGCGACGCGGCGATGTTTGGTGAAGGGGCGGGCGTTGATACAGATGCATGATTCTCTGAATAATGGGCAGCCAAAGAATCATCCGAGAGGTCGCAGTGCTCTGCACGTCTTACACAATTCCGGCATGAAGGGCGTTCTTCGCTGCACTAATGACATCCGAGCACCCGTCAGTTCCGAAACGATTGAGCTGAGGACCTATATCGGATCAGTACCTACTTTGACCTTTCTCTTTTTACAATTTTTGCATCCACGCCTGGATTTGATGTGCGCGCGCCGACTCCTCTTATCTGTCGGAGTGGTTACAGAAGCCATGTTTGGACGGTTGACGATGCCTCGTATTGTAGCGAGCCTTCTTGTTCGTAAAAGGTGGTGAAGGGGTGCGGGTTCGCATTTGTTTCCGAGGGTCGGAGACTTTCAGCGGGTTATGCGCTAAATTTAGGGAGCCATGCGAGCCTTCGTGGCCCGTACACTGCGCACAGCTCCTCGTACCGCGCGGCCCGCACCTCGCATTACGCCTCGCAATAGGTATTCCCAGAAAATAAGCACAAACCCGACACTAACGGAACGATGCCCGAGGGCTGAAATCCAAGAACGACGAGCCAAGCGACCGATGGCAGCCATCTTGAGAGATTGAACCAGGTTCATTTTCCAGTATATCTCTCATCATACTTGGCTCCTGGCGATTTGCAAGCATTTTGCAGAGCAGAGCAAATAATGCTCTGTACAAGTGCGATGTAAGACTTCAATTCTCGATTTCTCACGTAAGATCGCATCCACTACCTACCCAAGGTCGACAGTGCTGGCCACAAGCTAAGCTGACTTCTAGCGCAATCAACCCGAGGAACGATTGCGCAACCGAACCAAACGATGAGAGAGAACGGGCCCACACTGAGGAACAAACCCTACAAGGATAAGGGCGCCTGAAAGCCTGTCAGCGGGATTGACTTGGAGAGATTCTGCGCTGTCGATTGTGCTATCATAGGGAAAGACATACAAGACATCTCACGGGACCAGTAGTGACGGGGCGCTAGGAAGTGTCAACAGTCACCAAACTTCCAATTGAGGCGCCCATGAACCATGTTATGTTAGTGGAGAGTTTTTCGAGCAACAACGCGGGCTTAATCAATATTGGTATGTGATATGAACTACAGCTATATCCAAGAAGAGAATCGCGACAGGGAAAAAAAGAAAAGAAATAGACGCCAACCGCTACCCTCAGTTTATGTCGTCCGATATTCAAAAGAAAGATCCCAGTCATTCAATTTCCAACGTTCGTTCCATCGTCGACTTCAAAATTTGTTTGCCAAGTCAATGATTTTTTCATTCATGTAGTGGTTCATCTCAACCTTGAACCAGCCGCCCAGCGCTTCTTTGGGTTCATCCGTCCTGCGGATGGTCCCCATTCTGGTGACTGATCCGTCGTCTCGCCCGTGGTTGTCAGTTGCACGCCGCTCTCGGCTAGGCTGTCATCTGCTGAACCAGATTTCCTGCGAGGGATGCCAAGATAGCCGCCACCAAGCAAAACAAGTGTGCAGCCGAGCTGCGTGACGAAGAGGAATATGAAACGAGTAGCAAATATGCCCATGATGGGGTCCAAGGCATTGTCGGCCAGCTCGAACGAGTACACAGTGTTGTATACGATGCGAATAAGTTGAAATGGCATCGCTGCCCCAGCGGCAATGGTCATGTACATTGCAGGCTTGAAGGACGCATCGTTGCGGACCGACCATACCCGATGCCAGGTCGGGAGGATCCAAACGTATAGGGCAAATATGACGAGCAGCATCAAGATGTTGCCTAGACGGTCCAATGTCAAGTTCAAGACGCCACCCGTGTTGCTCGGTGCACCCCCGTATGTCGCCAGGGCGATGCCTGCAGTGTTGATGAGATTGGTCGCAGCCATTGTAATCTTGTCGATCCAGCGATTGGGGTACGGGAGTGAATTATTGCTAGCATTGAATTTAGTCATTTGATATCATCATGTTGATTGTTGGTACATACGTCTCGTAGAGAATGCCGATGAGAGCTAGCGTCAGACAAGCAATGCTTCCAGCGTTGGTGATAATTATCAGCGCGCCAGGGATATTTGGCTCGTTGCGGCTCATAATCTGCCAAATATCTGACGCAAAGCGCATTCCGTAAAACGCCACCAGAATCGACCAACATGTCATGCCGTCTTTGCCATGCTTCCAGGTGATCCAGAGTACTGGTGGTAAAAGAACGACGTATATCACAATCTCAGCAATGGCGAGATTGATTAGACTCGCCGAGGGTGGCGGTAGGTGAGCTGCAGCATCTGCCATTACTAGAGGGTGGAATCAAGCGTGAAGAGAGTTGACAGTGGCAGTATTGAGGTGGAATGAACGGCAATGGGAGCTTGACCCGCAAAATAGACTATGGTGTTCTGAGGGAGTCGAGATGGGTGGATCGCGGGAAGACTGGGGTAGACCACAACTACCGGCGCTAGTGCTGGGGATCAAGGACGAGTTTGCCTTGGTTTTGAATGAATTGTAGAAGACGGCTGTTGATAGAGTCCTGTGTTGACGGATATGAATCGAAATCCGGACGAGTATGGAGAAAAGCAAGCACATTTAAATGTCACGGGGCAGGAGTAACTTAATCAAATATGAAGAGATTGGCAGAAGTCATTATCTGGTTTTCACGTTGACGATGGAACAGGTATAACTGGCCTTGGCGACATACAGGTAATTGAGTTGCACCAATCAGCACGAATGGAATCAAAGCAATCATTGCTTTGTCTGGAAAGAAGCGCAGATCTACCCCAGTGTCATGTGAAATGACCATTGCCGGGCGCGATACAGAATTTTGACATTGTCGCATCAAGTGTACAGTGAAACCCTGCAAGACCATCTGCCCGCAGACTGTGCATCGTCATTATCGACAGGGTGGTATTGCAGTCAAAGCGGTGTTGAGTAGATAAGTATAAATGCTCAGGGTTGACAATTTGAAGTCGCCGACAGCAATCATCCTGCCTTTTTGAGCCAAATGACGATTTTGGATGTCACTAGGTAACCTTGAATGCAAGATCGTAGAATCACAAAAAGTGTAGTATAATATAAAAGAGGGTCATTACCGTGGTCGCATGTGGCTATCGCGCCAGATATATGGCGGTAGCACGGCATGAAAAAAGAGTTGAATCGAGACTGAAACTGCCGGGCAATGGTTGCGAGCCAATGATATAGCAGACCGAGAACGGGTTCGAAAGCGAGAGCGAAGAGCGTCTGGTCAATGCAACCCATGCAGGTCGCCGATGCGGGGCGATCAACATTGTCTTTTTTAGCGTTGCAATTGATTCGGGGCTTATTGGATGAAGTGCCATAGTAAATTCTAGCATAGACAGGCACACAGCCTTCAGCTTCATCCATCAAGAGCACACATGGAGGAAAGCCTGTTATTTCGAACGCGGGATCAACCCGAGCTCATGTCGCATTGCCTTTTCATGTTTACGCTTCGCTTTGACAAGGGTCGGGCACGACTATTGTCCGGAAACCGAATGCACCTCGCTATAGTTAATGCTGGTACCACGAGCAAGACGGTGGGGAGGGCTTCACAGCCTGTATCAGAAGTACGAAGCGGGATGCATGCCATAATGGTATATGTTGCTACAGGATCTTCTGCTTCATGCAATGTTTTTCTGTCGACATCATCGCACCTCTCCATCTAACAACAGACTTCACAACACTTTGAGCAACACAAAATGTCGTCCCTACAGGTCTGGAGCGACGTTATCGTCGACCGATGGCCCGTAATCTCCACGGTGGCTCTGGCCGCCATGATAGCGGTCTTTCTACCAAGCACCTTGAGGCTCATTCGCATGTTCACCTTTCCTACAGTTGGCACTGAACTTGGTGGCCCCGAAAAGCGTAGAAGAGCCTATTTGGCTGGAGCCAGGAAATTGTACAATGACGGATATCGCAAAGTATGTCTTAATCACTCAGTAGCAATTGGCATGATCCTTGAAGCTAAATCGCCAATGCAGTTCAAAGAACAGGCCTTCAAGATCACCACTTCACGAAGTAAGTCGAGTTTAACCTTGATACAGCTCAAAAACCTTTTTGCTTATTATTTCTCGTGATTTTTAGCTTCAACGGTCCTTGTACTACCTCCCAAGTACTTGCCAGAGCTCAAGAAAATTCCTGATAGCATCGTCAGCATGGAAGCCGCTGTCGACGAAGTGTGTAATCTGTATCAAGTATTTCCGCGCGTCCTTACTGACTAGATGCAGCACATGGAGTCCAAATACACCAGAATCGAGACAGTTGTGCCCATTGTGCCACATACCATCAAGGCAGATCTCACGCCTGGTCTGGTGCGCCTGAACCCGACATTATCCAAGGAAGTTCAAGAGGTTATTGATCTTGAAATGCCCGAATGTTCTGACTGGACTTCTCTCAATATTCACCATAAGCTCCTGCGCATCGTCGGCATGGTTTCTGGCAGAATCTTTATCGGCCCGGAGCTAGGCCGCAAGGAAGAATATCTCGATGCCGCCATCAACTATACTATTGAGGCTATGGAAGTTCAGCGTGCTGTCCAGAGCATGCGACCCTGGCTACGCCCATTCCTCGCTAATCGGCTGCCTGCAGCCAAGAAATTGGACCAGCGTATCAAAGCTGCCGAGGACTTCATGATGCCCGTCGTCAAGAAGAGGATGGAATTGGCCAATTCGCCCGACAAGCCCGATGATATGCTGCAGTGGCTGATCAGCTCACTTGGAAAGTTCCCCGACAAGGCCAGCCAGAATCTTGCACGTGTTCAACTGGGCATCAGCTTTGCCGCCATCCATACGACGGTCCTCACTGCCACCAATGTGTATGTATCCATGCTATGCGTTCGTTACATGCAGCGACTGATATTTGAAATAGATTCTATAGTATTGCTGCCCTGCCCGACTTCATTCCAGAACTCCGCGAGGAGATCACCCAGGCTCTGGCCGAGAATGACGGTGTATTCACAAGCAATGCATTGCAGTCAATGAAAAAGCTTGATAGTTTCCTGAAGGAGACATTGCGTTTCTACCCTGCATCAATGGGTAAGTATTTCAAACTCTATTTCTGTTTATCCCTGCAATGCACGTAATCGTTCAAAGTGACTAATGACAGAATGCAGCATCTTTCCAACGTAAAGTACTACAAACCTTCACACTGAGTGACGGTCATGTCATTCCTGCCGGCATCACCATCGAGGTGCCCGCTGTCGCTGTCAGCTTTGACCCAGAACTATTCCCCCAACCTGAGAAGTTCGATCCTCTTCGATTCTACAAGCTGAGACAGCAAGCTCGTGGAGGTGGTGGCTCCGCCGAGAGCGCAGCTCTCAACCAGTTTGTGAGCGTCAGTCAAAACAGTCTTACGTTTGGCTACGGACGCCACGCTTGTCCCGGACGGTTCTTTGCAGCGAATGAGCTCAAAATGATTCTTTCCAACATGCTTCTGAAGTACGACATCAAGTTGGCTAATGGCGTCACTGAACGATACCCAAATATGGAATTTGCTCACATGGTAAGTCTCGTCATTGTGATGATGCAACTCTTGTCAATATACCGAGGTCTCTTAACTAATCATTTTTTAAAGTCTATTCCCGATCCATCCAAGGAGTTGTTGTTCAAGAAGCGTTAATAAGTTGTCTCAATTTTGTGGCAATTGGAGTTCATGAAGGATAGGAGCAAGCCTAGTGTTATTCATAGATTGATATATCCCGTTTTTCCGTCATCTTCATATAGTTACACACGCATTCTAACGGACTTGAAATGTTGTGATCCTGTTTATGTTGCCATACTACTAGGCTATATCGTGACAGGCGCAGTGGCTTGGTGCCAGGGTTGATGGTGGGTCATAACGTGTAGCGACAGTATACAACTTTTCTAGAAGGCATAAGCAGGAGCGGCACGTGCATTATGCTGTGCTGGTTCGATTATGAGACCAGTGCTAGCGATATGTTCGTTCTGGTTTGCTTCTTTGTGTCCACATTCCCTGGCGCCAGGCGTCTCCCGAACAAGGAACCTAGAGATTCATGTCACGTAAAGTTTTGCATCTTGAAATACAAGTCCTAGTAAAATTCAATGTATTGAACTGCGAGACTTGCGGTATTTGAAATACTGCCTTGACGGACTGGTCGGCTTCTCGCCCATATCTGAATCCACCGCCTCGTATTGTGACAACAGGTCGACGACGGCTTTTCGGCCTTGTAGTACCGCCATGCGTAGAGGAGTCTGCCCATTCTTGTCCGGGATATTGATATCGATATGTTCGGAGCGATGCGACAAGACATATTCAACAACCTCGACCTCTGCGCACTGCACAGCTAGGTGCAGTATCGATGTTCCACCCAGCAGCACCATGTTTGCCTCAGCCGGAGCTGCCAAGCCTCTTTCCGATGCGGTCCGCGATGTCTCGCGAATCATTTTTGTGATGAGAAGCGTGTCGCCCCGCTGCAGCGCCTGGACGATTTGCAGCACCCGTGTCCACACTTCGATGATTGATGTGGAACTCTTTCCTCTGTTTAATTCACGGCAAGTCGAAATCGATCGACCCCGAGAGATGCGGGCTAGCGATGATACAAGATGCGACATTGTATAGTACTATTGGCGATCAAATAAACTTTTGAGATTGTGATTGGATGGGCTGAAACTATGGTCAGCATGTGAAACTTGCATCACACCTACGCGGCTATACATACCACAAAGTCAGGGCGAATTGTCTTGTAGTAAGGCTGAATTCAATGATGTATCATGTATTATTTGTCTGAGAAAGGTGCAATATCAATCATCATATATGTATAACAATCATGAAGAGGCGCAATGAAGAGGCGCAATGTCAATTGGCAAACTATGTCATTCGTTCTCGTATCTCTCATCTCTCAAAATAGAATAGTCGGGTGTCGTTCTCATTGGCCCGCCCGAACCGATTTGACAGCTGCCTAGATTCGGGGCCGGACTCTTGAGAATGTACCTAGCTTAGGAGGCTTGGAGACCAAGGTCTAGGTTCGCCAATGTCTGCATTCTTAGGTGCGAGTCAGGGGCAATTGGACTGGTGTGCCATTCGTACTAGGTATGGGTTTGATGGGATGTTGCGCTGGCCCTATTGGGCTTTGCAAAGCACGTATAGATTGATGTAAGTTTGGTAAGGCCATGGCCAGGCAAGTATCATGAATCGCTCCAAGGCGCTTTGAACCAGAAAAAGGACGAGATTGCCATGAGAAGCTGAAAAGTGGGGCCTAACTCGCTTTCGCTTTTTTCAGAAATGAGGTCAGTGAGCTACCCCCGCACATTTGGGGCTGAGAGTCTGCCAGCAACAAAGATCGTAGTGGCGCAAGCTCGCTCGTTTCAACTCAAACTATTGAGACGCCGGAAATAGAAAACAATAATGCCGATAATGGGATATTGTGATGATACAGTGTTGATAGATCGGATCATCCAGCATCTGAAGTGCTTTTGATTGACGATGGAATAATCTATAGGCGCAGATCCTTGTGTTTAATCAGTGCTTCATGTCAAAATTGTATGTTATATAACAAGCTGTGTTTGTTGCCATATTTGCTGGAATTCGATCATATCTTGAATACCCAAGACTTCGATCCTTTATCGCACCAACATGTCAAAAATACGAATCAACGCATCGAAAACAAAACTAGCCAATCACATTACCCTTCTGGAATTCGGCAAGATGTCGGCACCATCGGCCAACACCATCAATCTAGCTATCGCCGAAACCGTCATATACGGCTTGGCATTAGTCCCGATGGGTTATATCACATGGAAGCACGGGAAAATGGGCATGGTCTGCTGGCCGATCGTGCTGTCGTTTTTCGTCATGCGCCTGGTAGCGGATATCTATCAAATTGTCAACCGAGAACAGCCCGAACAACCCAACCAGGTTTTGATTATGACAACTTCAGGAAGCATAGCTTGCCTTTCGCTTGGATTGATTGGCGTTGTTTATGAGGCGTAAGTGACCTATGTTGCGAGAGGATCGAGGGACTTCGAAGTATAAACTGACAGTTTACATGAACAGCAATATTATTTTGCCGGGAACACCTAAACGCTGGACGGAAAAGGCGATCCTGGGAGTAACACACCTGATGAATACTGCAGCGATCGGTGCGGCAACATACGGTGGTTCTCCGAGTCCAACTGGAGGAGTCGTGTCTTCAAACCTCAACCAAATCGGCAACTGCATGATGCTGTTTGTTATGTTCGGAGTATGCGGGTGGATGTGGCCAACTTGGAAGCGCATCATGAGCTTCCAAAGACATCAAAACTTTGAGCCTGCCCGATACTTGGTTCTCTTTGGCGGCGTAGCCATGCCATTCCAGCTCATTCGACTCGCCTCCGGGACGATCTATGCATTTAGCCCATCAGATGATCTGAATCCGTTTACGGGTAGCTTCGCTATCCGCTTCCTGATCTCGGCTATGCAGTTTGGTGCCCTTTTGGGCCTCATGGTGGGCGGCTGGCTCAGTATGGATATTGTGCCATTGTCACAACTGCCGCAACGAATCGAACAGCACTCATCACAGGGCTTTTACGACGATGGACTGGAGGTTATCAACCTGACAAACAATACCAAGCCAACTCAATGGTCCAATGTTTGAGCTTACTAGGGGTGCATGTAAATTTTGTGAGATTAGATTGAAAATAGAAAGGCGTATAGATACTATTAGATATGAAATTAAACCTTTAAGCCATGAAGTTTATTGATAAATCCTCTTGTACTGATAGCATGCTGGCTTGACCTATTAAATCATTTCCCTACATAAATTCAGTCCCCTTTTCACATCTTTCAATTTTGCCGTGTACCATATACCCCTGAGTAACTTGGATAGTAGCACTTGTGCGTGTTCCGTTACCACTCTCTGCTCAATATATCAGATTCGTCTGTGACAGGTCAAAGAACATAGTCTTTCGAATTTCCTTCCAAACGCTTGATTCCATCCACCTGCACGCCATGAAACCAATTCACCCTGTCCTTGGTAAATTGTTCCCACTGCGGCTTCAATTTTGTCTCGTGCAGAGTAAGATCATCGACTGTACCAATGCGCAAGATTGGGGCATTGGGAAAGGCAGAGCTGATACGGTACATTAAAGTCCCACAAGTCGAGCAGAAGTAGTCAGTCATGCTGGTATTTGGTCTGACAGGTGTGACTTCGTTCTTCCAGCTCTTGAGATTATCGCGCCCGCGAATGTGCTTGAGATATTTGTCGTCAATGGTGAAATTGGATGCAAACATTGAAGCCGTTAGTTTGCGGCAGTCGACGCAGTTGCACACGAATGTATTGACCAGAGCAGGGCCTTCAGTCGGCTGGTGGCAAAATTAGTCTTGGTGTACCTCAATCAACTGCGCCATGGAGGCAACGATCAGATTAATCCTCCAGTTTTCCATTCACTTACAAATCCTAGCTGTACTGCACCGCACAAGCAAGTTGCCGTCGCGTCTCCGTCTTTGTATCCGCGGTCTTTGGCAATCGAGTTCAAACCCAGATAGGGCTTCGACTTGTCGGCAGAAGCGAAACCTTCAGCCATGATAACAATGATACTTCGAGGTCTTTACTTGCAGTTTCTTCAAGGCATCGTACAGTGATCGACTATGGAAGATCGAGATACGGTTTTCGTTACCCAACGTATTTCTCCTGCTTTATATATGTCGGTCTGCCTCTTGGTATTTCAAATCAATGCGTGGGTGAACGTTTCCCCATCGACGTTGATAAGAAATCCAATAACATTAGAACTATGACGCTGCGCAAGAGCGGGGTAGCGGTGCGGCCCGGCGCGGAAACGCGGACCAAGATTCATAGGTCGTCAGTAAAATACCAATCGAATATTATACAGTTATCCTTAGTCTTGACCGTTACTAAGCAGATATTCGAGCTGGGGTGTGGCATATGATAGCGTCTGTTGGCGAACTCTGGTTATACTATGCGATCCACCTCCACAAAGCATCACGATAAAAGCGGATCTCGTCTGCAAAGGCAACATTTCAAGCGCAATAGAATCTCATTATAATCAAATCCGAACTGTCATTCGAAATCTGATTTATAAATACTAAAAATGGCTTTATCTCTTCCGCAAAACTTTGTGTCGTTGTGTTTGTCGTTGGGGCTGGACGGATTGACCGCCACTATCATGATCTATACTAAAACGATTGTTTTCTTGTTCGTGGCGACGTCTGATTTCCTGCGCAAATATAACTACTAATACGTGGCATAAAGAGTCATCAATGCTACCAGTTCAATCAGATTATCGTAAGCTTCTATTTTCGAAATACGCCCTCGATAATAAAACGTGAATATGCAAGAGCATGGATCATTGTTCCATTTGATGTCATCATAACAACCCAGATGGAACTGGATCGGCAGGAATAGCAGAGAGGCTCAAAGGCCTTAAAGAACCACCAACACTATGAAGTATATAAAGAAAGGGTAAAAAAGGAAAGTCCTCAAGATCTTTGGCAAAGATTGTGGCTCCGCCGCAGTTGCATGATAGCGCCAGTGTATCTTGATCGACGGAGCAGGTGCAGATGGGAACGGAATCCCATAAGGTGCTCCCGGGTCTGACAAATATCACACCGGTACCGTCCCCGTGCGCAATCCAGCCAGTGTAGGGAAGACCGGGTGTGGCATGGATCAGATGTCCTTGTTCATCCACAGTGAAAACCGGGCCCTTTGATGAGATACCTCCGAGATATGCATCAACATCCTCAAACTTGTCACCGTCATATGCTAGAGCAATCTGTATTCCAGCTTGTGGATCTCGAAGGAAAAAGGTTGCTTGCGCGGGACTTGGACTCGGTGTAACTGGTATTTCGCTGGTTACAGCTGTGGTGGTTGTGGTTGTAATTGTAGATGTTGAGGAGACCAAAGTGACGATGGTCGGAGACGCGTTGTTGTGTGTCGGTCGCACAGCATAATAGCCGTAGTTCTGATAGTTATGAACCTTATGCTGTTTCGCCATGACTTGATTTGCCACGATGAGCAGAGCTAGAAAGAGATTGTGTCCCAACATATCGACCAAAAGTATTCTCGTAGATTGAATAGATCCGTGCATGTATAATAGAATTCGAGAAAAGAGAGTCGTTTGCGCTGGTATAACTATCCGCATATCTATATTTTCATTCACTCGCCGGATAGTATGGTCTCACTCTTGATAAGTATGTTCAACCTTCAATGCAGTCTTGATGCGTGACTGAAACTGACCATGTCTAGCAATCCCGTGTCTGACATCATCCAGCCATTGAGAGCAATTGAATAATGATTTCGTACCCGTCTATTAGTCACATAAAACAGAAGTCTTTACTGATAGAATTCAAAAGGACCCCTGACCTGTGACCAAAGGACCGCCTCTTGAGCCAAGCATAGTTGACTCAGAAGAAATGAAAGGGGCATAATTCTTGGCCGGCTCACATCTGCGACTAACAAAGAAGATCCTGGCTAGAAGATTATGCCGCTCAGCCTTGTATGCCATCAGATGATGAATGTACGTCACATTTGCAAACAGACCGCGATTGATCAGTCGTAATAAGGTTGAACTAGATCCGGTATAAAACGGGACAGAGCCGTGACCCAACCTGCAAACAAACGTCACGAATATATCAGATCAACTCATGGAATAGCAGGCATCAACACCTTAAGTAATTGTGCGAACCTTTAATCTGCTAATTGGAAACGGCCAAGACTAACCATATATCTAGGCACCTTCTCTCAAGTCGTCGGCTTTTTGACGCTTGTCACTGTCATTCTTGCTGCTTTGAATCAATCAGCTTGCGATACTATAATGAAAAGTACATGCTTGGTCTTTGCCCTAGAGAGGATTGAATTAATACAATAAGAAAGAAAAAGAAGAGGTGTTACATAAACTGTGTATCAGCTACGAAGCGAAGAAAAAAACTTGAAAAGCAAAAAAGCTGGGACAACCATTACCCAACATATTAGTGCACGGGTTGGCACCGCCCAGCCATTGTGGCGCACCGAAATGCATGCAAATTTGGCTTGGTCGCCATTCGACCCCACTGGCCGCCAAATATGCTGTTGCACCGATAACGGATTCCAGATCCCACAACGTCCTGGACTTGCAGTCGACGGCCTTGGCAGATACCCTCCGGGCTTGTCATGCATTCCAATGTCATTCTGCTTTGCGGGCTGAATTATAATAAGACGCCGACTCATTCAAATCACGAATTGGAATTTTGGTGCAGGCTAGTACCATGGCGTGATGTACAGAGTACAGGTCTATGTAAATTGTACGCCCTTTCAATGATTGACAGCCTACCGATGTCGCGAGCGCGCGTCCTCGTACTGCAGCTTAACCACAGCGCGCCTAGTGCCACGCAATCTCTGTAGGTACCGTACGGTATTTGTTCAAGCCAAAGACATTCAGTCTAGGGAATATATAAATCCTGTGTAGGCAAGCGCACCAAACATACTCTATCACTATTGCCTTTTGAGTTTGTTATAGCACTTTACATTTCAATTCGTCAGCATGACCCAAATCAAGTTAAAATACCGCGTCGCAACTTCCAGAGACACGGCATTCCTCCTGCCATTAATTCGCTCCGCCTATAGGGGAAAAGACGGTGCTGCAGGATGGACAACAGAGGCCGATCTAGTGGCGGATGAGCGCATTGATGCCACTGGATTGGTATCCAAAATCGAGGCTCCTCATTCTTTTATCCTTGTGGCCGAGGACGAGCAAAATCAACCTATTTCATGTTGCGAAGTTGTCTGGCGCCAAGGCGGCGACAGTGCATACTTTGGTCTCTTTGCGGTAGACCCTACACGGCAAGGCGGCGGCATTGGCCGTCAAGTTTTGACGTATGCAGAGGAATTTGCGCAGCGCCAATGGGGAGTGCGCAGAATGGAGATGATGGTGATTTGGCTGAGAAAGGACATCATTGATTGGTACGCACGGAGAGGGTACCAGAAAACGGGAGAGACGCGCCCGTTTCCGTACGCTGAACTTGTCAACGGGGTCGCGCTGAGAGACGACCTATACTTTGACGTGCTCGCAAAAGATCTTTCAATCGGCGAAGATCAGGACTGAGCGACAAGGGTCCCTCCCAGTCGGTCATCAATCGAACAACGCAAAGAACTTGAAGTATGATGACCAAAAACTCCGCTTCGCCTCTTACACACGGTTGCGAAAATTACTACGACCTTATCTCGACGGGCTGCATTGGCACGAACGACAAGTGCCACCACACCACACTCAGGGGCCCGAGGCCTGGGCGGCAGTTGGCAGGGTGCTAACCTAGCGCATTTGGGAGCTCTGGCGCTTTTGGAAGTTCATGACCAAGAAGCAACCACTGTTGTTCAGATTGCAACAGTTTCGATTGAATGATCTAATACATATATTTACACTGAATATACGACCTGTCTCTGATGAATCTATTTCTCAAATTCCGTTCCATCCCCGTCTTGTCTTGTATATTTCTCACCTTTCCTCCCTTTGGGTCGCCCAAATATTTAGCTGGTTCATCGCATTTGGGAGCGGCGAAGTTTACCATGGTATGTAACGCAGGGCAGATTGGTCAACCCACTCAAGGTACCCTGTACGCAGAAATCGACACGTTGTTTCCAACAAACCAAGTGTGCAGTTCGGTATCTATACACTATTGAAAGAATGTGGTGCGGTACCTCGACCATCCTTATTTTCCACAAACACAAGACCCGGTGATGCCAAGAATACCCAAATATGTGCCGTCTGGGGCATCGATATAGCCCTGGCATTCACTGCTGCCGTTCATTTTTCCAACGGCACACTCTGGATCAGAATAGACATCATCGAAAATGCCATGGCATTCATCTACGGTGAGCGGTCCAGTGATGGAGCAATCCAGGTCAGGATCGCGCGCGAATGTAACACTACCGACACCAGATGCACCAAGAGCGTGGTGGTTTATACAACTACACGTATTTGAAGATTAGCTATGGTTCAACACTTCCGTCATAGCAAGATTTTTTATTCAGATGTTGAGAGGGTCTAAACTTACGGGCTGTCAATAATGCTCTGACAAAAGTCGTTGATGGTATCATCAGTGAAGATGGGTGCCCAATTCTGACAATTCTGGCCCACGCCACCACATTGCACCAAAGACACGACATCATCGACATCCGCCCAACCTTTCGCAGACGATGTCGGGGAAGCAGCATCTGCGGTAGTCGTAGGTGGAACTAGCGTGACGGTCGATACAAAGGTGTAGTCGCAGGGCAGTGTTCCCGTCAGGGTCGGCAGCGTATAGCCCGGGCTGTCATCGCAAGTGCAGAATGCGGTATTGATGCCCGCGTCCGGATCCTCGGCTACTCGACATGCTGCCGTCACCGCGGGCAGAGGTGATCCCGTTACGAGCGTCTTGCTGCCACCTGCGCATGCCGTGTACGTCACGCCACCAATAGCGCCCACTGAGCTGGTCGAGCACGCAATGACGTCGCCATACGGGTCCGTGTATGTGTAGCCTGCTGTGTCAGCGGCGGTTGTTGCGGTGGTGATAGTAGGCAAGGTTGTGTATGCACAAGGCGACGAAGTCCCAGCCAGTGTCGGTAGAGTGGCGTCGTAGTCGCTGCATACACAGTACGCCGTGCTGATGCCCGAGTCCGGATCCTGGGCAATGTGACAGGTAGGCATGGGCGTGACCGAGGATACACCAATGTTTATTGTAGTTGTAACACCTCCAGCAGTCGTAGTAGCTGGCGCTGTAGTCGCTGGAACCGGCAAGCCTGGGTCAGTATAGGGATCTTCATCATCGCCGACGTGATCGCCAGCGCACAAGTTGTAGGACGTCTCGGCATTATTGTTGAATGATTCCAGAATGATGTGCTGATCGACACGTCCGTCCCCATTGAGATCGTTATAGTAGGTACATGTGCCGGCACTGCTCGCATAGTTAGCTTGTAGCCTTTTCTGATTGTCCGAGCACAGATTTTAGAATGAACATAATAAAGACTTACACGTTACCAGCATAAGCATACGCGGGTTGTAGGTCTGCATTAACGTCCCAGTGATAGCTCGACCCAGCAACATCCTCTGGGCCGTCGTTGTAGTAGACGTAGCCGTCGCCCGAGAACTTCTCAGTCCAGATAATGTCAACCTTGCCGTCGCCGTTGACGTCGCCAAGTTGGAAATTGGCACGATCGTACCCCTTGGGGCCGAAGAACTGCACGTTGTACGTCCATGAGCCGTCTGTCTCGTGGACATAGCCCGACATGGTCCCATCGGGCGCAATGCACACATAATCATCTCGACCATTGCCACTGATGTCACCCCAGCGCACTGGAATATCGTGTATTCCCAGGCCTTTCGTATAAGGGCAAGATAGTGCTGGCGCTGGATCGGCCTGGTACTGCCAGCTCCAGGTGGTGCCATCGTACTGGTTGATGAAAACCGAGACATGATTGTCGTTGTCAGGATTTGTCCACACAATGTCGTCTTTGCCGTCGCCGTCAAAGTCTGTTAGGTGCAAGTCGCGACGATCGAGATATTGACCGATGATTGTTTGCGGATCAAACATATCCTGTTGCGGTTGAGTCCAATAGCTCTCGCCTTCGGTAATATAGTCGACGCCGCCATTACGGAAAATGATCATCTTGCCGCCCGAGTATGACCACACATAATCCTGGCGGCCTGTTGCACTGCCTTGCATATTTCCATACTTGTCGCCGTCCGCTTTGAGCTTGGCCGCACCGCTTCCAGTATTCTGCCACACGCGCATATTGAAAGTATGCAAGTCGCCATCAGCAATGTGCTCCATGTAGACATAGTCTTGACGGCCCATCAGAGAGAATGCTGCAGGTTCGCCGTAGATGCGAGCAAAGTGGATGCGATCGCGGTCGACGTCGCCGTCGAAACTCGCCAAGTGTGTTGGGCCGCTCGTCGCACCCGTGTAGAATCCCTGGCGCCACGCGACATTGAGACCATCACCAACTATTCCTTTCAAGCAGCTACGTGAGTTGGTCCACGTGTAGGTAGTGCCTTCATCTGCCACCCACATCCAATCATCACGGCCGTCGCCATTGAGATCTTCGAATCGCACGCCGGAGAGGTCATTCATATTGCCGCCCGTCCAGCGAATACCCATCTCCTGCCTAATGGAAAATTCATTGTTAGTATATGTTTTGTCATTCCATAATGTTGAATGTGTAGGCTTACCAGACATTGGGAACGTCAGCGGTTCCACCATTTCGCCAGACATGAGCACTACCGTCAGCGTCGAGACCGATGAAGTCTGCACGACCATCGCCGTCGATATCACCAACCCTAACTTGCGCTTGAGGAAAGTTGGGGTCGGTATCCTTGATCAAACCAATTGAGGTCCAAGTAGGTCCACTACTGCCGCCACCATCGCCGTTGTTGATGACTCCGTAGAGCGCGCCATCCGGATTGCTAATGCAGACAAAGTCGTCGAGGCCATCTGCGTTAAGATCGATGAATCGTCCACCACGAGGGATGCACTGATTGGGGAAATTCGTCATGTCATCGATTTTGGTCATGACTCCGTCGCCATCGTTGCGCCATAGTGCAAACGTAATTGACCCGTCTGTCTCGTTGATCCAGCCTAATAGGTCATCACGCTCCTGGTTGAAAAGCCGCGCAAAGTACCATTGATTACGGTCCCATTGGCTAGTGATGGTAAGCAGAATACCCTGCTCCACACTGTCGTGGTAGTAAATGCCATCATCGTAGCCACTGCCAGTCTGCGTCTCTGCGCCCGCATTGACACCTGTACCGGCAACTTTGAGGCAAGTTGTCGTGACTGTATCGAGGTCCGCGTCTTGCGGAGATTGTATAGCACCATCAGCGTCAGCCTGGGCGATCGTCTTCCACCACGCGCCTGCCATCTTTCGGTATCCCTCGTCGGTAGGGTGCGTACCATCAGGCTGGGTAATGTCGTCAATGGTGATCCAGCCGTCAAAGTCGGTGAGGTAAATAGGCTTGCCCTCGGCTGCCAAGGAAGCTTGCAGCTGACGGTACATGGGGTTGACAATTGCTCGACATTCATTGACCGACTCCACATTATTGATGAGGATCGTTGAAATTATAACCACGGTGTCCTCGCCAATGTTGCTCCAAAGGTCGTTGACCAAGGACTCGAGACGCGAAGCAGCATTGCCAATGTCGATATTCTGAACACAGTCGTTTGTTCCCGCATTGACAAGTACGACGTTGGGCTTGAAGCCGTAGCTCAGCGCAGCAGCCGCGTGAATCTGGTCGATGACATATCCGGGAGTGGCTTCCACATCCTGTTGTTTGTTAGGATATGTATTTACAAACCACGCACTGCTTAATAAAGCAACTCACGTTATCTTTCATGGATCCGCTAAACTTGCTGCCAACCATGTCTACGGCGTAACCTTCCCATCGCAGCTGATCCCGCAAGGGCTTGCGGAAGCTATTCAAACTCAGCTTATAGATCGCGCCATCACAATCCAAACGTGGTACATACCCATTCAAGTCGGACGACAAAAGTCCCCAGACAATAGACGCCCCGAGAGGCAAAATTCTCAGGTCAACTAAGTCTCTCTTGGCAATATGCAACTCGCCGTGGGAGCCATCTACCGGCGAGGTCTGACTGGTAGGTGTCGGTAGTGGTGGATTGGGAATCCCGTAGACAGTACTTGCCAAGAGCAAGCTGGTGCAAATCGCGGCAACAAGGCGAAAAATCCCCATTGCGAAACCTTTGGACTGGTCTACGAAGGGGTATCGGATCTGAGTTTCAATGCATTTTTTACGAATTGAACGTTCTACCAAGCACTTTTTATATCACTTTTCTGTTGACGGTGTGCTCCTTGACTCTATCGTGATATTGATCCTGAAGAGCTGAGTCGGCCGCATCGCCAGCTGGAAATACCACTCCTGTAATCATCATCATTCGAGAAGCGAAGTCTGGACTGCTCAAAATCCTTCAGGTTCTCTCAATACACATCAGTCCCCAGTTCTAATGGGCGATTTTGTGAAGCTCGGCCGTCGCTTATACCTCTGAGATTATACATAAGGTGATAAGCTTAAGGCGGACAAAGCTGATACACTCCACCATAAATGATTCTGTATAACGCAAGCCACATACAACATGTCTGATTGGTGTGTTCGGAAAGCTTGACCAAAGCTTGGCCAATCGCTTGGCTTGTGCCTGGGAATAGTTCATACATGGATTTAGCGGGGGGTACAGAGAAGCGCACTTATTGAACCAGGCGTCGGCAGGGTTATTATCATCCGCAAATTCTCGAAAGCAATCACGAAAGATTCCTGATCATTAGAAGCGGGATATGTTGCTAATATTATTGAATGCGTACGCTAGGCTTTTTCCTTTGCTCCTATTTAAAGTACTCCGTCCTAGGACCGCTGTATAATGCTGCGTGAAGTCCACCCCTGCAGCCGAACAATCGTTCCACTAGATGGCCCACTACGCTCTTGTGCACCCTGGCGGATGCTGTATCCAGCTAGGTACGTATTCCCACTCAATTATGATCCTCCTGGTAAATTGGTCTGACACGCTGTCAGCACTATCGAATTCTTGAATGTCGTCTAAACTGGAATTTGCCAAGCGACAGGGCACAATATACTATTGATCATCATGCCCTTGCAACCCATAAAGAAATCATGATCCTACGGATCGTGACTTACCCTGTTGCACACCTGAGGCTCTAACATCCATACAATCATGACCCATGATCGAATTTGCTATATAGAAGGACATTATTGGTCAGCTGCCGGTCAATTCTTCCCTTTCGCAGCTGATTTAAAGAGTGGTTGTCCAGTTAGTGAGAACATTGTCTGAAACTGTCTTCACAGAAGAAATCTGTAGAATACCTAACCTAGTAGATATATTGTTATCTGTTGTATGTCTCACAAGTTGCCAACATTCCGCCACTTATGACATAAGTATCATAGCTTCCTTCTTGAGTCAAAGTGTGTTAGTATATTAATAAACATGCCGTAGTTATAGAATAGATCGCGACTTTCGCTACATTCCTTGAACGCAACATTTTGACATCGTACCTGATGTCATACTAAGTATTATCCGCCCCAAAAACAGTCATGCATGCTGAACACTGCAACACGACAAGAAATAATGTGCCCCAAGAAAAGTTCTTATTGATACTTGGTTACCAAGCGACGTCACTATAATAGCACTCATACTTTGCCAAAACCACTATCCAAACAATTGCATTCAATAGGGACATCGGATAATTGCACGGGCATGGAATCGTGTACGGATCATACTGAGTGTGAGGTGCTAAAAGAAATCTCGGATTTTTTTGCTTTTTCGTTACTGAGTATTAGAGGAAGCCTAGCATTTACGCCGCCCAAGGACCTTTCTGCCCTATTCCACCAATCCGCGAAACGCAGGATGGACAGATTCTGGGTAAATCGTTTTCCCATCTTTGCGTATTGTGTAAAGAACTTCAGAAGAATATCTTTTCAAAAGGCAAAGTAACAATTGAGTATAAGCAAGAAAAAAGAAAGAAAAACCGTCAAAGTCAAAAGGCTAGGTGGGGATAAGTGAGGGTAGGTAAAAACAGGCGGAGTAGCGACGATGCTCCGAGCGACTAAACATAAGATAGTTCAGCATTCTTTGCTACCACCAACTAACGCTTATTACTGCCTCAAGCTATAGTGCGCCACTGATGCACTGATAGTGTATGTCGCTGCCTATCAGCCAATTTGTTCTCCCAAAAATTCGAGACCCAAATTTGATGGTTGCCTCATTTTCTTTTTGGAATGTGCAAGGTAAGCGCCTCAACTGAGCTTATAAGAGAGACTTGGCTCGGTCTCCTCTTGATTTTATCGATTTACCTCTCCGCAGTTCACGAGGCCTCTTACCGACCCAAGCCTCTGTATCCCCAGGTATCTTACCCCTCCTAGCTCACTGGCCTAGGCATCACGCAACTGACGTCCCCGCCTTCCGACAACAGCGTTGGGTACGAGATCACCGTCAATCGGCGTCGGAGATGGGTGTTCCTGCTTCCATCAAGGTCAATCTACATGACCAGCATGCTGCAGCCGTTGTTCAATACAAATTGGTAGCGTCTGGACTGCTCTCCAATGCCCCACAACTCCCCGACGTGAGTGATTACAACCCGCCCGCAAACCTGGGTAAGCCGAGATCAGACAATGTGCTTCCAACAACTGTACAACGGCCCGAGAATGTGAATCAGCTTAAACTTCCAAGACTCCGCCTTGCACATCTGTGGGAACAAAGCGGATCTGCCGTGAGTCATTCCTACTCTAGTAAGCCTCCTCGTCTAACCTTTTCTCCAGGCTTTGCAAGAAGGAGAGCCATATGATTTTACAGTGCATAGGTAAGCACCCTTCTGGCAAACTGCCCGCTGATCGCCGTGGTCACTTGTCGCTCCAATTGCCGGTAAAGCAAGACATGATACACTTGAGAAACTGACAAAGCGCATCAGTAACAATCGAGATGTAGCTGCTTTCACGCTTCGTCCGGATTATAGCCCAGCCTTGCACAACGCGGACAAGATACATGCATCCATGTCCTGGATTGCCTCTACTCGAACCCTGACGTGGGAGTCTGAGGCACTCAATCTCAGATTGACGACTGACACCACTCACGATCCTTACGTGGCAGACATCCTCGCTATCCGAATAGACATTGCTCGTGCGCTTGAAGCCATCTTCCTAAAGCTCGAACAAGATAATGATCCGTTCTGCGACAGAGAGGATGTTACTCTAGAAGAGGGCGAAGGTGAGTACACACAAAGTCTCGCTCCAATTCGTACCAATCCAAGCTAAACCCCGAGGTCTACGATATAGGCTTGATTCCAGTACATATACTGCAAAAGCTCCTCCTTGAATTAGATCAGAGACAAGAGCAATGCCTGGAATCCACAGACGAGGAACAATGCGATGCAATTGTTTTTCAAGTTACGGGCAGGCTGCAAAGTGCTGTAGTAACTGAGTGTATGGTCTGCTAGCTAGCTCTAGCGCAACTTCTATTGGTTGCCCTTTACATCGCGGCTTGGGCCTGGTACGCTCTGTGGTGGGCTCCCAATACATCCACGGGGCCCCGTGGATCTAAGTTTCCACGGGGCCCCGTGAATATTATGTAAGCGTCCACCAACACAGCCAAAATCACCATACTGAACCACCTACTGCACTGGACTACCCACTGTATAATACCACTAAATGCACTGGCACTGCACCACAATTGCGCTACACTTCTTGCACTGCACCATAACTGCACTGCACTTCTTGCACTGCACAACAATTGCACTGCACCGTTAATTGCACTGCCCCCGGTATACGTGGGCTTCGCAATAAGCCCTGCATCGGGAGCCGGCAAGCAATTATATCGTTTATGCAGGTGGTCCAGTGCAGTGGGTGGTCTAGTGCAGTGGGTGGTCCAGTGCAATAGGTGGTTAAATATAGTGGGTGGTCCAGTATAGTCGGTGGTATAGCGCAGCGCCAGAACTAGAGATACAGCGCACCACTACGAATAATGCTCAATATCACAATTTCTTCAACCACGCCCGCCAAGCCTCGTAGAATAAATTAAGAAAGTCCAGGATGAGAGATACGATGATACCAAATACGGATCTCACAACGAATTGGCGATTGCATTTGTGGTGAGGAAGACAACGGGATGCGCAGCTCTTGGGAAATACGTGCTTACATAATTTCCACGGGGCCCCGTGAAAACTTAGATCCACGGGGCCCCGTGGATGTATTGGGAGCCTCTGTGGTGTCCTGGTCACGCTAAACAGACTACACTGGACAATGCACATGATTAATACCTAGGTAGTCACGAATGCAATCCCAGGGGAAAATGCTTTGTTGCTTCATGCTGGGCGCCAGGTATGACATGACCTAGCGATCTGAAGCGAGTAACACTTCTGCTTCCGCAGCCGGAATGCAGATGTTACGTGGGCTGTAAACTCGAAGATCTCTACTTGTATTGGCATGAATGTGTTGGCTTCAATGGAATCTTTACCATACGTGTAAGCAAACCGGTTTAGCTATAGACGAGATGCGTGGAGTGAATCGTGTTTGATTCGCAACCGTTTAGTGGATGTCAAAATTGCAGTGAACAAGTGATGACTTGAAAGAAAGCTATGGCGGAAATAAGTTACAAGAAGATGTATTTAAGAAAACGCAAACTATGATACATGTGAATCGTGAACTGGAAATTAGTCTTTATCAGCCTTAACAGAGGAGGCCGAACTGTCAATCCCCGTGTTTGGCGTCGACGCCCCAGCGACCTCATCGTCTGTAGAATCAATAGACTCGGAGCTAGTGTCATCATCCCTGTCCGCATCCTTCTGCTCGCCCAGGCGCTGCATCTCGTTTTCCGACACTGGAGCTGCAGCGGACTCCTCCACCTTGACATTGGGGATCAGCTCAGGCGACAAGCGCGCCATTGCATCCTCAACCATGTCCTCGACAGTGGCACCACCCAGGAGCTTGAGCACCGGCAAATCGAGATCAAGCTCGCGTGTAAACCAAAAGCGCATGTCGACTGCTACTAGCGAGTCGATACCCACCTCAATCAGGCTTGTCGCTGGCGAAATGGCATTGTCCTCTGGCCGCAGACCGAGCAGCTTGTTCAAGGTGCCGACGAGACCGGCCAGCAGCACCTGCTCGACGCCAGCCATGGTCGTCTGCTCGCGCAACTGAGCACGCACCGTCAGCGTCTCGCCATTGTTGTCGCTGGCCATCTTGGACCGGACGCGACGGTAGTACGAAAAGCGCGGCACATCAAGCCACGGGGGCGGAGTCTCGGCGTCGGGGTCCGATGGCCGCACTGACGACGAGATCTCAAAGGCAATGGTGCTGTCTACTGGCGAGGCCAGGACCGCCGCGCCAAACAGCTGTAGGTAGTCCCACTCGGAGATGTTCGAGTAGCCAATCTTCTCAAGACGGTCCATTAGCGTCGCCTCCTGTCGCGTGATGTAGCCAATGCCGTAAATGCCTGCCATGTTGATGGCGCTGCCGGCCAGTCCCCGCTTGCGTCGGCCCTCAACTGTGCTGACCATGAAGGCGTTTGCTGCAGCATAGCTCGACTGTCCAATGTTACCCGTCGAGTACGCCAGTGACGAGAACACAATGAAAAAGTCCAAGGTAGGCTTATCGAACAAGTCATTCAGGAATCGAGTCCCGTCAACCTTGGGCCGAAGAGTGCCATTGAAGTCCTCGTAGGACTGCTTTTCAATCAATCCATCGTTCAAGACCATGGCACCGTTGCAGACGCCAGCAATTTCAGGCATTGTCGAGCAGATGGTCTCATAGGTCTCGGTGACCGAGCTCAAGTCCGTGATATCCCTGCATGTACTTGTTAGATCAAAGGATCACACTTGGGGTTGGCAGAGGAGGCAAACTTACATGGCCATCATTTCAACAACAGCGCCATCCGACTGTACTCTCTCGAGCCACTGCTCATCGACCTTGGGCTTTCGAGACGTCATGACAACATATCGAGCGCCGCGGTTCACCATCCACTTGGTCAAAGACAGACCAAGCTCGCCAGTGAGACCAGCCAGCCAGTATGTCTTGTCAGATCGGAAGCGCACCTCGTTCTCCAAAGGCGACAACTTGACTGAGACGGCAGGCTCCCGGGTCCAGTCGACGGCGTAGAAATGGAACTCATCCTTTCTGGTAACAGCTTGACCCGCTTGCTTGGGGACGTCGCCAAGACCAATTAGGTTGACACGTTCTGTCGCATCTAGATCGGAGTGACGCTCGAGAAGCATGATTCCCTGATTCAGGAGGTGAGTAATGGTCCTGCAGTCTGCTTCAGGAGAGCTATAAGCTGTGCCGCCCATGAAATCTCCAAGTTGCATAACCCTGCACGTGGATGGAAGGTGGCTTTGGAGTCGAGCGCCGACTCTACCGGAATCGTATCTGCCTGACATGTCAATGTAGCTGGAAAGATGCTTTGGGAGGACATTCCAAAGGGTACGATCGTGTGCTGAGGGATGAATGTGCTTGACCGAAGCCGTGGCTCTGCTGGTTTTGACCGATGAGGTGAAGACGACGGTCATGTCGTCCTGCGCTGCAGTCGTCTCGATAGCAGCGGCGACCATTGCAGTCGGCTCATGAACCAAGGTAGAAAATCCCTTGGGGGTATGCGAAAGCACAAAGTCTGAGAGGAGAACGCTCTGGGCAGCGACAAGCAAACTCACGTTCAACGAGTCTGGTATATCGCACGGGACACTCCAATGGCGTGGAACGGAGACTTTGCTCTGTTGCGAGTCGGAGAAAGCCAGCACCTTCTGTTGTGACTTGGTCATCTTGCCTACAATGAGGTAAAGGTGGCCAGCCGATGGTACCTTGACTGGCAAAAGCGAAGAATGCTGGACGTCAATCTGGACAAGACCATGTCTCGGCTTGGCTGTTGAAGTCCAGGCGGGTACTGTGACCTCTTCAAGCTCAAATCCAGCTTGCTGCGAGGTGATGGCCACCACGGACTGGTCCAATGGAACATCCTCCCGAATATTGCGACGCGTCGAGTTGTATCTCGCATCCAGGTGGTATGACGGCACGCATCTCGGGGTGAAGACTTCGCCATCAATATACCTGACCTCTCTCTCAAGAACCCAGGAAGGCTCGTATGGTGTTGCCAAGTTCTTCCAGGTGCTTGAGACATGTAGGCGAATCAAAGTCTCTGTTATGAACTGCGAGTCTGGTGCAGTCTTCGCGTCGAAATCAATCAGCTGGAATCGGATGTCCGGCTTCTCGTGCACCAGGCATCTTGCCACGCCAACTAGCATGTTGTGGTATGGCTGCTCCCCTGAGGCTCCCTGCAACACCCATAGCAGATTGCGCACCTTGGAGGTCAGGAGCTGGATGGCGGCCCACTTCTCAGGTGTGAATGGCGAAAAGGTAAGTTCATCGAGCTCGACCAGGCTGAGCACGATCTGCTTGGATGTAAAGTGTGACTCGCTCAGATCTTCGAGCTTGTTGACAATGGTGATATTGTCCGCCAGCGGTTTGATCATGGCTGTGATGTCATCTACGAGCTTGGTGGTAGACGGCGATTCAGCGGCGAGGATCATCACGTCATTGAGCTTCACGTCGCTGGACTTGGTGAGAAGAGGCTCACGGATCAAATTCATCTGAGAGTCCACAGCCTGGCTGATGAAGATGCTCAAAGGCACCATGAGATTATGAGTCTCGGGGGTTGAAGTATCAATGCCCGAGAAGCCGGTCTTCCTCAGAGCGACATCCCAGCCACTTTGATTCAAGAGAGGGTGATGAGGGCGTGCCTCATCGTTGCTGAGCCACCACTCAGGAAGGATGCCAGCAAAGTATGATTGGCGCACTGGGTTGGTGTTGGTGACCTCAAGCATGACCAGGTGACCACCAGGCTTCAGCAGCTTTCGCACGTTGCTCAACGTCTCCTCGACATTCTGGGTCTTGTGCATGGCTTGAGATGCGACAATGAGATCGTAACTCTGCTCGAGGTATCCTTGAGTGGCCACGTCTTCTTGGATATCCAGAGTCTTGTATACAAACTTCTCCGAGTGCTCGCTGAAAAGATCCTCTGCATCAACGAAGACATCTTCTGAAATGTCTGTATACGTGTAGGAGCTGTAATAATCTCCAATCTTCGACATGATGGCTTGCGTTGTGGATCCATCTCCGGCTCCAATCTCCAAGATATCCATTTGACGGAGCTTGTGTGTCAGGTCCTGTACAAGGTCACCGACGTGGGATGTATATTCGGGTACACCGAAGGTGCTTCGGTGAATCTCTTCAGGGATGTCCAGCTCCGAAAGATCGACCTCTCCACGAATGAAGCCAACGAGTGAGTTCCCTAGAGTCATGACATGATGGAACTCGTCATGTGTTGATGCGAACTCTTTCATGACGGCCTCCATGTCGCTCCATTGGTGGTCAAGCAAGTCCTTCTGGAGGGTAGCATGAGTACCAGTTTCCACCTTGGCCACGACTGAATCAACCCAGGCAAGATACCTCTTGGGGTGTCCCTCCAAGGTCTCACGCTCTTCGGCAGTAATGTTATCATGGAGATGCTTCATGTAGAAGAAACAAGCCCACTCGGCAAACTTAGCCACAGCGTGTTCTTCTGCCATGTCATCCCACCATCGAGAAAAGTTCCTCGAGGCATCAATCTTCTCGTGGCCCCATTCGGCTTCGCAAATCTTTTGCGTGTCATCCTTTGATGTGACCTGGGTGACGGGCGTGACGTGTAGACCCTGGATCTGGAGGATGGCGGTTTCTCCATCGGAATCATATACATCGACGTCGCCCGAGATATCGTTGGATGGCGAGATGGCAATTGATGCGTCAAATGGCAGGTCTGTGCGCAAGCATGCGGATTTCTGCGAGAGGCCGGGGTTGATCTTGATCGAGTTCACCACGGTCGGAACCATGAGAGTCCAAAGTCGACCATCTCCAGGAGCACCAATCGCCCCAAAGATGCCCTGGAATGCCACGTCGAGAGGGGCGGGATGAAGAATGAAGTCAGGCTTGTATTCGTCCTCGGAGGGAATGTGAATAAAACCAGCGGCAAGCTCAGTAGTACGGCGAAGAGCGGTGACGCCTTGAAACATGTCCGAATAGTTGTAGCCGAGCTTGGCAAGTGAGTTGTAAAAGATCTCACAGTCGACATCTGTCATCTTGGGCGCGTCTTGCCAGCGCCCAGGGAGTAGATCCTTGGTGCCGTGACCGAGCTGGACTCGGATCTGACAAGTTGATGCGACCATGGGCAGTGAGTCCTTCATTGGGCAGATCTGGCACACAAACCTACAGGTGATCAAGCCTCTTTCATGGTCCTGCTGAACGTTGGAGAGAGTGACAAGACACTCCGTACCAATGGCCTCGTCGATGAAGCTCATGGCGCGTTGGATTGTCAGATCGACGAGCTCAATAGACACCATCTCATCTGAAGGTCCGAACACCTTGCATGCCTCGATAGCCATGCTGGCAAAGCCGGCGCCGGGGAAGATGGTCTGCCCTTGGATCTGATGACCACGAATCCAAGGCATTTCGCTAGGCTTGATGAAGTTGCGCCATCGGAATTCATTCTCACCCGAATCGAGTCGGGCACCTAGGAGTTCATGATGACCATCGATTCTGTTGCGCATCGTTCTCGACAAGCGGGACTCGGTCCAAAAAGTTTGTCCGTGGTCCCAAGTGTAGCCTGGAGCATCCTTGAGATACTTGGGTGCGCTTTCCGAAAAGAGGCTATCACATTTTCCAATGTTCACCGCGTTAGCGCCAACGTTGGCCCAGACGGAGCCAACGCCCTCAGAGAAAGCCTCAACATCGGTCGTCTTTCGGACCAGGAAACTTGAGTAGGGAACACTGGAGCCGCACTTTTCCTCCATCACGAGAGTGGCTGGACCCTTGAGAGCAGGGTGCGGGCCAAGCTCCAGGGCCATGGCGGGGGTTCCGATAGCTTCAACTGCCTTTTCAAGAGCCTGAGAGAAGAAAACAGGTTGGACAAGGTTGTCTTTCCAGTAACTTCCAGCAAGCTGACTTGCAATGGAAGAGTCTACCTCCTGGCCCCGGAGCACCGACGAGAACCACTTGCACGAGGCGTCAGGCTGCTGGACAGATACCTGGATACGCGCCATGGCATCCATGTATGGTTCAGCACAAGGCAGCGTGTGGTGAGAGTGGTATGCCGTGTCAACATTGAGCGCCCTGACAAATTTCTTCTCGTCTTCGAGGATAAACTTGGCCTCATCGATAGCATCAGCATCGCCCGACAGAGTAACGCTCGCGGAGGAGTTGCTGGCGGCGACGTTGATACGGTCCTCGAACGTGGGCAACTCGCATAGCTCATCTCCATCTTCCAGGGAAGTTCCCACTGCCAGCATACCACCGCCCAGGCCCTTGGGACCACCCCTAGCCAGCTTTGCGTAGAGGCCACGGTAGTATGCAATTCTGATCGCGTCCGAGGCGGTCAGAAAGCCTGCAGCATAGGCAGCGGCAATCTCACCACTCGAGTGGCCGACCACGGCACCAAAGGTGATGCCGACTTGAGCGGCCATATCAATCAGCATAATCTGGACTGCAGTACAGAGCGGCTGAGAGAACGCCGCTTCCATAACGCGTGAAGAGTCTGGAGCTCTAGATAGCTCCTCAATCAGAGACCACACGGGGCGGTCCTGCTCCGGAAGGCTTTGTAGAGAAACATCCAGCTTTTGGAGAACATTTCGAGCAAATGGTGATGCCTCGATCAGTCCGTATGCCATTTGAGGTGCTTGAGCACCTTGGCCAGTGAACACGCCCAGAATGGTGCTTGTCTTGTGGGCAGGGCGGACACCCAAAGCCTTATTGTCATTGCGTTTGGCATCGAGCTTCGCGATCAACTTATCCTTGAGTGCCTGGCTGGTCTGCGCGGAGCAGACAGCGCGCAAGGTAAATGCGGTCCTACGTGACAATGTCCATGCAAGATCGCGGAGGCTGAGAGTCTCGCCAGCATTGTCCAAAAATGACAAGCAAGTCTCCAATTGTGTGGCCAGAGTCTTCTCTGAATTACCGGAGAAGGCGAATGGAATGCCAACAATTTTGTTGTTTTGTTCTTCAATAACCTTCGGCATTGTAGCTGGCTCGTAGCTCTCAATGATAGCGTGAGCATTGGCACCACCGAAACCTGAGCAAAGTAAGTTTTGGACGGATCTTATGGGGGATGATGCCGAATAACTTACCAAAGCTATTCACACTGACACGTCGCGGGGTACCAGCGGGCAACTCGGGCCATGGCGTAGCACTCGTGGGAATCTGCAATTTGCCATAGTATGGCGTTATATCCGGGTTAAGCTCGTTGAAGAGCATGTTTGGTGGGATGACGCCATGCTGAACAGCCAGCGACGCCTTCAGAAGACCTGCAAGACCAGCGGTTCCCTCAGTATGTCCCACAATAGTCTTGATGGAGCCAACGTAAAGAGTGTTATTCGCTTCTACATTTTTCTCCGCTTTGTCGCCGAAGAAGGCCTTGTATATGGCACCTGCTTCTTGGGGGTCACCAGCCTTGGTACCGGTACCATGAGCCTCAAAGTACTGGCAGCGATCTTTGTCAATGGAGAGCCCCGCATTAGCGTATGTCTGGCGGATGAGTTGCGCCTGCGATGTGCTACTAGGCATGGTGATGCCAGGTGTGCGACCATCTTGGTTCGTGCCCGTCTCCCGTATGATACTTTCGATCACATCGCCGTCGGCAATCGCATCGGTGAGGCGCTTGAGAATGACTGCTGCAACACCCTCTCCACGGGCGTAACCATCAGCACCCGAGTCCCACATGCGACTGCGGCCGGTGGGAGACAACATGTTGACGTTGCTTTCAGCAATGAAGTTTGCTAGAGGCACGACCTATTAGTATTTATCAAACTCGGATCGTAATGATTTAGACCATGGCTTACTCGGACCTAGGATCAAGTTGGCGCCAGCAGCAACTGCCACGCGAGACTCGCCCCTTCGTAAAGATTGAACAGCTTGGTGAGTAGCGATCAGACTGGATGAACAAGCGGTGTCAATGGTCATGGACGGGCCAGTCCAGTTGAAGAAATAAGACACGCGGTTGGACAGAATGCTCAGAGCGGTACCAGTGGCAGCCATCTTAGGCAGCGAGTCAATATCATGGTAGGTGATGTGCGCAAAGTCGTTGCACATGACTCCGACATAGACGGAAGTCGAAGAGCCAGAAAGGGCCTCCATACTCTGGCCCGCGGACTCCAATGCTTCGTACACGACCTCGAGGAGGAATCGCTGCTGAGGATCCATGGACTCTGCCTCAGAGCTGGGCACATTGAAAAATTGAGCATCGAAATGGCGAGTATCTTCCTTGAGAAGATAGGCATTTCGCACGTTGCTGGTACCATGGTGGTTCCCGTTCTTGTGGTACCATCCGTCGGCATTGAACCTGTCGATCTTGGAACCGACATCACGAGGGTCCTTGAGGAGGTCCCAGAGCTTGGACGGAGAAGAAGAGCCACCAGGGAACCGGCATCCACTGCCGATGATGGCAATAGGTTCATTGAAAGAGTTCATTTCGTCCTTTTGGATGTAATTGTGACTCTGAAAAGATGAGTATGATTAGAAGCAGTTGATCTGCAATTGCGACGGAATATTGATGAGTCGTTTATTGGGGCAAACGAATGATTGTGAAATTTCTCGTAAGGTTCACTTGAGTTCGAAACACTGAAGCCAGCGTGAAAAGCTTCCACTAGATGAACCGTCAATGACGATAGCCCTTCGAGTGCCCGACAAGTTGGCGATTTGAACCTGACCAGTTGGATAGATGGGAAGATGAGTTGCAGTTGTGCCACGAGTAAAAGAAATTCTGCTCCACTGATGCACCTGAGGCTATATACAGATTTCTTTGCCAGGCACTATACGCGGAGATCTGCAGCTGTCGCGTCGCGGATCTGACCTCAACCTGGTCCGCTGCAGCTCCCACGTGTAGCAGGTCCCGATAGCCTGGATTGGTTCCATTAGCGTGTCATTGCAGTGTGTAGAATCAATTGATGCTCTGTGCTTCCGTCACTGGAGGAATGACCCGAAAACAGAAATCAAGCTGTCAGCCCATTGCCAGAAGTAGGTTAGCCGCACCTTTACTTCCATCCTGCGATGTGAGTGTCAGCACGAATTTGGAGGGATCATGTCAGCTTTGTGTGTATTTCCAAATCTTGATCAAGTCTGATCGTATGTCTATTTCCGTTTCTGGTTTGACATTTGTTCCCTCTTGTTCCGGTTTGCTTCTGTGTTTAGCGACGTGTTCATGGTAGTTCTGTGCCAAATCAGGCACCTTTCATACTACTTCTCATTATAGTCAATTAAACCGTTGAGACTAGACATGCCTTCATGGTTATAGAGAGTAAAGCATGAGACAGAATTTGATTCCTTTGTCGCATCGCGTCTATCTTCTTACCATCGTGAAGTCTTCAACGGAAAACACCCCTTCCTGTTGTCTCATCAATCATTTCTGATCATTCACCATGTCGGCACCATCAGAGGTTACACTTCGAAACATGACAGGACGATGGCAACTGGTGAGCATTATTGCCCACAAAGATTAATGCGCTGCATCCGTGCCGCAAGATTATTTACCTTCATAGTAGAATCCAACCCTATCTGATGATATGGATGCCGTCATGGCGCTCCAGGGGATATCCTGGTTTGTCCGAGCTACAATATCCCGCGCTCAGATCAATGTTGCCCTTGACCAGACTCTTGACCAAGAGACCGGTGTTGCGACTATTGAGTCGGCGCAGACTTCACTTGGACAGACTCTTCAAGAGCTGCGTGTGACAGACTGGACCGATCGAAGACAGGAACATGTCATCTTCGGACCCATGACAATCCGCGGTCGTTTTTCTTCTGCAGAGGACTTCGAAGACGACTTCCTGAAAAGAGGTTGGAGCGACGGCGAGGGTACTGTGATAGAATTCGGTGTTGACGGAGAAGGCTGGACTAGTACTCAGATCTGGGGCTTCGAAAACATTGAAGGCCATAGGTACTACGTTAGGAGATCAGTGGTCGCGAGGGGCGAACAGAGAGAGCAGGTTCGAATGGTATATGACTGGGTTGGTCCCAAGGAGTAGTGCAACACGCGACGGATCTGAACGAGCACTTCGTGAGATGTAGTTTTAAATATCTATCTGGTGCGTTCATACGATTTAAAGATGCAAGTCTCCGCAAGTCCTCCAAGGAGGAATCAATATATTGGAAAGATATATCCAGGTATGCTGCATGCCGTTACTTAAATTCGTGCTGCCACCTTGGATGTAAGCTTTGTTGAGAAGCTTCGTTTATCCTCCCAGGAAATTAAAGGTTTCCACGAATGAGAAATTTATGATAAATAGGTGGGGGGAAAAAACAGTAAACTTAATGGATAGATGCGAATATTGTAGTGCGACATGATTGACGTCTATGCTGGAATGGCTTTTCAAGGCACCACAACAGAAGCCGACATGGTGTAGTATGGCTTTATTGATTCCAGAGGGAAGTTCTAATTGCTAGTGCTAGGACAGGCAATATAGGTGCTGCGGCTAGCGCTATCTAAGCGCTTAACAACTGCCCACTATAACAATTTATTTGAATATTCCTCTTATAAAGGACGTTTATTAGAAGTGTATTTTCCCAAAATCTTATCCATAATGAATATAATCGATTAAAACATCCATATTAAGATATACATCTATAAATGTTACGTTGCGACAGAGGAAAAGAAAGGGGGGAAACAGAGAATCGCTACCCAGACACAGCACTCCCCGACGCAATCCTCAGCACGATGATCAAATTCGCCTCCAAAGAGCAACTTTAGTTCCGTGAAGATTGCTTAGAGTAAGCGCAGCATGTTCTTGCCAAGGCAGTGGGTCGCGGACCTCAATCTTGTCGAAAGTCTGAACGAGTCTGACCACGGTGAAACTCGCTTCTGTCAAGGCACTCTGCTGGCCAAGACAAATCCTCGGTCCACCATTGAAAGGCTATGACCGTATTTGTTAGTCTGAAAAAAGCTTTTACATCACTGAACCAAGAATATGTTTACTTACCAAATAGCCCCAGCCCGGTCGTAGCGGCTGCGGATTCTCATCATCCAGCCACCGCTCAGGTCGGAAAGCATCTGCATCGGTGCCATATATCTCAGGAAGACGATGCATGACCCACGGAATATAGTAGACAATACTGCCTTTGGCCACGAATACGGGTGCGGTACCGTCTGGGCCACCACCACGGGGAAGCGTTGTGTTTCTTCGCGCAACGCGCATGTTGGTCGGGACAGGAGGCAGTAGTCGCAGAGCTAGACATTCATTTAGCATATCCTCGGGTCATATATATTGAGTATCTGTTCTTTGTGAAGTGGAAAAAAAATTTTTGACCAAGTCGGCGGAAGGCAGTGACATACTCTCTTGTAGCACGCTTCTGAGATAATTCATCTCCTTGAGCGCAGCGTAATCCGGGATCTGACCTTCTAGTCGATTCACCTCCGCATTCAATCTCTTCCAAGCAGCCGGATGGCGTGCTAACAAGTAGAAGACGCTGCTCAGCAAACTGGCCGTGGTATCTCGTGCAGCCAGTAGTATGTTGAGCAATTCATTGCGCAGTTGCATAGGGTCTTGGCAAGCCTGCGCCAGCTCTGCCAACAGGTTGTAGCGGCCGGGCTTGGCATGGCCTTGCAGAGCACTGGAAATGTAGCTATCGGTGAAGCGGTGCACGATAGCGCAGGCCTCGTCAAACTTTTTGTCGCGGAGCAGAAAGGACATTCGACCCATGGCCGAGCGACGCTGCAAGATGGCCTCGGCATAGTCAAACGCCTCGGAGAAGCGGCGTGACTCGGAGTCTTCCGAGCTACCTTGGCAATTTACAGACTGTCCGAATAGGAACTCAGTCGCGCTGTCAAGAGTGAAGTTGACAAACAGAGGCTGCAGGTCAATAGTTGCGCCATCTGAAGGTATGCGACGAATGAGTTGCTGCACGTGTTGCTCAATGCTCGTTAGATCGGCTACCTGGGCGCGAGTGAACCCCGGTCGGATAAGGGACTGTCGTCATTAGTATCATGATTGAAGCTCAAGGTCTTCCCAGAGACAAGTGAACATACGCGTGAATGCTGCCATGGCTTGTCATCCAGTGTGAAAATGCCCTTGCCAAGCAGCGGCCCGAGCGGTCCGATTCGCAGCCCAATGCTAAAATCATCAAACTTGGTGGCTAAGACAGTTTTGATGTTTTCAGGCTCGCAAGTTGAGATAAAGTTTGTGCCCAACACAACCACAGATGTGGTTCGCCCGAGCTCAGAGGCCCGTCGTGTCATTTCCTGGAGGCTGATGCGGTCTTGCGCATTTCGTTTGAGTATGAGGTATGTGTCGATACCAAACAAGCCGCGATACCGTGCTATGTCGTGGGCCGGCTTGCACCCATGACGGGCTCGGAAGCGACGGCTCTGAATAGCTTCAATTATACGGCGAACTAGGCTGAAAATGACAAAGGCCCCTACGGCAAAGACAACAAGATTTGAAATCATTCTTAGTGATTGTTATTGTGTGCAGTGAGTGTAGACCTCAATCACTCGCTTAGATCACGGTGAAAAATATTGGGACCAGGCTTAGGTCAACGTAAGGAGTACTCTAATAGTTTGGAGTTGACAATGATACTACTATACCCCCATCAACAGACACCCCATCCTATTACAGGATACTATCATGGTCAAACTTCAAACGTCCCCGCTAGCCACATCCAGGGCGGCTCTAGTCAGACTGTAGGCAAGACACAACTCGCATGCTTCCCAATCCGGTAATTATGCATGTCAGCACTCTGCCTGTCATCACTCACCCCGCTCAGGCCGACACCCAGAATTGGCCTCGCTCTCCATCAGTTGGACGGCCTGCTCCATCTCTGCGTCCGACGGCATATTGACAATCATCAAGTAGAGTGCATTCTGAGTAGGCCATTTGTGTCAGTAGGTGGAGTTGGAGGAATTCTGAAATGTTAGACCTACCTTCTTGAGTCTACGCTTGCGGCCACGAGCCCGCTTCTTTTCGGCCTTCCTCTCGGCTTTCTCAATCTTGTGCGGTTTGCGCTTGCGATCGAGACTTGTGTCGACCCAAGGATAGAGTGGGCTGCCTGGGTTCTTACGGAGCTGCTCGGATGTTAGGTGTTGTAGATAGCGGGCGCTAGAAATCAGAGTGGTCTTACATGTTTGAACTGGGCCTTGCGGTCAAAATAAGCTGAGATGGACTCCATCTTCTTTGCAAATGCGCCCTGTTTCTTTGGCTCCTCCGTTTCCAAAGCCTCAGCGAGCGCTGCGTCCAGCTCAGGAAAGATGAGCTGTGCCGCAGCAGGGAACTCGAAAGGACCCTGCCGCCCATCTGAGGTGCGGTAGGTGCGCTTTCCAGGCTCCGTGGTTGCTGCAATCTTTTCCATGTCTGCCTGCTTGATGATCTCGCGGGAGGTATTGTCGTAGGTCATGACGAGACAGTAGAGGCCGCGGGGCCGGAAGAGCTCATTGTTCATCTGCTCCAAGAAGCGGTTCTGCCCTCGGCGCATCTTCAACTCCTTGTAGATTCCCACGCTGAATTGCACTGCGAATCCCACAGCACCACCCGCTCCGGCTGGGACGGCAATGGCGGCGAGTGAGGCCAGGTTAATGACATTAAGCCAAGGCGAAGTCTCAAGAGCCTTATCAAAGGCTGCCAGAAATCGCAAGAATGTGGTCTGGTCAATCCCACTTGGTGCAAGATCAGGCGCGTACGCACGAATGAAGCCGCGGCCACGTCTTCGTGGTCGTCGCTGGGGAATGATGACTGGATTTGCTAGACCCTCCGTCTGGGAAAGTGTCGTAGGAGGTGCATCCCCGAGCACGGATGCTGTCAATGTCTCTACTGTGACATTCTGGTCATCCTCGTAAGAGGGCGGCGGCCGCAGCTCGTATTGTGCATCATCCAAATCCTGCTGTTCATCGTCGCTCGACTCAGATAGGGATGCTAGTACAGGTATTAGTAGGGCGCACTCATTTCGCTGCATCAATTGATAGCAAGTCGATTACTAACATGACCTTTCTTCATCGTACTCCAATTGTTCAGTCATCTTGCTGCCTACGGCAGTCTTCTGTGTGGTCGCCATTTCTGCAAATAATTACCAGGGCTCAAAAGCTTTGAGTGATAGAAGCTTTATTCTACAGACCAGCGCCAAGCGAGGATCTTATAGTCGAAGAGAAGCTCACATGTGCCAAGATAATGTTGCTCAATTTCTTTTTTCTTTTTCATCCTACGCGTAGCAGTGATCTGCATGTACCAGAAAGAGGGCCACGGGGACGCAGAGGGTGATGAACACATGTGGGATGCCCCAGCATGGGCTGGTTACACTGCTGAATCCTTTGACAGTCTGAACCAGTAATCATTGGCTATTGGCAACTGCGCCGTATTTGTACTTACCGTAGCCCCTCTGCCTGCTTTCGAAGGACACTGCGCCCCATTTTATGACAAGCAACAACTAGAGATCAGCCCTCTCGCATTCGCACTGAACTGGTAAGACTCTAGGTTGGGTAGGTAGGTACTGTCTACTGCAGCTGAAAAGTGTTATGAGCCGGGTTCCCTCCCCTGATCCGCCGCTCCCACAGTGGCATCAGCCAAACGTACCGAGTCAGTAATGCATTACTTTTCAGCTTTGAGCACGCGCCCGACTAAATACGCAAGAAAGACATATCGTAAGCAAATCTCAACATTTTCAGGTATATTCAAATGAACAAAATATCTCAGACAAAACAAGAAACGACCACTGGGGTTCATAACACAACTACCCGCACCTACGTCCTGATTCCGTCTATAGACTACGCCACCTCAAAGCTTCAAATAAAAAGGCTTGATTCGCAGTTCATCAATCCATCCGCTTGTAGTCCATGTCTCGTACAAGCACATTCGCAGAAGCTGCCCTCGCTTTTTCCTGGAACCAGCTTGGATAGCCTCGCAATCCCGAAAGGTAGCTAAATTTCTTCGGCAGAATGACCTGCCCGCTTTGTCCACTAGTCACTTGCGCGACCACGGCATCGGATATCTCGCCTGGCTCAATGACTTCGACGATGCCGGGCTTCTTGCGGAGCAGCTCCTCGATCATGGGTGTTCGAACCCAGTGGGGATGGATAATACTGAAGTAGTGTCAGTCATTCACGGAGTGATCTTGAGAGCGAATGTTGCTACTAACCTTGTCCGCACTCTCGGCGCATTGTAGCGATGTTTCAGCTCTTGGGCGAGTCCTTCGTGAAAGGACAAAGCCGCCGCTTTGCTGCAGCCATAGTCGACAACGGAGGCCACGGTAACGAAGCTGGCCATGCTAGCCACACTCACAACATGCCCGTGGTCGCTCTCCACCATTGCTGGCAAGAACTCCTTCACGAGAAGGAAGTGTGCAATAACATTGACATCAAATACTAATCGTATTTGAGCCTCGGATCTGTTTTTTCATCACTCAATTAGCAAGATGTTCATCATGTAGCAATCGCATTACTCTAGCAATGAAGAAACGCTTTCATGAGACGCACCGATCGAGGATATTGGCACCACCACCAACCCCAGCATTGTTCACAAGAACTGTTGGGTGTCCAAACTTTTGCCTCACATCTTCTGCGGCCTTGTGTATCTCGTCGGCATTGGTGATATTGACCCGGTAAAAGGCAACATTGTCTGGGAAATGGGATCTAGGTGGCTGAATATCGAATATGATGACATGGGCACAGCACTCAGCCAGCTTGCATACGACGTCGGCGCCGATTCCGCTGCTGCCGCCGGTGACGAGAGCAATCTCTCTCGATCTGTCCCACGGCGAGATCTCCGTCTCGTTATTGAGCGCATCGCGACTCCACTTGGCGTTGATCTTGCGCAGCAGTGTCCAGACGCCGGCAAGAATGAGAGTGTTGCGAAGAGTGGGCTGGCTGATGAAGCGCTGGAAGTGGAAGGCTATCTCTAGGAGCTCAAAGCCCTGGATTCCGTGATGCCAATCGAAGATCATTGCCTGAACTATGCTAACTGATCTTGGGCCTTGGATTGACAACTGGTGGCTTATGAATTTGGCGCGCAGTGAATCAAAGTAGATTATATTCGGGGGTAGTCAATGCGACATTGGTTTTATGGGAAACATGGATGGCTCAAAGTATAGCGACCACAGCGATCCAGTTCAGGTTTAGGACGATTTAGTGGTTGTTGGTATTGCCTATAGTGGTAATTGGGGGCTGTTCCCCTAAACTTTCGGCCTATTCAGGCAGTCAAGCGCTGTCAGATCATGCTGTCAAATCCTACATCTCTTGCAAGGCACGGCTCCAAATTTAGACACCGAGAATACAATGACCTAAATTGCTTGTAGAAAAATCATAGTCACCAAGATTTTGTTATGCAATATTGACCAGAGTACTGCCTTGGCATCCAGACCAGGTTGGAATCTCAATGAAAAGTGTTGATTTGGCACACTACCGTAGCTGCAAAGCGTTGCACGAGCATGCATGAATGAGTGCTAAAATAATTGTAGAGTTGAGACTTGCTAGAGGCTCAATCTACCTAGGTTAGATAGGTAAAAACAGAGGGCGTAAATGTCTATGCCGATGGTCTGCATAACAAAGGCTATGTCCGTATCATCATTGCCAATCTCGACATGTTTAGCTTTTTTCTGCTCTACACACTCAGCTTGTACAATGCATGTAAGCCAAATTGTTTCAATAGAACTGGGTGTCAGATACCCAACGTATACCTTCTGTGCAGGCAGTGTTCAATATGACTGGCAGTTCAGCTACATCCCCATTTAGGCAATTCTTTTTGTCATAAATCATATGGCTGTCGTACGACTCGCGAATCCTCCGAACATACTCAAGTGACGATTTGCCTAGAGTTTCACTCAGTATACTAGCAAGAGACCGTCCCAAGTGCGTCTCTCTCCAATTGTTCTGTATTCGATAGACGTTAGAACAGCCACGTACTGAATAGCACAAGATGGCATTCAGCGTTTGGAAGTCGATCCCCTTTGCAGCGGCTGCTGCGACTTATTGTCTTTTCACCACTGGGCGCACCAATAGCTATATTGGTACTTTTGTCCTACTTGACTTCTGCCTTACTGCCATTTGGTATGTATACCGGAAGATTGCAGTTCCGCTGTGGCTAAGTTCGCTTACAAAGCTTCCACAGCCCAAGGTAAGTCCAATTCGATGGCACTCAATCCAATCAGACACTGATGATCTGGCAAAACCACAGGGAGCAAGTTTCTGGAATGGCTTCTTCACGACAATTTTCACCAACGGAACCGCTGAGGTCGAAAGAGTATGGTAAGTTACACTCCTCACAATCAGTTCTCAAAGTAGACCAGCGCCTAAAGCCGTACTGTAGGATGCGCGAAATCCCCAATGATGGATTCATCTACTATCGCTCCCTGCTCAACCAGCAGCGTGTCATCCTGACGCGCCCAGAGGGTCTCAAGGAAGTAATGACCCGCACCTATGAATTCGTCAAACCACCTCCCATTCTGGGCCTGGCCGAGAAGCTTCTTGGACTCGGTCTTGTGCTTTCGGAGCGCGATCAGCATCGCAACCAGCGCCGGGCTTTTCTCCCCATTTTCGCCCCAAGACACGTTCGGGAGATGTATCCTATCTTCTGGTCCAAAACGTGCGAGATCACAGAAAAGTTGACCCAGATCATCCAAGGGCAGCCAGCCGGCCAAACCGGCATGCTCGAGGTTGGCCACTGGTCTTCGCGCGCCGCTCTGGATATTGTCACAATGGCAACACTGGGCGAGAATTTTGGCGCCATTCAAAACGAGAACTCGGAGCTGGCCAAGACTTACCGGCTGGCTCTGGAGCCGTCCCGCGGCTATCTCGTCCTCGCCATGCTCAAGATGTACTTCCCGAGCTGGATAATTGACGCGCTGCCGAACCGCTGGAACAAGAATCTCCGCGAGTACGTGCCGATTTTCCGCAACGTGTGTCGCCGCATCTTGCACGAAAAGAGGCGTCAGGCAGCAGACAAATCGCTTCGATCCAAAGATCTGCTCAGTCTGTGTTTTGCGTACGAAGAGACGAACAGCGCGTCCGAGGAGGAGCTCATCGACCAGATGACCACCTTTCTCGCAGCGGGCCACGAAACCATTTCCGTCGGCATCACTTGGGCCATTTACATGTTCTGTTTGCACCCCGAGTGGCAGACTCGCGTCCGCGCCGAGGTGCGCGCGAACTTGCCCCCTCCAAGCAGCAATCCGCCGGATATCGGCGCACCTGGAAATGATGATCCGCAGCACTGGGCGACGGCGCCCGTCGTGGAGAACATGCCGGTCCTGCAGGCCTTTATCCACGAGGTGCTGCGCTGGTACCCGCCGATCCCGGAGACGATGAGATACGCGACGTGCGACACAACGATCCAGGGCCTGCACATCCCGCAGGGCACGTGGGTAGTGCTCCCCATCAAGGGCATCCACCGCGACGAGGCGTGCTGGGGCCCCGACGCCAACGTCTTCAACCCGGAGCGCTGGCTGCAGCGGAACCCCGACGGCTCCACGGCATTTCTGACGCACGGCGGTTGCCGGGACAAGTTTGCCAGCCTCTCCTTCATGCAGGGTGTGCGCAGCTGCGTGGCTCAGGTCTTTTCCAAGGCCGAAATGGCCTGCATGCTCGGTGCCTGGGTCGGCCGCTTTGAGTTTGAGCTCATCGACAAGGAGCTGCACGATGAGTCCAAGATGATTATCTCCAAGGGCAGCTTCTCGGGCAGACCTATGCACGGCTTGTATACCAAGTGGACTATCGTTGATGGTTGGTAAATAGTCATAGATATAGCAGATGCACTACATTTGAGGTGGAGGGGCAGAACATGCGGTATCATCACAAAGGACGATATGTGCGTACCGCAAGGAAGTTGGGTCTCAGGGTCTCGCAGGATTTCCTTCTTTGAGTGTGCTGGAGCGGTCCAGGGCTCCTGGCTTGTTTAGCACCAAGACGATTTAGTTGAATAGATTTGTCCCTTTGTATCTCATACTCTAACTGACTGTTGTGATGTAAGCCCTTTTCTCCATGGGACACAAAACTTCACGATCATCAATCGGTTATCCTCGCATTCTCTATCGTCCTAACTTCCACCCTTGCACAACTGCTTCACGGTTTTTTCAACTTAGAAAACCAAAGTCGCTGAAAAGAAAACCCATCTAGAAGCTGCTGCTGATCGACTGAATTCGTGAAACCTCGCGCTTGTCTTGTACAGTACATGATGAAAACCTCAATTGCGTAGCTAAATCACCACAACCTGGGGATCAGTGCCCCTTTCGAGCAAAAGAGTGACAATCTCCACCTGCCCCTGAATGACTGCCTGGTGCAAAGGCGTCTGGCCTACAAAATCAGGAATATTGAAAATCTCACCGCAGCGATCCAACAGCAATTTCACAGCCTGCTTGGATCCATTGGCCGCGGCGAGATGCATGGCGGTCTGACCCTTTCCGTTCCTCATCAACGCATCAGCGCCCAGGTCGAGCAGCGTGGCCACCACGTCATGGTAGCCCTTTGCAGCCGCCAGGTGCAGGGCCGATTGTCCATTTCCGTCCGAGGTGACCGAGTTTGTGTCCTGAGGGCGGTGGTTGAGTAAGATGTGCACCATGGAGTGGTGCCCAGAGTATGCGGCGAGGTGCAATGCATTGAATCCTGAGAGGTTGCTGTCCGAGCTATCAGATGTACTGCTGCCACTGGTCCTCGATGGATCAGCTGGCGAAAGGGGAGGCACCAGTAACGCAAAAGTTTCCTTTTCGAGGATTTGTCCCGGGATAGGCGGAGAGTTAACAAAATCATCCAAGTCAAAGGTATCATGGTCATCCAGCCAGGCCGTTTCATCGCCTTCCCATGTCATGTGCAGGCTGTTTGGATCCACAGATGGTACTGGAACGCATGTTACGCTCACACTCTCAGCCCTTGATACTTCCACCGTCTCCGAGGTTGTTGTTGTTTTTGCTTGCTGCTGCTGATTCTTGGCTTGGACAACTGCCGGGATAGTATGAATGGTGTGTGGTTCTTTCCAGAGTAGCTCATTGGTTTTCCTGCGTGTCTTTTCCTCTCCGCGCTTGGCGAGTTCACCTGCCAGGCAGAAGATATTTGTTAGTTGCGCGTGGCCTATAAAGCTGGCTCTTGTGCCTTCTTTGATCCAGATATGATGCTGGTTCTTCACTCACGTCGATTGCGCTGGGCAAGCCTGTTTCGTATTCTCCTTCGATTCTCTCCAGTAGCCTGGGTCCAGTCATCTTCGGGGTCCATGATCTCAATGCGCGTAAGTGCCGAACCAGATCGGTAAGAGGAGGCGGCTGGAGTCTCAGATCACCATGCAGCGGCCCAAGACGGGATGAGCAGCACCACACGATCCCAACACACAACAATACTCTCTCTCTCCGGCAAACACTCAGGCACGTACGCACATCTACACATGTAAATGATAAATGCATATACACTCGCACTCGGATTGCCAGCTAGACTTGTATAGTCGTAGATGCTAGACAAGACTTGTGGAGTGGATATAGCCACTACTTAGGTAGGTATTGACACGGGCATGCTGGATGTCTTCTACCATGGCCTACACTGCCTAGCACGCTACCTATATGATCCCTGAAACCATGCACGGTCGTCTTATCCATTGGACGGATATTAATGGTCTCCAGGTACGCCACAGAGTGAGGAGGATCGGGGAGGCAGCGCATCCTGTTGATACCGTTATGGCAGCGGTCTATACCTATCACCATAATGTGATAAGTGCCAAGGTGCATTTAGGACCCTTCCATCGCGCCCCGTCTCCAGCAGCCACAGTCCAAGCACGGCCAAGCGCGCCTTTCTGCAAGCCAACGTTGGGCTGCCCAGGGCTTCAGCCGCCTTAGCAAAGCTTACGGCACATAAGCTTCCTTGGCTGGCACTGTGTGCTTTTCGCTGTCGCTCGTGTGAGCAAGGTCCTTTCAGGTGGAAAGGTGTGATGCGTGCGCGCCTCTCTAGCTGATCCTCTCAGAAGCGACGTTCGGAGTAATCCCGTGCCTCTCACCGGCATGCTCCAGGAGCCCTGGCGCATTGGCTGGCTGAGAGAAACACCTCTGTCCCTACGTGCGTACTTACATGAAAAAGGGAGGTCGGTATGTTGGTCAGCGATGAGCAATGGACCCTGCCCGAGAGTACCCCGCATCGCCTATAGGAATCTTGCCTGGCTACTCCTTTCAGTGTCGACCTCTCCCAAGGCCATCTTGAAGATATATGCTTACAACCAAACTCAATTCAATAAATCCACCTTTTTCCAAGAACACCTGGATCGTATTGACCGCCTACCAATCAGTATCTATCAGACAAGCAGCAGTAATGACTGAGAGTTGAAATAATGGTGGTAATGGTTGGGTCCAGTTGAAATTTTGCAGCCAAGACCTGCTGGTAACCTGCCATCTTACAGGGCGTATCGGGGTTCCTTCAGGGTCCACCATTTCAATCTCCAGTGGACGGCAACTTGTTTACGCCCAAAGCATCTGACTTATCTTCCTTCACAGAACCCCCAACTTCCTCCATAATACGGAGTAGTATTTTTGGCTTGCCTATACAATCCTGCGGAAACATTTGAAAGTAAACATCCATCTAGTACCCTTCTAGCTTGTGGTGTACCATGAGTTGTTGAGCTGCATTTGTAGATATCTGCACACCTCTCATACTATGTCTCCTCCCCTGCACGCTTTCTCAACCCAGTGTGCGCTAGTTCAAGAAGACCTGAAGAAGGCCTAATGATCAGTTTCCCGAATAGTCAATATACTGTCGTGACTTTTCTGTGCCGACTACGGTAGGTTGCCGTGAAGTCGTAGCTATTTCCAAAGTCATCCGCGTTGTCAATACATATGCACGTGTTACATTAGGCACAGGCGCGCGCCGAATGTATTGATGGCATTCCCTTCTGTATCAATAATTGTCCTAGACTGGACCTTCATATTTGGGTTCTATTATTTGATCGTATTGTAGTCACCAGTGCGATACTATATTCGATATTCGAAATGCGCACCCTCATGCTTCACGGCTTTGGCACGAGTGCCTTCATATGGAAAGCCCAGACTGGTTTGTTCTATCCCTCAGGTGTCACTGTCATGGCACACCCCACACTACAGCAGGCAAGGCCAGGTTCCCCAATCAGTGCTGACAGGGTTGTCGTTATAGTGGCATTTCGCCTCAAATTGGATGACAACTTTACCTTTGACTTTGTTGATGCGCCCCATCCGACTCGGCCGCCGCCGGGACTCAACATGGTAGTCTCCAACGCCTATACCTGGTATCGGAATGGCGATGTCGACTCTGTCCGCGCATCTATGGACTGGCTTCTGGACTACATTGAAAAGAATGGGCCATATGACAATGTGTGCGGCTTCTCACAGGGGTGCGCTCTGGTCACTAGCATCATCTTGTACTATGCGCGCGAGGGAAAGCCACTTCCGTTCAAATCGGCCGTCTTCGTCTGTGGTAGCATTAATTACTCTGTGCTAGAGGATCTCGGTCTCCCAGTCTCGGACAGGGCGAAGGAGATCAAGCTGGCTACTGAGAACATGGTTCGCCAAAAGGCTGGCGCTCTAGCTGACCTCGCTGTTCGGACAGAAAAGGCCAGCGGTATCTGGGAGAACACCGCCGGGCTGCTACACAACATCAAGGCACTGCCGCCGATGAAGGATTGTTTTGGTATCGACTTTGAGTCCTACCCGGCCGATGTCTTCATTACCATTCCCACTGTGCACATTTACGGGGCCAAAGATCCCATTTGCCCGTCCAGCATCCAGCTAGCCTACCTGTGCGACCCCCAGACTCGCAAAATGTATGACCACCAGGGCGGACACGATGTGCCCCGCACAGCCAGGGCATCGACGGATATTGCGGCGCTGTTCAAGCAACTTGCCAAGATGATCTGATAGATACCATGAATCATAGAAAATGAACATTTTAGTTATCGATGCCTTCTCACGGGTTGTTACCCTACAATTTGTCAGATCATAGTCGTAGGAATCTATCCTTGGTGTCTTTTTCGAAGATTATCATTCGCATTGTTCCGCGTGGCCGAGCTTCTTCGGGATTGACTGATAGCTCATCAATATACTATTTTTATGGCAAACGAATTTTGAAACACTATCATTGACTCCTGTCCAGCTGTAGCACGCCGATCAATCCTAAGGGCTCTTCGTGCATTTACAAATAGCTTGAGTCTCACCAGCATGCCTCCACGTGGCGCTCGTCTGAAAAGTACACTCTCATGTTTACATGCACGTGGCTGGCACATGGATTGTATGATGGACCCTTGCTGCCACCGGGATGGGAGGAACATGGGGCGCGGATCGGTTAAGTTGCCGTCAGACTCGAAAACACGAATTCCCATGGTCCTTGAGCCCCACCATCAGGATCCCGACGACGCGGTGTGGGTGGGATTCAAAGGATGAATGGCGTCCACATATGACTTGTCTTCGGTATAAGTCCGCTAGTCCTGTTCAGAGCGTCCCTGGAAGGCAATTGTCATTACTTCATCCAGATACATAAAGTATAACGTTCCCTGATGGGGCAAGTGTACACAATCTGGAATAAGGAAATCATGCTGACAATGCCTGGCTGAGATAATACACACTCGAGAAGAGAGCTCAGATTAGGCAGGTTAGCTATCACTACCAGTCAACTCACACTGCCGTCGGACTGCAAGCTGTTCCCTCATGGATCCATCAGCAGCAGCCCGAATGGTAGCAACTATCTGCTTGTAACTGGCTTCAAAGACCTGTCAGACACTGTGAGTGTTTTCATTTGATTGTGTCTCAAGAGAACTCCCCGCTCTAGTCCTCGCATACTCCTGTCAGAGTGGAAGACCACATTGCCACAGCACTTTGCACTTTTGACTGGCGCAAATAGCAAGCAACGACTCACCGCAACAATGCATGGGAGGACTGGGCCAAAGACTGTGCTCATCACTGGGTAAGATATAGTTGAGCTTCAGAGGGCGCGACGGATTACTAATGTTCGTTCGTAGCTGCACTCCGGGAGGCATTGGACATGCTTTATGCCTCGAGTTTCACAAGCAAGGTACTTGGAATACATCAGCAACTTGGACTATCCCTCGATACACGTATGATCTAACGAACTTATAGGCTTGCATGTTATCGCATCGGCGAGGAAACCATCTGTTCTTGATGAGCTCGTCGACTTGGGCTTGGACATCGTACAGCTTGACGTATCCGATCCCAATAGCATTGCTGCTTGCCACAAGCGCGTCCGGATTCTCACAGGTGGAAAATTAGACATTCTAGTCAATAATGCGTAAGTAGCATATGTAAGCACAGCGCTTGTAATGCGATCTGTTCTGATAATACTTACTGACTGCATCTTGCCTCCTTTTCTCAGAGGGCGGACACATACACACCCGGCGCTCGATATCTCCCTGCCTGACGTGCGCGAGACGTTTGAGACCAACGTCTTCGGGCCCATGGCCATGGTGAGCGCCTTTAGCGACATGCTGGTCGCGGCCCAGGGGCTCGTCATCAACGTGGCGTCGCTGGCCGCGGTGGTGCCGTACGTGTTTGGCAGCGTGTACTGCGCCAGCAAGGGCGCCGTGGTGAGCTACAGCCGCACGCTGCGCCTCGAGCTGCGCCCGCTCGGCGTCCGCGTCATGGTCGTCATGGCCGGCACCGTCGCGTCCAACATTGCCAGCCAGGGCCACCGCTCGCTGCCGCCGGGCTCTTGGTACGAGTCCGTGCAGGACATCTTTGAGCGCCGCCTCGTCTTCAGCCAGACGGACTCTACCGTCACCACGGAGTCGTTTGCCGAGCGCGTGGTAGCTGCCGCCGTTCGGAGCGAGACGCCCGAGTTCCTGCGTGGTTGGCTCGGCAGGCCTGACTGGTTGTGGGCCGGAGGTCTGGCAAATCTGGTGTGGCTGGGGACGTGGATTGGCGAGTGGGTGATAGATTTGGTTTGCTGGCGGAAATTCGAGCTTTACAAAATGCCAATGCCAGTCAGGGAGCCGCCTATAGAGATGAAAATGAAATGGAACTAGTACGCTCTTTCTACCTCAATAAATGCTGATTGTCTTCGCCATCCATTGAACCTAATGATAACCGTGCTCCCAATCTACTGAGAGTGACACTCACCTTGATTCTGATGGTCGCATTGGTGGAGACTCGCGTGCAAACGTATACTATAACACCCTAACCTGGCATGATGCGCTGTAAACCACGTAGCTACCATAGTTTCGGTTGAACGAAATCGCCTAGCTTATGTCCAGCTAGTGAAAATGTATCACCCTATGCACAAATCATGGCTCATGCAAACAGTCGGCAAGAACTTAGAGTTAATTACTTAGGAGACTATTACTTAACACTTGGATACAAATGAAGAATTTCACATACAAATGAAATATGCAAAACTATCGATCAAGCCAATGAGTAAACCAATTTCTGACCGCTCACTTCGCCCCTCCGAATGAGACCAACACCATCCAAGATACCATTTAATCCCGTCTTCTCCACACGCACTGGGTGCGCTCGAATCTTGCCATTGTCTAGCAGCGCCTGGATCTTGGCAAACATGGGGCCCGCCAGCTCGCGCAGCCGCGGCTCGGGCTCGCAGGCATAGGGGGCGGGCCAGTCGCTGCCATCGCCGGCGATGCGGGTTGCGAGAATCCAGTCCGGCTTGATGACCTTGCGGGTGGCGAGGTGATCGTCGTAGGGATTCAGGGCAGTGTAGGCACCGCCGGCGCGGCCCACGGCGGCGTAGCAGAACTTCATGGACGAGCTCTCGGCGTAGCAGTCGATGGCGTAGGCGAGGGTGTTTTTGGTGTGCTTGCGAATGTCGGCGGCGCAGTTGGCTGCGCGGTAGTCAAACACCTCGTCGGCGCCGTACGACTTGACCAGATCAAAATTGCGCGGCGAGCACGTTGTGATGGTATGGAATCCGCACAGGCGCAGCAGCTGTAGCACCATGGTGCCCGTCGATGTGCTGCCGCCGTACACGAGCACCGTTGGCTTGGGCTTGGCGCTTTGTCCATCTGCGCTCTTGCTGTCGTCTAGAATCGACAGTGACATACCCAGCGACCAGAACAGCACCATGCACGCCGAGGCAATGGCAGTGCCCATAGCGGCGGCATCCTCCAAGGTGATGTTGTCGGGGACCTTCAGTGCCAGGTCTCCGGGAAGCTTGACATATTCGGCAAAGGCACCAGCAAGTGGCTTCTGCTTGTTCATGCCGCTTGCGCTGCCGCAAACGCGGTCGCCGATGGCCATCTTCTGCACCGCCGACCCGGCGGCAACGACAACTCCGGCAACATCGAAGCCAAAGATGGCACCAGGCGTGATAAAGTCGCCCACCAGCTTGGTGTCGACGGGGTTGAGTGCTACAGCAGTGGTCTTGACAAGGATCTCATTTGGCTCAAGATTAGGGATAGGGACGGTCGACGAGAGTTGAAACTCTCCTGCTGGGCCGGCGATAACGGCAGTCTGCGTAGTGGGAAGCTGCTCCATGGCCGCAAATCTGTGATACACAATTGACTTGGTTGTAATTGATTCAGGTTCCTGGGTATTAGAATGGTACGATTATCATTCGAAAAGACATGTCCGCTTACTTTATATGGCATCAAAATGTTCTTGTTTCCTATTCGGGTGGGGCTGGTTATAGGAACAGTTTACTTTGCCCGAAACGGAAGCAATCTGACAAAACCTTCCACCATGACGACGACAGAATTAGCTAAAGGACTGATCGCCCTTCTTTTGAAACATGTCACATTGTCGACCATGCGTACCAAGAAACATTACAATGGCCCAAATCAAACCCATTTTGTTTTTCACGAATTCTGAGCTGGGTCAGGCGTCAGTTGTATTGGCCGTGGCCGCCGAGCTGCACAACGTTGATTCTTCACTGGATTTACACATTGCATCCTTCCCTTCCCTATCCAAAGCTATTCCGCCTGGCTTGAACTTTCATACTATACCGGGCCATTCCATGAAAGAGGTCCTCGCTACCAAAGGATTCGACTTCTTGCCGCGACATGCCCCTGGCATGAATGGAGCAATTCAATCCTATCGTGAGGCACTACCACTTGTTCTGGCACCATGGGACGCCGACCAGTACATGCCAATTTACCATTATTGCTGCGAATTAATCCAGGCCATTGATCCAGAAGTCGTGGTACTCGACCCTCTGTTTGGGCCAGTCGCAGATGCGTGTCAAGTGCTTCGGAAGCAGCAGATTGTTCTTAGTCCCTCGACTTTCAAAGATCATGTCGGACACTTGCAGCCTAGACTCGAAAGCGTCTGGAAGTACAGTGTGTAAGTTGAAAACTTTGATGAATGAACTTATTCAGTACAAATTACACTGACAAAGTTCCAGCATGTCATCTGGCTTCCCATCTCCCATGCCCCTACGCTCCATACCTACGAACATCTACCTGATCTACAAATTGTTCCGGCTGGGGTACTTCACCTCGTCAGTCGCCGACCTTCAAAAAGCCCGCAACGAAGCCGGGATCCCCGGGAACTTGACCACCAAGTTCACCAACTTTCGCACCGACGTGCAGTACCTCGTTCCATCCACACCAGCGACAGACTACCCCCTTGAGACTCCCCTCAACATTACGGGCTGCGGTCCAATCATCCCGCCCTTTAATCCCCTAAACGACACGGACCCCGAGCTGGCCGAATGGCTTTGCGCCCGGCCGACTCTCGTCGTCAACATGGGCTCGCACGTCACGTACGATGCCCAGCAGTTTCGCGAGGTCAAGGCGGCGCTGCGTGCTTGCCTGCGTTTGCGACCGGACATGCAGGTGCTCTGGAAGTGCCAGACAGTGTCCCCGCCCTTGGCTGATGAGGAAGATGAAGAGGACATTGCGGCGCGCATTCGCATTCTCGCCTGGTTGCCAGCGACGCCCGTCGCGATCCTCGCCGCGAGCCCTTCTGTCCTCGCCTATGTGCACCACGGCGGCTCCAACTCGTTCCACGAGGCGGTCGCGGCCGGAGTGCCACAGGTCGTCTGTCCCGTCTGGCTGGACACATACGACTTTGCGTCGCGGGCCGAGTTTCTCGGGATCGGCGTCTGGGGAAACAAGACAGCGGCGCCTGGGGTGCAGCGCGACGAGCTTGCCGCGGCACTGGCGCGGGTGGTGAGTCGGGATGGTGAAGGTGAGGCAATGAGGGTCAGGGCACGAGTATTGGCGCATGATGTCGGAGGGGCGGACGCAGGAAGGAATGTCGCTGCTAGGATGATTCTCGATGCTGCTCTGAAGGGGGATCAGGGAAAAGGGCTTGAAAGTTGGAATAATGCTGCGCTCAGGAAGAAAATGTAACGCTTGAGTTGAATGTTTTCATAGCTTTTTTCACTTCTATATTCACGGCTTGTATCTTCGTCTGTTTATCTTTGTCGAAGTGTGTGCATCAGAAGTGTCCGGCAATCCCGCTCCCTCGGCCCTTGATCTCTATGAACATGTGCTGCGCCCAATCGATCTCTCGTGTCCAATCACCAGGCCAAAGGCTCCAGTATGTTTTGACCACGGCAAGTGCCGGTATGACAGCTGCAGGTCCAAAGTCACGCAGATTGTCTTGCAAGAAATAGTCAATGGACTGGCAGATGTTGTAAGCAGTAGTCTTGGCCCAATCCCGTCTATGAGCCAAAGGCGGCAGCATGCTTACTTTGAAGTGCCGCAAACATGCAGTCAGAGCGCTCCCCTGGTCGTCTGGACTGCCGTTGCACATACACTCCCCGGCGTCCTTGGATGAAGCAGATCTGGCTATAAGGCGCTCAAGACCATTGTACATGAAACACAGGTGAGCATGGACGATGAGCAAGCCCAGCCAGTAGTAGACAACGTTCTGGCCAACGTAAAATGCGGGGAATCGGAACAGAACAGGGAACAGCTCAAGAAGCTTTGAAGTACTTTGGGCATTATCAATGTTCCTTAGCTCAGGAGAGTACAGAGAACCGTTCACCGAGCTCTCAAATGTGGCCAGCCACGAGGTCAGACGAGACTCAATTTGCTGTGCCTCGTTAATGGTCTCGAGAAACTTCCCAAGCTGGTCTTGGTGACAGACAGTCATGGCTACGGTATCACTCCCTGCATACAGAACTGGTAACTCTAGCAGAATGTCAAGCAGTAGATCGAAATGGCTTTTCTTGGATTGCCAGGGCAGTTTCTTCCATGATGGCTCGACGAGGAAGGATGTAGATCGCCGCACCAGACCCTGAAACATCTTCACATACTGTTAGTATCTAACACAATGGTCTTGCGCATCCAAGGCAGACTGACCGTATGAAGACGCAGAACTAGGAATAGGCTATGAGCAAGGCCTGATTTACAAGAATCAGGTCCCCTGAGACGCAAGAGCTCCATGAAGCCATTGTAGTGGGACATGTACCCGTCAACCGTGTTGCCTGGACACTCTGACACCTCATAGAGTAGAAGTGCCGAGGTAGCAGCAAGGGTTTGCTCATCATCACGCCTACCTGGGTCACGAAGTGTTTGTTGTAGCTGTCGCAAGCTTCGTGCATACAGGGGTAGGCTTTGGTTCACGAGTACAGTATTACCATTGTGGTGCCCTATGTGAGCCGTACAGAGTGCCAAAACTGCACTGGTCAGACCGGGCGTCAGATTGGGAAGCTGTAGAATCTGCAGCATCCAGTTGCGCTGTTCCAGTGCGGGTACAGGCTGGTCAATGACTGGGAAGTGGTGATCCAGGAAAAGGCCGAAGAGCCTGTTCCTGTACGCATGGCATGAAGATACCGCTTTTGGTATTCGAATACTGTGCTGTAGGGGGCGAGGGACAAGCGCCTGGGCTCGGTTGCTGTGGTCTGGGTCGACTCTCCAGCGAGAAGTGACAACCAGACCCGAATCAAATTCTGCGCCGGTTGTAGCGTCTGGTACAGTCACGACATCCTTAGAAAGGACAAATGCGTGACGTCGGTAGTACCCAGTACAGACACGACCAGATTTTGCACAATTCTGACATCCCGGTTGCCCCAGATCGCACTTTTGAGATTCCCATGTTAGCAAATGCGCATCGGGCAGTACGACCAAGAATAGATTCTTCGATAGTGGCGTACCCTCATTCGCCTGTTTCTACAATTGTGGCATGCCTTGGAGCGGCCCGGCACCCCAACCATGCTATCAGGCTGGGCGGCGACGCCTCCATCCACCGACCCAGCAGCTGCAACGTGGACCCCTAGCTGGGATACACAGGATTCTAAAGGATTCTCGCGGTGTATGGTGTATCGGGGATCGTTTGTAGTGACAGAATCTGATTAGGGTTCTCTTTGTGACTGTTGCTGCATGAGTACTCCCAAAGACAGCGTTCAGATGGAGAGCGATCTGTCGAGGTCGACAGAAGGCATGTCAGCATCCTCCAGGGTCCCATCACGTGGAATGGTAGCGAGCCAATGGGAATGTTTCACAGTGTCTCACGGCTGCGATGTGGTTGCGGCACAAGAATCATTATGCACACACCCTGAGTGAGATGTTGGTGCACAGCCAGGAAAGCGATCCTCACGGTGTCAGTACGGAAATACGAGCTGAGGTATATCGCGACGAGTGATTGGTCACATGTGAGGCCTCATGCTGGGATACGCACCGCTGCCGCATTTGGAGAGATGCAGGTGTTGTCCCCGCATCATTGACCCCCAGCAATGCCCCGTCGGCTGTAAAGAGTTAAGACAACATAATCCAGATCTGATACTGGCGCAGGTCAGACTAAGCCCTATTAGGTCCCAATCCGCGGATTACAACATCCCTGCTCAGATTAGAGATGTTGTACTCATGAGGCTGCCTTGGCTCACCTGGGAGGGAAACAAGCATAGTCAAGCGCGCAACATTCCATATCAACATGCCATAATGTTTCAGCGATTTTTTTCTTCTTTCCTCAATTTATCTTTCTTCAAATTACTCTAGGACCGATAAATCCTCCATCCTATACGCTTATTGTCACTTTGCTCAAGTCTGTCAGCGCCACCTCTGCTCTATCAGACGATCAATTTTGTCCTCAATACCATGGTCTCTCCTCATACGGCCGTGGCCATTGCCCAGACTGTCTTCTATGTGCCTATTCTGCCTATTACCGTCTACCTCTTGGTTCGCAATTGGAACTATGGTCCACGACTGGCATGGTATCCCCTTGTGCTGTTTTGTCTCAGTATGTGCCCTCCGTTTTTCACTATGAGAAGACAGACATCTAATGGATAGCTCCTAGTGCGACTAGCTGGTGGTATAACTGTAATAGTCTGGTCTCATGATGTGAACAATCTCGGCCTCATCATCGCCTCCATCGTTTTGCTCAATCTTGGGCTTATTCCTCTCATTGTTACTATTAACGCCTTGACGCGTCTTGTGTATGCTACTTTCTTGCATTACTTGGGTCTTAAAAAGTCTAACAAATTTGACATAGAATCGCCTCAAGCTTCCCAGATGACGTATGGGGACTGCGCATCGTCAAGATTCTTCGCATTGCCATTCTTGCCGCAATTGTGCTTTTGATAGCCGCAGGCAGTCTCATTGGCAATGAGGGATTAGTTGATACTCAAAGAGCGCTCACCAAGGCCGGATATGTCGAGTTCGTTGTGATTCTCTTCATTCTTGTTGTCATGCTTCTGCGCCTCCGATACCGACGCAGAGATGTCAAAAGTTTCGACTTTATTGTAAGACCCAATGGAAAAGTTCATGTTTGGCTTGCACTAATCATCTTTAGTATGTCGAGCTCACCTTGATCACGACACCACTCATTATGCTCAGAGCCATCTTTGGGCTGCTATACGCATTCACCTCCAATGATGTTTTCTCGACATGGAATCCTCTCTTTGGCTCCGCAGTGGCTTTCGCACTTATGGCGTTGCTCCCCGAGTATATTGCGCTCATGACTTATATTTATCTCGGCTTTTATCGCCTTCGTACTGCTCGGAAGTCCATAGTTTTTTCCGGAAAATCTGCTAGATAAGACTTCTAAGAAGCGTCAAGGGTAAGTGCGACCGTATTAGAATAAGCGGAAAGAAGCTCCTGGTTACTAATTAATTATTCAGGTCAGATTATATCCATTCTCATCCTCCGAATGTAGTCTGTAAATAATGATACAAGATGACATTGGATGAGGAAGTCACGTTGTATGCAGACAAAAGTAGCTCCCCAAAAGATGTCATAAAGAAAGTTTCGGCGTCGAATAAGGATTCGAATGTTCGTTTTTCTCAGGTTTACGTATTTTCTGCGAACATTATGGTGTTCATTGTTACCATAATACACCTCGTCTTGCCATAGTATGCGTACATACCACAGCAATCTAAAGAGCAGAAGTCACCGTTCAGGGCTGTTTACAAAGGTCTCTCCACCTTCTCTTGTCCTCGGTTGACCAATTATGCATTTCCGCTGGGTGTTGAACGCCGTTTCTTCGCTGGATCCCGAATCTGGGTCGTGGCCGCAGTCTGTCGTCCAAGTAATCGAAGTCTTGTATTACCCGAAGCCAAATCCGCCAAGCCTTGTGACCATTATATTCGTTCCATTCGTCAATAAGTCTGTCGATCTGTCGCCCGTCATGGAAACTGAGACATTTCCAATTCAGGTGATAGCGTCTATTGGCATGAAGAATGTCAGGGGTAAAACATGGGTGCGGAGATGTCCAAGCGGAGCTGAAATCTAGAAACTTGCCATGGGCAATATTTTCATCGTGTACATCTCGGACCAGGATCCCGCTTCGGTGCAACAACTTCATACCACGCACCAGGCGAGTACCAGTCTTGCGGTCCATGTCCAAACTGAATCGTTTCTCACAGTAATCGTTATACTCCATGGACGAAAGAGCGGCATCGATGGCTTTGAAGTTTGCGTCAACTAAGTCCTTTACAAGTGATCGAAGCGGTGTCCCAGGGAGGTTTCTTTCCCAGCCAAAATCTACTTCCAAGTCGTGGAACTCCTTTTCCCAGTCGTGGTGGTCCTTTTCCTTCAGCTGTTTCTGGAGTTTCTCCCCCAGCAGAATGAAGCTGTGGCATTTGACCGCATAGTCCTCTAATTTATCTTCCTTGAGTCGTCTATATGCCCGACATTCAGAAGAAAAGGGATCGAAATACCCCACACCTTCCCTTTCGCTAAGCTCGAGACCACGGACCCAAATATTGGGACTGCTGCACTCCGAAAAAGGAAACTGCCGTGAGTGGGCGTTATTTAGTGCGTCGGGCAACTTGACTTGATGAGGGTACTTGCGATTTTGAGAGCATATTCCTTCTGCTTGATCTTGACTTTCCATACGTGTGCGTGGATACCTTTGCCTAGAAATGCAACAAATTCAAAATCATCTTTGTTCTCATTGAAATCGAAAGGCAACAGCTTGGGACCAGGAACATCTGGGAGACCAGCCATGCTTGGATATTGGCCGTGCAGAATGGTATCGAAACTTTTGAGATCATGAAAAATAGAACTCGGGAGTCCTGCAACTGGTCGCAAATGTATTAACACCCAGACCGCGAGACACCTTGGGGCACGAAGTGGCCGAATCTGTGCAATGCTTTGTCGTCTTTCGTGATCAGGTTGTGGGGCTTTTATTGAAAGAAAAGAAGACATCTTTGTTCGACCACTGTCCTTTCAGCTCTCTAGTTCTGTCATTTCTCTTTGTTCGGGGATTCGCTTCACCAGAACTTAGGATGAAACCAACTGCGCTATCGTCGTCGCAAATCCTGCACAACGTGAACTTTCATTGAATAATTGCAGCACATTCAACTTGGGGGCTGTTTAGTTCCAGGCACCTTGCCTGCGATTTATGGATATGAGCCGAAGCGAAATATGTAAATTCATCCGGCATCTTTACCTTGAATTGCAAAATGAACATTGATTGTTGACTCCCAAGTGGTGATTAGCGGGAAGGCATGGAGATCGAGCCACTAAAAACACATCATAATCGTACTAAAAGCTCATTTAATGACTGCATCGGCACACAGCCCACTATCAACCTAGTGCTGTGGCGCCCTCAGCTGCCGAACAGCTACGTTAGCATCCTTGATGAAAATACCCGACCTACGTTTCATCACATCATCTAAGTGTGCCATAACTATCGTTGTTCCTTTGTGGCTTTGAGTCCAAGGCCAATCATCTTGCAGGTGATTACCGATGCTACATGTTGTTCCACTCATCTTCCAAAATTGGAGCAGCTTCTCGTATCGAACTTACGAGAAATCGCGTGACTCTAAAGCAGTGATAGGCGTAACCAGAAGAATCGCACAACTTTGGACACTTACAAGTATCTATGATGATCAAGTCATGGGAGCTACCATGCTCATGTACTCGCATTCCTTTTCTGCAAGCGCTCTCTTCCCATCTTCCCAAAGAAATTCAGGTGTGAAGCCCCAACAATTGTGTGCCTTTTTCCAGGTTATCTCGGCCCCGGGCGACTTTCGGATGTTCTCAATCAGCTTCTCGTTAACCGCGCGATGCCCAGCAAGATAGTGAAGCATCGTATTGCCATGAACATCCTGGGCGGCTATTACGTGGTCTCGTCGTCCTTGTTCTTGCTCCTGCTGCTGTTGCTGATTGTCGCTTGCCGTATCAAGCAAGAGTTCTACCACGGCAGTCTGCTCGTCGAAATATGTTGGCGGGTCCGGATCTGGGAAGTCGAGATTGTCCAAGGCGCGCAGGCGTGTGCGCGCTGCGGGCCGCCAGAAACGGTCAGTTGTGCGCACATCATGGATCGATTGCCAGACGGCAATTGAGCAGCAGTTGATTTGAGCGTCGGTGAGTGGCAGGCAGGCGACGTGTAATGGAGTCTGCCATTGCGCCGTCTGTAGTATCCCCACGGACATCTTCAGCGATGCCGGTAAATGCTGTAGAATGTGTCTCAGCAGAGACGCATTCAGCTTGGCTGCAGCAAAGTGCAAGATGTGCACGTCAAAGACGGGCGTGCGACGCTGGAGATCAGTCAAGTGGTGAGCCGCCAAAATGTCAAATGCCTCCAGGTTGGGCGGCTCTGTCACGATGCTAAGCATGAGCGGGGTGAGTGCAGAACAAGGCGTCGCCGCTGGCAGGATGTTTGGATCGAAGTGAGCATCCAACAGGCGTCGCAGTAGATGTGTTTGGCGGTATGAGACCGCCGCATGCAATGGCGTCGAAGGACTGAGATATGAGGCGGTATTGTCCTTGGTGGGGTCCAGCTTTCCGGTCCGTGAGGTCAGCCAGCCGTCAATGTCGCATTGAGGGTGACGCAAGAATTTGTCCATGGTGTCCTCATCCCCCAAGCGAACGGCGAATTCTAGTGGTGTAGCCAGTTCCCACATAATCCATTCCCGGCGCATTCGGGCGTACGGCAAATTTGGCTCCGTCCAGAATGGCGAAAAGCGTCCTTGGTGTTTTCTTGCCTTTATCTCCTGTATCGTGAGAAGACTGAGCTGATCAGGGGTCCCCAGCGGTAACTGAGGCATCAGCTTCTCCCAGTGATCGCAAGGATCATAGCCGTACCATTTTGGCAAACGGAAGCGGATGAAGCGCGCGGCGTGTTCTGAGTAGACCCGGTCAGAAAATCCGGACGGACTGGCGCCGGCCTGCAACAGGATATCAATATTCTGCTTCAGCCCGGCGTTGATGGCCGCCTGAAGCGGAGAATTGTAGGAACCTTGTGCTGGCGCCATATGCCAGCCGTTGGGACCTGTATCATTGACGCGCTGTGCCTGACCGCGATTGTGTTGTTTGCGCCGCTCCTTTCTCCAGCGATTGATCAGAGCCACAAGTACGACTGGGTCGGGATTGAGCGCAGCACGTATGGCTGGGCCATCCTCAAAGCCGTTTCCAGGATGCAAGTCCGCATCCGTAAGAACATAATGCGCGGCGGCATCGATTATTGAGCCAGATACTGGCATGATTACGGAAGAGCAGCTCATGTATCAGGATGTGAGGTCTTTATCTAAACAAGACAATCAAGCACGAGATATGTGGAGATACTCTGGAGTCGGGGTGACTCTAACGTTTACTCTTTGTGTGTAGGTGATTTGTCACTCTCGGACGTACCGCTCATCACTGCGCCTTTCGTCTCTGAAGTGATCATGAGCGTCGAGTGAAAATATCACTATCGCCAACGCATATTGGTCAGCGGACTCCGGTACAATGGTGGCAATGGTTTATGTTCGCGTTACTGACTGAATTTTGGCGCGATGCGGAAGAGTTGCTAGCCTGGCGTGGGACAGTATACACTAGATGCAGGTGGGGAGCCCTGCATTATGGGCGGGCCGTGTCGATAACCTGGACATAGGCCATAACGGTGCATTGCGAATATTCCACTAGCATCACGTCTTGACAGGAGCGTTTAATACGACAAGCCGAAGATAACCTCAAAAGAAGTTGGCAATACTACAATAAGCTTCATCCAGAGTACTAAAGCTGAATACCACCATCAACACTATTGTTATTTAATCATGAGTCACGACCCAAACAAACAGCATTATTCCTTGTATCTATCCCATGCGCTGATCAGAAAATTGCTGGCTGTACACTGCATGATGAATCAATGCAGTTGGTAATGTTGTTTGCCAAAAGTGAATGCCCCTACACTGTCGGCCTTAAAACCCAGTCCAGGGGCCCCAAGATGCTCAGTATGAGCGTTATGTTACTGCCTGCAATGTTTGAGGGATGTTTGCAATGAATTGCACCCGTTGCAAAGTAGGATTTCAACTGCCAACCACCGGGTGGCCTAAAATTATTTCTTGTCGGGGCAGAGTAGAGTTCACATGCTTCCATACAATACTTGAGCTTCAGTTCGCTCTTTGTCTCCTTTTTAGTCTTGTCTCAAAAGGCATACATCGTTGAAGTTATTGCAGTAAACCTCTTTCTTCTTGCTCACCATGGCGATGAACTTTGATATTCCAACCGGCAAGGCCAGAAGATACATAATAGAGTATGGCAAGAGACTCTGAAAGAGTTTGATTTCGTGTCAGCTGATAAGATTATACACGAAATGGCCCAAAAAATATTCCATACTCGACTTCCTTCACACACCTACGGTCCTCCGGATCATTCTCAACTACATGATACAGAGCGCCATCCCGTACTGGGGTGAAAGAGAGAAAAAGGCAAAGCAAGTGATGCTACATGAGTTACACAAGACAAAGAAAACCTTTCCACTTGATGACCCGAGGACTAATAACACAACGCCCTTTATAAATACACGGTTAAAAGTATGTAGACTCCAGTACGCTAAGAAAACTAATCAACTATGTACAGAAGAGGTGGTTCACAGACCCCATACTGGGAGCTGACTTGCTCCTTCGAAACCTACAAGCCCCTCAGCCCAAACCCATTGCCAGAAGCGCCTTTTCCAATCCACGAATGGTCAACGGTCGGATCAAGAACAGATCTACGCCGCTCGCCAGCGCATCCTGCTGCACTCCGGCCCGGTCAAGGCCAGTCAGGGCAATCACCACCACGGACTTACGGCTGCTGGAGAGCTCAAACTCGCGGATGCGACGTGTCGATTCCAGGCCGTCCATGACAGGCATAGAAATGTCTGTCAGCACGCAACTGTACTTCGATGGATCTTCTTTATAAAGGTTCAGCGCCTCTAGTCCATTTGTAGCTGATACACTTGTGTACTTGAGCTTCGTCAAGTACGCAGCCATGACCTAGGAATAGTAATTAGCCTAGGTTCAGTTTCAACGCGCAAATCATGTTTAGTACCTTGAGGTTGATTTGATTATCATCGACAATCAAAATTGGCTTTCGTACATCGGATGCCACAGGAAGTACTTTCACAACCCCAGCATCAATCACAGCGACCTTGGGTTGAGCTACCAACGCTTGACCTATCGGGACTGTTCCATTGCCTTGCTCTGCTTTGCTTGGAAGATCTGACTCTATCGACATAGAATCTTTCTTCTCGTGCGCGAGCCGAAGCGTCAAGGCTGGAGGAGCAGGGGTGGGTGAATGTTTCGGTTCTTCTTGCTGCATTTGAGTACTTGGAACAGCATGCTTGGTCTGTGACTTCAAGGCAGTACCAGAGTCTTGAAAAGCTAACCATCGCCGCTGGCAACTCAGCAATATCCTTGCCAGTTTTCGTAATCCAACACTGTAAAGATGTTAAGAGATGAAGTGTGCGAAGTTGAGGCAATAACTTACGGTTGTGAACAGAATTCATATATCCCTGGCAGACCACCATAGTCTGCAGCTGACGATTTGTGTGCAGCAGCCAAGTCCTCGCAGATAAATACGTATGGACACTGGGAGGTCGTTTGCCGGCTACTGGCGTCTGAGCAAGTGTGTCCATTTCCAGCCACGCAAATGATGTAATCTGGAAGAACAGGATCAAGCTGGTGGGTCGATATTATAATCATTCCCAACGAATTCTGACAAATAGCCTCAATCAGCTGTTGTTGTGATTTGGGTTTGGCCCCACCGGCATCTAAGGCGTCACGAATCGCTCCTGACGCGTAATTACAGAATTGTATGCGCCGCCCTGCCAGGGACTTGACGTCCTGCCAGAAGCTTGTTTCGTCGTTATCGGGTGCTTGCTCGGCCACGGGGAGGAGTGGCAATGTCACCGCTATTGTCGTTCCGACTCCAACCTTACTTGACACATCAATGGTACCACCGTATGCTTCTGTTGTATGGCGAACAAGGCTGAGACCAAGTCCAGTTCCAACTGCAAACTGGTCCTCTTGGGTAAATGGCGTGAAAAGATGGTTGCGAAGAAATGATTCAGTCATGCCCTTTCCTGAGTCGGACACGGTAAGCACAACACGAGTGGTGCCTGGAGTACCTTTTGGATCTGCTTGGCTTTCCTGGCGCAATGATGCGTGTATAAAACCGGAGGTTGTGAATTTGAGCGAATTACCAAACAGATTCATGACGACGCGCCGGAATGCACCAGGATGCATGCGGAAAGCCCATTTAGCTGAATGATCAATGTCTAGCGAGCACTGAACCGTGCCACCCGAGGACTGACTTGCAACAATCTCATCTCCAGAAGGATGCGAGCCCTTGCTTATGAGAACTCGCTGTTGTGAAGACGCTGTGAAAGGTGTAGCAGAATGTGTTTGCGACTTGGTAAGATGTTTGTAGCCTGCGAGTACGCTTTCCACTACCTCTTCCAGGAGAAGATCCAGCTGAACAGCTGGCCCTGTTGTTGGAGATAATCGTTGTCGAGCATCGATAGATCCTCTCCTCCGAGAGCGTGCTGACTTTTTGGAGGTGGTCTTGACATAATCGAGCAACTATAGGATAGGTCCATCGTTAATACCAGATCTTGCTTTGCCTTCGTTTAGGATGCATTACTTACATGCTCAATCGTATCGAGTAGCGTCCTTCCAGACGACTCGATTGCATTCAGAATGCCATCTTGCATAGTATTCAATGAGGTATCCCTCAAGAGTTCGACTGCCCCGACCAGTCCATGCAATGGTGACCGAAGCTCGTGGCTGATGGATCCGAGAATGTCAGTCTTGGCCTCCTCGGCCGACTGTAGCTTAAGACGTGCGACATCAGACATGACTGTCAAGGCAAAAACACGCAGGCAGCTCAACTCGGTTTCTTCCGAAAACGTTCGAGTCGGCGTCTTTGTCCACATGAACCCTCCAGCATAAACACGTCCAGTCTGCGCATCCCACAGCGGGATCATTGCTACGCTTCTGGCACCAGGAAACATCTTAATGATACGCGCTGCCGTGTTGATTAGTTTCTTGGATGATTTACTGCCCTTTTGGCCGTTGTCGTTGATCTTGGCCGTTTCCCGCAATGCAGAAAGCGGTGCCTCTAGGCTTTCGCCCGGAGACAAGTCGCTCTCGGAGTTCGCAGCAGGATCGCAAAGAGTTCCGTCTGATTCAAAATTCCACGTTCGTCCACGTGGATGGCGTCGCAGTAAGCGTTGTAGAAACCATTCTTTACATTGCTTGAATTCTTTCGGTACATCATCCCCCAGTATTGAGGAGCTATGAGTCTTGGAAAAGCCGAGAACATCACAAAGAGATGGGGATCGTGTCGTGGAAGGGCTACTTGGACTGCGCCGGCCATCATCGCTGCCACTGGGTCCGGACGAGCAAGGCTCCGTCTCGGAGGATATGTTCGTAACTAGTCCACCATATGAGCGTATACTGGCATCAAGAAAAAGCACGCCCTGTACTTCAAAAGCCTCGCGGATGACGTTGGCAGCTCTGGAGAAGTTATGTTCTATCTCGCTCCGCAGTGAACCCGTTAGACCACTTCTCGGCTTGATTACTGGCGGCTCTATTACTACTGCAGCCGGGGCCAGTATAGGAATTTCTGCAGCGGGGTTTGTATCAATCGTGGCCTCAATCGGCTTTGTGACAGGAGAAGGAGCTTTGGGAGACTGGACCGGTCCAGTCGTTACACGAGTCTGGGGATCTTGAACATCATGGCTACCGAAATTCGGCGGATACTCGTACGAAATTGGGAGCTCCTGATCCGATGCTGTGTTGGGTTCCGTGTGTTGTAGTCCGCTAGCGGCCGTCGTCGTTGATTGTAGCTTCTTATTCAACAGCCCTTCGCTCAAGCCGGCTATGTCTCGAAATGCTGTCGGCACAGATGCGGCAGAGTCATCTTCTTTCCATAGTGTAGCCTCCCCATTGATCAAACTACCCATTCCGCGTACTATACGCTGTTCGCGTCGGTAACATTCATGGCTTCTCTTGCTTTCTAGATAGTCCATCACAACCTTTGACATGTCACGAATAAAGCGCACCTCTTCGGCATTCAGCCCTTCCGGTCGCGGCTTGGAGTCGAAAATGCAGTAGACACCGATGTTGATTCCGGCTGGAGAACGAATCGGCACTCCGGCGTAGAATTGCCGCTTGGGATCTTGGATGTGGCAGAACCGTCTATCGCCATCAAGATGTTTGATGATGGATACTGGTATATCGGCCACTCCCAGGCCATGCTCCGTGCCGGGAATGGACTGAGCCACTGCTCCACCAGTGACCACATGTTCACATACACTGGTCAAGCGCTCGAAAGCGAGGCCATTGAACCAATTCTGATCCTCTTTGTTGTCTCTTTGCCCAGGCTCGGGCCGCAGCGCCTCGGCGACAATATGCTGGTATTTGCGATCGAAGAGCGATATCATCGAGCGGGAAGCGTTGAGCTTGTAGAGACCCAGCTGCGCAAAGGCCGTTAGGCCCGGGTCCGGCGTCGACGAGAGGAATACAGACGGTATGGACTTTGGCGGATGAGGGCCGCGAAGTCCAGCGGTCGAGATGGTGAGCGCGTCATATCTGTAGATTCGAAAGCGGTCAGTAGATAGCCCCAATATCGGCGCCAGACTCGGCTAGGTGCTGCGGTCGGCCACATCAACACCCAGCATAGGATCTCACTCACTTGAACGTCTCACGCTCCCGAGCAATCTCGGAAACATATTGCTGCGCGACGACCATTGCTGAACATTACTAGACAGTGACGGCCGCAAAGGCTGATCATCACATTATGCTCTTTTCCTGGCTAAAGGCAACTTTCGCCAATCCTGCTAAGTAGGCTAGCCTAGATCAGCCAAGACTGTCGTCCAGGACTTTCCGTTGGGCTAGATCACAAAGGTAAATAAGGTTTGCGAGTACCGTCGCTGGCGTCATTGCGCGTGAACTGCCGAGCCGACCCCGCCAACGTTTATCCGTCAACATGATACCGAAAGTGTAAGCACATTATATATAGCGGTTCAAGTCATTAGTTCGAGCGATTGGCCTCCTCGCGATTGCACTGATGATGAGCATATTCGAAGAATATACTCCCATCTGAAAAACGAGAAGGAACCTGAAATCACCACCCCTGACCTGCGATCTTCATGGCGTGAACGTGGCAACGACTAGACGCGAAAAAGGAAGTTGAAATAAGCGAAGAGTCTAGAACCGCAAAGCTATATAATAGCTGGATATATGGTTTTGCCTCCCTATATGCGTAGGGTATTAGTACGATTGTTTAATTTTTGATAGTTTTACATTTTCAACGCACCAGTGTAGTTCGAAAATTTGGATGGGGAAAAAAGGAGGAGATAAAAGGGCCTTCGGTAATCCATACAGACAAAGCTCACGGAGTGAGGAGTATACTATCTGCACGGAATCCCCGCGGCTTACCTCTCGTAATATAGCAAGATGCTGAGACTTGTCTGTCAATATCCATCGTCCTGGACTAGCGAGTCGATATATCAGAACAGGGCTACGTGAAGGCAAGACGAACCATGTTCCCCAGATCTCAACGAACTGAATTGAATCTCGAATCCTAGTATCACCACTTTGCATTCAATTTTTGAGCTCCATATGAGCATACATGAACAAATAAAAGGCTACAGCCACCTTTTTCACAACCTGAAGGGTTTCTATGTTCAACAGGTTAGGCTATCGCGCGAGAGATTTCCTGAACTCTTGTATTATTTCCATTCTATTTCCTCTTTGAGATCTGCGACTGCAGGATTGGTGACGAGAGGTGTGTGCAATTTCATGCTCAAAAGCTTATTATCGAAGAATAACCGTCATACGCCGTGGCTCCTGACATTAGGACAACATTCTGGCTGGGGGATTAGCCTTGCCTATTCATGAGAAAGGTCTACAAGTCTTATCGGTATTTCTTCCCTCCACCAGTGTCAATAACATCTGTATTCTGTGAATAGAACCAAATTCTCCAGTCCAGCAACACGAAAGATAGCTCATCCAACTGCCATGGGAATACTCTGGGAGTTGGTGGGGCAAGTTGGCCTTTTTAATATAGTTGACAGAATAAGCTGGTGTAGTCTTTCTCTGTATACAATTGTTCTTGGCCACCCAGAGCACGATCGGAAGGTCACTGACAGAGCATGGCCACCGTGTCTCGAAGTGGTCCAAATGACACATTGTCAAGAGTCGTAAGTACCTTCGATGCGAAACGTGACAATCAAGGCGCAACTGAAATTACCAATATTGAAGTCCACGAGTAGCGTCTCTGTTTGAGAGACCTTTATGCCGGATATCTTCGTCCTATAGCAACGTTCACATCCTCACGGTGATTCGGCAAAAGTAAAAAATCACAACCGGATCTCAACAGTCCTCGACCTCAGATAGGCGCGGCTGCTATTGGCACATGCCGATGATGTAGTTGGACTCACGGCGAACAGACACATGTCTCTGCGTACCTAGCAGTTGTTACGAATGGCATATAATTTGCAGAACTGGCAGTGGAAGCTTTAAGACTGCTTAGTTGTCTAGAGCACGCCGAAACCCAGGACATAAGCATGACTTGCCCGTCGTTGGTGTATACAAGAGGCGAGAACTGAAATTAGTCATCGTCAATTCTTTCTTCTCAAATGACCAGATTAAACGATTACTCCAATGTTGGCAGTAGAGGACAGCACTCATTTTCTGCTCTTTGTGACTGTTTGCTAAACACTGACGAGCACTCCAGGAAGTCCAAGCACTAGTCATCGACTTGTAGACAGTTGATTTCAACTCATCCATCTAGCCAAAGTCTCAAGCATGATTTCGATCTTGCCTCATGACCGATACTTAACGACGTATAGGGTAACGTTTCAAAATCAGGGGAAGTCGCACAATTCCGCTGCGTGAATCACATGGCCGCACCTGATTGGTGTAGTTGCACAGGCAAGTACGGATGTGGTGGCTTCACGCGTACCGGCAAGGTCTTTGAGAACTTCATGACCGAAGAGATTGTATAGTCTCGACCATTGTTGTCCCGGTCCCGAAAACCATTGAACGAAGCAATGGTCATTTCCTAGTCGTGGCGTCAGCACCATCAGTGACCATTGTCAAGACAAAATGTTGACCAGCGGGAACCAGAACATGTCCATTCGGAGATTCTTGCAATTAACATCTCCCTCTCCTTATTGCAAAATCATGCTAAATTAACTCGTCTATGGTCCTCAAGCACAGAATAGCGTTGGCTCGAATCTGACTTGTGCAGATCCCCCAGTATGATGGCTAGAGCTGCCACTAGTGACTGGCGGCAACGCACATCCTCACTTCACTAAGCCACCGGGAATGAGTCGGCCGGGAGGCTCAGAAGTCGACGGGTCTGGCACAGAAGCTGCTGCTAGTTGTCACCGGCCATGACGAGTTATGACGGGTACGGGATCCGGCGACCTTATTGGATTTCATATCCAGAGTTGTCTCGTACGCACGTACAAGCACTGAAAGCCCGATCACAGCAGGTCATAAAACTTTTTGAGGCAATGTAGTTTGCCGTTCTCGTGCGCCTCTTCCCCGCATCGTGGTCATTACCTTCTCAGAATTGCTTTTCTTCATGCGTGATACTATACATCGCCATATGTTTTCCTCCTGGTTGACAACAGCTGTCAAACCCTCCATCAGGCGGATGGTGGCGCCAGGGTTGGCAGTGGTTTGGCTCACATGTTTGCCCGACATCGATCTTATTCGGCAGCCACAGTAAGAGAACGTCTGGAATTAATGAGACTTTTGCTTCCCAGTGATCATTATACGAATCATTATTCAAGGTTTACATTGGCTGTCACGACATTTTCTGTTATTTGGCTGGTAGTAAGCCCACGTTTGAAATTGACTTGTGGTAGGTCCTTGAGAGAGAGCTTGTCAACTTGCTTATCGGTTTCGAAACGATTCATCTCACAGAATTTACAAAGAACAAATTATGTCAAGCTAGGTAAGCTTTGTTCCTTGTGGTAGGTATTGATCCGTGTAACGTTAAAAATCGAACCCTGGGTTCTATTGTGGTTTTGCGTGTTGTGAAAAGATTGGTGCCAAGTCGTAGAATCCGACCTTGGTGGCGATTGGTTGCAACCATAGACCAGGGCTATCCATAGCAAAATGCAGCAGCCCTGAGTCGTGTCATACGCAGGCTTTTTACACGGTACTTGCAGCAAGACACCAGCACTTGGCCATGCAGCCAGGCACGAGTTGAATGAAGGTTTTTTCTTGTGGAAGTGACACACCAATGATCAATCAGTATACATTTCATGGGCACGCAAGGAAAATCACGCTCGCTCAACGCTGCCACGGGCCGATAGCAAGGAACATTTGGTGTTGAGCGAGAATTTGAACAGAGCCGGATACATGTGATGCAGCTAATAACGTCGAGTCATCGATAATTTGTTGGAAAATGGACCATGCTGGGTACATAGTACAGGCCGGGTTTCCTGCATTAAAAAACAAGGAAGGAGAACGAATAGGAATGCGTGAAAATTGATATGGGATACCCCCATCGGTACCCTGCTGAGTAGCCCGTGCCCGGAACTCCAGGAGTACAGATCAGAGCAGGTATTAATTATGCCACAATAGCCATGTCATCATAACTTGTTTCTTTTGGACTTTAGGCATTTGAATGCATCTCATCAGCAGTCAGCAGTGTGGTGAGCTACAATTCGCTGCCCTGACTGACCAATACGAGAGGATCGACCTACGGTGCAACGCCGATCCAAGCTTGATCGCTCCCACCGATGCTCTGGTACGGATGTTAGCCGGGCTGGTGGGTGATGATCAACAGGTACAAGATCCAGCCTTGCTGTGCAAAATGTTCTGGCAAGTCTGGGCGTCCGGCAGATGGGCATTCCGCTCGATTTCTCTGCAATTTCTAGAATGGGAAAACGATCAACAAGTCTTGGGCAATTGTGCAAGTGGGCGAATTGGGCAGGAAATAGTCAGATAGTCAGTAGCACAGGTAAAATCAAAATGAATGGGTGATCAGATCTAGTGCAACACTTGTCCAACACCTGGGAGACTCCCATAATTTCGCTTGATCGTCGGTGCTGTTTCATACGCGGCCAAAGGGGGTTGGCGGCGGTCGCGCGATGCCAAGCTTTCTGTCCCGCTCTCGTGGCCGGGAAGAACAGCGCCATCCGCAACCCATCCGTACCATTCTGCCCCCTACTATCAGTACTAGCAGCGGGCCAAGGACATCTCCCACGTAATAAGCTAGACCTGAAGAAAAGCAAGCGGGCGCCGACGCTGGTCTAGCCAGTGGGACTCGAGAGGGGGAAAGAAAGCTGAGAGGGGGGCTTGAGTCGTGGCCTTGGATGGAGCGCACTTGCTGGACGACCGTCGAAACAGCCCATGATGGCTGACTACAGACGCGCGGCATCACAATATCTAATGAGCAATGGCGTGGCCTCCAATGATGGGCCGAGGATACTGATTGTGAGGGATGAGCTCTCAAGGGGCAGTTGTTTGTTGTTGCAGACAGACCGGCTGGCAACAGCATTACACTGCTTGACCTGGTGGTTTCAATGTGGCTGCGGTCTTCAAACAAACCAGATGGGCAAAGCCACCACTGATTGGAACTCGGAGGAGCAATCATGTACAGTAGATCCTGTGCTTCGTGTGTGTACTGTAGTGGTGTAGTAGTAATACGAAGAAGCTGGAACATCAAACAAGCATGTCCGTTGCCCGCCGCCTGCCAGGCAAACGGTGGAAGCAGCATCGGCATCGTGGCTGTGTCGCAAGCTTCCGAACTTACGTGTATACCTACTCAGCATCACCGCTTGGCTTGGCTGTTGGCTTGACTTTATCCAGGGGGCGGCTGATGAAGAGAGCGGTATTGATGAATTGAATGACCAAAATAACAAAAGCCATGCTAGAATTCCCGAAGCTTTTTCTAATGTGGCTTTCTGGCTTTCTTGGCTGCTGACGGGCAAGCCGCTGAACCCCTGTTCTTGGTAAAGTTTTTCCTTGCTGCTCTGCGCTTGCAGAGCTCCAGTCAAAAAGCAGTCCGTCCAACTCCTGGGCTGACGTGCGCGCGGTGCTTTTTCTCGCGCATCAGGAGCTGCAGACACAAACCGTCGGACCAAGGCGTACCTGCATAAGTGCAACCAATCATGGGCTCTCGTTAGCGTTGGTGTGGGGACTGCAAAGGAGTCAAGTCGACGAAAAGCCAAGCAAGCCAAGCAGCCAAGCTGGCAAAAGCTGGCAGAGCTCGCTGGCGGCGCAAATCGTCGACACCGGCGCTGGACCTGGAGAACGGCCCAAACGGACCGTTTTCTTGGATTTCTTGGGTCCTTCTTACGATCGATCCCCTCGTGGCGAGACCAGACCCAAAGCAGTGCCGCTGAGCTGGGCAGGGCTAGGTAGTGCTGCTAAAAACATACGGGTTCCGGAACACAAATCCTGGACGGGGGTTGAGGAAAGTATCTATCTTTGGCTGCAATCATTCCTTCAGTCCTGGGAGGGGGCATCCAAACCCTAAGCTTGTACTGTATTCTCGTGATATCATACGGTGATGGCCGGCCAGTTGGTCTCCATGCTGTGAAAGAGCTTCTATTATGCTAGAAAACATTCAGAAAGGTGTGTTTAAATTGATTGAGTGATGCGGACGAGATGAGATGAGAAGATGATTGGGACGATTGGCCTTGGTGCAATGGGGATCTTCCCCAGTTGTCAAATGTATGCTTTATTTTGTTTTTTACGGAGCACTGTAATAGAGTTGGGTAGCACAAAAAGTACGTAATATACTATGTACAGAGTAGCTAGGTAGTGGCAGGACACACGGACAGTGGTTCATCTCTACTCCTGGGCGAAACAGAGCTGTTTCCTCATTGTTTATTTTCTTGCTTTTATGCTTGGTTGGGATGGGATGAGTTCATCCAAACAGCTGGGTGGTCGAGCGGTCTATTCCGTGGGTGGTTCGGGGTGCTATGAGCGTGCTTTGTGAGAGTGCTATGGGTGCTTTGAGGGTGCTTTGCGACGTGCCCCGTCCACTGGCTTGCTGGGCAACTGGGCTTTGTTGTGCTGCTTTGTCTGCCTGGCTGGCTTTTTTCCCTCTCTTCTTTTTCCTTCTTTCTTCGGACGAGTGGGTCTGCTAGGTGGGACTTCAATTACGGAGCACGACCAGGGTCTCCGTCTCCACCTGCCCTGAATCCAGACCAGAGATCCCATGTGTCTTAACAGCGCTTGCTAAGAGCCGCGGACCAATGACAATGCAAATGTGCCTGGAAACAGCAGTGCATCCGCGCGCTGGCACCCCTGGCGTTCCTGGGCGCACTCCTTAGCATCCCCACCCCTGGCGCCCGCCCGATCCTCTTAAGCAACCGTTCACGGGCTCCGCCTGCTGTGCCTTGACCGCGGCCTTGATGAATTTCCCCCCTCCAGTGCCCCGTTTGTCATTTAAGCCGGTCCTCCTCGTCCACTTCGCGCTTTCGTAATCCCGGGACGCACCCAGTTGTTCTTCATCCTTTTCTCCTGCTACGTAGAAAACTACTTTCATTAAAACCGGTCGCCAGCCTCGACCCCCCCGTTTAGCAAACGAAGCATTTGGTTCTTCGTATCTTCGCCGCGCTGTCAATTCTCTCGTTCATATTGACTGACTCCGTGTTGATATCCACTCCTGTCCTTCACTGACTGCGTTTGCCTGGCTGGAACCGATCACACTCATTCAGAATTCGAATCGCCGGATCAACCAAGAAATTCAAACAACAATCCCTCGTCCCCCACCAGCAAAAGAAAGAGAATCATTCCTTCTCTTTTTCACTCCTTCCTCTTCGACTTTCGATCACGCCTGCGACAACAACAACCACACAGGATAACCTTGATCTTCACTTCTCAAGATGTTCTCCAAGTACATTGTCCCGGCCATTGCCGCCACTAACCTCCTCAACGGAGTCGAGGGCGCCAACCACCACCGACACCTGCACAAGAAGGATGTCGTCTACGCCGCCACCGAGGTCGATGTCACCACTGTCTGGGAGACCGTGACCGTCACCGCTGGCGACGAGGCCGCCGCTACCCCCTCGGGCGCCAACTTTGTCCAGGCTGCTGCTCCCGACTCTTCTTACGAGGCCTCTTCTGTCGAGACCACTGCCGCCGCCACTACCTCTTCCGAGGCCGTCGTCGTCGCCCCGACCACCTACGCAGCTCCCACCACTACTCTGTCAACTGTTCAGACTTCGGCTGCTGCCCCCGAGACCAGCTCCACCAGCACTTACATTGCTGTCACCACCACTGCTGCTGCTCCCACCACCACTTCTGCAGCTGCTTCCACCACTACCTCGGCCGCCTCGACTGGTTCTTCCAGCAGCAGCGGTGTCAAGCGTGGTCTTGGTTACAACGATGCTTCTCTCGTCTCGGCCATTGTCTCGGCCGCTTCCACCTCGTTCGGCTGGTGCTACGATTGGGGCTTCACCAACGGTGGCCTGACTGCCGACGTCAACTACATTCCCATGCTCTGGGGTCCTACCCACTACGACTCCTCCTGGAGCGAGGCTGCTTCTTCCGCCGTCTCCAACGGTGTTGAGGCTCTTCTCTCCTTCAACGAGTGCGACAATGCTGGCCAGGCTAACCTCGACGCCGCCACTGCTGCCACCTACCACACCGAGTACTTCTCCGAGTACGTCGGCAAGATCAAGATTGGTGCTCCTTCTATCACCAGCAGCGCCGACGCTGGCTACGGTCTCGACTGGCTCGCCGCTTTCACCACTGCCTGTGGTGCCGACTGCCCTATGGACTTTGTCAACCTTCACTGGTACGGCCCCGGTGGTGAGGATGGTGCTCAGACCTTCCTTGACTACCTTGTCCAGGCTTACACTCAGACCAACATGCCCGTCTGGGTCACTGAGTTCGGTGTCACCTCGGGTGATGAGGATGCTTTCCTCACCTACGCCCTTGACCAGCTCGACAACAACTCGACTTACAGCTTCGTCGACAAGTACGCCTACTTCTACCTCGCCACTGGCTACCTGATGGAGAGCAGCACTGCCCTCAGCACTGCTGGAAGCATTTACGCTTCGTCTTCGTAAACTCTCTATTCCGCTTTGGACTAGGGAAAAGGATCTTTCTTCGTGTATTACAAAGTAGGGGAGGCAATCTCGCATTGGGCATGGCGTGACAAAATTCAGCTTCATTTGTACATATTTCTCTGTGGCCTCTTATACCCTAGAGCGCCTATGCCGAGCATTTGGACAGGAAACCTAGTTATTTCCCCGTCGGATCTCGGATTTCTTTGACTTAGATGGACAGGAAATCTCAGGATCAAGGATAGATTCATGAGCTAACGACCTCACACGAAATCAACTGCGTTGCATTGTGAATAGTTATTCTTGTCCCCACACCCAACTTGTGGCGCAACCATGTTCCTTGTGATTGAATGTTTACTAAACCTTATTTCTTGTCCATCAATGTCCTGTCGCAATCCACTTCTTCGCCTTGCATCATGTCGCATGTCGATTTCAGTGACTTGTTGCGTCGCTCTGTAGAATAGCTGACTTGACTCGAGCAATCATGGCCACTTGCGACTGCTGCGCAAGAATGAGGCTCCCTCGCGATGACCCAATCATGTACATGATGCCCCATCACGGCAATAACGCGGATGGACATTCTATTGCGCGTAGTTTATCGTGTCAAGGAACACAAAACTACGCGAACAAGCATTTGTCCGGGAACGGCGGTCGTCTCATAATGCCGTCAGGTGGTCCAGTATCAACTGATTCTGGCTTTGAACGGTCGCGTGCTTAAATATTTGTTTGCCTGCTGCACCAAGGGTGCTCAGGGTATGTGACTTTGCCCTTGATCGGTAAGGAAAAATTGAGTTCACGTCAACTTGTACATGGTTTACTGGTCTTGCATTTGCCATGTTCATGTTTGGCTTTGCGGTTCTCGATCTTGTGCAAATCAGACTTTTGTATCATGGCAAAAGATGGAACAAGAATTTCCCATGGTCGGCCCGTTTTCCAGTCAAACATTGAACTTAACCACAGCCCAATCGCCCCAGACCCTAGAACCATGCGTGGAACATGTGTGTTTGTCTAGGACAATGTCTTATAATAGCGGACGTCGATAGCACGTGGGCATTGTTTTTGGTTTTTTGCCTGCCGCGCCCCCTCTCTCCCTCTATTTTGCCGGCCCGCTCGTTTTCAACGAATATCGGTTTGCTGTACGTAGGTGTATGTGTATGTGCCCTGATGTCTCTCAATTATCATGCAGGGACGAAAAAAGGGATGCATGCAAGTTCTCAGTTTTGCTATTGTTTTTTTGGCGGGTTCCAGATGCAACAGCTTATGCAGGGTCATCTGCAAAGATGAACTGAATGAATGCTTCAGAGAATGGCATTATTTGTTGAAACGTCGATGCATGAGTATCGGTTGTGAGAATATCGAGGCCTGGAATCATTGACGAGAGTAAACCACAAGGCCCATGAGGTATCAAGGTACTATATTGGTATTATACATGAATCTATGTTTTTGCTGGTGACATTGTGCTTTGCAAGCCGGCATGATATTTCCAGGCTGCCTTTTTCTAGTCATAGCTCGTAAAACCGAAACCCCAAAGGGTTCTTTCCACTTCGGTTCCCTTGGCATGCTTCCTCCCAAGGCGACCGACGTTTACTCATGATGATCCCTGGTTTTCGAACGGTTTTGGGGTATCTTTGCCGCTGATAATGACGGTCTCTACTACACCAGTCGAGACTGGGAGACCGGGCGTAATGATTGGTGGTTTCTTGGATGCTGTTGCTGCTGCTACCGTAATACCAGGCGCAGCTGGCGGCTCGCTGCTGCTACCACCGCCGCCATCGTGGCGCTGCAGCGGTGTGGTCTCATCCGCTCTGTCGTAGTTCAGAAGCTCTGTTGACCAGTACGCGCCAGCCGCATCCGCACGCCGATGCGGATAGGCCGTCACGTCCAGCTCGTCGAAGTCGTCGTCATCGAGGGACCTGATATACTCGGTCGTGGTCGTCACGCTGCGGTGGATGCCGATTCCGCCTTCGCCTCTCCCGCCGCCGCCGCCGCCAATGGAGAAATGATAGTCGCTGCCGCGATGCCTCTCCGCCGCCGCCGGAGGCCTTATTATTCCTCCCGTTGTTGTATTTGCCGTTCCCGTGCCGCCGCTGCCGCTGCCGCCGCCCGCTGTTATGCGTGACGACATCAAGCTCTCCCCACCTGACGGTGGTCTGTCTCGGTAGCTGTGCCGTGCCGCGGTCAGAATCGAGATCTTCAGGTCGGTACTGCTCTCCGTGGCCGCGTTGTCGTGTGACGTGACCCAATGGACTACGATACTGCAAAATAGAACTGTCGTAATGATGTCAGGTTACTGTGTTTCTGTTGCAAAGGCCATGCCACTCGGACTACGAATCTTGCTGGCGCATTCGAGCCACCAAGGACTTGAAGGAGGGTCGAGAGTATAAGGTCTGGAAATCGCGCCCGAGCAAATGAGGAAAAAAGAACTCACTGTCACAATTGCAGCATAATAAACAAAGCCACCCGGGCTCACCATTGAATCCCACAAGAACAGCAATATTTCTGATTGACAGAGCATGTCAGTAAGTGTCGCCATGCATGTAAATGACAGGAGAAGAGAGGCACATGGGCGATAATCAAGTAATGATCACATACGAGGAGCTAGAAATGGTGGTCAAGATTGCACCAACAAAGGTACGCATGACCATTGAGCGAAGTCGGACATTTGTCGACGTTTGTGGTAAATCCGGGGATGCGTATAGGCCTAGGGAACAATGTCAGTAGATGAAGCGTACGGCAAGCGCAAAGAGCGCCGGGCATGTGAGTATGAGGTCCAACTTACACCTGAGAGGTACGAGGAAGAGGGTGGTGAGGTAAAACTGTTCGATGTCACAAACGTCAGTGAACCGTTGCCACGGAATGGAATCTCGGATCCTTGAGAATCAGAATACGTACATTCACAAATGTGTCAAACGCCAGGAGGGCGACCATGGCCCCTCTTTGCATGCCAATAATGCAAACATTGTTATCAATTCGTGTGATGCGACTATGATTTGGGTCAGTACAATTGCACACGAATTCATGCGTTCATCTTCGCCACGAAAGTTGTCTCTGGCCGACTTACTAGATCAGATTGACTATTCCCACCACGAGATATAAAACTGGTTGTTGAACGTTAGCGATTGAACCCGAAGGATGAGTGCCCAAGAACGACAACTTACTTATCACTACAAAAGTGTTGAATATCCAAAGCTTTGATTTTAATCTTGGTTTCGCGTCATTTCGGACGACGTACTAGACTCCGCGTGTCAGTCTGAGTAGAGAGGACCGAGATCGAGACAGATGATGGCGTAGGGCGTTACACGTACAGCTCTCTCGACGAGAAATATATAAAACAGCTAAATTTTGATATCAGCGATCAGAATTCATTCTTCTTCGCAAAGGTTACGTGTATGCAACCTGCTGTCAACAGAAGAAAACCTACAATTTTGGCCGTCATGTAAAACGTCAAACACAGGAAGAGTGCCGCGGAGCAGACGTCATAGCTCGAGTTGAGGTCTACGCCATACTTGATGACCCCCGTGATAAACACAAAGAGCCACGAGTCGATGAAGATGCCGAGAACGACTGGTGTTCGGCAAGATTTTGCCAGTCAGCGAAAATGCAACTGCCACATAAGACTGTCGAATTCAGATATTCGAAGAATGATACGTACCCCATACGAGAAAAGGAACCTTTTTCCAATTCTTGATCAAGAGTGTTCTTTTTGCTAATTAAAGGATCACGTGTTAATACCAACTCGAGCACCCGTAATGAGGACAGCAACCACAGTTCAAACGAATCGCTGCTCAAGTGACGAGATTCCATCGTTCTCAAGACTAGAAAAGGGATCAGGGACATACTTATGAAAACCACCAATAGCGTCACCGCAATCAGCGTTATGAGAACATCGGCAATGACACCGGCGGGAGGCTGCGACTTCACCTCGGGTACCGTTATGTCGCCGCTTTCCTGCCTGATGTGCACTGACGAACTCGGCGGCATGGCGCGTAATCTGAGTGAGAGGAGTCGGCGAATAAAAGGTCCCTGCTCCAAGCGATTGGGCGACCGATTGTAGTTTCTTGTTCGTTCCTTGCGAAACTCAAGTCATCATGCCCAGATCTGAGATCTTCACGATATGTGTCTGCTTTCAATTGTCGATTCCCTGTTTCTCCACGTGCCAATTGCGATTGTTGTCGTCGTATTCCTGGGCGCGGGACGTCGTAACTCGCTTTTGACAAAAAGATTGCGATACTCGAGAATTTGTGAGCTCGTCGTCTCGTTCTTTTAGATTCAGTCGTTGCCGGTCGGTGCGACGATGCAGTCCAGGGTCAAGCCAGATATATGAACCACGTGCTTCTTCTTTTTCCCCGCGGGCAGGCGGTACGCAGAATAAATCTTCCCAATGGCTATCTGTTTTATTTCCCGGAGTGACCGTTCTTTGCCGTGCGATGAGCAGATGTGCTGCCTTGTTCAGTGGCCCGCATGCGTCAGAGATCGACGTCTTTTTGCCTGTCGAATGAGCGGTACTGGTCCTCTCGCTTAAGCTGTGCCACGTCGACCACGTTTATAGAGGTGTGGGAGGGATTGAAAAAGAAAGCACACCGCACCGACCAAGTGACTTTTGGATTTTTCTTTTCCCTTCCTCCTTCCGCTTAATGCTCATCCGGGCGCCTGGTTATCTTTTTTGTCGCACTTTTTACCCTCTCAGGAGGAATAGAAACCTCGGTGCAATGGAGTGGGGGAAGAGGAGACGAGCTGAACCATATTTGAGAAAAAAGGCTATGCGTATATCCCGGCGGCACCTGAAAGGTGTGCATATGAAAAAAAGCAAAGCCGAACAATCATCATTTGTGCGCACTTAACTCTAAAACAGAGTGACAAGAGTGAGTTCACTTGGGAGAGAGCGGTCAGACCATCTCGAATAGACAGACACCCTCGTCTCGAACCAGCGCTTCCAAGAGAGGTTGCACGTAAACACACACATAACTCTCTCCTCAACACACGCAAGCCATACGTATACACACCCCCAAGGCCCAGCGACAAGGCGACAAGGCCCTCAATTTCCCAGTAATATGTGAACCGAAGTTGGGATGCGCAGCCCAATCAACGCGTCGGCAGACGCACTTGGCACTCAGCACATCTCGGATCCATGGCCTCACCACGGGGTCATTATAGGGTTTAGTCTCACCATAGAGTTTAGCAGGGAGGGCGCTTGTGGCATTGGACTCGCAGATCCGGCATCAATGCGAAAAGCTTCCCTTCCACAAGTGCCAGCGCGGTCTATCCGAGGACAGTAGTGGTGAAATTAGCTGCATTTTTTCTCTTACCCTGTCCCCATGCAGAGAGAGCAATCGGAGATATACCGTCATCAATTCCCGAAAACGACCAAAAAAGTGAAATTCCTTGCCATAATGCGACGTTTGTGAAATTTGGACTTCCAATGAAAATATTCCGCTGTTAAATTTATGATTCTTGATCGTGCATAAGACCAAAACTCTACGGAGCACCAAGTTTCCCAGGCGATCCAACCAGCGTCTTCGTATTCGTGATCCTTGTTTTGTTTTTCTTCCTATTCCCAGCTTCTTGCAGCCCAATTTCCTCCATGTGTCTGGCATGTCTCGCCGCACACGTGCTTGGCAGAAACCTGTCGTCTGGGCATTTTGCATGGTTACATGGCGAACGACGTAATGCGGCTTTCATTTCTTCGTGTGTAGTCTTACAGAAAAGCCACACGAGCGAGAGAGCTGAAGCGTAGATCCCCTAGTTAGCAGATAGTTCGCCTTTCACTACCGGGATATATTCCTTTGCCCACTAATACTATTCCTGCTTGGGGTTAACCAGCATCCAACCATCGAACCACTTCCCCGGGACACCAGGGAGCGAGACATTCAGCGGAATGGCGAAAATGGTTCTCGACAAATCAGACCACCCCTTTCTCATGTTATGTGTGTGTCTGTTCTGTGCCCGAATCACTCACACACAGAGGGGCCTCATCCGAGTCCAAACCTGACTCGCACTGCCTCTGGACGCTGAGAATGAGTGAGGCCGTAGAGTCTAGATTTTCCTGGAGCGGGCGAGGATGCGGTCAGGCTAGCTAGCAATGGAATCATTTCTGGTCCTACTCAAACACGTGGGTGATGTGCGCCGAGAAGGAGGAGCCGAGAATGATCATTGGCTCTTTGGTCTGTGATTTATCCATTGATCTGCGGGAATGTCCCGGCCCTGTTCAACTGTAACACACAGGGGCCACACACATGGCCTCTTTGGCCTCTTTGCTGTTGGAAGCCGGCTGCGTTTATACGAAAATGTTGACGGACAACGAACAACAAACACAATATTAATGTTGAAACAAATTCTTTTTATTATCAGTGATATTTGGTGCATGGAAAAATGCAAACGCTGTTTAAGGTGGCCATGAGCCCCCAAAGTTATGTTTCTTGTATACCTGCGATGCCATGAGCAGTCGTGTCATGACTTGATCGCGATCGAAGAAAAATGATGCCGAAACGCCGAACCAATGCAAGGCTCCGAGGCGGAATATGTGTTTGAACATGAGTGAGTCGTAATCCCACACGCCCAGCAACTCGGCGGCGCACAATCCCAATCATTATGTCCTTGCGACTCTGCCCGATCCCAGCCCGGTAGCCCAAAGGACAATAAATCCGCAACCACAATTCTATGCCAAACCGGTACTATAATATCAGCAATACACTATTATCATTCCATCATTCCCGTGCCGATTCATCTCATCATTCTCTCAACAGTTGCATGTTGACCCTGACACCCACCCACTTCAAGCTTGCCTTCGTGTGCGAATATGGAACTTAACCCGCAACCTGTCGGTCAATCTTGTATGCTGGGTACTTGCGGAACCGCCTTGTGCATCCATTGAAATATTCTCCTCTCGAATTTGCCGCAAAGCTTGGACACGCTCATCTACTGGTGCATGGCGCAGAGCATCCCAGTCAAAGCCTGTGATGCGCGACAAGCGGCTGAGTTGTCTACCTTCTGCTGGTGGACTTCCGGCGGGTTCGTCATGAAACCTTACCACCTCAGCACCGGCCGTGCTACTTGAGCGAGTAGCTTCTGTCTCAGCACCGGCCGTACTACTAGAGGGAATTGTAGCTTCTGCGGATTGGGTTGTTGATGTTTTTGATTTCTGTGGGCGAAGATCGAGTCGACTGAAGTTCCCAATGTTAGTCAAGAATGTGAAGCTTATCGAACATCAGATTTACTTACCACAACGGACATGTGCCAGAGACATTGATCAACCAGGGATCAATGCAGGCAGGATGATATCTGTGGTCGCAAGGCAGTAACCGTACATCCTCGCCAACTTGAAAGTCTTCTGTGCAAATTGCGCACCCCAAATTTTCATCTACTCCCTCTGGCGCAGCTCCTCCAGCTCCTGATACTTCTGCATGAGGCGTTGGCGTTGGCGTATTTGTGCGTTGCGTGGCAGGCTGCGCGGCGGGTCCTTCTTCATTTCCATCTGTGTTCGTGTCTGTGGTGGTTGCCGTCGGTGCTGGTGCCACGGCTGCCTTACTGTTGGACATGTTCGCAACCGGCTCTGGAGAGTCTACTCGACGTTCTCCCGCCACGCTTTCTAGCTCGTGATCCGGGTCGCCTTTAGCAGGTTGAGGATCTCCAAACTTGATAATGGGAAGCGTCTCGAGGACGGCCCTGGCAAGGCCTCTAGCACGGCTTTGTCTAGGACGACCCCCATGTCCAGCGCGCGGTCCATATCGTTCGGGGTTCCGATGCGCACGCAGAGCACCGGTTGCGATAATGATAAGAAAGAGAAGTGTAATGAGTCCAGTGATACTATACAGGATGCTCATAGCGACTGCGGAAGAATTACCTCCATTTGCACTTGTGCTAGACGAGTCCTCAGTGTTATTGCCGGTAATAGCAGCCGACACTGTGCTAGAGGCAGCTGCAACAGTCAAGTTCTTGGCCTGCCAAGCGTCCTCGGAGCTGACCATGCTCCATATCGACTGGTAGGTCAAATCATTGCCCGCAAGCGAGCAATACATCATCGACGAATCAAGGGTGTACAAGAGAATGGCCGTAGGGTGGTTGGGCGAGTCCATGAGTCCGTTGAGCACGTCGCTAGGGGAGATATTCGACTCATTGGGGTCGCATGACACGTAGGCAATCTTACTGCTGTCGTTGAAGAGATTGTAGTTTGTCTGATCAACCTTGACCAACGAGCCTTGCACAAGTATGAGGGCGATCGCGACCTGAGTTGCGTTCAAGCCGGCTCCTCTGGTGAGAGGCACAACGGGATACATCGGTGATGCAACTGCCATTGTATCCGAAGGGCTGAGCGACAAGGCCATCTGGAAGTTGGCAAAGTAAGAGGGTAGAGCTGTCTGCGGCTCAGTCACCGCTTGATCGGCCAGCGCTGCCAGAGGCAGTAGCAGCATGGCCGCCGCGGCTCTCAAGAAACGGGCCATGTTTGCAATAATCCGAGGGTGCAGCGACCTCGGTGCAGTTTGATTTGATGATAAGTGATGCGATAGCGCGCTCCCAAAGTCGGACCACGATCTACGCGATAAGAGATGTGGTGATAGCTCTATTCTCAGAAGCGACACGAGAAAGTTTGAACCCGCAAAGGTCAGTTATCCGGTAACCTGGGATTTTGTTGCATTCTTGCTGGTCGTTTGTCGTTTCCCACCACTTGCAGCACTCATTCACGCACTCACTTCCCAGGCCAAGGGAAGGAACGCGGGATAAATTCGCCCGCGAATTGTTTTAACTTCGTTCCTGACTGCGTGAAACAAGACGTGAGCATTCCAATCCGGACGAGATTTATCGTTTGGCAAGGGCGTGCGCCAGGCTGCTCTTAATAGGACGACCGAATGCGACAACAACAGCAACAGCAGCAGCGGAAACAGGCAAGCGGCGACGGAGAAGGCGGAAGAAAAGTGAGAGAAAAAAGTCAGATGGTTTACAGTTTCCAATCATGTACGTGCATGATGATGGGAAGCTCCAGCTTGGCCATGGAGGGCTCGATAGTCAATTGACCATTATTTGGCTTCGGATTGAGTGGAGCAGAGAAAGAGCGTCTTGGAAACGAACGTATGGACAACATACCCAAATAACTTGCACCTACTGGGACTTGTGTGTGGACGAAAGCCCGAGAAACCCCCCTCCAAGGCTTGGCTTTTGGCTGGGCATGGACGGCCAAGACCTTGCGGACGTGTCGATCGACTGGTGCGTGTTTCCTTGGCCGAGCCGGTTCCGACGACACGCTGACGCTCGCTGAACCGGGAGTTACGGGCGAGCTGGACACTCAGCGAAAGTGGGCATGCGGGCAGCTGGAGGCTTGGTAGGTAGCTGGTAGCTGCTTTACGTTGAGTGACGAGAGCTGATTGATTGATGATTCACTTTGCACTTTCTGTCTCATGTAAGATGGGATTCCTAGATCCCGTTCCTGTGGCTCTTGCGAGCTATCCCCGACATAGAGATACCGTTAGCGGCACTTTTGGAAAATCTCGTCGATTATCAGCATCAGTCAGAACTGACTGTGCTGACTGACTGACTGACTATTTTCTCTACCCGCGCCTCGTCTTGTTTGGTTCGGCGTAAAGAAAAAAAAAGAAAAGAAAAAAAGGGACTTCGGATTTGATGTGCATCCCGAGACGGATCTGAGGTGGCGTTTTGGAGAATGGGGGCTGTCTGAGACGTCACGGCGGTTTTAGCGCAACCTCTGGTTAAAGCGACAGACACAATAGCAGCAGCAGCAGCTCAGCACTTGGCCGCCAGCAGAGTGCCAAGAGTTGCGTCCAAGGGTTGCACTGCCCCCAAGGCCAGAGAGCCCAGAGGTGTTCAAGGTGTTATTCCCCAGTTCCAGAAGTCCAGAACCCCTCCATCCCCAATACCCTCCAATCAGCGAGCGAGCAAAGCCCTTTTACCTCTAGACTTTAAGCTGCCTAGGTTATTTTTCGGGGCACGCTTTTTTGCGAGATATTTGAATCCTTGCTGCTTAACAATAACTGCTAAGTATCAAGATGGCTCGCACATGAGATATTGCTGCTTCTTATTCCCGTTCTCTCGGCAATTTGAAGCTTCCCTGGGACGCGCGGACGTTTTCTTCGGTTTCCAAAAGTATCGGCATAAATCTTGCTCAGAACGCAAATCTGTTTGATGCGAGACCGATGAGCCTCATTCCATGATTAACATAAAGCCCCGAACCATCTATGCGATCGGCACGCCGGCACTTGCCCCAGACCTAGTGATGAAGAAAAATGGGGACTCATCGCGAATTTGCGAAAAAAGGGCATGTTAAGGATCCCGCCAAGAATGCAACATCAACTTAAATCTTCCATGTCTGAACTGCCCAAGACTTTAGTCTGGACCTTTGAAGTTCATGAAGTTCTTGAAGTATATATGAACTTTAACTCTATCTTGAAAATAACGAGAAATGGATAGCAGAAGTGTTTTATAGCAGCAGCAGAATAATTAGTCCGGCCTATATGGGTCTGGCTTATCGACGCTTCAGTACCCGACGACGAAATATATCTCCCCGTAAGCGCCTCATTGACGGCGTTTGGTGGTTCAGATCACGGGTCAAGTAATGGCCGCAGCTACAAGTTCCAGTCGGGTTGTTTTCTTGGGTCTGAAGCTCTCTCATGACCAGTAGATCGAACACGGCCCAGAAACGCTCATGCTGTTTATTCACTCTCTCCGGGCTCTCGTGAACCAAGAATTCCTCTGAAGATCAGACACCGGCATTGCTGAGAGGAGAAACAAGATCAGTCCACTGTATCAATGGGTTCCTAGATAACCAATGTTTTATATATTGCAACATAGAGCGTATTGTGAATGATCATGGTAAGCATATATCAAAACGCATCGGGGCATTTCGCTCCCGCATTATGATGTGAAGGACGAGAAACACAGAAAGTCATGTCGTGTCACTTTACACATTCATGGGGGATGGGAAGAGCACTCTTTTGTGTCAACAAACCATATCGCATCGAACGAGTTACCATGGTTGGGTGTAATACGCCATGAACGTTACCCTTTGATGCGTGCTACTACTCTTCGAATCTGGCACATCGGTAGCGCACCATTTCTAATATTTACATACCAACAGTTCTGAACTCTTGAGGCCTTGATCCTAGGCTCGGTCACTTGCTTACGTTGGCGCATATCGCGGGGGTAAATCTGCAACGCCATCTCAGATCGACGACGCACATGCAGCGCGCGGGATTCATTGACTTCAGGTAGTCGATCCCCTTGGAATCTCTTGGGTAAGGGTCCTTCTTTCTGTGCCCTCTTGACTTCGCCCAGGCATATCCCTGGATAATACGCTCTCTTTGGAGCCGCATAGTTGCTGGGGTTTGATCAATGTCAGTGTCCTTCTTGTCACTATTGTCTGAGCGTCCCCCCTTACGCCCCCCCTGGTCTTTGCGGCTCTTCTCGCCTTTTTCTTTGAAGATCACATCCTGGAGATCCTCTCCCTTCCATGCTCGAACCCGCCAAAAACGTCAAATCCGAGCCCTTGGGACTCTTGGCTTGGTATTCTGATCCAAGTAGGCGAGCTAGGTATGAAATGGATGTACTGAACGGGATACATACCACCTTCTACACTGTACGCACGGTCGACATGGGAAAATGCAACCTTGGCATGGATATCTGTGGGGGAAGGGGACCAAGGGATCCTCCGGGTCTCTCAATACGTAGAGTGCAACATGATGAATGTTACTTGCCCTTTGGAAATAAACTCGGGTACTTCAAGGAATATCATTCTCAACCAATGTCAAAATTTGGCAGGACAACTGGTGACGTGGTGTGCAACAAACCGCCCAGGCTGTGTATCTCATGTCTGGGCCAGAAAAGGAATCCTTGACTGTGGTGAAACGCTGACTAACTTCTTGGTAATTACGTCAGCCCCTACGTACATGCGTACTGATCAGGAAGTATAGTCGAAGAAGAAGAGCCGTCTTCACTTCAGGTGAGGGAATACTGTTGATGCGAACAGTGGAGAGTATCTATATTCACTCCCACGCATGACATGCCAGAATGTACGCCATTAGGTCTGACACTTGACCAATCACGATCATTCTTCTGAGTATCTTAGAACGGGCCTGGCAGTTCAACAGGTGTTCACTGCCGCAAAGTATATTGTCTTGGTAGGCTTGATGTAGTATAGCATTGATAGGCTCATGGTTGGATTGGAGGACCACTTGCCATTTCCCTTTCACTCGGCCTAATCAGTGATCTAGATCTCCTCCATATCCTCCAGATCATCAAGGACAGGGTAATCGCCGGCCTCGACTCGCTCAGGACGGACGAATACACCATGCTTGGGGACTGATTCCTGGCCCCAGTACCGGTTGCCGTTTATACTGCCATCGTTCTTGCCCACAGGCTCGTCGAGGTGAACGCCGACCCAAGCACCAAGGCCGCCAGGAATCTCCTTGACCTCGCCTATGTACTTGATAATGCCTCTGCGGGAGTCGTCACCGCCCACGCGACATCTCTTCCCTACTGCGAGCCCACGGCTCTCGACCTCCTGGAGAAAGGCGTTAACCTTGGCCTGCTCCATACTGGGAGCATCCGGGTTGAAGCGTCCCAGCTTCTCAGCCTTTTTCCAGGCAAGTACCGAGTCTGTCTTCTTCTCGTAATCATCCTCCGGCATGACGTACTTTTCGACATTGGAGGTGTCAGTGTAGTTGGGACGCGCACCTGCGGGTCTAGAATCAGATACCTGAGTATACAGTTAGCCATCATCTTCCAAGGTGCCAAGCTTGGACCATGGGCAATGAATGAAGCAAAGGACGTCTGCTTGCATCTTGGGCATGAAACAGCATGGTGAAGTTTGATTTTGAAAGGACTCGGCTTATGCGCAGTGGTAGTGTAGACAACTTACGTGCAGTTCCGCATATGGTGACAGGGGAAAGCTAGTTAGGTAAACATTGTCCTCGTCGGCAGCCTCAATGGGAATGGCGGCCTGGTTGCCAGACTTGAGTGACAGCCTCTGATACGACGGCGGTACTCCGGTGACAAACTCAAGCTTGCCCTTGAGCTGGCTAATGGACCATGACGGGGTGATTCGGCGTTCGGACGACGAGTTATCAGAGATAACCTGCAGCGGAACATCGGCCATCTTGTTCTATTTCTGGGTTCTACTTCTTCTTTCGCCTTTTATTTGACGTGAGCTAGTGCGCGCAGACTGGAGCTGGATGATCCGAGCAAGAAACCGCACAGATCAATCAGACTCAAACAACCGCTTGTCAGAACGAGAAGGCACTGGCGAGTGTTGATGGACCACCGAAACAAAGCTTAATCCAGCACTTTTCGGCAGCTGTGATGTGACACAAATAGTGGATGTGCCCGATTACGCCGTGAGATGAGGCTCTAGTGAACGGGTCAGCCGAGATGCCGGTTTTGGAGTGGTGGTTTACATTTTCAGGTGACAGTTGAATCCCGGCACGCCGGTGCAGGTCCTTGTGACTAAGGCTTTTTGGGTTACTTACGGGTTGGGACGAAATGCTCGTAAGGAGCCAGTCGCAATTGCGCCAAGTTGGAAAGCAGTTTTGTCGGGTTTTCAGCGAGACAAGGAAACAACAGTTTGCCCTGAAGTCCAATGTAGGGGTCGCGAATCGCTGCGTGTCTTGATTTGCACTGAACGGTTGATGATGGTGTTTGTAATCGTAGCCTATCTCGGGCCTACCCCTCCAATCCCCTCCCCCTCCTATTCTGCAGTGCAGCTTGATTAGGGCCTTGGGCAGCACAAGGCAGGGGCACAGTTGGGAAATTCTCCGTTGCCTGCGATGGAAGGCAAGCGTCAAGTGTGGGCGGCAACCCGACAGCGTGGTTAGGCTAGCAAAGCCACCCTCCTCTACATTTGTTACCTACCTTGCTTAGCCACAGGGGGCGAGCGCCCCTCCATACCCCCCCGTCCACGTCCCCGTCCCCCTCCCGCTCCCCCCTCACTCCGATCCCCGATAGATTGACGAACGAACGGACGGACGGACGAACGAACTTGATGGAGCAGCACCTGTTCGTTCACAAGAGGCAACAAGGTTTCCACGCGATTGCAATCGACTTTAAGAATCCTAGAATTGCTTCATTCCGTCTCGGCATGCATCTGCTGGCAGTTCTAGACTCTGTTCTTTTGTAAGGAATAGACGAACAAGCTAGAATACTCGAGACCTCCCGTGCGGCAGACTGCGACATCCATCTAAGTGTTGCCTCCAAATAATGTGCCAAGATCAATTTGACATGTGTGGTCCCAATCGAGACAGCAAGTTGGTCATGTATGTGATGTAATATACATACTTCGTACATGATCTAGATCATCCAACAGAGCCCGCTCAGAAAAAGACTGATGGGCGTTGGCATTCTACATTACTCGAATCTCTTTTTTCACAGGCCTAATCGAGCAGGGAAGTGAATGAATGGCTTTATGCGTTATGCATCAACCCTTCTCACCCAAATGCCAAATGCTATTTGCCCTCTGCCTGCTTGCATCTACGATAGTAACAGGGTAAAAAGCCAACTATAATCACATGCTATTGGACGGTCCTCGTTTGCACCGTCTTCATACTGGAATTCCTCATTGGTTTTTCGACACGAGGGCGGCCGCATCGCGACATTCATTATCCATGACACGGACCCAGATGAAGGTCAACGTGTCTCGTCGCGAGGCTTCTTGGCCATGATAGTCAGTCAAAGTCGGTATGTTGAAACCCGGTGATAACTCAATCTGCATCGTTCAAACACAATAGGTGGATGCGACACGCTGAGCTTGGCTTTTGGTTGGGCACATTTACGACAATGATATTGATATGCCATTTCCGGTAAAAGAGACCTGTATACTTCGTACAGATACCTAGACGACTAGTAGCACCTGAAAGAGATACATGCCTATACTACCTGCCATCAGCTATGCGCGTCAGTAACTCATGCGGTTCCCGCACTGCCATGTGAGCTATTAGCTAAGGGACACTGCAGAGCATAGTAGGTAGGTTAGCTGCCTTGGCCTGCTGGTTTGGTGGCTGTGGCCCGGCAGACGATCTTCAAACGGGAACAATATGATTAAGTTTGGGGGGAGGCTTTCCTAGCATACCCGGTTTGTCCATCAAATCCCAGAAATCCCGGACAGCCTCGTGGAGCCCCAGACCGCAGCGGCAGCAAAGAGGGACGAGGGGCACACAGGACAGGACAGGGCAGGGATCTGAGCCGACCAGCCTGCCAGGCCAGCTATGTACAGAGTATGTGTGCTACGTGCGTGCAGATTGCAGCCCAGGCCGAAGGTGATCCAATCATCCCGACGTCAATGCAAACGCAATTTGAGCAAGCACGTTTTAGATGTTCACAGCACAGAAGACAGCGGGAGGGAGAGGGGGGAAAGGTTGGTCGTGTTCCTTGGCTTGGCAACTTGGGATTCGTTTTTCCTTGCCTCAGTATTGCGCCACGACATCAAGAAAAAGTAGAGTTGTGAAGTGTCCTGTCAAAGCAAGAAGGCGGGTTGGGTCCTTTTTCTCCCAAACCCATTTTGACTTTCTGCGGAAGACGGAGCCGAGCCCCCGTCAGCCAGTAGATCGGCGGCTGGTCAAAGGGAACTTGACCGAGTGATTCTTGTGAAAAGCAAAATAGTTGTCCCTATCCAAGATATTGAAGCTCAGGTAATCACTGTAATTGGGAAACCCCCCGCGCGATCCATTGTTGCTGCAACATTCTAAGACATACACACTGCCTTGCCCCTCACAACATGAAGGGCCCTTGACCTTTCACCGCTCTCTCGTGCGTATGTTCGAGATCTTCTTGTAGTTTGGGATTGAAAGGCGCCCCTGGTGCTGCCACGAGCCGCTGTCTGCTTGGATCAAGGCGCCAGCCGCCGTCTCCTGCCTTCTGCTCCTTGCTTTGCTGTCGGTGTGATTGATAAAATTTCAAAACAGGAAGGGGGCGTGTAGCTAGGTGTTAGTTCATTTACCACGGAGCGTATTTTTTTTTTTTTTATCATTATTTCTTCTTCTACTTTGTCTCCGATATTCACAGTTCGGGATTTGTATCAGCAAACATCTTGATGACGTTTGCTAACACGCCGTCCGTGTTCATGTCATGGCGCAGTAAAAGTAGGACTATGTATTGTAAGGCTGGAACCGACAGGAGGATCGCTAGGTCTAGCCCAACAAAGCGTCAACGTCCCCATCATTTCTAGGGGCTAGACTCCAGACTCTACCTAACTAGACTCCAGTCTTGCGGATCAGCGTGCCTACAACATATGGAAAGCTGCTTTGATCTGATCATTTTTAGGGCATGAATGGAGTCATTGGGCAATCAATGGTTGAGGGTGCCGATGCGTGGGAAACGCCGAGCTAAGCAGCCCAAAGCGATGGCCCGAAGATTGACTGACTAATTGAATGCCTACCTGCCCGAGCGTACAAAGTACGTACCGCTGACATTGCCTCATCTGTCAGTGATACTTGTTGGCCTTGTCACGTACGTAGGAAATGGACGGATGAACGGGTAATTTGTGTGCAAGCTGGTGCTCGCTTGATCTCTCTCGGAGGTTGCACGTCATGCGCTGGCCTGTAAGCAGCGCTTTTGACTGGATGAGAGGTAGGAGCCCCCTAGCAGAAACACACGATGCCCTTGATGCGCCGCCTCGTTTATTACGTGTGTTCGAGGGAGGCTGATACTGGGTACTGCTGTTATGTCTCTCCCTGAAGTACGTATATTGCTTTTATAATCGCATAATTCGGTTGTCCTTGGCTGGAAACAATGGCAATCACATTTTGACAATGCCATGCTTAATATACGTTCATGGTCCATGGTGCTGGTGGGCGCCACCCGCTCCAGGCTATAGCGCTTGGCTGTTAAAATTGTCTGTGGCGGCGGCCAAATCGGCGGGAGGAGCAAAACAGGAACGAAACCATGTAGATGAGATGCCTTTTGATAGGATCGTCTTCGACTAGTCTACTACCCGGGAATCTATGAGTGCTAGTCTTGGGCAGCAATCAAGCAGATATGAATGACTGCTGAAATCTCAGTCACTCATTCACTCACTCAACCCGTCCACCGTCACTGTAGTGTGGCAGGAAGCGGCTGAGGAGGTTCAGGTATTGAGGCTTTCTTACCGCCACCAGTCCGAAGTAGGACAATGTTGTACAAGGGACCTGCCCGCACACCTAACCTTAGACAAATTCTTGAATGGTCGCATTTTTGGCAGAGTGAGTTGTGCCTGCCAGGAGCATGTATTGTATAATTCTCACTGACCTATGTTAGGAGAGATCTCTCTTTCTACATGGCCGTTCGGCCGGCTGCCTGCCTTAGCTAATTTCGAGTGGTGTCGATGCGATCGATTGTGTAATAAGAAAGTGTCCTTTTTCGGACCTAGGTTAAGCTTGTCTGCAAGTGTCTGCCCTACTGGTACACTACCTACACTATCTCGTGCGCTACAGGTGCATACAAGGCATGAGATGCTAACGTGTGCTTATGTGTGTCCAGGCTAGAAAGATCAGGAAGGGCGGCTGACAGGGCAAATTGTGGCCAGAGAATGCACCTAGACGAGCCGGTGCCGAAAGACCCCCACCAGCATTCCCATCGTTGTCTTATTAGCCCACGGTGCCGGTGATCTTTTTACTATTCAGTCTCTTCACTAATGTATATAACCTCTCTGTTATTTATTGCACGGTAGCATCTCAAATGGTACGCAAGCGCTCATACGAGTCGTAGCTTCTGGCTTACACCCCCGCTTCATCTCTCTCACACACCCTTCTACGGCTCCTCTCCGCCCCTAGCCTGGCCTCGAGATGAAATGCATGCATCGATCTGAACAAAATCATCTGAGCTACGTTAGGCTGCATAGACTCTATCCCACATTCGGCTCCGAGCCAAGAAGGAGGCACACGGAGCGCCGGGGATTATTGTCCTGTTACAACTGACCGTCTAAAAAGCAAAGCGAACCCCCTTCCTGGGGGAGCCCGGGAGAGGTGTCATTTCACACCATAGCGACAACAATGGCTTTGATGGGAAAAGGCAGAGAGGAGATAAAAACAAAAAGCATGGTCGCGACACCGCACCCGCTTGTTACGGGATTCATGATCAGCCTTTAGATGCCCCATTTCATTGCCAGGCCAGAGACACGACAGGGGCGAACCAGGTATTAGTGTATGAGAAGGGCCTGGCTCGCTTCCTACCGAACCATGCCCCGGCATCCAAGGTTTGTGTTGGAGGTGAGGTAGATCATGGTTCGTGATGAGATGTGACAAAACACCAGCACTGTACACTATGAACCACTGTACCCATCTTTGACAATATCCTATGCCGATTATAGCCCAGGAAGCTTGGGTCCGCTATCTGCTACTCATCTGTTGGAATACATATATTACTCAATATCTATTACACTGAAAGCTTTATACTATTCGGAACCGTCAGGTCAATGGGAAAAGCCCCGTTCCCTGGCGAAGCGGCGACGGCGCGCATAGCTGACCGCCAGTTCATCACTCCAAAAGGGTTATTCCCGGTTCACGGAGCATTGACGACTCGCCGCCCCGGGGTCGCGTCAAGGAGACTCCATATGTGACATAATTCTCTTTTACCTTCTGAGCGCATTCATTCGCATTGCCTGCTTCGTCGGATGTCGTCGAGAAAGACCTCACCTTAAACGCCGTGTGTATGATGATTGTGTGTAGGAACGGACACCGGAAAGCATGTTGAGGCTCAGCCGTGACGCACAGACAATGAGCTCTGTGCGTTCCAACTTCCAGGTGTATCTGTCTTGTCTGTCCCTACGCACTCTGTCCCGGTCCCGCGTCATCTTTTCAACTGTGATGTTGAATGATCTACTGCTGTACATACCTAACGCAGATACATGCACATAACCTATCTTACTTACACCACCTAGAACTCCCACATACCTTAGTGTTCAACACCAACGTGGAACTCGTCCAAGACCGTAGCGTCCCCTAGCATCCATCCCAGCCCTAAACCGGCCCTTCCCATGGCGCTGTCCGCGGCACTGCACTACATTCGAGATGAAATAGAACCCTAGAGATGGATGATCATGGAGAAAAGAGGATCGCAGCCCTAGTCTACAACTATCTGATACGCAATGAATAGACGAGTCCGCTACTGATTTCCTAGTATTGTGCGGTAACAAGTGCACCAGACTGCGGTACTGGTCCGCGCCCGCCCACGCACACACATACTACAGTACACACCCCCCATATCTCTACTCCTCCACCTTTACGTTAGTCCAGAATGCCACGACTCGGAACCCAGACGAACCATGGATCCCATCTGCCGGGGGATCGAAAACTTCTTCACGATGATAGGAACAAGCAGAATCTGGATTCTCCATTCTCCATTCCATCATCCACTATATCCACAAGTTCCCCTCCTCCCGCTATGTTGTGCGCTTAACGCTCCTCTGAAGCAAAGGGGCGAATGACCCCCCTCCTTCTATACATAGACGAGAAAGGCGCTACAGAGGGAAGGGAACACCCCTCCATCCTCAGAATGATTGAGCAGGTTCAGATCGCGAGCGTTTTTGCCTAACGTTAGACTATTTTGGGGGCAGTAGCCAGCCTGGCTGATCTTTCCGAGCAATGCCGTTGACCCAAAAATGACAATGCCTCGTCATTCGATTGCGGTCTGTCCAATGGAGGGAAGGATGTATGTACGTAAGGATGGACGAATGCTGGTTCATCTAGATAGGATCGGTGGATTGTCAAACAATGTATTTGTTGTATGGTAACTAGTATAGCATCGGTAGGTACATCCGTCCACCAGGTATAGAACACTACCTGCCCAGCACTGCACCATGTACCCTACCTTGCCTACCCTCTATACTGTAGCTGCATCAACAACTAGCACTGGGCTGGGGCTGGGCTGGGCTGGGGGCTAGAGGCATTATACCTACGTACCGCTCGGGTTTCAGTCTCCCCACAGGTTTAGGTACGCATCGCTTGACAGCCACCTGATCGTCCCAATTTACCAGGGGCCTTTCTCCTGGGCATCTTATTCTCCGATTCGCTTCCTTCGTCCAGGCCCCGTCATAATTGCCCTATACCTAGCTCCTCACTCGCTCGTCGAACAGCGCTCGCGCGACTGAATGGTTCGTTGCTGGCCCCGGGCACGGGTTCGGCATAGCATAGACATGGATTGACAAAGTTCCAAGGGTGGGATCTGATGAATGGGATGCTTGATGTGCATATGCGTTCTTTCTTTCACTCTCCGTCTCCTCTCATTCTACATAGTACGCACCCGGACACCCAAGTACAGTCTAGGCCAGGCCCAAGGCAAGCAAGGCATAGTACCTAACCAGCACGAGGTTCACTGACTACGACTGGAGCCCCAGCATCCGGGTCTTCATTCAGCCCTCTTTTTTCCTTCCTGTACCTACCTACTGTACCTAGGCTCGACCTACATACATACAGTCAATACATACTACCCATACTCTGCCACTCTCTCTGTGCAAGTGCGCACTTTGTACCTACCTGCGCTTGCAACTTGGCTCGCAACCCATGCCTAATATCGGGTAGAACCAGGCCATTTTTGATCGAGTTTGACAAGCAACACCCTGTCTCAGGCCCTTCTTCTGAGCTTCTTTTGGAACACTAGACTGGCGACTCGGATGGAATATTCGGCGCTTTTTGCGTCGCCTCTTACCATTAATTATTGCCCTTCTCTTTTCACTCTCATGGGAACTTTGCGCCATTTTTTACTTGATCGAAACTCATCAAAACCCTTTCTCATTAGCGCTAGTCACGAGACGAAAAAGGACAGACATTTGTACGCTGAAGTCGAGTAGTAGCACCAGCCGCCAAAAAGGGCACAAACCACTTTTATTAGGTAGGATCGGTTTGGTAGACTGGACTGAATTGGGAACTCAGTCTACCATCGTCTGTCCTGTCCTTGCGACTTTGGACTTTGTTGAGTACCTACCGCGAGCAGCTCATGCATGGTTTCGTGGCCATGTCATCAAGGCCCTTGTCCACAACCACAGCTCGCATGGCGGACAACACATCGGGTGGCTTGGAACTGAACTTGAACTGAACTGGATGGATGAACATACTTAGAGGGGGTTCTAACACCATCTGCGGCTCGCAATGAACTCTACTACCAGTACACTCCACTACATACACACTTACTTACATGTCTCCATGCTATCGGCAACCAAGCGGTTGCCTCCCTTGAGTAGATCAGCAAGGGTGTGCGGTTCTCAAGGCTCTGTCTGCTTCATCGACAACGCCTTGCCTGGCTCTCCAAGCGCGCGACTGAGTGGGTGAGTGAATGAACCAACGAGTGGTGTAGGGTGTAAGTGATGCCATCTATTCCACCCATCCATCCATGAAATATGCTCCTACCTTACCTTATTGCTCCGTTGTTAGCTGGCTGGCTGGCTACCTGACCTATCTCCTGCCTACTAGTACATCTCTCGTTGTAAGCCGCTGGTCCGAGTCCTTGGGTTCCCCAGCCAGACAGACAGACACTTTTGGCGACACACTTGACTTTCTTTGGGCTCTACTTTGCTTTGCCTCTCTCTGTTATAGCCGGTCACGTTTACATATAGATTCAGAAAACAAATTGCTGTTCTCCGGCTCCACAACCCTACCCACCTAGATTTACCTGTTTTCTTTGGCTCACTCCTTTTCAACTCGCACCCCTCCCCGGTCAACACCTGCTTCCTATTTTGGTGTGCCCCTGTGCCTGCTTCCCTGTCACCTTACCTCAACCCCCAGCGCCCAGGTTCTCTCATCCACTGTGACCGCCGTAGCCTTCCCAGTTCACCGTGGTTTTCCTCTTGTGTAAGAGGGAAAAAAATTCTTTTCCTATACTTTCTTTTCCTTGACGTCCAAATCTGCACTACGCAAGTTCCCGACGTGGAAACTCCACTATCCTGCTTCTGTTCTACATACGATGCCACTACTCCACCTGAGATGTTGACCGTCGACTCAAGATTGTTCTAGCTAACTAACCAGGCATTGGGACGAAAGAACAAAAAGATACTTTAGTCCGATTGACGTATTCACCCGCCTTTCTCCTGTTCTCCAAAATAACACATTGTCCATCGGTGGATAGCTGCCTGAATAGCGAGCAGCCAGTCATGTTGGCATATCAAAACGCAAGCCACACTTTCTCAATCTTGGGTCTTTACATCTAAACGAGCCTTCTTCTTCTTTCTTTCATCCTTCCTTCCTTCTTCTTTCAAGAATACCCATTCAGCAACAACGATCACCAACTTCCTGCCCAGTCATTGATTTATACGGCAGAGGTTAGACAACTACAACCATCTACCCATTGTTGAAAGTCGATCCATTCTTTTGTGTTCTGTCGACTTATCGGAGGTTGATCCTACTCGTGTCACCATTGACTATTTAGCTCTCGCAACAACCCCAAAACCGTAGGTAGTCATCTGGCGGGGAAACAGTTCATCGACTTGAAATTCCCAGCATCACTACCAGAACCTGAACGTTGTCTATAGACAGTACTCGCATACCTTTCACTGTGCCAGTGGTCAGCTGTTCTTGACAGACTAGCCAGGTGGGCTAGACATCTTGGGGCTTTCGAGTATTCATCGACAACGTGGATATCACTTCCCTTCTCAAGGCTTCCGACTTGCATGAGTCTTCCATCGTAGACTCTGCGTCTCAAAATAGCAATAGCGGCAGGAACACCCCTTTGGTAGCCTTCGTACCAACTTCCACCGTGGCTACCACAGCAGCGCCGGCGCCCACGGGGCATCGGCTCTATTCAGAAGTGCCGCGGATCGGGCCTGCTCCGAGACCACCAAATCACCCAATTACGGGATCTTCAGGCGGCGGCGGTGGCAAGCGCGGTCACCCATCAGCGCATCATAGCTCGCCACCGCCGGCCAAGAAGCAGCAAAAGTGGTCGCCCGAGGAGGACGCCCTCATTATTGAGCTACGCGGCGGTGGCATGAAGTGGGACGACATTTCGAAGCGGCTGTCTCACAGAAGTCCCATCAGCTGTCGGCTTCACTATCAGAACTACTTGGAGAAGCGGAGTGACTGGGATGACGAGCGCAAGACAAAGTTGGCAAGACTGTACGATCGGTAAGTCCGCGGGTCTTCTCCTCATTCTATATAAGCAGTTGAAGTGACACAATGGCTATTTGACATTGCGGGGCGAGAACTCATGAAACACCAATGACATTCTCTTATCTCGCCTATTCTCCCTTCTTGATTCTGTGGTTTGTTTGACAAGTTGACTGATGGCTTCTTACTTAGGCTAAAACCCGAAATGTGGGCAAAAGTCGCAGATGAAATGGCAATACCATGGCGAGCCGTCGAAGCCATGCACTGGCAATTAGGAGAGCAGGAAATGGCTAGACGTGCAGGAGTGACACCATTTGCGTTAGCATCTACGGACAATTTACAGCAGCAGCAGCAACAGCAACAGCAGCATCAAGGTTCTTCCTCCGGCGCCAGCAGTAGTCGCCCGCACCACCGGGGCCATGGACATTCCCGTTCCCAGGGCAGCATTTTCCGAGAAACCATCGATCCTTCGTCGAGAAGCAGTTACGGTCGAACAGTCATACCCCCACTGCCACCGGGACCGTCTCCTGGCCCGCCGCCGAGTCGAACTCTGGGCCCAATCGTGTCATCACGTACGGAACCACCACCCGCACATTTACCCATCATGCACTCGGAACAGCCCAACGAGCCGCCCGGCTATTCACACACGGCAGGTGGGCCTCTGGCCCCGATTCAGACGCAAAACAGCCAGTCCCGACCTGGCATGCTCCCGGGCCTGGCCGAACTGACGACGGGAGTGAGCCCGTACAGTACACCCGCTTACTCGGTTGGAGCACCCACCGTGAGTCCCGCGCAAAGCTCAACGGCAAGCCCCGGCCCTTACTTCCCAGCAATGACCTACCCACCCCTCATCGACGCAGCGAGCAGCAGCAGCAGCACTTCCAAGCGTCGGCGAAGTCCCGAGTACGCACAGCCCGAGTCGAGCAGGAGAAGACACATGGAGTCAGGATTCGAGCAATCAATACCGCGTCATATGCCTTGATGGGAAAAGTAAAGTCAACGAGGAAACGATCTACGAAGAAAAGCTGAAAGAAAATAAAGAAATGGGGGAGGAAAAGATCGAACTTCGAATTTTTGAAGGAGTCAACGTATTGCCAGATAACCACTTTGATCTTCGCAACTCATGATATTTGACCTTGTCATTTTTACAACTTGATCTTGTCACGCAGCAAACACTTTTTGCCAACGGAAACGAATACGACACGCAATGCAGCATAGATGACTTCTTCATTTTACATACATTTACATAACATTCCTCGTTACATACAATACCATTCTCGTCATCCAGAACATACCCAAAACCCCAGCATTATGGGCTTGAAGCAAGCGAGCATGCATTCTATCAATCAATACCTGGGATTCTTCTTTTGAGATTGATTGCTTCTTGGGGATTGGTATGGTTTGTGCAAGGGGGGAAGGCAAGCAACACATGCCGGAGGTTTTTGACTGGGGATGTACCGCTGTCACTGATTGCTTTTTGCTTTTTTTTTTTCCCATTTTCTTTTTGGGGCTCCTCTTCTTGCCTGCTTACCGTTGCAGTGCAGTGAAACGATCGACCGTTATTAAGAGGTGGACAAGAAGGGGAAAAGAAGAAAGCAAGAGGAAGAAAACAAATCATCATCCTCCCATGGAGACGACATACATACATGTTAACATTTGTGGCTCTGTTTTGCGAACTCTCGGCCGGGTGGTCAAAGGGGCGGATTCCCGGAAAAAGGCAAGGCAAACCAAAAAGATTCATCACGGCAGTGGTCGGACGGGGTCGGGTCGGTTGGTTTTTACCTGGTCGGTCAGCGGTTTGGGGGAGTCGGTGTCCAGGGGGTTAAGGGGGTTGAACGTTTACACACCAAAAAGTTGCTTTCTCTGGTTTCCCCCAGCGAGCCCTGCATTCTGGAGGTTTTTTGAATAGTTGGATGTGGTCATTGTCTCAAGGTTGCTTTTTGCTTTCAACTGTCGCTTTTTATTTCTCTCGATTCTGACACGCGGCAATGACATATGAATAACACATGGCGGGAGGCGGGAGGTACCGGCGCTGGCAGCGAGATGCATGGTTTTTGGTTTCCTTTCTTATTGTTGTTTTATGTTCTACTTGTTCATTTATCCATTCATGCTCGTTTCCTGTTCTCTTGTTGGTTCTTCCATTGAAAATTGAGGGTAGAGAATCTGATCTAGTGTGCATCTGTCACGTTTGGCGACGGAGGTGATGAAATTTCTATGTATGGAGAGGAGGATGGCAGGCACTGCAGACTTGAGGCGTTTTACAAAGTTCTTCAGAGAAATGCGACATGGTGTTTTGATTTATTATTCTTGATGATGGCAGAAATTGTCATCTCAGTCCCGGCTAGCCACGGCCCACCAATTGTCTCTATCATAGCCACTGTCGACAATCCTGCCGCCCACGGCCACGAGGTCTTCCTCGAGCTCACCCTTGCGGTATAAATGGTAATACCGCTGGTACGTGGTATCTCCACTGCCATCGGGTTGGGTCTTGGGTCGGTATACCCAGGGTACCAACTGATCCTGGTCGGCGCCCTCGTCCCAGCCGCGGCGGCTGCTCTTTTGCTCGAGCGCCCAGACGTAGACGAGAACCTTGCCGGATCCGGGACGCACAGCCTCGAGCAGGGCGGCCACGGCCTCGCGCCTCCGGGCCCGCGTGGACATGTGATGCACAACGGCGACGCAAATGGCGAAGTCGGCGCGGCCGGGAGGGAAAGGCAGAGCGAGCCCGTCGGCAACGGCGACATCACAACCGCGCTCGCGCCCGCCGTGGTCGCGCGCGATGCGGACCAGGTTGGCGCTCCGGTCCGAGCCCACAATGTGCACCAAGGGGTTCACGGCCAGGTACTTGCCATTGCCGCAGCCGACGTCGAGGCCGACGGACCCGGGTGCCAGCGAGGTCAGGAACGAGGCAATGACGGGCCACGGCTTGTACCGCGTCGCGGAAAAGTGCGGGGCGATGGACTCGTAGACGCTGTGCACGTGCTCCTCCTCGTAGGACGCCGCGCTGGCTTCCTCTTCGGGGCCGACGGCAGCATTTTCTCCTGGATGTGTTGATGTTGACGATGATGATGCGGTATTCTCGGCACCCGGTTGCTGGGGCGGCTGCTGCTGCTCCGGGGCCGGTACGGGGTCGTTCTGAACTTTTTCCGAACTTGGATTCCCCGCCGTTTCACTGTTGGTGGCAGACATTTTTTTGTGCCCTATATTCTTTTTCTCCTGCCCTTCCCTCAAGTCCCTTGTTCCCCCCGTCCTTGAGCACTGCCTCTGAAAGACTTGATCACCGCCTCCTTCTGCCAGAGATCCGTCTGTTGTGTACCTCGACGAATAGTATAAATGGCCTACCAAGATTTCTTCTTTCTTTCCCTTCCTGGTGGGGGGTCTGGTTGGTAGTCAGGGCACAATGCTTAAAAGTGGTTGGTAAGCGGTTATGGCTAGGGAGGGGGCGTCGCAAGAAAAAAAAAAGTTAATCATTGAGCGAGGGGTGGGTGTGTGCTTTGCGGCAATGCAAGCAAGGGCTCTCTGCTTAGGAGCTGCGGGGACGGAGCCACCCCCCTAAAAGCTCCAGGTTACTCACTACAAGCAAGCATACACACTGCCTCTATTACTTGCTACTACGTGCACCCACCACCAAGGGATTCCCAAGTAATACAGAGGTGTATACTACCAAACTAGCGCTAATAATGCTCAAAACTAGCGGTAAATTACTTACAGTTGTATACTCTTCTATATTTCAGAATACTGATACTTTACAACATGGATATTGCTACCAGTTTACACGGGCATTGATCTCGGACTTGACACCCATATCTTGAGGTACATGCCCTACAGTTAACGTAGTAGATCATTTTATGCGAGTCTTCACACCTCGGCCGCAACAACTGCCGTAACCGCCCAGTGACGTGTGTGTTACCTGTGCAGCAGTTCATGCTGGCTTTTGTCACTATTTGTTGGATCTAATACATGGTCTCCGATGAGCGTGCCTCGATGTGTATGATGGACATCGGGAAGCGAACCCGTATACGAAGTTATCCGAACTCATTGACCTCGAAGGTTCATCATTGATCGCCTCTTATTCGTTAGAGACAGAAGCACACGCATGGGCGTGTGCTTGCGGGAATGACGAATGAAGGAAAATCAACCTGGTTCCTGTCAAGGTATTTTGTCTCCATACAGTGAATTGAACATGGCATTAGCGAACGAAATGTCTGATGTCTCGCAGCCATCCAAAGTGTACATATTCAATGCTGGTCGTGCATACGTCTCATGTATCTAGACTCACATCATCGTGTCACTTCCTTCTTGCCTTGCATACATGCGTTGACATGTAACCATGCACACTATATGGACCCTCCCTAGACTAGACCGATACAATACTGTTTTGGCCCACTGCAAAGAGGGAATTAAGGTTGTCTAGGCTTATGGATTGCACCCTTCTAGATCCGTCTTCTTTTTTTCTTTTTCTTTATTTTCCCTTTCCTTTTCCTATTCTCATGAACAGATTTTCTCCTCTCGCTTCTGCGACTTGGCAAGTGTCACATCTGTCAGCGCACGCGCGCGGGTGGGGAAAAATCAAAGACAAAACCCGATTCCGAACGGCGAAGGGGGGAGAAAAAAAGTCGTCAAGTTTCCCGATCTCTCTTGAATCTCTACAAGGCGGTCAGAGGAACCGATCTTGTGTTTTTGAAAGATGGATCTGTCCGTTCCCCCCCCCCCCCCCCCCCCCCCCCCCCCCCCCCCCCCTCTCTCTCTCAAAGCGGTGTTCATGCCCTGACCGCACACCTGCAGTCCTTTACATTTATGGCTTTATTATCCTTTACACAATCCAATGGCCCATATTACCGAGAGAGAGACGGGACTCGGCCGGTAAGATTGCCGTTCCAGAAAGTTTTACGATGGGCTGGGAATGGAATACCGAAGGGAAAACAGTGCATAATAGCATACAATGCATTACATCATCTCTTTTTTCATCTCTTCGCCGTCCGCCGCTCGCCAAACCCGCCCCGGATCTTGGGTCCAATGTCCCCCCTCCCGGGATCTAGTGGTTGTGCACAAAATCTGGTGGTAGATCAGATCTCAACGCTCAAAGGGAAAGAGATCTCTTACCAGATAAAACGAAAATTGTGGAAGAAGCATTTCCGACCTGATCGAATGGGGTATAGCCCTTTGCCTGAACGGTGGGTGGTCCATTTGATCGGCCGTTGCTTTCCTGTTCCCTTCCCTCGAACAAGATAGGTAGGTAGCACCCTTACTGCAACGATGGCTACCAGGAAAAAGACTACAGTACCAGATATCTCGAGTCGCACAACAAGAAGGAAAGATTTTTTTTTTTGACTCTCATTGAAACGGTGACAGTGACGGTGACGGAGAGACGGACCATGGGACTTACCGCTGGTCCCCTTGTCATGTCCTGTCCTGCACTGCACAAGCGCCCGAGATGGAAGAGATGGCAAGAGATTGAGCAGCCCCAATGGCGTCTGCCTTCTTCCTCGTGGGGTTTATGGTTCACTCCTAGATCGGTTCGCCATTCGGAAGGCTTGCCCGAAAGGATGGGGGTCTTTAAACGCCCTCGAGGTCTTGGGAGGGATGGGGATCGCGGCTGTGTGACTCGTCCGATCTCTTGCTATACATACCGGTCTCCTCCCTTTAGGTGTCGTGGGATAGAGTTTAGAGGGCTTTTTCCCTTGCCAATTTTCTTATTCGGTAATATAACGCCTTGTATGTATTATACAAGGAGGTGGTGATGTGTGCATGCAGTGTAATGCTTCAATGCCATGCAGCGGCCCACGCTGCCCATATTAAATCATCCATCTATGCACTATAAAACAAGACGTGTGACAAGCCTGACAGCCCTTCGAACTTGTTCATCTCATGGTGTAACTCGAGGGTGAGAGAGCAGTATGCGGGGAAAGAACAATCATTACTGGACCGGAACCGAAAGAAAAACAAATGTCTTGTGCAACATATCAGACCATCTTGACCGCGTAGACTTCTTTCTTGGCCTCATTTTTGCTTTCTCGGCTCCTGGGTATACCATGTCACAACGTTCAAAGCAAGCACGGCGTACGTAACCGCTGTAGATCAACGGTCGCCGAACGTCTCTTGTACAGGTCGCCTAATCTGTCAAATCCGCCGGACGGTTGAGCAGCAGTTTGTAGTTCATGCAATTCATGTCAAGTCCTTGCATCGCCGCTTCAACCCGCCCGCCGCCCCGTCACATCCGCCGCTGCTGTCGCTACCTTTTTGGATCGCATTGCTTATGCTCCTTCGCTTAAAGTAATACACGTGCAGAAATAGACAAGGGGTATCCTGTTAGAGGGGCGATTCTTCTCTCGTTGGCATAAAAAGAATGGCGGTATGATTCATCAAGCTACGCGCCTAGTCTAAGGTTTCAATGTTTTTAATTCTCGCCATCACATACCAAAAGAAGTTTTCTTCCTGAAAGTATGGCAAAGCCGCGTGTGTAACGTTTATGCCAACACCTTGGGGGATTACACCTTGGGGGAGAAAGTCTTTTATTTTCCTTACTGGTTGCCAGTGTTGAGGGGGCTCTTGGGGTCGTAGACGTCCGTGGTGATGAGCTCTGGGTACTTGACGTCGCCTTGCTTCAGCACCGTCTCCATGACTTCCATAATGGTAATACTCTCCTCCCAGGGGAGCGTGGCGCTCTCCTTCTTGCCGTCTCGGAGGCACCTGGCACACTCGTCGGCCTCCCAAAACATGCCGTGGCCCCAGCTGCGCTCCTTGTCCTCGGGGATCGGGCAGTCGACAACCTCGACTTTTCCGGGCGCGTCCTTCTTGATGATCTTGTACTGTTCAGGCTTGTAGGCTGGGCCCATCACCTGGATCTCGCCCAGTGGACCCTGGATCTTGATGGCAGGTCCCGCGGTGTTTTGCCCGTCCACGTCGGTAGCGATTCTCAATGTGGTCATGCCGATGCCCATGCTCTTGTGCTTGGGGAACTGCACGATAAAGGTCGTGGTCTCGTCGGCCCCCGTCGTGTACTTGTTGATGGCGCCCACGGTGTTGGGCTTCTCCTTGACCGCCTCAGGCTGGCAGTGGTACAAGATTTGCATGAGCCACGTCAGCGAGTAGATGCCCAGATCCAGCATGGCACCACCGGCTAGATCGGGGTTCACCATCCGGTTCTCGTCCGGGAAGGTGAGTGAGCCATTGGGGCCGTCGTTACCAAATGAGTTGTCAGCGATGACCCTGTAGACGGGTCCAATGACACCCGACTGGACCAGCTCGCGAATCTTGATGCTGAGCGGAAAGTATCGGGTCCAAACAGCCTCCATGAGGAAGAGGTTCTTGGCCTTGGCCGTGTCGACCAGCTTCCGGGCCTGCGAGGCGGTCACGGTAAACGCCTTTTCGCAGAGGACATTCTTTCCCGCCTCCAGGGCGAGCATGGTGTTTTGAAAGTGGTGAGAGTGTGGCGTAGCTACGTAGACAATTTCGACGTCGGGATCAGCCACAAGCTCAGCGTACGATCCGTATGCCTTGACGCCGTCTGGGGCGTTCACCTTGGACAGGAAGCTGTTGGCGCTGTCCTTGGAGCTCGACGAAGCGACTGCGACCAGCTTGTGAGCTACATCATTGACTTCGCGAGAGGCTGGATTCGTGAGCAGGTCCTTGGTAAAGGCTGTCAGGCCTGTCAGTTGCGATCTCGTAGTTGACAGTTTGTTTACTCATTGGAACTCACTCTGCGCGATTCCACCTGTGGCCATGATGCCCCACTTGATCGTATGAGGTGCCATTGTTGCGGTAATGTTTGATTCTCGGGTTGATAATTTGAATTAAGACAGGTGTTCCTTGTGTTTGACAAACCGACAGTGATTCTCAACGCGACGATGTTGATCCAAGTATCAGCTTGAAAATAAATAAGACGATTCGGAGTTGATGCCCGTGCGAGTTCGCTTGAGGTGGGGTAAAGCGGGATATGATCTGAGGTTCTAACACCGTACTGTGGCGAGTTTTACTGGAAGAGTGCACCAATTTTCGCGGATAAATGCTTTGGAGAACTATTACACTGTCTATAGACTTCTGTAATTTCTACAGCGATCAGAGATTGGTAAGCCATCAGATAATGTCACTATTACCTTCTCGGTACAGCTAAATCCGACGACGTCATCACGACTATAGCAAAATTTACCCCACCATCAATGTCACAGAAGCTCTTGAGCACCAAAAAACGATCGTAGCTTATCGATCCGTATAGAACAAATGTGATGGAGGGTGAAGTTCCTCCTGTCCAATGAATTCCCCTTCGTTTTTTTATAGGTGATAATGACATTCTATAGACTGTATGTACAACATCCGATAGGGGAGAAAATTGAATCAATTACCACGCATTAGCAGTCCGAAACTCTCGTGAGATTAAAACGGAAAGGTCTATCAGATACACACACGTCTCACAGGTTCTCTCCATGTCGTACTTGTCCAATCACCAATCTAATACCTCTGTACTTGATCTGCACCCGCCCGTGTTCGGAGGGGTGAAAAGAAAGGGAAAGAAAAGAAAACCACCTCCATGTCGACCAAATTTTCCATCAGAGTATCCATTTTCCAAGACCTCATGCCACCACGAGCAAGAGCATTCCTCAAATTCACCAATTCACCAATATTACCATCTTCAATACAGAAAAGCTATCCCAGAACAATGAGCACAAGTATTGCCCCCCAAGGCTCAGCCTTGACCAGGGACCTTGCCCTGCCAGGCTCAGTCCCCGATAACAAGGTCACGACGCCGCGCCTAGTCTACGGCACGGCCTGGAAGAAGGAGCGCACCGCGGACCTGGTCCACGAGGCCCTGAGGGCCGGGTTCCGCGGCGTCGACACGGCCGCCCAGCCGCGCCACTACCGCGAGGACCTGGTGGGAGAAGGTCTGAGGCGGGCCGTGGCCGAGGGCTTGGTGGCGCGCGAGCAGGTGTTTCTGCAGACCAAGTTCAGCCCCGTGGCTGCGCACGACCGCGACAATATGCCATATGACCCGCGGGCGCCGCTGCAGGAACAGGTGCGGGTATCGGTCGAGTCGTCGCTGCGGAACCTGGCCGTAGCAACGGAGGGCGAGGAGAGCTATGTGGACAGCATCGTCCTGCACTCGCCCCTGCCCAGCATGGAAGAGACAGTCGTGGTGTGGAAGGCCCTGTCGAAATGGGTACAGTCGCCTTCCCGCCGGGTGCGCGCGCTGGGCATCTCCAACGCGCCCCTCGACGTGGTCGCGTACCTGCTCGAGGCCCCCGACGTCAAGGTCAAGCCGGCCGTCGTGCAGAACCGGTTCCACGAGCCCACGGGCTGGGAGGTCGACCTGCGCGCCCTCTGCCGCCGCCACGGCGTCGTCTTCCAGTCCTTTTGGACCCTGTCGGGCAACCCGCGCCTCCGGTACCGCGAGCCCTCGGTCCAGCATCTCGCGCGCGCTGCGGGTGTCGAGGCTGAGGTGGCGCTGTACGCCTTGGTGCTGGGACTCGAAGGGACTACTATCCTCGATGGCACGACTAGTTGGGAGCACATGCGGGCAGACCTTGACGGCATTGAAAAGGTTGGCCGCTGGGCTGAGACTGAAGGCAAAGAGACATGGGACAAGGCACTGGCGGATTTCAAGACTGCCATTGGAGAGAAGGCTTAGGTGATTCAGAACTTGTAGCTAATTATCAGAATTCGCGTCGAAAGAGATTCGTTCTGTCAAGCAAAGGCGTAGATTTCAGGCGTCTACAGCTGGAATAGATTGTTCTTTTATGCATTGTTTGTTTATTGATGTTTAATTATGGTATTTCCTTTTCGTTGTCCTTGAAGCTCAATTGGCATCTTCTCTTCAACGAGATTGCTACCTAATTGCCCGGATTTCTTGTTACATGAACTGAACGTGTATCCAGTAGTCAAGCCTTTTGATCCCAAGTCGGTTTCAGTGCAAAGATCCCTCAAGTCATGCACCGGCAAGAAAATGCAATGCTGTCCGCCAACGCCAACGAGGAAGCTGAAAGGTTCCTCATGCAGATGAGTGACTGCCTATACAGGTATGTCAAAACTTCAAAACGCTCGTGCTGCAGCTTTCTGCCAGAAAGATGAATTACGCAGTCATTCACACGCTGCCCATCAAGATTCTACTCTCATCTTCCCGCGTAGACCAGATAATTCATCCTGCTTGACCACGGGTTAGTACAGGTTCGTTTGTACTGCTGTAGGCGCTTGGCATGGATCAGCTTGAGAAGACTCACTTCAGCCTTCCTCTTCCCCAAGACGGGCTCAGGGGTACTCCTGTAGGCGACTTGCGCCACGCCACCGGATATTTCCTGGTAGCAGCTGGCGTGGTAGATCCGGCCATCCACTTGAGTCGCGTCCTCCCAAACCCAGTCGCCAGCGTCGTCCAAGTAAATCTGCTTGAAGTTTTCCTGGCAGATCGGGCAGACGCTATTCTTCAAAACTGGGTCGCTGGGGACGGGAATGTACTGGAGTCTTGGTACTTTGGAGGCCGATCCTTGACCACTGGTAGAGCCAGGATTCGTTGCACGGTCTTCATCAACGGTCTCACGACTGTTGATCCAGTCCTGGAAGTACAATTAGTGAAAGGTCTTTGACTTCATCACGGCACAATACTTACCTCTTCATCGACAAACCAACTCCTGTGCTGGCCGCTCTTCTCTGCTTCGGCAATTCGTTGATTGACCCTAAAGTGCCAGTCCATGTGTACTGTCTTCTTCTTTTTACCTTCCTCATCCGGCGTGAAGCGTCGTCCACAGTGAGTGCATTGGGGACCAAGAGCCTCAAACATGAGAGGGATAAGGTGAGGTCGAAATCTACATTGGTTGTTAGCTGAGAAACACTACCGTCTTCACGAGTTTACGTACTGTTTCAGCGACGAGGTCGTGAGAGAGATGTCCCTGCTCAGGGTCTCCATGGAAGGTGGTCCAGTAGGAATGGGTGGTGGAAAAGGCAGCTGTAAACCTTGAGGGATGTTTGGGACCGGTGTTGATCCGGATGAAGGGGGCGCCGGGGGAAGCATGCCGGCTTTGCGCAGCATGTTCATTAGAGCCATGGGATCTGGTGTCGTAGATGCAGCCGGTGGCTGTGGCTCAACCCGCTGGGGAGGTGGCGATCTAATGACCACCGCAGCAGGAGGCGGCTGAGGTGTCGAGACTTGAGGAGTAGCAGAGTTCCGCGCAAGCAGTGCAGCCAGAGCGCCTTGCCCAAGCAAAGAATCTAACGACATGGTTGGTGTCGCAGCAGGAGGAGGGGCTACTGCTACAGGAGGGGGTACAGGTACGGGAGTTGGAGTTTGGGCTGGTGTAGCCCTTATGGTCACGGCGAGGCCAGTTATTTGATTTTTAATAGCCACTAATTGTTCCTGAGGCAGATTATGAGCCTGCAGAATGCCTTGCAAATCCAAGAGTGCCTTCAGCTTCGTCTGTATACTAGGATCTCCAGGGTTTCGTGCAAACTCTGCCCTGAAGGCGGTAATGAGATTTTGAATGTCATCTTTCAAGGCATCTACACTGATCATAGGCTGAGACGGGGCACCATAACCTCCATAAGTTGGTGGCTGAAAGGCGGGCATGCTTGGGGGTTGTGGTGTAGATTGAGCCGAGTGTGACTGATACGGCATGTTAGTATGCTGACTACATTTTGTTGACATCTGCCGACCTACCTGAAAGGGGTGCTGAGCCAGCGGTTGCTGAGCCGGCAGGCCGTAAGGGTGGCCATTCATGTTAGAGACGGGAGGCGTTGTGTTGCTGGGGAATCCGTTCACTTGAGAAGGAGGTCGTACTCCAGGAGGTGTTGACGTCTCCCTGTAGGGGATGCCCGGTTGAGGACCAGGTCGGCCGTGCTGCATTCTTCTCACTTGCTCGTTGCCCGATGCCGTGGCCTTGATGAGAGCAGCTTCAATGGGCTGGGTGACTTCGGGAGCAAACACGGGTCTTCGGTCAATAGAACCCGGAATCGGTTCTTTCCAAGTCTTGAACATTTCGTGCATCTTTCTACGGGTAGGGCCGTCGGCGACGGCATAGGCCTCCCAGAAAGTGGTGTAGAGACGCTTGGCGAAGAAAAGCGTGTAAGGGGTGCCGACATTTTTCGAGATGGAATCAAGCACGTAGAGTGCCGGTAGCTTCTTATGTGGTGCCGCCTGGATGGAAAGTAAGCCAAATGTCCAGCGGGATAAGTTTACATCAGTCTTGCGTGGTTACAAGTACAGGTATTGATCAGATTTTATGCTAAGTATGATGTTGACAACGCCACGATTCAAATAAGAGATCAGCCTACCTGTTTAATGTGATCCTGCAATGCCTGCGAAATGGCAAGTGCATCTTCTGTGCTCTCTCTCGCAATCTGAGTCAAGTTCTGGATTTCATAGCGGCTATTCATCTGGAGGCCTTCGAGGGCTTCCCGAAAGTCTTCGACGAGACCATCTGCCTCCTCTGACGCCATGGCGAATAGATTTTAAATAGATGAAGCTTAAGAAGACGAGCTTCGAAAGATGCGAAGGGAAGTTAGGGGTAGAAAAGGGCCGCTCTGACGGGTCAGGAAGGTTCAAATCAAAACTTGTCCTTCAAAACGTGCACTGCGAACAATAGTAGAGCGTTGTTCAACGAGGATTATCACGATGGCTGCATGTGCGCCTGAAAATCTCTTCATCAACAGATATTGGGACGTGTGTGGAATTTTGGGTCACGGTGTCTCCAAGCAATGGAGTCAATGTGTTATCCCCCTCCTCTTTCAAGGCCAGCCAAGGCGAGAGACTCGGACGGGATCCGGAACTCCGACTCCTGGCTCCTGAGCGCCCTGCCGCCGACAACCTCTTGCTAGTACAAGGCACACAATTTCCTCCTACGCCAACGAGCGCGTTTGCCCAGTAGTTCCAAATGCCGCGACTCACAGTCTAGGCGCTTGATGACTACTGCGAATCAAGCTGAAAAGAGGCACGTGGCACTACGAGATGCCAGGGAGCTCTCGTTGCAAGTTGGCGGGTATCGAATCTGGGCGATTCGCAAGTTTTCGAAGCTGCGTCGATGGTCGCTTTGCCGTTAGTATCGTGTGCGCGCGCGATACGATGGTGTCGCTGTTGGTGTTGTTGTGGGTGAAGAAGAAGTCGAAGGTTGAAAAGGTTTGGACCTTGAACAGCGTGATGGACTGAGAGCAACAGGTCGGAGGTCAAGAAATGCGGCGTGCCTAAACCTTGTTCTGTGCACGGACCATTTCTTTGTCAGCTTGTTCTGGCCCAACTTTATTATGCCAATTTTATGCGACAGTCGAAAACACCAGACATGCATCAAAGGGTAACAATGACTCACTTCTTGATGGTCTCACTTATGACTGTTCCTCTACTGACTGGCCGCTTCGAGGTGGCGCAACAGAATAATCGCCTGCCAGGCCTGACCTGATCACCGAGGTACATACACACACAAGATAGAGAATGAGGCATCTGTTTGGTGGTTGAGCCAATATCTATTGATTTTGGTGCTCATCATTAACTCTAGAAATCAAAAGACGAGTGGACATTCCATCTCGTTATCCTGGGTATCCTCGTTTTAGGAAAACGCAACCAAAACGCCTCATCATACTGTATTATTCGCTCCATTTCCATGGCTCCTCGCTTTCCTTCTCTCAAAATTCCTCGTACGCGTCGCTGGCGCTAATCGCTCAGATACCTCGTCCGCCGCCCCAGCCGGTGAAGTGGGACGCTACACTGTATGTGTTGCTGGGAGCTCTGCGATGAGCTGGGTGAGCAGGATGCAAGAAACTATCCGGCCGGATCAGACCCGGTGCAATCGGCGACATTTGCTGTTGCCTGCTAGGTACAGAAAGTTGAGAAACATTATCATCTAGGACAACCCTATCATCCCCATCAGAACATGAAGAAACATTATCATCATTCACCTTGCCCGCACCTGCACCTGACGGCGTGCCCCTGCCACTGCCATGGCTGGGAGTGCGCATCGGAGCTCTTCCATACGGCCCTGCCGAAGCGGCCGAACGCTGGCTTGCTGCTCGCGACACAGCGTTTGATCCTGGGTAGGTTGTTTCAGGATATGCAGGGAGGCGACTCTTGTCCATTGAATCATTAGAGCGTATGGATTCGTTCTCCCATTGAGGAAGACCACCGGCTTTCTTGTCCTTGGGGAGGCCAGTCTTGGGATTGGCCCTCGCCTCACTTCTACCAGTGGATCGGAAGACACGAATGTAGCGGCCAAGACGATAGCCCCAGAACCATGACGTGAAGAGGTTAACGACGCCAAAGATGTAGCCCAGGATTCCGGCTGCGAGGCAGACGTTCCAAAAGACGGGACCCATCTTCTTCTGGGAGAAGCGTTCGTCGCTCATCTTGCCAAGGAGATGCGATGCCATGATCATCATGGAATAAGCCAGCCAGTTCAGGCCGCGCGTCGGTCCAAAGGCAGGCCAGAAGGTCTGAATCCATCCGCTAAATAACTGCGTCTCGGACAAGGCGAGAAATGTGCACATGGCGACGACGCAAGCCAGGAAGACGTCACTAAAGAAGATCCAGGCGTTGGGCAGGCCTCCCACGATCATGAAGATGATTGCTGCTATGGCAATGGTGGTGAGCACCGCCATGTTGCATGCACGGATAATGTTGAGGACGATGAAGCCCCAGCCGCGGCCGGCCAGTCTGATATCGAACATCTTGACGGAATAGTCCTTGTCGCCTCGGAGTGTTGTGGTTGGTTTTCTGTACACTTTGGTTAGTGCCTTGCACCTACAGGACAGTGGAAAGGAAACTGTACTCACTATAATGTGGTATGGTCTTCGGACCAGTTGTGTACTTCAAGATAGTACAATCTCGGTGTAAGAGAACAAACGTCACGTCCCAGTGTCGGAAATCTGGCCAGCAGGGTCTGACGAACAAGGGAAATAGAAAGTCTGGCGACAAAGTAGAGAGTGGTGAGAGAAGGAAGAACTTTGGTGGAAGAGGAAAAGTCGGGTTGGTAGAAGTAGTGCTTCTGCCCAACAGTTTTCCTTTAATAGGTGTGAATCGAAAGACTGGTCGCGGACCGTTAGTGATTGTGTGAGTCTATTCACGTCCGTCAAGGACAATGAAATGTTTGTTGGACCTCAAAGCGATGGATGAATGAAGCTGTCGTTGGTTCGTGAAAAGGGCGGGCCGGCACCTTTAAGAGAAAAAGAGAAGCATTGTTGCCAAAGAGGACCAGATAGGGCGGACAAGACAATCAAACGATGAAGGACCAGGGGGGTTTAGAGCAAGCTCAAAGAAGAACGGTTCTATACTATGAGCTAGAGTAGTTCCTCTCTGATTGTTTCGCATTGACCAGGCGTTTACCACCAATGAATTCAGTCGATCGCGTTTATTCTGGAGCCCAACGAGGCCCGATTGTCTTGATTCAACGCGCAGGGGACAAGGTTAGTCCAGAGGACAATCCCAGGCATTGCAGCACAATAGCTCGAATAGATGGTCTTGTTGTACTACTTGTGTAGGGGTTGATAGCAAACGCGTCCCTGCAGCAGCGTGTATTTCGCCTCCATGACTGTTCTTCATGCCGGCATCGCTTTGATACACCATGGCTTGCCGACCTGGGGGAAAGGGGATGATCTTTCCATAACCCCAGGCAGTATAGTAGAATTGGCATGAAGGGACAAGAATAGCCTTGTCCAGGCGCGAATCGCCCCGTCCAATCGATCAGCGGCATTCCATGGTCGGGTTGTTCTATGGTGGTATCGGGTCCCGCAGTGCCATCTGGAGATTTGCCGCCGCGCCCCAAACGATTGGCTCTCAAGTCCACAGGCTGTGTTTCAACCTCATTAAGCCAACAACCATTTTTACCCCACCAATGCAAGCCTGGGCAAATGGGACGACGACACCAAAGACCCCTTCCTAGCCGCGGCCGAGACCTTGCCGTGAAATAAAAGAAGAGACGAAGGACCATGCCGCAAAGGTCTTGATAGCAATGATCATTTTTTGTATTTCTCTTGGCGATAATGAGGCTACTTTTGATAGGGCTGCTTGACATCTTTACTTCCATCGATTCCATCTTGGGACAAGTGCAAGGACCTCGAAACTGGGACTGCTCGTGTATCTGTCTTACACACCAAGTTGCAGCTTTTCGAATGAGTCAGTACTACCGTTTCCGGTATGACTTGGATTTGTTTCCGAGTTGAGTAAAACACGATATATCATCACAGACTTGATCACTTCCTTCCATATATGACTTGTCACTGCCAGCTGAACCTTGACTTGATACTTGCTTGACCTAGGTAAGTTTGCAGCTTGATGTGCAATCACTTCACCGTTTTCAAGCAACAGAACTACATGCCATCGTGCTCGACTTGGAGCTGGTATGAAATGCAAATCGGCCGAGTCAAGTCCTCATGCTCTGATAATCCTGCGCAATGATGTAAAGCACTCAAGAATTGCTTGCAGACTTCTCCCATCTTTTGCATATTGGTATCGCAGAACAATCATGTCTTGCCAATAGATTTCAGTGGGCGCGCGTCTAGTGAAACAAAGGACTACTCCTCTTTCTTGAATGACATGCATGAGTAATGTGTATATTGTGGGCATGAACAAGAAAAAAGAAGCTGGAGTGCGGAATACGGCGATGGGGTGCTGTTTACAGAAGGCCGCGCGCTATCTTGTAGCGATCCTTAACTGTTGCGGGGCTTCAGTCGAGTCCTAGCAGGTCAGTGCAAGGTCTCGACTCGTCGAGTTCTCGACCTTCCAGTGCTTTTGGGTTGCCTGGGGCACTGCACAGGTCCTCTGGGGACCTTTTGATCAGTAGAATTCTTCTTTGACCTTCCGCGCCCACGGACAAGCTCACGTCTGATTGGCTCCTGGTGCGCTACCTTCCCCATTCCTTCCCTTAGCACCGCCGAAAACCCAAAAACGAACCCCCCCTGGCCATTGCGAATCGTCGCAAAAGACGCCAGCGGCTCAGATCATTTTTCCTGCTCGAGAACCGAAGAAGGCCTCCCAGCCAAACGAACCGCCTGCACTCCTCTCGTGCATCTGACATAAGAGAAGACTTTCCCGAAGCTAGGCTCCATCTTCTCCGTACTACTACCGACTTGTGTGCTCAACAACAAGGATAAGCAATCCCAGCGTCTTGCGACTCTCGTAGGCGCCCAGTTTTTTCCCTTTTCCGTCGTTCATCAAAAGAAAAGAAAGAAAACCCCCAGAAAAAATGGCCCGCGGCAACCAGCGCGACAAGGCGCGTGAGAAGAACCTTAAGGCCCAGGCCGGAGTGGTAAGTGCGACTTGACTTTTGCAAAAGCGCATTGTCGTCCGTCCCGTGTCGAGAATAAGCGCCCGGCGTCTCGCGCCTCTCTCCGTCTCTCTGTCTCTGTCTTCCCCCTTGACTGGATCGATCAACCCATCAAGGCGCATCACGGCCATCAGACCCCGGGTCTGTCGACAAGGGGGGTTCACTCCAGTGGCTTGCTTAGAGAGGACAGAGGAGAGCGCGCGCAGGAAATGACGCCCACGAAAGACCCATACGCCGCGCTTGGTAGTTTGTCTTGTATGCTGCTACTGCTCTGGAAGAGATCACTGACCATTGCATTGTGACTGCTACAGAAATCCAAGAATGCCAAGTCTGGTAGCGAAATGGCTCGCGACAAGGAGAGTGTTGCCGAGATCATGAAGCAGAAGCAGGCTGCCGGTAAGTCGTTCCATTACACCCTTTTGAACACTCCCTTCAACAAAACTGGTCTTTGGTTCTTAAGGCTGACTTTGACATTTCTCCTTGCCCCCCTATAGCCGATGCGAGAAAGGCTGCCGAAGCCGCCGGAAAGAAATAAACAAGGCAAGGTTTCGAACTTGCTCTCTCAAGGCTGGACAGGACACGATTTAACGATATGGCATGATATCATGGCAAGAGTGCGGACAGCATCATCTTTTTCCCCGCCACTATAATAGACCGTTTTCATTCATAGATGCCTCGCTGCTACTGCTCCTTTGTGCAGTAGCTGTCAAGGCTCCGTATCAAACGCCCCCTTCTCGCTGTGACATGATGAACCCTTTGCCATATATCGATGCTCCCTGACTTGTGGTTTAAGGCTATCAGGCCGACGTCTTGAGGTCTCTAGGTGCGACGCGCTTGTCCGTGGGAACATACGAAAACTCGGCCATGACTGCAGGCTCGTACGATGGAACAAGCCTTCGTAGTCCATAATGTGCCATAATAGCAAGTGTTGGCAAGCGCTTTGCGTACCTATTTGGAGTCCTGGGTCGATGGAAGCGTCTCTGGCGGTGCGAAAAATGCAGTAAAAATGCTAGCCGGTGTTGCATCGCATCAAATAGTCGACGTGGACATGCTTTGGCCAGTCCAAAACTGTAGCAAGGCTACAAGATTCGTAGTAGTGCCAAAATGGCAAATGTGCATGCATTCCGACTGCCAAACAGAATATGAGCCCATGTGTTCTCCAAGACAAACCGCACATCGGACGGGGGGCTTGAACCAGTCTGACGACCGAGCAGGCGTAGCTAGAAGGAACAGATGCGTAATGTAATTGTATAAGTCCAGTTTCTGCTCATTTAATGCCGCCGAGGTCACAAAGCTTAGAGTAATGGGTCCGACAGCATGGAAGCGAGATGTCTTCACATTTTGATTCATTCGATATGTCCGCCCAGCCCAAGATTCGTTTTTGTACATTGCGAGACTGTCGAGTGTAGAGGATTATCCAAAGGACCTATTGGGCGAGGCTTGAAACTGAAATCGTGTATTCAACCGCTACTTATCGTGATGGCTACCTGCCTGCGCTTCTCAACTTGCACTTTCAAGTCTTAGTATGTTTTGCATCTCAAGTTGCTAATTCCAGGCGAGCATGATCAACAGACGACAGTGCCCATATGCCAATAATTCTTGCATCAGTGGCTTTGCCTTGTCCATATCTTCAGATCGACTTCACCAGCTGCAAAGGAATGTCTTGACTTGCAATGACATGGGAGGAGTAATCATGGTCGTCCTGTGAAGGAGTGTTTCGGACTGTTCTAGGCCAGTAGACGCATTTACAATATTATCAGCTCCAGAATCTATTAGTACTTAAGCTCCGTAATATTTATTGTGTAGCGAGGGACGAGAATATGGCTCAGGTCGATAGGAGGAATCAAATTCCATACGCATTTCAATATTCCATTTGAGTGTGCAAGCAGTCGTACTCTGTCCTGCCGCGCAGATGATAGCATCGTGATGGAAATCAGTATATTCGGTACCGTGTTGAGTACGCAAGCCTCGAGCGTTGCCCTTCCTTTCCCGTAGTGGACATGAGTTTCCAACAAGCCAATAAAATAAGATTGAGTACCTCAGTCTTCGCGTTCGGAGGTGGGAATTCTTTTATTAAATTGTAAAAGCCAAGATCAACATAAACCGTTCGTCGGTATAGAATCCCAAACCACGAATAAAAAAAGATCATTCAGCATGTATATCATGTATTGTAGTTGTACACTCCATGAATTAGTAACTCACCGTTACAGCTCCAATGTGTTTTGATTTACTTCGTTGAATAACAAGTTTGCATGGAACGGAACAACAACACAGTAAAATTTGGGAATTAAAATAAAAGTTATTTCATACGATCCAGTCATATATATCCCCTTTTTTACCTGCCAAAGCGGCAGAGAGTAAAGGGAAAACTATAGGGAGAAAATGTCTATTACATGAGTTTCCCCACTTTGTTCCCAAATGATAAAAAAAAAAAAAGTTACGAAGCCATATTTTTTGGAATCTAAACAACATAGATGATTTGGACCCCCGCAAGCTCGTACTTCACCTAGATTTGGTATCGTCTCTCATCAACAACCCCATTCAACTTTCTTTCTTTCTTTCTTTCCTTCCCCAAGTACTGATTATACAACGACAACTTCGTAAGGTAAAACAAAACAAAAAGAATCATCACGGATCCCAAGGGTGACTAAAGAGGACCCATGGTGAGGCAGGGTTGAGCTTCTTATGCCTCGGCCATGCTGGCAGGCAGAGCACCAGCAAAGCCACCAAAGGCACCGACGCCCTGGGCCTGGACGGCGGGGAAGGCACCAGTACCGCAAGAAACGGCGCAGACGCACTGGCCGGTGCCGGGGGTCAATGTGCCAAGACCCTGCTGGACGCTTCCAGTGGCAGCGGCGCCAGCGGCCGAGGTGGCCACGGATGCAGAGGCGGCGGCAGAGCCACCGGCGGCAGGTGCGGCGGCGGTACCGTTACCGGTGATGGCGCTGCCGGTACCGGCTCCCTTCTGGGCAATGGCCATGGCCTGGAACATGGCTTGGGTCTTGTCGGCGGTTGGGTTGATGGACATGGCCATACCCTTACCGCAGTGACCTTGCTGCTTGCAGTAGAACCCTGGAAGACAAAATGGTCAGAATCGGAAAACACTTTGTAGTCGTGGAAATGAGACAAGTGGACTTACAGAGAGGAGTGTCAACCATGACTTGCATAGCGACCTGCGGGGGCGGGCTGACGGTGTTGTTGGGGTTGGGAACGAAGCCAGAGTCCATGCCGCCGGCGAGAGGATCGCAAGGAGTGGCGAAAGCGGACTGCGTCACGGTGTGGTTGTTGCTCTCAAAGGTGAAGACAACAGAGTCACCAATCGCGGCCTTGACCTCGGCAGGAGTGAAAACGAGACCAGCGGCTCCACCAACAGTGACCTTTTCCCAGAGTCAGTCAACGTAAGACATGATATTCGAATATTTGTGTACTTACGGTATGCGTTGTTCCAGCACCAGCTACAACGCTCGTGGCACCAGCCGGGACAGTGGCGGTTCCAACGGTAGCATCAGCAGCACCAGCCGTCACAGTCTGAGTGACCGTCACTGCGTTGTTGATGGTGGTCGTGGCAGCTCCGTTTCCGGGGTTGTTCCAGAGGATGATGATCTCAGTGGTGGCAGCCTGGACGATGACGGGAACAGCATTGTTGTTATTGTTGTTGTTGTTGTTCTTGTTGTTGTTCTTGTCCTTGCTGTTGTCGTCCTTGCTGCTCTTGTCGTCTGCTCTCTTTGCAACAGGGTAGACGTTGTGGACAGACTTGGCCAAGGCCGGGGCCGCAATGGCCAATGCGAGAACTGCTGACAACTTCATGATGACGTATTTGTTGATATTAGATTCGTTATGTTGTTGGTATCACAAAAAATAATCTCCTTCCTTTCGATAGTCGTTTGCCTGAAAGACCGTAATGAACTGGCTCGATGGTATACTGTAAAAGGGCGAGGGCCTGCTCGTGATGGGTGTGGAGAATCGAAGCGAAAAAAAGAGAATGTCGAAAAAGACGTAGAAGTGAAAAGGAATGTACTTCAAGCACCGCGGGCAACACGTCTGATGAATGAAGAAGAGACGAAAGAAACAAACCTATGATGTGGAAAGTCGGCCTCGAAAGGGTTCTACTCTGCTTATAATCCAGCATTGAAGATCTGATGCCCACTGTCACAGCCACGGTCGGGTGCATCCTGGCCCAGGAGCCGGTCTCGAAACGAGCAGAATTGTCTGGGCATTGGCCGGGGTGCCTGTATGTCGTCCATCCGGCGCTGGATAACCGTTGCCCTCTAGGATCCGCTTCCCATTATGGACTTTACAGGAGTGATAGTACTAGTAACCTGGCAGTAGGCTTACCTCGGAGCAGCACTTACAAATTGTACCCTGTTGAGGCTCCCAACTCAAAAATGTGGGCGGATGAGATGGTAATGGGCGTTTGGTTGCGACCCTGGGGATTTGTAAGTGGTCGGATCAGGGGGTGGATGTGACAGAGCTGTCTCGAGTCGTGTTTGGGCCCCTCGCTAAATTCCGCGCATGCGGTCATAGCACCAATCATTTTTCTGGTCATACTCTTTCGGCCAGAATATGATCGTGTTGATTTCTTTCGTGCGAATACTTTTCTGTGTTAAGAAAAAAAAAAGAGAGAGTTTGAGTAAATGTGAAATCCTACGGTTCGGACTTGTACTTTGACAAGCGATGATCCAGTTCCAGTAATGGACTGTAGTGTAAAACCCGTCGTCTTGACTATACGTGGAGTATAGCGTGCTAGTTTAGAGAGCCACAGCGTTTAAAAGTGTCGGGGTATATGCCGTCGCATTAAGCTTAACCGTGAAGTTTAGCGCTAGTCCCCGGTCTCATGCATGTGGAGACCCAAGAACGAGCAGGAGTCGCTTGGGGGCTTTCTTCAACGTCTTGAGGCTCTGGATGGGCAATCTCGGCTTGCGGCATCTAAGCTGAGCCGCTTGGAACGACTGGGAACATGTACGTTCGCCGTCAGCATCAGGCCATGTTTCGACATTCAGGCACTCGAGAAACAAATCCAGGACTCCCCCAAGCAGCAGGGATTCGTCTCGTCTTGGCATCAGGACCCCAGTATTTGCGCCATCCAATCTTCCTCCCACGCCTTCCGCCGTCTCGTCTATGAGTCCAGCAAGTCATGTTCAGATCTTTCCAGGTAATTTTTGTTGCAAACAAGCTTCTTGGGTGGCCCTTCATGCTGGGTCGTCTTCAAGTCTCATGCTGGGGTCCCTGTCTTCCCCGTACCCAACAGAACGCTGTTGGCATTGCCGCATAGACGACTAGCAGTGTTCCGAGGGTTTCTGAGTTGACAGACGCCTGGGCAGAGCGCACTTCTCCGCAATGGTGTGGCAGTTGATGTTTAATTAAACTCTCATCAGCATCTGCATGTGAAGCTTGTCTGGAGGCCTCTGTTTGGTGTATCCGCAGCTTATTGTGCACACATCGTGTTTATAGTTTCTCGTTGAATAGAAGAAGATGGACCGCAATAAGTGGAAAATCAATACACATACGTTATAGTATGCTTTCGTTTCCCCGTGGAATTCCGAGTTCATTAACAAGTATACTATTTGGAGGTTTGACGCCATGCTAGGGGCATCGTCTGAGGGGAATATCAGCGTTGTCATCCTGCCAAGTGTCATCCCGAATTCTGCAACAGTCCGTGATGAAATGAACAGACAGTGACATCTGTATACTCGCTTTCAGTGCGTTTCCGTTGAGCATATCGGAAAGCCTAAACAAGCAAGTTCAGCTGAATCGTGGTATAGCCCGAAGCTCCAGTCAGTGCCACTGGTCTTTCGGACGATCCCTTGCTACACGTGCCGTTGCGCCCGGTAGATGCGCGCTTTCCTGTCAGATATTGGCCAAGGGTATTCTGAAATAATCGTCCAAGCCTAATAGCCCATCTTGCATGCTTGCACGCCTCAGACGAGAAGAGCCTGGGTGCCGCCGTCCCTGGAACATGTAGTGTCGCAGAATCCGGCTATTCGTTGACTCCGGCTTAGGTCGGGTGCAACCCCAAAAGTAGACTAGGCGTTTGATCCTCTAGATATTCGAGCCTTACTCTTATTGCGACTGAGCTTGTTGGCCCTCATAATACCCAGTGTAGTATCCTGCATAATACCACGACATCAAGAGCTTTTTGAGGCCCTCATCACGAACTATACCCCTGTCAGCCGAGATCCACGACCCCATTTGTTTCTTTGCTCTCGTGATCCTCTTTTCCACGGTCGCTTGTACGATAGGAACATACCTGAGCCGAGTAAGGGTGCCGGGATGAACGCGGATCCCGCAGCTGGTGGGCGGCTTTGTTGAGCATTTGTATGCGCATCCTGCTGAGGTTCACTCTGCTAATGGTCAGCCATATCGCCCACGTTGAAGCCAAGCATTTCTGATGGATCTGGTTTATTCATATGACAGGCACCCACCGTTTGCTCCTCCTTTTCGTCCTGCTTGGCAGGGGTTATCTCAGAATCCTCCATCTTGGCATCTGAAGTCTCTTCGGTCCTACAATGATCTGCCTGTGAGCATCACCACATCATGAAGATCCTTGGGGTTCGTGGAGGCCTACTTGTTTGAGTTGAGAACATCATCAACATTGCCTCCCTTAGAGTGAATGCTGTGGTACTTCTGTAATTATGAAGGTCAGCACCATCTTTTGTAATGTTGCATTAAGCCGATCTTGAACTCACCTTGTACTCCTGGAGAGCCTCATTCCACGAGTTCACCAATGCACTATCGTCCCAGATCTCCTCATGGGATAAGTTTTGCTCGTTGGAAGACATTGCGTCTGTAGCTGACTTGAAGCCGTCACTACTTTTGATGCAAGCAAACAAATTTCAAGATCTTGACACTTCTGCTATTAGATGATGCAGTGCCTATGTATCTGAGCAACGATTAGCAGAGGTCGAATTAGCAAGTCAACCATATCTCCATTCAAGTATCATCAGAAAGAAAGTTGTAAATCAGCCAACATTCATGAGTTTTGCGAGCAGAAGCTCTGTGCAATCCTCAATGTAGAGAAAGAAGTACAAGCTTGAGACTCGAGGAAATGACTGGATAGTGGGGACTGATATTGAAACAAGAAACCGATGCAACCTGCTGATCGAGCACTTACCAGGTGTATTGGAGATCAAGCCTCTTTTCCGTCTCCAAATTATCGCGAAATATTCTGATAGGAGTTGCTCTATGTCTCAGGTTTATTTGTTGCTTTGTATTCGCCCAGAAACTCCAAGATGCGCCGAGGTCGTGAATGGTATGGAAGTCACCGAAGGTTGAGATGAAGACAAGAATGTATGCAGTATGAAAGCCGCCTGTGAATCCTAGCGCTGCTGCATCACTCTAGCGGTTAGCATTGCGGGCAGCAGCAGTTCAAAGTTGCCTGGCCCTGGGCGATACGGGTCCAGTGGGGCGCGGTGTTCTGGGCGGTGTGCCGCAATTCCCCCAAGCGCGGAAAGCAACCGGCAGAATTTCCAGTTTTCCAAAAAAGTTTCTGGCTATCAGGAACACTCGAAGTGGGTAGATTCTGCGACGGTTTACAAGCAAAAACAACCACATCACAATGGCTCCCGAACTTCGCGCACGGAGGGCTTCCTGTATGTTCAATCGCACGCAGTCTCGGATTTTTCCAGTATGAGTTACTGACCAACTAATTCACAGCTTCATCCCAAAAAAGCACACCCAAGGCCAAGGCTGCAGCTGCGCCAAAGCGCAAGGCCGCAGAAGATGCCAGCCCCGTCGTGGTCAAGAAGACAAAGGCCGTAAAGGCTGAAACCCCAGCAAAGAAGGCTACCAAGGCATCGAAAGCAGCCAAGAAGGTCGAGGAGCCCGTTGAAGAGCCCACCGAGCCCGTCACAGCAGATGAGGAGCACCCGTTTTCCGACGACGAAGAGCAAGATCAGGCTTTGGCCCTGGCTGGTGTGTCTGACAGCGAGGATGACGAAGCCGTCGATGAGAGCGCCGTCTTCAAGGAGGGACAGGATGTTGGAAAGGCACCAGTCGCCAAGGCAGGCGCCAAGTCGAAAAAGGCTGGCAAGGGCGGCAAGGAGGACAAGGGAGTCGTCTACATTGGACGCATTCCCCACGGTTTCTACGAAAGACAAATGCACGAGTACTTTGGCCAGTTTGGCGACATCTCGAGACTGCGGTTGTCCAGAAACAAGAAGACTGGTCAGAGCAAGCATTTTGCTTTCATAGAGTTTGCCGACGAGAGCACTGCCGAGTATGTGGTCAAGTCGATGAACAACGTAAGTCACCATTTCTTCCCGCTCTCGCGCAACGATTGCGCATGCATAATTTCTCCGTGCTAATATATGACAGTACCTTCTCTTTGGTCATCTCCTCAAGTGTAGGATAGTGCCCAACGCACAAGTCCACGACGACCTCTTCAAGGGTGCTGGCAAGCGATACAAGGCAATCCCCAGCAATAAGATCGAGGCAAACAAGTTGAAGAAGCCTCTGTCCGAGGGCGAATGGGCAACCAAGATTTCCAGAGAGAACAACAAGCGCGCACAGAAGGCCAAGAAGCTCAGCGCGCTCGGTTACGACTTTGACGCGCCCCAGCTGAAGGACGCTGTTGCTCCCACAGCCGAAGCCATCGAGGCAGCTGAAGAGGAGGCACCCAAGGCCATTGAGGAAGCCCCAGCAGCTGCTGAGCCCGAGGCTGCCGCGGATGAGGAAGTTGAGCCAGTCAAGGCGACCAAGCAGAACGGAGCCAAGGGAGGAAAGAAGGCCAAGAAGCCAGCCAAGCCGAAGAAGACAAAGGCATGAGCAAGCTTGATTACAAGAAACAGGTCTTGCAGCATAGTCAATTAAGCGACGATTTTCATGAACAATTCTTAATACCACCCATTTTTCTGCAACATTCGACGAGTCTGAAGAGAACAGCGAGTGAATGACAATTGCCCGACACATGTGGCCACTGTGCGTACAGTGGTTTGTGATAATTGATTTCATCAAGGCATGGGAGGCTAACGATGAGATGTTTGCACATAGCGAACCTTCTGCACCCATAAGGGCAAGAGCCGAGCAGCAGTAGGATTATAAAAGGCAATAATTACTCTACTTCAGCCGGGTTATTTGAAACTATCTATTAACTTGCACCTATGCGGTGCAGGCAGTTTCGAAAAATTTGCCAGCGAAGGGTGAATATGTATGAAGAAGGAAAGGAAGAAATTTTGAAGCCCCAGCCGCAACTTTGCGATATGTACCAAAAAAATTCCCATGCCAGTCCGCGCTTGGGGGGAACCCACCGACTCCATCATGTGACCGATGAATGTACACTCAAATAATAAGGGGCTTTCTTCTTCTCCAGCTTCAACTCGAATGATCTATTAGTTGGCGGTGTGTATTGATGGGACCATTGTATTTAGTATTTCGATATTGAATAAAATGATAGTCTTTGTAATCGGCCACGTTGTTTGCCTTCGTCGTTGCCTTAATTCAGATCGTTTACGTGTCTGAGGTACATTGCCTTCTCTCGCAACGAATGGTATGCCCATGTCTGGCTTATTACCTTACCTAAGGTGACCTTACGAAGCTCGCTATCCAAGTCCGCTAGCGCAAAGCCCAGCCCGCTCACCACCACCCTACCAAGCCTACGTACCACCTATTCGGTCCCTACTTGGAGACCAAACGTGCCTTGCCAGGTACGGGAAACCGGACTCGCTAAAGTCTACGTGTGACTTCCGCTAAAAGAACACTACCAACCGCTGGCAATCGACCTTCTTGTCCTGAGATATCAAAGCAACTTACTTGCTCCCACGAGTCGGCGTTCGGATTTTACATGTCCCTCGGTTCTACATTGACATCATAGATCTTTGAAAAGAATGTCTCCAACCGATGCGACTGCCGGTCAGTAAAACACGTTTCCCCGGGGGTCCCTGCAATTGGACGTGCGGACAAGTAGCTGACAGCAGACTGCCCAAACAGCTTCCAAGAAGAAGAACAATAAGAAGAAGAAGAGCGCCGGAAATAAGGATAAGACAGCACAGGATGGGCCGAAATCGACAGATGCGACACAACAAAATGGGGAATTGGAAGGCGAAGAAGAAGATGACGACGCCCCAGCAGATCCTGTAACGGTAAATGCCTCCCCTCCTCCCCTCCAAGAATAACAACACAAGCCAATTCAATTGCGCAAGTCCTGTTGCTGATCTTTGCTTCTAGACTGCGCCCTCTAATGGCCATGCCACGTCACCGCAAGCGACCAACGGAGATCACCAGAAATCTGCGGACACACCAGCAGCAGCAGCTACCCCGGCCAGCACAGATGCTACACAAGGCCCGGATCCCAGCGCACGATTAGAAGCCATGTCACAAGAACGAGAGGCTCTCAGAGTCGAGGTCGAGCAGTTACGCAAGCAGCTGGAAACGATACAAGAGACTCATAGCCAGGAGACGGTCCAGCTCAAGACAGATTTGGAGGAAAGCGAAGCCGCAAAAGAACATGCGGAAGAGCAATATCAGACTCTTATGGGTCGAGTGGAAAAGATCAAAGAAACTCTCGGCAGCAGGTTAGCACGAGACCGGGAGGAGCTCGAGGAAGCCAACAAGCGCATTGAGGAGCTGGAATCGCAGAGCGAAGAATGGCAAAATGGCAGTCAGCAGTTCCAAGAGGAAATCGAGGGCCTAAAGACGGAACTGCAAGATGCAACGAGGGAACTCTCTAGCCTCCGAAGTCGCAACAATCTGTCGCAGCACAATTCCTTGAAAGAAAAGGAGGACCTGCAACGGCAATTACAGCATTTGCGAGAGGAAGCCGAGGCAGCCAAAGACGCCATGGGTGATTGGGAGGTTTTAGCCATGGAAGAACGGTCGATACGCGAACAGTTGGCGGAAAAGACGGCTGCACTCGAGGAGCAAGCCACCTCGCTGCGAGAGAGCTACGAACGCGCAGCCGCGGATCGCGATACACAGTCTCAAGCTGTCGACAGTCTACAGAGGGCCTTGCAGGAGATTCAGGACGCACGCAAGAGAGAGCTTCGTGAAATGGTGGAGACATCTGAAGAGCAGCTCCAGGCGATGAAGAAGGCAGTCAAGGATGCCGATGCCAGAGCTCAAGAGGCAGAAACGCTCAAGGTCTCGCTACAAAAAGAGTTGGAGCGGACCGCGCCATTTGAGAAGGAGGTCAAGGAGAAGAACCTCTTGATTGGCAAGTTGAGGCATGAGGCCATCGTGCTCAATGACCACCTGACAAAGGCTTTGCGGTACTTGAAGAAAACCAAGCCCGAGGACAGTATTGACAGGTATGGCGTTTCTTCACTCATTGTTTTATGCTTTAACTAACTCATCTCATTAGGCAAATTGTCACTAACCATTTCCTGCAATTCTTGGCTCTGGATCGATCTGACCCCAAGAAATTCCAGATTTTGCAAGTGATAGCTGGACTTTTGAACTGGACAGACGAGCAGCGGGAACAAGCCGGCCTGGCGAGACCGGGTGCTTCGAGCAACACCCTGCGCCTACCACATTCACCCTTTCACCGGACCCCCAGCACACCATCCCTGAACACGGAGTTCTTTTCCGAGCCAACCCCAACGTCGGCGAACAAGGAATCTCTATCAGATCTATGGGCAAGTTTCCTCGAGCGTAGTGCTGAGGAGGGTAAACCTGAGGATGGGTCTAGAAAAGGCAGTGGCTCTAGTGCCGCGACAGGTCCGATTATCAAGACAGATACGAGGACTGGCTAGGATGATGATTAGCCATAATATGTCACCGCTTCACCATGGCAAAGTGATGTTCTGTAAGAACAGACATTGTAATCAGTATTCATTGAGGATGCATGAAGGGGCATTTGGCGGGCCCAGTGAGCCTGCTGTTTTCGGCAAAAGGGAAAAATCCCGGCGCATTCAAATGACCAAATAGAAAAACCATTGTCTCATCATGAATTTATGACTAGAGGCATGTGGCTGATGTCAAGGTCAACGTTTCCGGGCTTCAATCTGTCAAGTTGTGATTTAGTGCTTGGCCAATAGCTCCTTCAAGATATCCTTTATTCATGTGTATCGTGTGATGATTAACTCTAGATTAATCGTACTCAGAAAGGTCATAACACTTATGTCACCAATGAAACCACCAAAGTTATAATGAGACGATTGAACCGCGATGGAATTAAATTCAGATATTGATATAATATCACAATAACTATTTAGCTGGGAAAATGTGTTCATTCCTTAGCCTACGGATGCTGGCTCCAGAGCCTGATCACGTTGACGAAGAGGAAGGATATTGGTAGCATAAGCCTCGGCGTCCTGGGTAATGCCAGCCATGTTGATCCTGTTGCTGAGCGCATCATTGACGCCCTCGACGACCTCTCGTTCCTCCATGACCTCGCGCATGAGCCGGCCCTCGTGCTGCCAGTACCCGAGCATGCGGGCGCGCAGCTCCTCGTCGCGAATGGACGTGTTCTTGACAATACCCAGAGCGTTGAGACGGCTGCGGGCCGCGAGCAGCAGCCGGGTCGTGGCCTCGACGCGCTCGGCGGGGGCCGGCGGGGCCGCAAAGGCGCGGTTCGTCGACGAGAGGTACAGCAGCGCGGCGAAGCCGGCGTCAAGCAGCGCCAGGCCCGTGAGGCGGAACAGCCGCATGGTCCAGTAGAACATGTCCATGTCGCCCAGGCGCGTGGCCCGCGCGTTGGGCTGGTGGTTGTAGCTGCTGACGAGGTAGACGTCGAGGGCGGCGGCGGCGGCGCTGGCCAGCACGGCCGTCGTGCGCCACTTTGTACCATCCGAGCCCGTCAGCATGCCCGAGGTCGCGACCGAGAGCACAAAGAGGTTCAGCAGGTGCGGTCCCAGCAGGCCTGGCACGGCGTAGTAGAGGTAGGAGCGCGGGTCCTCGGCGTTGCAAAAGGGGCAGTCGGCGAGGACGCTGGGGCCGTACTGGAGGTACAGCAGGCGGCTTTCGAGATTGACGAATTTGGCGCGGAGGGCACCGTCCGTGTCGGTCAGGGCATTGCCAGGGCGAAGCGCCGTGAGTCGTGTAAAGAGCACATCGGTGGGGATCTGGAGTCGTGATTGGGTACGGACAAAGAGGTTCTCGGGAGCGAACGGGGGTAGGGTGAGCACGAGACTGATGACCGTGGCGATGCCGAGCAGGAAGAGCGCGCGCTGAACCTTGGGTGGGATCGGCTTGATGCTAAGGCCCTGAGCTGCTGGGCCAGCTCGGAAGGCACGATAGTATCCTATGGCCTTGGGGAGTAGGATGGGTCCAAAGAACAAGAGGAGGGACTTGATACTGTGGCTTTGTCAGTATAGCTTCATTACTTTGAGATCATCAGAGTACTTACGTGCCCCAAGAAACCGCCATTTTTGTCGACTTCTATTCCAATGTTATCATTTTTGGGTTGTCAAAGAACAATTCTTAAAAAGAGCGAATCGCAAAAGTGGAAGACAGCTTGGCCACTACTATGTTGCGGCTCAGGAACGACAACGGCAAGGCTGACAGATGTCATTCTCGTTAAGCACGATTGGAAGGGGACCAACTGCCAGGGGTTGGCGCGGACGGTGGGGCGGGAGCTCAAAGGAGCTAAGTCGGAAGAGGCTAGGTCTAGAATGATTAGCTAAGTTGGACCCATACCTCACAGCCATATTTTTTTCCAGCTTTTTTGGAATTGTTTGATTCATTCTTTACTTCTACACCAACTTATCCATCCGCGCTCCTCAAGTCAGGCCTGGCAAGAAATGCCACGACTCCGTTAAATGACTTCCTTGCGATCATAACATGCGAGAACGTCCTCGGCCAACGTGTCTGCAGTTGAACAATCCTCTCTTGCAGGGCTTGTGAAAAACAGACCCAGATATTGCCCACAAACGGTAGGTCAAGATCGAGACGGATGGATATGAATCAGATTATGTGTTTATTGGCACTTTCGAAGCTTTACCGATCTTCTTCACAATGGTCGCTAGAGTCAAAAAGCATGCCTAGATCGATCCCAAGTACTCTGCCAAGAGTCATCTCAATCGTGTTACAGAGTTTTCCAGCTACGTGCAATGACAAACCCTGCGTCAAAAGATGAGAGACATTACAAAGCCCACATAGACTTTTCTCAATTGAAGGTACCCAACATGTAGACGTGTTGGTTGGCTACGTAGATAGCTATCACTGTAAAAACCCTGTTCATGAAGTCTTCTTGGTGTTTGCTGCAGTCTGTCTCTTCTCGCCTCCAGCGGGCATGGGCTGCTTCTCGCGCTTCTGCAACTTGGCGCCCAATATGAGTCCCAAGATGCTCATGATGGTATCGCTGATCAGCTTGATCACCACCGTACAGGCCATCTGCCACGAGACGATGCTGACGCTGCCCATCGGCGCACGTGGAAACGAGAGCACCCATTCGGCGTAGTAGGGGAACCAGCCCTTGGGCAACCAGAACATTGGTTGCTTAGCATACCAAAAGGGCAGGATGAATTTGAGGCCTCGCGTGAAGACCCAGCGCACTGCGCCCACGGAGCTGTCAAACTTGGCTTTTGTCGCATCGTGTGAGGATTCTAGTCATCGCTAATCAGCTCTGTGCTTTTCTCTTCTGCCATGCATACGTGTAGGAGCGCGTCCTTGCTCTCTCCCGTTTGGCGGCACTCACTCAGCTTTTCCAGCTGCTCCATCAACTTGTCATGCTGGCGTCTTAGCTTGGCCCATTTTGCGAACTCGTCCTGGCTGCTGGTGGCGTTAAGGTCGCGGCGGACCTTCATGTATTCAGTCTGCACATCTCTTCTCTTGCCGGCAGATTTGGAGGTCTCGGTCGGGAGCATAAGGTAGAGCGTCCATAGCTAGAGAATTTGATCACGTCTGGTCAGTCTAGAGCTCCTATGACGTGTATGGAAGGCTGCACGGAAGATGCGGTCGCTGTCTCGTACCAAATTGCTGATGGAAGCGGCGCCGATGGTGTTGACCAGGTGCACCGCGAGCTCCACGAGAAACACTACGAGAAGCAGCGTCGCCATCTTGAAGGGGTAGATGGTTGTGGGTGTTGTATGTTGCAAATGTTAGCTGTGTGAATCCAGTCGGGCGGCTCGCTCGTTGGTACTGGTGCCAGTGCGCGCCAGCAAGTCGTGGCCTGTCCAGTGTTGGGTCGGGGTGGGATGTGAGCAAAAAGATCGGAGAAAACATGGTTGCTTTCCCCGATGCTATTCTATCTACCCCGCCATCCCTCCCTCACTGACCTGCAGCCTTTTAGCCTCAACAGAGCCTCATTCAACTGACACCCAGCCTTTCCACCAGACTGCTGTCGATGGGAACGTCTTTCCAACCATTTGATATTAAGGCTGTGAAAAATCAATGATTCTTGGTTTGTACTTGAAGCATGCCTGTGGGTATGTGTACTGCAGCATCTTGATCACCTGATCGTTATCAACAATCACTGTCAATATGGGAATCAAAGAGCCTCATCTTCAAGCATTCGAATGATAGAGCTCATACAGACAAGGATCCTACGAAGCTGATCACTGCTCGGTTCCTCTCAACATGTCCCGCTCTCTCGATAAGGATGTCCTGGAAAACCTCAAAACCGAGGATCCAACCAAAGTTTACCAGGATATTGCGCGTGTGTTGACGTCTTTGCCAAACAACGGGGACCTGCTGGAGATTGAGCTCCTCGGAAAGGCGCATCCCTTGGAAGCAGGTGTCAATCATCTCCAAGATGAAAACGCCATTGCCATCCCAAAGCTGAGGTTGACTCAAGCCTTCTTTGTCGCGCATCGTGTCATACAGCAGCATCTCAGTTCCCAACCGAGGGCGCCAAACAGCGACACTCTTGCGGCTACGGCAGTAGCCTTGCTCATGGATCCAGAGCATCTCACGGCTGCTAATATTAGAAAGAGATTCGTGCTATCTCAATTGGAGGAAGCTGAGCAAGCCGAGACAGTTCTTCGACACGAGAAACAATTTCTTGATAGTTTACTCGCAGCTCGCCTTCACCGTCACACAAAATCGCCAACATTATGGAACCATAGACGCTGGCTTCTAGGTTGCTGCAGGACGAGCAACTGTACAATTGACTTGCGAGGAGACTTCAGTTCCGTCATCATGGTCGCGGCGGAGAGGCACCCTCGAAACTATTACGCATGGCACCATGCGAGATGGTTGACTGGCAGTGGCACATTTTCACTCGATGCGAGTTTGCTTTCAAGCATCATCGACGATGTAAAGGATTGGTGCTTCAGACACCACAATGACATTTCTGGCTGGACATTTCTCAGCTTTCTTCTGACGAAAATCGAGGATACGCAAACACAGATTCGGAAGCGTTCTACTATATTTTCTGAAACTCTTCGCCTTAGTGAGTCGTTTCGCTGGACGAACGAATCAGTGTGGGTGTTCTTGCGCACCATTGTGGCCAGGAATCACGTCAGCCCAGAGCTTTGCGATTCATTCTTTGAGCTCAATCGGAAGCTTTCGTTTCAGACTCTTGATAAGACTGCCAAGATGCCACTAGAAGCAGCTGTTCAATGGGTTGCCCAGCATCGACAGGTTGTTCAGTGAATGAATAATGAATAATGCATCAGCATACCCTATTCAATGATATTACTCGCTGCATTATTACAACAAGATCTGGCCAGCATCGACAGAATCGTTCGAGACCGCTGCTCGGTATATACGGCCGAGAAAATCTTCTACGTTGGTTACATCTCCACGTGTTTGACTTTGGCCGTCATCAGGATAGCCTTGTCCCTTGCATTAGGGTACCTGAGCGCTCATGTCGAGCAAACGGTGCCATGCGAACCAACAGGTCTCCCGTCTGTGGCTTAAGCAGCGGCAAACCAAAAAGTCCTTACTACCTGCTACTAAGCGGTGCCTGTTGTTAGTAGGGCGGCGGCCAAATCTGTCGTTCTGCAGCTGTACACCATACTGCTCTCATTATACATCATGTAAGGGAGATTTTCGACGCTGTGAACATCGTGCAACTTGAGCACTTTGATATCAATATGAGCTTTGTTGTTTCTGCTGCACTTGCATATTGATCAACGAGGCGCAGTCGGCATGTGGTCCGTGACCCGGGGAAATCAAGGGTATTAAACATCCAAGGGAACATGGTTTGGTGGAAAGCCAGGGAGTGCCAAGGCCAGCCGCAAAGGCAAGTTAACTACTGACCTGTCAATTGGAGCAATATCGAATTCCCAATCCGGCCATGGTCTCTCCATCCTGGAGCTTAACCCGGTGTGCTAATCTCGACCACCACGGATGAGTGCGTGTCCCTGAGCCTGGTGACAATGCCACATCCCATTGGTTTTGCACTCGACAAACGGGACAGTTTGTTGCCAAGCCAGTCGACCGAGATGTTTTGTCTCTGGATGATCGACCATACACAAAAGTGCCTCGAGTGCCCAGTATCTTGGTAGTATCCATAAAGCGTTATTGCGACTGGAGCACGATGACGACCAAGCAGCGCAAGTCAATCTTGAGCAGGTTCAATTGTGGAGGGATCTTCAGAAAAGGACCCCTCAACCCCCATGCTGGTGAATCCTAGGTCGGTGGTCGGCAATAAGATGGCGGCGGCACTACTCGAGCTACTGTGCACATCTCCAAGTTATCCTGGGCTCCCTGTAAAAGGCCGCACGATGTGCGCAGCCAATTGACCACCCCTAGCAGCTGGATAGGTTATGTCCCGTGAGATTGGCTGTCCAGATATGGAAGCCCCTGCTCTCTGCAGCAGGTCAGTGTGGTACTGTAGTAGTGGACGCAGTAGTGGTGGACGACCAGCAGCAATTGCAGCAATACTTGCGCAAGCAAGACTCGCAACGGTTTGCCACGCCGTGGTTGAAAGCGGCTAAGCATGCGCTGGACTTGCAAAATACTACATATTCATACACGCAGATGCAGACTAGAGGGAGAGGGGGATGTGAGGGGAAAGAGGGGAGTTCGGAGAGGGCCAAGAAGTGAATGGATATAGATGACGATAAGTCAGTCTCTGGTCGAAACAGTCAAACAGTCCGGTGGCTCGCTGCTTCCGTAGTCCTCATGCAAATCATGGTTCGAGATGCGCAATGGCTATGAATGGACCTGATGGATGGGACTCGACCTTTGTCGACACGTTTGTGAACTTGTGCTCGACAGCACTAGGCAACCTTAAAGCCGATGGGAAAGAAACAATTGCCCAATGAGAAAAGGCATCAGACATTTCCCAAGAGAGATCAAGATTTGGTCCTGACTTGCGGGCTATTCTTTGGGAACGGTCGCTATCAGAGCGCAGATCATTAGTCGGCCCCAAGGTAGCCGGCGGGTACTTGGTCTGAGTCCTGACCGGCGCCAAGCCAGCATGCAAGCCATCACGGCCTACTAGAGGGTTAGCGCTGCCTATCGCTCTCGTCCCATGGGCCATGCCATTTGACGGACAGGGGCACAACAGGGGGGTAGGTAAGCCAGGGTAGCAAGGGTAGCAGCAGCAGCAGCTCTTTTTGCTCTTTTTGGAGTTGGGGAAAAGCAATACACTGCTAGGCGAACGAAAGAGAATGCAGATTTCCTCTCCATCCCAACCCTCACCTGCCACACTTGATTGGAACCCCCGGCTGGGTTGCCGAACAGAAAAGGAATACGTAGGTCAAGCCTCACTAAAGAGCAAAAATCGAATCATATGAACGACTCTTGAAGTAGGGCGCGCCGAGCAAGCCGAGTGTTCCATACTGACTTGCGCGCATACCTGCTTGCGACTCAATCGAAATACATTGATTCATTCATTCAATCCATTCATTCTCCTGAACGAGCGGCGAAAATAGGTAATGAGCTTGACAAGGCCGGTCGCCCCAGGGGTTATGAGATATGGACGATCTAAGAAAGATCCGTCCTAGAGACGGCACCTCGGGCTGCGAGCAGCGCTGCTCTATCTTTCAGATTTCTGGTACCTTGCCTTAGTAATGAGCCTACCCAGTACTAGACGGGTACCTAGCAGACCTAGCCAGAGCCTAGACAAGACAATCTGTTCTACGGTAATTCTGCTGCTTTTGCTGTTATCTCTCCCTGTCTCTTGCTCCCTCAAATCCCCACCCAAAGCACCCCAGCCAAGGGCGGGCAAGCAATGTAATGTATTACGGTGTACCTACGCAGCTAAGGTTAAAGTAAACTTTGGACAAGAGGATCGAGTTACATACTACCACCTAACCTTACCTGCCTGTCCTCTGCTCTTCTGTCTCTCTCTCGCTCTTTTCCTATTTGACAAGAAGCACACAATTCTTCTCAGTCTTCATCCCCTCTTTCCGAATTTACTAGATTTGTCGCCTTCTTCTTGGTTTTTTGTAATAAAAGAGAGAAAGTCCAATCGTCAACGGGGAAGAGCCTCTGCAACTGGAATTTTTTCTGCATTGTCTCAATTCCTTCCAATTGTATTTTCCTCCGAGGCGTCACCTCTGTCTTGGACTCGGCACGAACTACCACCAATCATTTCCACCCCCGGTTTCCACCATAGACAAGCTGCATTCCTTGTGATTATATCCCGCCGGCAGCCTTTTTCCAACTCTCTTTTACTCTCTCTCAATTGACAGCTGTTCCCGGGTCTCTCTCTGGTTGCTGTGGTTGAGATTCCTTATTCTTCACTTTCCTTGGATCGACACTCTTCAATGTGGCACTCGCTTAATCCTCTAATACTCTAATGCCAGACCAGAGTCTGGTACTCCTGGACTGTGATATCACGACAATTCCTTGAGCAAAAGTGCACCTTTGCTATTAGCCGACGAAATATTTGCTTGGTCACTTGCAAAACAGAGCTACAACAAACAGACGCCGCCTGTAGCTTTTTTCTCAGCTACAGTGTTCCTGGATTCGCAGTACTAACAAGCTCCGACTCCAACTTCCGCGGGCTCCGTCACGACCACGGCCGGGCAACACGAAATTCGTAGCAGCTGCCTCGCGACGCTGCTGGGGGAGAAGGTTGGGTTGTTGAAAACGGACGACACAATATGCATCACGCCGCAATAATAAGTCAACTTGCGCTATGGACGACTGGAATTCAAGCTTTTCAAGCACCGTCATCATCCCAGCCGAGGACTCTGCATGACGTTGAAGATGTTGGAAAACGCGATCTTGTGGCCCCAATGGCCCGTGACGCCAGTGGGCCCTTGGGCTTCGTGACATTCAAAATGGCCACCAAAGGAGGAGCATCCAGCGTACGTACCCACCTGTACTACAGCACGGACACCCTTATCCGATCCCTGCTGTAGTGTACCCTGCCTGCCCAAGCGCTCTGCTGACGTTTAGCTGCGTAGGCCGACATGGTCTCCAAGAGAATCCCTCAGATTGCACAGAATCTAGCACGCAAGTACGGCTCGGAGCTGCCATCACGTACTACCCACGAAGATGCGACTCTGGTAGACAGGGAGAACACCTATACCGTGGCTACACCAGTGACACCATCTCAGAGCAATACGGCTGGGGTTTACCAAGATGGCACAGACTATTCATACTTCATCAAGGCGGAAATCGGTTCCGAGGCGACACCAATGTATATGCTTATTGACACGGGAGCCAGTACGACGTGGGTCATGAGCTCGGATTGCAAGTCTGACCCCTGCACGAGACACAACACCTATGGTTCAGAGGACTCCAAGACGCTTACGGATAGCGGCAAGTCCTTCTCGGTCGAGTATGGATCAGGCGAGGTCAGCGGTCATTATGTCGACGATACCATGAATGTGGCTGGTTTGAGTGTGCAGTACGAGTTTGGCCTTGCCAATGTCACGTCGTCTCAGTTCGCGTCCTTTCCGTTCGAGGGCATTCTGGGCCTGGCAAGGAACAGCGGCAACTTCAACGACGCCTTGAAGAAGGCCAAGGTTATTGATGCCAACATATTTGCCGTGTCCCTATCCAGGGCTGCGGACGGCACCAATGACGGCGAGATCAGTTTTGGTGCTCTCGATCCCTCCAAGTACACGGGCGATATCACCTACACCTCGACGACAGACGACACCAGCTGGTCCATTATCATGGACGATGTCACTGTGGGCGGAAAGTCTTCTGGCAACAGCGGAAAGACGGCCTACATTGACACGGGCACGACCTATGCCTTTGGACCCCCCGACGATGTGGCCGCTGTGTACAAGTTGATTCCTGATTCCAAGAGTGATGATGGTGTCACGTACACTTTCCCTTGCGATACGACGGCTCAGCTCGGTTACACATTTTCCGGCAAGTCGTTCACAGTCAGTGCCAAGGATTTCATTGGTGCATCTGGAGATGACAACATGTGCACTGGCAACCTCTTTGGCATGGAGGTTGTTGAGGGAGCTTGGCTCTTGGGAGACATGTTTCTCAAGAACGTTTACTCGGTCTTTGATATCGATGGCAAGCGTATAGGGTTTGCCTCCAGGCCAACCTCCACGGGCACGACCACTGCCCTGGCATCATCATCCACAGTGGTATCCACGGTCGTTACCGAGAATGGTGCGACCACGCTTACCACCATCACTACATCCAGCACGGCTACTGGGGTGCCTTCCTTGGGATTCACTGGTGGCCACGACGGATCGACTTCTGCTGCTGATGCCAGCACTACCACTGGGTCATCTGCTACGGCAACATCGACTTCTACTTCCTCGGGAGAGCAGTCCCAGGTTCACAGCCTATACGTCTCTATTTCATGCATTATCTCCGTCATAGCATTGGTCATTTGATTTCTATAGAGGGACTACAGTCATTACCATTTCTTATTGGTCTAGAAGGGGCGGCTGCCGAGTGGAACAAAACCGGCATACGCTCATAACACTCATTGCATCAAACCGTTCCATAGAGGAAAAAAGGAACACAAACGCACTCATTACACATGAGTTTGGCAAACACTCGAAAACTCGAGGTGTAAGAAAGGCAGATATCAAAGATTAATATCTTGCCAAATGTAGGATTAGTTGCGCACATGATACCCTTGGAGGATTTCAAAAACACAAAATGACCAGCCGAAGCTGGGACAGCACTGAAGGCTAGGGTATATAGCCATTGCAACTAGAACATGTAATTATAACCATTCTGATTCTACAAAGAAAATAAACCAATTAAAAATCACGAATACAGTCCACTTAGGATGAATGTTGTACCAATTGTCCTGTGAGTGCAGTATCGGGAATGAATTATCCACTCGGCTATCCTTGACATGCTTTAAGCTTTGAAGTACATGCGAATACATAAGTATAGATTTGCAATCAATTTATATCTAGAAAATCTTTTCTTTATCCAGCCCAATCATGGCATGTCTAAAGATTGCTCAAAATCTTTCATTGAATAACCTCTATGCTTGCTTGAAATCTCCGTCTCATTGAACAATATCACGAAACGCCCCAGACACCAAGGACATCCTTCCTGCTTCCCTCAACCAGTACGCCGGCGGCATGAGCAGCCTCGAGCTTCTTGACGCGCCTTACCAAGAGACCAACGCAGAGCGGGCCGATGATGGTGCACAGCACAATGGCCCAGGTAATGATGAGAAACATGTCCGATGACGACGACATGTCGCCACCAGACTCTTTGGAAGAATTCTGAAAGATGCCGTTGGCTTCGGCCACGGAAGAGATGAGGAACCCAATCTCGCCGCGCGCAATCATGGCGCAGGACATGATGCCGGCCGGATATAGGGATAGCGGCTTGCCCAGTGTCTTCTCGTTCTTGATCTTGTTCTCGATCGCCTCGAGACCCGTAGACAGTTGGGGGCGCTCCTGTTGGGGGGCAGCAGCCGGGGCCGTCGTTGTACTGGGGGTATTAGTATTGCTCTGTTGCTGCTGCTGCTGCTCCTCATTCCTTTGACCATTTTTCCCATGCCCGTCCCAGAAGACGTTTCGCAGCGGAATCCACCGGCGAACCAGGGCTCGCAGACCTGATACCGTGTTGGTCCAGAAACTAGAAAAATTGTCCTTGATGGGCGGGACTGGCAATCGAACCAGCCATAGACCGCAGACGGCTTTGCCAAGGAGCATGAGAATTGTGTAGATGATGCCGCGCCATACTACGCCGCCAGAGAACATTTTGCTAATGGGGATTGAGAAACCGATGGAAGCCTGTAAACATTTATACCGTCAGCAAAAGTTTGCTTGTGTGGACGTATGTGTAGACGACGAAATTTATGAGAGGCAAACGTACAAAAAAGAATGGCTTCAAGATACGCTCGATCGATGGTTGGTAGTAGTGTTCGTACATGTCCAAGGACGAAGTGCGGCCGAATGCTGACTTTGCTTGGACTTCTGCCCGCCTCTCCGGGCGAACTTGTCCGACGCCGTCTTCCTCGACTCGTTCAGGTGTCGGCCCCGATGCTGTCTCCTCCGAGCTTGCCTGCGGTACAAGCGATGATGGTTCAAGTCCATTGGCCGCAGCGATCCTCTCGAGCGCCTGGGCGTCCCACCAGGCCCCGATAATCCCGGCGAGGTAGGCCGCCAGGAGGACGGAGGCGCCCGCATAGCTCGCGGCGACGACGAGGACCAAGAGCAGGGCCGTCTGGACGACAATAACGGTCTGCTTGGTCCGGGACAGCCTGGCCGCGCGGGAAGACTTGAAATTGGGTGTCTGCTCGCCCCCTACACACACCTTGTCCAACAGCGTCATGAGCGGCGCCAGCGCCAGGCGGCACGCGAGTGGGACCAAGACGGCGAAAGCGAGCGAGACGAGGACGGGACGGAGCACGGTAGCGGGTGCAATGCTTGCTGCTTGGCCGCCTTCTTCTCCCGCCGCAGAGCCGAGGCTCGAGATGATTTGCACCATGACCAGGCCGACCACGTCGTCCATCATGGCGGCGGTGCTGAGAGCGCTGCCGAGCCGCGTCGACGCCAGGCCGCTGGTGCTCAGCACGGTGAATGTGGTGCCCAGGCTGGTCGAGCACAGGGCCGCTCCCGCTGCGAAACACTGGAGCCGGGACGCGCCGGTCAGGGGGCCAAGAACAAATGACAAGGCCATGGGCGCCGCGACGCCCGTTAATGCCACGCCGACGGACAGCGCCAGGTTGGCCGTCATGGTTGCGAGGGACGTTGAGAGGCCGCCTTTTCAAGAATTGGGAAATACCATGTCAGCAATTTGTTACATCTGAACATCCGAGGGCGCGTGTGAGACACGTTACACGAAGAGAAATAGACGAAAAACATACCTTCAAAGACAATCATGATCAATCCCAGATATCCCAGCTGCACAATGGCGTCCTCGAGGGAAGACGAAAGCCATTTCCCACCCGGTGTGCCCCAGGCGATGCCAACGAGGACTTGTCCAACGAGTCCGCAGTATAGCGTCCTGTCGAGCATAGAGTTGACAACGTTGAGTACCAGGAGCAGCGAGGAGAGAATGAGTATATCCTCGATCCCCGGCTCGTGGTATGGCAGCGAGGCGGCCGCCATGTTTCTTCTTTCTGTCTTTGCGCTGTATTTCTTCCCCTCGACTAGATTGTTTGGTCAGATGTTTTTCTGCGTACTCAGAAATCCAAGGGTTTGGGCAGAGACTTGCTGATTTGATTGGCGATGTAAGAAATCACTCCACAAGGTTCCAATGGTAATTTAGAGAGTTGGTGATGTGAGATATAAAGTTGTTTTCACAAGTCTAGTATACAAAGAGGCAACCATAATCTAGTGTGGAGACAGGCTAACAATTAATCGGGTCGCTTGGCGAGACGTCATCCGCGATGCTCAATACCCGTCGTGATATTGAGAACTCAGATCGTGTATCATGTGTGAGAATGAGATTACTAGGTCTTGCAAACCCGCGATACAGACGTTGTTCTTACTTCACAAAGGAAATTGGGCCGGAGACGAAGATTCTACGCTGAAGAGATCTAGTTGAAAGGTAAATTGGTCAATCATAAGTCTTTCTTATAAACATGAATTCCAGCGCTTTGCAATGCTATGAGAGTAATAAGGCTGAATGCACGGAAGCATCTAATGACTTTGTTCCTACTCGGCTTCCAGTCCTTTTGGCCATAGTAGCTCTCGTTTCCATAGACCCTTGATCATGCGCAAAAAGACAAGCACCCAAACCATGATCAAGAGGGCTGCCATGACGCACCCAAAGATCTGTAAGCCCTTATTGCTTAGTGCTTTCCCCATTGCTAATGTTGCCGTGACCAGGGCAGTATTGGGAAAGACAAAACTCCACCATGTCATTTGGAACGGCATCTTATGCTCGCGACGAAGGTATTTGTGCAGCGAGCCCACAGAAACCAGGAAAAACCAGAGACTCAAACCCCATAGCCAGAGCCCTAGCATGATGGAAAAGAAGTGCGCGCTGTAGATGGCGTGCTCCCGACCAGGAAAGTCTGACGGTATAATTTGCTCGGACTGAGTTCCCAACGCGACAATTCCAGCACACGTGAATCCACTTGGTCCTATCGAAATGAAAACACCGGGTCTTTGCATATCGCGTGGTAGTTTCTGGGTCATGAGACGATATAGGAATGCCGCGCAAACCACTGTATCCCCTTGTCAGCGAGAGCTCCTTCAAATATGACACTCCAATGTCTTTTCAGCCTCTCTCGCAGCCAACACTTACTGAAACTGATAAGAAAGCCAGTGCCTTGAACTGTGATTGCACAAAATGCCAGAGCTGTAAAGTTCACCAAGACGTCGGCCTCTGAATTGATGACAGCTTTGATGAGATTGGTCGCAAATGGGGCTGCCAGTAACAATGGATATGCAGGAAACACCCAGACTGGGGTCATTGTGTGAATTGGGAATATTCTGCAGAGAGAGGGTCAGTAACAATAAACAAGACGAGTTGGCAAATTTCCTTACTGAGTCGACCATAGCGTCAAGTACATTGCGGCACTAGTTGTAAAACTGGTGGCTGCGTAGATCCAAAAGAGCAGTTGGACGACCCGTTGAAGCCACAGACCAGTATATGGTACTCCATATTCACAAATATTAATCAAAATCATGGCAGATCTTGGCGAGATTAGCGCAATTCAAAACGGCATCGCGGCGCCTGTACATACGAAACAATCTGGTCATCATTAGTTCAAGTTGCTACAATGACTGATAATGAATAGAAACTCACCACGGCAGGAATGAAGAGTGATTCAGTCTGGTCGTTAAAGGAATGCATGAAGCTACCGGGAACCATGCGAAACCTCAGTGTTATGCAGATGCAGTTGACGAGAAAAAGGGCTATATTGATTAGGAAGAATACCAGTCCGACGTAGTATAGCCAGTCGGACCTGAACGGGACTGCAGAAATGACTGGGTCAGCATGTACGTGATCATGATTATGTAATTATAAGAGGTGCAATCGCCTACTGGTATGAAGGACATTGGCAACACCACCAGTGGCCTACAAGAGTCCCTATCAGAACAAGTACGACCCGAGCAAGACGGGCAAGAAGAGGCTAACCATGTTCATGGTGAAAAAGGTCCATTGGTAACAACATATCCGATCCTTGATGCCAACTTTGCCGCCAAATGTGGGTTTCCTGGCGTTGGAAATCATGCGGGCCAAACTCTCTGCATTTGGCTGGTGCTGGCGATTCGCAAATGCTCGCTTTTCGTGAGCCGATGCAAAGGCACCGGGTGTATCGTGAATGTCGAAATGTTCTTCCCGCGGCGTCACGTATCCATTGGCAATGATTCCTGGGTCGGGCACCATGAGTCCGGACATGACGACGACCAAAAATCCTCCGGTGAGCGGCCTAGGACCTTGGATAGTATGTACAAACCGATCAAGACGATTGGCTCCACATGCCCCAGAGCAGAATGGATGTTGACCAGAGTCGTCACAAATACCACCAGCTGAATGACAATTGAGCCGACGTTGACGATGGGCATGATTGCTTACAACAAACACGGCTTGGCGAAATTGGGAAGGGAAAAAAAAAAAAAGGCAGTAGAAATAGTAGTCGAGGCAAAACAGGCCCAAGCCTTGATTAGTGCTGTACGTGGGGTGCGGATGTCTTGCTAAGGGGCGCGCCGCGAAAAGTCGCGGGCTTGGATTGCCGAGAAATCCACGAGACGGGGTGACAAGAGATGGAGTCTGCTCGGGTCTGCTGCTGGTTTGCGCTGAAAGCGAGTAAGTGGGCCGGAAGGGATCGACACAAGTTGCTTCGACTTTTTCAAGGCACGTACACACCAGACACACACGTCAAAAGCGCTGACCAGAGTTGATGGGGGTGGTTCGGCTGGCTGGCTGGTTGGCTGAGCTTAGGTGATTTTGGAGATGTGACGGTCACCCATGTGGCAACTGCTCAGGTGTCTGGTGTGTAATAGGTATTGGCGCGCGGTTTGCAGTGCGAAACGAACGTGACAATAGTCCTGTTTCCTTCAGTCCAAAATAATTGCTACAATGCCGGGCCTGATGCTGTTTGCGCGCAATGAACAAAGGCAGGTCAATGGGTTTCAATATTGCTTGGTCGGTCGTGGTCAATGAGGCAAAGCTGCAAAAGTTGTTACATGTAATACTGTAGCAAGTACGGGATAAGCTTGGGTTGCTTGGGTTGTTTCTTTATCCTTTATCGGACCCCGCGTCCAAGTTGGTTCCCTTGATGCTGTCATACCTGCCCTTGTTGAGGCAGGCATGGATGGGGCTACCCGACATGACCAAAGCCGACTTGCCGTTCTTAGCGCAGTGAAATAGGCCGTATTCCGTACATGTCCTTTCTATATGGGTACCTAGTTATTCGATTTCAGACCCGACAACATGGTAAGACAATTATGACTTGTATCTTAGCTTGATACTTTGTTTTGCGCAATGTGAGCTCAATTGCATTCATTGCGCTGTTCCAACACTTTAGTAACCAAACATAATGGCAATTTGACGTCTTTGTGATGAGTAAATGAATATTGGCAACCACGTACATGTTAGTGGCTCCCGGTCAAGCCTGTGCCTGATCATCAACGCAGACTGGACTCAGCGTGGGGCTGTTGTTAGGCATTCGCTCGAAATTTGTCTGGGGGTGGAACTCAGTGCTGTGCTCTCCGCGCGTATCGCAGCAAGGAAAACCAGCTTTCATGTCTAGGCACGGAAAATGCTTTTCCTGGTATTGTGCTCTTAGCCGGTCTCTGTTACATCCCCATCTCATATACGCATTTGGCAGACAAACCAAAGTCACAAATATCATCTACTTCGTACAATTGACCGATTGGCTTGAAGTATCTCGACTACGTATTTGCGTACTGCGCTGTGCATTGAATTGAATCAATTCGATGGCCTAGGTGTAGCGCCTCAACATCGGCATTTTTATTACCAAAACCCCCGACAATTGGAGAGGACCCCGAGAATAACAATACCCGCGGCTTTAGCCTTTGCGGACTGAGACGTGTTATTGAGCCTTTAATGGCTCGGCCAAGCGCAAGCTCTCGCAATAACCTCACAACTCGACCAACCCTCCCACGGGTTCCTCTGCCAATACCGTGCTGACGCCCACAATGCCCCTCCATCCTCGCCCTGGAGGCAGCTGGTCACTCAGGGACACATATGGTGAGCGCCCGCTGGACGTGAACATGACCACTGAACCCCCCAACAACTAAACATGCCGGCCATCAGGTTTCATCGCGACATACGTACAGGCTCAAGCACCATCGCATGCCCAACAGAATACCATAATACATACCTCACGATCCAGGCTGTCCCACGTCCCAACTACAGCAAGGTCAATCTCGACCCATTCCCGGGCAGCTAGCTCTCTCTTGTCTGCGAGCAACACCGAACAGAGAAATGGCAGCTCACCAGTAACTGCTCCCCACACCAGTCACCGTGACTTTCACAACTACTTTGTCACGCATCTGCCGTCTTCTTCACTGCATCCCGACTCGAGAAGCGCTCCTGGTTTACACCACAAACTCCCAAGAGATGCTGCCGCCCCTCATGTGCCCGGACCAGGCTCTGCGGTCGCCGTGGCACCACCACACATACCCACCACCCGCGAGCTGACCGTTGTGCGAATCCCGTTGCGTAGTGCCAAACACCATTTTGGTGCAGCAGAGTCTCGGGGGCAGCGGCCATACAATGAGGACACAAATCAGGCTGGGACGATTGATATGCCGGCATTTGCGAAACGGGCACCCATCAGCTTGGTCAGGAGCAAAATGAAGAAGAGTGGTGAGGGTACCTCGGCAGACAGTGCCTTTGGCGATCCTCAAATCTTCTATTTTGCCGTCTTTGATGGTCATGGCGGAAACCAGTGCAGCGATTTCTTAAAGGCAGAGCTCCATGGCTATATTGAGGAGGCGGCCACCGAGTTCGAGCTCAAGAGCAGTCTGAAGGCACACAGAACTCCCGGCCCGGCAGGAGCGCCAAAGCAGGTTCTTCCTACTCCAATCTTGGCAGATAGCGAGGCTGGCGGCGAGAGAGGTCTTGATAAAATAGAGATGAAGGATGCATCGCAAGTCAAGCACAAGGTTGAGATTCCCATCACCAAGAATGGCGAAATTGAGGAAGTCGAAAAGGCTGGGTCGATTGACGGCTCCAAGCCCAAGCCCGTCCCTGCCAATCAGTCAAAGGCTCTCCGACTACAAAAAGAGCTTCTCCAGGAATACAAAGAGTTGGTGGGTGGCTATTTTCGTCGCTGTAGTCCAGAGCATTTCAGCCTGCAACATGACCCAGAGTCACCCGAGCCACCTGTCACGATTGAATCTGTCTTGACTTACGCCTTCCTGCGGGCTGATCTGGACTTCATTTCTGCGCAAGCCCGCAAGCCGGATCCCGACGACCCATATGTATCGGATACTGCTCTTAACAAGGATGATGTTTTGGGGTCGCCGAGTCATATGCCACCCTCTGGGCACGGCATTGGAGGCAAGTCACGCTTCAAAGGTGGTTCGACTGCTTCGGTAGCCATGATATCGACACCTACACCCGCCCCCTTCTGGCATCCTGCTGCGTCTAGTACGTTGTTGGTCGGCCATGTGGGCGATACCCGCATATTGCTCTGTGAGACGGCTACTGGGCTGGCAAAGCCCTTGACGAGTGATCATCACCCCAACTCGCCCATTGAGTCACACCGGCTCCGACGTTTTGCTGCTTCATTTGTCACGGACTCATTTGGCGAGGAGCGCATCCAGGGCCTTGCAAATTCTCGAGCCTTTGGTGACATTGCATCCAAGCGACTCGGCGTTTCTGCTGAGCCTGAGATCACCAGAGCTGAACTGGGACCGGCGCAATACAGTTTTCTAGTCTTGATGTCAGACGGCGTTTCAGGCACTCTGAGTGACCAGGAGATTGTGGACGTTGTCAAGGAAGCAAAGACTCCTGAGCAAGGTGCCAGAGATGTCGTGAGCTACTCTACCGAAGTTACAGTTGATGGAGACAACAGTACGTGTTTAGTTGTGAGGCTCGGCGGATGGGAGAGAAGAAGTGAGGGAGGGACCGGCAGTCTCGGTACAAAGGAAATTAGAGACTACAGACGGCAGGAAGCTTTAGATCCTAGACGAGGTCGTCGGTAGCGGAGAGAGACCATAGGAACTTACCAGGGCTCGGAATTGGAAAATAGGGTCAGTATACCTACCATGCATGTCATGCATGGCTTATTAAGCGTTGAAAGCATTATAACCTTGGGCTTGCATATACTACCAAAAAATTATGTATCATCAGACAGCATTGCAGTCATTTCCTTTGATGTTTTCCAATTGGATGGATGCGCCAATTAGCTAATCACTGCAAGGGACCTAGTCGCTCACGGTCAAGTGCGATACTATATTGGTACTGCATGGGTTATAATCCTTCATTGAGGCTGATTGTCAGCTGACAAGGTCCTCGATTCAAGTATCCATCACCAAAAAGCGGAACTCGTCCAGACATTTACCTCACCTTTGTGAGCTGAACTACTCATTCAGAAGGCTGATTAACCACTTGTCTTTCAACCACCCAAAATGATTTGTCATTTTTGTCGCAAAGCGATTTTTGAGTCGCAATTGAATGTCCTTCGAGGAGCTCATCACCAGCGACTCGTTGATTTTGAGCAATCCGCGTCAGAAGGGTGCGTGTTTTGTACTCGACTGTTGGAGAACATCAAGAGCCAGCGGTCCGATCTAGAGGAGAAATGGCTTGGCAAATTGAATTCTGGAGAATGTGTATATAGATGGGGTTTTCGGCAAATGGCCAGGACGAGCGAGAGCCAGGAGTGCATCATCATCAACTTTCGTTCAACGCCTCTCGGTGCGGATCAAGAAGCAACGTACCTCCCTGACGAAATATTTTATCTACTTCCAGAGCAAGGTAAAGCGAGGCGCTTCCCTGCTAGTCATGGGTTCATGAATGCGTGATTAACGTCTCGATAGAAACATCGCCACTGCCCCTGCCTGAGCAGATGGGCAAGTCGACCGAGTCCCATCAGTCTCTGGGTCAGATCAAGCAGTGGATCACGACTTGCATCGCCGGCCACCCAGATTGTGAACGAAAAGGGGCAAGCACAAAAGTACTACCCACGCGCTTGCTCGATTTAGGCTCGGAAACCTCGGCGTGGCCTCCCAAGAATATTCCTGTAATTGCCTCCAAGACCTTGAGAGATGCAAATGACTCTAAGAGGCGTTATGTCACGCTCAGTCATTGCTGGGGCCCGAGTCCGAGCTTTGCACAGCTCAACCAGGACAACCTGGAGGAGTGGATGACGACGGGCATTCCGTGGGCCGAGTGCTGCAGCAACAAAAACTTTGAGGAAGCTCTGCATGTCGCACGAAACCTCGGGGTCAGATACATCTGGATCGACTCTCTGTGCATCATCCAGCACAATGAAGAGGACTGGAAGGGAGAGGCCCCCATGATGCGCGACATATACCGCAATTCCTTTTGCAACATTGCGGCCTCGGACTCAGCGGACGGGTACGGAGGCCTGTTCCGCGCGCGAGACGGCGCAGACGTCGCGGCGCCAGTCTACAGCGGCCGAGTCGGCACATCGATACCCTTGCTGGCCGGGCGGACCTGGAGGATCGTCTCGGGAAGCATGTGGAAGCGCGAGCTGCTGGGCCAGCCCCTGTACAAGCGCGGCTGGGTGTTCCAGGAGCGGATGCTGGCGCCGCGGATCTTACACTTTTGCCGGAGCCAGGTATTTTGGGACTGCGCGACCGCGAGCGCGTGCGAGACGTTTCCGGAAGGGCTACCGGCCCAGCTCGACGGCTCCGCGCGCATCGACCGGCGCTGGCGGGCGTGGCTCGGAGCGCCGACCCCGGAGGCCCGGGGCAATATGAACGTGGACACGTTTTGGTCCGCGGCCGTCTCGGCGTACACGGGCAACGACTTGACGTTCCACAAGGACAAGCTGAGCGCGGTGCAGGGCGTGGGTAATATCGTTGCCGAGGCCATGCACGAGGCCTGGGGGGACTGGCACGCCGGTCTCTGGTCCACGCGTCTTGAGAACCAGCTGGCCTGGACGGTCGTCGATCCGGCCGAGGCGTCGCGGCCCGTGTCGCAGGCGGGAGAGGTGTTGAAGTTCCCGAGCTGGTCGTGGACATCGATTCAGGGGCAAGTTAGAACGGCACAGCTTTGGGCACCCCTGACCATATATTCTGTCGAGAACCATACCGGAGAGGGCGTGGCGTTTACAAGTATGGTGGAAAACGCCAAGGGCGATCTTGCTTCTCGCGACGTTTTGTCACTACGCTGCCATGTCGGCCACGGCGTGTTAAAGCAGCAACAAAAACATGATCGGTTAATCCTCGAGGTCGGCGGCGCCAGCAATGATGACGACAGTTACATCCAAGTATTTCCCGACACCCTCATACAGATGGACACGAAATTGCAGTTTCTGATCCTCTTTGTATCTAGAGAGCCTGCAAAGCTACGCACGGCAGATGGATATGAGATCTTGCGGATCATTGACGAGGACGACCCGGAAACAGAGTTTACTTATTCTGGGCTTGGCCTTTTGATCGAACCAGTCGCGTCGAAACCTGGGTATTATGTGCGGCTTGGAGTCATCAAGTTCTCGGAACTCAATGAGCAGGACTGGCGACAGGTCCGAGGGGCTTGCAATGAGCCGAGCGATGGCAAGGGCTGTGATGGGTTTACTTCGAGCTCAGCGAGTGCAAGTTCAATTTGGTTGATGTAACAAACAGTGTTTTGATATAGCGGATTCGAAAATAAAGAAATTGAATCAACATCGGTTTACATATTTGAAGAAATGTGTAATCAAACTGAATCAAAGCATCTCGTTTTCACTCGAAATATGTATCACTACTCAATCATGCTACAGTGCATGATAGATTTCAGATAAATCACCAGCGCAAAACGTAGAATTTGTCCCATCATAGAGAGAAGAGAAGAGAGCATGAAAAGAAACTTTTTTGTATAAGATCTAAAGATTTATATCCTCTCTTGTATGCTAATGCTATGCTAAAAAAACACTATGAAACACTATAAAACACTTTAAAGTTTGTATATGCACGCCAAGCGCCTAATAACGCCTTGCCCTATACGATGCGAACTATAAAAAATCAAACAACTATTTGGCTGAGCAGCCCAACTTGGTGTTTCCCTGCTTGGGTACACAGAATCCACGAGCAACCTGCTTGCCCGTGATTCCGTCCGTCTTGGGCTTGAGCAGACTCTTGGTCTCCGGGCTCTCGTGAAAGTTCTTTTGGTTGCACACGGGGGCATCGCTTCCGCAGTTGCCCTGTCCGACATTGCACACCTTGACGCAGGCGTGAGTGGTGGAGGACGTCTGACCATTGGAACATTTGATCTGGATGGGTTGACAGGTTGTTACTCCCGCTGTGCACTCGGTAGGGTTGCTGGGGGTACAGGGGACGACGGGGGCTGAGCGCTTGGCCTTAACCTGGCCGTCCACCAAGATGTTGGCGTCGTCGGAGGAGTCGTCGGCTGTAGGATCTGCGTCAAAGAGGTACCCGACTGTAGGTATATCCACCGTGATGGCCGTGGTCTGCGGGGGAGGCTTGGGAATCATGGCTGAACCGTCGGCGCTCGTGGCTGTGTAGCCGGTCGAGTCCTTGACGCAGCGAGAGGTGTCTTGCCAGGCGGCCGTCGCAACATCACGCCACAGAGCCGTCATGTTGAGGACATTGTCCAAGGTAAAGAAGAGTCTGCAGTCGGCGGCAATGTATTCAAACTGCAGCGGTGGACCAATGGGATCCGTAGCGGTGCGCACCTGGTCGCGAAGGTTGAATCCCGCCTCAGTGATATACATGCCCGTGTCGGTGCGATTGGGCAACGAAGCCGCGGCAACATCATCAAAGGTAATGGCGCTGATAAAGTCATCGTCGAGAAGAAAGGTGTCGTAGGCACGAGCACCCCTGCTGCCGCTGACTGACTGCATGGGACCAGTCTGCGGTCGACCACCGACCACGACGGTGCGGGCATTGCCTTGGTGAGTCATCATTTCGACAAAGAGACTGCAGGTGGAAGAGCACTGGCCATCGGTGAGGATGACAACATCTTGTGCCTTCCAGTACCCAGGGCCGGAAGGCTCTTGGCCCGGGATATATGCGGGTGAGTAGAAACCGTCAAAGGCAGAATTGTCAAAGTTCAGATTGGCAAGGTCATATTGCTCGACCAACGAAAATTGGTCACCGTTTTCTGCAAGAGGTCCATAGTACTCTGCCCACGAGGAAAAGTTCTTGCCCGTGGCGGCGTTGATCCGATCGACGACGACCCACTCGTCGGCAGCCATGAATGAGATCAAGTCCTCAGGGTCGTCAGCTCCGGCCACAAGGTCGGCCCAGTAACTCGTCGTGACACTGCCGAGAGCATTGGCCAGCTCGTGGCTGCGACGTCTGCTTCCGGCAAAGGGCTCAACGCCGGGAAAGATGGACCGGAAGGTCGAAAAGGCCAACAGAGGCTGGCCTCCCTGGTTGCCCTGAAGATCGATAATTAACCGGGTCAGGTTCTTGTCTTGAGCTTGGGTCAGAGCATTGCCGACAGCCGAGCTGAAGTTCTGGATTGCGAATCCGGCCTCATCAAAGGAAGGCATGCTGAGAACCGCCGTGGAGATATCATCCAGGAAGTAGGCAGTGAACCAACCCGAGCTCTCGAGCTCGTCTTGAAGAACATCCGCCTTTGGGTATTCGCCCCCAGTGATATTGTCCCATCCGTTCTCAAAGCTGCGGGCAACAACAATGGAAGTGTCCTCGGAGTCGTCGCTGGCGGTGTAGTTCCACATGGGTGGTAGCGGGACCTCATCGATAGAGGGAGGTACGAAACCGAGAACAAAGTAGTTGAAGTAGTCGCCACCCGTGGTCAGGGGACCCGTGAACTCGGTATTGGTGTAGATGGCTACCCAGGGCGTCGGCAGGGTGGTACCGTTGGCAAAGGTAAAGTTGAGCCAGTGACCCTCGTAGAATGTCGCAGCTCCGGAGAAGGTTGTGTATTGGCTAAGAACCGTCCAAACCGGACTGTACATGAGCTGGTTCCAGTCGGCGTGCGGCTCGACCATTCCCACCGAGTTCAGAGCACCGAATCGCGTCAAAAATTCGACAACGTCGACTCCGTTGAGGTGGGTGACGGGTGAGATCTCAACACCGGTCTGTTGCCGTTCGTATACATCATCTGGAGAAGAACGAGCATGAGTAGCATGAATGAGCAATTGACGAGGTGGCATCCTTACCAAAGATGTAAATTTCAGGCGTGCTTGATCCATCCTTGGAAGCAGTGACTAGGTCGTAGATACTGGCGAAAGAGAAGGATGACATGATGCCAGCAGACAGGCTTACATGGGCGTCGTGAGTCGAGTATACCAACTTGAGCAAATCTGCCTCAAAGGCATACCTGTGTCCTGTTAGTATTTGTCTGGAGGGATAGTCAGGCAAAGAATGTTGCATCTGCTTACTGATTCTTGTAAACGCCGGTAGTCGCATTGATTTTAATCTTTTCCAGTTCGCCCTCAAAGTCCACAGCAGGTTGTTGATAACCCTCGGGCGGGGTCTTAAGATATGACAGAGTGCTCTGGAATTGAATTGTCGTGTTGTAGTAGTCGATGAAGCGGACGGCCACGGCCTGGTTGAAGGGGACACTCGTCAAGCATGCAAATGCATCCGAAGCATAGAAGAAGAGGTTTCCTAGATAAGTGATCAGTATTTTGTCGAGCTTGTCTTAATGCATGAGCATGAGGAATTACCTTCGTTAACCAAGTCGATAATATCACCACAAATGGTAGGATTGTTTGTACTTTCCGACGCCACTTGTCTTGCCACCCGACGAGGAGCTGGCGAAGAAGAACATAGTCCCACGAGGGGCAGAATTAACGAGAAGAGCTGAAGGCGCACCATGATTGCGTTGTTGTCGTCGTCAATGTCGAGGCTTGAATGGAAATACCTCTCACAGTCACGATGGTTGCCAGTATTGTTTGGATTGATTATCAAATTTTCCTTCCATGCACGAGATGATATACTTCATATACTATTTCACTTTGATACTAGACTTAAGCCTCAAAACAACTTTTGGTTAAGAGGAATGCAATCCTAGTCCACGTGCTGTGCATTTTACAACGTTGTGCATAAGCACTACTGTGCAGCCTGGAAGTTAAGCTTATGAGCTGAGCCACCTACCCTGGACGGGATCCATAATCTCTGGACCGCGATTGGTGCTTTGCCTCCTTTGCCCAGGGTCGTTGATTAAAGACTGCTTATTCACCCTGGAAAGTCCTAGCCTAAGCCTCCTACTGCATCCTTTATACCAGGTCAATCACCCAAATATAGGAGCGGCCGCTACAAAAAACACATGGTTCTTTTGAGCGGAGAGGGGAATTCTTCAATAGTCTCAAGCCACGACCCACGGCCCGATTTGGTCATTCCGCCCCCAATATGGAAAATTGCTGCAGAACAACAAATATCGTGGAGTCCTATATTCTAGGCAACGCATTGTGAAGAGCGGGTTCTTGACCAAAAAAGACTTCAAATGGGGCATCGGGAACCGACCAGTCTAAGCGAAGGCACACAGACAGAGAAACAAACAAACAGACCAACAAACAGACAGGGAGAACATACGATACACCGACTAGAACATGATGCAGAGTGGTCCCAACATCAGTCAACAATATGAGGTCGGCCCAGACATTTCGGAACAGTTGTTTGACAACATCCTCAAGGGGGAAGTACTTCGAGCGTGGAAGCTCAAGGAAAATTCATGGCCATTATACATAGTCGGAGGGCCAGGTTCCGGCAAGGTGCGACCGATTCCTTCCGAAAATTTGTAATGTTAGATGATGCTGAGATTTGCACAAAATGAGACAGTCGACGCTGGTCTCGACGGTAGCTCAGGAACTGAGAGACTGCGACAGTTCTCGGCTGAATGCCGTGGTGACGGTGTTTGTGCGCGAGCAGATGCAGTGGAACGACAATACACGGTCCTTGATCCTGCTAAATATTCTGCATCAACTTGCTGAGCAATCTACTACATTGAGTAATGTCGACGGAGTGACTCGACAAAGTCAAAGTGTCACACGTGATGCTAACCTGGATTCTGAAGCCTTGCATGTCCGTGCCATCAAAGAGCATCTTCAGAAGTTCAATGGTGCTTTCCTCATCTTTGATGGCATTGACCGATGTGGTTTCGTCCCGGGGGAAGATGATGATAATATCTGGAAACAATTCCAGGACCTCGGATTCAAAGTGATGATGACTTCAAGGTCACTTGCCTGTGACGATGAAGAGTTCTACGACAAGACTTCATGTGATGCATGCAATAGAGAACCACTGGGAGTGTATTGGAGATGTGAGAGTGGCAAACACCAGACCGTCGATGACGACTGTGCAGACAACGATGATGCAGACGACGATGACGACGACGACTGCGAAAAAGAAGCAAGCGATTGTGGAAATGATCTAGATTACGAAGATGACCTTGACGAAGAGGTAGGGACATATATACTATGTCCAGAATGCCACAAGTCAAACGACATTTGTCCAGAGCCCGCATGGTAAGCCCAAAATACCACCAAAGCACCACTCCTCTTCAGATATTCCCTATGGCAACTTGTCGCCAGAGTGCACTTTTATCCTCAATTCCTGCTAATGCATTGCTCAGCCAAGCCAGCAACTCCTACATCCAGCCATACACGCGCAGACGCATCGACATGGACGAAGCTGTCGCCGGCACGCTCTCCAACTTCGTGGCCCGGGAACTCGAGACCGAGCACGGAAACCTGGGCCTCGACAGCAGCGCCACGGACCTCCCGCCCCTATCGCAATTCGGCTTGGCCCTGCTCAACTCGCGGCGCTCGCATCCGGCGCCTTGGCTCCGGAACCACATTGCAGGTCTGGCCGATCGCAACGTCGCCCTGGCGCGCCTCCGCGTCGATATCGTGCACGAGAACATGGAGGTCATCCAAGAGGCAGAGGCGCTTCCGGGAGGCTTGCCCCATGCGCTGACTGTCTTGTTCGATGCCGAAATTCAAGGTATACTGGCGCAGAGTAGCCAAATAGATGCGGATCTGGGTATCAAGACGCTTGCTATCTGGGCTGCGGGAGCCGACACGGAGCAGTATCTGCTGGGTCAACTAGAGGAAGTTGGCGGCGTGGGGGAGAGCGCCTGTACTATCGAGAGGGTGCTACACGCCACTCGAGGTTTGCTCATGATTGCAAAGTTGGAGGCTCGGCCAGTTCTGCCATATAGTTATACCTTTGCAACATATGTGACGGGCGGGTATTGCAGCGTGGTTGATGATATGAGAGCCGAGTTGGGTCTTGCCAAATCGAACGAAGTAGTGGATGTGGTAGAAGTGGACGAGGTAGACTAACACTCGGCATGATACTTTCAAACATCGTTTAGACACGCGGCTTGCTCCAACAGTTGGTGGTAGTCCTTGTGCCTCTGGCTTCTCGATGATTTCAATCCCAACGGCAGTCGTACAGTTGGCTGCTGCACACCTTTTTCTTCTGCTCATTAAGTGTATCCAAACTTTGAAATATTGATATTGACATGATATGGAATGAATATGATCTCCGCCTTCTTTCCATCTTTGTCATGTGTTGCTATGCCATGATCGAAAAAAACAGCAGATAAATAATGCTATAATGAGTCACCCGGTTCGGATAAAGTACGCCGTCATAATGCTTTGACCTGATATCATAACACACTTCCCATTGTTTAGGCGCAAGTCGGGGTATCTCATAAGTCGTCAGCCGTGCTTCCATGTACAAATTGATCTTGTATATAGCGACACGTGCTCTCTCGCGCCCGCCGCCGTCGTCAGGGCGGATGATTGCGCCGCATTATAGTCGAATGTTGACATCCATACATTCAATCCTCCACTCCCTCTTTCCTAGCAGACTCCTCAACCACTCGATACCCAAACCGGTCCATTCCGCCTTGCGGCGCGAGAGCTCGTCGGCGGCGGCGCTTGCGAGTGCGCTCGCAGTCGTGTTCAGCATTTCGAAAGCGGTCTCGTTAAAGCCATTGTCACCCTGCGCCACTGCTGTGCAGTTGTCGGTGCATTCAAAGTATGACGATCGCGGTGCGAACCAGTTACTGCTAAAGTCGAAGAAGCAGCGGTCGGACCAGTAACAGGAGGTGACGAAGAGTATCAGGAGAAGAACCGAGCAGTATACACATGGCCGGTTCAGAAAGTATGTGCACACAAAGAAGAGGAAGATGAAGGCGGGCGATGCATTCGTGGGAATGAAGAGGAGCGGAAGCCAGCTACGGAATCAAGAAGTTAGCACACATTGGAAACAGATTTCAGCAGTAGAAGAGATCCTTCATTGCATCCACATACCTCCGTAGACAGAACATATTTACGGAAAATGCTTCTGAATGTTTGGGAGAAAGGTAAAACCCAGGGTTCGGGATATCTCCGTGAGTTACACGTGAGCGCTGCAATCAGGTTGCTGGTGTTTCCCGTTTGGCTGCAGCTAAGGGGAAGAGTTCTCTGCAAAGCACAGGTGGCCCGTCTGCAGGTCTGGTCGAGCGCCGCACAGAATCAGTCAACACAGATCAGGGGTATCAGTGCTGAGGCAGCAGAATGGAGTCGAACGTGGAGGGAAGATCTGGCGAGGATGATTCTAGGTCGAGATGTTCATTCACTTGACGGTCGGTCGCTAAGTACAAAGAAATGAGGTTCTGCACCAGGCGTCCACAACGTGATACCCCACCCATTAAGTTTACAGCGGATCAGCCACTAACAGCTGGATTGCCGCAGGCCCCTTTGCGCTAGGCCAGCCGCTCCCCGATTTGATCGCACATGGGCTTGATGGGACACGATGGGCTTACTGTGGGCTGCATTGGACTCAACTGTCACCCCGCCAGAAGGAGCCTGGAAGCACCGACACGCCGTCCCGGTTGAAATTCGGACCGTCCATGTGCTGAGCAACATGATTTGTACATATCCGAGATCCATCATGCAACTTGGAGGTAGACAGTAACCGTCATCACTTTTGGCGGCGTCGGAGTTAAGCAGCGGAGGGAACAGAATGCGCCTGAGCAAGTACAGGGTGGGAAATGGATGTACAACGCGAGCAGAGGCTCATCTGAGATTGGTCAATGAAGACTGCAGTAGTAGTACCACACTGAACAAGAGGCTGGGGTCAACTGGGGTTAGGATCTGATCTTGTAGTAGATGATCGTGTAATGGCCATCCAATCCAATCAAGCTCCAGCTCATCCCGTGTGGCAGTATCATATGCATGGCGGTCCAACGAACCGCTTGACGGGCAAACAGCACAGGAAAGACAGCTGCAATTTGACGGGGGAGAGCAACTCATGTCTCTCTGACAGTTTGTCGTTTGACGATTGTCAATTCTTGATCGACCAGGCCAGCAATTGTTCTCTCTCCCCTTCCTTCCTTTCTCTCTCAGGCATTTCATTCTCCCATTCTTCACAACAATCCTGTCATAGGCACTGGAGATTTCGTCACTACTTGAGGCGAATGTTCTTGTTTGCTTTTTCCGGCTCGATCTAGGTCTCACTGAAAGCTCAACATTGAGAAGGACCCATCGTCCAATTGCCACCGAAAGAGAACAGACAATTCCCACCTCATGGTGCACCTAAGCGGTACCCAATAGGTCGCATAGTAGGGCCCAATTATCCCACTATCCAGGTACCTTTTTAGGGTACCTTCCTTTCCCTTGCTGGGAGGGAGCTCGGGCGATCGGGCGCAACAAGCATTGGGCAGCTCTTGCCCGCTCCAAGGGAGACGAAGACCCAAGAAAAAAAAAATCAAAGGGAAAAAAAAGAAAAAGTTCAGCCACTCGCGTACCTCCCAGGTCAGGCCAAGCCCAAGCTACCTGAACCACGTTGACCCATTTTCCATCCTCCACGTTTGATTTTATTCAATCCGACCTCCAAACACAAACACCAGGCTACTGTCTGCAGTTTTGCTTCGTCCCAGCATACATACCACGCATTCCCCCCAGAACTCAATTTCGGATTGACGTGCTTCAACTCGAGGCGACGTTCTTCCCGCCATTGCAGCATCTCGTTAGAGTTTACCAAGCTCTAGCTGCTGCACCCGTAGCTCGCTGCTGCCACCGTCAACCACCATGGCGAGCTACAATGGGTCCGCTGGTCAAAATGACCATCTGCGCGATATGCTTGCGCGCCTGCAACAAGGCCGCAGCACCGGCAGCTCGGGCGACGATGCGACCTCTCATAACAATCCTCTCTCCCGCTTCGCAACCCTGAACCAAGCTGCTCAGTCTCATGGCGATTACTACCGTGGCCATCACTCGGGTCAAGAATCACCTCTCATGGCCGGATCGGAAGATTTCACCATGCCGGCTGCTCCTACTCCTCCAATGAACCATTTCTCGCATTCCCATGGCCCTCCCGGCCTGAATCTTGGTCCAATTGGCACACTCCCTCTTTCTGGTGGTCAGCCTGACCAGACAGTCAACCTGTTGAGTCTTCTCAAGTACAAGAACGGAGGTGAAAGCGGCGGCGCTGCTGGCGGAGGTAGCTCACAGTCCTCAATTCACTCATTGCGGACCTCGCAGACCGCAGCTCCCGGTCCTCCTTCCATCGATTACGACGCCGTAGGTCACCTGCCCCAGCATATTCCGACCTTGCACGCCCCCGTACCGATGCCTGCCGATCCTCAAGGTTTTCTCGCATCACTTATGAAGGGCGACGCTCACCACGAAGCGTCGAGACAGGAAGGACAGGCAGCAAATGCGGCAAACAAGTGGAATTCTGCCCCCGGCCCTACGGATGATACACAGACTTATCTCCTCAACCTGTTGCAGCGCAAGAAGCCTTCTCAAACGGACCAGCCTTCGACCACCGAGTCTTCTCAGCCTGCTGCGCCGACGCCACCCTCCACTACTCACGGCTCATCCCGCGACTTGACAAGAGATTTGCACGGTACCGAATCGCCAGCTGAGGTGGCTGCACAGATTGTGCCGCTGCCTCAATCCGACAATGCCACGCCCATGAGTTTCCCTTTCCTGGGTCAGCAGAATCCTGCTTCGTCGCCGCCGACCAAGAACGATTACGGCTCGCCTGCTTCGCAGAGCGGACCGGCCCGGAAGACCATGTTCGATTACAAGGACCCCTTCGATGACCTCATCGATGTGCCATCTCCTCACAACAGAACACCCAAGTCTGTCACCTCGACTCACATCGGCTCCGGTGCTCTGCCTCCCAGTTTCCAGATTTTGAAGAAGGCCCCCAGTGCTACTTCTTCACCTGGCGGCTCCGAGCCAAAGCATCATGCTCGCGAGAGCCCTGCTCTGGCTTCGGAACACACTGGCAAATCGTCTCGTGCCCAGCACAACGGATTGCACGATACCCAGAAGGAGACCGTCTCGGATGCTATGGAGAACCTTGCCGGAGTCGCTGATGAAGAGGCACAAGAAGCTTTGGCTCGCGCCGAGCACGAGGAGACACAGGCTCGAATGGAGCGCGAGTTGGGAGACATGATGGCAGCCAAGAGCGACGACGACGAAACATTCGAGCGCGCCAAAGGTATCATTGCCCGTGATCTTCAACATGAGCTGGAAAAGCCCAAGAATGCTGGAGTTCTCGAGGACACCCTCCCACCGGAGCTTGCACGAGCTGTTCACGATATTATCGATGAAGCCGCCAATGATCAGCCCATCGCCGACAGCTGGGAAAGCGCCGAAGCTGATGAGATTGTCGTTATTGAGGAGGTGTCATCGCCAGTTAAGGTCTACAACTTCCCAATGAAGCCTTGGATCTCGATCAGTCTCCAAGACAACGATGAGCCTCGCCCACAGTTCCGGGATGAGGTTATTCTGGATATCGCTCGCGTGAAGAAAGAGTTCGATCAAATCGATCGCAACCTCGTTTCCGCCACGCAGACGTACATCATTTATGGAATGTCCAAGGCTGGCGGTCTCCGTGTTATTCGTCAGGATGATGGCAGAGATGCTAAACTCTTCACCGACACAAAGGATCGCATTTTCAATGTCTCTGTTTCTTCCACTCCCGCTGACCTTAACTCGGCTCACAAGGAGTCTATCATCGGAACTGGCATCAGTGGTACCGTGTACTACACAATGATCAAGAACGGTGACAAGGATTACCTGGATGATGCGCATCCCGAGCAGTATGGATTTGCTCTCCCGCCCGTCAGTGCTCAGGAGGGTGACGCCCCTGGTGGTGTGCTGAAGACACGCGCCAGGACCTCCTCGGCTCACCCAGAGTATTTCGCTGTTGGCCGTGGTAAGACCATCAGTATCATCTGGCCGTCTTACATCATGCAACACAATCTTTTCAAGCCTGGCCATGACCGCTATGTTGATACCGAGAAGCTCTCGAAACAGTGCTCGTTGAGGATCAACACTGGTAAGGCCGGTAAGGACTTCACCTTCAGTCAAGATGATACCACTATTGTATCTCTCGACAAGTCTGGCCGTGTCAAGTTCTGGGATGTCCGAGACTTGACGGCTGCCGATGAAGATTCGGATCCTAGATTCCCAACGCCTGCGCAAACTTTCCTTGAAGTAAAGGAGCCTCTGATGACTCTCACTACCACTCCGGAGAATGAGAAGGCTTGGCCAACGTCTGTTCTACTGCTGGATAAGCAACGGCCGTACCAGAAACGTTGTGCCTTGAGGTATATGATTGTGGGTATGAAGCAGAACCACACTTTGCAGCTTTGGGACCTTGCCCTCGGCAAGCCGGTGCAGGAGTTCAATCTGCCCCACTCCAAGGAGAGCGACGCAGTTTGCAGTGTGATGTATCATCCGCCTACTGGTATGATCGTGGTCGGACATCCCACACGAAACTCCATCTACTTCCTCCACCTCTCGGCTCCCAAGTACCAGATTAAGGGTCTGTCACAAGTCGACTTCATTCAAAAACTTGTTGCCAAGGATTCGTCTATTCCCGAACCCGATAGTACTGCGGTCATCAGTGGTGTACGCGAATACTCCTTCGGCAACAAGGGTGTGATTCGTAGCTTGGACATGTTGGTACAATCTGCAGCAAACTCTGACGACGCCGATGAGCAGACGTTGTTCGAGTTGTATGCTATGCACTCGAAGGGTGTATCTGGTATCTGTGTCAAGCAACACGAGCTGGGTTGGACCAAGGATAACAAGGTTGTCGCACCCGTTGATGCTTTGGACACTGGCGTTGTGAAGATCAGCAAGTTGAAGGAGCTTCCAAGCATCCAGCCTGCTGAGATCCAGCCCACTGAAGACGTCTCGACCCTGCCCATCCGCTCTGCAGGTCGCTCCGCCAAGGACAAGGAGAACATGCAACCTACTTCTGGCGAGGATGTGGCGCGCAAGACCGCCGATGAAGCTTCAGGTGCCCACAACGAGCGAAAGACAGCCGAGCTCCCTGCTACGCCCATGAACACAGAGAAAGCAGAGCGCCGATCCCGTAAGAAGAAGGACAAGGCAGCTGCTGCGGCTGCTGAGAGAGCCCTTGCAGAGGCTGGTGCTTCACAGCCGACCCAGAAGAATACGGAGACAAAGCCTGCACCAGCGGCCACCCAATCTTCCATGTCTGCCGAGTCCCTCCAAGCCGCAGTCAAACAGGTTGAGACAACTGTGAGCAATGCGATCGAACAGGCCATGAGGGAGAACCGCCAAAAGGTTGACAGCGAGCTTCGGGGCCGTGACGTTGCATTCAAGAAGAGTCAGCAGAATCTGCTTGACGTTGTCTCCTCTGCCCTGGACAACAACGTGCAGCGTGTCCTGACTGCCACGATCTCAGACCAGGTCAACCAAAGAGTTGTACCTGCGTTGGAAGAAACTCTGCGACAAACTGTGGCTGAACAGATCAGCCGTACGGTGTCGGATCAGCTTGACGCTAAGATCGGCGGTCGTGTCTCTCACGCTATCCAAAACCAGATGCAGAAGCTGCTGCCAAACTCTGTTGGCCTCGCGCTTCAGAAGCCTGAACTGACCCGTGCTATCTCGAAGCAGGTGTCGGATGGCTTGGAGAAGGAAATTAACAAGTCCTTCCAACAGACCCTCCATGAGTCTGTCATTCCCGCTTTCAGCAACATGGCCGTTGCAGCTGCGGACAAGATGATTCTCGATATCCAAAAGCATGCGGCCACGCAGATTGAGGAGTTGGAGCAAAAGATTCGCACTGACAGCAACAAGATTGATCAACTGACCTCAATGGTGACTCGCTTGTCTGACATGGTGACCACCATGTCCAGAAACCAGGTCGAGTTCCAGTCCCGCTACGAGAAGTCCCAGGAAGAGGCTCTCCGCGAGCGCCGCCAGTCTCAAGCTCACTCGCGTAGCCACAGCCACAGTCACAGACAAGTTGCATACCCTCAACAGCCTCACGTCCAACCGCAGTCCAGCTTCGGCGGAAGCCAAGCTTCGTCACGACAGCCTACCTATGGCAGCCCTTTGGCACACTCTGGAAACCAAATGGTTGTTCATGACGTGGACCAGCCCAAGGAGCCTTTGGACCGAAAGCTCGCTGATCTTGCGAACCAGATTGACGGTGGAGAGCTCGAGGGTGCTCTGGTAAGATGGCTGCAGTCGGACCGTAAGGATGAGATCTTCAACCATCTCTTCTCGAAGCTCGATCCTCGCATGGTGCGCAATGTTTCTCCTCTTGTGGGGTTGGCCGTTATTGCCGAACTTTCCCGCGATTTGAACAGCCGCCACCTGCGCGAAAAGATCATGTGGATGTCCTCCATTGTTGGAGGTCTAAGCGACAGTTTGCCGAACATCGTAAGTTCTGTCCTGACATTTCAGTCTTTGACACTGCCTGCTAACCACACTTTTGCATTACAGGACAGTCAAGTCCATGAAGTTGTTCCGAACATCTTGGGAGCTTTCATCGGCCAGATGGAGACGCTCTATGGTCGCGTTAGCGGTCAGCTTCCCCAAGGTGACCCTATCTTGCACCACATTTCAACAACTGTCAGCAACGCTAGGAGTATCCTTGCTGTGGCAAGTCGTCCTAAGCTTTCCGACTACTAAACACCACATCGTCGACGGTGGTGACTGTGTATAGATTGATGTACAATTCCGCAGCCTCTCACGTGTTGATGGGTGCACACACCCACGTACCTATCATCAACTTGGCAAGTTCACTTAACGAACTCTTGTCGGAGAGGCTGCCTATGATACCTTTGGTTGTTCCTACAGCAGACCCTGGGGTGTTCGATTCTATCAAGATTTGACGCTGGTATCATGACGACTACGACGGGACGAATTTCCGTACGGCTCTCCGTATCATATTTGAGACATACCCTGGTGTTACGGTCATTGCACACATATTTCGGTATTCACAGCTAGTAGTGGTACTACCTGCATGGAGGATCGACGCGCATGTAATTTGGTTTAATAGCCGGAACGACTCGTCCACAAAAGGACTTGTTTGGTTCTGGTGAGGGGGAGCTATAAGGGGAAAAAGAGATACCGCGTTGCGTGGGAATGAATCTCGTCTTGGTTTGTGCAAACCACTTGTGCAAGATAGATACACATTCCACACAGAATGCAAGCATTGTTTGACTACATTGATAGCCCAGTTGACCACCTTGATGTGCAAACGTAATGACCATTTCTTATGATGTGCAATCAATGCAGAAATGTTTGCGTATGTCTCGAAGCTCAAACCCCAACGCCCTTCCTACCATTGCGTTCCGGACGTGAAATGAAGTACGGGCGAACTTTACTTCTACTTCAAGACTGAACTTACAAGGGAATTTAACGTGTCTGTGTTTAACAGCCCACGAACCACAGGTCATAGCGGTGTAGCGGTTCTCGCTCCGCTCCTAGGAATCTCGTATCCTCAATCCTCTCTCTCTGGCTGGTTTCGCCCTCCCCAGTCTTTTTGAAATACATTCAGTGGTACCCTATCAGCTTCTGGACGACGAGTCGGGCTCAGTTCCTGTACGATATGCCGGATACGCTGCCAATGGATCCTAAGAAACAGATGGTTCTGTTAGCACTACCCTGGTGGGATCCCAGACCATCAAACGTATGAGGAATAAATTGACTAGGATTGCTTATTACCATGACTTCGGCAGGTCCCTCATTAGTGACCTTGTACCTTGTCTTCCAGTCCTCGGTTTTGGCCATGAAACAATAATACAGCCAATCAAAGACCTTAGGCAAGGGAATAGATATCTCGCCGCGGAACTCTGACGAATCCCCCTCTCCCGATGTGGAATACTCTGTGGGATCGTAGTCCGGATTGACAGCCCGCACTGAAAAAGTAGTCTGCCATGGATCATGCTCTCCCGGGGCCTTTGGCTGGTATTCAGCCTTGGATGCTATGATCGGGTGATCCAGGATAACATCGTCCACCACCAAGAAGCAGTCCGTCGCGATGCGGTCCGGGATCTCGCTCTGTTCCCGCATGGCCTTGAAACGCTGCCGCAGGACGTCCACGGTAGCACCGTTTAGTGATGGTTCGGAGACGAGGACGGGCTGGTGTATTGAGCATAGGTTGCCTGCGCGTCTCCAGCACTTGCAGTACACCTCGATCTTGGTATTGTCGTAGATTGATCGGAACACCTGCCATTTCTGCTCTGTCCCTTCGCGGTAGGTGATGCGAAAAATGACAAAACCGAACCGCGCCAGCTTGGCGTCGAACATGTCGTGCAGCCATCGCGGCCGAGCGGCTCTCAATTGCGCGGCTTGGGCAGCGGCGCGTTCCTGTCTCATCTGGGCCAGCCGCTGTTTCCTCTCCGGATCGAATGCCTTGTGGCGGTTGAATGCGCGGAAGAAGACATCATTGTCGTAGTCGTTGGCTAGAAGCTCGGAGACTTGGTCGGCAAGCTGGCGCTCATCGGGCTGGAGACCAATCGTCCAAAAGGGCTTTTTGCCACTATTTGGAACGTTAGGATCGTAGTCGGCGCCCTTCATGATAATATTACATTCGGTCTCGGTCAGCGTGTCTGGGCTAGTCATGACCTTGTCCTGGAGCTCTGGCATGGTGAGGCCGACCTTTTCGCGGCAAAGGCGGTCTTCTTCGTCCGGAGTGGGTCGCAAATACAATTGATTCCTCTCAGCGCGTGTGACAGATGCCGAGTCTGCTGCTGCCAGAATGCGCCGATGCAATGCCCGTTGCTCAGTTGACATTCTCGTCAGGGGGAAACCAGGGACTGGTTGCGGGACATGCGGCACCGGCTGGTGCTGATTGTGTGCGTCCATGCTGTTGACTGGCTATCTTGCGCGCAGATTTCCCCCTCGCTGATTGCTGGTTGTCGTGGAATAAAAGAGGTCAACCCAGAACATGACGGGCAGTCGGCCTTTCTGTTGCGTATCGTATATCTCTACACTAGCCTGAGCTGGGAGTGGAGCTCCCACTTTTGCACCTATTGCATAGCGGGATATTACGATACGTTCGTCAAAGGAATAGAATTCCACGATTGAAGGTGCAACAAGCTCTTGTACATTGGCAATTCCTATTGCTTTGCTCCAATCAAAGTCGAGGGGGTGGCCGTCTTGGCAACGAAATGATACGTAAAATGGGCCACCCCCGCAGTAGGCCTACTGCCTTGGTCCCCCGCCTGACACGTAACTCTTCCAGACAGCCAGAACAGATCGCAGTGGCCCGCCACCAACTCAGCAACTCCGGCTCGTGAGCAAATCATACAATAGCGATTCAAATTCCCGGAAAGTAGATGTCAGATACCTATGAAGGAGAATCAGCCCAGCGCCGAGCCAAAACTGCACACCTCACGACGTTTCCTTCCCACATGCCGCAATGTGCACTGAACCGACTCAGGTAGACATATTGCCCCATCCCGAGCAGTTGTGTGCTATTTGCAAGTCTTATTCATGGCCGCCACTCCCATTCCCTTGTAGATATGTCCAGGAGCCATATCCGCGATACGACACTTTCCTAAAACTCCAAAACTCGGCCGACAAGGGTTGCAGGCTTTGTCGGCTTTTCTGGTCGTGTATCATCAACTACAGCGAGATCACAAATAAGAATATAGGGAAACTCATTGAATCATCACTGTCGGTGAGATTTGAAATATGGTCTTCAACAGAATCTTCACGTCATCCAGAGATGTCGTTGGATCTTAAGGACAAGTCTCACAATAAGGATGATCGGATGATCTCTGTGGTGCAGCGAAACTTGGACGAAAAGGATCTAATCAAAACTGTCAAAGCTCGGCAAATTAAGCGTAAGTTGAAAGGAGTGAAATGACCGGAACTCAAGTTCATTGCCCTTCATCGCAGCCTTTACCCCGGAAAGCATTTGCGAAGACTTGACGAACTTGATCAGAAAACAGATACAACCGTGGATGAAGAGTTGCTGCGAACGACAAGAAGGGCACAGCCATTGCGATCCCTCGAATAATACAAAAGTTCTCCCTAAACGACTGGTTCACATCCTAGAAGCCGAGCATGAATACATCAAGCTTGTCGAGATCGACCATTCAACAGATATCGCAAGCCGTCCGTACTTGATTCTTAGTTACTGCTGGGGGCAGGGTAACGAGAGCGCCAAGACGACAATTAGGAATTTGGAGAGTCGTTTAGAGAAAGTCTCTACGATAACTCTGCCTAGAACCATACAGGACGCAATAAGACTGACAAGGATGATGGGCTTTGAGTATCTATGGGTTGATGCAATGTGTATTCTTCAGGCTGCGGCGAGCCATCCTGGTGACTTTGAAACAGAGGCCATCAAGATGAGAGATTATTACGCCAATGCAGAATGTTGCATATCTGCGTCGCTTGCGAGCGATAGCTCAGAAGGGTTCCTTACCGAACGCCCTTTGGGAAGATTCCCCATCTCGGCTGTGCTTCTCAAACTCTCGAATCCATCACAATCTCTGTATCTCGAGGTGGATGAATCTGAACGGAATCTGAGCGATATACTCTACGAGACGCCGCTAATGCAACGTGGGTGGTACGTTCAGGAGTATATGCTTTCACGACGAGTACTGCATTGGACTTTTCATGGCTTATTCCTACAATGTCAAAGTTCTACGTTCCTGGAAGGCAGCTTTGAAAGGTGGACGTGCTATCAATATGATCACTTCCGTGACCTACGAGCCATCCTATCGCTGCGCGATGACAGGATAATCACTTTTGATGGCTGGTATCTACTGCTTGAGTCTGTTTCTCAGAAGGCGCTGACATACGAAAGAGATCGCATGTATGCCATTCATGGTGTTGCGAGTCTACTCATACAACGGCTACAGGCTGAATATTTCCTTGGCGTGTTCCGGCCCACCATTGCTCAAGGACTTGCTTGGTCCCACAATCGCTTCGACCACAATGACTTCGACTTTGTCCAAATGAAACCAAGATCTTTGATGAGACCAGTAGTGCCTGTGGGAAAACAGTTCCCCACCTGGTGCTGGGCCTCGAGCTGCCCAATTCGGTATCATGAAATTGATGAGACCAACATCTTCATCCTTGATGACCATCCACGACGGCCGCAACGATTCCCTACACACCCTGGACACATATCCTTGGAAGAGGCCTCCGATTCAAAACTATATATCAAAGCTCCTTTAATACGCATCGGTCTGTTGAGAAGAACTTGGTACGCGCCAGAAACGTTCGACATAGCCATCCAAGACAAGAGTAAAGAAAGACTCATAGCACTTGGAGGTACGCGTCACCTAGACTGCAAAGAACAGAGTCATGGTCCAATTTTCTCCCGATACAGTTCTATTGCAGCGGAATGGGAGCCGAGGATTGATGTTCAAGTTGTACTCATCGCTGAACTTTCGACGAAAGAATCTCGTTGGCCATGTTATCTGGGCTTGCTAGTACAAGAAACGGGAGATATCAAGGAGAAGACATATACGCGATACGGAACCCTAGTAATTCGATAGATGCTTCATGCTCCTGAGCGCTATACGTCTAGCATAGCCGATTGTTACGAAAGTTTGGAAGAAATCGTGTTGGAATAAACAGGCAATGAATAATTGTTACGATATAATCTCTAGACTAGGGTTTAGAAATAAGTTGGCGATAGAAATTCAGGTGCCTGACACCCGTTAAAAGTTACGCGTAGAGTTAATCATGCTGTTAGACGGGTCAAGGTAAAGACTGTTTGCGAAACAGGGCGCCAGGTCCGGTGTGGCATGAATGGTCCCGCAGCCTACATTGACGAGAAGATCTGTTCTAGCGCTGGTGGCGACGTGATGACTGATGATGGCTGGGAATGGCCTGTTGTCCGCTTACATACATTTCTCCCTGGAATTTGGCATAAGACCTGAAGCTTTCTTCCCGTATCTTCATTATGATGATAATTCGTTGTGACACTTACCTAATACTGACCAGCGCAGATCAGCTACTCGGGTGAAATGAATGGCTTTTCAGCAGATCTCTTTTGTGGCTTCACAGGATTGATCCCGGCAGCTTCCATCACGTTGATGATTACATCTTCCTCTTCGTATTGGCTCAGGTGATAATTACGTAGCAGATGCCGACTTTGGTGTCAACATGTGACGAGCAGGACGACGTGAAGAGTGCCAGAAGTCGTTGAGTGGAGAAAACCGAACACACATATGCAGCTAGCCAAATTGTTTGGCTGTCAATCACATAGGGTCGAGATAGTTGCACTAGGCAAGGCATTGTCTCGTAAAACTACTACTCTTGATTGCATCCGGAGACGAAACCACAAAATATTTCTACTATGCCAAGAGACCAAAAATATTAAATTGACAAAAACATACAACACCGGGGATTCCCCAGCCGTCACCGATCTGAGTACTAATCCAGCGGTTACTAGTTTATCTAGGGCAGAGCGGACGGGATGCCGAGTTCTCTAGTACCTATGGTCGTATGTGTTGGAATGTGTGAATATTACAAATTATATACGTATCCGTGGTAGGGTCGGTGTCGACCCAGAATTGCGGGTGATGGTGGTGGATCTTCTCAGCTAAAATAATAGAAAACTAGGCTGCTTGCACTTTGATTAACGGTGAATATGATTGATTCGCGGCGTAAATAATTGAAAGTTGCGTAATAATGGAAATTGAGAGACTATTCGTTATCAAGTGCTCAAGTCCGAGCAATCGTAATTCAACGTATACACACGATGCATTTCATAGGGTCGAGGTGGCGGGAGGAAATTTGGGAGGATACCACAAATAAGACAGGCTACAATTTGGGTGCTAATAAATCGCAAAAAAATCAATAGGAGAAAGAGTTGGAATTGGCGTGTCAAGCTTGAAATTCGACGAGATTCGTCATATATGATTTACCTGGGTTTCGCATTTTTTCACAGACTCATGAGTGACGAATTTTGCATTGATTGGAATTTGATATTGTTACTTCTACTGGATTTACGATTTTTGCACGCAATTCGAGTGCAATTGAAGCAGAAAATAGACCCATCTCCATGCCAAGACAATATTTGCCAAATTATGCAAACTCGGCGAAACCGAGCTCGACCGCGGCACCAGTGGTGATGCGGGCGTGCTGCAAGACGTGGTCAAAGTTGACCTTGTCCATGCTGTCCTGAGCCGTGTGGATCGATTGCAGGTGGTCCTCAAAGGCGGACTCGAACACCATGGCGGAGGGGTAGCCAGCCTTGGAGGCCGAGGCGTGGTCTGAGCAGGCGTAGCCGCACTCAGTGTCGACGTAGGGGATCTCAGAGTACTAGGGAAACAAGCAGTTGTCAGTAAAAGCCACGTCGTCGAAAGCCTCTCCATGGCAACCCGAGGCCTCCTCGCCAGATTTGGCGACTTTGCTGGGAGAGTGGTCTAGAACTCACCGCGTCCAAAACCAGGCGGATAAAGTTGGTGAGCGCATCGTCGACATTGTCGACGATCAAGCCCATCTGGTCCTTCTTGCCGGTACCCACGTAGCCCGTCATGTCCTGCTGCAGCATGGCCTTGACGTCGCGTCCAGCCTTTGCGTAGCTCTGGAAAATGGCCTGAGAACCGAGCAGACCGCCCTCCTCGGCCGAGTACCAATGGAACTCGATCGTGTTAGGCGCTTGGCCTGCAGCGACGCGCTCATCGGTCAGAAGCACACGGAAAGCCTCGAGAATGGTCATGGATCCAGAACCATCGTCGTCTAGGTTAGGACGCGCGAAAAAGTTAGCAATCGGACAAGACGCCGGGAAAGCAAGATTTGTCGAGAAAAAAGCACGGAGAAAGGAATCATCGTAGAAAGGGAAGCTCACCGGCACCAGGGGCACGGCCGTTCATGGGGCTGGCCTGGTTAATGGAGTCCTGGTGTGCGCCCAGCACAATCGTCTTCTCGCTCAGGCCGGGAATAGTGGCAATGACGCTGCTCTGACCCCAAGTGTGGGGGAAGAATGCAGCCGATACGCCGGCAGCGCCCGACGCAGCAATGGTCTGATTGACCAGGTTACCCAGCCAGGCCGAGGACTTCTTGCCGTAGCTCGACTTGTAGTAGCGGTTCTGGAAGTCGGAGAAAGTCTGCAGGTTGGCCTGGATTAGGGTCTTGTTAAGCGAGGGCAGCAGCGCCTCGACCGACTCCTGCTGTGCTACTGCAGTCGGGAACACGACAGCCCTCGGAGCAAGTTCTCCCCTCTTGGCCTGTGACGTGAACTCTGCAAAGTCCGTAATGTCAAAGAAGTTTTTTCCTTCCTGTCGGAAAAAGGTAGAAAACAGCATTAGCTAAAGCCCCGAGAAAAAAAAGTGTGAATGGAATCATTTGGCAAAGTACTCGATGTACCTAGCTACTTGACAGGGATAATAGACTCACTGCCTTGAGAGCATATTTCTCCGCCTCGGTGACTTGCTTGGTCACACCTGGGGCGAGCTCAATGGTGTAAATCTCCTGGGATTCCCTACGAGCCACGTTGAGGGCAGTGGTCGAGGCGGCCAGAGCCGCTACCAACAGTGAACGGACCATTTTTACTGTTTACAACTTGAAGACACCGGAAAAGCGCACACCTCGAGGAATCAACGTCTGGATTTTTCTGAAAAGGGAGTGAATAGAGGAATAAAAGAAAAAGAAGATAGCACATCACAATGGAGGGTTGGTCATTCAGCTTTTATAGATCTGCCAAGTGACCAACCGGAGAAAATGGACACATCATTGAAATGTAGTGACCGACCGACACCTACAGGTCGGGAAGTTAGGTGGCCCCCAGGCCCCTAGGCTGCCAGGTATAGCCGCAGAGGGAAAAGCGCTGCGATGATGCAGTGGGACCTTGAGCCAGGGTGGTGCAGATCATATTCCGCTCATCTATGACCTTTTTGGCAGACCAAGAAAAAAAGCTTATTTGCACCCTGGTCTAGTAATTTGAGCGGAACAAGGTAAGACGGTTCCGAGTATCCGCTCTCTGTCACTTTTCCCCTTCTCACTCTTGAGCCTTTCTCCGGACCTCTGGAACTGTCGGTGCCATGTAGCCAGAGATATGTATCACCAACCACCGAATATTTGGAATCAGTCTGCTTGAGAAAGTAGTCGCAGGCATGAGCTAACCTAGAAAGCCCAGAGAAAATCTATTAAGCCGAAAAGAACTGAATGAATAGACGAACCAGACACGAAAGAGGCAGTGGTACAGGGATCTGGGAGACGCCCGAGGCAATGTCGTCTGATTTGACTTTGTCCGCATACTTGAACCACTTCTGTTAGAGTTCTGTCCAATCATGATGCGCCAATAAACGAGCCCATTGCCGGAAAAGGCAGAACGCCTCTGGCGCATTTAGGTTCCAGGGGTACATGTCCATTCCCCACTATTCATGTTCGCTTATTAACGAATAGAGCATAATTCGACGCGTCCTGTCCAAGACGCGTATTCGAGAATAGAATCAGTCGCGCCTTGAGATGCAAATGAAGAAGACGCGAGGAGAAAAAAAAGAAGAGGGAAACCGATTTTACTCCCAACTTCCTCATACCTGGTCATTCGCCGGCTCGTATCGCAATCGCCAAGCCTTCTTTCATTTGTTCCATGCTGATGGAAGGCAGGTCAAGCTCACTGCCGCGCCGGCTTGGCGGCCAGTCGAGGTGCCCGGTTGGGAAGGTTGAGATCTTGCCAAGCTGCGGAGCATCACATTTAATCCCAGCTAGGGGGCGACAAACTACCACGTCGGGTGCTTAGCAATGCAAAAAGGCCCACGATGAATTGCATGATTGAACTGGTGTTTCTTGGCTATTTGCTGATTTGATGTGTAATCGCTTTGTGGAATTTGTAGTAGCCAGAATTGATGCGAATTGAATTGGAAACCGACCTGTACCATTAGCAGGCTACTTCGCCCCGTACGTGTCATTTAGTCGTACAGTGGCGCTCCCACAAAATGCTCCCATGACTTCAGGCACAAAAAGAAAAAAAGAAAAAAAAAAGAAAAGGAAGAAGAAGAAAGCATCATGGTGTGCACAATGCCACAAGATCTTGCAAGATGACGATTTTCTAACTCGCTTTTATATTTCCGATTAATATTGTACCATTCTAAGCGAAGCGCGATAATTTCAAAATGAAGTCCCTGGTATTCCTGCCTACTTCATTGATAGCTAGAGCACTTCTTTTTGATCGTGATAATTTAAGAATTTTCAACTTTGCATACCATTGATACCCCTCATATGAGGAAGAATGAGAGAAAAGAAAACGGAGGAAACTGCTAAAAAGTCCGACTTGACATTGCTTAGCTACAAAAAAGATGCACGCCGAATGGCTCCAAAGAGGGCGATTGACAATGGGCACTAGCTAGGCCATTTAGTGTCCATCCCAGCAGTAAGATAGGAAAGCTACTCACACCCAAGTTAGAATATGACAACAACTTGGGGGAAGTCCTGGGGCCACGTACGACGGACCCATTGACCATGATGTAGTGAATTCACTATCGCCAATGCCTTCCTCCATCACCAAGGTTTGAAGGCTCAATCAGTGGCCTCGACTCATCGTTTGTGGACACATAGTCCCGAGCTCCTCTTTCCATCTCGTCGTGAGTCCCGGTGCTTTGGGGTGAAGTGGGTTCATCGTCCCCAACAATGTGACTGCGCTCTCGGGGCTCAATACGCTGCACAGGACCACCAATGCCTCTGGCCTGGAGGAGGCTGGGGTCCAGGCGGGCAGATCCCCGGCTTGATTCCGGACGGACTCTGGCAAGCACGATCGAGGTTATCTGATCCGCAGGAAGTTAGATTTGTGGAATATTGAATTTTGATCTGATAATGATCTGATAATTCTCTTACCTGCAGGACGCCAACAGCAACAGCAACGACAAGTCCAAGTCCAGAATGGCGGTGCAAACTTTCACTCCACGGACCTACACAGGGTGTCGACCTTTGGTACAAGGCTGCACAGAGTGTGGTATCGGTGCCTCGGTGTGGCTCTGACATATCTCTCAGGGAAAGGAAGCCGCAGCACGCAAAGGCGTCCTGGATACTCTCAATCGAGCGTGAGTCGTGGGTACGCCAGAGCTGCTGCCACCGAGTGTGTAGACTGCAGTCGATATCCGGACTTGCAAGAATCCCCTGGGAGTATAATGTGGAAAGAACCACGGTAACTATGCCCTGTAACATCTGCAGAGAGAGATGTGTGTACCAAATGAAGGAGGTACTCTGCCTCGTACGAAAAACTCGCTCAGGGATCCTGGCAAAAACCCAGTTCACCGCTGCCATCCCTGGTAGGAGCAAAGTCAATGCCCGCGTAATTGGGGAAATGGGCAGAGCTACACGACTTGAATCGACTAGGACGAAGCTACAAGCACTGGCGTCAGCTTGACAGTGCATCCCGGGCCTTTTACACATACATGGAAACTGCGAGCACTATCGAAAGGAGCTAGAGTAAGTCACTGATCAGCTTTGGTTTCCACAGCTGTATCTTGTGGACCGCACAGACCGAGTCGGGTGACGTACCAGTGGTATGATAATTGCAGTAGATGAGAGCCGACCCATTTCGAGAACGGCGCCCTTGGAACAATTCTGGTGGTTGGCAATTTACAGTTCCTAGGAAGTGAGGTAGCTATCGTGAATCGGCGGCCTCCTGATGTGATTATTTCTCGGGGCTTTGTACCTGAAGTCTCTGGCTCATGGATGGACCCGAACACAGATAAAGGATGAGAATGCGAAGAACCTCACCAACGAATTATTCTCATCTTAAATATAAATCAAAACCATTCGACTCTTAGCGTCCAACGAGTCGCCTCGTGATTGGGCATGATCAATGAGGGGTTATCGTGACAGATGCTGACCCGTCTCTCAGCAATTGGCTACTATGCTACCAATCTCTGCGGGAGGCCCACCACTCATCACTGGCCCGTCACTGAGCGAATCTGAACAAATTATGAATATCACCGTAGTGGACACACAACGTGTTCTGGGACTCGGCAAGTTTCGTCTCTTGCTTTCTTTAGAGGTCACAAGCAGTACAAGTACGTACCTGCACTACTCTCGGTCACCAAACATGCGTTCGGCGGCGTTTCGAGGCGTCTGTGCCTCCATTGAATTTCAGCTGCTGATGCACTCGAGCTGCTTCGTTTCGTAAGGAATGCATAGTTGTGTCTATATAGGATTTCACAATTAAGGTTTGAGCTCAATTGTCCCCACTTTAAGTGGAACCCCCTTTCCTCTTTCTTTCTCTTTTTAATGGGAATGGAAAATCGGAAATACGGGCACTGACGAAACGTTCTTGTGAGTTGAGACAGGATCTACTGTACTCTTCGCTTGAGCGTAGAGTCGAGCTCTTTATTCAATAATTCTCAGTTGGTTGTATGGTATAGGGTCAATAATTTTTCATCAATCACTGCTTGACCGCTACGTAGAATAATTGACTAGGTGTACTGCTTCTCATGTGGAAATTTTGTCGTAGTATCAAGAACTAAATAGCAAACCGTTCACCACGATCCAACCACACTGTCATTCAAGCTCACAAAAACGTGTCATTTTGTAGCTGAGGCCGGTCAGGCCTGACAGAACCGGTGCCGCGTACAGGATCCTATTCACCATACATTGAGCCACATAAACTGAGAAAATGCCATGTACGTGCTAATCTAGCCAACGCGTACCAGAAGTCTACAGAGAGAGGAATACGTGTCAGAACTCATGTCAACGGTCAACGGTCTTTGCAGAGTCCGGCCGAATAATTCTCGTCGTGCCAGCCACAGGTGACATTAAGCTCTGCAAGCTGTTCTCAACTGTGAGTTCTCTCAACACTGCCCGGCGTTTTATCTTACCTGCTACATATCTAGTACACATATATTGATTTTACAGTTTTATGGGCAGCATTATGCTACACCTGACCCTGCACCTGGCCGACCGAAAAGCCAGCATTCCTGTCAGCCCATCCAACCCCATGGTCAAGCACGCGCTTCTTCAAGTACCGCGGGTCGTTCGAGTACCTGTACTGCCGCGCAGAGAAAAGTTTCATGCTGTGAATATCAGTCACAACCACTGTTCAACGCACAGTTTACACCTTGAATTTTAACGTCTGCGGAGGCTTTTGGAGTCATAACCAGCGCCATTGACACTTTGAGAGAAGTTGCTGACCGGACTTTCCCCCCAATAACTGTAACTTTGTGAATTATGGACTGGAATTCTACTATAAAGGAGTAGGATGGGCTGTCTCATTCCTTCTCTTCTCTTTTCTGGGTTGTCCCGGTTGATTATTCTACTATCTACTTCTTGAAAATGGATTTCGACTCATTTATTGACTTCGATCAGGGCTGGTTGAATCTGCCATCTGGCCAGACCCAGCTGGAGCAGCAGCTCCAACTCTCTCCGCCAAGCTCGACTCACGCTTGGGCGGAGTATAGACCACAGGTGAGACATGAAGAGCTTGGAGCCTTTATAGCTCCACAACAACTCATGCTTAGCCACTCCACGATCGTACCGCCTCTTGTAGAGGCGGAGGCTGAAGTAGAAGAGATATCTGCTTCTGCTGATCAGGAGGACCCGGTGTCACAAGAGCTGTTTTTGCAGACAATGTCTGTAATGGAGACACCTGTTGTGCCTCAACAACAACAGCAACAGCAACAGCAACAGCAACAACAGCAGCAACAGCAACAGCAGCAGCAGCAGCAGCAGCAGCAGCAGCAGCAGCAGCAGCAGCAGCAACAGCAACAGCAGCAGCAGCAGCAGCAACAGCAACAGCAACAGCAGCAGCCGCCTCTGGCGCCCCCGGCGCCCCAAGAAGAAGCTGTACGTCAGCATCCGCAACGTAAGTAAATATTTTCTGATTTCACACTTGTATATCCTCCACAACTGTGCACTTCACCCTCGTTATGCTCTGCAAACTGCATCTCTATCTTTGTCTCTGTTTATATATATCCCCACCCTCATCCCTGCCTGTCTACATCTGTCGTCGTTCTTATGCAAGCATCGATTATCACCACTTGCCATCTAGATAACGGCCATGCTCATCCATTCATCGTCATACTTATCCACTCTCTATCATGTCCTTCTATTTGTTCCTTGTCATCTCCCTGGTCCAATCTCACCCACATCCCTCTCCATCCTCATATCATTCTCTGTCCACACTGCTCTATATCTGCCAAAGTCGATATTCACATCTTATATTCATCTGTTAACAATGGTTTGTCTCTATAGTCCTGCGAAAGAATGGCAAGGCGAGGACCAAGCCGAACCGGAAGGTGGGCCGACTGCGCCGCTTTTCTTGCACATCGTGCAAGAAGAAGAAGATAAAGTGCGACAAGGTAGGAGCAGCAGCTTGTGAACGCTGCTCCAAGGACGGTGCCAACTGCACCGTTGACTACTGCGACGGACGTTCCGTCGCCACAAACCTGAGCAATTTCGAGAGGGACGTTGCTCGGGGTACTGCATACATCGATGCCCGGCCACAGCTTGGTATCGAAAGGGGACACATCCACCGCGCCCAGTGGTATGTCCGCCTGGCACGACAAGATGTAAGTGCCGTCAAGCTCGCCGATCTCAGGACTGAGTGGGGGATCTTTCGCACGATGCACGACTATTTTGTGGCTCTATCTGAAAGTGGGAGATCCACCCCCACCTCCACCTCAAGCTAGTGTAGAGACATATGCAACGCACCACTCTACCAGAAACTCAAGATGACTCAGCTTATCTTGAACCAATCTATTGAGATGCATCTCCGGTACTAGGAGGTTCAATTTCCTTATTTTGGGTAAGGGCATGTATCTGATAGCTACCGAAGCAGGTATAACCAGTCACAGTTTGTAAACCCCTGCCAAGGTAGCTTGAAAATGATCATTGCTCTTCTGGATTGCTTGTGTCGTCTGGCTGTCTGACCTACAAAGCGTCGTTGAGGCGTTGGGATAGAATGGGAAAAGGGCATTGCAGGAGTTCAAGCAAGGAGTTTTGGAAAGGGTTTGATTGACAAATGGTCACATGTACATGTTTATAATTGTTTTGCCCATCACAGAGATGGTTGCTAGGATTGCGAGGGGAAATTCATCCTTTGTTGAACACACCATTTGAAAACACGAGACTTCTGTGATCATTAACACCTGCCACATAGAATTGACCGAGTGACAAGATTGAGATGATGGGCCGAAATCACGCACGTTCATATATCTCTCGTTGTAAAGCCGTGTATCATATAGTAGGATGTAAGTATTGAAGTTGAAGTTGCCATATGCTATAACATTTTTCTTTTTGTAGTATAGTGATTTTCTGTTCCCAAACATGGCCATCGACAGGTTATATCAAACCAGATTCAATTCCGTTAAAATGTACATGGTTGACTGTGAGACCGGCGTGCAAAGATGAATACTAAGTCCCCGGAGAATATTGCTCCGACAAAAGACGAGCCAAGAGGTAAACAGCAACCACAAGGTATTTGCCCATTCAGAGGCTTTCTGTCATGTTGTAGCGAGTGAAGTGATTGATTAGTTGGTTGAGTATCTGTAGTAGCTATGGAGGTAGTAGAAACTATATGTAAGTAGTGATAGAGGGTCATGAAGTTCTAAAATGCAGGAGGCCGGATGTCGGAAACATAATACGTATTGTATGATAGTTGTTGTATTGATTAAGTTGTTCTTGTCCAACAGAGGTTGAAAATGATGAAATATATACAAGTGGTGGAGAAGCGCTCCATTTATTCCCCCATTTTGACATTGGACTTCTATTTCAACAATCAGGTCTGACCTCCGCTCCATTCATCACCCAAGTATGGAACTTAGCATTAGATGCTCATAAGCCATCCCCTCCTCGGGACCTGAAGGCCCGGCCTCTGCGTCCCCCACCGTCTCCATTAGAGACATTGTCTGCATAAACAGCTCTTGCGACACCGGCTCCTGATCAGCAGAAGCAGATATTTCTTCTACTACCGCCTCCGCCTCCTATAGAGGCGGTACGATCGTGGAGTGGTGTAGCATAAATTAATATAGAGCGATAAAGGCTCCAGGCTCTTTATGTCTTGCCTGTGGTATATACTCCGCCCAAGCGTGAGTCGGGCTTGGTGGAGAGTATTGGAGCTGCTGCTCCAACTTGGGGTTGGCGGAATGGTCCCTGATCGAAGTTGATGTTTGAGTCGAAGTCGAAATCGATTCTTGTGATTGGTTTCTAAAAAGGGTGATATTTGAAAGATGCAAAGCTTGCGGGAGTTGAACCTAAAGGCTTTAAGACTTATTAGAAAGGAAAATATGTCAAGAGGTATGTAGTTGGTAGCTTACAGATTGTATGGTTGTGCGGACCTCGTAGTGGCCGGAAGTGTGTTTGCAATGAAGCAAACGAAGATGAAGATGAGATAACGGTGAAACCGATCGAATGGTGCTAATTGGCTTCGCAGGATGGATGATCTGGTGGGACCTGCCGATCTATAGCATGGGCAAGCGTTAGCAAAGTGCGATGCTGAGAAGTCGTCGAAAAATTGCACTAGACCTACTTGCTTGAACTCCTGCAACGCCTCTTGCCCATTCTATCCCAACGCCTCAATGACGTTTGTACCACTTAATCAACTTTTCCTCAATGCCCGTGAGGACTGCCTGCACTTCAAGGTTAAAGTCTTTATAAGCATTCCGGATTGTCTTGAGCTTCTCCTTCTTTTGGGCTTGTCGTTGCCCGCGGATGAACTGTTCAGCACGAGCGATTTGCGGCCATTGGAACGCGGCGTCGAATTTCACGGGCACGACGACTTCGGCACCGGATTTCTGGACAGCCTCGTAGGCTGCACCGACATTGGGCGCACGGTCGGGCGGAGTCTGCGACATTACTCCCCGGAATACTTGTCTGGCCAACGAATCCTCAGACGTCTTGAGATGGATCAAGAGACGTCTCCGGCCCCGCAGAGCAAAATGGCTTTTTGCCACGTCCTCTGCGAATATGTCGAGGCACCCATAGGTGGGAGCCTTCCGGATTGTCTTGAGCTTCTCCTTCTTTTAAGCTTGTCGTTGCTCGCGGATGAATAGTTCAGCACGACTGATTTGCAGCCAGTGGAATTTTGCGTCGAAGTCCACGGGCACGACGACTTCGGCACCGGATGCCTAAATAGCTGCGTAGGCTGCACCGACGTTAGGCGGAACATCGGGCGGAGTCTGCGATATTACTGCCCGGAATACTTCTCTGGCCTACGGATCCCTAGACGTCTTGAGGTGGTGCAAGAGACGTCTTCGGCCTCGCAGATGAAAATGGCTTTTTGCCACTGGCTGGGGAGTTACTTGGGCAGTGTTAGAGAAGGTACAAATAATATCAATTATCATGGTTTCTTGGTCCAACGGTTCTCGCGTATCTACCACGTCCTCTGCGAAAATGTCGAGGCACCCATGTATGGACCGTGCGTCTCGGAAGCTGTTGACGCAGTAGAGGCGAGGGTTGGGCATGGGCTTGAACGATGTTGCGTTTGAAGCGGTTGAGATATGCTCAGTGGAGAAAGTCTTGAATGCCAATACTCTTGAAGCAAGTGGGAGTTGGTTTGAGGCTGATATGCATTGTGATGGCACATGATTAGGTAGAAAATATGAATAAACATGGGTGACGATGGTGATGATGATGATGATGGAGAAGTGAAAGAAGAAGAGATGGAAGAACTGGGAGAGACGCAGTCATAAATAGATGGGGGGTGGGTGGCGGAGCATGTAAACAAACAACATTTGTGAATGGAGTAGCGACGAGTGTGTGGTCGTGTCAGGTAAACATCCGCCACGACCCCTTTCCGTGATCGCGACTCACATATGTCTATCTTGATTGGGAAGGACCTCTGCAGAGGACCTTCTGATACATAGAGGAGAAGATGATCCCTCATGAACAGGCGGTGGCATGGAGAGTGGAAGCTAGGTCGCTGACCCGTGGCAGGACTGGTTCCTTCTTTTGAAACTAACACCTTTGTTGGAGCAAGAAAGTGGACTGTCATGGCCTTGCAGCCGAAAAGCTCAAAATTGGCAGTCGAAAGGATGAGACCCCAATTACGCCCGTCAGTTATACCTGCGAGGAAGGAACTCTCAGTTTTGCCAAGTTGTCAAATTTGCTACACGCCGTACAGTAACGCCGATCGTGGGCGGGTTCGCCTTCCCATACCTTACCATGAAGACTGCCACCAGAAATCACGATCTTGACCTCAAGTGTGTGCCTCAAAAATGCAACTTCCACAAAGCCTCGCGTAAACAGTGATGTTGGGTCGTTGCCCGAGGCTGTGCCTCGGCTAGAAGGTGACTGGCTTTGAACCAATGCCACGGTACACATATGAGACACTAGAATTACAAATAGTTTATACCGTAATTTCTTAGAGATACATTCCAAGTGCTAAAACTCTCTTGTACGTCAATGGAGTCAATGAAGCAACTATCCTATCTTCTACATACCGAAGCTACTTGATCGATGGCGTCAACAACGATCTTGATGGGATCAAAGCTGGCAATCTCAATCTTGATCCTTCCACAAGCCTCCTTATATCTTGGTTCCGCAATAACCTCATTGATTGCGGCACGCAGGGCTTCTGCTGTTGGCTTTCCCGTCTTCAAGTTGACCGCCGTCCCAGCCCACTCTGCAACTGCACACATTTCTGGCTTGTCCTCCGTCTCGCCTGCAAGCACTAGAGGTATACCGTGGCTAAGACTATGCTGAACTCCTCCATATCCGCCGTTGTGGACGAACACGGAGCAGTGAGGGAGTATATCATCAAATGGAAAGTAGTCGATGACGCGAGCATTATCTGGGATGGGCACAGTCGAGTCGAGCGTGGCCCCTTTTATTCCAAGTACAACAATCACCAAAGTATTTGGTCGATCTGTTAGTGCTTCGAGCGTCGGTAAGATTAGGTTGTTGTAGTTCAGCTCAACGGTTCCCTGAGAGACGAGCACAATGTCCGTATTGGCCGGTTTGTCAATCACCTCGGTCCACCAGGTAGGACTGGCCGATGGTGACGCTTGAGGGTTCTTGGGAAGCCTCGGCAAGCCGCCAGTGAAACCAAAGGTCTTGGGCGCGTCGCTTCTCGGGTACTGCGTCGATGGCGGACACATTTGTAGGAAACGATCTGGCCAAGTGTAGACTACATCTGAAGTGAGCTCCTCATTGTCTGGAATCTCGGTGCCAAGGTCTTTGAGGATTTCTCTGCAGACTTGAAGAGGTTTGGTCCAGAGGAGCGCGTTGATTTGTTTCCTCATTTCTGCATACTGGGCAACCTCACTATCGATAAATTAGCAGCCAAGCAAAAGAACATAGCTATGAAGGAACATGGAACAAGCATACGTACTCTGGAGTCTTTGGAGGTGGTAGACCTGGACCAAACGGCGCAGTGTCCACGCTGTTCAACGACACTAGTAGGACACCAATGGCAATGACACCGTCGGGCCTTACATCTCCCGCCCCTTTCATGATGGGAAGGGCGCCCAAGAAACCAGACTCATTGAGGAGCACGACAGATCTGCTGGGATGTCTCTCTTGGAGTGTACTGATGGCGGTTTGAATAGCGGCGAATTGGTCCGGTATGACTCTGATGAAGCTATGCTCCATGGTCCAGGAGAATTGCTCTGGCCCTGGGGCAATTTTAGCCCTTTCCGGCCATTTGGTGTCGCGCTCCTCATCCCAGTAGTCTCCATAGCCCTGAACCGCGATATAGCTGCACCCGAGACTCTCAAAGGTGCTCTGGTAATGGCTGGACGATACGGCGGTCACTTCATAGCCTTCCAGTACGAGAGCCTATTGACTAGTAAGTTATAATTTACAGAAAGGTTAGAACCATAACCTACGTACCTTTGCCAGCGTCTTGATGGGATTGATGTGTCCAGCACCAGGTGTGCAAGTCAAGACGAGCAGTGGTTTCGTGTCGTATGCCATGTTTGGAGTCTCGATTTCGATATGATCTAGTGGCAAAAGAGTGCGCTCTTGCCGTTGCCCTTGACATAACAAGACGGACAAACCGGCACACACTCACACTTACAGCAAACACACATTCATGGCAGTATCCATATCTACCTGCCTAGTCATACGTGGGCTATGCGTGTTCTGATACCTTCATGGAATATTGTTAATGTTTGCATATCTCTATATCGCGTGTAAGCAGCAGCGCCCTGCCAAGAGCATATGAGCATTTGCCGCGCCTCTCTGCTAGCTGGGATGTGGGGATTCATTGTGCTATTGTGACCCACGGGTCAGCGTCTCGTCAATTCAAGGGTACGGGAGGTACAAGATGTGCTGAAGACACGCCCCACCACTGGGATTCCCAGGGTCCTTTTTAGCGCAATACAAGGGCTTTTAGCGTACGTAAGCATTTTTGTACCTACTACGCAGTACCCAGCTACTTTCCAACCCCCAAGTCACTGAGGATTTGCAAGGATTGTCCACAGCAAAGTATCAGCCCAGAATGGATGGGTCAACTGTGAACAACTAATCTAGGCCCATAGACTCAATCCGGAAAAAGGTAGCGTTGTACTATGTGATGTTCCGTCTTGGCCAGCGGCTGTCTCAAAGTACCCAGATAACCCACCCAGGATATACTCGATAGTCGCGAGAATAGATTCAATGGCATGTCGATGCTATTTCGATCCTAAATTAGTCCATGTCGTATCTCGAAATATCCTAATATTGAACAATCGCGTTTACGTGACCTCGACGAACACATGATAATTGGAACTAGATTGTGTTCCGTTATTGAGGAGTTCGAATACAGTCTGCTACAGACTAAGCCTAAGGCATTGACTGCTCTCTCTTGCTCGTCCATTGTTTTCTCCCATCAAGCAAAATGGCGACTCCAAAGTCTGGTCCACCAAGCCGCAAGCACTACCTGGACAACTTGCGATCCTACTGTACCGCTCATGTCATTACACATCACACGGCCGGGTCCTTTGGCGTTGGCGGTCCCGATGGACCCCCTTCGGCTCTGTTTGACAAGCCGTCGCCGCTCCTCACCGGAGTGCTAGCCTATGATCTGGCTTTCGGCTTGAGCGAGTTCTTTTGGATGTCCGGCTTCTTGTCGGCAGAGTCGCTGTCCAAGTCCACCGACTTCAAGTTTGCAAAGGGCAAGTTGTTGCGATTGGGACTTCCAGCGCTCTTCTCCACCTTGGCGCTGGATCCCCTTTTGCCCATTATCCAAGGCCGCAAGCTCGACTGGACTGCCGTGAAGAAGGCCTATACCGAGGCCTTTCGCAACTTCAAGGGCATTACTGGCTCGGCCTGGTTCACCGCGACGCTGCTCGCCTTGGACCTGTGTGCTGCGTTCTTTAAGCGGCTCATCTACATCTGGAGTCTCGGCGGAGGCCGCTCACCCAAGCTTCAGAACTTGGGCAAGCTGTACGACATGATCTGTCGCTACGGCTGGATGGCCGTGGCGGCGGGAAGCTTTCTCATCAGAACCAAGTTTCCGCCAGGCATGAAGATGCCCATCATTGATGCGCAGCCGGCATACCTGCTCCAGTACGCGTACGCCTACGCACTGGGTCACTTGGCGTACCAGGCCAAGAAGCCCAGATTGATCAGCATGCTGGAAAACGGCATACCTGAGTACAACCCGGCCAAGCCATCGGCCAAATTGTCCATTCTCAAGCCCGTCTTGTTCTCCCTGGCGACGCTGCCGATAGTTCTGCTTCCGTCCTACGTCAACACTTGGAGATCCAAGAGCAAAGCCAGCGACGCCAGTCAAGAGACAGACGGCAAGGACAAAAAGCCTCAGCACACGGAAAAGGGTGTCGGCTTGAGTCTCGGAGGCTGGACGGCCACTGCGGCTCTCTACGCCATCTGGACTGAGATGGCTTTCAACATCACGGCGCCTCCGCACACGAATTATTTTGAGCGCAACAAGAACCACCCCGCCAAGACGAAGCTCTTTTCGCCGCGCTACTCGTACGGAGCGTTCCTATTCCATGGCCCAGTGTCTTGGATTATCGGCGAGACTGTTGATGCTGTCTTGTGTCCAGGCGGCAAGAAGCGGGAGTGGATGAAGTCGAGGCTCTGGGAAGAGTTTGGACCCTTGATCATGAGTGGTGTCGTGGGCGGAGCGGATGTGGTGGCTTCTTTTGGTGCAAGCGTGCTGTTGACGGACTATGTGCCGGGGTTAAATAAGCTGATCTGATGCAGTTGGCGATTGATGAAGTATGAGGCGTTCTCGAAAAAGCAAGGTTTTGAGTTGGAATAGGATACAAGCCGTCTATATTTGTTTTATACTTTGATTATATCTAGTATCTATAAATCATATAGTGTTACTCCAAACCCAAAAGTCGCTTTGCGTTTCCCGAGTTTATTCCTTCCCGCTGGTCTGTATCAAATGTTTTCTCGCACCCTTGGTCAAATTGTCCAAGCAAGTCATTGACCACTTTCTCGGGGGTGAAAGGATAGTCACTACCGTACACCAACCTCTTCTCCGCGCCATCGCCCAGAGTACGAAGGAGCCCATGGATCTGATTTGGGAAGACAAAGCCAGCCAGATCAAAGTAGAACCTTTCCCTTAGTAACCGACGAAACTCATCGCTCTGGTTGGCACCACCTGGACTGAGGAGAGCGGCGAACCCACCGATACGGTCCAGGATTGGGGGCAAAGTGCACCCGCAATGCGACATGACAAAGGTGATATTCTCATGTCGCGACACCGTCCCGGACATGAGCAAGTTGGCCACGGCGCGGGTCTCGTCAAACATGAATTCCATGACCGGACGAGCGTACCTCGCCAAGGGCTTCACGGGCTGTACCTGTTTCTGTTGCTGCTCATCGCCCGCGCCGCCCATTTCCATGAGCAGATTGCACGTCGTGGGGTGGATAAACAACACCACGTGCCGCTCGTTGAGCTTGGCAAAGACAGGTTCCAGCACCTCGTCACCCATGTAGACGCCGTGCGCATTAGACAAGACGGCAAAGCCCAGAGCGCCGAGGTGGTCTAGGGCGTAGTCAATCTCGACGAGCGAGTCGGCCACGAAGGGCAGAGGTAGCGAGGCAAAGAAGCCAAAGCGCGATGGGTGCGCGCGACAGACGGCGGCGAGCTCCTCGTTGGTTTGACGCGTCTTTTGCGCGGCGTTGAGGTCGTCACTGGGGGTGAGATGTGTGCCTGGCGACGTGATGCTCAGGATGGATTTGCTTATGCCCAGCCTGTCCATCATGGCTATGTGTTGCTCCGCACTCCATGCCTTTCCATAGAGTTAATGATGTTTTTCTATGAGGGAAGCGTGTGACTTACAGGAAGGGCAGGCATCCCGTCTGGCTTGGCATGGCCGTTGTCGAGGGCATATTGACGGTACGCTGCTGGTACAGCATGGCAATGTACATCAATTCGTTCCATTATGATTTCTTTTGTGATCTAGGACTCTTATTCGTACTGTCTAGAGGTAACAATCACGGATAGAACGGTTTATCAAAGTAAAGACGTCTACGATCAAGTTCATGCAATGACTTGACTTGGACTACTGGGCTATGCTTAGCCGATACTATGAATAGGAGAATTCCCTAGACTAACCCTGCCAATCGCCCGGCCATGTGGACTCGGTCTTGCTTAGGTTGATCCTAGTTCTCGGAGACACATAGCGGTACATCAAAAGTGATCCTCTGAAACATTGAAGCTTCTAAGCAGGAACCGTATGATATGCGATGAAAGAGCTTTTTGCTTGCCGTAGGACTGACAACACCATTTCGAGACTGTACAGTGGTCATGCGACCCGCAATGCTCTACTCCTGCTAGACATTGCGAGTCCTACGTAAGCATTGTCACAGTCGTGCTCGCAAGACTCTCCGAGGGCGTAGCCTAAGACCAAGCTCGGGATCTTCTGGACCGAACAGAGGTAGCTTACCGGCGTGGCGGATACGACCCTTCTTGCTAGGCGTTGGGGTCCATGGTCATATCGAGGGTCGAGAACAAATCGCCACGAGGATCAGCCAGCCATGTGCTCCGGTCTGATAGTGTCATCAAGTCAACCGAGGCACGAATGAAGATGGTCCTGGCGACTAGAGAGTTTTTTTTCCAGTGACTCTGTCTATCATGACCTGGTATGTCTACGGTACGATCCGATAGGTGTATGGAGATTCCGCGGAAGGATTCGACTAAGACGAGTCGCTGATGCACGCTAGTGTATTCTATGCTGCTGGCTGCTACGTGACATGGAACCATGGCGGATGCACTCTTCAGGGACAAAATCGATGGGGTGTGTGGGAATATCGTCAAAGTACTGGTATACTCCATACGCGGCCGCTACTCCATGTCTCTTTTGTCAGACGTGGGTCATGGTACCGGATACCTGAGCTACTTTGCTGCCCACCCGTCCCTTGTACTTACGCTAATGCACGACGCTGCAGGGCTTACAGGGCCCTGTCCAGTCCATCGGGTGGGCCGAATTGAGGCAGTGGGGGGACGGGTGATTTTTTGTAGCACCGCCAAGAACAGAAAAGCCCTTGCAGACTCTATGGCACGGTAGAATTTCGTTTACAAGAATATCCACATGCAAATAATTATTGACTGGTTTCCAGAAATCATCCGGCGAGCGGCCGGTACGGTGGAGGCTGGAAGATCTTGAAATCAATTGGCATCATGGCAATAATCAGCCACCAAAAATAACGAGAGACTCGGACTTAGTGCTGATTTGGGACCAGTGCCAGGAAAAATCCGGTGACTCTCTTTGGTGTCAATTTCTCCATAGTCTTGGGATTGGGGTCGTTGTGACTGATAGACTACAGAGGTGTACAGCTATACCAGCAGGTTCATCTTCCATCAAGGACTAAGTTTGCTAGTCGTATTGCTCTTTGCTGTACTCAATCTCTATTCTACTTGCATTGTTACTCGGTTCACCTAGACGCGCTTTGATCGATCTATGCTGTGAGCGAAGGAAGACCATCCCCACATATTACACACAATCATTATAGCAGCAACTCGGATTGTAGACTGGTGATAGACTCATTCAGAGTTAGCTCCTTTTGCGGCAATGTCTGCCCAAAGGGAATACTCTGTCTTGTTGTTCGGAGGCCAAGGGTCAACAGCCATCTTTTCACCACATGCCGTTGAGAATGCGGAAAAAGATATTCGTTCGGCGAGTGCAGGCAGCATATTGTTGTCCAGATGCCATGCAGCTTTTCTACGAGAGATAGCGTGTTTGGAAGCGCCTTCCAGAGAGAGACTGGCCATTGACGTCGAGGACTTTTCGTCTGCTCGTGACCTACTCAGGCCAGCAGAGAAGTACCATACTCACGCCATTATCCAGGCAACTACCATCTACCTATGCCAGATGCTGCACTATCTCGCCGAGATTCAAAAGTCCGATACACAATTTGAGGAATTCTACGAGAGATTACGGGAAACGGCAGGATTCTCTTCGGGATTGCTGCCTGCCACTATTATTGCCCGATCTCGGACACTCGACGAGCTCATTACCGATGGAGTGGAAGGCTTCTGTCTTGCGTTTTGGATCGCTTGTCGCATTCTACTCTTTGGTATCGAGGCAAATGAGAAATATCCGACTGATGATACTATCGACACGGAAGCGACGTGGTCGCTTGTGATCCGAGGTCTTTCGTCAAGCCAGATAGAAGACAGGCTTGATCAGCACTTCAATGCACGAGAGTCGGAAGTGACATCTCAACACACATCCAGACATCTGCAAGTGTCTGCCATCTCTAGTGCGAATGTCGTGTCTATTTCAGGACCTAGCTCGGAGCTCGACTCATTCAGAACCCAGGCGGTTCCGGATTTGATAACGACCTATGCGCATGTCCACGGATGGTACCACGGAGGAGACCAGTTTGAAGACGTTGTTGATCAAGTTTTGCGAGACTTGAAGTGGCGGTCTATTTCGCTACGTCCATGTTCCGAACCGACAAAGCCAGTTCGTTCCACGTTGGACGGCAGTCTCTTGGAGGCCTCTGGGACCAGTCCATCAGAGCTGCTCGAATGGCTAGTCCGTCACCTACTAGTTCATCCGGTAAACTGGTCTGAGACAGCACGGGAGATTGGAGCAAGCGTCAATGAGCTTTTATCAGAAGAGCCAGCCTCAGCGATCAAGATCATGTCTTTTGGGCCGAGCTCTGGTGCTTTGTTCCCTGATTATCAGTCGTTTGACCCAAGAATTCAACTACTCGACATGTCCCCTTTCAAGGCTGGAAAGAGTTCACAGCCCCATCTAGATTACAAGGACAGTATTGCTATTGTTGGCATGAGTGTCAATCTGCCAAAAGGAAAAGGTACGGAACAACTCTGGACGACACTTTCCCAAGGATTGTCTGCCGTTTCCGAAATTCCAGATGCCAGGTTCAAAGTTTCCGAATACTACTCGGAAGACTCAGGCAAGCCACGATCAATGCCTGCAAGGCATGGCGCATTCTTGGATGATCCTTTCTCGTAAGCCATCTACCTATATATGCGTCAACCTCTCGCTTAGTCTATTGCGCTATTCAAAATCAGGCACTGACTGAAATATGATGCAGCTTTGACAATGGCTTCTTCAATATCTCACCCCGCGAGGCAAAGTCCATGGACCCACAACAGCGAATCCTTCTTCATGCGGCACAAGAGGCTTTTGAAGATGCTGGCTACGTCGCAGATTCTTCTCCATCTTTCCAAAGAGAGTCTACCGGATGCTATGTTGGTCTCGCCACGGGAGACTATACGGACAATCTTCGCGACGATATCGACGTCTTTTACTCTCCGGGGACGCTTAGAGCATTCCACAGTGGCCGCATATCTTACTATTACAGACTCAGCGGGCCCTCCATAGTAACAGACACGGCCTGTTCCTCGTCCATGGTGTCAGTATATCAGGCGTGCCGTGCTCTGCAGGCTGGAGACTGCACATCGGCCATCGCTGGCGGTGTCAACGTGATCTCAAGTCCAGATGTAAGTTCCTCTATTGGATGCCTCACAGGGTGGGAATAGTACTGACATTTGATCAGATGTACCTTGGACTGGCACGTGGCCATTTCCTCAGCCCTACAGGCGGTTGCAAGCCGTTCGATGCGGGCGCCGACGGGTACTGCCGAGCTGAAGGCTGCGTCCTCTTTGTGCTCAAGCGGTTGTCAGACGCCGTTGCCGAAAACGATCGTATACATGGGGTCATTCGAAATGTCATGACCAATCAGAGCGGCAATGCGCACTCCATTACACACCCTCACAGCGCCACGCAAATCGATCTGTTCCAGCGACTCTTGCGACAGACCAATGTTGACCCTGGATCTGTGGGTGTAGTGGAAGCCCACGGAACTGGGACCCAGGTATGTATCTATCTTTGCTAAGGCATTTCATTGCTTTCATGCTGACTTGTATCGCGAATGATAGGCTGGCGATGCACGCGAGATTGATAGTCTCAAGACTGTCTTTGGGCCTCACCACTCCAAGGCTAACCCCCTCGTGATTAGTTCCATCAAGGGCAATATTGGTCATTGTGAAGCTGCATCTGGAGCGGCGGGTTTAGCGAAACTGCTGCTTATGCTTCAAAAGAAGGAAGTCCCGTTACAAGCTGGGTTCATGAATATCAATCCAGGATTTGCAGACATTGAGTCTTCTGGATTTGTGATTCCCAGGCAAACTGTAGCCTGGAAACACTCGCTAAAGACCCCGCGACGGGCGCTGCTAAACAATTTTGGGGCCGCTGGGTCCAACGCCTCTCTGTTGCTGGAGGAGTGGAACGAGCCGCTAAAATCTCAGCGGAACCGCCCCAAAATCCAGAAGCGATCAGCGCATGTCTTTAGGCTATCGGCAAAGTCCCCAAAAGCCCTGGAGTCGGCGATTGAGAGACACTATCACTACATTCATCAATCCCAACAACGACACGGAGGCGTAACAATCGAAGATATTTGCTATACTGCAACAGCACGACGGCAAATCTATGGTCATCGCGTCTCCTTGGTGTGCACCTCGGTCGAAGACCTGTCGTCCAAGTTGGAGCACTGTCAAGTCGCTGCCAACCCGACTACCGCCCAACATGTCTCGGCCAGCATCTTTGTCTTTTCAGGTCAGGGCGGGTTGTATGATGGCATGGGAGAAGAGCTGATGCAGACAAGCTCCATCTTCAAAGACACCATTCAAAAATGCGACGGTATTTTGCAAGGACTAGGGCATCCGAGCATTCTGAGCATCTTTTCTCGTGGCTCTGAATCGACTCAGCCCCTCGTCGGGAACGACCACATTATCGCCTCACAATGTGCGTGCGTCGCGCTGGAATACGCCCTCGCCAAGATGTCCATGTCCTGGGGCGTAACGCCTAAATACGTCATGGGCCATAGGTATGCTGTTTTCCCTTGCACAGTCCCATCTGAATTCTGGCCTGCTGACATTTCCATCTGTTATAGCCTCGGCGAATACGCTGCACTCTGCGTCGCGGAAGTGCTGACATTGGAGGACACTCTGCGGATTGTAGCTTCGCGGGCCAAGATGATGACCGAGTATTGCCTCCCTGATACGTCTGGTATGCTGGCCTGTAAGCTTTCTCCTACCCATGCCGAAAAGCTGCTGTCTTCAAGTCAGTCTCTGTCGCAACTCAGCGTTGTATGTCGAAATGGTTTGAGCGATTGTGTGGTCGGCGGACCATTGGACCAGCTCGATGTTTTCCGAAGAGAGTGCGTCGCCAACAAGATCAAGGCCAAGCTGCTAGACGTCCCCTATGCCTTTCACTCAGCAGCCATGGATCCAATCATCGAGCCGCTCAAAGCCCTGGGCGAATCCCTGCATTTCGCGCAACCCAAGATTCCCATCATCTCCAATGTCTTTGGTCGATGCTTTGAGCAGGGAGACTTAAGTAGTGACTACTTTGCACTACACGCATGTAAGCCGGTACAGTTCGCTGAGGGTATCGCGGATCTTCAGTCGCGGGAAGACCTCAACGATGCCCTCTTCTTGGAAATTGGTCCGCATCCGACAACTCTGCCAATGCTGCGAAGCTCAATTCAATCCGACTCGTGCGCCTATCTTGGTACGCTGAAGCGAGGCGAGGACTCATGGATATCGATAAGCTCAACTTTGGCTTTATTATCGCTGCGCAAAATTGCAATGAATTGGAGAACAGTCTTTGACGGAACATCTGCCAAAGTCACAAGCCTCCCCGGTCATACATTGCAAGGAGCGACATACTTGATACCCTACAAAAAGCCATGTACTGGGGTCTCTTCTCACCCCGATTCGACTGACGAGACACTTGTCATGACCAATTTCCGACTGTTGCCATGGATGAAGAGGCAGACATCTTTGGACAGCGAATATGTATTTGAGACTACACTGGCTACACTGTCATCGTTGATCTTGGGACATGATGTCGGTGGGACTCCCATCTGTCCAGCTTCGGTCTTTCACGAGCTGGCACTGGAAGCGTCTCATCATGCCCTTGCCGCTCGTGACGACCAAGTGTTGGTGGTTAGCAAGATGGGGTTTGCAAGTCCGCTGATATACACGCCAACAAAGGATACAGATCTAGTGACTATTTACATCAAGAAGCAGTCTACATCCTTGGCAGAATTCTCAGTCACATCCAGAGCATCTCGAGTCTCTGAAGAAACAGTGCATTGTAGCGGTACCGTTCAGCTTCAACACTCACAAACGTGTGCGACCGACTGGGTCAGGGATGCTGCTCTCGCAAAGCGACAGATCGGGTACTTCCATGGCGCTGGAGAAGACTGCACCAGCACCTTTCGTAGGAAAGTTCTTTATGAGACAATATTTCCACGAGTCGTTGCATACTCTGTCGAGTACCAGAGCTTGACATCTTTGGACGTCGCCGACTCTAATCTAGAAGGTCTTGGCTCATTCAGACTACCGCCCAACTCGCACGGCGATTTTCTTGCGCCTCCCGTATTCACAGACACACTGCTACACTCGGCGGGTTTCATTGCCAATCTAGCAGTCAAATCAGAGGAGATCTGCATTTGTGCTCGAGTCGACTCTATTGAGGTTTTGTACAAAGATATCAATTACACAGATGCATTTTCGGTATACTGCAGTTTGCTCGAGGTCAAGGGTGCAATCTTGGCAGACTCGATTGCCTTGGATCCGAGTGGGAAGGTTGTGGCTGTGGTCAGAGGCATGGAGTTCAAGAGACTTGGTCTCTCTGCATTTCAACAGATGCTATCGGGAAAGGCAATTACCCCGAAGCGTGAATCAATGCCCCTGACACCTGAAAAGCCGCGACTTTCCAACGGCCTCATGACCCCTCCGACGAGTGGCGATGCCCTGATTACGCCCACCGATTCTGGAGGCGGACTTCTCCTCAAAGTCAGGGCCGCCTTGGAGACAATCGTCATGGACGTTGGCGGGTTTTCAAAAGCAGACATGGACTATACCAAGTCACTTGATGAACTTGGCATCGACTCTCTCATGCAGATTGAGATCATTTCCAAACTGACCCGAACATTTCCCGGTCAAACTGGCCTGACCCATCACGCGCTCTCTTCGTGTGAAACTTTGGAAGCACTAGAGAACACACTGGCATCCATTCTACATGCTTCGGTTGGGATAGATGCACTCGTTGGAGCAGTGACGTCGAGTAGTCGACGAGAGTCATGTCAGCTTACACTTGTCCCCTCCGAATACTCGCTGTCTGACACTGTGCAGGACAACCCGGTTGAATTGCACCATTCAACCGGACATGCAACACCATTGTGTTTGTTTCATGACGGTAGTGGGCAGATAAGCATGTATTCGCGACTGCAAGGCCACGATCGGAGTACTTACGCCATCGTCGATCCTCAATTTGGCAGCGACCAGCGACAATTGGAAAGCGTCCGTCAGATGGCGCAGTATTATATTTCAAAGATTACTAGGGTGGAGCAAGGTCCTATTATTGTGGGCGGTAAGTCATCGCCTACTCTTTGCTCTACTGCACATTGAGCTGACAAGTCTAGGTTGGTCTTTTGGCGGTGTAGTAGCATTCGAAGCTGCACAGCAATTAATGGCGAATGGGTTCGAGGTCAGGGGTCTCGTGCTGATTGACTCTCCCAATCCCATCAACCATGAACCTTTACCCAAGGAGGTGATTGCGAGTGTCACCAAACACAGTAGCCGAATGGGTGCATCTAGTGAAAGCACTGCGATGGAGGAAGAGTTTCTCTACAATGCATCGCTCTTAGGGGCATACGAAGCCACTCCTTTACCCGCTTCGAGGCTTTCAAAATTGAGAACGGTAATGCTGAGAAGTCAGGACGTCATGCACACCGAGAGTCTGTGTGGCGTTTCCTACGAGTGGCTCAGTAATCAGGATGCACGATCTGCTGCCATTGTCGCTTGGGAGGGGCTTGTCGGCAATCATGTAGAGGTGCTTTCCATTCCAGGCAATCACTTCGAGCCCTTCTCAAGGACAAATGTGAGTTTTCCTCGACTCAAATCCGTCATTGTCTTTATTTGGTCGCTAATTGATTTCAGATTCAAGCGACAGGTGCCCAGTTGTGGAGGGCTTGCCAGTACATAGAGCAGGGGGATAACTAAGCAACAATCATGACGAGGATGGAATAGTGGGACATCACAAATGAAAGGTAATAGATTCGAACGTGAGTTGGGGAAGTCCGTGTACGCCGTGAAGCCTTGGTTCTCCAGCACATGAGTTCTAGATACCACTGTTTTGAAATTATATTCGCCACAATCTACACAGCTAAGATAAATCTACTTCTTCCCTTTGTGATATACACATCGGACGGGAGTACATTCATTGTTGTCCTTATAGTTTTGTACGTTTTTCCTTTTCAAATTAAATATGAAGATTCTAGTGACGTGCAAGTTGAAGTCTTTATGCAAATAAATGCAAATAAATGCAAATAAATTTACTTGGCTTTTTTTATTACGTCTATTCATACTCGTACCTTCTGAGAAAAGGCTTGACATTCTCATACTCTTGGGTAACAATGTCCCCGTGCTTGGCGGATCGCGGGGTGATGATGATGGGAAACCTTTCTGGCGCGATCAGAAACCCATCTGAATAGGCGGTGCTGATGTCGTCCTCAACGTGCTCTGCTCCGGGGGTCAAGTCAAAGGCCCAGGCGATCTTGGCCATGTTGAGCATCTGTGGGAAACGGCGAATGTTAGCATTTCTCAGCATGAGGTCACGTGGCGGATGCTGAACTTACCAGAGAGTTCTTGGCCAACCGCTGTCCAGGACATACACGGCGCCCGGCTCCAAATGCGTACGAAGACCGCCGATGATCGTCAGTCTTTTCGTCGACCGTGTAGCGGGTGCCGTACTCGTTGTCCAGGAAGCGGTCCGGCATGAAGCGCTCGGGCTGGTCGTACTCGGCCTCGTCATTGTGGATGGCCCATGTGTTGGCCAAGACCACGGTTCCTTTGGGTAAGAGGTAGCCTTGATATACGTCGTCTTGAGTCAGCATGTGCGGCACACCGCCGGGGGCAACAGGGCGCCAGCGGAGGGTCTAAAAATAAAGAATGACAGATCAGTAATTTGCGCGGTAATGGTAAGGAAAAGTTTAAGGGGACTCACTTCGTCCATGCATGCTTTAAGAAAGGGAAGCCGGTCAATGTCCTCGACTGTCGGGGATCTCTCTGATCCACACACTTGATCGACTTCCATCTGAGCCTTCTTGAACTCGGCTGGGTACTTGATCATGGCCAGAAAAAACGACAAGAGTGTCGAAGCTGATGTATCAGAACCAGCTTCCATCTAGAGCTTGTCAGTTTTGAGTGATGAGGGTAAAGGTTTAGTCCAGATGTGAGCTGATACTTACCAGATTACCAGCCAGATAGGCAAGATGTTCGTCATCCATATCATTCTTTTCCTGTTCCTTGAGCATGGTGTGCAAGAAGCAGTCGAGTCCCCGCCCAGCCTCCATGCGGGCCCGAGTTTCGCGTAAAAGCCGGAGATAGAGACTCTTTTGCTCGGCACGGACCTCCCGGGCCCGGCGCTTCCAAGGAGCCAGACACTCGGGAACTAATTTCAAAAACGGGAACGCGTCGACGGGAGGAGTGGCGCCCGTCTCCAAAATCGCCGTGAACTGATCCTGGGCGTGGTAGAGTGCCTGAACATTGGGCGAGTCAAAACGCGCCCCGCGCACTCCATACACGGACGCCAGGATCACAGCCGTGGTGTACCGGCGCACGTGGTCATAGTACCCCGCGGGGTCCTGGAGGAGCTGGTACATGGTCTGCGAAGCCTCGGCGCTCTGGATCGGCAGCAGCTGGTCCACCTTGTTGACGTTGAGGAGGGACTGCACGATCTTGCGCTGCTTGCGCCATTCGCTCCCGTACTGCAGCAGCAAGAGGTGGATCTCGTTGGGGCAGACGAGCTCGTTGGCTACATATGTGTTGGGTCGGCTGGAGTAGATGGAGCCGCGTTGATCGTACAGGCTTTCATGGGGTCAGTCTAGGGATCACTGTATCTGGCGGGATACCTGCTCACGCTTTGACGTGCTTATAGCTGTTCAATACTACTACATTTTGAGATCCGATTTTCAAGCCTACGATGGAGCCATACTTCGCTTTCCACTGGTGAAACCTGATACACTTTGTTATTACTACATATACTCTACAGTCGGAAGAAGGAATTCATACTTGAGGAAGCCTTTGACTTTTGGAACTTGGCTGATATTGCCTATGAAAGGGATCGTTGGTGGCCCTGGAGGGAAGTTCCGAGGCCGAAGGCTCGCCAGGTAATATTTGACGAGAACGACTATGACCGAGCCCACGGAAAGCAACAACAATCCCCAGAATGGGCCATACGAAATGCTCATGAAGTCCATGTTGGCAGTAGTAGACGCATGCAACAACTATGCGTTCTGTAAGGCAGAAGGCTGGATGGTACTCTGATACCGTCAATACAAAGTCAAGACGTTCTTGAGGTCCTAAAGATCCAACAGTGACCAACAATTGCGGGCCCAATATGTCCCGATGGGTGTTACGCTGAAGGGAGACTGGTTCGATCCCTGGGCCCATATCATGAGAGGAATCCTCAGCCTGTCAAGAAGGCTTTGATTCTGCTTACGCTTTTAGCCGTGGATGCTCTCCGCGACTGGTAAGGGTCGTGGGCAGGACTTTCACGTGTCAACCCACTTGATCCTACACATGAGTTCGGAGGAAGGTGGCATGTACGTGATGCGTTCTAGAGCGGAGGGCTGACGATGATGACTCGGAATATCCGTGCAGATCCATGCCTCTCAATTGAGACATTGCTATCATAGAATAAAACACTCATATGGGTAATTTGCATATCAGGCGTTGTGCTTATATCAGACGACCAATACAACATATTAGGTAACCGTAGGATCTCAATAGTTGTTGTTAGCTCTAGCCTATCATGGTGTCTACACTCATTCTCGAACAAGTTATGGCGGCCGCGTTTCCACCATCCCGGACCCTGATGATGATTCCTATTTCGGGCATGTATACAAATGTTAGACCTACGCCCCCTAGACTCAAGTACCTTTCTAGGTCAGCCAAGTCGAGCGGCCCGGGGTAGAAGCTAGCGGCCGGTACGGTGGAGACGACTGAGAAAAGGCGGACTGGAGCACAATGGAGATTCTGTGAAATCCTTCGAGAAAACTGACCAAACCAATTGCAGGTGTCCTGCCCGTTTTGGGTGGGTGTGAATTTGTTCAATGTGACCTTGTCCATGTCATCAGCGGTGACAGAACCGGACCATAATGGTCGCAAAACAAGCCATGTGCTGGCTTCAAGAGCGGTCTTTTTCTCGTCCTTAGTAGAATTCTATTCTTGTCGCCTTCTAGTCATACTTTCGGAACCGAAGCGCACCGGCACACTAGCAAGCAGGTGCGCTAGTATCCCCATAGCGTCCCTGGATTCAGCGCAAAGAGATGGTCCACACAACGGGCAAGACACCCTCGAATGGTATAGTACCGTGTATAGTCGCGAATAAGAGTGCGAGGTCGAAGTGCGAGCTCAAACTGCTCGCTCTGGCCTCAACTATCTGAAATGTTTACTGGGAACCAGCGTCCAATAGATAAGTCAAGTGAGGATACACAGTAGTATATGCCAGATGTGTCCCAAAAGACGACGCGTTTCACTGGGATATACGTTGTTAGGATGCGTACGCGGCTCCAGGTCTTGCCTCCATGTAACCAGGCTCGCGGGACAGCATCGCGTACCAGTCTAGACTTCCGGGACGATTTGAAATACCACATCAATATTCTTTAATCGTGTGGTAGCATTGATGTGTTGATAGCGGCTCGAGCATCCCTAGCTAGTGCTCACGTAGGTTTTCTTTCTAGGCAATGGTGCCACTTGTTTGGTCTGATGGGATTTCACTACTGCCTGCGCCCTGGCACAGCGCCGAGTTGAAACATGCTGAGGCTGCGACTTGTTACATCGGCTGCCAATATTTGCATTGTAGATGTTTGGTTCTTTCTAACGAGCAATGTTGCTACTTTTGGCGGCATAGATGTCAGGATTCTTGGAGAGGGCTGTCATGCGCGTTAGCTGCGCCCAATTACAATGACGGATGTCACTTGGATCTTCAATTGAAACCAGCGGTCAATTGATCATGTGATGATTCTGTCAGATGCAATACAACCGTAGATCATGTCGTTCGTGATGTGAGGTTGCATGATCTGATCATTACTTAAGCAAATCAACAGATAATGCAGTACATACGATAGGGCTCCGGAAACACGGATGATTCCATGCCTTCCCGTCATCTGCAAGTAAACTTCTCACCTGTGGCGCGCCCTTGACCACCCTCCCAAAAGGTTCAATTCAAACCCCTGGTGGTCAACCCGCACCGCCATTTTGGTAGCGAGAGGGACCCCCATGCTTGGCAGCTGTCAGGGGGCCCTGGAGTCTGACATGGGCTGTAAACCGCGTCGCAAGTACTCACTACTTGCTCAATGTACTTCAGCCCATGCTGCTGTATAAGGTCAAGAGTCTAGTTCTGATTGGCTACCATTTCATCATAGGGCGCGGCTTGTTTCCAATCCGCATTGATCTCTATCTGCTTGTACTCTAGACTTTCTAGTATAGCACTAGAAACATGATCTCTGTAACCGAACACGATTACTGCGTAAACCAAGACTAGTCGGCCTAGGCGCGATGTAACTATCTCATGCTCTGCTTGAAGCACCACGGCGCCGAGAAAGAAACATCGAGCTATTTGATCTCCCCTGCATGGTCCTTTCGCACCAAGATCAAATGCAATGCTTGGCACTTGCGATTGGTTCCGCTTTCGTTAACGATCAAGTGCGAACTGGCCAATCGTAAGAAGCAATCGCGCAATCCACAGCCTGGAATGGGGCTTTCTAGCGGCCGCGTTGCGGCTGCCAAAATGGCCCGGCCACCATAATCGGGAATTTTGCAACATTGCCATCTACTCTGGGATGCAAATTCTCAGAGAAGGCGATGTCTGTGTTCTCTTTGAGCGACCGGTACGGCCGTAGATCCCGTCAGTAAGTGCACAACGTGCGCATCCTCTTGGATGGCATTCCTGAGGCATGATAACACCCAATTTGGGTATCTTTGATGCTATTCTCAACAATTCAAAGTGATAGCGATCATGTCACGGATTATATCACCAAGACCAAGTAATCATTGTACATGTATCTTTACTGGGTGTTGATTGGGGGTTTTCGGGTGTCGCTACCAAGCTATCGAGTCTTGGTCGTACGATTTTCTATTTCCTAGCGCAGAGTAATCAATGACCCAGTCTTTTGACCGATTCATGATGAGGTAAGCTTGACTGATCTTCTCTTGGCAAACAAATAGACAACGTGGGCAAATTCCAAAAGGAAACATCTCCGGGCGTGACGCTGTTCGTCGCACAGAGGTTTGCAGACTTGTGGATGTTTGTCTCGAAAAACTGCTTACCAAACCACCCCGATTGGGGGCCAGATATCGAGAGACCCAATGCAGTGGAAGGCAAAAGGCCGAGTTCTGGGACATTTCTTCAACACTAGTACTGTTAATGGCAACCATTCCGGTCCCGTGGAGATCGTCTTACCGCAAAATCAGGGTGCAGTCCGGACTTAGAAGATGTGCGCAACTCCGGATGATTGTCCGCCCAGGCGAGCCGGTAGCGCAGGCGGTAGAACGCGCGGTCAGCTTATACCTTCCTTGTCCACCTGCCGTGACACAAGTAGTGTAATGCGACCGAGTTCCGAAGGGAGCCGCATTATCACAACGTTGAAGAAAAGCCAGTGCAGAATTGCGGCACAGATGATACACGTGTAGTTCGCATACTGTTCGCCGACCTGAGTGCCCAGGTGGATTGGTGGGTGAGATGATGTTCTTTGTTGCTAGGGGGTCGGGCCGTTGTAGCCAAGACATCTTTGGGGGGCACCTCTCTTGGCTCCAGCGGCGCAGAGAGGTTAGGGGGCCTCAGGGTCTTTCAGTTCCCACTATAAACTGTCAACCCTGCATTCTGTGCCGTGTAGTGTGGGCTAGAGCACCATCAGAACAAAAACGAAGGATTCGCACCAAGTGGAATGAAATTTTGCAAAATGGCCTCATGCAGGCATGTGAAGAAAACGTTTTACATCTTGGCACTGATGCACGGCTTGGCTTGATCCCCTTTGTCGTGCTGACTTCGGCTGGCTCCGGCCCAAGTCAACGGCCCCTAATTTCATTGGCTCTTCCGTTTAGTTGCAAGTCTATGAGCATAGGGTGCTTACAAGGCTCTAGATTGCCATGTCAATATTGCGCATGGTAAGGAACATCAGATGTTGAGGGCAGTGATCTGGAAAAGCAATATTTTCTTGCAGATGTGGTTGAAGAAAAATGCTCGAGTGGGTATGGTAAACTCCAGCGCGGGAGGTGCACTGACTTAGTAGTATATTATCATTAACATACTCAAGTAGCCATATTAAAGGAAAAAAATCATAAAATGCTATTGGAAATTGCTAGTGCCACGTTGTACAATAAATAAACCATCTAGTCTAATCCTTATTGCTGTAGTTCACCATCCATGTCGCCATCAATGGCAGAGTAGAGTGCTCTGAAGGCAGACGCCTTGTCGTTCAACAGATCCTGCGGCGCACCATTCTCTATGACCCGTCCCGAATCAAGGACAATCACTCTATCAAAGTCGAGCAAGCTCTTCAGTCGATGCGCAATCATGATGATTGTCTGCTTGTTAAAGCATTCCCTGATGACGCGTTGAATGGTTACATCGGTCTCGGGATCGATGCTGCGATGCATTAGTATGAGGATGTCGTGTGGCTCACAAAGGATAACACTTACTGTCCTGTTGGCTCGTCAAGTACCAAGACATTGCTTATTCGCAAGAGGGCTCTAGCAAGGCAGAAGAGCTGTCGCTGGCCATGCGACAGAGACGTATCCTCCAGAGGCGCATCAAGACCGCCCAACGCCGCAATTTTGTCTCCTAGATCGACCTTTCTCAGAGCCTCCAACATGTCCTCGTCGTTAACTGCATTTGCCCAGGGGTTCATGTTGTTTCGCACTGTTCCTTCGAATAAGAAGGGCTGCTGGGTGACCACATTTAGTCTTGCTCGAAGATCTTCGGGATCTAGGGTGGTAATGTCGATGCCATCTATTGTGATGCGGCCTTCATGGTATGGTAATAGTCGCAGCAAAGCGCTCACAAGACTGCTTTTTCCACTATAGCGACAAACTTGGTCAGCTTTTCGCCATTGTTGGATGCCTGCGTGTAATTACTGACCTTCCTGTTCTCCCGCATATGCCCACATGCTCTCCAGGTAAGATTGTCAGTGCGATATTATTGAGTACTGCGTTGGCTTTAACGTCCGAGCTGAGGGAAATGTTAGCCAAGGACGATCATGCAATGGGGGGGGGGGGGGGGGGGGGGGGGGGGGGGCACGTTACTCGTAAGTGGCGCTGATGTTCTCAAACGTTATAGAGCCGTGAGGGGGCAGACTGTAGGTGAACCCTTGCTCTGCTCGCATCTCCTGGGGTGTTTCTTGCGTAAACTGAAAGATGCGAGTGACGGCACCGAGACTAGTCTCGACTTCTGTCCATTGCACAATCAGGTCGCTCAGCGTCTCGGTGAGGGTGGCCACTTGAACAATAGCCAGCCCGACCAGGCCGGCGCTCACGCTGGATTTCAAAGCAATGGCGGCCCAAATAACGAGAAGCTGCAGCGCCGCGACAATGAGCGACAGCACTAGTAGCAGCCAACGCTGAACACAGAAGAGCAGGTATAGTGGCTTTTGAGACTCATCGAGGACCTCTATGCCTTTCCTTCTGTACGCTTTAGTCCACCCAAAAGCTCTGATGGTGGTGAGTCCTTGTATTGTGTCGAAAAACAGTGATACAATAGGAGCCTTCATTTCGATCCTAAGTGCACGAGTCAGACAAACAAAGAGTAATTGATATGGAAGAAGAAGGTGACCCACTCCAAAAGTCGTAACTGTCTCGACGTGCGCAGGTAAAACATTTGCAGCGCATATAAAACGACACCAAGCACGGGGACAGCGATAGCAATGTATGGCACAGCTGCAACTGCGACACCAATGCTGGCCAGAGCAGTCAGGAATTCTAGTTGCCTGCCATCAGTGAAATGCAACATGTAAACGATTTGCGTGAAAACCCACCAAGCAATGCCAAGATAATGGTAAATGGTAATTGCCAGTCCAGCAATCGAATGTCTTGACTAAATCTGTCCAAAGCATTAGCTTAGAGATTTCGTACGTAAGATTCGGAGAGCACACCGATTGATTAGAGATCCAATGTCGGTTTTGGTAAAAACAAGCATCGGCGCTCTGAAGCAAGTCAGTTTGAGATCAAGCAGCATTGTTGGTAAGACATACCTCATCGCTGATATCAGCAGCTTTGAGTGAATAGTTTCTGATGATTTTGTGGCCAGGTCTGCCATGAAGAATCTGGGTGATGAAAATGGTTAACCTGTTGGTCATCAACATGGGAGGAGACATCGCATACTTGGACGAATAAAAGAACCCAATAATCGTGAGCACAGCCCAGAGTGCATAGAGACCAAGCCAGAAGCCAAGACCGTGAGCGCCCGTCGTGTCGTCTGCCCACCAGGTAACCCAAACCTGGAAGATTGTGGCCAAGACCACGCAGACAGCAGTGCCGAGGACGAACAGGGAAAAGTGCGTCCATCCCATGGAACCTATGTAAAAGACATATGACCGCCAGTCGCCCTTCTTTCTTCGCAGATCGTCAATTTTGGAGTCTAGCTGACTTTGGTATTCTCCCATACTGGACGGTTCCTCTGGTCTTGCATTTGTTTCTGCCTTCGCAGGGGACAAAGCCGGTTGGAGCTGCTCACTCAATTGATTTCGGGCAGACAGGTCTGCGTATGTTCCAGAGCCGACCACTTCGCCGTCCTTATTCAAAAGTATCACCCAATCTGCTAGCTCGAGAATACGACCTGATCGAGTTTCTGCTGTTAGCTGCTATTGGAGCCATGGTTCGTGTTCGCAGGGTTGAAATCTCACCGGAATGTGTCCCGACCATCACAGCGGTCCCATTCTTGCGGAGTATGCCGGCTTTGCCGAATACTTGCTCGACCACAGCACTCGAGGTCTGGCCATCAAGCGCACTGGTGACATCGTCAAGGATGATCCTTTTCTTGTTAGCATATAGCGCTCGAGCAATTGCCTATCGTTGTCAGCTATTTAGTTCCAGCAGTGGACCAGTATTTTTCTTAGCCAAAACTCACGATTCGCTGCTTCTGGCCACCACTAAGCGACAACCCCATACTGCCGACCTTGGTAAACTCGCCCTCAGACATTCTCTTTAAGTCAAAGTCCAGCTCGCAGCTCTGAACGACATCATCGTAACGCGTCACGTCCCAGTCAGACTGTCCAATGATGTTATCACGCACACTGCCCTCATGGATCCAAGGCGTCTGGCTGCAGTACGCTATATCGTCTGATGCGAGCGGAAGGTTTGTTTCCGTTTCCCGTGGCAGGAGGCTGCGAAGGATTGTTGACGTGCCGCACCCAGTCGGTCCGGTGACTGCAGTGACTGTCCCCGGCACAAAGCATTTAACTAACAGTGAGGCGACCTCTGGCTTAATGAAACTTCCAATGGAGTTCATGGTTCTGGTGGTCATCGGGGTTTGAGGCACCGATGACAGCTCAGATAATTCTGAGTTGGGTGATACCTTATCCATCAGACCATGAGTTTCTTTTGGGTCCTCTGAGACATTTTTGCCGAGTAGTAAGAACGTTTGTATTCTGGCAAAGCTACCAAAAGCCTGCAGGCCCACAGCAACGGTGAACAAAAGACGCCTGGCTGGATTGGTAATGAGGTTGAGAATGGACAAGGATGTCACTGCAGTCGATATTGACATGGCGCTCTGACTTGAAAGCATGCGCATGATGCCAAAAGCTCCGAACGTGATCAATGGCGACAGATAGATAGGGAAGAAGGCTAACGACAGAGACGATCCATTAGCGTGTGGTCATTATTGAGTTGCGGAAGAGCCACACACAAGTTATCATCACAAAGATGTTGGCGCTTCGAAATTTTTGAGATGTAACAAGCTCGTCCTTTCGTTTCAATCGTATAGCCGTCTCCATCTCTCGGGACAGACCGAGGAGTTTGACAGAGTGCATGGAGCTCAGCGTGTGTGATGTCAGCTTGATCCGGGATTCCACTGCTTGGAACCAAGCTCCCTGATGACCGGGAAGTTTGCCGGCCCCAAGGGCCACGATGACAAAGGTCACTTCAAAATCGTGGTCTGAGTGTGAGCGGAGAGAATATTCGAGATGCCGTGGTTAGGTAAAATGGCACTTACATATAATGACGAGAATGGGAACGCAGCATATCGCCCCTAGCTGCATGTACAAGAGGTAGGTACAGATGGCTATCTGTAAGATGCAAGACCAAGGCTCCATTATTAGTCGCCAGAGTGACTCAACAACATTCTCAACGTCAGTGGTCATTAAGGTGAACGCGGCAGGCTGGTCAACGCCATTGACAGTGGTCTCCAGCAGCTTTGAGTATATCATAGAGACGAGCACACCACGGGTCATGATTGTAAGGCGGAACAGGTAATGGAATAACCAAGGAGTCACCAACTTGCATCCTCAGCGTTAGCCAGCGGTAGATTTCGACGCTTCAAGAACGAACTTACTGCGGTGCCGGCCGCGACGCAGAAGAAAGCTCCAACAAGTCCATAACCAATATTTTGCGAAGCGGAGGGTGATGCCAAAAAGTCAACCGTTTCCTGGATCAAGAACGGCTGACATATCTGGAGTGCTACCAAGGCGGTGCTTGCGAAGAATATTAAGAGGAGCTCTTTGGGAAAGCTGAAAAGTACGTCCTTGAGGAGGTTTGGTTTCCCCTTTTGAATGCCTACCAAAGTGTTTAACACATAGTCATATTGAATATCTAAGCAAGGGAATGGGAAACTCACTACTGCTCCACCTTGATTCTACCCGCGCGTTAAGTGTCTCGGACGACAATTTCTCGTATATACTGGGCAAATCATAGTCGTGCATGACGCTACGAAAGCCACTCATGAGTAAGGGGTTTAGCCATAGGAAGAGGACGCGGGATAGGGGACTACTGCGTGACTCTGAAGATGCATCGGCGTGGTCAGCAAAGAGAATGCTTTGTTTCTCCTTGGTCTCTACAAAGAACATGACAAGCTTGACCACCAAGCTCGAGATGAGCATGGCGGCAATGATGTCTTGCCCATGCCCCGGAATGAGTGCCTGAGTTCTGGCTCTGGCGGCATCGAGGACACATGTGACGAATAGATAGGTACTGATGAGGAACGATGGCCTGATTGTATTTCGATGCTCCCAGTATGAGAGAACTGCCAGGACAATGGTGGCAAATATTTGGAGTGTGGTCGAGGCTAGAAAGACTGCACGATACCCAACGTCAACTTTGACAACAAATGCCAAGAGTACAGACTGCAAGCTCCCAAGAATGATGAAGCCCAACTGTATTCGGATCAGTCATGTTTCAATGCGTTGTTGATGCAAGCTTCATTGTTGCCTACCAACTTGAGTCCATCTGCACGAGAGCCTCTAGTCTTTGGGCTACTTCCCCAGAGTCTCAGTATTCTCAAAGGCAGGATGAGCAACAGTAGACATGCTGGAGCGATAGAAAAGATGCTCTCCTCGAAAGTTACTGTTCATTCTGATGAGTATACCTGGTGTTGGCATTGAAAATACGTTGCTATCACCATCAATACGTACCTGTGAAGTCGAAACCATCACGACACTCTGCTATCGACGGTACAGAGGGGCCAAAGGTCGCATCAGTGCACATGCGGGTATAGTTTGAAAGCCGCATTGTGATAGTACAGAGCGCTGCCAGTGCCCAATGGCCGTGTATGTCCCAAGGCCTCGAACCTGTCTAGGTCGAAACAGGGAGTGAGCAACATGGACTGATCGTAGGTATGCCAGAAATTGTCCAGTGTTAGACACTGGACCCCTTCGCTCAGAGATGGCCTCGAGATGGCTGCTCCATACCCAGCGCTTGTGGCTCTGATGGATCTCTGGTGCTTCTCTGGCACGTCTCCGCCGGCGGGAACCACCCGCTCGTTGCCTTGCCACTGCTGCGGTATGGCATTACTACACTGGATGGTCACCGACCGGGGCATGCAATAAGCAATAGCTCACGAGGGCCAGACCCAGATGACATCTTGCATGTCGCGGGCTGATTTTCCAATGGTTCCGATCCCAGGGGCTCGGGTTTTCTCTCAGTCCGTCGCGGAAGCTTAGCGAGGAAGTTGCTTGCGCGGTGGCCAAGATGCACATGCTAATCAGCGGTCACAGCACCTGTGCTTAGTAGGCTCTCTTTCGAGCATGTAAGAGGAGCCATCTCGGCGGCTCTGGACGGGAAGTAGCGTAGTGTACGAGAGATACATTGTGCTCGCCTGCTCAATAAGGTGTAGATGTAGTGATGAAGCTTGGTGCCCGTGGGCCTTGTCATACCCTGTGAAGCTGACCCCCATTTCAGGGCCGTCTTCAGCAAACGCTAAAAGCTTCTAAAAGCCGGGGTTCGGATCCTTCGCCCGCTCCACGCGTGTCACCCTCCACAGGGTCCTTGTAGTGGATCGGCCGCATTCGTTGTACTGGGTACTGGGCTGAGGCAGGCGAGGCAGGGCCTTGATAGCGCGACTTCCAGCGGCCCACCACTCAGCGCTAGGTGCTTGGATAGCGCGATTACCCACTTTGGCAATTCGCTGTGCCTCCCAATCGCATTTCTATTTCGCATTTCTACTAGGTACCACATTCACGTATCAGTATCAGGTCAATCAAAGATTGTCAGAACTAGCAAGCAGTGTACAAGGCTCTGATGGTCATGTAAGGTTGCATGTTGTATTATCGATTGCGAGTACGTACCGACCCTGAAATCCACTGGGCCTGGCCAGCGACAACGTAGATCCCTGAATATAGTCCTAGTTGAATCGTGCCTCGGCTGGTGACTGTCGAATATCTGCATATATACATAATATCGAATAAATTTATTATTGGCTGAGTGAATATTATCAGATGTTACGAAGAACACACAATCATTCTGTTGTTCCCATGATATTGGACTTATACTGTTCATTAGATCGATGCTTGATTGAATTTGTACCTCTTTTCCTCTGTTAGATATTACCATTTGGCCAGTCACACTCCTCTCGTGGCTCTTTCCCACCGTCCCTTCTTGTCATTTCTTCTAGCTAGCATATAGATTATCTCCCAGAGCAAAGATGGGTAAGGAGAGCCCAATTGCCATTGTTGGAATGGCATGTCGCCTCCCTGGCGGCGCCGATGACCCAGAGAGTCTGTGGTCCATGCTGGTGGACCGAAGAGACGGACGGACAGAGGTACCTAAGGATCGATGGAACTGGAAATCGTTTTACCACAAGAACCCAGACATGGGCGAAGTGATAAATTTCAGCCATGCGTATTTCCTGCAGCACGACATATCGGCCTTCGACGCCCGCTTCTTCAAGGTGCTCGAGGCCGAGGCCAGCGGTATGGATCCGCAGCATCGACTTCTCCTCGAGGTCACCTACGAGGCGGTTGAGAATGCAGGCATCCCGATTGAGGACTTCCGAGGGTCCAACACCTCAGTGCACATGGCCATGTTTGCCAGAGATTATGACCGGATGGCGTACAGAGATGTGCCCCATTTGCACAAGACCCATGTTATTGGCTCTGGCGAGGCCATCCTTGCCAATAGAATATCCTATCTGTGGGATTTGAAGGGCACTTCAAACTCTCTTGATACGGGATGCGTGAGTGCTAGCGATATCCTGACAATGACATTCGCTGACAAGATTCCCCCGATTTATAGTCTGGTGGTTTAGTCGCACTGCACCAGGCGTGCCGAACGTTGAGAGCGGGCGAAGCTGACATGGCACTGGCAGGAGCCAGTCAACTCATGCTGACACCCGACCAAACCATGGCCATGTCGTAAGTTCTCTAGGAAGGTGCGACGAAAACTAGGTCCGGGCTCAGGACTGACACCTACCAGGCAACTCACAAATCCAGATGGAAGATGTTACACCTTTGATGATCGTGGTCACGGATACGCCAGAGGTGAGGGTGTTGGTGTGTTCCTTCTAAAACGTCTGGATAAAGCCGTAGCCGACGGGGACAAAATTCACGCTGTCATTGTCGAGTCTGGGTCGAACCACGACGGAAAGACTGCTGGTATCTTTGTACCCAACGGAGATGCGCAATCCACCTTGGCCAAAGCCGTATATGCCAAGGCCGGCCTTGATCCATTAGACACATTATATGTCGAAGCGCATGGAACAGGAACCGTGGCAGGTGACAATGCCGAGATTGGATCCATCTCTAGAGTCTTCGCCAAGGAAGCAGGAAGAACAAATGAGATCATAGTGGTAAGTGACTTTTGTATCGTGGCTACTTCAGTGTCAGTAATGCCTAACCTGATGGAAATATAGGGTAGTGTCAAGTCCAACATTGGCCATCTTGAGTCAGCTAGTGGAATAGCTAGTATGATCAAGGCCATCATGGTTCTCAAAAAGGATCAGATTCCGCCTCAGCTCAATTTTATCAACCCCAAGCCATCTCTGCATCTTGCAGAAAGGGGCATTCGAGTAAGAAGGCCCTAACACGATGTCATCGATTGAAGCGCTAATGACGTGTTTTAGGTTCCCCTTGAACTCACACCACTCACTCCAGCGGGTCACGTTGGGCCTAGGCGCGTCTCGGTGAACAGTTTTGGGTACGGCGGCACAAATGCGCACGCAATTCTTGAAGCATACGAGGGCAAGTCATTGGCCAATGGCCAAATCAATGGTCACTCGAACGGCCATGCAAACGGTTATACAAATGGTCACACCAACGGTCACACCAAAGGTCATGCCAACGGACACTCTAATGGCCATATGAGTGTCAATGGCAATGGCAATGGCCACACGAATGGCACTGTGGAAGAGGAATCCTCGGACGAGACAGCGGCAGAGGAAGCTAGTGACAGATTGATAGTCCTCTCTGCAAACTCCGAGCTGTCTCTTAACAGCTTAATGGACAGGTTAAAGGAGTGGCTGGGATCCGACATGGCGCAGGCCTCGTCACTCGACGATCTGGCCTATACCTTCAATGTTCGCCGCTCGAAGCTTCCATGGCGGGCGAGCGTCGTGGCCAGCACTCGCGAGGAACTCGCCCGGGCCCTTAGCAACCACAAGACGACCCGCTCCGTCAAGTCTGCGCGAGATGTTGCCATCGGCTTCATTTTTACCGGCCAGGGTGCACAATGGCACGCCATGGGCCGAGAGCTGCTGTCAGAGTCGCGCGAATTTGCGTCTTCGATTGCGCTCTGTAACCAGATCATGAAGGACGCCGGCTGCAAATGGGATCTGATCGAGGAGTTGTCGCGAGACAAGGACGATTCACTGCTTGGCGATGCCAGATTCTCACAACCGTGCACCACGGCGGTGCAAATCGCCTTGGTAGACCTGCTCGAGTCGTTTGGTATTCGTCCCGAGGCACTGTGCGGACACAGCTCCGGTGAAGTCGCAGCTGCTTACGCCGCGGGTATTCTCAATCGCGCGGCGGCTATGCAGGTGGCCTACAACAGGGGTATCTGCTCGTCGCAGGCTAAGGACCTAAACACGACACCAGCCGGTATGCTGGCTGTTGGCGAGGGAGAAGAGGCTGTCAGCAAGAGAATTCAAGCACTTGACAAAACCAATGGCAGAGTGACTGTCGCGTGTGTCAACAGTCCTGAGAGCACAACCATCTCCGGAGACTTGCCAGCAATCTTGGAGCTCCAGGTTGTTCTCGACGCAGCGTCCGTCTTCAATCGACGGCTCAAGGTTGACTCAGCCTATCACTCCCACCACATGGAGGCTGTGGCCAAGGCATATCTAGCTTCGCTGAGCGATCTGTCTCACGGGGAGCCTCGGAAGGACATCGCGTTCTACTCTTCCGTGACGGGTATGCGCAAATTGTCCGACTTTGGACCCGCCTACTGGGTGTCGAACTTGGTCTCACAAGTCAAGTTTGACACTGCTTCCAAGCTCGTCGCCGAGCATCTCTCTGCGGCTCATTCCTCCGCTACCAACGTGATAATCGAAGTTGGACCTCATGCAGCGCTATCTGGGCCTTTACGTCAGACTCTCTCCAACTACACCTTGACCTCGGGTGCAACTTTCAAGTACAACTATCTTTCGTGCTTGATGCGCAACCAAAGTGCGATGAACACCGCCTTGAGCCTTGCGGGCAAGCTTTTTGAATACGGCGGTTCAGTGCAACTGCTTTCTGTGACTACAATGGGCAGAGGAAAAGCGGCTTCGGCTTCTTCTTATCACGTCGTCGGGAACCTGCCTACCTATGCGTGGGATCACAGTGCGTCCTACTGGCATGAGACGAGGCTGAGCAAGGACTACCGGCTCCGACCATTTCCACGCCATGATCTCCTCGGCACTTATGACTACTATAGTTCTCTTCAAGAGCCGCGCTGGAGATACTATGTGAGCCTGGACCATCTGCCGTGGCTCAAAGACCATGTGATTGAGGGACTTATTGTCTTTCCCGGTGTCGGCTACCTGATCATGGTCATTGAGGCCATGAAGCAATTGTTTCAATTGCGCAAGACGCCAGGAAACATCAAGAACGTCAATTTCCGTGACGTCAACTTTTTAAAGGCTGTGGTAGTACCAGATGATAGTGCGCAAGACACGCATGAGGTCGAAATGCACTTGATCATTAGCCCTTCGCGACAGTACACCGGAACTACCTGGCAAGAGTTCAGCGTCGTCTCTTACGACCCCAAGAATGACGCTTGGGTGGAGAATTGTACTGGTCTCACTTCTTGGGACGCAATTGATGCATCTGGAGCTCAAACCGGGAATGATGTTGTCGGCAGTGCAGATGATACACTGGGACACTTGACCAGTGTAGCTGCTGCGCAGATGCTAGAGGACTGCCAGACCAAGTGCGAGACTTCGCTTGATCCAACGCAGGTTTATACCGGGCTGGCAAAGACTGGAAATGAATACGGCCCCAACTTTCAAGGCATGAAAGAGATCCACGTTGGCAAGAATCGCAGCTACCTCAAGGTGGTTGTTGAAGACATCGTCCGGCAGATGCCCAGCCAGTACCAACAGCCACATACTATCCATCCCAGTACCTTTGACTCCATCATTCAGCCAGTCGCGCTCATGTTCCATCGTGAGTGTGTCGTTGCGCCTCTCATGCCCGTCTCGGTGGTCGACATGTCTGTCGCTGTCGACATCGATGAGACGCCTGGGTCGGAGCTGTTTGTAGCCTTCAATTTTGTCCCTGAAAGTCGACGCGAAGGTCTCGCCGAGTTTTGTACGTATCAGAAACAAGCAGATGGCACACTCCGTCCCGTCATCACAGCGTACAAGCTCAGGCCCCAAGCCGTGGGAGACGTGGGATCAGACGACTCAGCCGAGAAGAAGACGTCGTACCGAATAGAGTGGAAGCCTGATGTCGACCATATTACACAGATAGACTTTATGGACCGCCTCACCAGCCAAGACCTGTTCGATGTCAAGAGGTCGGGAGACTTATCGACTGAAGAACAGCTCCATCTCAATAACAAAGTAGCTGGAATCTTCATTCGAAAGGCACTTAGAGAAATGCAAGATCAGGGCATCTCAACCGCATGTAACGCGCATCTCACCAAGCTGCTAGTCTGGATGGAAATGTGGAATGAGTCCGAGGCTGGACAGCTTCTTGACGGTATCGCCGCTGACGACGAGACTCGGCTGATTGAGCAAGCTAGCAAATCAAACATTGCAGGCTTCATCCTCAGTCGTCTTGGACCGCAATACCTGGACCTGTTCACCGGTAAGATCAATGCGGTGGAGCTTCTGGCTCAAGATGACTTGCTCAGGCGACTTTACTCTGAGCACACCCTGTTCAGTTGCCATTATGAGCAGATGGCTGAGTACATGCAACATCTGGTTCACAGGAATCCCTACATGAAGATCCTCGAGATTGATGCGGGAACTGGGGGTGCTACGTTGCCGGTTCTGGAGAGAATGGAGCGCAACGACCAGCTGCTTGTCGACGAGTACACTTACACCAATGTATCTTCTGGCTCGTTTGAGCGGGCGCGCAGTAAGTTCAGCAAGTGGGAGTCTCAGATCAGCTTCAAGACGCTCGACATTTCGCGCGAGCCAATTGCCCAGGGCTACACTGCCAACAGCTTCGACGTGATTGTGGCCGCTATGGAGCTGCACGCCACCCCTAACGTGGACGCTACCCTGGCCAACGTTCGCTCGCTACTGAAGCCCGGTGGTCGACTTGTTCTCATGGAGCTCACAGCCATGTCTCCCACGCACAATGCCATCTTTGGCACATTGGCAAGTTGGTGGAAGTCCCAGGATGAACGCCAGGACGGCCCGCTTCTGACCGTGTCTCAATGGGACGAGTGCTTGAAGCGTCATGGTTTCAGTGGCGTGGACCTGGCCATTCCAGCCCATAAGGGTCCATCGAGCAACATCAGTGCCATGATGGTAGCACGTGCTGTGGAGACAACAGAGTCCAAGAGTCAAGATGCCAAATATTGCGCAAGTGTCCACCTTGGACACTCCGATGCGTCACAGGCTGTCATAGCAGATAAAATTTGCCGTTCATTCACCGATGCAGGTATCGCCTGCAGCCAGAAACCCTGGACCACAAACCCTTCGTCTGCAGCGAATGAACTCGCCATCATTGTAGACTCGGCCGAGAGCCCACTGCTACTGAACCCCAGTCCTCAAGAATTTGAGCATGTCAAGCAACTTCTGCTTCAGGGAAGGAACATCCTGTGGGCCAGTTTCCAGTGTTCCAGGCCATCTGGCGAGATGGCAGCAATGAAGCACATGGTCAACGGAATGGCCAGAGTCATGCGCCGAGAGAACCCAGGTCTGCAACTAATAACAGTCGATGTCCAGGACCAATTAGATCTGTCTGAGCAGGACAGGTTGGATTGCGTCGTAGACAAACTGAAAAATGTTGCCAAGTCTTTCTGGACTACGCCCCAACCAGACAAGATTGGGGAGAATGAATATGTGCTGCGCGATGGAAAGCTCGACATTCCCAGGGTAATTCCTGATGATCTCTTCAGCAGTTATGTCGAAAGCCTGGACCCTGCACCAGATAAGTGTGAGGATACTGCGTACTTGGACAAGAGTAGGCCCTTGGTGCTTAACGTCCAAGTTCCAGGTCTGCTCAATACACTCCGCTTCGTCGACAATGGGAGCATGTCTGTCCCTCTGGGCCCTGATCAAGTAGAGATTGAAGCTCGGGCGCACGGTCTCAATCAGAAAGATGTCTCTGTGGCTTTGGGTCGTTCGGCTCCTGGTACTACGATGCTCGGCGAGGTGGCTGGTGTCATTACGGCTGTTGGTTCCAACGCAGGATCTTGGAAGGTGGGCGATAGGGTCATCGGACTCTTGGCGTCGCCTTTCGGTAACTCGGTACGGATCAATGCCAATGGACTGGTGACTATCCCCGACTCCATGTCCTTCGCCGACGCCGCTTCTATCCCTTGGGCATACTACACTGCTTGGTACTGTCTCACTCAAGTCGCTCGACTGGAGAAGGGCCAGACTGTCTTGATCCATGCGGCCGCTGGAGCCGTGGGCCAGGCGGCCGTTCAGCTAGCCAAGCTTATTGGCGCAGAGATCTTTGTCACTGTGAGCGGGGCCAGCAAGAAGCAGCTGGTCGAGGAGCAGTACGGATTACCAAGCGGCAACATATTTTCGTATCGCGACTTCAAGAAACAGATCTTGGGGATCACGCAAGGGAAGGGTGTCGACACAATTCTCAACTCGCTCTCAGGACAGGCGCTGATGGATAGCTGGGACTGTGTTGCTGAGCTTGGCACATTCGTTGAGATTGGCAAGACAGACATTAATGGCCGCAGTCAACTGGACATGTCCAATTTCGAGAAGCAGGTAACATTTGCTGCCGTTGACCCATCTCGCATGTATCACTTGCGACCTGAGCGAGTCACTCACGGTCTGAGAGAGATCTTCACCATGTTCGAGCATGGTCAGCTGCATCCAGTCTACCCTGTGTCAATTCACCCCATGACAGCCATTGAAGAAACGTTCCGACTTGTTGCTGCTAGAAAGCACCTCGGCAAGGTAGTCATGGTAGCTGACGAGCATACCCAAGTGAAGGCCACGAAGCCCAGGTCAACTCCCCTTCGACTGCGCAAGGATGGAACATATGTGATTGGTGGCGGCTTGGGTGACCTTGGCAAGAAGATTGGAGCTTTTCTTGCCTCAAAGGGCGCTGGTCACATTGTTGCGCTGACTCGACGCAGTCTCGATGCTGAGCAGCGCGCGCCCCTCGAAGAAACCATCCGCAACTTGGGCGCCACCCTGCATATTGTCAAGTGTGACATCAATGACGAGGGCAGCTCACTTGCTGCTGCCCAAAGTATCACCAATCTGCCACCAGTCAGAGGAATTGTTCAGAGTGCGACAGTGCTGGCTGACCATCCTCTTGAGTATATGGAACATGCCGACTGGGGGACGGCAGTGAAGCCCAAGGTTCAGGGCACCATCAATCTCAACAAGGCCTTCTGTTCTACCGACTCAACGGAATTCTTTGTCATGCTTTCGTCTGTTGCCAGCATCTTTGGTTCTAGTTCACAGAGCAACTACGCCGCAGGTAATGCTTTCCTCGATGCTTTTGCTCATGCGCAGAGCCGATACTCGCAAGGTGTCACTCAGTACACAACCATCAATGTTGGAGCAGTCGAGGGCTCAGGCCTAGTGAATCAGGCGCTCAGCCAGAATAGCGAGTTTGTGCGAACCGTTGGCTCTGTATCCTTTGACGAAGTCCTTGCTACTATCGAGTATGCCATGAAGGCACAGTCGCAAGTTGACCAAGCCAGGCAATGTCTCATGCCATTCAATCGCGACTCCATGGAGGAGGCCATGGGCCCTGAAGCATTGAGTAGTCACTTGTTCGACCATGTCCCAAGTAAGAACAGGCAAGGCGCTAAGGCGAGCTCTAATGTGGCCGACAACAAAAAGGCCAGTGCGATTCAAGCCGTCGAGCAAGCGGCGACTCTTGCAGAAGCTGAGGAAATTGTCAAGGGCGCTCTGCTTGAGAAGTTCGCTGCCTTTACAGGTGACGATGTCCCTGAGGACCAGCCTGTCGCCGCGCTCGGTCTGGACTCTCTTGTCTCTATTGAGCTGAAGAATTGGGTCAAGCATACATTCCAGACGCCCATGCAAACCTCTGAGCTGATTGGCGCAGCAAACATTGTCGCTCTTTCGAGACTTGTTGTGTCAAGAATGGACCTCAAATGCAACACAAAGACTGTGCTTGATTCCGCTGAGAACGGCCAAAAGCAAGTCGGTCTCGATCAGGCCCAGACAGAGTCGTTAACAGAATCTGGAAATCACGTCGAAGCAAAGCCCTCTCACGGACATGAATGCTGCAGGTTTCACTCGAAGCTTCCTGCTCAGCCCTTACCGGATCTGGATGATTCTCTCAATTTCTGGCTCGAGGCCAACGAACATCTTTTCACGGGCGCGCAGCTCGAGTCCATTCATGCAGATATTGAGAGCATGCGAGCTCCAAACAGTCCCGCAAGACAGATTCTTGAGGATCTATTCAGAGCGCATGTCGATGACAAGACCAATGGCTGGTTCACCGAACTTGTCAGTAAAGGTCGATTCTTGTGCAGCAGAGCCCCCGTTGCCCCTGGCTCCAGTATCATGGGCGGTTATCGCAAGAGCAAGGTGTCGCGTTCCCAGGCCGAGCATGCCGCCATACTCGCTCTCTCAACTCTTTCGTTCAAGCGAGCCATGTATGCAGGTGAGGTCGAGCCACTTGATATTGGTGGAAAGCCAGAGTGTACCTGGGGTTGGAAGTGGCTCTTTGACTCGATACGGGTTCCGCAAGTCGGATGCGACAAGATGGTCAACCACGCTTCAGATGATGAGGGCACACGTGATCATATCGCTGTCTTAAGAAAAGGACATGTCTTCAAGGTGTTTCTCCAGGATAAAGCCGGTAATGACGTTCCATTCGGAGCAATTCAGGCCACCTTCGAAGCCATTATGAAACGAGTGCAAGATGACGGTGTCTGGTCAGGAATGCTGACAACAGACGATAGAGATTCCTGGGCAAAGGTAAGCATAATTGCAAGTCCATACCGATTCTCGCCATTCTAAACTAACCATTTCGCAACAGATCAGAGAGAGCCTCTCGGTCTCATGTACTGAAAACGCCGAATACTTCAAAGCCATCGACTCTGCCATGGTCGTCTTGTGCTTGGATAGTGGAAGTCCCGAGACGCCTGACGAAATTGCTCGCCAAGGCTTCATCGGCAACGGATTCAACCGGTGGTTCGACAAGGGTATACAGCTCTATGTCGGAGAGAATGGACGCTCCGGGCAGATCCAAGAGCACGGCATGATTGATGGCACTACTCCCGCGCGTCTGACAGAGTGGCTGGTTGACGCAGCGGACAACTATGATGTTCCCTCGGGGCTCTCTGGCGACTTTAGTGCAGGCGTTCAGCTTGATGAGGTTGTACTGCAAACGACTCCAGAGATCGATAGCCACATCGCGACTCTCAGAGAACGGTTCCTTCAAAAGACTTCAGCATCGACCTATGTCAGGGAAGATCTTGTGGAATTTGGTTCCGACTGGCTGATGAAATCGAGAGCTCCCGTCAAGGGTGTCATTGACATGACCTTCCAGCTCGCTGTACGACTATTCTTTGGCCGCAATATGCTATCGTGGGAGCCCACCAGTGCAGTCCATTTCCACAAGGGCCGCTCCGATGCTATCCAGAGAGCAACGCCAGCCGTCAATGCATTCTGCGATGCCGCGGCCAATTTGAGTGAAGATCCTTCTATGGAAACGTCTGAGCTGCGAAGTCTCCTGTTAGCCGCCGTGGCAGAGATGAGGTCTGGTATGGTGGCCATGGTAGAAGGGCGCAGCTACCTGCGCGTCTTTGAGGCCCTGAGCTACCTGTGGCCCGCAGACGCGGCAACGCCCAAGCCGCGGTTCCTGAGCGACATGACCTTTTTCGGCAGACCGAATCCACCCATCTTTGCTCAGAGCAACACTCTTGATTCGGACATGATCATGGATGATTTTGTCCATTTGCTGCCTGATCCCAATGGCTTCTGGTCTTTCTTGACACCGGCCAAGGACAAGTAAGTAAACGACTAACCTGCCTGGTATCTTGATTGATGATGATGCTAACCATGTTCACAGTATTCGGGTGTGTCTCACTGGTGGCTCCCAAGAACGAACTGCCGCATTCGTTGAAGAACTTCACCGCGCAGCTAGAATCATGCGCGATATTGTAAAGATTGAGTAACTGTGCTATCATGAAGTGAAGCGAAGATGGCGAGGTGGTCTGCTGAGGAGACGCGTTCGCTTTAAAGTTTGTGTGCATTTAGTACACTGCGGAGACCCCGCTGTTTTTAGTACCCCTCTACCCGCAACAACCACTTACTTGTCCGATCAGTGTAAGACTGCTCTGAGGAAATGATGTGAGGATTTCGACTTTTGATATTTTACCGATACACATATAGAGCGATGTTTTGTCTTTGAGCAGTCGTTTAGTTTCTAGTACAGATACCACGCCCTTTTCAATCAATCGGGATGAACAACGTAGCAAGGAATGAGAATGATAGTTTTGGTTTACACGATTCACTCAGCAGTGCCGTTCTGTAAAAGTCGCTGCTGCAATGCCCACCCATTATCCGCAAAATCGTGGTATTTGAGATCGTGAAAGCCTTCAAAGCGCCACGGAAAGAAACTGGAATGCCTAGAAATTGATGAAAATCTATATATAGTCGTCAGTTATTGTGCTTACGGGACTTTTCGACATATGACTTTTCTATAAAATGCCAGACTCCCTCCGTCCTTAAGCTGGCGACTGACTGTCCTGCTCTGCCCTTCTGCTCTCAGCTCTCAGCTATCTGCACTGGTACTCCCCCACTAAGCGCACTAAACTCACCCACTAATCTACCACTATAACCCGCCATGGCGACCGCGGTAGACCCAGCCAAGCCACTGGTGCTCATTTGCAGCACGCCAGTGTCCGGACATATCATACCCATGATGGCAATCACAAGACAACTTGTTCTTCGCGGTTATGAAGTTTGTTTTGTTTCTGGCTCAGGCTATCGCAAGCAGGTGGAAGCTGTTGGGGCATCGTTTGTGCCAGTGGAAGGCTATGGCGACTTTTATGATCTCACTTCATGGGACCTTGATCAAGACTGTTAGTGTTGTTTGATTGTGCTGTCTTACATTCAAGATTCTTTATGTGGATTTCACCGACTAACACACATTTGCATACAGGGCCCGCCGGAAAGAAGCACATGGAGGGACCAGATTGCTTCAATCACGATTTGATACACATATTCTGCAAATCATTGCCCTCGCAACATGAAGCTATTCAGCGAGCTCTCAAGATGCTAAACAACAAGCACCCCTACCGACCCGTGATACTCATGTCGGAGAGCCTAAACTTTGGCCCCTTGGCCATTCAACTGGGCGCACCAGGTATTTGTCCCAAGGGGTTCATCGCCATTGGCCTCAACCCCATCTTGTTGACCAGCGCCGACCACGCGCCCTTTGGCACCGGCATGCTGCCCGACAGCTCCCCCGAGGGCCGGGCACGGAACCGCGCCGCCAACGAGAAGCAGAAGCAGGTCTTTGCCCCGTCGCAGACGTCTTTTGCCGACGCTCTCGCCAGCGTCGGCGCCGGCGCCCCTGGCCACTTCTTGCTCGACTCGCTGTACGCGCTGCCGGACCGGTTCGTGCAAATGTGCGCCCCCAGCGTCGAGTACCAGAGGAGCGACGCCCCCAAGAGCCTGCGGTTTGCCGGCGGCTACCCGTGGACGCCGCGGGTCGTCACCGCCGACAACAAGCCCATGTCGTGGTGGAACGACATTACCGATGCCCGGATCAAGGGCAAAAAGGTCATATTTGTCTGCCAGGGCACCGTCGCCATGGACTTTACCCAGCTCGTCCTCCCCACCATGGCCGCGTTTCGGGATCGCACTGATGTTATGGTCGTGGTCGCTCTGGCGAGGGAGGATGCCGAACTGCCGGCGGATGTGGTCGTTCCCTCCAACTGCCGGGTGGAAAAGTATATATCCTACGACGACGTTCTTCCGTATAGTCACGTCTTTATCACGACGGGAGGCTATGGCTCGTTTCAGCGTGCCCTGAATAATGCTACGCCCCTGGTCATGGCCGGCACGACGGAGGAAAAGCCCGAGACGGCGGCGAGGGGCGAGTGGGCAGGCGTTGGCATCAATCTGAGGACTAGCTATCCCTCCGCCCAGCAGATTCGGAACGCTGTCAATGAAATCATCTCAAATGACAAGTACAAAACCAGGGCGCTGGAGATCCAGGCCGAGATTGCAGGGTATGATCCAGTCGGCGTCGTGATCGAGGCCATTGAGGAATTGGCGATTGAAAAGTGCAAGCTGTGAGCGTTTGTTGGCAAGGCTAAGCATTGAGGACGGAGATTTTAGACATACGATTATAAGATACTGCGGAATTGATTGAAGCAATACGTTTGTGAATATCCCGCAATTCCCTGCTGTCACGGTTCACTGCTGAGAGTCACAGTCAAAACATATAGCCACGACATCAAACATTTGTGGTGAAATGATTCTGAAAACACGGTCAATAATGTCGACAAGTGAGGTATCATGGCATCCTATATATTCGAGTTCCTTATCTTTCACTTAGTGTCAAATGAGATGCCCTTTTGTGTTTCGCAGGTTTCCCCCAACGATAATTTTACGAATAACTATGACTGTGAGATGCAGCTTTCGCCTTCAAATTGAGCTTCCTCCATACTATCCAGAAACCCAGTCACCCAAGGACTCGTTCGTCGGATCGTTCTGTGGCACAGTCAAAAAGCAGAAACAATCTTATTTGAGAAGTGCCAAGGAGCAAGTTTTCTTTACCGTAAGCCCGCTATAACGTCCACTGGAACGACCACTAAAGCCCCTTACTAATTTTGGCTGAAAGAGCCTAAAAGAAATTTAAGAAGAAAAAAACAAGATTGCTTTTTCTATTAATAACACAATGTCCCATACAGAACCTGTATCGAATGAAGTCACAGTTGCACGCATTTGCACATTTGCGACCACGGTGAAAGAGCTGGCTGTTTTGATTGATATCCGTCGGTAGCCTTCAGTGCCTTGTGACTGGAGGATCATTGCCAGTAGTGCTTTGTGGGGATCGAAAAGCATTCTGGGTACCAAAGGCTTGCAGCGCTTGACCAGTAACGCAAAACGCGTCGCGCCCCACAAAATCTCTCGCCAGGGCCAGGATCCAGACTGTCTTTGAATGGACAGAGCGGTGGACGGGAAGACAGGCGGGGTTGCAGGCAGAAGAGTTTTGAATGTGTGCGTACAGTGACTTAGGTTTAAAGACTACCTTACGTACTATGTTGGGCGCTTTGATCATGTGCAAAAACTATTAAAACGTATCATCGTAGGTACATTGCTACTCGTGCCACGCCCCCACTACGGTTGTTTCGATCGTTCCTCACAGCACCAACCGTAGGTGTGCTGAGAGGAACGAACAAAGAAACGTAATTACCCGACCCCTCAAATTTTATTCATCATGTCGGCCAATGATTGGCCGGCACCCCTGGCTGCTTCGTTGGCAAGATAACGAGGGGATTATGTCCGCACAAGTGTCCTTTCTCTCCGCGACGTTCCCAGTGTGTAGACCTCCTCCAAATTGAACATTCTTGCTGAGCACTATGAAGAATTTTGTGAGACATCTCAAAGGGAAAATCACCAGAGTACCTTCAGGTCGTGGCGATGGGGAGGCTTCGGGCCTCGATGGTGCGACTCTGCCGATCGAAAGTCCTCGCCAAGAGCTATACGGCATGTTCCATCTCACAGAAGCTACACCAAGGCAAGACAGGTCAAAAGCTCCTCCTGTGAAAATTGTTGCTGTTCATGGCCTGAACGGCGATGCTTTCAAAACATGGACACACGCAAATGGGACCTTGTGGCTTCGGGATTGTCTCCCAGCCTCGTTGCCCGGATGTCAGGTCTACAGCTATGGCTACCCTTCTCAGATTTTCACAACTTCATATGCTGGAGTTCGTGACTACGCACGGAATTTGCTCAGCTGCGTTAGAGATTTGTACGATTTGGACGAGAATGTAATGAGAACCTCGATGCTCAGAGGATTCGTTCTGTCGCTAACAGATGCAGGGAGAGTCAGTCCCGATCATCTTCGTATGCCATAGCCTTGGAGGTATTATTTGCAAACAGGTCGGTACAGGCCATTCCAAAAACAACTCCCATCCTTATACTTCAGTAGGCATTGGTCTTGGCACACGAAGACGACGTAATTTACCGCGATACCCTTCAATCCGTTCTTGGCGTTGTGTTCCTGGGAACCCCGCATAGGGGAAGTGAAGCAGCGGACATAGGGAGAGTCATTGGCCGAATCATAAATCTTTGTGTCCCGAAGGCAACCAGAACTGATCTGTTAAATCATCTTGGCAAGGAATCTCAGGCCCTGGCGGAGCTTGCTTCCTCCTCTCGACACCGTCTATACAACCTTGAGGTGGTCACATTCTACGAAACTCAGCCAATTCCTCTCATGTCTTCTTTGGTATTGCAAGATCTTGACAGTCTGAAGTACGTTGCTGATAGAACATAGGTTGTGGAAAGAACCTCATCGATACTTGACATTCCACGGGAAGATATAATTCCTCTGTTCGAAAACCATCGAGATATGTGCAGATTCTCCGGCCCTACTGCCAGCTACAAAGCTGTTGCGGGCGCTTTAGGCAGAATCGCCTCACGAGCAGAGACGAGAAAGGGGACATTCTCGAAGGATGATTCCCGTTCCTCCCTGAAATGTGAGTGGTGAGAGCGATATGTGGAAAAAGAACGTGCAATTCATGAGTTCGCAGCGTTCAACGAAACAGAAAAGAGCTGTATCACCTTGTTCAGTCATTTCGACATCGATGACTATCATAGACGAATACCTAGCCCTATCAAAAGCACATTTGGGTGGGTATTATCCCATCCAGTGTTTGTTTCATGGCTCAAGACCGTCAAATCCAGCATGATATGGTTCACTGGACATCCTGGAAGCGGCAAAACAGTCATGTCATCTTTCTTGACTAGTTATCTTGAAGAAATTAAGAAGACAGCCATGGCAGATGTAATGGTTTGTGTTTACTTTTGTGACGAAAAGGTCAACAAACAGAAGGATGCCAAATCCATTCTTCTCAGTGTCATTTTCCAAATCATCCGGCAGCATCGGTCTTTAATTCGATACGTTCGCAAGTCCTTTGAGCTTCTGGGCACAGGTCTGGTTCAGTCATTGTCGGGGCTGTGGAGACTCTTTCTGGAGCTCACCAGAGATCCCAAGTCTGAGATTGTCTACGTCGTACTTGATGCACTGGATGAATGTGAGGAAGGAACATGCAATGAACTTCTGACTCTGATCCGTGATCTCTTGGAAGAGTCGAACAACCAATCATACAATGCTAGCTGTGTCAAGTTCATATTGACTAGTCGCCCGGCGTTCGCATTCTCAAGGGGACCTGTGGATTTTCTTTCGAAATATCGTTTTGCTATGGATGATGGCCAGCAAGACTATGATGAGGACGTCAGAACATACATTCAGGAACGTGTCAAAGAGATCTCCGACTGCCCCTCGACTATTAGAGAGCACCTCCTGACCACACTGCAGTCAAGAGCTGGCTCGACATTCCTATGGGTTCACCAGGTGTTTGGAGTTCTGAAAACAAGTTTGGTCACATCGCAAGAGTCCTTCCAGAGTGTCGTCGATAACATCCCAGCTACATTGGAGATGACCTATCAGACCTTTTTGGCAGCAATTCCAGAAAGCGAGGCAGACACGGCTACGAGGCTTCTCAGATTGATGCTCGGAAATATGAGGCCGCTGACAATACCTGAAGTTAGCATCGCCTTCACGATTACTTGGGACCACCAAGACACAGCTCAAATCTCACGCAGTGCCCCTTTCTCTATGCTGCGAACACTACAACTGGTTCTTGGCGCTTTTGTACGGATCTCGGAGTCCAAAGTGTCTTTACTTCACCAGACAATGAAGGAATTCCTCTTGAACCCGGCGATGGGTATTAAGCAGTATGCTATTACCGCTGAAGAATGCGACTTATACATGTCAATAGCATGTGCACGTTACCTCCTGCTTTCGGACTTCTCTCACGATGCTTTCGCACATCAGCCCTCCCAAGACATGTCTCTTGCATCGTCATCATCGGAATCCGGAAGTCCTGGTTCTGAGTACCTACTTTCCGCTGATTTTTGGAATGATGAGACCCAACTCGGGTCTGAAGGTCTTTTTCAAGAAACGTCTGTGCTTACGCAAGAGATCTGCAAGTATATTCAAGAGAAATATCCATTCTATCATTATGCCGCGCTGTACTGGCCCGATCATTATGCTAGATCTGAAAAATGTGCACCTCCACAACTGAGAAAGGCAGTACGAGATCTATTGAGCAATGACCTGCCGCAAGGCTCGAACTGGTGGCGATTTTATCAGGCAGAAGCTGATGGAATCAATTCCGAATCATGCGAAGATCTTGATGCCCTCGAATTGGCAGCTTACTTCAATATCTGTGGCATGCTCCAGGATATTCTTGAAGAACAAGAGTTTTCGGATGTACGTAATAGCAGAGCGCTATTTTGGGCCTCTGCAAAGGGCCATGTCGACAGCGTCAGGATCTTGCTGCAGGCCGGTGCCAATCCGAGTCTGCGGTTATTCGAACAACACACAGCGCTGACTATAGCCGCTGAAAGAGGTCATGAGGGTAGTGTCGCGGTGCTGCTAGAGAATATCCATGTAAGCGTCAATGGTGAAGGGAGACGCGGGCGACCTGCATTATCATTTGCTGCAACCAATGGTCATCATGGTATTGTGCGGTTGTTATTGGCCCACACGGCAATCTCACCAGATCAGGTCGACGAGAATGGATGGACTGCACTAATATGGGCGGTATCGGGCGGAGATGCGCAGATTGTCCACGACATCATGCAGCACAAAAGTGTCAATATCAATCATCAGGATGACACAGGTCGGACAGCTGTTTCTTGGGCAGCTGGCGAGGGAAACACAGATATACTGAACAAGTTGCTGGGAGACGTACGAGTTGATGTGAACTTATCAGACAAAAAAGGCGCCTCTCCATTGATATGGGCGGCTCGCTTGGGTCAGGCGCAGACAGCGCGACTCTTGTTGAGAAGGAAGGAAACGAAGGCAGACGCTCTGGATAAAGATCACCGTGGTCCCGTCTCATGGGCTTGTGGACAGGGACATTATGAGGTCTTGCGGATACTCATAAAATTCAGGTGTCCAGGGATCAACGGAAGAGATATTGACGGTTGGAGTCCTATCGATTGGGCTATTCAATGCGATGCTCCAGAGATCATAGAAACTCTGATATCGACGGGTGAGATCGATCTGGATGCAAGTGACAAGGACGGCAAAACGGCATTGTGGTGGGCTGTGAATTATGGACACATCAGGAATGTCAGAGCCTTGCTGCGGGAAGGCGCAAATCCGAAGGTCAGGACTAAAGATGGAGTGTCAGTCATGGATATAGCTATAAGCTCTGGGCGATCGGATATTGTCACAGAGCTCTCTAAGGCATTATAATTGCCATAGACGACAGACATCAAATAGTATCAAGAATTCATTATTACAATTTATATTTTAAATCCTTAATGGCTACCGCGATAAATTTTAAAAAAGGATGGAGCTTAATAATAAAGATTGTGCATAATCAAATTTAGTAGAGATATTTACAATTTGCACACGTCTATCCGCTAATAAGGTCATATTATTATTTAAAATAATAAGTATTGGTTTTATTTGGTTTTTCTTTAATTCCCCCCCCCCCCCCCCCCCTCTTTTTTTTTCCTTTTCTTTTTCTTTAATTTGACAAAACTAAAATATACTTCGGTATAATTTATTTCCGGTTTAAATTCTTTCTATACTTGGCTGGATAGGTGACAATCTCGCTCAAGCAGTCTCTTCCAGGCAATGACTAGTCGTCAGAAGCCTAGTGCCTGGCAACGTCCTTCTTCTTTCTCTCAGCATCGACAAGTGTATCAAAGCGGCGGAAGGACATGACGCCATCAAAGAAAGGAGAGGCAGCCCAGAGCCACCAGACCTTGCCGGGGGGCACGCGGTGCTTCTCGAGTCTCGTGGTTGCCAGCCACCAGCACTCGGTCACGTGCAGCACAAACACGGGCACAAAAATGGCCTTGACCAGCCAGCGAAAGCCTAAGGCGCCGTAGGGGAAAAAGGCGTCGAGCGCATCCCAGGCGACGGTGCCGGGCTGCACGAGGGGCAGGGCCGCGGCGCAGATAAAGTACAGGACGACGCCGAAGAAGACAACGCAGTCGAACCCTTGTGGCGGCGCGTACGAGGTGACGCGAATGTCGCTCAGGTTCAGCTTGGTCAGCGCGGTGCCGGCCATCTCGACGAGGCGGACGCGGGAGGCGGACCAGTTGGCCAGGGGCGGCGCAATGGCCACGGTGTGGGTCCCCGATGCCGACTTGACCGTCATGCCCTCGAGCGACATGTCGGTGATTTGCGCGCCGGCGGCTGCGGAGGGCGAAAGGTCGTTGAAGGCGCGCAGGTAGAGCTCCAGCTCGGCAGCGTGGTCCTTGTTCATGTGCGTGACGACGCGGGTCTTGATGGCCGCCTCCTTGGCGGCAGCGGCATCATCGGCCATGTTGGATTGCAGCGGGGTCTGGTACTGTAGAGGTTGGCTAAAGCTTGTCCGATAAGAGAGAGGCTGGTGGTGCCAAAGAGGGTGAGGGAATTGATGGTCTATTGAAAAAGCACACGTACTTTCTTACGAGTATTTCAATGACAAGCCACTGCTTTCTGGTAGAGGTATTCTGCATCGGCGCTCTGAAATCAAGGGTCCACTGAATTTGTCCCGCCGATGAGCGGGTTGAGGCCTTTGCCGGAAAACGCTGATAGTGCCACACCCTGGGTGTCTCGGCCGACGCCAAGACCAGATATTACAACCTCACCATGTCACTCGTTGAACACTTAGAGATTGATATCAGCGATCAATTGATATTATTTCCTAGTGAGCCGTCGAAGTCTTCTTGATCAATCTATTATAATTCCGCTCAGATTTACCTCTGGAGCGGCCTCTCGAACACGTTCCTGCTCGCATGCGAACCTTGCATTGTCATGAAGCTGATGCAATTCGCGATGGGAAACGGCAAAATAAATACAAGATTCTGCGAAAATCAGAACCGTGTGTATGTGACCTCAGCTATGGCAGGGTCTCGGTGCTTCCTCCAATAAATCCATTAATAAGCCTCAGGGGCAATCAAGACGACCAACACCTCGGCATCCGCACTCCAATGAGGGGAAGGCCATTATAGTGTTTGTAGAACACTATGACGTGCTCTGCCTTTTTGTCCAACACGACACTTGTTGCAGCATAGTCCCAGTCCCACTAAACCTGGGGCAGAAGTGCTAGCTGCTGGGCGAACAAGGGCTCGATGTTAAACACATCGGAAACTACATAGCGCTCGCGCAAGGTGATCTCTTGGGCTTCAAGTAGGTTCAGGAGTACATAGGTGCAGTCCCTTCCCCAGTCCGCCATAAATTCGCTGACGGCGTTGCTTACACGCTCTGTAGGTGTCTTCTCTGGATGATTCGAGCCGGGATGGGCTGCGCGGACAGCTTCAGTCCATAGATGCTGGGCAAGTCTTGAAGGAGTGGATGCTTTCAAGCGAGTGCCGCGATCGCGCGCGTTGATGATCAGTGCACCCGGTACAGTCGTCAATTTGTGAATGTCTAAAATGAGCAGTCAATATTTGAGGACAAACAAAAACCCCTGGGTGTCTCGGCCGACACGAAGACCGGTTATTGCAACATCACCATATCACTCATTGTATACTATGAAATAAAATTTGGCACACAATCATATTAATAAATTCCCTTGCAAGCTGCTCCTCGACAACTTCGTTGTCGTTCATCGCAAGTGATCTTTTGCAGCAGCTTCGCACTTATAAACCTCCTTCTTCGTACGAAGTTCAGGCCTTATGAAACGAGAAAATAACCCCATAATTATACAAGCATCGGTTTCTTATGTGAGTAACCTTGTACCCTCCAAGATGCCATGGACTCCTCTGATGCATGATGATGAACACTCAACGTTCAGTTCTTAATCCATACCCCCACAAGGTCATGACCATTGGTGTGCTTGAAGAACACGGCAATGTAGCCCTCCCTGTTATCGCACTCCACGGTGGTGGCAGTGTGATCCCAATCCCACCAGATCTGGGGAAGCAGCGAAGGATTCTTCGCAAACAAGGAACCGATGGCAGCGTTGCCGGGCACCTGGTGGCGCTGGCGCAGAGCCGACTCCCGCTCTCCCATCAGGTTCAAGAGGACAGGCGTGCATCCCCCGCCCCAGTCTGCCATATACTCGCTCACGGCGTTGCGGACGCGTTCGGCGGGCGTCTTCTCCGGTCGGCCTGAACCATACTCAGCAGCGCGCAGAGCCTCGGTCTTGAGGCGCTGAGCTAGGTCCGAAGGAGCGGCAGCCTTCAGGCGAGTGTCGCAATGGTGTGCGCTGATTACGAGTCCACCAGAGACAGATGACAACTGAGGAATACCTAGACATTTGTTAGTAATTGGGTAGTGAACAGGAAGATTCAAGGGATTGGTCTTACTGTAAACTCTCGGATTGATGGTATAGAGCTGTTGCTGCGTAGAACGCTTGGCAGCGTAGGGAGAGCAGGAGATCTTGATCGGCAGCAACGAATCGGGCTTCTTAACAGTGCTAGTGACCCACTTCTCGTGGCCAGTTTCAACATCCTTGCTGAACCATAGACGAATGAGGCCATTCTCATTCTGATCCCTGAAGATGACTGCCACTCCGTCGGGGGTCGAGCTAACGATCGTGTTCTGAGGGGCCCAAGTCTTAAAGGCTCGAGGCATGGTGTGAGGGTATTTCTCGAAGACGAAGGAACACAAGACCCAGTCGGTCAATCCATTTGCAGCACGAATCTCCTGTTCCTCGTTCGGCAGAATGTTGATGAGAACGCTGTGGGTTTGATAGCGGGAAAGCCAATCACGAACGCGATCCTCCTTTGTGCCGCCGAAAGTTCCGCGGGGCATGACGATATCTGCTAGGCGCCGTCCAAGCATGGAGGGGATGGCGGCGCTGATGACTGGGGTATTGGTCGAATAAGGAAGATCAGCATTAGATAGAAACATGACGCCGTCAATGGTTGGGTGAATCTGGCGCATATCTACATTCTAGGGGTCAGTACTAGAAGAAATAGACGGGTATCCAACATTTGGGCGAAGGGGCAAAGCTTACGCGAAGGGACTAGGTTGCTGAGATGAACAAGCTGGTCAGATTGTGCATCTCTGCCCATCGCACGGGCGTGGGTGAAACGCTGAGCTTCGTGAGGCATTGTTGAATAGTTTGGAAAGACAGTGTTTCGATGTATTGGAACACTCAATGGATCGATACGATGAGGGTGTGATGAAAAGTGGTGATGAAAAGTGGTGTTCTGTTGGTATGTGTTTGCGATCACTTCGTTTGCAGTGCAGACCTGTGGGGGAAGAAGAATAAAAAGAGGAAGAAGAAGAGAGAAGTGAAAAAGTCTGAGAAATTAGCTTGAATTTATAGAAAATAAAATCTGGTCCCCCACCAGAATACTGATTTCGTCTGGCGAGCCCGCGGCCTGGTGTTGACTTTGACCTGCCAGCTGTTCGCGCTGCCCGACTGATTACGACATTTCGTTGATTTGGCAACCAGAGTGATTGAGACATGTTCCCCCACCAGGTTTACTGATTTTCCCATGTCCTCCAACGATTGAGAAAGGATGGCACTGCAGCCTCAGGCCCAGTCTGCCATGCACTCGATGATGTCAGTTGATGGTCTGTCGGCCTCGCTGAAGTCTATCACTGGATATTCTCGCGTCTTTGGTATGATAATAGCCGATGTGAGGAGCACTTTGCCACGGTATTCCAGTAGCCCCTTTGCCTCTGAAAGTCTCTCTGGCGACATCCCTAGTAGCACGCTTGATGCTGGCTTGTGAGTGCCAGCCATTTCCTTGATGTCCCTAAGTGTTTCACTGGATGTTCCACAGATGACAAAACCATCACGATCTCCTTCATGGCCGCTGCGGCCACGAGTGTGAAAATATCCGTAATTCCGCGACTTATGTTGATCACGGGCATGACGAGAGGAGTTTTTTCGGGGGACTGCTTCGCTGAAACCGATTCAGGTGAGCATGAGGAAAGCTATGTGGCGTATCAAGAAGTAGAGTAGCTGAGTGCCAAAAGAGGAAAGGCTTGGATTAATTATCTACGAGTTGTTATCACAAGATAATAACCATCAGTATCAAAGAGCATCTACCAAACTGCTTCTTTATTTTGTCTCTTCGTTTCGCGCCTTTCTGTGTCTCCGGAACATATCCCATTTTCCTCCAATGGTATCAGTATTCAATCAATTATCTACTTGGACTGCAAATAGATTCTGCCCGTTCGTGTGTTTGAAGATGACAACAATCTGCCGACGTGGCTGATCGCGGTGGATTGTTGTCGCAGTTGGGTCCCAGTCCAACCAGATGGTTGGGATCAACGCCGGGTATTCAACGAAAAGGGGCGTCGTGGCATCATTGTCACAGGCCTTGTATAGACTGCGCAACGCATTCTCTTGCAGTGAGGCTAAGTCTGCCATGGCCGGCTTGACATTCTTTGACCAAGTCTCCATCCACTCCCTGACTGCATCATTCACGCGATCTGTTGCCGTTCTGTCTGATTGATGACTGGGACTAGGCTTTGCAGCCCGGAGAGCGACGGCCTTGAGGCATTGCGCCAGATCCGAAGGGATTGCCACCTTCATTCGAGGCTCGGAAGGTTTACCTATCAGAAGCCCTCCATCTATTGCCAGCACATGCGTCATATCTAGATACCATTTGTTAGTCTGAATGACATATAAATTGCAATTCGGCGTCAGGTCTTACCGTAAGGACTCACTTCAACCGACCGCAGCTGGGTTCTGCTGCTCACCTGGCCAGCGTATGGAGAGCGCGAAACCTTGGCAGACAGGTGTGTGTCACCATCTGATCCCGACTGCTGACGGCGCTGTGGCTCACTCTTTTTTGACTCGTCCGATTGCTCCGCAATGACACTAGCTATAGACTCTCTGTTATCAGTACCTCCATCTGTAGTCAGCCAGAAACGAAGAAGGCATTTTTGCTGAGCGTCCTTGAAGATTACTGCTGTGCCATCGGTGGCAGGGTTGACCAGAGTGTTTTCAGGAGCCCATGTTTTGTAGACTCTTGGCATCGTATTGGGAAATTTGCTGAAAACATGCGGAATCCACATGTCCATGGCGTTCTGATACCGAATGTTGTCCTCTTCCTTTGGAAGAATATCGAACAGAACACTGCGTCTGTCCCAGAAGTGGCGCCGAAGCCAATTGCGGACTTGATCTTCAATGATCTCATTCGATACGTGTGCATCTCCGGCCTTGGCTCTGACGGCAACCTCTGCCAGCCGCTCGGCAAGCATGGATGGTACTGCGGCGCGAATTACTCGCGGTGTGGTAGGGTAGGACCCCGGACCGGGAATGGGTATGAATTCAACACCATCATCAATCACTTGGATTCTCTTCACTACAAGGAAGAGAAAGAATTAGCAAAAGATCGGACATATAAATTCCACGTTACGGGAAGCTAGAAAAATCTTCTTACCTGGAGGAATCACGTAGTCCAGATGCACCAGCTCGTCTGATTTTGCATCGTTGCCCAACATACGAGCGTGGGAGGCACGCTGAGCCTCGTAAGGCATGGTGTGAATGTTGGCTTTAATAAAGGGTGTTGACCTTGAGGGAACTTTGAACACTGGATGGGTTCCTGTTGTATAAGTTGAAATTCTGAAGATGGTGTGGCAAAAGAGGATTGTTTGTCTCTTGGCTGATGTGTATTGACTTTTTGCGCGCAGTACGGAAAAAGAGGAGAAAGGGAGTCGAGAAAAATGTATGGGAACTGAGCTCAAATTTATAGAAAACAAATCTGGTCCCCCACCAGATTACTGATTACGCATCGTGAGCCCGCAGCCTGGTGTTGGCGTTGGCCTAGCGACTGTCAGCCTGCTAAATATGCTAAACTGAACGCGGCCGGCTGATCGAACATCGACTGGCGCGGCTAGCGATGGCGTTTGCAACCAAAAAAGACGTAGGCCAAAAAAGAAAAAGAAATTGAAAAAGAGACCCTCACATAATGGTTTAATTTCCGATTGACTGTAGCTTGCACGGCTTCACAGTTGCCTTGTGATTCGGACTGGGAGCTCGATGTAGTATGTTTGTTCATTATGTCACTATTCCACTTGAATTGGTCGTGTCAACGGATATGTGTTAGTATCACTTCCGTGAGAGCATCCTCAAGGTCAGTCCTGTTCGGCTCATCTGCAATTTTCTTGCGTGAAGCGATTCAGCTCAGTATCATCAAGTACATCCAGCCATAACGCATCGGAGAACCTTGTTTAATTTTTCACGACAGACAAGGGCGACCTTCCATAGCGGACAGGGACGATGGTCAACATGTGGTCTGGAAAAATCAATTATTTCTTTTCGCTGGCCAGTCGAGAAAACTCAAAACCATGCAGTCTCGTAGGACTTGGCAAAAACTCATACGTAGATCTGAGTAAAGAGACGCGCCATGGAATTCCATCTCCATCGGCCGTAGTAACTCGTGAAGACGTGTCGGAAGTATTCGCGCAAGCATTATCTCGAACGTCTCGTCTATCCTTGTCTCCATCATACCATGTACGCTCTTCTGTAACACACTGAACGTCTGAATTCACATGAGGCATATCTCAATAACCACCACCACCCGAACAGTCTAAGTCAAGAGCGTTAGCGCCGAACAGGAGTTGAGGGAAGCAAATCTTACCGAAACCACCACCAGAATAGCCACCACTAGAATAACTAGAATAGCCACCGCTAGAATCACCCCAGGGCCCAGAAGTACTGGTGCCGCGGCTGAAAGAGAACGAACCAAGACGACCCCACCAGCGTGTCTTCGGCTTCGGGGATGGTTCGGCGGGGGGCAGAGTGATGGTGACTGTCTCTGTGCGCTTGACTACAACGCGCATCAAAGGATCTCCTGAACAGTCTCTGAATCCGACGATCACAACATCAGATTCTAGGGTGACTGAAGTCTCCATTCGACTCCAGAACCTGAAAACTCTCGGCATCTTGCTGATATTGTCGCGCAGGATTTCATTGGTCGATTCAGCTCGACCAAGTCCCAAGGACTCTTTGAATTCATTCTCTTCGTCGAGAGTAATATCAATCAGAACTCCGTAGTCATCCCAGCGCTTCAGGTATTCTTGAACGGCGGAGTGACTTCGACCGTTTGCCTCGGCATCTTGCGCAACCCTTGCCAAACGCTCGGCGAGTTGTGATGGCACAGCTGCAATACAGCGATGAGACAAGGGAATGCAGCCTCCGGAAGAGCTTGCATTGGGATGCAGGAATTGGACTCCATCATCAATGGTCGAAATCTCGGGTACATCTGTTTATTGAACGGTAAAGATTAGTGCCGGGACACAAAGGACTTTTTTCGTTTCTTTTTGGGTGGGAGGTTCTCTCTTACAGCTAGTGATAAGCTTCTGAATGGGGACAAGCTGTCCTGAGTATGGGTCTGGTTGAAGTCCTTCGGCGTGCTTCGAACGCTGGCACTGGATGACGTTCATGTTGAAGATATGTAGGTAGACGTAAGTGTTTTGAAGTCTGAGTAGCGTGATGAATGCACGATGGCTGCTTGATGCCAATTGTTACTTGCGACTTGTTGTTGTGTAGTATGTAGGAGGGTTCAAACTCTGCTGGACAAGCTTGGGAATGAGTGAGCAAGAGGGAAGAATGAAAAAAAGAAATCTGGGAATTGGGCTTGAATTTATAGAAAAGAAAATCTGGTCCCCCACCCGGTTACTGATTTCACATCGCCAGCCTGCAGCCTGGTGTTGCGCTGATCTGATAACCTGGCAACCAGAGGCGTTTGCTAGACTGACCAATGAGAATAGTCCATTAAATCCGTCACCTCTACCATTGCGCCGAATCGAGCTTAGTGCCATTTATACTGCCCGTCTAGGGCTGATCTACCTTTAGGGCAAGTGGGGCGGCCACGCCGGGCTGATTATTCCAGCCTGATCGCGGCAGCCTGGCTGCAATCGCCTGGGTACTCTGGGCTGGTCTTGTGGGGCTGGCTGGTGGAAAGCTGGAGACCGCCAGGCCTTTATACTTCCATTGTCTTGATCTGACTAAGTGACTTGAAGCTGCATAAGTCCCTGCGGGATGATATCTGGTTGACCGCATGTGACTGGAAATGTGTCAGCCTTTGATGAGGCACAGCGACCTCTTCCAGATCGGCATCAGCGTCATAGTTTGGTCAAGGTACTTTACGCACAATGTTTATATTTATTGTGTCTAATCAGACTGCGTTTGCCTAGTTTTTCCTGCCAGAGCAATCTATGTATGGGCAATATCAGTAGCATTCAAGGCCATGCAGTGATTTCTGGCATTTATTTGCGGACTCCTGATAGTTTGCCAATCTGAACAGTCAGACATAGAGTCTGGACGACAATATAATATCATCTACTCAAACCTGCAGGCTGTGCACGTTGTCTCCGCCGATGGAGGTGCGTCTTGATCAGTCCGGATGCTAATTACCAAGGATAGGGGGTGTTCAGATGACAATCTGGACTTGTTGTATCCGTATTTGTGATCAAGCTTGATAAGATATCAACCGCTGTTTCGCGTACGATAGAGACACCTGAATTTGCCAAGGGCTGCAAGGTATACAATCCACAGTCATGATGTGGCCTATTCAATCATACGAATCAAAATCAGTAGCCGCTTCTCATACATCTAGAATCGATCCCAATGGGTTCGGTAAGTTACTGATTCTAATGGCTTGGCGGCAAAAATGCTGTGCCTGGCCCGTTTTTTCCCCTCTTGCAAACGGCAACACCAAGTCGTGGGCTGGCGATGGATAATCAGTACAGTGGTGGGGGACCAAATTATTTTTCTATAAATTCAGGCCCAATTCCCAGATCTTTTTTATTTTTCCCTCCTCCTTCTTTGTTATGGTTCACCAGCTTGCCCACAGCCTCACTGCAGCACACCAATGATACCACAACCACTTTACAACAACAGCATCAAGCAACCACCCTAAGTCATCTTCGTTTGTTCTATACCACAAGAAGACATACTTCATCGTCGACAATATGTCTGCCGTCGATACCATTAGCTGCACTGAGATCGTGCGTTGCCGCTATGCGGAGCATCTACGCAGCGGCGCCGAGCAACACGAGCTCGTCCCGTACATGAAGCTCCTTCGTGCCTGTGAGAGCCTTTCCTATCTAATCGCATTAGCATTCTTTTGCGCTGGTACTAATAGTTCCTTCAATCAGACATCCCCAAGATCACGCTGCTTTTCAATAGCGATGGTGTTGAGTTGTGCACTCGTCAGAACTACCAGCCTCGTATGACGGCTGCTATCCCTTCCCGCGTAGCTATGAGACTGGCCGAAATCGCGCTCGAGAACAAGCACGACCAGTACGCTGCCTGCGAGAAGTATCTTGAGGAGACTTGGAACCACCACGGCAAGCTGTGCGATATTGTCCTTTCAGAGGAGCACGAGATTGCCAACCAGATGCGCATGGTAACAACCTTCCCCATCGCCGAGCTCTTTGTCCGCGACAACAGAAAGATGCCAAACATGTTCAAGAACTGGTCTCCCATGAACACCATGATCAATATCACCAAGACTGGTACCGCAGTCATCTTCAAGGATGACAAGTACAACCATCTGATTCGCGTCTGGGTTGAGCACGAGCAGTAATGGATGAATAGACACATCAAGAGGGACATTAGACGAAGATCGTGCAGATTTCATAGCTGCACAGGAGTTCTAAGGGAGGACTGATCAATTGCATTTTCCACGTACCTGATCAGCCAGGGACAAGTATGGTTAAGACACAAAGATGAACATAATTATAACCAGAACCTCTACTACATCTAAACTTGAATCTTTTTAAACTGTGATCTGGGATTATTGATGATCCATCTTTCTTGTCATCCGTGCAAACGACATGCTAAACCGAGATATTTCAAAGATGCCAAGGGTGTACAAATTCTGGTATCCCATGAATACATCGATAAGCCTAGCATGTGGCGAAGCAACGGCGGAATTCAGAAACCACACAAACAAAATCTTGACCAGCGTTCGCGTCTGGATCCCCGAAACAGCCACTTCACAGTCTGATCCGGCCCCAATAGCACCGTTACCACAAAAACCACAGGAAAAGCCCAGACGATGGCGGCGTTTCCTTTATGCGCTCTCGTGGGAGAGTCGCACTAGAACTGGCTTTGGAGATGCCACTCGCTTCGATTAGTTTTGCTTTTCTATACCCATTTTCAAGGCACTAGCGCTTTGGACTCAGACTTATCGTTTGGTGATTATTAAAAATCTCTCCTAGTGACGGATCAACATTCTGGGGGGCATTATGGCGATCTGGCCCGATGATCTGCAGTCCAACACTCTTGAGAAGGACACCAAGGCTGCCAAGAAGAAGCGTGGCTTATTCTTCCGTCTCTTCAAGCGTGGCGAGGAGAAGTATGTTGAGGATGACAGCCATAGTATGGTTATGTCGGGAAGTGTTTGAGAGTTCATCGAGGAAAGGGTCGCACTTTCCTGGCCTTCATCGACCGAGCTACGGAATTGTCCTCTTGAACTTTGAACGATCATTGATGAACCTGAGATTGGTTATACAAGTCCATACCGCTGATGGCTGTGTCTGCCATATCAAATGACTCATGTATTCTACTCCTTGTGTGTGTCCAAAAGCCCTAGTACTTCTGCCCATATGCTCTCGCAACACCACAAACAGCAGCCCACCCAGCTCGGGCACTGGAGTGGAGCAGTTTGGCGATCAGGCTGGAATAATCAGCCCGGCGTGGCCGCCCCACTTGCCCTGAAGGCAGATCAGCCCTAGCCGGGCAGTATAAATGACACTAAGCTCGATTCGGCGCAATGGTAGAGGTGACGGATTTAATGGCAGGTTGGCAGGGTTACCTGCAAACGGCAACACCAAGTCGCGCGCCGCGATGGACAATCAGTACAGTGGTGGGGGACCAAATTATTTTTCTATAAATTCATGCCCAATTCCCAGATTTTTTTTTCATTTTTCCCTCTTCCTTCTTTCTTATGCTTCAGCAGCCCAGAACAACCTGACTCTGAAACACCAAAGTATAACGCTTCTCCATCGACATCATCAAGAAAGCTCCTCTATTCATCTCCATTGTTGAAACCCCATCTCACTTCACCGACGTACAAGACTACATTATCAACAAGATGTCTCCCGTTGATACTATCAACTGTACCGAGACTGTTCGGTGTCGCTTTGCCGAGCACTTGCGAAGTGGTGTAGAACAATTTGATCTTGTCAAATATCAGAAGATCATTCATGGCTGTAAGAATCTTCCCCAACCCATTGCATCATGTTTCTTTGCACCATTACTAATTTTCCATCTTAACAGACACGCCCAAGATCGCAAGCCTGCCCAACGCCGACGGCGTCGAATTCGTGGACCAGGTCCACCAGCAATACGGTTGCGGCACAAAGCAGCCACGTCTCACTGCCGCCATCCCTTCGCGCCTCGCTGAGCGCCTTGCCGAGGTCGCCCTTAACAACAAGGGTGACGAACACACCGCTTGTCAAGACTATCTCAAGGAGCACTGGATCCGCCATGGAAAGCTATGCGACTTGCTTCTGGACGAAGAGCGCGAAATCCGTAGAGACATGCGAAAGGCCGATGTCTACCCTGTTGCTGACCTGCTTAGCCAAGATGCCAGAAACATGCCTCTGGTCTACAAATACTGGGACCCGGTCAACACGATGGTCAGCGCTACTTAGACTGGCATGGCTGTCATCTTTAAAGATGACAAGAACCAGCCTCTGATTCGAGTCTGGGTCGAATACAACCTGGGAGCATAGAAGCACGAGAGCATGATGGAATGCATTGAGCGAAGATTCCAGACGAAGACTCTGGACGAAGAGACTGTGCTTACAAAAGATAAGCAACAAGATTTGGGATGAATGGACATTGATACCCACCCAATCACAAATCAATGATATATGAATGGCAAATAATGAACGGACACAATTATGATAAAGACTTTTACTACATCTAAACTAAAGCTTCTCAACTGTGATCTGAAATATTAGTGATACATCTTCCCGATTACCATAATCCCCATTGCGCGCTCTGTATCTAGAGCAAGAGAGCAATACCCTGGGCGTTCTTGCTAACGCCGCTCATCTGGAGACCAAAGTGCTGCACCTGTTGCTTGGTCGTCGCATCCACAACCGTGATAGCAGCCTGCGTGGTACCGTTGCCAGGACTCAGGGCGTAGACAAACTTGCCACCAGCCTGGAGGTCAGTCAGACCGGGGTCGCCATTGGCCATGAGATCAATCTCGGCCAAGATGGAAGCATTGGTCAGGGACTGCTCGACCAGGCGGTTGAGCGCCACGTCCGTCACAAAGGCCGTGTTGGTGGCGGGGCTGATGGTGGACCAGCAGGTGGCCTTTTGGCCCTGGATCTCGACTTTGTCCTGCAGGGTCGCGGCGCCGGCGCCGTCGACGTCGAGGATGACGCTGCCGAAGCCGGCGTCGGTGACGAAGAGGTTGGTGCTGCCGGGGATCTGGGTCGTGCCAAAGAGGGCGACGGTGCCGTTGGGCGACGTCTTGACGCCCTCGTGCTCCACCATGCCGTCGGCGGCGACGGGGAAGGCGGCCAGGAATCCCGTCTTGTTCTGCGTGGGGTCGCCCTTGACGGTGGTGTACAGGATGGACTCGTCGGTGCTGAAGAAGATTTGCGAAACCGTGTTCAGAGGTCCCGAGGGAGGGTTGGACTGTCCGAGGTCAAAAGGACGGAGGTCGTCCATGGCTGCGATGCCCTCGGCCGAGTAGGAGGCACAAGAGACGCCGGAGCGAGTACCGCTGCATCCAACGCACACCTGGGTCGAGTTGTGAGAGGCGGCCACAGTCACAGGAAAGTCGCCAGGTACAGCTGCTGGCTGACCGACCATTGTGACTTTGGTAGGATCCTGCGCGTCGATGGAGAACATGGAAACGCTGTTCGAGCCTGCATTGACTGCAAAGATGTACTACCGAGGATGTAAGTATTAGTGATTCGCAATAAATATCTACCAGATAATGCGAATACCCACATTTCCCACAACGGTCAAGGCAGACTGGCTAGAGAGAGCATCCGGTGCAGCCTTTTTTCCCGAGTTGATGGTGTTGCTTCCCCATCCACCAGTAGACGTCAACCGTCCGACACTGCATCCAGGAATCTTGCCATCTGGGCCAATGGGTAGAGCAACCACGCTGTTGTTGTAGTCGTTGGTGATTGTGTAAAGTGCTCGTGGGGGCGCTGGGCATGCTTCGGATGACTCGTACGGAAGAGCTGCTACACCAAGGGCCAGCGAGGCCAATGAGAAGACACGGCTGAGAGACGACATTATGCTCAACGAGAGAGGAATATGGAGATGGAGGTTGTGTAATTAAAGAATGACTGAATGATTCGATGACTTTTCTATTGTTCAATATCATCTCGAGAACAAGAAGTGCTTGGTCTTATATAAGTACAATGTTCACCCCCTTGCAATCTCCTCCTTGACTGGTTCTGTATACTAGAACTGCCGTGACGCCATTCGGGAGGATTTCCAATGTTACGAGAATCCACATTCCTCCACAGCCTTATGCCAACTAAAGTCAATGGATCGCAACGCGGATCAGCCTCGCTGCAGCCGCAGGGTGCCATAATGATACAATCTGGTGCCCCCTGTGGAAACGTGTGGGAATAAAGAATCAATTCATCAGCGTCCCGAAAGCCGTTGAGAAGATCAAAATTCCCCGAAGGGGTAACGTCGATCTTACATCTGGGCTAAGCGCTAAGGTTGGCACTATTATAGTTTCAGAACCGCGACGCTGCCCATGGGGGAATGCAGCCAGGACGCCAAACCCCTTTAGGGAATTCTGATGACTCTGCAAAGCCACTGGGCTGAATCATCCAGGCTACGCCAGCAGGGCCAGCACTGGCAAAAACAGGGTAGTAATCTGTACTCCGTACTGTGCCTCGCAAATCGTGGGATCGCTGTTCCACCCTATCCGTATCTGCTTGGTCTTTAAGCACTTCATCCTCGACATTCCAATGTTGAGGTGATCAATTCTTCCTCAAAACGTACTCGAGCCACTGCGATTCGTCTGTGTTCTTGCCAAAAGACACCAAAGACAACAACTACCTACTTCGTACATACCCACTCCCGCCCAGAGATGCGAGCTTGGCGCACGCACCATACACTCAGAGGCCTGTCCTAGCTCCGTCCCCCACCAACACAGCACTTCATCGCTACCTACCCGCCTACCTACCTATACTAGAAGCCACCATGAGCACGACAGTCTTCAAGTTCTTCCAGCCAAAGGGTAAGTCTGCCAATCTATCTCATTTTTCACTTACTGCCCGCATTCATGAGTAGTCAGACATGATTCTTTGCTAAGACGCGGGCCAAACCTAGAGCAACGTCAAAATCCCACTGAAAAAAGAAAAGACCAGCTCCGTCGAGCTCAGAGGTAAGTAATCCCACTTGACACCTTCGAACAAGCTACTCTTATTTACTCACCCACCTTACAGAACGTATCGTTCTCGCAAAGAAAAGTACACGCGTACTCTTGAGGCGGCTTTCGCCCGGGCGCAGGCGCACGAAGAGCTTTTGCTTAAAGAACGCGCGCGTCTACGTGCTACCGTCCAGCGTCTAGTGGACACTCTGAACCAAAATGGCATACAAGCACCAGAGGACTGTATACAACACGATGAGGTCTACAGCCAAGACTACATGTGGGTGAGCAGTCCGACAACAGAGTCGTCACCGGCGACTTCTCACGGCACGCATTTATCACCGCGACACATCAAGGAGTCTGTCCAGGCCATGGCCGGTCTGACCCCGCCATCGGATACAACCCCGGAGCCCTTCTCAGCGACTTCGCCAATTGATGGGCACCTTACCACGGCCATAGTCTCCCAGCATGGCGCGACGCCCCTTTGTGAGTTTGACGAGGTAGCTGTGGGCATGGACTTTATTTTGACGTTAGTACCACCATGTCGCGCGACTCAATGTCGACGTCGTCGACACCCTTGGAGGTTTAGAATTCAATCTGACTTGTTGTGTGAAGGATCGAAAAGCCCTGTCGCGGCCACGTACATGGAGACCCCCATAACCACGACGAACCAGGGGGCCACGCTATTACCGCGACAGCGCAACTTTGCTCGCCTAACCACCGTGACCCTCGATGCCACCACCCAGCGTCACAGGCGGCGCCGCTGGCCGCCGACACGGACGCCGACACCACGCGCGTCTCCTCGGCCGCGATCCTCGAGCGCTTGCGCAACCTGTCGCCGCTGCTCTGTACACCGGGCGAGTCGACGCCGATCCAGGCGTGGGATCTCATCCGGCATCATCCCGAGTACGCGACGCTCACGCAGAGGGACCTTTGGCTCTTGGTCGAGAGGTTGGGTGCGTCCGTCAAGTGTCACGGGTAAGTAACGACCATTATTCTGCATTCCTTTCTCCCCCGGCGCAAGCTTGAAACGACAAGTGGATCTAACGCGATCACAGATACGGTGCTGTAATTGATGCAAATGTTTTCAACAATCTACTCTTCCAAATCACCGCGGCGCACAAGATTCAAGCATGATCGCTTTTCTTGAAAATTGACTCATGACCAAGCACCATGAGCAGACTGAAGGAGGCCGGCAGTGTACATGTTGGCACCATAGTGGGCATTGGATCTGCCTCGTCGCACGTTGCTGTCAGCTCATTACCTACATGATATGACACTTGCTTGCGCATTCTTCGTCGACGCAAGAGGGGTTACTGCCAGGGTTGGTACTCTGCTTTATCACAAAAAGAGGGCAAGATGGAATAATAGTTGGCGATCCACAGTTATAATCCATGGGACAATATACCTTGTATAGTCCACCCTGTCGAGACACTGACCAATTGCATTGGTCGTGGTTATGCTGTTGGTCGACATTGCATGTCCTAGCGGCGTAGCAGCCAAATTATTTCCAACACTTTCCAAGACCGCACCTTTTCCAAGCTCTTGGCTCTTTATCTATAGCTTTTATTATCTTCTGATCATCTTTCAACAGAAACAGCCATTTCCAGGACACTATCATCCTTCCCCGCCAGTCTTCTCAACCAATAACTGTTGAATCATGCCTCGTCCCCGCGTCTCGTACGGTTTTCGTAGTAGTCCCTGGTGCCTCTCAGAGTCCTTCTCATTATGGCTACCTCCTCCATCTCCTCCAAAGCAAGGGCTATCCAACACTGTCCGCGCTGCTCCCTTCCACTGGTATGAATAGAGGTCTTCGTCTATAACGGACATCCACACTAAACATGCGACAGGCAGCAGCGAGAAGGTGACGGCGCAGGACGACGCCGACTACGTCCTCAAGCGCATGCTCCTCCCCGTCCTCGACGTGGAGAAGCACAATGTCATCCTGGTGACGCACTCGTACAGCAGCATCCCCGGCAGCGCCGCCGCCATGGGCCTCAGCAAGGCCGAGCGCGCTGCGCAGGGTAAAGAGACGGCCGTGCTGGGCCAGATCTTTATCGCGGCGCTGCTGGTCGCCGGTGGGGATGGTAAGGATGTGGTGGCGGCGTTTGGTGGGCATCTGCCGCCGCATATCGGTGTTGGCGATGGTGTAAGCAGAGGCGTTCCCATGGCTCGACGGGGTGTGTTCTTCTCAGAGTGCTAATGCGAATGTCATATAGGACCACGCGGGACTGCTCACTTGCGATGACCCTGCGCCGCCGCTGTACCAGGACGTGGAACCCAAGGTTGTGCAGGATGCCATCGTCATGTCGACCCTGTGTCCCAGCTATGCATCCTTTCACAGTCCGTGTCCCAAGGCTTCTTGGAGCTCAGAGCGTAAGTATCAATCCCACTGAATAGACTGTCCGATCTTGTTGAGAGGTACATACACTGACTGGAGGTGCAGATTACAAGGGCCGCATAGCATACATTCGCACTACCAAGGACGTCGGCATACCTCTCGAGGTGCAGAACATGATGCTCAAGGGTACCGGTGTGGAGTGGATTGAGAAGGACATCGCTACAGGACATAGTCCACAAGTCGTGCAGCCAGAGACTCTGCTTGACATGTTCATCGAGTTGGCTGAGCAGTGGGAGAGACTTTGAGTCGAGATTCAAAGGTCGGACGTTGCCCTTCTGCTAGAGGACTTCAAAGATCGTAAGGGCAAATACTAGTGATGGGGATAAATGGAGGTTTCTGAATGGAAAGCAGAAGCTTGATTGGTCTGTAGTAAAAAGGAATGTTATAGTTTCCATGTTGACATCTCATTTGATGCTCCACGTGTGAAGGGATCCAATCAACCGAAGTCTATGAGACTTACAAACGGATACACCATTGCTAGAGAGTTGAGGGCTTCTCAGATACTCTAGAGAAGTACAATGGTAGGGTAAATCATTGAAAGAGAGATTCGAAAGGCGCGCCTATCTGTACAGGCTGGATAACAAAATTTGATCCCAGTGCATCCTCCCATGTGTCGGCGCAGGGGTAAAACGACAGCCGACAGCAAGAATTGTGCGATGTCATGGAGTTGATATTGTACGACAGTGATAAGTGACATGATCCACACGAAGGAATGCAGATTGGCGTGACAGATGCCACAATCAATCACATTCGCTTCTTTCGCCGTTCTGGGACATGACGGATGCTGATCGCATGCAGAACGCTCGATATTTTCATGCAGATGTCCCCCAAATTCGTGTCGTACGAGGGTTTTCTTTTTCTGTTTCTGTTTGATTCATCGCGGGAACTCGGCCGATACATCTTGGTGCCAGTGCCAAAATCGTGTCAGTTCATTGACTGGCACATATTAATTCTTGAAAGGCGATTGCCTGGTCGCTCATGCGTACATGAGCCTGTCCATGATGAAAAAGGATGGCGAAGAAGAACGTAGTATGTGGCGACTCGCCGAGAGCTCCAGAGTGCTTACAACAATGAGCACTTTCATGTGAGGTTATCTTTCTATTATTACATACTAGGTATTTATGTAACGAAAAAATAGGATCATGCTGTTCTACAAGCGTCGCTTCTCTCCAGGTTCCCGCGTCCATACCGTCGTCCTGCACACATTGATGCCCCCATGACTGCCGTCGGAATCCTCCGCATGGTGACTGCCGTGATCCGCCGCAATCTCCGTATCCGTCATGCCGTGGCCCCGGTCGCCGAGTTCTAGCTGGCTTTCCGTGTCCGAATCTCCATCTCCGGTTCCCCGCCTTTTCGTCGTCGTGGTGAACACGCTTGAGAACTTGTTGCTGCTAATCTGCCTGCTCGAGTTGTGAAGCCTCCGTTTCGCGGTGCTGCTGCTGCCGCCGTGGCTCCTCGGATGCGAGGCGGCTCCGGAACCGACGGTGCTGCCAAAGACCTTTGGTAGATATTTCGAGAGGTACACGCGTATCGCCGGGAGAGAAATGACCACGATGGACACATTGACTTCCAGGGCAGTCCATATCAAGGTGTCGGTGTAGTCCCAGGTCGGATTCACGGTGCGCGCAAAGAGGACAATGTAACGTAGCCGGATACAGCTGGTCAGGAGGATAAAGAAACCCAGACTAAACATGACGACGATGTTGACCTTGTTGCGCCGGCTCGTGTGGAGAGTGAGCGTGAGCGGCAGGGGCAGCAGCAGCAGACACACGTCCTGGAAGATGGAGATGGAGGCCGCCGTGTAGGTCAAGGCGTTGACGTTGAGGCACTTGTGGCTGCCAAAGGTACCCTTCCACCCTTCCCAGTTGAAGTCGAGCGGCACGCACTGGAAAATTTGCAAAAAGACCAAGACGACTCCTGCGCTGGCCACGAAGCCGATGGCAACGTAGACAGTGATGCGAAACCATCGGTTCGGGAAGATGCGGAGGAAAAAGCAGAGCATCACGAGTTTGCACAGAGCTAAAAGGGCCAAATAAAAGCTCTCGTCGATGAAGAAGAGCTGAAATCGTTAGTTGCTTGTGATCAAAACGTGACGATGATTCGTTATACCTTGAGTGCGGTGGTGACCGTTGAAGTGCTTTCCGTCCAAATGTCGACGCCAAATGCTGTAAGTCGTGCTATGGAATGTTAGTCAACAAACTCCTCAGGCCTCTTCTTAATTGGTGGCTTTACTCACCATACTGTCCTACCACTGTGAATGGTAGGTAGAGAGCCTATAATGCCAGTGTCAACATATGATACAATTTTCGTTGCGCTAAGGACCACGTACCAGGACGACAAACATGAGGTAGTCGTCGACGGCGTAATGACGGCCGCTATCATGTCGAGCGATAAAGTGCATGATGATGCAAGACAAAGCAACAACCTCGACTGCGATGAATCCCCAAAGGTCTTTCCTCCGTGATCGATAGCTTCGCTCGCACGCCGTGTCCTGCAGCCTCGAGATTGCTGAGAAGCAATGTTAGAATTGTTTTCATGAACCAGACAACCTGATGGTGATGAGAAATGGGCGTACACAATGCCTGTTCTACAGTGCAAGATGACAGCACGCAAGCCTGGACCGAGTTGTAAAAGTCCGTGTCAGTGCAAATGCAAGTCGAGTTTGTGGCGACTTTGCATGCCGACTCTGGCAGTTGGCCAAGAATACACGTCAACTGAGGAGAGCAACATCAAGAGTTAGCATATCTTTGGAATCTCGGAAGGACTTTCTGTCCTGGCTGATTCAAAATGTCTTTGGGAGAGTCTTACACCGCATGCTGGGAGCTGACTGGCATATTGCATCAGATCCGCCGCCTGGCATAGCGCGGCCAATGAAGCCAACAATAACCAAAAAGTGCGCTGGAGCCGCATTGTGCCTTCCTGTTACCTGATCAACAGGTCGAAGAGGAGAAGAAGTAAAAATGTCGTAAAAGTTCGAAAGGGAGAGTAAATCTCGGTGGAAGATCTTGAGAATCCCCCAGACGGGCGGCTTCTTTATGAGTATCAAAGCCCCACGCTGCAATGTGGTCTGGATCTGGGCTCCGACGACCTACTACCGGCATATATCTGCCGTCCGATGACCGTCGATATGTTTGAGATCCTGTGGATTACTTGTTGTTGCCCTAGTTTTATTTTTAACGTAGTTGACACAATTAGGTCCTCGGCATCTGTATACGTTTTGGCCTGTGGCTAGCGGAGGATCGTCCCCGAGAGCGTTATAGTCGATGGCAGCGCGCCGCTAGAACAGGTACGCCAAACTCTAGTCTCGCTCGCACGGGTGTTTTTCCTTCAGTTGACACGAAATTTCCGTTTGGGTCCTGGCTGTGCCCTTTCTCGTACTTGTAATTGTTTAGTCTCCTCCTCCAGAGGTGAGCAGTGGTCGGTTTCTGATCTTGCGAGAAGGGGGCGGCATGGAAGCCGATTGGTTTGCCAGCAGACGCACGGCGTGTTCGAGGTCGAAATGTAGACGCCTGGTCTCGTGAAAGGCATTCTACATTGCCTTTGAAAGTTTGATCGCACCACTTTATTGATACGAAAGACTGCACGTCGACACGGGAGGAGAACGAGAGTGCGAGAAAAGAAAGGATGTGGACTGGGAGATGTCAAAGATGGTTGGAATCAGGCGTATCGAGAATACAGTTGTACCTGGGTGGGTCGGGTAGCAATATGGTCAAGTTCAGCTCAAAGCTTGCAATATACTAAAACATTGCTTGCTTGTTCGTTTTTAGGCGAGGCCCGTATATTGATTGATGGTCACAATAGACTGACTCCAATGGAATGGATTTCCAAGAAGTAAGGGTAACCTAAACGAGGTCATGGCCCGCTTCTTTCTGCATTAAACCCTCGCTTGTTCATCTCTTACAAAGACTCGCAAGAACCACGTTCCCAAACCAATGCAAATACCAACGGACTTTTTGATGAGAGAATACCAGCATCGGCTTGGGAAATAAAGCCATGTTCATTTAGAGATGAGCCAGGTTTAGACTCTAGAGGTTGGTAAGGGTGTTCGGCGAACCAGGCTCATTGGCCACACGCCGCGCATCCCGACCTTCCGAACGTGTTCTGGTTGTGTTGTACAAGGCCGAGCTGCCAACTGGGGATAGGAGGGGGGGTTACGCGAGGACGCGAAGCATAAAAAGCAACCGACGTCCCCCCTCGCTCTTTGGCTCCTTGCCCTCCCTTTGCTTGACTTTGACCCCTTGCGCGACTTGGTGAAAAGGTTGATACAGTGGCTTGCAGATGAGGGCGTGTTTAGTGGATGCTAGATAGATAATGTACTATGAATGGGTAACAGATCCTAGTCGTAGATCCGGGAACCATGAGAGCATCAATTGGGGGGAGCAGAGTTGGCCCACCCACCCACACACACACCCATCATCTCGGGAAGAGGCAAGGGTTTTTTGACGTTGGGGTGCTGGGGCCTAGACCCATTCTGAAGCTCAACCGCCAAAGCCGCCAACACCAACACTGCTCAACTTGAGCCTCTGATCGTCACCGCTATCGAGATTGATCATGATATATACTCACAAACACACCATTTCTGCGCCGAGCTCGACTACCCAGGTATTTGATTGATAGTTGCCAAGATAGATTCTCAGTAACAAGTCCTCGTCCCATACACCAAATCCTTCCTTCGCGCTCTGACCCAACGCCTCTCCTATCGAGGTCCAAGCTGGTCGTCCAACGGCAGCAGAGAAAGCAGTTATTCAACTCGCGACTAAATCGTTAGACTCGGCAACCAGCTTGCGGATTGAGCTTAGCAAGGCCGTGATCCGATCAGCAAATAGCGCGACTAGCCATTAAAGTTGAGATGGATTCCACTAGATATACTAGTACTCGGGGCACCGTGCTGACGCGTTGGGCCAAGCTTCTGCATAGTATAATCACGCTGCTGGAATCAATTGACAATTGACGGTCGGTGCAAAACACAATGGTGTCGTTTCTATCTGTCTCAATGGAGATAGCAGAACGGTGGCGCTGTGTTTTGCAATCTCGCTTTGCACTGCTGTTCGAATCCCTTGGGTTGCGCATTGTCGCTTGTTGTTGAGCTGACAGACGTCAGAATCTTTGGTAGGGGTCTTATAGGCTGCCCGTCCCCCCTCCCTCTCCGCTAAGTACCTGACCTAGCCGTGCGCGCTCAAACCGCTGTCAGTGAACAAAACTCCGCTCCGCGTCCGATGGCAAAGGGGAAAGATCGAGAAGTCGTAAGCTTAATACCATTTCGTCCAACCAGGTCCCGGGATGATCGCTGAGGGTGTCCTGAACCCCCGGTCCTTCTCCTTCCTAGCAGCCACGGCAAGGGATGCGATGTCATGGATGCGCCGCGCGCCATGAGACTCATTACTGAGCAGACCAGTGACCCCCACCCTTGAAAATGCCCAGATTCGGAAATACTGTCGTGCATTTTCCAACCACCATCGGTTCCCAGGCAATGCAGTACCACTACGTCAATGGTGATTTCTGACAGCTTTCATCCCATCTTGTGAGAAGGAATAAAGTGTTTCGGACAAGAAAACATCATAGCTCAATACTGTGCATTCACACCATGATACAGTTGGGCAGTTGATTGGTAGGTAATGATGTTATTCAATCCTTCTTCTTTCGACCTTGTCCAACGTCAAGTACCACGTCCGAGCACCCGTGAGATGTATCGGCGACGGCATTGCTGTTCAATGAGTGGTGCCATCCCTTTGACAAGAGCAATCTCTCGCAAGGGTCTCAGTCGCCGTAACCAACGCTACTTACAGACCATTCCCTTCAAGATGCACGACCTCAAGTCTCTTTGCAGGACCCAACCCTAGGCCGAACATGTCTTCTCGCAGCCGGAGCAGGCGGCCCCAGGCGTTCTTGTCTCACCACCCGAAGCCACAGCCGGGCCGGGGTTGGTGTAGGATGAGAGCTTGGAGTGAATATTGATCAAGACGCCCGGGTCGCTGGCCTTGATGGCACCGGGAAAGCTTACACCGGCCGGGACCGCAGCCGAGGACGAACCACCATCGACGGTGATTTGATAGCAGGACACATAGAACTGTGCGCCACCCGATGACGAGGCTAGACATTGTCAAATTCACAGTCAGTTAAAGTTCCTTCCGTAGCTTGTAACCCCACGAGGTAATCTCCATTCATGCATCTTGTCAAGTTATGACTGCCCATATTGTGTACGAAGACGAAAAAAAAGGTTGTCTCACCTGTGTGTAGGGCAATAACTTCAGCTCGCAGCAAGTAATCACCAGAGGGCGTGTTGGCCGGGATGGGCACATCCATGCGGCCACAGCAGCCAGACAGGTCCTTGGTTCCCCAGTAGTCGTCGTCGCCTGACCCAGCGCCGGACTTGGCCGCCCAAGAGTTGGCAAAGATCTTGTACCTGGAAAGATGCGCATACGTTAACAAGTCTGCAAAATATAGATACTCCAATTTCCGTGCCGATTTCCCTTTAGAAAAGGCCGAGTGACAAGACGGAGTGGTTATCTCACCAGGAACTTGATCCGTCTGCCGTGGACGCGTCGGAAACCTTGCTCAGATACACATTGACTGGACCATAGTGAGCTCCTCCAATAGCCTCGTTTGAGCACTTTCGGTCTCCGGGTTGCTGTAGTGAAGCCATTTGCGTCAGTTATTATTCCTTGCTCTGCACACGTTCAATAAGCTCAGAAGCTCGAGGCCATACCTGGTGCATCTCCACGGTGACGACCGAACCGGGCTTGACCGCACATTTCCCTGAAACTCCCTTGGTACCGCCCACATTACATCTGATGTCGGCACTGGCTACGTTTGTGATCGGGCTGTTGGATGCGGGCAGTCGCACGCAGGTTGATCCCTTGTCCACTCCATCAACCCACAGCTGTTGGAACGTGGCGTGCGCCGCGGCGTAGCGGACAGCCAGGGCGCTCAGCACGGTCAATTGGAAGCTCTTCATTCTGTGGAAGTTGAACAGAGTCGATGATGTGAGAGCCGATCTTGTGGATGGAGAGTAGATTTGCCGGTTGATGAACCCTGGCAGACTGGAGCCACGGCAGCCCTTTTATGATGGACAAGCAGCATGCGGCACTTGGGGGCCGCGGTTACCTACACGCATTCTCGCAAAGTATCCTCCGCAAAAGTCTCACTTACATTGCGGAGAGTATTGAGTAAGAACTGTCTTGGCAAAAGGATTGGGTCGACTCAGGGACGTAGCATTGCGGATAAAAGTACCGAGGCGGCTGAATGCAAAGTGGGCGTCAGACTCCACACAGTTCCATCAATTTGGCGGCCAAGAAGCTTGGTTCCGGAGTGATAAATATAAGCTTATCAAAAGAGTTAATATAGACGCTCCGTCTGGTTGGCCTGATATATTCGTTCGTGTTGGTTCATCGCGGGTCATGGGACCTGATATCCGCACTACCCACGGCTGCTTTGGCTGCGAACATGATTGCAGCTTCCCCAGAGGTTTCCAGAGGCTTCATGCCTGCTGATCTACCGGTATCTTCAATGAGGTCATTTGACGAGAATGACGGATGCGCATTCTCGATTGGCGCGAGATTTGCAGACGTACTTCAGGCTTGACGGCCGTCAATGGCAATGCCTGGGAGGTCAATAACAGAAAGAGGACACTCCACACAAGCACGAGTGAGTATCAGATTATCTTTTTTTAATTATCGAAAGGGCGATACTGTATGGTACCTTATGATGGCCGAGGTCTGTAACCTTCAAGAGGCCTCGTATATGAGTCTGGTTCGGCTGGTGGGGGAAGATGGTGCCATGTCAGTTATGCCTTCCGTGATAAGTGATGTATCAGTCATGCTCATTATCTCTAGTGACAATCTCCTCCGTAACCCTTTCCATTAACCCCGGCACCAAGTTATTGCCTACCAGGCTCCGAGTTGCCGAGACCGACATAAGGCCGCCAGCACCGCGACAAGGAGGACGAGGCAAAGAAACCGCAATCATTATGCTTAGCTAGCAATTCAATGTATTGACGCAGCCTATGTAGTTTCTTGGCATATTGGGATGATGTGCACAAATAGCGCAGGCTGCATGTGGGCAGTACTTGTAGTGTGCAGCACAAATATCAAGGTAGGGATTTACCTAGGTTAAGTGTCTATAGCTCGAACGAATTCCATCCGCTGGTATTTCTGTCCTAGATACCACGGAAAGATGCGTTTGACGCGCGCACATCATTCTTTTGATACATTTTTCGCGGACCACAAATATGCTTTAAGTCACGCGCTGACGATTTCGTGAGATCACTTGGTTACACTGATTTTTGGGGAGCCGGCGCTTCTGCACTTCTATTACCTCTGGTCATTTCCTGAGCGATTTGTATGCAGTCTTATGAGGTTATGATCAAATTTGACATAGGTTACCCTGTATATTGAATTGAAAGCCCAACTGCATCGGTGTTCCCTGGACATTCCCATATACCTCTTCGGGCTATTGAGTGCGGCTGTGTCACATATGAACTCGTCTTTGAGTTTAGGTGGGTGACTTCTGGGGGGACAGAATGATATGTTGTTTAGATCAAGAAATTTGTGGCCTTGAAGGGTCTTTCATATTGGGGGAGAAAATACAGAGTTGTCATCAAACTCCTCAGAATAAGCGAAGAACACATTTTCCTCCGTATGATTGTCTCGGTGACGATAGTTCACCAAATCGTATATCGTTGATTGCGATAATGAACTAGGAAACATGTATCGACATTGAGAGAAACAATTCCAATCTTTATGCAATTTCAGGCGCATTCGCAGCACCTACTGTGCCTTCTCTGTCGTGTATCATGGGGTAACTGGCGTGCCAAGACCTGCCTCTCCATCATTCTCGACTTTGTGGAAATGCCACCCAAATATCACATGATGACAATCATCACATGGAACATGAGCGGTGCATCGAAGGAAGCATCATCTAAGGTAGTCGAGGCTTGGCACGAATTTGTTTTGGTTGTGGATGGGCAATTAATTATATTCTTCCACGGCGCCTGCTTCTATATCCGAGAGGAGACCCGAGCAAACGCCGCATTTGGGAGCGCTATATTCTTTTGGGAGCGTAGCTGCATCTGACTTCAAATCAACGAGGCGTGGGTTGCGCTGCTAAGTTCTTCGATTGGCCTTAGGTTCGGAGGTAACTTCTCGGCCATTGTGAAGCCGAGGAAAAGGCAGAAGATAATCAAGTGGAAGAAAATGCCAGAATGCAACAAAAGAAATCTCGTGACACATTACCGCAATCCTCGAGCTCCACTTGGACCCCTTGCACTGCGGTTATGATCGACCTCATGCGGCTCCCTCATCATGCATGTTATGCCCAAGGCACAATCACGATGTCATTCGTAGAAGGAAGCTGATCCGCCAACATTTATCAGGCATATGGGACGATCCATAAAAGTCATCGTGGAGTCTCCACGCCAAGATACCTAGCCTAAGCAGTAGTGATCTGCGAAGACCCTGAGCTTGCGCATGCATCCAAATCATGGCAGAAAGGAACTTGAGATAAGCAGATGTGCGGGCGCCAGAATTGAGCACTTTGGATGGGGCTGCACTCATTGTCGATGGACTGTCCTTGTTGAACAAAGTTCAATATTTGGACCGACATAACCGGTTCGATCATCATGGAGGCTTGGCAACTATATCGTCGTCGCAGTAAACTTCTCTCCGCGCTCGGTTGCCGGAACCCATGCGCTAAAGATAGCCCAGATAGATAAGATCGAGCTGCCCCAACGGGCGCAATACGGGCCAGGGCTAGGACATTGGAGTCTTGGTTGTTGCGCCTCCAAAATCCCTCCTACAGCTAGGTATGTATGAAGATGGGCTATTAAGGAATGCAGTCCTTTTGGTATCTTTGCGTTTCAGTGATGACGAGGCCAGTTGCACCGGAAATAGAGAATAGATGAATGCTGGTTGGACCGCTGGGTCAAGATTGTCCAAACCCGGCGCTCAATTGCGTGATTGAGCAATGAGGCCCGGCTTGGCGGCGAGTGGGCGGCTGTGAGGGGGTCCACGCACCGGATCGGATAACCAATCCTCGGCCGTCGGTGCGGCGATGAGCTTGACCCATTCATGATCAACCCTGGCTATTGTAGTATTTTGCCCAGACAATTTAGTGTATCTCAATGTCGAGATACACGTTTGCATACTTTGCATGTGAATCATGGCATGGTAGAATCGTTGGAAGAAAGCGTGCCGTGGACCCGGATTCGCACTCGCAGAAGACTTCAAAAGCAGCAAAAGGGAAGGACATGTCTCTTTGTTTACGTACCTTGATAGTTCCTAAATTCCTGTAACCCGTTGGCCGTACTGTCTACTTATTTGATAAAAAAGTTCAGGCACACAAAATCTGCGCATAATTAATCAACGTTGGGTGAAATTATTTTCCGGTTATCAACTCCCTCTCATCAGTCAAAATGGGCTTCGCAGTGCTGCCGATGCTGGTTCCAGAGATTACTCCAGTATACGATGTCTACTTTGAAGCCTTCAAGAATGCCCAGATAATGGAGTTCCTCTTTCCCGGAGGTGTGGATCGACAGGCGCACAAACATGGAACCACGCTCTGGCTACACCATGATCAGAATGGGTACACAATCAAGTGTGTAGACTCGGAGACAGGCACCATCGTCGGTATGGCTCAGTGGGAGGTCTTTTGGCGTCCAGACAAGGGCTCCTTATGGAAGAAGCCAAAGGGCGCAGAATGGCTTAAGGGCGACAAACGGAAGAAGGCTGAGACGGTTCTGGTCCCAAACTGGGCAATGAGAGATAAGCTCTTCGGTGGACGAAGGCACGTCTGTAGGTGGCCTGAAATAGGGACCTCGATATATATACTGACAAGGACACAGATTGCGTCACAATGGCTACGCATCCCAAGTACCAGCACAAAGGCATTGGTCGATTGTTACTTCAGTGGGGTATTGACGTTGCAGAGCAATTGGGTCTTCCCATCTATCTTGAATCATCCGACGTGGCATTGCCGCTGTTTGAAAAGGCAGGATTCGAGAGGTTGACAGACGAAAAGCTCGTCTACAAGGCTTCAGAGACAGGCCAAAAGGCGGACAAGGAAGTGCCAGTTATGGTCAAGCTTCCATCGAAGGCGAACGGACTCTCATTCAGGGAATGGGCGAATAAGGGTTACCCCGAGTCGTATTGATTGTATATTAATTTCTGTTGGCGGTCAGTCTTTGCGTAACAGTAGGTGAAGAACAACTTATCCTTTCGAAAAAGGTCAGTCGCATTGCCGTCGATGACAGTATGGAGGAGCAGTCATGGGAGTGCTCCCCAAAGTGTTTGGTACAAAAAATTGCCAGTGTGAACATTCCAAACACGCAGGCGATCCAAAAGGCCGGACAAGCACAAAGCTTTGACATCCAATGAAGGGTCCCGGCCAAGTGTCACGCCAAGCGCGATGAGCGTCGATTCCAAACTGCTGTTGCAACCAATGTAGAGATGCGAAATCTGATCAGCGTCCTCAACAATATGTCAGTTCCGGACTCGGTGGCGTATTCTGAAGTCGGTCCACCACTCCCCTCAAGACAAGTCATCTCTGTTGTGTGCACTGCCAACAAGAACTGGGTTTTTGGTTTCCTCTCCATCGAGCTCTGGGAGGCAGCAAGGAGGGCATTCCGCATGGACAAAAGACGTTCATAAAAACCATGCTGTCGTCTCCGGCCAGATATTACACAGGCCAGAGGGAGATGGTCGATTGCTGGGAAGCAAATCGCCCTAGATTTTGGCGTCCAGTCGTCATTGATCTGATCAATGATTTCCAGTTGATGCGCCTGGCCGGATCACATATTGTGACACATCAATAGGACAATTATGATGTGGTCTCGGTTTGCAAGCTAATGGTGCTAGGGGTGGATGCGTCCTAAATGCGATGTCAAGCAGATCGGGTTTCATACCGATAGCTTAGTAGGACCGTGACATTCGGATCCGAAGGTACTGAAAGCGAATAGCAAGGCAGTCATGAAGTAGGCCAACAATGAGTCTTCTGTGGTAGCCGAATGGTCATCGCTCACTCTAATAGAGTGATTCTGGCGAAGCAACCAACGGTGATGAAGTAGTAGAAGTCTCGGCGACCTAGTCCTGTTTGTAGCCTTTGCTAAGCTCTCCTTCGAATCTCTGGGTGCACGTGTGACAGAGTAGCCAACAAATATCCAGACAGGCAGTCATGTTCAGAAGAGCATCTCCCCGGCGAACATGCGGTTTACTTTTCCGAGACGATCCATGTTGGCCAGAGTACACTTCCAGCGGCATTGTGCTGACGAGCGGCCACCAGACCAGGGGCTCTTACAAATCAGCTCATAGCACAAGCCCTCACTCGCCTGACGGCGACTGGAATGCCCCATTGCCCTTCCACCATGCGGAGGCCCGCCTGGCGCGCACTGCTTTTCAGCAGCGCACGGCACAACGAAGTGATCCGACAGCTTAGAAGGCAAAGTTGGGCGACTATGAGCGCAAGACTTGAACCAAGTGATAGCTTAGGGTTAAGTTCCGAAACACCGTTCCCATCAGCCGGTTCTCCTCGTACTGGCAAACCACACGCGGCGAGCACGTTAGGACTGCTACGGACCTTGAGCTGCGACGTGCCAGACGGGAGTTGATAAGGCCCGGCCATGGGGTCTGAAAGACATTCCTTTCGGAAAACGAGAATCGGAGAACTGTTGGGGAGGCGAGGGTGCAACTTGTATCATGTCGTCGTTCCTACTAGATGAGCTCGGACGAGATGACTTGTTCTTGAGGGAGAATGACGGTACAGACTAAAAGTCGAAGCCGTATCTCGATTTGTCGTACGGTAAAAGACATATTTCAGACGCTGATCGCGCAAATCGTTAATGGTCGCTTTGGTGGCAGTTTGGTGTAATGGTATGGTGAAGACAAACAAGTGTGGCACGCGAGACGCGTCGAGGCCCAAATTTAGTGAGAGTCGCGCTGAGGGAGCGCTAACACGTGCCTCTAGCAACCAACGGTGGGCGGGTGCGAACGCGGGCTATGGGCTTGGGCCTGCATCCCTAGCACAGTCTAAAAAGCGGGTCGATTTGTTCATACAGTGGACCGCGGTGCAAGCTGACGATGCTCTTTTCTGCACCTTGAATGACTGATACTTGTACTTGGCATCCGCGTAATTATTGTGTATAATGGAAATCACCGAGAACATATGCAGCAACCCGTTTCAAACCCTCCATATTGCATGAGATACAAAGTATAGCCAGTCCAGTGGCCATCCGAGCCTGATCCGACGCTTCCCGTTGACACTTGCCAAGCTATCAAGATGAATAATCTAGCTGGAACCCAAGGCGCTCTTCAATTCGCACTTGAGACTATAGGAACTAAAGCCTTCAACCCAGAGAGTGAAGAAGCGTCGCGCGGAGAAGCTCAGCGCGAGTTTGGAAACCTCATATCCAGGTACGACCAGACATCTCTTTGCTTACGAACAATTTTTTAAAACAAGCTTAGTACCGGGACCACGTCCCTCATTGCCGCGCTAAATGCCTTGATCAAACCCAACAGAGTACCAAGATGGCTCGCCCTGAGGTTCATGGACGTCTTGACCCTTATGCCTCAGCGACCCGATGGCGTGAGGGCCACGATGGAATTTATCTTTACTACGCATCCCTCGAGCACTGTAAAGGCCTCGGAAGCAGCGGGTCCCCAGAAGCAGGGTGCCAACATCACCATGGAAGCCATGAAGATGGCAGCCAACTTATTGGCTTCCCCTCCCGCCGGCGTTGCGCCTGAGCAGTGGTTTCCTGGCATAGCGTCGCAGCTTCTGGCGCTCCTCGACGGAAGTGAAGGTCCAGACCTGGTCAAAGTGGCAGCATATGTCATTGGATTCGGCATCTTGGGCAGGAGGCAGTTTGGGGCACCGGGTGCGGCTGGATGGAAGGCGTTTGCGGAACCCATGCTCGCAGCTATCAACCCTTCGCTGTCATCCGATAAAGCTGCTCACGAGACGATGATCTTTAGCGCCGGCCCTGACGATGTCGTGGATTTGCAAAAGGAGACGGTAATCCGACAGCCAGCTCATTTGGCTCTGGCACTAAAGCGTCTAACCTCTCAACTGAACTCGCATCCCAACCCCGGGTTAACAACAAGACTTCTCTCGCCCCTCGTGAAGCCGCTGTGGACATTGAGTTCTTGGCCCAAAGTCGACAAAGAGACTCTCGAGACAATTTGTTCACCGGCCAGAAAACTGCTTTCCATATTTTTCAAGATTGCCGGACAAGCGGAAAAGTACTTGGCCCTCGTCGGCTCTCTCCTCTACAATGGAGAGACACTCTCTGGAAACTGGGTGTGGAGATACAGCCAACAGGGCAAGCAAATATGTGCCGTCCGTGCCCGTGGCTCTGTCGCGAATGCAGTCCTGGATCTTGACTGGGAAATCTTGGGACCCAAGGCTGCGTCGTTCGTTGAGGTACTGCAGAGTGCGGCCTCTGATACAGATATTTCCAAGGTATTCCTCACGCTCTTTCGTCGCTCGTTTGCAAAGCAACGTACGACGAAGCAGGATGTCATCATCAAGGTCGAGGAAGATGAAGACAAGGAAGATCCTGTGCAACGTATAATCGAGACGCAAGTACTGCAAGTCATGATGGACAAGATTCCCGACAAGTTGGTTGCAGACTCCAAAGGCCTCCTCGAGCTGGCTGGCCAGGTCCTGGCTGATTTTGAGGGCTCAGTAGACAATGCCGAATCCGTGGGAGTCGCGTTGAGTCTTCTGAACCTTGTCATCACAACACCGAATTTCCAGAGGTCGGACATGAACAAGAATCTGCTCAAATCTATCGAATCATCCTTGGAGAGGATCAGCCAGGCTGGTAATCCTGATATCTCGCAGACGGCCAAGAATCTTCGTTTGCTTCTCACATACAGGGACGAAATCGAAGATCCGTCGGAGCGCACAACACCACCCACCGATCGGCAAATCGAGGACCGCAAAACATACAGCCTAGCAATGTCCTACATCACACAGCTCGACTCGCCTCCGCCAGTCCGGGCCGAAGGTCTGAACCTCATCTCGGGACTCGTCAAGGCAAACAGTTCAGTAGTGGACATTCAAGGCCTTCTGGTGCTTTGCTCCTCACTGCTCAGTCAGGAAGATGATTACATGAATGCCCGCGTCATGAAGCTTTTCGTGCAACTGTCAGAAAAGCATCCCAAATCAGTATTGAAGGAACTTTTGGACCACTATGTCGACGCCGAGGAGCGCGCCAATATCGACACGCGACTCCGGTTCGGCGAGGCCATCTTACAGGTCGTGCAGCGCCTGGGCGACCTGTTTGCCGGCGACGCCGCGGTCCAAGTCGGCGAGAGCACGCTCTCGATTGCGGGCCGACGTGGCCACCGCGCCAAGACCGAAGCCATGCAGATCCGAGCGCAGCGCCTCCGCGAACAGAAGCAAAAGGCTGCCGAGAAGGCGTGGGGTGGAGATGTGCCGGACCTGAGCGAGCTGCAAGAAGAGGGGGAGGGGGTCACTGAGGAGGAAAAGGCGAGAAACGATATTCTGGCCCAGATACTACAGGGGTGGGAAAGCAAGCGCGGCAGCGAGGATATCCGGATCCGCGCATCTGCGCTCTCTGTCTTCCTGGTCGGCATGGAGACCAACATTGCTGGCTACGGCTCCACCCTGGTGGAAGGAGGTGTGGACTTGTGTCTCAACATTCTGACCATTGAGACCGAGATGGAGACGGCCATCCTGCGACGAGCCGCCATTGTGCTCATTTTGACTTTTGTCAGGGCTCTGGCGGATGCTAGAGAGGCGGGCAGACATTTGGGCTTTGGACTCACGGATGCCAGTCGCGAGGAAATCACCAGGATTCTAGATTACGTCGCGGGCACAGACAATGACGGTATGGTTCGGGAGCATGCCACCGATGTGGCGGAAAGTCTGAGGAACTGGCAAATGACCAGCATGATGCCGGAAATGAGAGCGCCGCCTGCTGGCTTGGAAAAGCTCGCGGGACTGAACCTAGGAAGACCAGACTTGCCCTCCACAACGCCTACCGTAAGGCCGAAGATCGAAGAGATTGAGTAGGCGGAAAACCGGCTAAGCTATTGATCCCATTGGAATCACGAACACTAGTACATGATATCATTTAAATTATCCCATTAAGCTAGTCTCCCTGCACTACACTGGAGAAGCTCTGTCTCTCTTCTTTCATCCGAATTGAAGCTCTTCCAGCTTCACTTCAGTAGAATAGTGACAAGACTGACCCAAAATTGATCTTTCATGTCAAAGACCTACAGTGCGTGACCTAGTACAGCTTGCAATACTTTCGCTAGTCAATGTCCATCCGATCACCATCACCGTCAGTCCCACCCATATTTGCTGTTGGCAGGTTTTCGCTCACGTTATCGCCCTGGTTCTGTGCCAGATTACTGGCGACCTCTTGTGCAATGTCTTGTTTGACCCGTGCTGCGAATACTCTTCTCGTTTCTACGCAGTGCCGCTCATAGCCCTCTCTAGTAACTCGGATGTCAGCATCGTATTTCTTGGCATTACCATGCAGATATATCTGAATACTGAAATACATGCAGGCGTGGAGTCGGGGTGACTCGGAATAAATGTCTCGGGAAGAGAATAGAGTCATCCATACATGGGAATACACTGCAGTGCAAGACATACGCACAGCAACCACAATAGGTTTGAGAATACTTACAGTTGATAACCCCCATAACGTATCAAGTCCAGAATCTGGGTAGTAACGGCCTCGCGCGGCGTGTCCTTGGGATGCGGCACCACGCCCACCATTGAAGCGGCGCCAAAGTCGGGGTGCACGCCGTAGGTCCGACCGGGCACGCTGTGCGCCGCGAGGTTCTGGAGCATCAGCTCCTCGTCGGCGCGCGTGGGCGGCAGCCGCTTGGAGCGCGGCGGTGGCTGCCCGGCGTCCGCGAGCTCCACCTCCTTCGCCGCCGCTTCCTGCTGGTACCGGCGCGCCTCGCGCAGCGTGAGGGTCGAGATGTTGCGCTTGACGGCGTTCATGTGGACCTCGAGGTCAGCCAGGGCCCGGTCGACGCGGAGCGACGTTGCTGCCGCCGCCGTCGTTGCTTCAGTCGATGACGATGGCGAGGGCCGTGGCTTGGTAAAGTCAAAAGTCGCCGGGACAAATATGGCGGGCGCCATGCCAGCGAGCGGTGGAATGTTGTCCTGTGCGACTCGCGGCTTTGCGTCGTTTCTGGGGGGTTCCGGCGTCGTGGAGCGCGATGCGGGCGCCATCTCATCCGCGGTGATAGCGATCGGATGAGGCGAGCCTTGACGCCTGCGCCGGATGGTAGGGTGCGGTGAGCCTGGCATTGTGTCCTGCTGTACTGTCGGTGCCGCCTTCCTTGGATCGCGGAAATATGGCCAGTTGGCTTCAACAAGATCTCTCCAAGAGAACGTGAATTCCCCCTCCACCTCTGTTTCTCCGTAAATTTCTCAACCCAGGAAGTCCAAAGTGTTGGATGAAAAGTCTGAGCAAATTGTTCCTGTGCGAAAGATTAACCATGCATATCATATAACTGCGACCTTGTCTGAAATGCGGACTTACGAAACCACAAATTATAATGCACGCAGTCAATGAATCATATCTGCTGTGTACCAAGTATAATAATGAAGTTGGCGATGGTCTGAAGATGATAGAGTTTAGTCTCACAGATACCTGTGGGGCTCCGGTCTTTGTATGTACGTTGGACCCTTGGTGCAGCATCGTGACATGGTTGCATCGCGTAAAAGGACGTAGCTGTAAATCAATGTATGAATCCATTCTTTATTAATATACGAATGATGATGAAATGTAACCATGCAAAACCACAAACAGTTGGACATATCTAACATGGGGACGAAGTACCCCGAACACTATTACCCTCTTCTTGTACTAATAAGTATTGATCCGCACGTGCGATGTTTGCTATAAATTGATGCATTCTGGCAAACTGTGTCCTAGAAAAATGAACTACGTAGGATAGCGGCAATGCCCGAAAACGCCCAACAAGTCAACAAGTCTGAGAGTAGCTTGAAAGGTACAGGTCCGGCCCCTTCAAAGGCTGCTGTTGCCCAGGCGCGTTGCATATGAACAATGAAGGAAGCTTGGGAGATTCATGTACGACCCAATGACCGTTTTTAATGATGTGGGACAAAGTCATTCAAGTCATGTAGAAGGGCGCCTACCTAGAGATGGGTTTACATTCCATCTTTCAACAACACATGGAGTCTTGAGTAGGCAAGTTGAACTGATCAGTAGTTGCATATTTGACGAGAACGTCGTTCGCTAACAGTATGGTACATGGCGGCAACATCTTGTTGTGAAAGATCCATACGTCTCTTTTTTCTTTCCTTTTCTTTGGGGGTATATCCAAGGTACATCATCTCGATGGCAACACTCTCCGCGCGTACTCTCGGCCGATCTTGAGCGCCGACCTGCAAAGATCCTCCAACCTCCTGTCTTTGCGTCTCCGCATCCAGATAAGTATAATGATTAGTATAAACGTGTCAATGACCAGGTGCTTGATGGCCGTCCAAAAGAGCCACGATATCCAAGCGACAAGAGTTCTGTCCTTTTTGGATTTCCACTCTCTTCCCGTTGTGATTTGCTCCCTGAGCGCTGCGATCTCGGCCGACAAGCGCACCAGTGCTCTCTCTACTTTTCGCGACCACTTGTCACCCTTCTTGACGTAGTCGCCGTCGTCATCGTCGGCAAGTCTTTCTCTATATTCTTTCTCGACCTCGTCATCCTCGCTCATGGGACTTAGCATTTTCATGGGCCCTTCCGTGCCGGGTAGTGGCTGCGCAAACTTGCGTATGGGCTCGGGCGAGTTGTTGCCCTTTGGACTCGTCTCGCTCGTGCTCGGACTATTATTCTTGATCTGGTTCCAGACGAACTCGAGCTCCGACACGAGCTCCTGCGCGTCGGGCGTCGTCGCGAACCGGTGCATGGTCTCGATCAGGGCCTCAATGTACCGCCGCTTGGCCTCGGTCCTGCTCAGACCGCGCTGCGCATTCCACGCATCCCATTTGCCCTGTTCGCGGTGTAGTTCGTCTGGGCTTACACCCATACCTGCGTGCGACGGCCGTTCCATGACCCCGTCCACATCCCCCTCCATTGCTTGCTTGTACAGGCCATAGAGCCGGAGTCGGTCTGCGGGTGGAGGCCGCGATGCGCCGGTCTTCGGAATCTTCTTAACAGTGTTTAGGGCATGGACAAATACGCGATCTATGCATGAAAGCAAACAGTATTAGCCTTGAGGGTCATAGTATTCAATATATGTGTGTCTGCTCGCTCTGCCATTTGTTGTGACCATGTTGTCGCCAATGTCAATCGCGAAGCCTCGAGCCTCGAAGCACGTGTGGATTGCGCTGCGCTCGCTAGGGCCGGGAGTGGTTGAGACAAGGGTCCAATGATAGACGACTTACCTACTGAGTCCGCCATTGGGACTGTTCATTTACAGGATCTTGAGCTTCCTGTAGTATTATTTTGTTTGATTAAGAATATTCGATAATACAGGTCATGGCCGAAGAGCTGCAACGCGTCGCTTTTCTTGGTTTTCTTGCTGGGTGCCCAATTCAACTGCAGCCGAGGAAGCTGCTGACGGGGGATTGATGGTGCTGTTGGAGTTGGAGAAATGCCGACCAGCTGGTTGCGCAGGAATCGGGTGGCTGCGGCTCCGCGAATCGAATCAGTCGCCAGTTGCAGAGCTCGGTCGGCCCTGTGCAGTCACAGAATCTCGGGTAGGCTAGTTGCACATATGACAAAACGGGAGGACGTGAAGGAAGCGACGAGAATCTTGGTAGAAAGCGTTGTATGTTACGGGTGATAACCAAAGCACTGAGGGTAAGTTATCATGAGATGGACCCATCGTCGAGTCCCACATGTGCTGCTAAATGGGGGAGCTTTCGGCGGTTGACCCAGGCACTTCATTTGCCTCGGCGCAGGGAGCCGGGGAAAAGCTTTGAGCGCGCATACAGGTGCTTTAACTTTTTTAGGCGATGCGCTGTGCTACCGCCAGCTCGCGTTGGCCCTGACTGCACGACTCGGGACGAAGGTTGTAGTGCGTCAACGACCCCTTCGCGCTGGACCACACCAACCAGACACCGACCCAATCCAGCGGGATGACTTCACCCGAGGAAGCCATCCATGAATGCATTTAAAGCGGTCATTTGCGAATCATAATGCAATGTTGTTTTCCCGCAACCAGTGCACACCACATTCAAGCTGCCTGCCCTATACTGTGTAGCTCATGCATGCATACCTACACTAACACTCCACATTGATTCAATGTATGTCTCGTCTTGCCTCGTCCTGCCTCGATTTCAGGCAGGGTTTGGGGTGAGTGGAAGTAGTAGACTGTCCGTCGCAATACCAATTCCACTTGAGACCTTGCCAATCCCGCAGAATGCGTACCTACAGTTTGTGTTCAGCTTGACGCCTTTTGAACCTGCTCTCTGGCTGTCTCCTAGCCTCGCTGAGCCTGTACAGCTGCATCGAATTCCTTCTTCTTTTCCATAAAGCGACTGAGCATCTTCTTGTTATCGAGAGCCATTTGGGCTGCCTTATTACCAGCTTCTTTCTTCTTGAGGGCACTCCCATACCCCATATTGAAGCCCTTGACGCCCCACCCGTGAAGGTAAACTCCTACTGTGTACCACGGCAGACCCGTCTTCTTCTCCGTCTTGGGCTCGCCTTCATCTCTGTACTCTATTTGAACGTCCTTTCCTCCAATAGCTTGGGAGAGGCGCACTTTAGGTGGCGCCAGCGCTTTGAGTCCATCTTGTTGCTGGTTTTCCCCCACGGGTGCTGCCGTCGTAGTCGTGGGAAGTCGCTCCTGGCGTTCGCGGAACTCTCTGTGAAGCTCTTCCTCGAGTTCGCCCCTCCATAGCACCTTGATCCACGAGGCAGCATTGGACAAGCCGTGCTGGGGGTCGCTCAGAATGATTCCGGCAACATAGGCTTCGAAGACATCACCCAGGACCTTTGCGTACTGCTGCTTGGTAGCATTGGCTGTAACATTCTTGCCGTGGAACTCTGATGGCAACTGGAGATCCTTGTCGAGTCCGTACTGTTGTGTATATTTTCCCAGAGTCCTGTTTCGAATGAGTAATTCGCGATATTGGGCACAGCGACCAGCAGATAGCTGCGGGAATGTTTGATAGATGAAAGCCGACGCCATGAGATACAGGTATGCATCGCCAATCCATTCTAATCTCTCGTAGCTTCCGGCAGGATCTTTCGCTAAGCCGGCGTGTGTGAAAACCTTGTGCTTCAATGTGACATCATGTATCGGCGGGAGTGATGGCAAGGACCTGGCCTTGACGTCGTCTTGAGGTGTCCAGGGCGTGAGATCGATGGCGTTGGGTACACAGATGGAAGTAGCCGGAGCATTCTCCAGCTTCGGAGCCTTGATGGGAGGTGCCGCAGACTGAACATCAAGTTTGTCGATATTTTCAGCGATCTCAGCAGTCATGGCCTTCAGGCGGCTGCTTGCCTGGCTGGACCTGCCCTGTTTGCCATCTTGAATATCCTGCTTCAGACTCTGCGCAGCACGTAGAAGATCTTGTGCCTGTTGGACAATCTGCGAGACGGAGCTAAGAATGTCTTCTCCATCTGTGCGGCGGTCCGGCAGCGCGAACTCTGAGAATTGTCGTTTCGACATGCCGATCATTGTCACTTGGAGTGCGATGCCTGAAGTTGACTACTGCGTGCCACAAAAATGCATATTTTGGTGAGACTGGAAAGAGTGAGAGAAGGGTGGGGCACCTGAGTTCCGACTCAAATTGGTGTAAAAAGATCCGTTCAATACTCGACTTCCATGTTTATACTTCAGTACATGTGCAAATTGTCTTTTCATACACATTCATGAGGAGAAAATGTTTGCAGTAATGGATTAGAGATAATTGTAGGTATTCCTAAGTGCTTCAGGCATATCAATACAATATTATATGGTAGACAGGTTTCTTAATCAACCGCAATTCGGCGCGCCACATCACACTCTGTGTACCTCGCTGATCACGCATGCAAACACATTGAGTCGCAACGATCGCAAATACAACTACTTGGAGACAAGTAGTTGACGACTACCTTACCAAGGACGATAATGTATCGTGTAAATGCAAAAAGCACAGTTACTCATAGAAGCTTCCGATGTTAAAGTGGACCCTCACCTACAGGTAACATCTTGTGGTGTCAGGTGCATCTAGGCATCGACTTCTAAAAATTAATTGCAGAGACTGTTGCATACAATGATCGTTGGGCGATTCAAATAGAGCATTGCCCAGTTGCATTTGTCGTTGTATGTAGCATTGAATGGTGCATACATGTGAGTGGTGTTGTGGAATGTGGGGCACCAGCAGAGCAGCCAGCACGCACGATATCTGGAGGTCCAAACCGCCCCACATGCAACAGTACCGAGTACGTACCGCTCCCACAGCTTATCGATAACAACATGGGAAGCGACGGGACGGATGGTCGCGCGGAAATTTGGACATCACGACAGGGGAGCTTCCAACGTCAAAGCAAAGCCTCAACGTCAGCGGTTCCGGGCTGTTGCAAGATACAACATGTCGGTTCCACGAGCGCGGGTCCTTGACCTGATGAAGGTACGTGTGCTCTAAACAAGAATGCACCGACGAGAAGTATCTTAACACTGTCGCCTAGAAACAATGCGAAATCTTTTCGACCACGTATAACCCGACTGGCATCCGCATGGGTAACAAGATCCTGCGCCAGCGATTGAAGGGACCGAGCATGAAAAACTACTACCCTCCCAAGGGCCCGCAACTGCAGGACCTGTTCAAGCAATTCAAGGGTTTGGAGCTTGAGGGCTTTAACGAGGAGTGGGAGGACTGGCAAGAACATCTGGCTGGGTAAGGACAATCATCCCTCGAGACGGACCAAGATCGTGATCGCCCAGAGCAGACCAAACATACTGACAACATTCGATAGGCGACAACAACGTGGAAAGGCACCCCCAAAGAAGAAGAGGACAGCTCCAGCAGCAGGTAAGCAATGTCATGTTGACCATAGTTGTAGGCCTCGCTAACACGCAATCTTTTTGCAGCCGGCAAGAAATAATATACGATACGATAAAAGACATTTATACTTGTACAACAACAATTGCGGCGTTTTGGGGAGATGTAGACAGCATCAATATGTCGATATCATTATGTCATCATACGAACCATTGAAATCCGATTTCCGGTGTATCTTTGCTCTGTCTCAGCTTATTCAAATCTATTACCCCAGCTTTCGAAGTGATTCTTGGGGTGAGGTGTGGGAAGAAACAAAATTCAAATGCACGAGGGAACATTGTATCAAGGTCAGGCTCAGGTGAGGAAGCCCGGATACCATGAGTCGACATGTCCATGCAACCCCCACATGCAATTTGAAGAATTCGACAAGGATACACCAAAACTATGCTGGACGCTCGTGCATCTTCTGGCTTGTGGAATTTGATCTTCAGAGTGTCACCAAGACGTGCCTGTACCAGCAAATATCCGGGAGTGGCTTCAATATCCATCGCCTGCAAACGCGTCACGACAATCACCGCTGCGCATTATTAAGCTGAACCTCTTTTATTGAAAAAGTCCGCATCGTCCTCCAATACAATGAAGGCATCTCGTGAAACTTCCGATTAGCCACATAAAATTGGAGGGTTCCCAAAGGAAGAAGAGAATCTAGGGGTTTCGTCATGTTTGAGAGCTTCCGCTTCGCCTTTTGCGGACCACCACAGTTTCTTCTCCCTTTCTTCTCTGCTTCGTCTTTTTTGGACCGTTAAATCGACTTGAATATTAATCAATATCAAATATTAGAGTCTGCTATGGTCATGGCAAGTGTATCAGTGGCGGATTGCGGCACAAACACAAGTCCATGTTAGAAACGGCTAGCTATTGGCGTAATCATGACTTATAATCCGGAAGAAAACCAAGCAAGGCAGACTTGGAGAAGATCATGGTCTGAAGAGATGGTTACACTTTTGCATTGAGTGATTGGTTGATCAAAAGCGCAGCATTTACATTCAGCTGAGCTGCGGCCACAAACCAGTTGGCAGCGTTGGGTTGTTGTGTCCTGCCAGGAATCACATCTAAGCCATATGTGCAATGAACAACATATGCTCGTGAATGGACTTGATTCTCCGACAATCGTGTTTCATATTGAACGGCCAGGTATTAGGCATCTATTTGGCTGCTGATCCAGGTGCAAACGGCGAGGTTTGAGCTTGCCCACGCCGACTTCAACCTGCCCAGCTACACCATCTTTACCCACAACTTTTCTACAAGGTGTAATCATTTTCGATTTCTTTCCCGTCATTGTGTCTGTTATTGGTATATTTGGCCCTCCATCAGGTTCCACGTTGGCAGACCTGCATCTTTTGCGTCGCCGCCATTATTTGCCTCTTCCTGTTTGACAGCAGCCTTTCTTTACTTGCCAACGTTCCTTTCACATCGTCGCAATAACTGGAATATCGGTCGTTTCCTCGATTTCACCAGTCATCAAAGATCGAATTAGCGTTTGACCGTTGTTTACTGTGTGTCCCTTTAAGTGCGCAATCCTTCGGTTCACGCGTCTTGGACATCAGCAGTGTTCTTGAGTGAGCCATACCAACTTTTCGCCGACTAAGCTAACCATTGTCCAGATGGTAGTGAAGCTTCTATATCAGACCTACTATGACCATTTCCTCTGTTACACACTGCAGCATCAATTTTGGTCTATAATTTGTCGGCGATCACGTTCTGGATTCGTGGTCAGCTTAATTGTAAGCTCTGTTGGACTGCAGTCGGTATAAAAACCTGGTTCAAGGTACTGTCTGTCGAGGGAGCTGGATCCTCACTCCACTTGACGCATCTGCGACTCTTGATTCTGGCCAACCATTATACGGCCAAAGCTCTGCAAATCTCCAGTACTGTCGGCAACGAGATAGTCGTCTCGAGGTAATTGCCCCTGTTCGTTTGACACTTGCGTTTCTCCAGACGAACAGGTGGCAGATTGTTTCCACTTCACTTTCGGCCGAACCAGCAACTGCTTCAATCTCTGGTCTGCCTAGGTTAAAGTCACTGATTTCAAACACTTGAAATCGCATTGTCTTTTTCCAACACATCCCGGTCACCAGTTTCCGACTCTCCAGCCACAGAGCCACACGCAGAGCTGAACTTTTATCAGTTCCTGTCGGCTTTCACACTCTTTCTCGGTTCTCAGCATCACCTGTTACGAGCAGCTCAATATCCCACCCACCCTCTGACTCTTATCTATCACGGAGAGCAATCCAACTCTTTGTCCGCTCAGGTCAGTTCCAAAGATCACAGGTGTGTGTGTGTGTGTGTGTGTGTGTGTGTGTGTGTGTGTTTGTGTGTCATTTGCGAAGCAATCCATTCCCTCCTTCTTACTGGCCTCCCGACTAGCAATTTCCTCTACCAGGCTCCTCAAAATCACACCTATCAACCCAGGCAGACCCCCTTCCGTCCCAAGTCAGCATAATCCATCAGCCGTATACCATCCCAAAGAAACCTTTAAACGAAAATCCACATTGTCCTTGGCATCTGGACCACATTACAATCCCTATTCGATATTGAGTCTGGTTCCGGGTACCCGCCCTGGGACGTGGATAGTTGCCATCGTCGTGGTGAAGCAGGACAATCTGCACTGCACCTGCCTGCCTTCTGACACGTAACTCCCACCACCAGAGGGGGCGAGCCCGAAAAAAATTAAACTTGCTGGCATTCTCTTTCCTTCTATTTAACCCCACCATCCTTGCACCTTCAAACTTTTTTGAGGACCCTGACCCAAGACTCTGGGCTCACTCTCATCCTCTTCCCTTGTCCCCATCTCCACAACCCACTGCCTCCACAGCATCTTGTCCCCAACACCCACATTTGATCTATTGGTTTCTATCTGGCCATATTGATCATCATCTTCCCTGTTTTCTTTTTTTGCTTGAAAAAGTCGTGGTCCAAAAACATCAAGAAAAAGAGGCTGTCTATCAAGTTAGTCACCACACAAGCACTGACCTGTTCCCAGCTCAGAATCCGTCACAATGGGAACCAACGGCACGCCCTCAACGGGCTCGCCCACGGTTCGCCGTCCTCCGACAACCAAGGCTACTCCCACCGAGGACGATCGCAAGGTTTCTTCTGGAGAAGATGCCGCTCTGAAGTCCTTTTCGCACCTTCGCATCGTAAGTGTCCCATTTCCGTCTACGCCACGTTGGTATGATTGAGTTGCCACTCACTTTGACCGTGCTTCACGAATCAGTCATCACTAATCGTTTCGATTGCAAACTAGATTAACGATGATGCATCCATCTACCACCAGAAGCAGTCGAGTGTCTCCGAGAAGGAGAATCAAATCACCAAGGTTCGTTTCTTGACATCTCAGGTAATAGAGTTATCCTAACTCACTTGGAAGGCCAAGCTAGATGCAGAGCCCAGCCATATGGTCGACGGTTTGCTCAAGCACATTGAGAACAACGACACCCGTCATCCTCTGCCCCGCAAGCCAGCCAATGGATTCATGGCTACTAACGTCATCGGTACTCTTTCAATGCCGCCCACGCCCGCCGTCGAGAATGTCTCAATCACTCCTGGCAATGTTCGACCTGCCAGCACCAATGCCAAGGAGACCCATGTTGCAGATGATGAGGTTGCCCGTCTCCAGCAGCAGCTGGCAGCCGCTCAAAGCAAGATCTACCAGCTTGAGGGCATCGGCCAAGTTCGAGACTCCAACACTGACAATATGCGAGCTTCCCCCTTCGAGTCCAAGTATGAGGATGGGTCGTCCAGACCTTCTGACACTAGTGCTTTACCATTCATCAACAGTGGCTCTTGGCCTGGCTGCGAGGAAACCAGATCCGAGAACAGCGAGCCGCTCTCTACAAATGGCTTCAATCGCACACGCCACATCTGGAATGGTGACAAGCCGAACCAGCCCTCTGGAGGCATGTCTGGAACCGAGGTCCCAGGCAATGCCAACCCCTGGACCTCTCGAGGAAGTAACTCGATGTTCGTTGAACCAGGTATGCCCTATAACCCAGCTCCAGGTTCGGACCCTTACAGAGCCTCTGATCGTATGTCTCCCGATTATGACATGGGTATCCGAGGCCCCAACAATCGTCGCACTGGTCGCTTTGATCGTTTCGGTGCTTTCCCAGCTTACGGAAATCAAGGTCCCTATGGCGGAGGCAGTAACTTCAACAACCAGTACGGCCAAGGTCCCTTCGAAGGTGGCCCAAGCCAGAACGGCCAATACGGCATCACTGCAGCGCCCTTCCCCAACCAGCAGCCCGGTGCCATTGGTACTGCCTTGTCTCCGTTGGCTACTGAGTTCACCTCTGGAAATGGACACTATAGATCAGAGGTAAGCCAGTCTGAATACCTATAATGTGCAGTACTGACTCATCCATCTCTTTAGCCTACTGTCTCAGAAGGTCCCACCTATCTGCCCACTACCGAGCCCCTGAATTACCGTCGCCTACTCGACCGCAACGTCAACTGCAACTGGAAGTACATTGTTGACAAGATTGTGTGCAATAACGATCAACAGGCATCCATTTTTCTCCAGCAGAAGCTTAAGGTCGGTACGCCCGACCAGAAGTACGAGATTGTGGATGCAATTATCCTCCAGTCCCATCCCTTGATGGTTAATCGCTTTGGCAACTTTCTTGTTCAGCGTTGCTTTGAGCATGGCACTCCAGAGCAGGTGATCAAGATTGCCGAATCCATTCGTGGAAACACTCTTAGTCTTTCTATGGACCCTTTTGGTTGTCATGTGGTCCAGAAGGCATTCGACTCTGTCCCTGAGGACTATAAGGCTGTTATGGTCCATGAGCTTCTTCGTCGCATTCCCGAGACTATCATTCATCGGTACGCTTGCCATGTCTGGCAGAAGCTGTTCGAGCTCCGTTGGTCAGAGTCTCCCCCGCAGATCATGAAGTATGTCAACGAGTCTCTGCGTGGCATGTGGCACGAAGTCGCCCTCGGAGAAACTGGCAGTCTGGTTGTCCAGAACATTTTTGAGAATTGTCTCGAGGAAGACAAGGTAATTCTACAAGAGAATCCTTACTCATAGACTTGCATGCTAATCTGTCCTAGCGCCCGTGCATCGAGGAGGTTCTTGCCAACATTGACATTGTCGCTCATGGCCAATTCGGTAATTGGTGTATCCAGCACATCTGTGAGCACGGCGCCCCAGCAGATCGCAGTCGTGCCATTGATCATGTGATCCGATATGCTGCCGAGTACAGCATGGACCAGTACGCTTCCAAGGTAGTTGAGAAGTGTCTGAAGATCGGAGGCGGTGATTTCCTGGGTCGCTACCTTGACCGCGTTTGTGAGGGACGAGTCGACCGACCTCGCATTCCCTTGATCGACATTGCGAGCGACCAATATGGCAACTACTTGATCCAGTGGGTCTTGACACAGGGCAACCCTCAGCATCGTGAGATCGTTGCTGCTCACATTCGCAAACACATGGTTTCACTTCGCGGATCCAAATTTGGATCCCGTGTCGGCATGCTGTGCACTAACCCGGCCATTGCCACACGTCCTGGTCCTGGCATCAATCCCAACCTCGGACGCCTGCCTGGACCTCGATATGGCCGCCCTTATCCCTAGGGAACCACATCAAACTTGATCCACTCGAGGGTACAACTACAATGCCATACATTGCGCAGCATATCTTCGTCAACTGGCCCCAGAAATCATTCTTTCTCTTTCTTATGACTCCAGTACTCATTTTATCTTGTCACTCGTTTGAAGCACATTCTTTCATTTCCTTATTGTTTACAGTTTTCCCACTTTGCGATATGTCCCGCGACAACAGCATATATATCATGTCTCAGGTGGGACAGGTATGCCTGTTTGCAATATACACACTCAAGACGACGAGTATATTGTTATCATGACGACTCCATCATTCTGGCGAATTTCATCGATTACTTCTCCGAGTCGTCAACATTTGACAATCTTGCACGAACATTTAAGCAGGTGGAAGCTACATCGCGGCAGGTTCCATCCAACATTGCCTTAGATGCTTTGGAGACATCATACCTAGGGATCTCGCGATCTATGAGCCATCATATGCAGGATGACCGGTAAACAACAGTCACCAATTTATTTGACCTGGTCACTTGGATGAGCTAGGAATGAATCATCAACTCAACAAAAAACAAGAACAAAAATATGGGAGAAGGAGAAGCCTTATTACGACAGAAGCAGGTACTGCATCTTTACGAATGCTTGCCTATCCATTCGTTAATTCTTGATCTGAATTTCTTTCCTATGGGTGAGTCTGAATGGCAATTCGCTCGGAGAGCAACACTAACAAGACCACAGTTTCGCCAATTTCGTTGCAATCGGCATGCACCTGTCATCGAAAGAAGAGAATGATAATAAGAACAAAGACGAGGAAAGAAAAAGACATGTTTTGGGGGTGGCATGAGCAGAAGCGCAATGATTTACTAGTCCGTGAAAGCCATTGTGGCGATTGATCAAATCGTAAAGTTGGTACTATGCCAGTGGCACATTCCGACCGACATGATAGGAAAATCGTCGCAGGGTGTATGTCTGGAAGCTTGAGCATCATGTAACTTCTTGTTTTCGCGCAAGTGCATCTTTATGCATTGTTGCCAGACGACAAATATTCATGAAGCTCACAGACAGCCTTGGCAGGGTATGAATCTGAAGGGGGGCGAAATGCAGCATATACTGGTCTGCTTTGGAATCACCACGAGTTTGTATTGACGAAGGGGCGCTTCCGGCACAGTAGATAGATGTTAGTTGACAAAATGTCAATCTATAACTTTCGTTGCCATATATGTTTGTGCTGCCTAATGAAAATGTGAATCAAGGTATTCGTGTAGAATCACTACACATGTGCTTCGCAGATTTAGAAGTGTCTGGTTGCTTTCCATCTGATGTACGTACATTTCATGGCTGTGAAGGGTGGAGATCAATTAGTTTTCCGTGTCAAGAGCCTAAACTCTATTGAGCAATAGTTGGCTCTTTTCTCTTCTATGATGGCGCGTTGGCGGGGTAGTTCCATCCAAGGGAGGGAGGCGGGCGGCAGGAGGGCAGAGAATCAGCTGTTATGTCATAGCTTGTTCAAGCATGAAGGTCTCATGAGCTGCATTGCTAGAGGTTGGGCATTGTGTTCTGTGCCGATTATCCAGCCAAGTAAGTGTAGCTTGTTCTTGTGTATCGGCCTAATCTAGAATTACTCTTTCCTTCCTTGCACGTCCTTCTTCATATATTTCCTTCATTCGACGTCAAAATCTGCTTATTTGACGACTCTGCCGAGTTCGATTCCTTACTTCATCAGTCCTAGAATTCAAGCCTCGATTTTACCCCACCAAACCCGAAACCCCCGTCGGTGCTGTCAGCACAAGGCCAGCGACCCAAGTAGGGACAAACATAACTATTCCTTTTTCTAACAGATTGATACGGACTGATCACAAGCTATCTGTTCAAGATTATTGGCATCCTTTTCGCCTTTTGCTGTAGTCTGTAACCATGGCGTCTAGACTGGGCTTTGGCAGTTTTCTGCTCGTCATGGGCATCATCTTGGTGCTCATGCCGGGCAAAGCGGCAGCTTTCGGAGCTGGCAACATCCCCTCTATTGCCCAGGTCGAGGGAGTCAACTGGCGACACGGCGATATTGAGGACATGCTCAAGACTATCACCTTTCTCCACGGCAAGAAGTGGACCACACTGCTTGTCCAGCGCACTTACTTTGGCAACTGGCTGCGAGATTACTCCCAGGCTGTTGATGTAGGCAGTCTCAAGGGAGTTAATGCTGCGACCATCCGCATCCTCGTCTGGGTCTTGTCGTTCCTGGCCAACGGCTATGCAACCGAGGAATTCGAGGTCACAGAAGAGCGCCTGGGTGTGTACCGCCCCGAAGAGCACATTGACAACCCTCTTGGCTATGCCGATGGCAAAGATGCACGAGAATTTGATAAGCGACTACGCGGCCCCGTCTCGCCCGCAGAAACGGAGATTGACCCGCGCACTGGTATGAAGAACTACATTGCCAACGAGTCTGGCGGCTGGGCTACCAGTGCTGGATATCTTCGTTTCAGCTTTGCGCGATCTATCCACTACGGCAGACTCTACACCAGCGGATCCGGAGGAAAGGGCAAAGAGGAGGACCTGTGCGAGGCGCTTCGATGTCTCGGCCAAGCCCTCCACTGTATGGAGGACTTCTCTGCCCACAGCAACTACTGTGAACTGGCACTTCGGGAAATGGGCTATCACGATGTCTTTCCTCACTGCGGCACACAGTCCGAGATTCACCTCAATGGAAAGCGGGTCTATCCCCTGGTCACTGGAACCTTTGGTGGCGTCGACTTCTTGCACTCTGTTCTTGGTGAAGCCAACGACCACTTTACCCAATCCGAGGTTGACGAGTTGGACATTGCTTTGAAGAATGCCGAGGCGGCTCAAAAGACTGGAGGTGGAGGCGGTACCCGCGGTTTCGGCAAGAGCGGTGGCGCCATGGACTTTATTTCTCTTGTGGGCCAGTTACCAGGCATTGGAGGCGGTTTTGCATCTGAGGCCAGCAACCTGAAGCGCATGGCAGCGGAGCAAGAGCGCGAGAACGAGACGCGGTCGCGTGGTGACTTGAGCCGAGCAAATGCGAATGCAATCCCTGGCATGAGCGCCGATTTCGACCCAGTCAAGACGGCCCAGCGCATCTATCCCATCCTACAGTTCAGAGACAAGATTGTCAAGTCAATCAATAGAGGAATTGCCAAGATCCCAGGTCTGGAAAGTCTGCTGGAGCACATCAGCGAGACTTTGACGGCGTTCGTCTTGGGTCTCCTCGCACCCTTTATTCGCCCAATCATCAGCCAACTTACAAAGGTGTTGAAGGACGGCTCATCAGGTGTCATTACTGCCAGCGCCAATTCTCAGCTTGAGCCGTGGAAGAACCCCAACTGCACTGACCCGACACACTCCATGCTCAGCAAGGACCATTTCACCAACATTCTCAACTCGTGCGCCGGAAGAGTCGGCGCCACCGTCCTACAATACGTCGTCCCGTAAGTCACAAACCCTGGGCAAAGTTTTGTGTCGAACATATATCTAACTATAGATGATTAGCCGCGTGCTTTACGCTTGGGAGAACACAGGCGTGCCTGTAGACGAGGTCGTCAATGACGTGCTGCGCGCTTTCCACCACCCCGCCATTCGAGACGAGCGTGTCGACATCCATCGGGACATGTTCAACACTGTTCGCAAGTGGGCCGATGAGTACCCTCGTCGTCATGAACTGAACCACATTCTCGGATCAGAGAGTGTCAAGAACGGCAAGAATCACGTCTTGTCCAGCACCAACACCAAAGGTCACTCTCACGGAGGTGGCATCTTTGACAATGGCGTGGGCCAGCTCGGTCACGGCAAGCCTACTGGTAGTCTGTGGAGTCAATTGCAAACCAGAGATCTCGACGCCATGGGTGCAGGTTCCGGCGGCGGCGTTGGCTACATGGGAGCAAGCTCACCGCAACCAACTCACGTGAGCCGACCTTCCACGGGCGAAACATATGGTTATCAGGGTGCGGCAACCGGTGGAGAAGCCGATAGCTATCTCAACCCACAATCTCAGTCTGGTGGCGGCGGTGGTGGTTATGGTGGCGGCGGCGGCGGCTACGGTGGCCATTCGCCGCAGCCCTATGGTCAAGGTCAAGGCTATGGACAGCCACAGCAAGGATATGGACAACCGCCTCAAGGCTACGGAGGACCGCAGTACGGCGGACCCCCAGGACCTCAGCAGGGCTGGGGACAGCCACCACCGGGTCAATGGGGCGGCGGCCCCCCTCCTCCCGGTCCACCCGGCGGCTACCCCGGTCCAGGTTACGGCCAAGGTCCTCCTCCTCCCCAAGGAGGCTACCCACCATACGGACAGCAGGGATACGGTGGTGGTGGTGGTTATGGAAGATACTAGGTAGTCGTGATGACTTGGATGAAGGGGTTCCGGCGCGGGTCAGGAGTGATTGCATTTGAATTTGCTGCTAAGGGAGATACCATCTCCCAAAGGCACCAAGCAGGTTGACAAAAGTAGAGGTCTCGTAAATGAAGAAGTCACACAAAGTTTCCTGATCACACTGGCTTTATGATGATTGGTAGAATCTTGATAAAATGATTTTGTATTTCCTGCGACCTGGAATAACGCTTGACGATTCAGTCAAATTACCACGGCTGACAAACATCCGAATAAACGCCTCTGCCGCTGATGTTGGTTCTCAACAAGTCTAGTATTACAAGGTTGTTTGCAGTATATGCGCCGAACCACGAGCCATTTCATCATGATTTGCGTGTTTCGATTTCCTCACGCCAACAATAAGTGCATACGGCAGTTCCGTATCAACGTGTTTCTTTATAGCTTGGCCTTGACGGTGCCCTTTGGCGGCGTGGTGGCGTCCTGGTTCATCAAAACTTCGCCCGTCTTTTCTCCGTTGCCGAAAAAGATGACTTGGACGGTTAAATCGTCACTATTGCTGCCATTAGATCTGAAAAAATTCAAAAGAACTTGACGAAGGGAAATCTTGAACATACCGGTACCGCCTGGAGAAGGGCGAGACGAGTGTGAGAAGAGCGCAGACCTGCTCCTCGTTCTTGCCGCCGAGAGCGTTGCGGATGAGATGTGTAGCTACATTCTTGTCCTTGACGACAAATCTCTCTTTCTCATCAGGAGAGATACCCCATTGCTTTACGCGAATGGGTGTCTTTTGGCCATCGTCGCCGTGGCCGCCCTTGTGTGCCTCCACAGGGAGACGGTCCTGCTGTGAGCCAAAGATACTGGACCAAACCTTGTTGAACTGGGAGTTGGACTGGCTGGCGACTTGTTCGCTCTCGATCCACTTTCCTACAAGACCGACGACTTCCTCGTTGGTCAGCATTTCCCAAAGACCGTCTGTTGCCATGACCACAAAGTCGCCCTGCTCAGGCTGAATCTTGGTGGTGGTCACGACAGGCTCGGCGGTCACATAGGGCGGTGTCTTCAGTAGAGGCGATGGCGTACGGCCGAAGAATGACGAGCGCAGGCGGTCCGAGATTTCTCTCGTCCACTTGTAGCTGGCGTCACCAAAAGCACGAGTAGGCTCGAGACCACCAAGCACACGTCCGTTCCTCACAACATGGTCCTCGCCAGGGTGTGCCTTGCGCATGCGAGCGGCCTCGTTGGGGTTGCTACCAGTCTGGTCCTCCGAGAGAGCAGTGGCAGTCCACTTGCCAGAGCCACTCCGGCGACCCAGCACAGCACGCGAATCGCCAGTGCAAGCGACTCTCAGTGTCTTGGAAGCAGTGTCGTAAAATGACAGCAGGGCGCAGGAACCCGAAAGAGCGGGCCCAAGAAGCTCGGCGGCAACACGCTTGGAGTTAGACTTGAGGACCTTGTCGACGCTCTCGTGAACAATCTCGTTGTCCAATCTGGTGAAACCGAGCTTCATGGCGGCATCGATGGCTTCGGGCGATGGTGCAGCACCCAGAGAGTGTGCGGCCTTGTATGTAGTGTTGAGTTCTCGTGCGACATAGCTAATGAGGGTCTGGCGCAGCTTGGCCGATGTTGTCCATCCGCTACAAGACGTTAGTTATAACCATTGGCAACGGTTGCAGAGACCTACGCGTGACCGTCAAAAACTCCCCAGAACATCCAATCGTTGGCATCCTTTGCTTGCTGCTCGGCAGAAGGCATGGAAACCTCGACGATCTTCTCGGCGTGGTCATCCTCAATTGGGTTATTGCTGGCAAGCTGCACGATATCGTATCGCAAGACGCCTTGTCCTCTATTCACCACAAAGGATGCTTCGTTGTCGCGCAACTTGTCGGTGGCCTGGTCAGGGGTCAACATCTCCAGGACGTTGTTCTGGCCCGTTCCGTCGGCACTCTTGGCAATTGGTCCCTCGCCTACGAAAGTACCCGTGTGTAGCTCGTCAGCACCAACGACTAGAACGTTGCGGGTCGTGGCCGCATTCTGGCTGGGGAACTTGGTCGAGGTCGAGTACGGAGCAGCGGCCGTATCTGTGCCGTTGTCCTTGTAGCCGTACCAGGCGCCGTAGCCCACGAGACCGCCGACGAGAGCAACGGAGAATCGTCTAAAGTACATGGAGGATTGGAGAGGCTGGCCTAGCGCATATTGTTGCTGTTGCTGTCGGTTGCGCTGGGGAAGGGTCGAAGACGAGGCGGGTGAAGTCTTGGATGCAAAGGAGGAGGACGTGCTCAACGATCGTAGCTGGCCGAGGCGGGCGCTGCTGCTGCTGAGGGTGTACTGCTGGTGTGCGATCAGACTGGCCCGTCGCGTGCGCAGGGTCAAGGTATTCCTCGACAGGCCCCGGGCGGCGCTTTGGCAGGATGACCGGAAAGATCTCACGGCGACGCGACGCATTTGATCGTCGGGATGAAGGTCTGATGGGCCTCCTAGACAATGAGCACCCAAAGCAGACGTAGAATTGACGTTGAGGCTAAAGAAAAAACTGATTGGGAGAGCAGGAAGGTTTGGTACCGTCAATTGTTCTCTGAGATGGTCAGATATGTGGAGATGTTGCTCAGATGGGACTATGGTTGAGCGGCAAATCCACCGGGGTCGAGCAAGGGGCGGTAGAGTTGGATGTCTTTAGCGGCCTGGGGAGAGCTGCAGCATGCAGGAGATGTCCCTAGTAGAGAATGAATACCGCTATCAATGATGCTGCTTTAGCGCATTTGAGGTTACACGGGACCCTGAATGATGGCACAAGGACTGGAGGTAAAGTCTCGGGTGGGGGATTTGCAGCTAAAAGGAAGCTTCGACCTTCACGGCACGTTACGGGCATTCACTGCAGGCTGTTGGCAGGTACTCTGGAGTCTGGACTGGCTCCAATCCATTCAATAACACAAATCATAGACGCCAATATCTTGTGCCCCTCATCTCATCAGAAACACTTTGCCATTTATAGGTTTCATTCTCAAGAGACAACAAGGCAAGAACGACAATTGGCACCTCATTATCTCCACCTCAGCCATCATGGACGCCTCTCACAATGCTCCTTCTGAGAACAAGGACCCCGCAGTTCCGTCACCAGCCGTTCAGCGGATGAGGGAGCTTGCCGCTCAGAATCCAGACGTTGGCCATCGGTCGTTTGATAGTTATCCATGGACAAAAGACAACGTATTTCAGGTAAGTAAACCAACAAGAAGACCAAATTGAAGGCCCAAGTAGAATTATGCTGACATGGAGTAGTCTCAATTGGCAGCGGCATTGCTGAGTCCAAGCAGTTCATCTCCAGTACAAACCGCTCTACAATGTCGCATTAACCGTTTTGAGGAGAAAGTCGGCATCAAGATTGATGCCGCCAAGTATGAGTCTTATCGAGCCCAGCCGGGTCGACCTAGCGTAGAGGTCGTGCCTCAAGTGATACTGGAACAGGAGGCTCTATACGAGGTAAGAGGGGAACAATACTGACAAGAGGCATGGGATTCATCTTGAGAAACCACAACTAACAAGCCTCCAGCCGGATGCTAGCAGACGCATGTATGCGGCAATAGTCAATGGCAGCCAGTCATCTCAAGATAGTGAAGATCAAGACTTGCCCTCATGGCAGCGCGCTGCTCCCAAGGCTGCCCTTTATGTCAACAAAGATGATGTTGCGGGTGAATCCGGCAAGGAGCCATACCCAAAGAAGTTTGAAGAGATTCTGGCGTTTCTCCAGACTGGTAAAGAGATGCCTGGTATTGTAAAAATACCAGACACAGTCATCGAGGACGCAGTAAGTACCACTTCATCGAAACTGCCTGGGCAAGAGGGAGGCATGCTGCTGATCAATACGACTAGTCCATCTCTACCACAAGTGGCCGCTCTGCACCGCTTAAACCCTGGGAAAGGAAAGCAGCTGCCGGCAGTGATCCATTGGAATAAATATGTATTGTTTCTCAAAATTCTCTTACTGGAGAACTCTCGTATTTCAGGCTTCTTGTGAATCTGGGACGTGCGGCTGAACTAGCCACAATATGGTGATACGCACAACTTCGATAACCGGAAAGGCCTGTGGCGAGACGATAGGGCAGGCAATTACTTTCTGAGGCATACATATGTTTGGTCTTGTTGCGATGCCTCGCTTGTTGTCATTGAGACGCGTACCTGCCTCGGGCGAGGAGAACGAGACCAGCACTACACTGGAGACCGCATGCCTCAGCCATTCGTCTTCGGGTTGAAGAGTGACATCGATTATAAAGTTTACGCGTTTGGTCGATCACTCTCATTTCAATCTTCATCCTCACCTTTGTCATTCAAGCCGAACACTGAGAACAACACTTTGCGATCATCACGATGGATCAAGTCACTTCGACACCTAGGCTGCCAGTCGAGCTTCGTGCTATGATATGGAACGAGCTCCGTCCGTTGTTATGGAACTGGTATGAAGTCGCGTCGAAACCAGCATTACACGTCATCACACCCAAAGAGGTCGGCATGACGCCCAACATCTGCTATCGAGCTATTTCACTCCCAACGCCAGACATTGACGATGACAAGATCATGACGAATCTCATTCAGGTCAATCGGGAACTACGCCATACAATGCTGAATGGGCGCGAGGTCTTCCAGTTTTCTCGACCTGTAAAGGATATCGCCTCCTTCTATCCCTGGGATACTTACCAAAGACACGAACCGATTCCGACCCGTCCTTTCGCTAGATATTCGAGCCTAATTGTTGATTGGGAAAGGGACGTGTTCTATTTCCCATTCCTCCATGACAACAAGGACTTGAATCCGGTTCTCCAAGACCCGAAGTTCCAGGCCAAAGTTCGGCATATCGCCTTCAACGGCTTGTTCCCCCGCGGGATGCTTTCTCGATATCGCGCCACCATGGAAAGCGATTTTATCGACCCCAGGGAGGCCGACGCTGTCACCAGGAACTCGGAAATTCTGTCTACCCAGACTCGGTCTCTGACAGCCTTGCAGACCATTCGCCTGGTCCACGGCCTGATGGTGCAGGACGAACATATTCCCCGCTGGATGCCCTGGCGGAGACTCATGACATATCAAGGTCTCAGGGCCGATCAGTACGGCTTTTGCAACGCGACAGATGTCTCTATTGGCTATGCTTTAGGTGAACGCAGTGGCGCTATCGCCATCAACCTCAACCCCATGGGCCCAGTACCTGTAAATGGGCCCCCTTATGAACATGCGTATTACCATCTAGAAACCGACATCTCATCATCGATGCTTCACGCAAAGCCAGTCATCCCGGCAAGAGTTGGGCATCAAGGGAGCGGAGCGACTGCTCCTAATGCTATAAAGCTTGGTATTGTGTTGGATCACTTGGGAGAATGGGATTTTGAATACCAATTCTAACGCAGGAATCCCAACTATGGAAATCGCTTCGTGGGTGAAGGCACCTTCTAGCGCAGTCTCGAAGGACACGGTTCTCGCATCATGAATATCTGAGTCGGGAGCGCATCACGGTCTGTACCTTTCGAGTGATCCTACAGTGATCCCATCGTTTGAGAAGGACAACAAAAAGTCTGTCTGGGGGCCATAAGCATCTAGACATGATATTCCGAAAATACATATGATGCATGGTTTTCATCCTACCTATTCCTGGCTGACTTTGTTTTGAAAATTGTCTGCCTGCTGCCGGCGGGCTCCGGCGCCCCGTCTCTATGCGACCCCGGAACGAGTATTGACCGAAAATAGCGGAACACCACCACCGTACTTTCTCTTGTAAGCACGAGAGTGCTCTTTTATCGACTCTACTATAGACGCATGGCGGAGGCGTGAACAAAGAACGCCGCCGCCCAAGAATAGTGTCTGTCATTGGTTTTCTGACCGAAAGAGAATGAAGAAGGACTTTTGGGCCACGGTTGCAAAATCTTGCCCAGAAAACACGTCACTTGTGATGTCTTTTCTTCTATGAATAAAACCGGCCCACTCCGATCAGGCCATGGACTATGAGTGAGCAAGCGAGTGACGATGATATGCATATTCTCACGCTCTTTCGCAAGATTGACGGATCCACCTTACTGGGAGCCGAGGTTGTCATTCCCTTGGAAACTGGGAAAATGCGGTGAGTATAACAGTTCCATCAGCATAGATTCAGTGGTTTGCGTATGGACCAGTCAGAAGAGCACCGACTGTACCTGCTTAACTGAGTGACGCATGTTGTTCCGTGGCAGAGTATAGCCTACTCATGTGTGGGTCGGATAAGAGGAAAATGCCACTTACATTAGATGATTGCGCGGGACTAGGCAGCCGCACGACTTTTGCGAGCCGCGTGACTTGGTTGTCATTGGAAACGAGCCGGCATATCGCGAACCCAGGAGCTAGGCCACGGAAGGGGACGAATCTGCGGGGAGCTCGGTCAGCCCGTTGAAAAGTCTTTGCAGTAGCAGGGTTTTTGGTTCAGGACCTGGATACGAAGATATCATTGGGAGGTTCGCACTTTTGCTGTGCGGTGCCGGGACTTCGCTTACCCTTGGACCCGGAAAGCAGGTAGGTGTGTGTGTGAGAGAGGAAGAGATCATCATGCTTCTAGAAGCCTTGCTTGAGCCTCTTTCGAATGTTTTCCAGACTACTGCTGCTTTGGGTCATCATACATGCAAGGATGACCAATCAGGAAACCAGAAGATCAGGTAAGCTGCAGCTTATGGTACGAGAGCTCAAACGGCAGAGGCAAAACCCGTTTGTGTCGTCCTAACGGCGGTGTAGAAACGGTGTATGAGTGAATCTCCTACAAGAAAGGAGACTCCGCGGAAGTTGCCATGCAGGAACATACGCATGTCGCACTTGAAATTACACATAGGCAAGGGAGTCCATACTCGTGGGAGAGAGACACAGATTTGAGGAACCAAGGGATGGCCGTAGCAGGCATATCTCCATTGCGCCGGTAGAGTGGCTTGCATATGCAGCCCTATGGTAGGCACTGCTGCCACGCGTACACCCTGACCTGATCGATCCTAAGTTGGTAGTATTTCTGGACCATCTGGCTACTGGTTGAGTGAACTGATCGATCTGGCCACTCAAGTCAGCCGAAGCCCTATTACAGCCGATCGCTTCTAGGTATCCCCTAAGGAATACCTAAGCCACTCGACGCTATTTGATGTGATGGTCTTCTGGATGCAGATCCTGCAGTGAATACTGATCAAAGCCAGGCAAGGAAGTGTATAGCAATCAGGCTCTTCCTTGGCTGTGGCGGTGGGGGCCAAATTAAGCTGATTGCATGGGATGCGAGTGCGCGCGCCCACAATGAAAGACATGGAGTCTGAGCATCCCCTAGGAACAATTCTCGTGTAGTCATGCTGTGTGGACTCCCGCCCTGCGAGGATGAGCGTGTGCTCTCGGGTCCCATGAACCACCTCCCGATTGGCTGTCATTTGGGATAGACCATTAACGAGGCTATTAATGTTCTTCTTTCCCTGTATATGGGATATACACAGATAGTGGTGCTCGGTAATGACCGCTGCTTGATGGTAACGTGACAGGAAAATGCAAAAAATCGTACGTACGCCACAAATAATGATGTGAAAGATGACTGTGAAGAGTAACCCATCGCAATCCTTGAACTGCCATTGGTCGCTGACAGCGGAGCTTGAGTGCCGCATGAGCCATGATCCTGTTGGTGGAGAAGCATATTAGTAGTATTCATCCCTACAGCCCTATATGTATGCAGTCAGCTTGCATCTGCCGATTTCAGACAGGCAGCTGGCAACGGCGTACTTGAAAATTCCTTTTTCCTTCTATAATGAATGACACACAGCATGAGCGTATAGTCTGACATGTGGTGGAACTGTTCTCACTCGAAAATTAAGAGGCTTGAATGGACGAGGTCAAGGCACAGACCAGCCGTTTCCACAGTATGACCAACAAGTACGAGACACCTTCTGGGACTGCTGGGACGTGTGAGTGGACAAAAAGCCGCCGAATAACTTTTTGGCCCGGATCTGATATGTGTAAGAAAGAAAATAGTAGCAATATTGTGGTCTGTTATTAGGAGCACAGGGATTCACGTTCCACTAGCATCTTCTAAGCGACAGGCAGAGTATTGGCCGCCAAAATGTGATGACAAGAACACAGCCACTACATCCTTGATGTGAACGTCCTGTCTGGTGCTTACTGAGTTGTGGATCTTATTCGACAGCTCAATTCTTCCGGCCAGCTTCGGGAGAATCACTCGCCACGCAGCGGGGTAACAGGTTCCAAAGCGTTATGTTACCAGACCCATGGAGGTGGTGGTGGAGGAGGAGGAGCAGGAGAAGGGTGTGAATGTACGAGCGGGCCTTGTTCGGAAGTGTTTTGTGATGAACACTGGGTGTGGAAGTATTGACAACCGATATATGTGCCTTGTAAATCGGTGAATCAGGACCGAATATTCAATAGCTATAAGAACCCGACGTGCCGCATGTTGCAAAGGGTTTTGAGAAATCGAAGAGAGAGAAAACAAAGAAGACTTTACTTACGCGTCTCTCGTGTTTCATATACATTCAAATTTACTTTTCGTTCAATACAAACAGTAACAAAGATCTTTTCAAGATGCCTTTGAGAATGTGGAGGGAATTGACACCTCTTGACGAACCGTTGAGAAAGCCAACTGCTGCATCGCCCCATGTTCTGGTCATTGGTGGTGGAGTCACTGGACTCATCACCTCTTGGGTGCTTCTGGATCGTGGCTATCGCGTCACTGTATTGAGCTCGTAAGTATCGCTGGCACAGTCGGCTTTTGGAACGATGATAGATTCTGACCAGCGCAACTGCAGGGCTTGGGTGAACTCTGAAAATCGCCTGACCTCACAGATTGCTGGTGCTCTTTGGGAGTTCCCTCCGGCTGTCTGCGGATCGCATACGGACGCCATTTCACTGGCTCATTCAAAGAGATGGTGTATGACTGCATATCATGTCTGGGACGCGATTGCGTCAGTCCCGGCAATTGGCCAAGAGTCGGGCGTACGCATGATGCCATCAGACTTTTTCTTTCCCTGTCCTGTCGAAGAAGATGACGCACAGTACTCCAAAATGATGGAAATTATGCAAAGTGGCGTGAGAGGATTTCATAGAAGCGCCGACCTCATTGCTGAGAGAAGGGTTGATCCGTCCTACGGCGCCGTCGATGCGTACGAGTTATTGGCACCCATTATTGATACGGACCAGGCCATGGTATGGTTGACAGATCTGGTTCGCCGCAAGGGCGCGGAATACGTTACAGAAACCATCACCGAAGACCTGCTCGGCATTGAGGACGATCTCCGAGCGAGATTTTCCGCTGATGTGATTATCAACTGTACGGGCTTGCAAGGAGAGCTTCTTGCGGGCGACAGCACCGTCTACCCGATCCGAGGCGGTCTCATCCGCGTCATCAACGATGGCTCGGACTTCCCGAAGGTTGATGCGGCCCTGACTATTACGGCTGATGCAGTGCATGACGCCAACGAGATTGTTTTTCTCGTGCCCAGAAATGACAACATTCTTCTCATTGGAGGCATCGCTGAGCCGCAGAAGCGAGATCTGGATCTTACGTTAGATAGCCCTATCATTCGGCGGATGCGGGAGAGGTGTGAGAACTTCTTGCCGAGTCTCAAATCTGCACGCGTCGACCCGGATTACCCGCTGGCCCAGGGTCTTCGGCCCTTCAGGGGGAACAATGTAAGAGTCGAGCGAGAGCTGCGCAGGGCTGGCAGCCGAATTGTGCACTCTTATGGCCAAGGAGGCGCGGGTTGGTCCCTATCTTTTGGTTGTGCTGAGGATGTTGCATCACTTGTGGAGGAGACGCTAAGAGGTGTAGCTCCCAGGTCGATGAAGGAGATGGAGGAGGAGCGCCGGGGAATGGGTGTCTGGAGCCCGGTGGAAATCAGAGCCTCACTCTAAGAGGGGAGGACGGTAACAGCAGTGGATGCGCCGATCGGAAATCAAATTGGGATGTGTGTTGGTTGTTGAGCATTGAGCATTGAGCATTGAGCATTGACGATTATGAGGGTGTGGAGTGCGTTCATTTGGTAGGTCAGAAAAGAGACATGAAGTTGCGATGCATTCGTTAGTTTAGCCCAATTATGTAATAATACAGTTCGTAGTCGTACTGCACCTTCCTCTCTTCGCTGAACTCAATTGGAGCACGCGTTTGCACAAAAAATGGACTGAATAAGCAGGAACGTTTTCTGTCAGGAAAGTGCAATGTCAGCAATTGTGTGACTGAGCAGTGGCCTGAGTCATGGACTTCCAAGTATAAAACACCCTCGACACCTTGTTGTGATGACCCTGTTACCGCCCCCATCCAATGCATTCAGGGCATCCTGCATTTGAAGCACACCAGTGCAAGCGTCTTCCCGATTCTGAGAAAACTGCAGATGTGGCGTTCCCAGACTCGTTGTCATTCTGGTTCGATTCTTGGATGCGGATAGCGTAAGCGAGCTAGGCTGGAGATCGAACAGCCAGGCATTCCGAGTATTTGTCCAGGATGCGTGCGAATCTTATGCCAGATCCGATACTTGCTTGCATGCTGATCGTGGATACTTAGAGGCATTGCTGACGCCAGTGAATGGCTGGCTCGGCTGGGCGAGGAGTGACGCCACAGGCGTGCATAAGGACATTGCAGGGCCTTGAATGTGACTGTTGGTCACGAGCCAGGCATCCAAGTCGAGTTGATGTTGGTTCTCAAATAAATGCTTTTTTTCATGCTTTTGTCTATCTATGCCTCTGGTAAATGCAACACGAGTCCTTCTCCACACATTAAACCAAGAAGTGCTTCCCTTAGACGTTCAGCTGGGCAGTGGCAGTGCCCTTGATGAAGGACTGGTAAGGCGCCAGCTTCTTCTCCAGAACACCACCCTCGCTGCAGAAGCGCTCGACAATTTGGACCGAGCGGCCAATGTAGAGGCTGGGGTCCAGCATGGAGTCGATCTCGCCCCAGATGGGCTTGAAGTAGTCGGTCTTCTTGATTCTCTCACTGTAATCATGTGTTAGTCCATGTTGTATCTCGTAATGCGCAATTGATAACGCGATCTGGATACTTACATGAGATCATTTTGGCCACCCTGGTTCTTGACTACATCAGAGGCCTGGTGTGACAGCACGCGAATCTCCTCGTGGGCGTCTTGGCGGCTGTTTTAGATTACATTAGTTGCTGTTCGCTGGAACAAGAGTTCTTAATATTGGCAAGACTTACGATCCTCCCATGGCGACAATGCGCATGATGATGTTCTCCGTGGCCATGAAACTAGTCACATAATGTCAGGGTTTCGTTACTTTGAGTCTATTGAGAGTGGTACTTGCGGTAGCTCCTCTCTTGTGCGAGCCTCAATGCGCTTGGGGTCTAGTTGCGGACGGCATATTAGTATACTGTGAGAGCAAGCCGTTGAACGACATCAAAACGCCAGATTTCAAAACTTACAGATCACCAGGCCGTCAGTAACGTTGTCCATTCCAATGAGGACGGCGTCGGCGAGGAGGAACATTTCTAATTGACCATTCATGTTAGTTATAGTCATTACCTCATCTACATCTCCGTATCGACGGAAATGTGATGATTGAGAATAGAATGCATACCAGGAATGTCAATACGACGAATAGCGGAGTCGTCCAGCGTTCTCTCCATCCTTTAGGGCACAAGTTAGTACACAAGAAAAATATCTTTGGGGATCTCCTCTCTACGTACCACTGCATCGTGAAGGTGTCCTTGAAATCCATGGGCAAGTTTGCGAGCTTGCGTCCAAGACTGCAAATACGCTCGGACCGCATCTAGATGATTCGTTAGTCATTGATCAGTACTACATACACGTACATCACTTACTGGGTTACGCTTGTAAGCCATGGCGCTGGAACCAATCTGGTCCTTCTCAAAGGGCTCCTCCATCTCCTTGAGATTGGCTAAGTGGCGAATGTCGGCACAGATCTGCTGAACACTGGCACCGAGGCCACAGATGGCGTTGGCCACGCGCAGGTCAACCTTGCGAGTGTAAGTCTGGGTCGAGATGTCGTAGCAGGCGGGGAAGCCGGCCTTTGAGCAGAGAAGGTCGTTCAGGCGGTCGACCTTGGAGCCGTCGCCCTGGAAGATCTCCAAGAACGATGCGTGGGTGCCAGTGGTACCTTGGGCACCACGGAACTTGAGTTCCTTGCGGACGTGCTCAATGTCCTCCAGGTCCATCATCAACTGCTGAGCCCACTGAGCTGCACGCTTACCAACAGTGATGAGTTGTGCAGGCTGGTAGTGAGTGAAGCCCAGTGTCGGAACAGCCTTGTGCTTGTCGGCAAAAGCAGCAAGGTTGGCAATCACCTTGGCGAGCTTGGGGATGATGAGATCCATGGCGTCGCGCCTGGTAGTCAATGTCAGTTTCTCCAGATTGAGAGGATATCGCGGCCGCAAGTATGAATTCCCCTTGTCACCACCCTGGGATGATGACTTACATCAGGATGAGCTCGGCATTGTCTGTAACATAGCAAGACGTGGCACCGTAGTGAATGATGCCAGCAGCAGCGGGAGCGACCTGGCCGAAAGCGTGGACGTGGGCCATGACATCGTGGCGGCGTCTCTTCTCCTCAATGGCAGCAACTCCGAAGTCATCATCGCTCACAATAAGATGCTCCCGCATCTGCTCGAGCGCCTCGGGGCTAATATTCTCAATGCCCAAGTCCTTCTCAGCCTCAGCCAAGTACAGCCAGAGCTTGCGCCATGTGCTGTGACGCGAGCGCTGGCTAAACAGCTGCTTCATCTCGGCGCTGGAGTAGCGCGAGTCGAGCTGGGTATGCGTGTTAGCCTATATTCTAAAGACATCCATGTTTTTCGTCGTGTCGTTTGGTGTTGGCGTGAGCCTCGGCCAGGGCCGTATCACTCCCGCGTGAAGGTCATTCGAACCCTCGACATTGTAAGTAATCTCGCTGATTACCTCTCATGAAGTATTTTTTGGATTATAGTGACGAACGAGTGGGCCGTGACATCATGTGTATGATCTCTCGAGAGAAGGAAGAGCCGCAATACACAACTCGGTTGAAATTGGGGTTGGAATTCAACAGGGTATGACTAACCGGTGTCTTGTAAGTATCAAAGCCAGACATGTTGCGCGATGTATATGACGGGTATCAAGTCGATGTTGTTTGAGCAACAAGTCGAGACGAATCGCTTCTTCAGAAATAAAGATGATCCACAAGGCGGAAGAAGCTTGTGGACGTCTAGGATTCCCCGTAACAAACTTTTTTTTTCAACAACCCCGCAATCAGATGTATGCAAATGATGATATGGGACCCTGACGCCGGAAGGTATTGGATTCCTTTGGTGGAGTGATAGTTGCGACTTTTCTTCAGTATGTAGTCACGAAAATAGGAATATCACAGCATCGAGTTTTTTGAGTGCATTTCGATTTTTTTTTTTCTTGCTCCCATTCCGATCTTCTGCGGATTCGGAGAAAAGCGGGTCTAAACTGAGGCGATCTTGGGGTATTTGGTTAGCCTGGGGTCAACGCCAGTGTGTGCAGCCCCGTAAGGCGAGAATAGAAAGAATCAAAACTCGCAACGCCAGTCCATCGTGAAGGCATAGATTATGTGTATAGAAAGGAAGGCAAGTGATGAATGGATTATATTTGATTTCATCACAGCATACGGAGTATACTGCCTGTTTTTGGCATTGACTTCACTGTCTCCAATGCGGGTAGTGTACGGCCACAATTTCGGCGTGGCGTCAACAGCCAATCAAAAATGGTTTGTGCGGACTATGCGCGGGGCCAAATTTTGCTCTCGTTCCTCATAGGCTTCGTGCAGAGTAGACCTTTACCTTCAACTTTCAAAGTGCAACTGCCATTCCTTTAGGTTTGAATCGTTGAGATGTCACTTCTGCATATTTACCGTCTTTTACACCTAATCACAGTAGTTACAACTGTCAAAGCTTGGCGCGCACCCCTTTTTGGAGCTTCTTCGCCATAAGTTGCTGATCCTTCCTTGACTGTATTTCTCGGCTGCTGCAATTGACGTACACCTAATCAGATTTGCACTTGCCGGGCTTATATTGAACAGTTTTATTTTGCTCGCCTGCAGTTGTTGTTTCTGAGAAGAAAGGGACAAGCATCAAAAGAAAGGATATGCTGACTGATTGGCCGATCTAAGCGCAATGCTCATTTTCATTTGCTGCTGCGTATGAAATCAATAATACTATTCCAAGTATGTAGTGGTGATTGTGTGTTCTTTCACCCCTCCCCTGTTCGAGATTCACGACTATATGAACACACTACTTTTTAGCAAGCAAGCGTTTCGAACAGCAACAGAGCTGGTTCTAGACCACTACTACAACTGCTGCCAGCACACGAGATGTCCAGATCGCATCGGCATCGAATCTCCTGCTTGGACGCCAGGCTACAGATAAGGCCCTGGCAAGTTTGAACACGCCAACTCTCGCCAGGTAAGCAACTATTTCTTTGGTTTACTGACCGGGGCCAACTCAATAGTGGCCGGCGGCGGAGAGCTCCGCGCGCAAGAAATAACATCGGACGATGACATCTCCGAAGTGACCGAGCGGCCAAATACAGTACCCAATCAAGCCAATGTACTCTGCAGCTGCCAATTTAGCAGTGAAGTGCACTCTTCTTTCAGCGCTGGCCAACTGCCTAATTGCCCCCAAAGATGGTGATTCAGCTGGTATGCAAGTAGATAAATGGTCAGTCTTTCTAGGCCCGAGTTGTACATGGCTTTGCCAAATCGGCATACGTCCTGACATGAAAGCCCAACTCCCTACACGTGAAACCTGCTCATGGCATCCTGTTGGATCGCCCCTTGTGTGCGTGTCGCTGCATCACACGCTCGAGGGCAAGACAAATCAAGACGTGTGGGTATCAAGGGCAGTCAGCAGACGGCGGTAGATCTCTGTCTACTTTGCGCAATAACAGGGAGCCATCGTAGGTACCATTGGCGACCAGGAAGCCTGTTAGGTTGGCGGGCACAGGTAATGCAAGGTACGTACTACCACAACTGTATCATCAAGGGACCTCCAGCTCAGCTCCCAGTTTGTCCACCGAGCCCACGCTCCAGGGCTCGCTGGCTTCAGAGAGCAAAAGAGCCACAAGTTGTGCATTTGCGGAACTGCACGGTCACTGTTGCCCCCAGCTCATCCACCTCGATCCGCCTCCCGGGGGCATTATGGCCGCAGAATCAGCGATCCGATTCGTCAGCACTCCCTGAAGAGGATCATGGCGGCTGGCGTTCCAGAACTGCGGGACTCTCGTTTTCGCGGGATTGGCACTGGCTACGTAATTAAGTGTCTTATTTCCGCCGAGAGATGTCCCTTATACATAATGAAATACATGCACAACTTCTGAAGAAGCAGCGAAGGGCCCCAGACCTGACACTGGTTTTGTAGTGTATGACATACCCGTGCCCATACAATTCTCGTCCTGTAACTTGGTCGTATGGAACGTTCAGTATTCCACCATCAAAAACCGAAATGAAGAGGACTGGTCAAGCTCAGCTGCAGGTCTTCTTTGTCAAAGTTTGAACGGTCGACCCCTACATGAGAAAAAATGCAAGTAGGGTCATTGCAAGAATCATAAATCAGGCCAACCTAGAAAACGCCCGCACAAATTCCGCCTCCGGAGCTATGCACGATTACACCCTACTTTATGCATCTAGCATAATATGCAGCACACAGCGATCTAGATAGGTTGCTCGATCATAGATGAGAGCGTAAGGTAGCCACGAAACTCAATTGCACGAAGAGCAGTCAACAGTTTTGTGCGATACACAATCTGGACAACGTGTGAATTATTAGTAACCTTCCCTTAACGCCGTGTAGTCCTGTTACTGTACACATTGTAGCCTCGCTTCGGCCCCTGAGGGTCGGAGATGCCTCGAGTCTGCCGTGTCGGTTCCGCCTTGATTACATTTAGGTAGATGGGTGCTGAAAGTGCTGCAGGCCTGTAGGTAGTACTGAGGCAGGCAATGTAGGTACCGTGGTACCTCGTACAATTTACCTTAATGAGGTGAGGTGGATTCATCTGCTGTCGCGTTCCTACCAAAGTGACATCCGCATTTGCGTCACTTGTAGTAATAAGCAAGAATCAAGGTCTGTCTGTCTATTGCTTGATTAATAAATCGAAGCGTTGCGCTACAATGACTTGGGGACTGATTCTAGACAACCCTAAACCACTCAAGCTTGGATCGAAGCTTGTTCGTTCTCAGACGACCTCGAAAGCGCCACGTGAAAAAAAATCGCACTGCTTACAATTGCTGTGTGTACTACCAATTTCCGCTGCCAAAAAGGCACTCAGCGCCCGTTTTAGAGTTTGCGTTCCCCCACCGACCTGGACACCTGCAGAAGGGTCCAAAATCCCCTGACCAGACTGCGCCGGAGAAAGCCATAGAGGACCTCCGTGCCCCCCAAGCTTGCGTTGCCCAGCGCCCCAGCCCAGCCCAGCCTAGCCAACCGCGACACAGATTTATTCCTGGATTCCCACTCACCCATTCACCCACACCCAGCTCGATCATATTCATTTCATGGTCTCTACTTCGCAACACCCTGGACATCACTCTCGATACTACTTTCACCAACGCTTGGTTCACCAAAGAAACAAAACACACACCCCTCTTACAATCACAAGACTTCCCAAGATGTACATTTGCAACGTTCAAGTCCCTCGTTTCTTCTTCGATTCGCTTTAGACAGAACCTCTTGAAGCCGGCTACTACACCCGACTTGAGTCTGTTCGTCTCTGCCTGTTGAATCCATCTGTCAACGTTGCTCATCATCTTTGAATCCCGTTTGAAAAAACAAATTCCCCAACATTGTCCGCTGGTCGTTCAAAACAATCAGTGTACCTTGATCAATAGCTCGCCGTCCCCCACCACAAACGCAGCACAAGCTATGTCTATGCCAAAGCGCGACGCGGCTCCGGCTGCGTACAGCATGCTACAGCTCGAAGCTGGTCTTTCTACAACCTCGTTCACATCAAAGTCAAGCAACGACAGTGACACATCTGATCAACTGGTCACCCAAGAACGCCAAGTCACAATGCAGTCGGGTAAGTGCACACGGCATCTTTGTCAATTTGTGGACCCGTTGCTAACAGTCCTTCAAGTCGCACCTGTCCAAGGACATCCATCAATCATGGATGCTACACAGCATCTGCCGCCCCAGAACTTTGCTTCTGTCGTGCCCGGCGTGTACCGCAGCAGTTATCCTCAGGCACATGATCTGGGGTACCTGAAGACTCTGAATCTCAAGACCGTTGTCACCCTGGTCGAGAAGGAGATCCCTGAAGGCTACCGTGCATTCCTCGACGAGAGTGGAATCAAGCATATCGTCTTTGGCATGGCCGGCACAAAGAAGGCCGACATTCCCCTCCCCATGATGAGCTCCATCATCAGCCTCATCAGCGACAAGCAGAACCACCCCATGCTTGTCCACTGCAATCAGGGCAAGCACCGCACTGGCTGCGTTGTCGGCGTGCTTCGCCGATTCCATGGTTGGGACACGCAGGCAATTCTCGACGAATACACCTCATTCGCCGAGCCCAAGGTTCGACCTACCGATGTCCAGTACTTGCGCGAGTTCCAGCTGGTCAATCTCCGACACATTGTGGTACACGGACAGGATTCTGTTGAATCGACACTTTCCATTAACCACTTTGTCCTTCTCTACGTCGTTGTTGTCGCATGCATCATTCTTTGGATCTTAACCGCCTATGGAGTGGTTTCTCTTCCAATTTTTGAGCCACCCGTCCGCCCTAGAGTCAGCGAGATTTGATTCAACCATCATTTGTTCAACAGCGCCTGCAGACATTCATACAACATTGTCAAATGCAGCGACTAGAACGTCTGACATGAAAGATATGGCATCGATTACGCTTTAAAGCCAGCAGCCGAACTTTTTTTTTTTTTTTTGTTTATTTGATTTTCAGGGTCTCGAGGGAAGAACATGGCAGATCTTTTCATTTTGTACTCCCTCCGGCGTATTGGTCAGGTTACGGAGACCATTCAAGTGCTGAAATGTCTCCCGGCGTTACAGGAATCATCGAGACGTGTACTTGTGAGCATCTCGTAGGATGCTCTTTTCTGCATACAAGGCCCAGGGTATCGAGGCTTGGTCGGAATAGAAGCCACAGAAGCCATTTTCGATAGCATCAAGACAAGATTAATAAGACTGAATATGTCTAGATATCGTTCTATTTTGATGCGAAGTGTTTCCTCAATGTGACAGTCACAATTCTCACGTTACGCACGGAGCTACAGCAATTGAAAGCACCATCAAGTTTGCATCAAAAGTTTTAGGAACAGAACAACGCCTCCCAATGCATTTTTCCTCCACGCTTGGCACCACGATATAATTACACAACTAGCAGTAGCCGGCGAGATTTCCGCCCTGCCAGACACTCAGCCCCATCCATCTTCTCATTGCCATCGCGGGTTCTCCTTGCGCTCCAGCTGCTCCTTCTCCCGCGAGGCCGTGGCGTAGACCCAGCCACCCGCGAGGGCATTGACGACACCCAGCCCGATGGCGGCGCCCCGGACGACGCCCCGGACGCTGAGCAGGCCGCGGGACCGCCTCCGCAGCGCGAGCAGGGCGTAGGTGCCGCTTGCCGCGGCCGAGATGCCGGCGGCGTCCTTCTTGAAGCCCTGCAAGTTGATGTAGCTCGAGAAAAGTAGGATGGGCACAAAGACCATGGGTCGCAGCTGAAAGGGTCGAAAGTGCAGCGCCGTGATCAGGGTCGCGAGGCCGGCGGGCGGCATGGAGTTGGCTGTCAAATCGCGATCGATGGTTAGCTTAATGTACTGTGCTTGCGTGAAGCGGCTTGTGCTGTGGGTAGGTTCGACTTACTGCCCCAGCCCGAAAGGGCAAACTGTGCTTCTTTGGGGGGTTCTGGTGTTGTCGACATGTTGAACTCTGGATTGCGGCGGTTTATGGCTGTCTAGGTCGGTCTCGTGAGAATGAGTGAGTTGAGAATCTCGCAGTCGCAAAATTGAAGCTCTACACAGATTAGTGGAGTGACGTCGTTGGTCCGGCGCGTTCTGTTGCTAGGATGTGCTGCTGCACGCTTTACACTAACGAAACCGATACAATGACAAGCTTTGCGAGCTTCGTACCAGATTTGTGCCGCGTTACTGCGATTTCTCATCTACGGGTCTAAAACTTCTAGAAGGCATCATTTAGGTTCATGTTAGCTCGTCACGATGAAGACAAAAAAATGATGGCATCGACCCTCAGCCAGGAGCCCAGCGCGTGAGCCAAAGAAGGCCCCTGAAGTAATCATGCGTTCATCTTTGCGCAAGTATCGACGAGAGTACATATTACGGAATTCAGCTGCACGCCCAGTACTACAGCGCAATTGCCAAGCTAATCCCCTGCACCCTCAGTGAAGCTCTTGGTGGGGTCCTCTCTATAGGCGTTATCAGCCACAAGCCACATTGCTACAGGTCCAAACAGTCCTAGCTGCCCACTTTCCCCCATGCTGAAGCCACTTTGCAGAAGGACAGAACAGACAGGTGAACCACCATCTGCCATCAACATCCAAGATCCTAGTCGCCCTGGAACCTTCGCCGTCGCCCGTCTCGACTATCGCCAGGTTTACCCTAATCTAGATCTTCCTCAATCTTCCACGTTGCAACTCGCATCTGTGGCCCAAATCATCTCTCTAATCGTATCGCTGCTAGAGACGTTGTCGTCGCTATCGCTTGTGGTTGGTGCAGAGCTGAATTGAAGTTGCTTTTTTATCTGATTGCCGATCTTGTGTCTTTCATTGTTGCCGAGCCTACATACAGCCTTTCCGCTAATCGAGCCTGGTCTCGCACCCGCCCGATTCATAAACACACGAGAGTTTCCCACGCAGTTTGCAGTCAACAACAAGAGCTTTTACCAGGAGCAAAAGACAATAGCAAAAGCGCAGATTTTCTTCGCCCATCATGCCCAGCGCCACAGCCTCGGGCGCCGACGCCGGCGGCGGTGCGCGCAATCGAGAGCACAATCAGGGAAACCAGGGAAACAGATGCACGCCCGAGCAAAAGGCGGCGGTCCTGCGCATCCGCCGGTGCGGCGCGACGGCCTTTTACGAGATCCTCGACATTCAAAAGTCGTGCACCGACGCCGAGGTGAAAAAGGCCTACCGCAAGCAGTCTCTGCTGACCCACCCCGACAAGAACGGACACGAGAACGCCGACGAGGCTTTCAAGATGGTCAGCAGGGCTTTCGGCATCCTCGGCGACAAGGAGAAGAGGGAAAAGTACGACCGCTTCGGCACGGATCCGGACAGCAGATTTGAGAGCGCGAGAGCACAGAACCCCTTTGCTGGTGGTGGTGGCTTTGGTGGCAGGGCAGCCGGAGCTGGAGCCGGTCCTGGCGCGGGCTTTGGTGGTGGTGGCATGTGGGACGAGGAGATCAGCCCAGAGGAGATGTTCCAAAGGTTCTTCAGTGGAGGATTCGGCGGAGGGCCGTTTGGTGGCGGAGGCTTTGGTGGTGGAGGTTTCGGTGGTAAGTCATTTGCGATTTCTGCCGCCAATATGATGCTGATGCAGATGTGCTAAACAAGCTTTTGATACAGGTCCGCAATTCGTCTTCAACCTCGGCGGCAATAGGGGATTCCAGGTACATCAGATGGGTGGTGGCATTCCGCGAAGAAGGCCAAGAGCGCAACCAAATGGACAACCTCAACAAGAAACGGGCGGCTGGGATACATTGGTCTCACTGCTGCCCATATTGTTCTTGTTCCTCTTCCCACTGCTGACATCCCTCTTTTCTGGCGGCGAGAGTCAAGCACCGATGCCCAGTGTTGTATTTGATCGGGAGGCACCACCAATGACGTTGCACCGCAACACGCAGAAACTGAATGTCAACTACTACGTCAACCCTCGCGACGTGGCCGGTTGGACCGATTACAAACTCAAGCAGCTTGATAAGGAGGCTGACAGCAGTTTTGTTCGGACGTTTAGAGTAAAGTGCGAAAACGAGATGAGGGTTAAGCAGAACCTCCATGAGCAGGCCCAGGGATGGTTCTTCCAGGATCCCGAGAAGATGCAAATCGCCAGGGACTACGAGACGCCGAGCTGTGAAAGGCTGAAGACCATGGGCATTGCGAGGTGACAGCCTTGATTAGAGCAGGATGTGTTTAGAAACAGGTTGATACTCGCCATGGCTGCTGGCGTTCTTGTGAAAGGCCCATATTCCATGTACGATTCAGGGTTTCCCTCGGGCGGTATCACGACACGAAGAGACGGCATCTTTCACGTTCAATGCCCAGTGTCAAGCTCCGCTTTATGTATAAAGATTAATGAAGAAGCATTGGTATCCATCGTATGACAAATACTGGCTTTGTCTACTCGAACTTGTCTCGATGTGGTTTGTGAATTATTCTCGTATTGATTCGAGTTGTAATGGCCAAAATCAGAAGGGCTGTGACTTATAATGTTCATTCGCAGACAGGAGTCCCAGCGGGTGAATTAAATTGTGGCGTTCTCGTAGGTGAGCCGTAACCGCAGAGACATCCGAACACAAGCACAGAGCTGGCCGAAAACCAATACTCCATCACTGAATAGAGTCTGGGTCCCGTTGGTAATCGAGTATTCCTCGAGTCACAAATCAGCAACAGTATATTTCCGTTATTCACGAAATTATGGTAAACACCAAAGCAGCGGGGGGATCGGTGGACAGATATAGATATATTGTTTTCTCAAATAGAGTTACAGTCCTCTTAGAATTCCTCAGAACATCGCGATACATTAGTTTATCAGGTTAATGCTCGTGGGTTCTGGTATCAATCTAGACAATACATTCTACCTAAAGACAACATGGCTCAACCTCAACAACTGAGGGACTACACGAGATATCTTGCTTCTCGAGAGCAACATTATCAATTGGACGACTATACTGTCCAGGAATCATATGCCGCCAGCCAGCAAGCAATCAGTGCCCATCAACTCTGGAGTAATGCCCAAGACGACATCCTTAGACACAAGCCTACGTGGCACATGGACCCAGAGATCTTGTATCGAGAAGACGAAGATGTCGACTCAATATTTTTCTACATTCAAGCGGACAACACCTGGTGGGAGCTCAAGGAGTTGGGCCACCGTCGGTTCCCCGTACAATGCATTACACGTCAGCCTATTCACTTTCTCCCGGATGATTCGGTGCTTACCTGCATTGGTTATTTCACCTTCAACCAAAGGACCTGTAAGTTAGGAATAGTCATTTCTTGACTTGCTAAGTCACACTAATCTTATTTGACCACGAGCAGATGCAGAAGCGAGGGAGACAATGGATATGTATCTGACAGACATAGAGGACCCTGTGGTATGCTTGAGGATCAATATTCCACGATACTCTGATTGATATCATACGTGAATCTATCGACTTGTTTCATTGGGGCAACCCACTGCGAAACTCTCCGAGGTCCATATGCTCTGGAATAGTTTGCCGATAAAATACCAATGAATATCATGATTCATATGAATGTTTTCCTGCTGCACAGAGACTCTGTTATTGTTCGGTCGATGTCTTGTCTTCCCATAAAACACCTCCAGCAGCTCCATGCACACCAAATTGCCTTGCTGCGCTACCACTAAATATCACAAGCTTTGGCTCCAATACAACCACAGTGACTGAAATATCTTGAAAATGCCGCCAAATTGATTTTGCTCGTTCTGTTTAAAATGCCTTGCCAAACACCTGTTCACATTCCTCCGGATGATATGGAGAAGGAGTGAGTCTAGATATGTTTATGTTTTGTGACTATTTCTTGTAAGCTCATGGCGACTGATGTGCCCTCTAACAGAATAGCACGCGTTGCAGACGACGAACAATCTATCCATCCGATGGGGATGCTCAAGCTCAACTCTAGTCTGGCTAGATCTTAGGAAGCGCTCGCAGCTCGTGTCGACTTCTCGACCATTCCAACAGTGGCCACGAAACCTGGCATAAGAACAATGATACCAATAAAACGATGGCCCAGAGCGGAAGCGGAAGCGCCAGGGGGAGTATTAAAGCTATAATCAGGGCGAGGTTCGGAAATACCTCCGATATGTCGGTAACTATCTGTGCGACCTCATTTCGACGGTATAACCAGATACGGGCCTGCCTGCTGGGGCGACCACTCAGGTTACCGAATGCGACAAATGTGAAGCAATTTGGGAGAAGTTTCATCAGGTTCTCCTTGGTGAATAAACGAATGTGTCTCAGCTGGTTTTCCTCTAGGTGGATGTCGATCACAAAGATATCTTGCCATAACACCATTTCGGGGTAGTCTTCCACAGTCAGTCGGAGTCCTTCTGGCAGTATTAATGCCTTTTTCGGTTGGAATTCTTTCCAAACACCTGCAAGTTCAGCCAGGGTTTGTTCTTCCGGCAATGTTGTAATTAGTATGTCTGGAAGCCGATCGCCCATCCTACTTCGTACCGTCCGAAGGATGACGAGAAATGAGCCTTGATCTTCGCTTTTGAGTTTAGCTAAGCGAGTATCATTGTTCCAAAGATCAGGATAATCATATGTGCCTGCCGCTGAAACTTGACGCTCGTCAAACCAAGTGTCCTTTGGGTACACTTCACTGATTTCAAATCCATCTGGAAGATGCCGAAACACAAAAGACCAACGCGGCTGCCTGATGCTTTTCCGCACCAAGGGATCGAGCCGAATATGTATTGACTTGACTTTATACCGCCGCCAGAGACGGTAGTCAACAAGCAGTGTGTTGGGCAAGACACGCTCATAAGTGCCGTCAGGAAGACGCCGGAGGGCAATGGCGTAGGCGTGTGAATGGTTGTTGAGAGGCCGGCAGCGGAGGACTGCCCAGGCAGTATTCCCACGGGTGTACAGGGGAATTTGAATATGGAGACCAGTATTCGTCAAGGTGTAGGGCAGAAAGGAGAGTCTGCCGTAGAATGGCTCAATTTTGCCGCCGCACCATGAGAATTCGGCGGGGGAAGCGGCAAGCAGCCTGGCTCTACTAATGGGCAACCGAGTATGTAGCTGATTATCTTCCCAGGCGAATATGGACTGGTCTTCCGAGTTGGCCATGATAGCAATTTGCAGTCGGGTGAAAGCTCGTCCCCCTTCGCCATAAAGTAGAGGCATGTTGACATCAAATATGCCCATCAGACAGTAAGCAAGATCCTCAACTCGCGTCGTCATGCGGCGGGCGGCCCAGTGCATACGTTCGGCGATACTTGCCTCACGTACGTATGAAGCCGGCTTGAGGAGGTAAGATGAGCGAATACCAGTTGCATCGCTGATGGTCTGAACTAGGTCATGCTTCGTCCCGAGAACCCTCCAGTCACGGGTGAAGAAGATGACCCGCGCCGGGGCCAAAAGCTCTTGCAGCGTCCATCCACGCTCAAACCATCGGCTTTGCGAGATGTCACCGTGGCCATTCACATCAGCCAAGTAAGCGAAGCAACACTCGGCTTCTCTGTACCAACGAAACATGGAGTTAATTGCCTCGGAGAGTTCTGCACTGCTGCTCTTGTCAATGCAGCACGTATCTACCCAGACATATTGCAGAGAGCGTCTCAAGGCTTCGGCGCAGGCTTTCTTGATCTTGTCCATGCCGGTTTTGGCATTTGCTCCATTGCTACTGGCGGTGCGTATGTCCTGAAATGATACCTCATCGCGACCCCATGTATGCGATAGAATGGCATAAGGTGGAATGTATGATGAAAACTCCTCCAAGCGCAGTGTTGAAGCATTCAATAGTCGCATGGCGTAGAAAGAGTGTACTTATCAAAATGGCGAATGCAGTGAAACATGTCTATAGAAATGCGGGGTTCTTCACAGCGAAGTCATGTCCAGCTGAACTTGAAGTGTGGCTACTGTACAGCTGAGGCGATTCCATCCAATCAACACTGGGCTCAGCCCCAGGCATCTTGAACGGCAGTCAGGAATATTGCTTGTATTATGCATGAACCATGACTTATACAAGAGACACCATGATTTGAGTGCACATATTCGTTGGGCGTCGATTTTCTACTCGCGCGCAATGTATCTGTTAAGCCTCCAGCATTTTGAATGCACCAGGGCCCCGAGTGATACTTGATGCAAGAGGAGAGCACATTACTGCTGTACCACCATTCACTCATCCGCAGACATCTCCTTGATCATCATTGAATATGACGTCACGCAGTAATTTGCTGTTTCTGTTGCAGGTTGCGATACAATTCTTCAATCACGCATGAAGTGATTGTCTTGATTCATCTTTCGCTTTGCCTTGAAGAGGCAACCTTGCTTGTCAGCGCCGACGTGTGTACGTTATTCACAGCCCACTGAGATCAACGATAAAACATTAATGTGAATCAGGACGCTGGGATAGATATAAATTTCTCAAAGTTTTGAGAAGGATCGAAGTTTGTTCTTAATCATTTGAGACCAGCACCATACATACCTCTCAAGCTCTCTATCATCCTTCTCCACTGACTCGACATCGCCAGATCACTCGTAAATTCGACGGAATGTATACATACGACTTAGGCCAGTGTAGCAGATTGATTGATTGCATTGAGAGAATCGACAAATACCGGTTCAGCTGGTGGAACGACCCAAAATTCTCTGTCCGGGCCTTTACGCCTAGGAACTGGCTGACATTTGACACCTGGTTCGGAGACAGGTGGGAGCTCATACCAGATGAGGGACAGATCTCGCTAAACGACATCTCGACATACCTTCACTGGGACTACGATGAGCATGGAATCTATGCTGTCATTGGCGATAAACAGGTTACGGCACGCCTCTACTGGATTCACAGTAAGTTGAGACAATCCGAATGCTAGTTCAGGTGTTTAGGATCCTACATCACCGTTCCCAGGCTCTCTTGCATCTTTAATAAGCTAAAGTATATTGACCAACAAACAGAAATTCATGCGATGATCAGAGGGGGCAGCTTCGTATTCCTCTTGCCTGAGCTGGAACATATGCCCGAAGCCCCCTATCCATTTGCCACTACCCACGACGATTTACCCTGGATGCCCAGTCTCAAGCATCCCCTTTATCTAAATAATCCTGACGGGAAAGAATTAGCTACCCATCTTATGGAAATGAACAGGCGTTATGGATGTCCGTCCTAGACGACTAGTCAAAGCACACAGAAGAGCACTTGTGGGAGGGGCTCACCACCATATGCTTCCATATCTATGATCTCGAGAAGGACATGGTCCCAGATACTATTAGGAGGTTTCGTTCATAAATTATTACCCAATTCACTAGAAAGCCCTCGCCTCGTATATCATTTTTTGCGAAGAGTGTCCTATTTTGGCAATCGTAAACACGATCCTTTCGTAATTTGAGTTATCAAAACTGGATTTGATCCTTGATGCTTCTATTTGTCGCAATGATTTGGTCATAATTTGAAGCAGCACAACTTGCTGAACCGTCAACTTCTCGGTACTTCTCTTTAGTAGCTTGAAACAATTCACTCATGCTTGTCGAATCGTAAAGCCAAAAGATTTCGAGTGATGGATCATCTGCTGAATCGTGATACTATGATATATAGTCACAGTGACAGACTGTGGATGCAAATGACAACATTCAGGAAGCGTTCTTTCTCGCCCTTTTTCGTTTGAACTTCCTTGATGGAATTGAACGCTGCGGACAGTTCACTTCAAGAGACCTATATTGATCGATTCACATCTCCGACAAAAACGAGCGTGGGTATTGAATAGAGATACTCCGTCAATCACAGCAAGCAACCCCGTGGTGATTTGGTTTCAAGGAAACTTTGCTAACAATGCACGAAATTCACACCACACCCCACACGTTGCTTCACAATCAGACCTCGAAAGCGAAGCCGTTGAACGTCCAGGTTAATTTATAAAGAGAATTCAACGAGCAAACACCACAGCCGAGAGTTCATCTTCGAGCTCACCACTCTACACACTGGAATTTGTTCCTCGCCTTTCGGACATCGTCGCCAGTAGACTCGACCTGATACCAATAATGGCGTTCTTGAGGCGCCCCCAAGAAAGGGATGTCGATTGGAGTGAGGCCGAAACCAGGATCAGAATCGCCCTAGATCTTATCGCGGTACATGGATCCGGTCTGTCGTGCGAAAACCTGCTGGACCTACCTGAGCAGGGTGTTTCTTTTCATGCAGCCTTCTTTATCTTTGAAGACGACAACGCTCACTATAGACTCAGACCGGCAGAAAAGGGAAACAAAGACTTTCACCTCGACGAAGTTTTTGGGAAATTCAAGTCTGACTCCACTACTAGCTTCCATTACACGGACGAAAGGGAGAGTGGATGCGAAAGCGTGGTCACGAACGAACGTGGTCGCCGATTTGTCTTTCGAGAAATAACCAGTAAGCAGACTCTCACCAAGTTCCCTTTGGTATCTACATGAAGGTTTCAAATCTGACATGTTTCGCCATCAACAAATAGGTATAGAATGGGATCGCTTGAAATGCAAGGGCATGGTCAATGAAAAAGGAGGCGAGGAAATATGGGCCTTCATCAATGTTCCGGCCAAGTTACCTCAGCGCCACGAATTGCAGGATGATGGAGATCTTATCGACATTACTGAGGCCGACAGCCCTGACGTTGTCAGCGAGGTGGATTTAACATTCGAGGCTGACCCGAACTATACAGTGAGCGAAGTCGGCAGCGAGACAGAAAGCGACCATGAGCCTGAGGAAATAGTGATTCAGCCACAGCCCAGTGTTGGCAACGCGCCGACTCAACAGGCACCAAACCCAAGCCAACAGCATCACGAAGCTACATTCTTGCCACAAAAGCATCCGGAGTACCTCCAGGTTCCCAAGCCCGCGCGACTTCATCACAATCAGCAACCGCAGACACGTCACGAAGTACCACTGCATCGAAAAGAAAGAGTTCGACCTATAAGAAAGCCAAAGGGTCCTAAGATTCCTCCCAAGATTCCCTTGCAAGGAAATCAACCTCCAGCGAGAGCGCCTTCTATGCAACACCCTCGTCCCGCACCTGATACGCTGCAAATACCACAACTTTTTACGAGAGCTCCGTCTCTTCAACATCCTAAACCTATACGTACTCATGCACTAGCGTCTGAGAAACAGCGTCCCACACCCGGTCAGCCCATTTATACACCGCAACCCCAACCAGCAAGCCAAATGCCAGCACCTCCTGGAGTTCCTCCTCCCGGCATCCCGCCGACGCCTCGTCCGCCGCCGGGAGCACACTTGGCGCCCGAAAGGCACCCGGGAGGGCCACCGCGTCCAGCACAGCAACATCTTGAGCGAGCTAGAGACAAGATTTTTGGTCAACCCAAACCCGGACAGCCCGGTCCCGGTCTCGGGCGACGTGCGACTCCGTATCCACAGCCCGGCCGGAGAGAGCCTACTCCATATGCACCACGACCCGGCAGCAGCAGATTGAAAACTCCGCCGCCGGCCTATACTCAACAGTACCTACCACAAGAGATGATGACGGCGGATGGAAAGCCAATGACTGAAGAGGAAATGGAAGCAAAGAAGCGCCGTCGGGATGAATGGTTGCGCGAAAGAAACGTATACGATCACGGGCAGAAAATGGCGGCCCTGGTGGCTCCCGGTTGCTGGGTATGGAGCTGCGGTAAAGAATAGGGTGCCCCTATTACTCGCCTCTTTTGCCATGTTTCAGGAACCCATATTGCTAGATAGCAGTAGGTTCTCACAGAGCAATTAATCATAGGACCCTAAAAAATCAGAAGCTCTTGATTGGTGATCAAATGTTTTGCGGCGTGGCCATCGGAAAATCATACACATGCCCCTAGATTCGTGGTGTCGTTATGCGTCAGTGCTTCCATGGACTCTTGTCGATAGTCGCGATGTATGGGAAATCTGGCACAGCGAACATGTGCCATTCACATTGAATACAGCTTGGTATCAACCAGATTGTGGTCTCATTATCTCATGGTGTTCCGGTAATGATGCTGATCGGGGTGAAGTCGTGTTATTCACAAATAAGCTGCACAACCAAATGATTAGAAGTTTTGCAACATTATAAGTACACCAAAGAGTCAATTAGAGCAGTAGTATGTCCCCCATCCACAACCCAGCACGATTTGCCTTGTTCGAACCCCCAATACTATAAGTACGACAGTCTATAGTCGCGATGCCAAACGACAACTCTTACCGGGGACTCAACATTTCCCACGATGCGCTCAGCGCAGCTCTACAGGAGGAAGCCATGAGCCGGATCCAAGACAGCCGCCTCTGGAATTTGGGCTCGCTGGACCATGTGCGCTTCCATGACTGGGATTTCGTAGTCTTTTATACGAACGTCAGTGGGCATCATACCTGGTGGATCTTGGAGCCGTGTGAAGAAGGGGAGAAGCTTCGCATTGATGAACTCGCTTACGGCCTGGAGATGAGGTCAGATCACTGGAAAAAGTACGGAAAACCGGGGTTCACGGCCACTGTCAAGACAGGCCCCTGGTATCGCACCATTATCTGCACTGGCAATGAATTAGACGGTACGTTGTAGATGATCACGTCCCCATTCACGTAGACTGGAGCATCCATGGCTGACAGATTTCCTTTGACTTTTGTAGAAGAGTCGCTTACACGTTTACGCCAAACTCAAGGCGATCTTTTCGCCTTGATACCAGTCTTTGACCCGAATAGATGACATGGCACCGACAGACTCGAGAAGGCTTTGCTCAGACTCTTGGCTTGGTAGATCATGGGCTCGGCAGGATCCTGCTCAATGTCCGCCGGGAACGTGGCATAGAAGAGAAGATAGCTTGAGTTACAGGGGCACTGTCAATGACTATACCAAACGTGACAAGAAAGGAACCTCGCGATTCTTTTTTTTTTTTCCTTCTTTCTTTCCTTCTTCTATTTTTTTTTTAGCGCTAGCATAAACTGCAACTTCTGAGTTACTTAAATACTAAAGCGATCATTTCACTCAAGGTTGAGAGAATCGTGCAACGTGATGAATAACCTCGCTTTATGTCCTTCTCATTGATTCTCGATCTGGTTGACTGTGGATAATTCGTTGAATGATCCTCTTTGGAAGTGATTGAAGATTCAAGGGCGAATGTGTTGGACACACCGATTCAGTGATCCCTTCCAACGAGGCAAGAACGAGTTATTCACAGATGGACTGGAATGAACAACACAGAGGAGGGCTGCACTGCGAAACTCACATAATGAGTAGAGTGGTATATTCACAGCATGTCACAAGAGAAAGTAATTCGAAGCTCTGAAGTATGATAAATATGCCCGGTCTATCGCCAATCCTGTGATCGTTTCTAGTGTAGCACTCAATCCACTTCACTCCTTAACTCCTTAATTGTCTTCATCGCCTAGTATTACCCATAACCTCAATCTGCTGTCAACATGTCTACCACCGTCGCTTCCAGAGCATACCTGTTAAAGGACGATGATCAGGCTGCGCGTCGTCGACGGGAAATCATCAAGGAGCGCATTACGGCTTACACGCTCTGGAACCTAGACGAGCACGCCCAGCAATTCTCCGTTGATTGGGACTTCATCATGTTTCATCTACGCGGCGACAACGTCTGGTGGATACTGAAGCCGCTGGATTCAACTCGCAAACTGCAAGTCTGCCAAATTGTCGGCCGGAGTATGAAGTGGACCCATTGGGACGATTATGGCAACTTGAGCCTGACCGCCCAGATTGAGATTTCTGGAGGACACACTATTGACTGCTTCTTGGAAGAAATGGCCAGTATGTTTTGACAAGTGACCTTATCTTGATCTATCTCCCTCTCCTTTCCCATTTGCGTGTCTAGGCACGATGCTGACAAATGTCCGTTTGACAACAAATAGACCCCTCGACGACGGAGTTTCGAGAACGTTGCGCGGGCCAGAATTACACCATTATCGAGGTTCGCGAGCCGAAGGAGTTGTGGACTGAATAGTGAGGTTATTTCGTTAACCTCAGCCCACAGACACGATGTGTGTCTAGATATTGACAGTTAATCTTGTCAACAGAAAGCGAGGCCCGAAGGTCGCTGAAGGTCTCAATTAATACACTCAGTCATACAAGCTCCTAGTCTGTACATTGCCTTCTGCTGCTATGCGTGATGTGAATCATTGCTTTTGTGAAACTTTGCGCAACACTTTATCTTGCTCGGCAGACTCTGACCTAACTAGTTATGTCGGGAGCCACCAGTTGAATTAGGCTCTGTTGGACCAGATCAGTTGTCTTCGGTTCGTAGAATGTCAATGAGAGCAAGCCGGTGCGGCTAAACGTACGTTCATGCGACGACCTTGGACTATAAAGTGAGATTATAGTATAGTCCTCGGTCTCGGTAAAGCTTTACTCCAGAAATGGACGAATTTTACCGTGTTACCATGGAACCAAGGAATCAAGATCGCGCATCTCCCCAGAACCTGTTCCTCGCGGCCAAGACCAGCCCCAAGAGCCAGCCAGGAGCGACACTTCGGTTATGATCGTTAGAAGGGGGCCCCCCTGTAGGTACCCCGCAAACATGGCTCGCATAGGGGAGATCTACCCCGACTTTTCCCCAAGTGCACCCAAGCTTGGCCAGCTAGCTCCGCTGTCTCCAACGTCATTTGCTCTCAATTGACGCTTGTGAATGGCTCGCCAAAAGTGCCCCGAGTGCTTTGCTGCGTGCGGGGATCACGGAGCCGGGTTGCCTCTGTGGTTCGGTTCGTGGAAAAGGGCCAAGAACGACCCAAAATGGCTGGGGGAAACGGATGAGTCTTTCACGGTCTTGACTGAATGCAACCCCGCAATACTTGTTCATGGCGGTATGCAAGGCATAGACCTTGCAGCCGAAAGACTTGATTCGGTTTCTTTCCCGGATTCAGGGCAAGACATAAGAAGAGGCCATTATCCGCACTCGGGCGTCTCGTTGGACTTGTTCGATTGTTCACTCCATCGAGGTCAAATCGCCAACCATGAAGTCCCTTCAGAGTGCCGCGATCCTAGCATCAATCGCCTCGTGCGTCTCGTCGTCATGGGTTCCCGTCTCTCCCGAGATCCCTGGCATCCATGAAGCTCGGTCGAGGGCTGTCGTCAAGCCCAGAGCTGATAACTCGTCTTCGTGGCCATATGGTCCATTTAGCACCCAGGGACGCGATATTGTAAATACCAAAGGAGAAGCCGTGACATGGGCTGGTGTCAATTGGCCCATGAGTGGTACGTTCATTCAGATATTCGACTTGTTCTAAATTGGTGGTATTAATAATGTTATTGCAACAGGCGAGACCATGGTTCCTGAAGGTCTAGAGTGGCAATCTGCCGAGACCATACTGGACGATATCAAGAGCGTTGGCTTCAACTTTGTCCGCATGTAAGCCATCAAGATACTGACTATGCACAATACACACTCGGAAACTAAGACGAGCACAGGGGCTACGCCATTGAAATGATTGACGACGTTTACGAAAGAAACGGCGTCGACGTGCCACTCGAAGTGTCCATGATCATGGCGCTTGGCTACGAGAACGGAACAAAAGTGACCAACAATATCGTGGCCAACAACCCGGGTTGGACCGCCCAGACGACGCGCTTCGAGATCTGGTCCGACATTGCCAAGATTGCTCTGGAAAAGGGCATCTTTATCCACCCCGACGTCCACGTCGGCAAGGCGCAGTGGTGCTGCTCGCACTACGACGGCAGCAGCTGGTTCGACGACTACAACTTCAACACGACCAACTGGAAGCGCGGCCTCTCGTACGTGGCCGACTGGGCCAAGGACCACCCCAACGTAGTCTCCATGTCGCTGCGCAACGAGCTGCGCGCCTCGTGGAACGTGACGGACCTGTACTATAACTGGGACACCCTGGTGGGCAACATGAGCAGCGCCGCCGCCGCCATCCACGACACCAACCCGGACCTCCTCATCACCTGGTCCGGCATGCAGTTCGACGAGGACCTCTCGGCCCTGACCACCAAGAAGAACATCCTCACGGCCCCGTGCTACCAGTGCGACGCCATCCGCGATGCCCTCCGCCGCGACCCCGTCTACTTTGACCTCGACAGCTACCCCTTTGCCGACAAGATTGTCTGGGAGCTGCACCTGTACCCCATGTCCAACGATCTCGACACGGGCGACTGCCCGATCGTCGAGGCCGGCCTCTACCGCAACGGCTTCAACGCCCTGGGCATTGACGCCCCGGCCGCCTGCAACATCACCAACGACTGCCCACCCGCCCAGCGCCTCACGCCCGTCATCTTTTCGGAGTTTGGACACGCCCAGGACTCGACCCTGTACAACGACACCCTGCAAAACTGCATGCAGGAGTACACCAAGAAGCACAGCGTGAGCTGGATGATGTGGGCGCTGGCCGGCAGCTACCGCATCCGGAGCGGCGTTCAGGGCCTCGAGGACACCTGGGGCATGACCAATTTCGATTACAGTGGATGGAGAGATCCTGATACCGTTGAGAATTATTGGAAGCCTTGGGTTGCGGCCATGAATGTTACCACTATTGGTTAATTGTAATAACTTAAATTTAATTCGTTATTAACCATTCTTCACTTGAGCCCCTACGACGCTCTGTCCTCTTTGTGCAAAATGCGTTATGATTCAATGAGTGAGTGCCTAGCATCAATTGACCGTTTACAGACATATGATTCTCCCACTTGACTGCCACCGAGTGCCGAGTGTATGACCGGGCCGCCATGTACGTGGGACCAGCGGCAAATTGAGCAAAAGTCCGCCTTTTACCCTGCCGGTTTGCCCATATCACATGTGTCCACAGGTCCGACGACCCGCAAGTTTTTCTTTCCCTTGCAACTCATCCCAGTCGGGCGCTTAATGATTTCCGGAACAGCACATTTTAACCTTGAAGCGACAGACTTTCCAACAAATGAATGAAATCATTCATGTCATAAATATTGAACCCCTCAATCCGGACAGTCGGTGCGCCAATTGGATGTTTGGTGCAAAAGCCGTTGGTTCCTCGACCCAGATTGTCGGGTCGTGTTTGTACGCCCACGCCCAGCACCAAGAGACGATTGACCCCCGGGGGCGTTCAGGTAGAGACGAAAATAGTGACACCAACGCGTAACCGCCCATGAATATGCATGCAGCCTGGCAGTTGGTGTCGTGCGCAATCCCCTCTACGCGGAGCAGGGGAGTTTGCTTCCGGAAATGAGTATGATGTACAATCTTATCATGTTCATGCTGGATCAAGCCATATTTAGGTTTTGTTATGTTGGTTCATTCTTCCAAGCAAGGGCAGCGTTGGCGGCTAAAGTCGCGATCGATCAGGTAATAATGAAGGCGCGGCGCTGGATAATACAAGACACCACAAGCTGGCCATAACTCTTGGAAAGCGACAACTCTTTCTGATTACGTCTTGTTTCCTCTCATATCGTCTGTAATGACTGCTTTTACTGCTTCACTCGCTCATTATCCACCATGCTAGCCACCATGCACAAGCGACAGCCCGCAACGTCGGCGCTGCTCTACTTTATTAAAATGACAATCATTTATTTAATAACTCTCTTCTCCATTTACTATACTGTCATTCTACTAGGTTCTCTGGCAGAGCTATCACAGTTATCAAAGCACGACGACGATGCAACACCAATACCACCATCATTACCATTATTACCACCCTCCTTGATACCCAGAAAACTATGGTACGTGCTCGAGCAGCAAGACATGATAGACGACGAGACCCGGCACCGCATGAGCACCTGCATCGAGGCGCACCCGCACCACGACGTGCACATTCTGGCCATGACGCAGAAAGACGCGTCGTCCGCCGACGACCTGGTACGGACGGCTTTTGCGTACGACCGTCCTGATCTTGTAGACGGCTATCTGGGCTTCGCCTCGTTGCCCGTCCTGCAGGCCGCGGTGCTGCGCTATTTGATCTTGTACGCCGAGGGCGGCGTGATGATCATGGGTTCCGACGTCTCGTGTGATGTTAGGGGAAGAGGAGACGATGACGCGCAATTGTCGTCTGCTATGGACGAGTGGCTCCCGGAACTATACCGTGACCGGGCTGGACTTGTTGTGGTCGAACGAGCGGGAGAGGAGGAAGAGGAAGAAGAAGCGGCCACGAAAGCGGATGACAGGAAACGAGCCGTCATCATGGGCAGGCCGCGGTCGCCTCACGTTTTGATGGCGATTGATTATATACTATACGAACTGCGCGAAAAGACCGAGGACTTCCACGTCGACGACATCTCGGACTTGACAGGCTCCGCAGTTGAAGAGATCTTGGACCTGGCCAGTCCAAAGAGGTTTATCGAAAATGTCCTGAAAAGGCTCGGTTCGTCCACGTTGAAGAAAGAAATGGCCCGGCAGGATGACGCCATACTCATCGAGGACGTCCTCATAATACCCAGCCATTCCGACTCCAAACCGACTCGCAACAAGGGGCCGCAAGACTTGAAGTAAATTATGTCTTCGTGGTCTGACTTGAGCGGAGTTTTCGCATCGAGCTAGATATATCAAAGTGCTTGAATTGGTAACGGAAGCTGGACAAGACATCTAGACAGAAACAGATTCTATAGAAAATAGACTGTTAGGCACCAATGCCGTGTACAACTATACTCAAATCAATTATCGCATAGTCAATAAGTGGACAAAGCAATCGCATGTCCCCACGAAATTCCACAACTTCACGACCACCTCAAATACCTCCCCAACGCAAAACACTCCTATGCCTTTTGCGGATCATGCCCCCAGTTCTTCAAACTCCGCGCGCTCTTGCTGTCCGGATCCTGCTTGGCCTTGCCCTCCTGCGCCAGATGCCGCTTGCAGTAGGCCACCACCTTGCGCATGTGATCGACGTCGTCCTCATCGTAGGCCTCGGGGTCCTTGTCCGGGTTCTTCTTGAGGATTTCGATAATCTTTCTCCCGCTAGTTTTTACAGAAGAATCCCATCGTGTCAGGTCTTTTGTTTGTTGTGGTGTTTTGTTTCATGCTTATTCTTACCTCTCGTGGCCAACCGTCTCTCCGGAGCCGTCCTCCTTGCTCCAGCCCGCGCCCTCGGACGACTCTTCCTTCAGCCAGGATTCAAGGTCTGAAGCCGACATGTTCACAATCTCATTGAACTCCCTTGCATAATTGTCAGTCTCGAAGCGATTTCAGTAACAGTCCCACATACTCGATAACTGTTTCCTTGTCCTTCACCATCTTGACGGCGATTGGGTATCACTTTCCAGGCGATTGATGATTATAGTGTCGTTGAGGTTTATCTTCGCGTGAGTAAATCGAATACAGCAATAACTGATTTCTTGTATCAAATGGAAGAGTCTCAATGTAGTTCTGTCATAGCTCTTGAATTGTTTGCGAGACTGTCGAGCGGGTACCTATAGAATATCTACGACGTCATCGACTAGAGTCGCGCGACTACATCCTTATGACGATTTCTTTTCAGACATCCATATTATCAATAAAGCCGATGTTACAACAATCTTTTGCGCCAAAGTTCCAATATTTCAGCCCGTCCCCCAGCTCAGCTTTGTGTAGTTTTCGTGCATTGTCTTTTCGAGAACTCCGCCATCACGGTAATAATGCGCTAGTGAGAACGCATGGTCAATCCACTTCCGACACGATTCATCTTCTCTATTCTGATTGTAGTCAATCGCTCGTTCAAAGGCAGTTGTGGCAAACCAATGCATTTCTTCATCGGGGAACGGCTTTGATGTCTGGTCAAGGTTAGCGGGTCCATGTTCTGTATTGTCGGACGAAGAACTCAATACCTGGGCTGCCTGCTTCGTCATTATACAAATTTGTTCAACAACCTTGAGCGACAAGTCGGAGTCTGAAATGGTCGCTTTGAGAAGACATCGCATATACTTGGCGAGCTTCTCGCTCTCAAACCTTTCCAATTTGAAAATTTCGTTGACAATGAGACGTAGTGTCGAATACATAACTTCTTCATATTAGAAAACCAATGGTCAAAGGAAATTATGTCTTACCTTGTGTTGGCGGATGGGCTCTAAGCAGCATATCTGCAGTAGCTTGCAGTGCTTCCAGATTCTGAGATATTCCAAGCTTGTGGCCGATTGATCCTAGTGAGTCCCATGCCTTGAGACTCAGACATGCCTCAAAATCAAAACCTAACAAGGTGCAAAGTTTGAGGTGGAGGTCTTGACTGCATTCTTCATCATTGGATTCTGACATATTCTCGAGTTGGTTTTCGAAGGCTTCTGTATGTTTACGGGAGTTTAGGTAATGTTGCAGCTGAGACTCGACATTATCATCCGAGCGGGCGCAAGCGATGTGTGCGGTGGAGACCATGAAGTGGCAGAATAGGCGTCTTAAATGAATATCGGCCATTTCAGGACTTGGCAATTCGTCTGGATAGTGCTGCATGATTGAAATGCATGCATTGCACATCTGTAGAATGTTCCGAGGATCCCACGAGGGAGTATTCTTGATGCCCAGATTGTAGGAATTTTTCGAGAACCAATTGAGTTCCTCTACTGTGAACAATTTGCTTCCGTCTGGACGTCGCGGGACTTGCTCAAGAAGTGTGACAACTATGTTGCGCATCTTCTATCAGTCGATCGGAGAGTTCACGCTATCCGTCTATATTACTTACCTGCTTCAAATGTTTTGCAAACATCATTGACAATAATCACAGGGTCAACAGCGCACTCTTCGTCTGATTGAAGAAGAAGCGAGACCTGGACACGTATGATAGATCTGAGCAACGCCGGAAAATGCACTTCATGGTCCCTTTGGAAGTCGTATTTGTCCGCAAGGAGGCGAAGAGCTTTCAAGGTACACAGCTTGTCTCCGCTTTTCTGTGCATCAAGGCAGCAGGCATATAAGAACGTGATATTTTGGGAGGACGATTTACCCACCATGTCTATACACTTCGAGGCCATTTCCGAATCATCAGCACGTATAGCCAGCTTGTACGCCAAGTACAATGTCATGGGCTGATTTTGGACGTCTTCGCTCATTGAATGGAGGACATCCCTTGCGTTGTCGAGGTCATTTTTCTCTAGAGCGCAAAGCAGAAGTTTCCTGGTTGACGTTAGTCTGATAATGATCCTCTGATGGCAAGGTGATAAATGTCGCGCACCGAGATATCTTTCCTGCATTTATAGGTCCGCATTGTTCCAGGAATGGATGGCGTGCCAGTCGGCACCACGATTCGCACAAATCCAGCAAGCACTCAGTAGAGCTTGATTCGACTTTCTTCCACACCATCTTTCACATGGTCAGCATCTATAGCTCAGCCTGGGGAATTGTACTTACCGTCAGTATTGCAATCGCCGAGTCCGCGGCCATTGGCTTCTGCAGTGCCTCAAAAGCACGGTCAAAAGCCGCCTTCAAGCCGTCGACAATGTCTACGGAGTCCCGACGACTTGTGGAGAACATGACCCTAATAATGAATGCGCGTTCGATCCATTCGTGTTTCTCAGATGGCAGTACCTGGTCAAACAAGAACTGATCCATGGTCTGCATCGCTATCGTTGGACTCTTGTCGTTGAGCTCTCGAATGTGACTTATAAGAAGCCTAAAGGTCGAATCGGACAGACTAACAGTTCTGATCATTCTTCGGAGAATCGCTGCGTAAGAATCCTCATCGAACACTTCACTTGGAGATTTCTGCAGTATTTTCAATCGCAGAAGTAAGACCACGAGCTTGTCTCCCATGTCTGACTCCATGGAAGCAACGTGATTCTCTGCTTGTTGCAGGCTGTGGGCAGTACCTTGCCCAAGAAACGCTTGGATTAGGGCTTGTGATATAGAAATCCGGAGTTCGACTGCTTCACGTGAAAGTGTCTCCAGATCAAGACTGCTGACAAACTCATCGGCTCTTGTAAGCCATTTCACGGCCATGTCGAAATCATTCTTCTGCAAAAGATCCCGACCAATCTCGAAGAGTATGTCAGCCAGATCCTCGGCTGACGCCGTGTCCAAATTCTGTCGCATCGATTCTGACTTGCTGTACATATGCTCGGCAACATCGAGGCGATCTTGCTTCCAAGACTTGTCGCCCAATTAGCAGCCATACGCGACTTCATATAATTTAGCTTACCACTGTTGTCCGAAGAATGTAGTATTCGGCATGGAGTTTCCTGTAAACGGCCTTCTCGTCATTCGTTCGTCTGTCCTGTTGTTGCTGTAGGAGGGCATTATAGTCGGCAGCTTTCTGCAGGGCGAGCAGAGCAAAGTCGGTTTCCTCGGCGACTATCATAACATGAACACCAAATCAGGGAGCTGTCACTTCGAGTTGCACATTCTGCCTACCTAGACATGACTTGCTAGTCTTGAGTGCCAGCTTTGACATGCGAACAAGATCGCTATATTCGTTTCTCGATGTACCGTAACTAAGCACCATTATCTGGAAGGCGAAGACCCTAGCATAGATCAATGCCTTGGCAATGGGCGCCTTGCGGAGGTCCTTGTCGTAAACCAAGCGGACGCATGTGTTCCAAATATCCGTGCCAAGATTATCGAGCTGAGCGTTCTTGCTGGAATCGTTTGATGTCTGGGAATTGATGCCATGAATTTGTGTCTCTAGTTCGTTGGTAAACCGCCGAATGTCATCCTCGTTCTGTAGGCCAGATAGTTTCTTCTGCGCTTTGTGCGCAAATTCTGCAATCAAGTGTCAAAACTAAGACACTGTCTGAATACTTCCTTGAAGGGCACATCGTACCGATAATTGCATCAATACGTTTATCCTTCTTGCTGGGTGCGCCAGCGGTTGGTTGACCTGGCATTGTGACGATGTAGATGGCGATGCTGGGAGGGCGATTCAGTGGTCAGAAGCGACAGGTTGCTATCTGGACAGTTCTGCTGCCAGGGAATGCCGAAGTAGATCATTAGAGGATTGGAGTTGAAGTGGTGTACTAGGTATTATCAAACATAAAAGACAACGACCTAGATAGGGTTCCGAGAAACCAACTCCCAGATCTAAGTGTGACGCAGAGACCGAGACTGCTGTAATTTTGAAATGGGACAGAGAGTAGGTATCAAAGAAGTATCCGTGGAAAGCAGAATGAAGTTTGATCGTGGTCCTATCCAGGTCATAGCGGCCTGGTGGACTAGGTGCCTGTCTTGTTCAAGGTCTGGGAAGAAGTCGCGGCTCAACTGCACCTTCCACATATCGGGGTCGGAAATTCACATGTGTGTATTGCCGACGAAGCAAGCGACAAGCTCCAGTAACAATATTACAGAAATGATTCACCACTGTTGCCTAATGTTGTGCAGTGACATATACCTTCAAATGTGTCGAAATCAATGTCTTCTTAATATTCAATTATCCTAGCGCCCGATGATATAGACATCCTGGCGGCACATCACTTTGAGTTTTGATTTATCATCACAGGACTGGATGCAGTATGGATGCAGAACATATCCTGTCTATGCATTACCAATGTGTTTCGCGAAAATGCATTGGCTTAGCTGCAATGCATCCAGCATATATCTTCTTCGAGGCGTCATACGTCTCACGGCCGCTGTATGCCACCGAATAGAATTTCCTCCACCTTGCATTCTCTCATGTATGTGAAGGGGGGTCGTGTGGAAGAAAGTTGCCAACAATAAGACTGGGTCTGCGATGTGTCAGTGTCAGTGTCAGAAACAAAATCGTTCACCGCTTCCAACCTGGAAAGTGTGGTTGGGTAAAAGCACTCACATCTTGTGGTCATCTCGTCGAATCATGAATGAAAAACAGCAATTTACGATCGGATCTTTAGACTGCTCGTCTGGATTCTTGAGTGCAGTAGCAGTGAGCAGACTGTCGTGAGCAGCATCGAAGGCAATGGTGCCAAACTCCTCCCAGTATCGGACCAAGCTGTCTTCTGTCAAAATTTCGTGTAATGATATTTTACCCTGTCGCATTCGTGTCAGCAAAAGGCTCTCTGGGTATGATACCTGGATGTTACAACTCACATCACGTAATCTCTCCACGGGTACATGGATCAGCTCTGCCATTTCCTTGTTGCCACGGAAGATCTCTCCGGTACGTCTCCAGCAACAGGCCGGCACAGCCATAGCTGCAAATACTCTGTCGTACTCAAGCAGTGTGCGCTCAAACCACATCTCGACGTAGATCAGTTCCATATCTGTCAGATTGTGTATCTTTTCGCGAAACTTGGGCCGGAAACGGTCGAGCTGTCGCAAGATCTTTTGTTTCGATGCAGCCGCAATATGGCTGTCCATGTATTTACTGAGTCTGGCATAACCCTTGATATAGTTGAAAGGCTTCAAGAGACCTGCATCATACTTGGCCTTCAACACGCGCTGCATACGCTCCTCTGCCGCGTCATTTCCAGATGGATCAGCTGCCTGAAGGTAGAAGTCGCGGGTCTTATCCGTAGGCATCACACTTCCGGGTCTTGAAATGGCGCTTCCTTGTTCAGCATTTGGTGGCAGCATCGGACCTTGGGTCGCGCTTGGAGGGAGCAGGTTATTGCCGCCCAAGCCGGCCATGTCGGATTGATTATTTCGAAAGATATTCTGGTCCTCTGGAAGCGCGCCCGTATCATCGAGAAGACTGGTATTGAGGAAGTCGTTGAGCAAGTTGAACTCATGAGTGACCTCGGGGGCCAGCATATACTGGGGATTATAGCTGTGCATATCGTGGAATTGATTTTGGGCAGTCAACCAAGCATCAGAAAATCCAGCAACTAGATAATGGTCTCAGCTTCTCGACAGCCCCCTTTTTAATGCCTAATAAGGGGGTTCTACAAGACTTACATTGGTTGATGTTGCTGCTAGAGGCAGTAGCCTGCATCCCAGAAACCGGTCGTGGTGACACAAGCTGTAAGTGGTTCGCCTGGCTCAGAGCAGCTGGACCAAAACCTGGCTTCGCGCTCTGAGAGGCTCCGTTGCCATTGTAGGACGGCGGACCCATGGCAGCCTCACCATGGTCTACTGAATTTCGCGCCAGCTCGGAACGGCCTTCTGGTTCGTCCTGGCCAGCTGCTGGGTGGCTTGACTTGGACTTCTTTGCGTCCGGATCTCTGGGTTCATCATGGCAGAGATGCGCAATGTTTCGTTTGATGCACCTCGTACAGGGCCTTTCCTATAATTACACCAAAGACCTTAGCGATTTCAAAATTTCACGTAAATCAAGATAATAGGTTCCCCGGACAAGGGACACGAAAGTAGGATCTTACATACGAGATCGCATGTCATGTGCTGGGCACCCGCAGAATTGAGTATTAGCCAATTATCACACCGAGAAGAGAAAAACACAGAGAAATGATCGACCAAAAGCAGGAACATGTGCAAGTCTGGCTGGACGGGAGCCTTGTCTATAGCAGCTGCTGTCCCAGCATACCAGCATAGCACCAGACAGGAACACCACTTGACGCAGGAACAGATGTTTGGACGTGGTGGACGCAATGGACGACAAGCAGATGGCGAGACGCGCATTGAACAGACTAATAACGGAGGCTTACAGATCGGCGACAGTATACACAAGCTGTGGAAGGGCAAAGCAGAGAGTTAGCCATGGCCTCGCATATACGACCTTGTTGTTGATATATTCATAGAAAGATGAAGGAGCTTAGCAGCGAAGCACAGCATACCGTGATTAACTTTGCGCCTTTTCCTGGGGCTCTTGTTTGTTTCCGTGGCACTCGCTGAGTGATGAGTGCCCGTGGCTGCTGTTGCAGTCGTGGGTGTGCTGGCCTTGGATTTGGCGCTTCCGTTCGCGTCGCTGTCGGACTTTGCGTCCTTGGAAGCAGCACGACTGCTGCCGTTACCGTCGCCCGCCATCGCTGCTCTCCTGCTTCAAATTATTCGGGCTTGGGCATTGGAGAGGTTTCCCATTGGATGCCTAGGTTACGCAAGGACGGTGCGACTCGTGGAGCATCGAAGGCAGGATTTGCGGGTATTCGCAGCGGGCGATCGGGATGATCACTGGGTGAGAATGCACTCTTGTTCGGTTGGCGGCTTGCTTGGGAACGAGACTGATGTAGCTTTGCGCGCACACACAAGGCGCAAATTCAACGGGACGGCCGTCAAAGATTACGGAAGTCTAGGTGTAGTCAGGGCCGGTGCCGGCGATATACGGCAATGTACGGAGCAGGTGGAACGGATCCGCGTCCTCCCGTAAGATCTCGTCTGGGTCGGGTCGGGTGTTTGTGCGTTGGTATCCAGGCAGGCGGGCTGGCGGCCACTGACTGGCGCAAAGTCAAACCAAGGCCCTAGATCAGGAAGACGACAATGGCCTGGATGAATGCTTTGCCTGCCAACCTCTCAGATCCAGATCTAGGCACGTACAGTTCGATCCATTCACATCGGGGCCGCAATGCACAAGCATCAATAGGTCAGCAGCGGGAGAAACAAGAGCTAATTCAATCCACCGCAAATGGGATTTTTGCAATTGAAAACCGAGGGGCACAGTTCCATCGCAACCTCGGGCAGGGGTTGTCCTCGGCTTAGCGGGGAGCTGTGGTTGGTCTTTCTGCTCCTCCATTGCTCCAGTGAGGACAGTCCAGGTCTTTTTGTCCCGCTAGAGGCCGGCTCTCGTAAGCATCTGCGTCCCCAGGTGCCATTTTAGTCTTACTCTGACCTCGTTCAAGTATATGCTCACGCGACTGCAACGGTGACAACAAGAGCACTTGAAAAGAAGAAGGGCAGGCAGTGCGACAATAAGTATGTGCTGCCTGAGAGCGAAACTTTTCAATCATCAAATGTCACAGGCGCAAGCTTCTATATTAATATATTCCGATCTGGCGTGCTTGGCGGTAGGCGGCCTATATAGTGTAGTATCACAACCCCTTCCACAGTTCCCACGTTCCGTCTTGCCTGCATTGCGCGTGCACTGGGCTCTCTGCACATTCCACTGGGCAGTCCTGGGTGCATCAGGATGATCATTCGTGCCTGCGAAAGTATGTTGCTCCAAGCAACTGATGGGGAGGTTGAATGAGAAGAAGCAAGGCGGTTTCTCCAAATCAATATGGTCAGATTATCAGATGCCAACATGCCAGCATCAAATGCCAGCCACCAGCCACGCAACTATTGTACGCTACCTTGTACCCAATGCTGCAGATGGCCATGTTACATGTCTGGTTGCATGCAGTCAATTGCTCACTGGAGAGTCGCCAATGATGTTTCGCATTGACTGATCCGAGGTGGACGCGGTACGTGCTACGAGCCACTACAGAGCTCCAAACATTCCAAGAAACTTCATCTAAAATCGCATCACTACTCAGCAAAGCGCAGAGAGTTTCCATTAGCTATGTGTGCTCATGGTTGAGCCGACGTTGCCGTTCATTATTACCTAGTATAATTTTGAGGTTTTGAAGAGGTCGACGATGACCATTTCGTGCAGCATTACTCTACTCCAGTGCAATCAATGATACCCACACATGTCTGCGAGCAAGAAAAATGACCGTTTTTATGCCGAGCTTCCGTCGCGATCCCTGTCAGTGACGTCTGTTCAAACATGACTCGACACGCAACAGCAAGAAATTCGGTATCAAAGCAGGAAGCTTGACACTGGAAGAGTCTGCAACTGAAGAGAAACTTTGGCAGAGTGGTCGCCCAAAACAGAACTGAGAATCATGGTTTTCCGCGCTTGACCAGAAATCCCATGCTGTCTTGCACGCCAATTGCTAAAAGCGTCGATGGGGTGCTGAGTTTTGTGCTTTGGACTGAACTATCAGCCAACTAGGGAATCAAGCGTGCCCAGCTGTGCAGCAGTGGCATGCAATAATACTAGGCGTTTCCGATAGCGTTTAGTCTACGGGAAGAAGCCTTTTTCTTGATCGCAGGGAGAGTGTAGAGAACTAGGGTAGGCTAGAACAACTCTGTCTCGCCCGCCTCGACCAAGACGAGAGTCGAGAGACATAAGATCTGGGGCTGAGCTGACGCTGACCAGCTGAATAAGGCACACGAGGCTCTCGTGGAATTTTGCGGTCGAATGGCCACTGGCGGCACGGGTGGCGGCCCAAGCGAGCAATTCGGGCGCATCTTCAACATCGTATTTGCTCGGTCAGCCTGCAGCCAGCAGTACAGCACATGCACACATATCACACACTGGACACGCAATGCAGCAAGAGGGAAACACCATAAAAAATGGAAAGCAACCATTATGAGGGTCGCACAAACCCCCCTGTACAAATTCCGTCATCATCCTCCAAGAATGAGCATCACCACTATCCATTTTGTTGAAGTAGTGTAGGTAGTCTAGTATAACAGGAAGTATATCGCGCATTGAGATAAGGTATGTCCCGCAACAAAACAAGCAAGCACTGCAACATGCACAGCGAGGACCCCGTCGTGCCCTTCAAGTGAAAGCCCGGCAGGTTGGGTGGAGTCGTTTCCCTGTGCAATCGGCCCTTGCGGGACTGAGCAGCTTTCAAGGCAGGACTTGGTTGCTTGGCAGGTCTTGAAACGAAGGCGAAGATCGCACATCCCTCCTTAGCACATGAATCAAAAAAGGTTTTCCCCGATACGATGCTGCCGCCATAGCAGGAAACGTGGGATACCTGGTACAGACCATGTAGATCCTAGCCTGTGGCCTCCCACACTTGGCCCACTTTCACCCCCAAGCCCCTAACACAGATTGGCCGCTACCAGGCAAGAGTCAAGACCAAGAGCCCCTCGAGCCCCTGTACTTTGCGCAAGCAGATCTGGATTTCCTGCGCTACACGACCTGCTTCACGCCCAAATACAAGCCTACATTACTCTTTCCACCTCCTGCCAGGTTTCTTGGTTTTTTTTCCCCTTTTACTCTGGGGGACCCTTATTAATGGATATGTCCTGTGGAACCGGTATTAAAATATAACTCTACTTTACACTTGAGGACCTGTCAAAAGGGAAAGCCCTCCAGGTTTCGCCTGACTTAATCGATCCTCACCCGCAATTCCTTGTGGTGTTAAAACCAGAGAGGTATCCAAGCTTCTGCTCCAGTTGTGTAACACCTGCAGCACTTGCTACTTACATTTGCCCACTACTACTACAACCTCCCCCCAAAGGCCAAGCAACCCTTCCAACCATCTCGAATTGCTCTGCAGACCCAGCCGCCGCCATTCTTAGATACATTGCACTATCTCTTACTCCAACCAATCCAGCAAAAGCAAATTCCTGCCTGCAGCCAGACTTGCACCTAGCAAAAGCTACTACTGCTGCACCTCAGCTTCTGCACCACTATACATTCGACGGGTCTGTTTATACACGGCTGGCTGCCGCGGGCAACGCCAGAAAGAAAATCAGCTTCTGCTCTTCTCTAGCTTGGGACGAACTTCGCCATTGATAAGGTCGACGAGAGGACCGTTCTCTCCCAATCCCTCGCGCCTACAGCCGTGGTAGTGGTTTCTTTGGTTATATTCCAAAAAGTCCCTACTTTTGTGTGCGCATAAGTCGCCTCATTCCAAAGAATCACACAATCATGCGCCCAGCCGGCCTACTACTGCTCGCTGCCTCGCCCGTCCTCTGCGCTGTGCAGCCACGCACCGTTGCTCAGGTTCCCGTCCTCGTCAGCAACAAGAATGTCGCTACCAGCTCGTATCCCCAAGATCTTGCCGTCAACGGCACAATAGGTATGTCGTATCCCGCGATTTGGGAAACAAATCGCCCCTTTTATATAGGGGAACTCTTTTATCTAATCGATCTGGTTTGTCTAGCCCCTGTTGCCAAGAGCTCGATAGCAGAGGTCCACGATGCCTCGAATAGTGCGCCTTCTACCGCAGCGGCAGCGGCAGCGGCAGATATACCGGCGCAAACTCTGGACAAATCGATTTTCAGCTTAATCATATTCGGAATTGCAGGGCTCTGTCTGATCTGAAATCTTCTTTGAGGGACAAAAGAGACGGTGGCAGGGAGCGGATACAACTGAGACACGGCAAACATACGACGAGCACGAGATACCCAACAAAGCATGACACTCATTATTCTTTTCAACGGCGGCGAACTTTTTCTGGATCGGGTGGCGTTCAGGGTGCATATTCTATTTTAAATTACATTGGATACCTTCTAAGCATTGCATTGATGCGGAATGCGCTATACATTCTGGCTACGAATTTTGGAGCGATACGTGGATACCTAGCATAGGTTTAGATAATCTAGACGAGCGTTGGAGCGAGACAAAATGAACATGTCTTGAAAGCTATTATCATAATCTGACCGCAAACGAATCGTCCTTGAAGTCCTTCGTAACATAAGCCGGCGAAAACTGCTGGCTAACAAGCGCCGTGGTTGTAATACTGTCACTGAAACATGTGTATACTTCGTGGAGTCTTATAGAGCAGGTTGCCGTGAAGCCAGAATCGGACACTTTCCAGCATCTCAAATATCAGGCATGCTTAGCGACCGTCATAGCGAAGCTTTGCTGCTCTCTTCCATGCACGGTCGTTGACTCTGTCGCCTGTCTTTGACCATAGAAGCAATACCAAGACGCTTGACCATAGGCTTGATCTCTTGGCGCACCACCTGCTTGGCGTTGGGATTTGTATCGTATGCATCGTGGATTCGGGCACAAGACACATTCGATGGCGCGATCATGTCGTGGCCGTGCTGGCCCGAAAAGCGCATCCGGATGGACCAGAACGCCTTCGGCAGTGTGTGCTATGCCCTTGCGCTTGATCCAGTCTAGCGAGAGAATTTGCGCTGTGATTGCTCGCAATATTGCATCGCGGAACGCATCGTGGAATCGTCGCTGTTGGTGAATATGGAGATGTATCACAAAGCGACACCATCGAAAGTATGTTATTCGTGATCAGGACTTCAAGCAGCAACGGGAATCTGCTCGGCAGGCTGGTCTTGGGCTGGTGGTTCGGGGTCTTCTGGCTTGAACAGATTGTCCTGTCGTGTGTTAGAACATGCCTAGAGTTTCGCGCGATACGCATCGTCCAAACGTACCATATCATAGATGACTCTGATCATGAGACTACAGCTAGGGCAGACGGCAATGTCGGTCTCCTCATCCTGCAGGTCGGCCAGCGCAATCTGGAATCGGTCGCCACAAGGGCAAGGGTAGGTGTAAATCTGGAGGGCTTCATCGTAGGTCATGTCTTCAATCTCGACCTCGTCGTAGACTGCGATTTCTTCTTCGTCGGCCATCTTCGTCGGCTGTTGTGCAAGCTTTCGATGGTGGTGAGTCAAATGTGTTGTAATCAACGGTTTGCGACGGTGATGGTGTTGAGGCAGCCCAGAAATTTTTGGCTCTGCAGCTGGAAACCCCCGCGACGAGCGGAATCCTAAAGGAGGAAATGCCCCGCCCAACACCACTCAGCACCACTCAATTCGACAGGGCTCTGCTACCCCACGGCCTTGACACCGCCACAGAACATCAAAGCCACTGAGCCACTGCTGCGCGAACCGCTAACCCGCGATTCGGTTACCGGAGCTAGGACTCGAAAGCTGGGGAACTCGGGGGGAATCACATGCCACTGCTCGCTACGGTGCGTCACCCCAAGATTGGCAGATCCAATGGCAAGCGTCGGCACTGTAACTTGGGGTTGCTTCCGCCGAGGAGCCAGACTACCTACCTTCTACTCCAAAGCCACGAGTTCAATGTCCTTATCCTAATGTTACCGCAAGGAGATTCGCCGACATCTGCCACGTTGATTCATCTCGTCGCCGCGAGATTCGAGTAGAGCACGATTCATTCCATCGCCAACCTCACACGTCTCTCCTGATATGAATCCAACTCCCAATGTGTCAACTTCTCAGATAACTTGCCTCGTCCGATCCTCTTCGCTGCCCTGTGTTGGCTTTTCTTGCCTTCCCACCTAGAATTGAATCCAAAACGACTCCCTGAACACGTGCTGCGAGCCGACTTCCCGTCGGCATCCCGCCCGCTATGGCGGCTCAATCCAAAATGGTCCTGCGCGATCGCTCCATCAAGAGTGCCATTGCGCAGTTGACCCAACTCTATGTCGCGAATCGGACGCGGATCTCCCGCGCCGTGTACCTGACCCTGCTCGTCGCGCTGGTCAACCGAGTGCGATATGCCATATCCGAGCAGAAGGCTGCCTCAGCCAGAGAGCAGGCCAAGAGGCGGTCGGGAACAACCTCGAGCGATGGCAAAGACGCCACGGCCAAGAAAAGGGTCGAGCTCAACCGGGAGTTCTTCCGGTCCTTGTTGAAACTGTTGAAGATTGTGGTCCCGAGTTGGCGCAGTAAGGAAAGTCGTCTGCTTGCCAGCCACAGCATCTTCCTGGTCATCCGGACGTTGATCAGTCTCAAGGTGGCCGAGATGGATGGTGCCATCGTAAAGGCACTAGTCAAGGGCAATGGAAGGGAATTTCTTTTGAGAATTGTCTGGTGGATGTTGATTGCTGTGCCCGCGACGTTTACCAACTCGATGCTGTCCTACCACCAGGCCGAGCTGTCGCTCAAGTACAGGACAAGATTGACACAGTTCATTCACGACAAATATCTATCACAACTGACATTCTATGGCATATCGGCCTTGGATGATCGGATAAAGAATGCGGATCAACTCATCTCTGTAGATGTGGCCAAATTCTCCAACAGTCTAGCTGAACTCTACAGCAATCTTGCCAAACCTATCCTGGACATGGTAAGTGCACTCTTCTTTCGACTCGTGTTGCGTGACGCGCTAATTGTATCCAGACCATTTATACCTATTCACTGTCAAAGAGTGTGGGAGGAGAAGGTGTCGTATTCATGTCTTTACTAGTTCAGCTGTCGGCCAACGTGATGCGCGCATTGACGCCACCATTTGGAAAATACGTTGCCGACGAAGCGCGCCTCGAGGGAGAGTTCAGGTTCCAGCATTCCCGCCTGATTGATCACAGTGAAGAGATCGCATTGTATGGTGGCCACGAAGCCGAGAAAGACACTCTGGACAAGGGCTACTTTACGCTCATCAAGCATGTCAATTACATCCTGCGACAGCGATTCTATCATGGTGTCATGGAAGACTTTGTCATCAAGTACTTCTGGGGCGCTCTGGGTCTGCTGCTGTGTAGTGTGCCAGTCTTCTTCAAGCTTCCCGGTCAACTTGCTGGGGGCAATGGCATTGTGAGCATGGGAGACCGGACGGAAACTTTTGTCACCAACCGACGCATGTTGCTTGGTGCTTCTGATGCATTTGGCCGCATAATGTTCTCCTACCGCGAGGTTATGGAGCTTGCGGGGTACACGTCCAGAGTCGCCTCTCTACTTGAGGTCATGGATGACATCCAAGCTGGCCGCTTTGAGAAAAAGCTAGTCTCGAGCTCGGGGACTGAGGACAATGCTGCAGTCCTGCGAGGCCGCGGCCAGGTTGTGGAGAGTAAGGACATCAAGTTTATTGATGTTCCAATCATCTCGCCGAACGGAGATGTATTGATCAAGGCTCTCTCTTTTACCCTCAAGCAAGGCGATCATCTGCTCGTGGTGGGGCCGAATGGCTGTGGAAAGAGCAGTCTCTTCCGTATTTTGGGTGGGCTTTGGCCAGTGTACGGTGGTACAGTGTACAAGCCTCCATTCCACGACATTTTTTACATCCCTCAGCGACCATATCTTTCACGCGGTAGCCTCCGCCAGCAAATCACCTACCCGGACAGTCTACGGACAGTTCGCGCCCGCGGCGTCACGGATGCCGAGTTGATGGATATCCTCAAGATTCTCGGTCTGGAACATTTGGTTGATCTCTACCCCGAAGGTTGGGATGCAGAAGCTGAATGGCGTGATGTACTCTCTGGCGGCTTGCAGCAAAGAGTGGCCATGGCGCGACTATTCTACCACAAACCCAGATATGCAATTCTTGATGAATGTACTAGCAGCGTCACCCTGGAAACCGAAAAGGTTATGTACGATACCGCGAAAGAACTCGGGGTCACTCTGATGACCGTGAGTCATCGGAGGAGTCTGTGGAAGTACCACAGTCGTATTTTACAATTTGATGGACAAGGCAATTACATTTTCACCAAGCTCGATGCTGACAAGAGACTCAAGCTGGAAGACGAAAAGGAAGACTTGGACGTCCTCCTTAGACAGGTACCAGAGATCGAGAGAAGAATTGGAGAGCTCACGGCGGGATGAAAGTATGGTAATTGGAATCATGGCATACGTAAACTGGGCATGCTCTTTGTTGTATCGACCTTCAATTGAGCTACTGTATCTGTAGTATATCATTCAATACAGGTAATTAATATTGATCAACTCGCACAGCCATCGTCACTACGTGGCATTACCAGACTCGGACCACTATTGTGATTACCTATGTTGCCACCAAGTCAGTTATGTCACGGCAGCAAGATCACCCCAGAAATTAATGGCGTATCGGTCTTCGGTCCTTTCAAAACGAGCTCGAACCCTAATCACTCGAATATCTGACCAGAAAGCATTGACGGATTTGTTTACTTTGAGCCTAGCAACGAGCAGCAGTGGGTACTATTGCTAACTTCCCTTTTCATGTCAATATCACGCCCAGAATTCGGACCCGCTTCTATCCTGCATTTCTGGATGGCACTACGTACTCTGTCACGATATCTCGGTGTTTGACACATTCAAGTGATCATCTCATGGTCTTTTCCATTCAGATGTCCTCTTTCCTGTCAAATTGGCATGGAGAGGGAGATTATATATCATCCAAGACGGCATAATCTAATCTTAGCATCTGATGACGTTTTTCGTATATCTTCGTCACTGGATGTTGGACTTTGATAGTGTATACATCGAGCTACGCGCATTCTTCGTCTAGCCTTTGGCCCAGTGATGATTCTTTTCGGGCGACAGTACGCCTGATTCTTACCCCATGGGGCTACTACGAATGCTGGACTCCAACCGAAGTCTGTATTTTGCAGCTACCACGTGCCGTCCATCTTGTCCGGACAGTCCCTAATAACCTCACTGTCCGTTTCTGAAACTTATTACCTGAATACCATCAGCAACATCGAACTCTGTTTATTTCCCAGACCGAACGAGTCGAGAGGTGTTCAAATCAGCAAATATCAAAGTTTGTTTACTCTCAATACATAAACAGAGCCTGGCTCCCCAGATTTGCGTGTTTCTCCTTTTCTCTTCGTCCCACCTACAACATTTTTCTCGTCTAGCAAAAGTTGTTGATCTAGTATCTTTCTCTTCATCATCTCGCATTACCAGCAAGCATATCATTTTATACATTTCGATTGTAGAGACTTCACTTTTGCTATCATTTACTACTCCGCTGCACATTTCAAATTACATTTCTGATCTTAGTGACCTCGTATTTTCCACCATAAACAGCCTGCCACAGCTGCTTCAAGGAATCTACGACCTAAAGCTCTCTAATCAGATTTGTCTTGTGCTTTCCCCCTAATACATGCGGACCACTGAACAACATTACACTCACGGAATTCCCTCACAGAAGGTACGTTTTCATGTAATTTCTATTTTTATCCGTTTCATTCACCTCCAATCGTCTCCTCCATTCCTCTCACTCCATACCTCTTTCCCTCTCTTCACCTATCTTCTCTTCTTATATCTCTCTCCTCCCATCCCCCTTCACTATCTATCGTTCCATTTTCCTCACTTTCTCTCTACCTTCTCTTCACTTGTCCTCGTCGTCCGACATCCGACATATTCAAGTCCCATGCCAATTTCCTATCGTTGTCCGGTGTATTTGAGTCTTATGTCGATTTCAATTCTGTTTTTTTCTTTACTATTTTCTACTTTTTTCCTATCCCTAATGTCATCTTTTCTCACTCGATTATCAATTTCATCTCAACTTTTCTTACCCAATTATCAACCATGGCCATTCTCTGATACACCATTTCCATGTCTATAGCTAGCCATGTCCTCCACCACTTTCGCCGCCGCTACCGCCGCAACCTCCACCATGCTGCCTTTGGCCCCCAAGATGACCCCCTCCCAAGTAGCCAGCTCGCTGTGGGAGCAGGGTCACCAGGGGAACCAGGCCATATTCGAGCGAGCGCGCCAGGTCAGGGAAGGTGAAATTCACCATTTCAAATCCCTTGACCGTCTCAATGCTCTGGACCGCCGTTGCTTGAGCGTGCCCGGAGCCAATCTGAGGAAGGCATCTTCCCACCCGGTCATCATCTTGCACTGTCCGCCAGCTTCGACTCACGCTGTGGTCACTACGATCTCGGCGTACGCTTCCGGGGACTTCAACAACAACTTGGCTCCCTGGAAGCAAAATAAGCACCAGTGCAAGAGATGGTCCGAGTTCAGGGCATTTGTTGGCTCAGAGAGACCCAGCGACAGGCGAGCTCTTCTAGAGCTCGAAGGTGGGCTGAAGATGCCGAAGGAGAAGGTCTCTGTAAGTAATTACCATTCCCCGTCATTTTGTCATTGGGGATGAATAGACTGACCAGGAGAATCACAGTGGGTATACGCGATGGACGCGTTCGTCGTCCCGATCACAGCGATCGGCAGGTACAACAAGGTCGACACGACCTTGCGGCTCACCGAGAAGAGCTTTCTCGATCTCAAGAGTCATATGATGGCTCTTCAGGGAGAAGGAACTCTCCCACGCGCCCTGGAGGATGTACGCCTACAGTACACCATATCCAGCGGCGTGATCTCAAGGAAGGAGGTCAGGCTCGAGGTCAAGACGATCCAGGTTCGGGCCCAAATCTCGCCAGCGGCAGCACCGCTTGGCCCCAAGGGGCGGAAGCCACAAACCACCGTCCCAAACGTCGCTGCCGCCCATCAAGGGCGACGTCGTGGAGGGCTGAACCAAAGACGGTACCCAAGACGACCGAGGTAGCTCCTGTTGCCGTCCGACGGTGAGCAGATCTGTGAGGAGGAAAAATTGCGGAGGAAATTTTGGTTGGAATTTCTGGGAGGAACAGATAGTATCGTGCTGGTTCTTTACTCATGAGAGGTTCCCAGCACGCACGGCAGCTAAAGATCGTGGCTAAATGGCATACTCGGGAGTCAATGGGGGTTGGAGTTCATCTTGTATATTTCTTTCTTTGTATATCGCATTTACAGGCTCGCGAAAGATACCCAAAGATACCCAATCATATCAGCATTCTACCTATAAATGGCTTCAAGCCTGCTCTTTGCACAGTAATGATAACTTTTCATGCTTGTCAATTCTTCTCGTTGGTCTTCGCATTCCATACCGCCTCTATGTCATTCTGGTAGATCCAGTCCATGTTCTTGCCACCATCGACGATGATCTTGTTCACAACTCTTTGATCCCACGTAGGGTTTTCAAGCCGCTCCAATTTCTGTTGTCTGCCTTCTGCCTGGGATGCAAGATGTGCATACATCTTGGAATAATAGGGGAGCCTGATTTGATCGAACAATGGTAATGCCTTGCTCAAGTCGTTCCTGTATCGCAGTAGTGCCTGCGCCAGAACCCATCCATCTTCCATGGCGAATCCAGCACCAGATCCAAACGCTCCAGAAAGAGCATGTGAAGAATCGCCTACCAGCACGATCTTGTTGTTCCAGGCAGTGAGCTTGGCAAGCTCGGGTCCGGCGAAAGCAGCAAACTCGCGCCAGTTGCCATTGGGTACCCGACCCAGAGCTTCTCTAATATCGGGAAGATACTCCTTATGAGGGAATGTAAGCACATTGTCTTTATGTCGGAGACATTTTCGGGAGAATCAAGCAGACGTACTGTGAAATGCGACTCCACGTGCGCATTGTCCACCGGGACACCCCAGCTGACTTTGCTGGCGCTGTGGACGGCCGGGTCGTGCCAGGCGCGGCAGGCAATCTCCCAGTGGCCCTCGCCGACGGGCGAAAAGTAGACGTGCGTGGTGGGGGAGTGCCACCAGGCCGTGGTCCCGAAGCGCGGGTCCAGGTCCTTGACCTGGTCCCAGGGGAGGAGGGTGCGCCAGATGGTGGTGCCTGTGAACTTTATTTCGTAGTCTGGCCACGCTGCGTCACGGACGACCTTTGCGTGATTGTGATGATTAGAGAGGCCATTCTCGAATATTTGGAGTATGAATCGAAAGCGTGTCAACTCACCGACCGTATACCGTCTGCGCCTACCACAAGGTCTGCGGTCGCAGTCGTGCCGTCCTTGAAATGGAGTTCAACGCCGTCGGTCCCCTTGTCGACTATACTTGTCAGTTTTTTGGACAGTTGGAGTACTCCGGGTTTGATGTGTGCGAGCAGCGCCGACTGTAATGCCGTTCGCTGAGTTCGAACTGGTGGCCGCCCAGTAGCGTCGCGTGGTTTTTCGCGACGTGAGAGCTCCTCCCCGGAACGACCATTACTATGTGTCGTGTAAGTGAAGAGTCTAGCTGGCTATCATGTGATTTTGTAATGCACTTACAGATTGAGTATTGTCCATGTCTCGTGACCACTCGTCAGAGTATCCGCCACGCCAAGCAGACTCAGGACGTTCCACGAATTCGTGCCAATGCTTATTCCAGCTCCAACTTCACGCAAGACGTTTGCCTGCTCGTAGATGGTCACCTCTACGTTTGCTAGCTTGGATAAGGCAATGGCTGTAGCTAAGCCGCCTGGACCGCCGCCGACGACGGCCACTTTGAGGTGTGGGATGGGATCTACGGTCATTTTGGAAAATTGAAAAATTTACTCATTTACACTGATCAAGAGAAAGGAAATCAATTACTGTCTATTCATCTATGAAAACCCTTAATTCCAAAGGCGACTGACTGCGGAACTTCGGATATGATACCATCGGATCATGCGTTATCGCTATAGCGTCACCCGTCACGTGAATTGCGTGCGTTGATCACGCTATAGCGATTTCCGGATTAGGAACGACAACCATTGTCGGGAGTATGAGTACAATGATCCTTGCGACGAGAGTGATCCATTTCGAGCCGTGGAATTGAGATCAGACGTACTCGACTGTCACAGTGTCATACCGTTTTCCTGGTACTGGTCAGAATTGACATGACTTATGAAAAGGGAGAAAGCTTTGGTAGAAGACTTGATGGAAGACTTGCCGTCATAGATCAAAGTGAACTCCGTCGACCTAGAATGGTAGACCCATTCGACCACGTAATCTATCTCATAGTAATACAAACCATCTGCGCCCAGCTTTTGCGGTACATCACGGAGCGGGATGGGGCTCAGATCCATGGTGACCGTGCACAGCGCTTTGACTCCACTGTCCTTACGATCCGGCGCTTGGCGACCCGAGTCGTCGGTATAGATTGTAATATCTACCACGCCAAAGTGCCCCTTGGAGACTAGACTGTGCATCCATATCGCTTGGGTGAATGGTCGTTCTTCAGACACGGTGTCTCCCTGTAGTCCAGAAGAATCAGCTCTCAGTCTTTAAGTGTCTAGGTAGCTTCGCCTGCAGATTCCCTACCTTCTTGATAAACCAGGTCATCATATTGATTCTCCAATTACCGTCAAACGCAGACCAGTGTTTGTCGCTTTCATAGGCGGCATGTTTGTACGACTTGTAACGCTCGCTCAGGCAAAATCCGTAGTGCTTGCGCGCTACCCGGTCCCTCACTTTGATCAGTGTCAACCGTTCCGAATCGCAGATCTCCAAGCCTTTCATGACTGCACCTCTGACAACAGCGAGCAAGGAATCCTCGGGCTGTATGACCTCAGTCTCCGGAAGTGACTGCTGCAGTCGCTCTCGTAGGTATGTAGAGGAACCGAAACCGCCAACGAGGAAGACGGCCCTGATTGCAACTCCACTTTCGGTAATCTGTTTCTGCACGAGCTGGATGATCTTCTCTACCACTGGCTCGAAGACATTCTTGATTTCTTGAGCCTCCAGCAAAATGTTACCGACTCGACGTTTGTGGGAGATACTTGTGCTCAGGGCTTTGAATGGGATCAAGAATCTCTCGTTGGGCAGACTACTCATGCAGAATTGCGGCTTGATCTGCCCAGTCTTAGCATATGGATTCCGGTGCTAGTGGTCTGCAACAACTTACCTCTCTCTCAAATTTACTCAAGGCCAATTTCATGACCTCTTCGTTGAAATTCGGTTCATCGGCCAGCTTTTCTTGTAGGAATTTCTCGAATCCGGCGTTCAGGAAGATGGAACCGCACAAAGCTCCATCCCCAGCAGTGGCCTCTTTGAGTTCGAGCACAGGCTGAAGTTGGGAGATTGTATATCTATCATGAAGTCAGATACGGGATCTTCACTTATGAAGAATAGGATGCCCAAGAACTCACGAAATCAGATCAACAGTTCCACCGCCAGCATCACAAACCACGAAGGAGTCTCCGATCTTTATAGCGTCGGGCGCTAGACAAGATATCGTATACACTAAAATTCTAGAGTTAGTACACTCTGAACTGCCAATTAAGTCATGTCATCTGCTTTTATTTCTTCCTTTTGCTTCTTTATCCTGCATCGATAATCGTGATCGCTTTGAAGACCAGGTAAGGCAACATTGTGTAGTGACAGTGTACTTGACTGCTCTGAAGAATTACTCACTGGCTGCGGCTTCCGGTTCGGAGACCACGTGTATCTTAGCATCGGCGAATGGCTCACCAGCTAGCCTGCAAGCCTCAATGGTCCGCTGCGTCGCCAGCTCCGTCCATATAGCCGGTACCGTGATGACGAATTCGAAGGTTTTCCCACGGAGGAAACTTTTGCCCTTGCTAGTTCTCAAAACATGTAGTAGATGCTCTCCAATCCCTTTCAGGAAGTCAGAGACATGCTTTTGGGGGTCCATCGATGGGGAACGTTCGTTGTTCATGACTCCCTGGCCAATCATCTGGATGGATGGATCCAGGTCCCAAAAATTAATCAACATAAAGTCGAAACACTGCACAAGGAGTCATACAATTTGAACCATTCAACGATTTCGGCTTCAGGAGCGTCATCCGAAATCTGAGAGCCCCATTCATAGCCCTTGGATCCAGTGTATCGTAATTTGGTAGGGACCTTCTCGGCCCTATGGCCTTCACGGGAAGTCTGACTTGTTGGCCATCTCGATATATGTTTTTGCGTGTGAATGCCGACAAGCTCGCCCCAGCCGACACCAGAGAACGTTGTACCAAAGTCAATAGCGACAACGACTTTCTTATTACTTGATTTCGAAGAAGCCGACATGTTGAGTGTTTCGGTGAATTATTCCTCGTGGTTGTGTGTAGATGGGTTGCGACAATCGAGTATTGATGGCAATGGTTTTAATGGTTGATAGCGGGGCATGGACATCCATTATATACACTTCAGTTCGAATTGTATCCCGACCTCTTGATACCTTAATAATCTTTCAATGAATCACATATTCTGTCACAGAACTTACTAGTATGTCAGGATGTGTCAAAAATGAAACCATGACAAAAGAATCTCAATGTTGATACCGATACATTCTTGAGACACTCGCAGCCCATCTCATTTCACACAAAGCACAGAAATTGATCTCTATAAAGACTTCCTCAGCGCCAATATTATTCATAGACATTCGTCACACATTTGCAGGACAAAAATGCTAATGCATATTTCCTTTCTGCTTTGTTACTTGCTAATTTCTCAATTACTCCATCTCAAACATTGTTCCAATACATCTTACATCTCTATATCAAGCGATGTCTTAAGCCATGAAGGACAAGGGAGGATTACATTGGTTCAAAATAGATGCGATGCTGCCTAAATAATACATAGTCTGTGAGTAGAATTCTTTTGAAGACAACAAGTGTTTTTCTTTTTTACTTTGACTTTGTCTTGGTCTAGGTGGTTTCCTTCTTCTTTGAAAATAGAATTGAGGAATAGAAATGAGAGCAGAAAAAGAAATTAGGCTAAAGCCTTGTCCCTGACATCGTGTCCAAGGAGCTTAACCGCATACCTAAAGCAAATGCCTTAGTCTGGCATGGATTCTGATGGAAAAGTTCCTGTGCAGGTGCACCAGAAGATACTGGCAACTCGAAATAGCTAGGTAGCCTTCTTGTTTTCATGTCAATCTAATACTTTCGGCATATATGAAGATCTGTATTGACAATACACTGTTGCTAATAACAGACGCCATCATCACCCGAAAAGTAATTGACTTGACTGGTGCTTTTCTTCTTATTATCGGTTGCAACGAGTATTTCGAGAGCAATATTACAAGCCTCTACACGAATCGCGAATGCTATATCATATTGCCAAGCATCAACTCGAACATCAAATCGACGTCAACGACTCTACGACATCTTAGTGGCGGAACAAACGTGTACATTACTTGATTCCTTACAAGAGGGGCCTCCACGTTGACAACCTTTTCGAATCTGCTTCTTCCGCAAGTATGCCGAGGCCCCATGACCAATGGAACCTCGACATGTCACCAGATGAACCGCATGGGTTCAGATATAGGTTCATATCATACAACGTGGCCGTGAGGAAGATGATGAGAGAGGTCAACTTTTACATAAACCGCTGCGTCGCTCACTTGCATGAGAAATCGCACCGATATCTCCTGAAACTAGCGGGAATCATCAAGGGGCAAGTAGATCTAGTGTTGAAAGATCCCACTGCCGAGTACCGGAAGCAACTCCGTACATTGGAAAACAAAGTCAAAGATTATTGGTCTGAGACTGAAGATCTCAAGAGCTTCATCAACGAGCTTCAGCAACACATCCACAACCTTGACAATGAATTGGCAGAAACCCAAAATTGTCTCCAGAATGCTACTCTCGAAGTTGCAGACCGTGAACAGGAGATTCGGGATCTCACCAATCAGCTCACCGAGGCAAATGAAGACCTGGACGATACCAATGGTCGACTGACAGATCTTGCCCCGCTCTTCCGGGACGTTACACCTAAAGAGCTCAGCATGGTAAGTGTTCGTACTATTCTTCGGGATGTTGATTAACAATGGCTAGGAATATGAACAGTTGTGCGGTACAGTTGAGCAATGGGTGGAAAACGCTGTCGGACATCTGTTCAATGACCCAGTTGCGGCCAATGATCTTCTTCACAGCATCCATGCAAGACCGGGGTCGGCTGCCAGACTCTGCGCCCCTCTGAGGAATTACTTTGACTTGGTCGAGGCTACAACACAACCAGAAACGTCTCAGGATATCGTTCTTGCCTTGATATGGCGAGTTCTCTACGAGGATATTTTCTCAAAGCCATTTTATGATGCTTGGGATTGTGGTAATTTCGTTGTGGAACGTCTTGCAGGTTCCATGACGAAGTTCGCCAGACCAGAAAGAAGTCAGTATCAATGCCAATTATTCCCTGAAGCCTGACTGACAGTGGCGTAGCGGCGAGTTACATACGCAATTGGACCAATGAGGCTTATTACAGCATGACCCTTCATCCCGATTTTGCTGCGGCGAGAGCCGCATTTAGAAAGAGGATGGCGTTTGAACTTGCCGATCCTCTGCATCTTTTGATGCCGACTGCAACAATGGAAGCTGTGGCCGAAAGCATCGGGAACAAGATAATCGAGCCGGCCATGCGCTTGATGGAAAAGATGCGGTCCACAAACAATCCATTCTACATGAAGTTGACCTTGTACGACCCGAAGAACCCTTCTTCCATTCTGCAACTTATGCACGACGAACCCCGAGTAGTGCTAGAAGATGTGTACGATAATCGAGTCGAATTTGACCCCAAAATGCTGCCTCCCGAATACGACGATTCGTTTAAAGAAGTAGTACTCAAACACATAATACCAGTCTGCGCCATAACGCCAGCACTGATGGAGTCAGGGCCTGACGAAACGTTCTTTTGGAAACGTTCACGGCAGGAGATTCGCTATAATCCCATGAACTTGACAAGCGATGAATGCCATTGCAAACAAAGACAACTGTATGAATGGCAGGGACCGCAGCAGAGGGATGCCATACGTTTGGATCAGCTGGCTCCAGCGGTGATCGCCGAGATTCTCGCGATTGATGACGAAGAACGCCCGAATGTCCGATGAATATGTCCTTTCGATGAGCTTCAAAGACTTTGAACCAAAACAACCAGAGCTCGTCGCGATCCTCGAGAATTCAGATGAGGGACAGATTCAGATGAGAAATAGTTTTGAGCAAGCGTTGCGGGCTTTCTGGGCAGAATGAGTTGGGGGTCTGGCTATCTAGATATTCCACAATTTCATAAGATACCTTCAGCTCGACGATGCGTTGTCAACGCAACAAGGTTTTACGAGCTTTCACTACATACAAAATTTTCTTCGCTGCTTGATCTATCATTTGACCCACTGCGATTTGGCGATGGTCCCCTTTTGATGCGGATCTTTGGACCCCAAGCCCCTAACACGGCTCAGATGCTTGCAATGGCCAACTGCACATCCACTGCGGCCGCAATAACGACTCCACTGCTTACATACCTAGCCTTCGGTCCACTTCAGCTTACATTTGTAGAACTTTAAGGGGACCACATCATAGTTCAGAAGTCTTGATGTTGACCGTTTTTACATCGCACAAGGAGCCCGCTGGATGCTATTGGTCAAGTCGCACTAATTCGTTGAACTACTGCCACTGATCATTCCATGCTTGTGGATATAATGAGGTTCGCTTATTCAAGAGGCAATGTTTATACAATGGCCCTTGCTGAACAGATGATCCTTTTGCGTACGTAATATTGCTAGCTCCTTTGTACAATGCATTGTACTTGTGTTGTTAGCGTATGATTGCCCGATTCCTCCTACCAAGTTGACAACTCCAAAGGATCAGAATATTGGATCAACTTTGATGTTCGTGAGATGCTCGCTGAAAACGGGTCGTCCTCCAAGTGAGACCGTTGAGTCTTCTCGGCAGCACGGCATTCAATATAGTTCCCATTGTCTATAAAAGCCCCAGCCAAGGACTGACCAAAAGAACTATCCTCAGAGCATCCCAAAGCAATTCCGACAAACAGCAAACCAAAAGGCGCCTCGGAAAACCTCATAAGAAACATTCTCCGATATCAAAAATGAAGTTCGCCATCGCCGCAGTTCTTTCCGGCCTTCTGGTCTCGGGCGCTACCGCCAACTTCTTCACTCTATCCTACAGCGAGAGCACCGGATACTGCAGTGTCGTTCTGACAGACGTCTGCTCCTGTACCGAAAAAGTAGAATTCTACAAGAAGGGTAAGTCTGCCTTGCTGAGATACATACATCGGGCAAATCTGGTACTGACACGAGTGGTGACAGGCACTTGCCGTAGCCGCGAGGCTGGCTGGACTCGCGTCGTCCCCAACGGCTCGGATGCTTGCTATGGTTCCAAGATCACCGTGACTGACGACGGTGACGGTTTCCACATTGATTACAATAGCGGAGATAACCTCTGCGAGATTGGATGCACGACTTCGGGCAAGTTGTCGGGAGATGGCTGTTAATTCATTTGCTCCATGTAAACAAAGTGTGTAGATCAAAATGGTTGGAGTGAAGGCAGGAGAAGGATACCATTTTAGGAATTGCCGACAGTATATCATTTGTTTTGATATGTTCCGAAAAGTGTCGAGATACTATGATGAATAGATGACCATTGACAAAGACTTTCAACGAGCCACCTGAATACCCTGACACTGGATGTAGATACAACGATTTGGCAACTAGGGCCGCCATGAGCGAGATACCCGACTTTGTCCGGTGTCCCGATGACTGCGGATCCGGCCACATACACGACGCCAAGGCAGGCGGTCCTTTATTCCGATGTGTATACTACAGCATGAAATATTGCTTTCGACACAGAAGAGAGTGGCACGAGGGTATGACTTGCGAAAGATTTGATGAATACCTGGCCAGTAGGGATCACGGCCATGCAATTGAAGGGACCGATAACGGCAAGGCAGAGCTGGTGAGGCGACAACGTGAAGAGCAGCAGAGCCAAGACGTGATTCGAGAGATCGCCAAGCGCTGTCCCAGTTGTTCGTGCAGCATTGAGAAGACAGGATGATGGTTGTGTATTCGGCCCTATGCCTGCTGACGCCATGATCACTAACCACCGAACAGCGCTCATATGACATGTAAGTTGTCAAATCCCCTTCCGCTCGGCCGATCTCTCTGTACCCGGGTCTATTCAAGACATGTCTGCCTTCAATCAAGTGAGACCACATACACACATGTGAGGCTTCGACATTACTGAGTCAAAACTATGTACTTCAGGTACAAGGTCTGGTCACTAGTTTTGCTGGAAATGTCTTGATCATTGGTCAGGTCATGCCGGTGATCCGTGGACTGCGAGGAGAGTTACGAGGTGTGATGTATGATTGTCAGTTCTCCACACGTTTCTTCCTTTCGTGATATCAGTCTCCTATAGCGCAATTTGTTTTTTCAGTTTTTCAACTACTCAAGCTGACCAACAATTACAGGCAAGAATTGCAAACATGAGTTTTGCTGGGACTGCCCTGCGAACCATAAGACTTTTATGTGTCAAGGCAATCATTTGCATCAGTTTGAATGTTGCTGGAATAGCAGGAATTTCCTAATAAGTGAGAGAAACCCTAGGGTAGGAAAGATGACTTTGTGGATGGTGGTGTTCAAGCTACGCGAGCTGTATTATCTCGCCATGATGATTGTTGCGGAAATAGAAACAAGTGAAGTGTGTATCCTTCAATATTGTGGAATGAACCACTCGTATCTATTTGCCAAGGATACATGATGGGTTACACTTCAGTTCGCGGTGCGAAATACCCACGAGAGGGCGGCAAGATCATCATCTACATTTGAAATACCTGCGTGACATCTGACATCCTTGAAATCACATTCTTCGACAAAAGGAACGAGAGCCAAGACTTCCAGAAAGCTACCCGGCTTGACCAACACCAGTCATGGACTAACCAAGGGTTGATGTTGCGGTGCAGAAGCCCCAGCGGCGAAATGTTCCCTTCGCACGTGAAATAAGGTGGTGTTGCAATACGGGTTAAGTATGTTTCCTGTATTGTGATTCGTTCTGGTATTGATGTGCCGCTGTCAACCAGCCAGTTAAATGAATGGTGCCTATAGCCTTCCATATTACTATATTATACCCACCTGGGTAAAGGCGGTTCACCATCGGCAGTTCAATACGCGGCACGAGGCGGATGCACAGAGCGATTCTCCAGAAGAATTGAGCACTCCTGCCCATAACTCGTGTTTATATGCATGTTCCCAGTCCTCAAGGGATTTTTGGCTAACCCAAACCTTTGTCCTTTTCTTCCCCAGTTTCATTCTTTAGCAAGGTACTGTCAACATGTATCGCACTGCCCTCCTTGCGCTCTTCTCCTCGCTCGCCGATGCTGTGCCCCAGTTTGGCGGCGGCGGCGGGCTGACGATGCTGCGGTTTGGATGCCCCCAGCTCGTCATTGATCGTCTGGACCCTCTGGTCAACCCAGGATCCGTCCCCTCGCCGCACGTCCACCAGATCGTCGGCGGCAACGGCTTCAACGCCTCCATGACGACCAGCGACGTGTCCAACACGGCGACTTGCACGACTTGCGAGTTCTCCGAGGACTTCTCCAACTACTGGACTGCCAACCTCTACTTCAAGGCACGCAATGGCACCTACAAGCGTGTACAACAGAAGGGTGCAGCGTACGTGCTATGAAAGAGCCTCACCTGATAAGTTCCGATCAAGTGTGCTAACCAGCTCCTAGACTCCAATTCGGTGACACCTACAGCAACAAGATGGCAGATGGTGTCCTTGTGTACTATGTCTCTGCCCAGCCAGGGAAGATCACCGCATTCAAGCCGGTAAGCTGCCCGAAAGTATAGTCACAACCATTCCCTATGCTAATTTCCAATTCCTAGGGTTTCCGCATGCTTGTCGGCGACCCCAACCAGCGCTCGCGGCCAGACACCACGCTCAAGCGACAAAACTGCTACCGCTGCTACACCGGCCCAAACTTTGGCGGTGATGTCTCTGCGCCATGTCAAGACGCCAAGTTCGTACCTCTTTTCTTCCCGGCAAGTCGGGCGTGCTAATACTTGTTGTAGGATCGATACTGAAGCTCTTCCACCAAAGCCCTGCAAGGGAGGTATTCGCTCCAACATCCACTTTCCAACGTGAGTAGATTCCACTTGCTCCAACACACATGTATAACCTCATATTTACCGTAAAAACTCTAGATGCTGGGACGGCAAGAACCTAGATAGCCCCGACCACAAGTCGCACGTGGCCTACCCGAGCGGCGGCCCCGCCACCTTCCTCAGCCTGGGCGGCGACTGCCCGTCGACGCACCCGGTGCGGATCCCGCAGCTCATGTACGAGGTGGTCTGGGACACGACGCCCTTCAACGACCCCAACGACTGGCCCACGGACGGCTCGCAGCCCTTTTACCTGAGCACGGGCGACAACACGGGGCTGGGCCAGCACGCCGACTACGTCTTTGGCTGGAAGGGCGACGCCCTGCAAAAGGCCATGGACACGTCGGGCTGCATGGGCGCAAAGTGCGCCTCCCTCAAGACCCAGGCCGTCGACGCCGGTACCAAGTGCAGCGTCAAGAGGACCGTGGACGAGGACCACGACGGATGTGAGATTTTCCCCTGCCCCTCGCCCGGTTCATTCCTCAAAAAACTGTTTTGCTTCGGATGACCCGTAAAAGTGCTGACCAAACATACGATAGGGCTCAAGGAACTTCCCGGCATGACAATGCCGATGGCGATGTAAAGAGAGCTTGCCTGATGTTGTCATTCCCGTACTGTGCCCTGCCGTCTATCCCGATTGGTTGACTGTATAAACGCCTTCCCTTTTACCCCCCAGAAGCTGTTTTTGTGCAAGATTGGCTGGTTGTAGACTCTGTTTCATTCCCTATTGAATTAGCCTCAATACATGATTCGCTCGCTAAATTGCTTTGCCTTGTGGTCAAGAGACCCCCTCTCACACTCGGCAATTGAGTTGAGTGCTGTTTCGTGGCGGATAATTAGACACTATGACCTTTAGCCGAGTCCGCTGCTATAATTTTGGCTGATCGCCGTTTGCCAAGAATATTATATCACTTTATTGTGAATTCCGAATTGGCAGGTTAGGGAACCCAAGTAGGAGAGAAAGTTCCGTCAAAAAGACACGTGATGTATCTTAATGGATAGATACTGTGCTCAGACAGTGTTCATATTTCCATCATGTGGGTACTGCTCATCACTCACAATTGAAAATCGAACCTCTCCTTGGAAACCGTATTCGTGACTGCTTTTGACCGGATCTCAGTATGGTCATGGTAGAAAAGCTGATTGTATTTTTTATCGTGATCGTATTCGTGTATAGCTATTTCGCTGTGCATATTCGTAGATTCCATGCTGTTCCAGAGTGAAAGCCTTGCGCTTTGGTATCCTCCATCTTTTCCTCCCATCCAACCATAATTTCAACCGAGACGCCCAAGCAAGTTGTGTTAAAGCAGTGAATATCAGTCACCTCCTGAGGCAGTATTTCGTTCGTCGAAGCCAACCGGCGATGAGCAGCGAGGATTTGCGCCGCCACATTCGTTTGTTATAGAGCACCAATAGCCGTCGAGTTGAGGATGTAGTCCATGTGTGCTTCTTCGACCCCCTTTGTGCCCTTCTCTTCCTCCTTCATCAGAACGGCAAGCACTTCGGCGGGTGGGTTGAGACCCAGCTTGTCAGCCCGCTTCCAGCGCTTCATCCGCGAAATGCCAACGCAGGGCTGTGAACAAGGTCAGCTCGTGAATCCATCTCCAAGAGTGTTCCGCTCCTAAGCTTCAAACATTTAAGGATATCCGAGGTAGTCACTTACTCCGTATTGGCTGCTCACGTCAAAGTATCGTAGCACCTTCTCAGCCAACGTCAAATCACGCTGGTGCACCCTCTTTGCCTTGCGCTCCTTCTCCAGCTTGTTCCAGTAGCCGGTGATTTGCCTGTCAGTAATCTTGGCCGCCCGGAGCTCAGCTGCCGACTTGTCGTCCTCGACTGGCATCTCCTCTTGCTCTTTCTCCTCAATCACATCCTGACTCGTAGCTGCCACCTCGGGTGCCACGACCTTGGCAACGTCATCATCTTCTGACTTGACTTCATCCTTGAATGGCTGCTTGGACAAGGGAGACGCCTTTACCGGCGTCGTTGCCTTCTTGGCTGACTTGGGGACGGGCTTGGTCACCCGGTTGTTGAATGACAGCGTTGACTGCTTGCCGCCTGCCTGCTGGCTGGATCTTGTACTACGGCGAGTGGCTGGCATCTTGGCTGACTACAGTGCAAACTCCTAGTACAATTGGCAGTCTTTCTTTTGTAAATATGTGTTTAATAATGTAGTAATTAACAGCAAGAGTATCAATTGGGACTGTTGATTTGATTTTCTCCTTGGGCAATATTAGTGACTTCTAGCTTCAGATGTGCCTGAGACTTGTGAGTGCTCAAATGACGTTGTGATCTCACTAAGGGAAGCGCCTTAGTTGGAGGGGCAACACGAACAAGGTGCCAAAACACGTGACTTTAATTACTTATTATGAGATACCCGCGGATTATGCGAAGGCACTAGAATCTAATGAATACCAAGATTGTATCAATCAATCAAGGGGTATACTTTGGGCAATTGCAAGCGTCTTTTTTTAAGTCGTTCTCAGGTCTATAGCAATTATTTTGCGTTTCCTCCGCTTAACTTGGAAGCGCTCTTCATGCATCCGGGTGGCAGCACATTAGGCCATACCCCTTGCCCATGCAATCGTGACTGGCCGTACACAGGCTATCTGTAGCATTATGCATCATCTGGACCTTCTCAGATACCAGTGGCCTCACGGTAAAAGGTCAGACTTCTATTTGCGCCCGCCGTGACGAACATCTCATTCTTGGTTGTCTTGGGCAGCCACTTGACACTCCATAGTGCCTTGTCCGTCTCGCTATGCGTTGCCACGCATGCATTTCTGTCAATCGACCAGACCTTGACCTTGCCATCGAGGGAACCACTGAGGAGATACTCGCCAGTGTCGCTCCAGTCGATACTCGTAATCCAAGCTGCATGACCACTGAGGTTGCCCACATGTTCGCCGTGCTTCATGTCGTAGAGAGCGATCAGGCTGGCGTCACCAGCAGCAGCTAGTCGAGTGCCAGCGGGGGAGAAGGCGACCGCGCGGACAGGCTTGACAAGACCTGGTAATGATTAGAATAAATGACGTACTCTCCAGCTCATGATTGAACAAAACGTACCAGGAAGCGAATACTGAATCTTGCCCGTGTCGTTGTTGAAGACATAGACGGCGCCGCTTTGGTGTCCCGACGCTGTCCACTTGCCATCTCGGCTGAGGTCCACGCAGAGACCAAATGTGCCCGATCCAGCACTGCCGGTCTCGTATTCTTGAATCTTCTTCCCTTCGGCTGTCTCCAGGCTCCAGACATTAATTCTGCCGTCGTGAGTGGTAGCGGCAAGGAAACCGCCGTCTTCGCTGAGGGCAATTGCCCAAACTTCGCCAGCCTTCTTGCTTCCATTTGCGCCGCTCGTTGTGTCTAGCTCCCCATATGCTTCCCAGTCACCAGAGCCCGACTCGGACTGCTTCCATGTCTTGACTTCACCTCCAAAGCCAGCCGAGGCGGCCACCTTGCCATTCCGCGACACGGCAATGTGGTGACATCCTAGCTTGTGCGCATTGCTCAAAGACTGCGCCAACGGGAAGCTATGGTCTTTTGTGGAATGGACGTGGAGGGTGGAGGATCCCGAGGCCGAGAGTAGGGACGTCGAGGTTGCCGCGAGGGAGAAAATGTCGGTTATGTGTGCTAAAAAGGCGGGCGTCAGCTTGTTTTGGAGGTGACTCTAAGTTTTGGTGGTTGCGCATTGAAAAGCAGATGGATGGAGGGGCTCATAAGCAGTGATCGGGGGACGCTAACCATTGTCCACGGTGTGCGTGGTGAGATATTGCTTCGACTAATTTGACAGTCAGTCGATGCCCTTCAGACTGCAAAGAACAGAATCGCGCTTACCATTGTTACCGATCCATGCGGTCAGTTTTATGAAAGTGGTGTTGACTTTGTAGTGATGATGAAAGGTGTAAAGCTTTGGTGGGGTCTTGCTTGGTATCCATCACTAGAGGCTCAATTGCATCACTATAATAAGCTGGCCGTAAATGTCAAATAACCATGTCAACCGACAATAGGACAAGCCAGCGTACGAAACATTCATGAATCCAATAAGAAACAGTCAAAATCCAATGTCATAATTGTAGTACATTTATACAGTCCTCCGATTGGGGATGGATCTCGTTTCTAAGCCCAAACGCCTATTATCATGCGATTCCCAAATTTTTCTGTTCACCTATCTTCCCATTTTATACAGCCATATGATATACACATTCCTTATGCGGCGGCTCCCGTCTCTGCGGGCTTGGAGGTGTTTGGGAACATGCCCTGGATTTCTGTGATAGATCAATCAGTATGCGCGTCACGATTGGAGTCCAAATATGGTGAAAACGTACTGCCCATGCATTGAGGGCAAAGAGTGTGCATCTTCTTGGTGTGGCCACAAGCTGGGCACTTGTTCAAAGCAGTCACATCCTTCAATGCCTTTCCAGCTAAGAGCCTATGCCTCTTCTTCATGTGCGAGGTCTTCTTCTTTGGCACCGCCTTCAGGATTCCCTCCCAGATGTCGCCTAGTAAGCCGGGAATGCTTTGCAGTGCTGCCGGGATGGCGATGGCTAGTGATGGCCACGCAGGAGACGACTGGCGCGATTGTTGTGTGAAGAGGAGAGTGGATCTAAAGGACGATGCAAAAGTTGTCGCAGAGAGTCGAGGCAGAATCGACGAGATCGCCGAGGCCATCCGAAGTTGTTGAACGGCAGCCATTGTGGATTGATGATCGAATTCGTGATGGTTTTCCAAGCGCTTTATATTGCCGTCATATGCCGTGGTATATGCGTTCTCCTCCTCGGCTCGATCTTGAGGTCAATAGCTGCTCCGTAATGCGCTGCTGGTCGTCGTATATGCGATTGGTGTTGCTGTTTTTGACGCGCAAAAAGTCGTCGGCCTCGTTTCGTACCCGTCGCTGGCGATAGCTCCAAAAAGTTTCCAACCTTTCACGCACGAATATGGCCAATGCGCTGCCTCGCCCGTTTCGCTCCAAAAGCAGACCTAGCAGCAGCAAAAGCTCAATCAGCCGACCCTTGTGGATCGATCATCAACTAAACCCCAGACTGGCTAGCGCACAGACAGAGTCCAGCCAATCACCAGCTAGCAGCCCGCTTTCCCCCTTTTGCTGGACCCCCAACCGCGCCGGCAGCAAGTGCAAAGGGACAGAGTTCAGTGCTGCTGCCAGTTGCAAGTGGGAAATTACTATGGCAGTGGTAAATTGCTAGTAACCCAGCGGAACCCCCAGGCCACGCCTTCAGTACATGCCCAAAGTCCCCTAAACTTCGCTGCCGCGCGACACTCGTTCTCAAGCTCCAGTCCGGCCTCTAATTCCCCAATACCCAACCTACTACTACTTCGATCGACTTTCGCATCGACACCGACACGAAACGACGTCCGTCAATTCGTTTGCTCGATAGCAATTCACCAGGTCGTCTGCCCTTCTTTTCGCGCGTTTCCTTTCTTCCGTCTTCTCGTTCATCACCAATCGACTACCATCCGCTGTCTCCCTTTTTCCCCCGGGAAATAAGATCATCAGGACACTTTCGAGCAACCTCACGCTACTAGTCAACCCGTCCACAAACAAACACAGAAGCAATGGCTGGCGTTTCGGTCTACCCCAACAGCCATGTTGGTTTTGATAGTATCACCTCCCAGATTGAGCGCAAGCTGTTGAAGAGAGGTTTCCAGTTCAATGTCATTTGCGTTGGTATGTTCGCTACTCTAATCATGAGCTCCTACAAACGATTGTTGTGATGCCCACGACCGACGACAAACCGCTGACACTCTCTTGAAAAGGTCAAACTGGTCTGGGCAAGTCGACCCTTATCAACACCATCTTCGCCTCCCACCTGATCGACTCCAAGGGTCGTATGCTCCCCGATGAGGCTATCCGACAGACCACCGAGATTCACCCCGTCTCCCACGTTATTGAGGAGAACGGCGTGCGCCTCAAGCTCAACATTGTTGATACCCCTGGATACGGCGACCTGGTCAACAACGACCGCTGCTGGGACCCCATCGTCAAGTACATCAAGGACCAACACTCGGCATACCTGCGCAAGGAACTTACCGCCCAGCGAGAGCGATACATTCAGGACACCCGCATTCACTGCTGCTTGTTCTTTATCCAGCCCTCTGGACACTCGCTCAAGCCCATCGATATTGTCGTCCTGAAGAAGCTCTCCGATGTCGTCAACGTCGTCCCCGTCATTGCCAAGGCCGACACCCTGACCCTCGAGGAGAGACAGGCTTTCAAGGAGCGCATCAAGGAGGAGTTTGCTTTCCACAACCTGAAGATGTACCCCTACGACAGTGAGGAGCTTGACGATGAGGAGCGCGCTATCAACACCGAGATCAAGGTTCGTGTCCTGTCACAATTCTGTGAAAGATTCAAAATGCTAACCATGAATCCAGAGCCTTGTGCCTTTCGCTGTTGTCGGCTCCGAGAAGTCCATTATCGTCAATGGCAAGCAGGTGCGCGGCCGCCAGAACCGCTGGGGTGTCATCAACGTCGAGGACGAGAACCACTGCGAATTCGTCTACCTCCGAAACTTCCTCCTGAGAACTCACCTGCAAGATCTCATCGAGACCACGTCGCAGATCCACTACGAGACCTTCCGTGCCAAGCAGCTGCTGGCACTCAAGGAGAGCAGTGCTCAGGGCCACGGCAGCAGGCCCATCTCTCCTTCCGCCGACCGGGAACTCAGCAGAAACTCTCAGCGCATGACCATGAACGGCTACTAAGCGCAGCTGTGTTTCCACGTTCGTGCTTTCAAAAGGACACGGGCAGAGTAATCTGTCCTGGTGTCTTTTGAAATGCCCTCTTCTACCTTATTTCCAGTTTAATGACGACCAGTACCCTATTGACGCTTTATGCGCAAAGAGATGGCGCAAAGATACCATATTGCCTCGAGGAAAGCGACATTTTCTTACGATAGTCGAGGATACCAAAAGGAGTGGAGTGCATAGAGGCTGCTAAGAAAGGGGATCGCTACCTGATATGCCAAAGCCATTTCACGGCCTTACCAAGCGTCTAATGGCTGGCTCGATTCCTATGTTTGTGAGCCTTGTTGCGACATGTATCAATGAGGAAAAGCAAGCCAGCATCATTTCGTGCCTAATTGGCAAAACTTGACAGTTTTTTTATTTTCCTTGTAGTATTGGCCGAAGCTCACTTCATTTTTTTGTGTCCAGTTCTAAAGATTAATTGAGATCACTTCTAGAAATCCACTGCGCAATATGCTGAGACTGTTTGATTCGAATCGAAAGTATTTCACCAAGAGATACACAAAGTAGGTGGACTTAAGAGCAACCGAGACGTGTGATATATCAGCCTACTGGTTTTGCTTGCTTGAAGACGAAAGAACGTCAAACAAGCTCTATTGCTCTGATGTTAGCACTTCATTCATACAAATTGAAGACAGACATAAAACTCAAACCTCAAGCATTAAGAACGTCCAAACATCAAAGAACGAACAAGACAGATATATGTGGCCAGCAGGCAGATATCATTATAGCCTTGGTGAGGCCACGGAGTGAGAAACGTTTTACCTCTGTTCAGAGAATGAATTGCATTGTATAATCGCTATCTCTATATGGGAAGAAAATACCCAGATCTTGGCTGCATTGAGTTTCATCTTGAGCGCTCATTGTCACCCGCCCAACATAGTAATGATGTCTTTAATATGATCTTTTACCCAGCACTTCTAACAGAACCACATACTTCCGCAGCACGTCTAGTATGGCTATCCGTGGACCTAACCAGACCTGTAGAATAATATGCCCTAGAGTAATCAAGTCTTTACGAAGACTTGAAGACGTAGTCCTCCAGCTCCTTGTACGCCTTCTCGAGGTCGTCGTTGACGATCTGAATGTCGTGCACATTGGGGGTCTTGGCGTACTCGAGCTCGACCTTGGCCTGCTCGAGGCGCTTGCTCACGGCATCCTCGGTCTCGGTGCCGCGGCCGCGGAGGCGCTTCTCGAGGGCCTCGAAGGAGGGGGGCTGGATGAAGACGTATCGGGCGGCGATGCTGGAGGCCTTGATCTGCTTTACTCCCTGTACGAGAAGAAGCCAGAGTGATTAGCATGAGCTCCTGTCCAAGTCGGGTCCTAGATTGGCCATGAAGAGCAGAAGTCCTTGAACCAAGATTGCTTCTTCTCTCCCCCAAACTCACCTCCATCTCAATGTCCAACACGACAACCTTGCCCTTGGCCGTCTGCTCCTCAATGGTGGCTTTGGAGGTGCCGTAGCGGTTGCTGCCAAACTTGGCGTGCTCGACGAATCCGTCCTTGGCGATGAGGTCCTCAAAGTCCTGCATGGAGACAAAGTGGTAGTGGACGCCGTCCTGCTCGCCGTCGCGGGGCTTGCGCGTCGTGTGCGACACGGACAGCGTGAAGGTGTCGGGGTGCGCCGCGAACAGCTTGTTGTACAGCGTGCCCTTGCCGACGCCCGAGGGGCCGGAGATGACGAGGGGTCGGCGGTCGGAGGGGGCGACTGTGTTGCATGGTTTCGGTCTGGTTAGTTTGACATTTGTTGCTGGCTGTGTATTATGTGGGGGGTTTACACATTTATGATAGTGACAATAAGCAAAGAAAGACAAACATACCGGGAGCCATTGTGCTTTGGTTTCGGGCAATGTATAGGCTTGAAAAGGCGAATGAGTGTTTGCAAAAGAGCCGTCCACTTCCACCGATGAGATTCAGGTGCCGGAGGGGCATTTGAACGAAAACCGGAGGCTAGTGTCAAGCAAAATCCGGAGGCCTGATCGGGAGCGGTCTGTCACACTGGACGGCGTCCCACCTAGGAGGAGAGAGGGGTCCCTTTTCGGCCATGTGTGGGGCAAGTATATGGCAGAATCGCATCGCTACAAAAAGCAGGCGGTAAGAGGCCATCTCTGTTCTACCGTTTCTGCTGACTTTGCAAGTCATCGAGGGGAAAGACCAAGAGACGGTGCATTTTGCAATAATTATTGTGGCACCTGCTCCTCCCATCTCTCGGGCCTACTCGACAGGGATTGGTGTTCCCGCCCGTCCAGCGATTGCCCCTGGATTACTGGAGCACTACAGAATTGTGATGTACAACGAACGGACGAATTGGTGGGCGAGAGGATCACGTTTCAAATTCCCGCAACGGGAAGAGCGAAGAGGGGATTGTTATCAGACGGGATGGTGAAAGAAAGGATGAGGAGTAGAGAACGAGAGATAAAATGTGTGTGTGACGTCGTTGCGCTCACGATATGAGCAACTCAATTTGAGTCTTGCCGATCCAAGAAACTCGAAACATCGGCCGCACTTCTAGAAAAGGTCGGCAGCCCTGATGAGGGCTGCAGGTTGTGGTGTTTTGATCGGTGGGGGGGGGGGGGGGGGATGATGTTATTGACGTGAGTGAGAGCAGGGGAGACAAGTCTGCAATTTATCCCGCTTACTGTACGTATTGCGATTGCATGAGCGTTGATATTGATTTGGAGAAGTGCAGAATGCCTACCATACCTCTCTCTGAAGTGGTGATAATGCTGAGGTAAGAAAATCCATCATCTCACAGACAAGACGCACGTAGCACATAGTATCCCACACCTGTGCCTTTACTGGCGCTGCAATAGAGTTGACTTAGCTGCAAACTGGGTTCCATTTCGGAGTTCTGAGTTCTGATTCTCTAGTCAGTCCGTTCTCTGGTTGCCCATCGTATCTGAATTCAAAGCTATCTTCTCTTGTCAGAGTCTTGTCCAATGGCTTGATTGAAGAGATGGACGATCTCTCGAGTAAGCGCAGGAGTGGATTTGCCAACAACCTCGTATAGTCGTCGACCTATCGTAATACGGATTTGTCCTCCCCTCTTCAGTGGAAACACAGGATCGAGCGCATCACATCACGACAAGAGAATTCCAAGCACGCCAGCGCGAATTCTTTGCAATACACAGCCTCCCTTGCAGGTGAGCCTGGGGCTTGGTAAACGACGGGTTTTGATTCTAGACTGCTTGGTATGTGGTTTTGGAATCATGAGCATGAAGGGGGCTCTACATATGCGGTGAACATGTAAACACCAAGAAGTTCCAAGCCTGGACAAGAAACAAATAAGAAATCACAAGACGGACCGAGGAGCAACAGTGCTCGCGTTATTGAACTGGCTGAAATTACAGCGCGACTTGGGGGAAACATTGGCAAATTAAAAGTTCCGTTATTGCAATCTTGGCCGTTCCTCCAATAATTACCGTTTTCTGTGTGACCCGAACCGTTTTCGTGACACACTGACACTAGAAAGAATGACCCATCCCTGTCGTGCTATGGTGATATGCAGGTACCGTATCGCCTAAATCAGCGCCGGGGTTTAGCGATTGGACTGGATCTTGGGCAAGATCTGGTAATCAGATTTCTGGTGCAATGTCACGAATAGAGCAGGAGTCTTGGCAAGCCGCAAAGTAATGGGGGGCAGTGATTTCTGACATTGCAATCGTAGTTTTTGTTTGATGGTGCGATTCAAGACTTTGTTGAAGTGTGGTCGCAATTGCATAAGTAAACCCACCGAATAACTCTATCCTGCTTTGAATTTTCAGAAAAGATGTCCCTTTAAGCTTATCCGCCTAGGAGAGCATCGTCGAGGGGGATCGAGGCTCGAATTCAGAAAAGAAGGAGAAAACGTGAAAAAGAAGCAGACCCCGGCTCCGTTGATTGGCTGCCAAGACTTTAGAGCAGGAATTTGTTCCACAAGCGCAGGTGTCACGACCCACCGAGACCCAGCGCAGTCCAGGGACTAGCCCGCTAAGGGTGCCCACTGCCCGCTAACGGGGGGCTACTGCGTTCAATGAATGACCCAATGAACGGCGCACGACGGTCATGGGCAGAGGCAATGATGCGCTGCCAGCTCTCCATACTCAATCTCACACCTTCAAATCTGCGACAGCACTTGACAGGCGCTACCCAGGGCCAAGCAGAGGTACATTACCGTATTGGACTGGATTGGATCCGGTCGGAGCGAGGAACCACTGCCCCAGGGACCCCCAGCAGTTCGTTCCCAGTTCTAGTAGTACCTAGTCGAGCCAGTAGTCAAGTTCCACCCCTCGAAAAGGGAACCAGAGAGGTCTTCTTGAATTAAAGCACCGCTTCCCGCCAGTTGCGCCCTGCCTTCGAGATCGATTCTTTCATCAGTCACTCCTTCAGCTCCGAAGTCTTGAGCCAACTGTGTTCGCGTGTGTGTGTGTCGTGTTTTGTGGTGTTCTTTAACCCACGTTCTTTCCCTTACTTCTTCGGAAACCATCAACAATCGTTTAAGGCTTTTTGCCCGCAGCTTTCTCGTCGCTCCCTCGCATTTTTTTCACCCGTTGTAATCAAGACACTCGACGCCCGTCACATCTTGGTACTTGGATATCGAAACGAGTTGATCCCGATCGGACAGTACCAACAAAACGACCATAGAAAAGACGCCCCCGCTTTATAGCTATATCAACTAATAACACTCTCAACATGCTTGTAAGTCTATTGGTTCCCAAGGCATCATGTCATGTACCGCTCCCGCGGCACAGCGGCTCAACGGCTCAGCCAATCTTCCCGCACACGGGAAGCAGGTGCATGCTTGGCAGCGATCCTACCCAGATGCACCATAACTTGTCGAAAACAACAACGTCAAGGTCCTGGATCGCATGACTAACAGCCAATATAGCTTCAATCTACTCTTGTCGCCTTGGGCGCAACTCTTGCTGCCGCTGTGCCCACTCTGACCGTCGACGGCAACCGCTTCGTCAACGCCGACAGTGGCGATGAGTTCCAGGTCGTTGGTATGGCCTACCAGATCGGTGGCAGCTCTGGCTACGATCCCACCCACGGCAAGGACCCTCTCTCTGACGCCGAGGTCTGCAAGCGTGACGCTGCTCTGCTCCAGGTGCTCGGTATCAACACCATCCGTGTGTACAACCTGAGCCCTGATATCAACCACGATGAGTGCGCCAGTATCTTCAACAAGGCCGGCATGTACATGATCATTGATGTCAACTCCCCTCTGGTCGGCGAGTCCCTCAACTCTGAGCTTCCCTGGGAGTCTTACTACGCCGCCTACCTCAACCGCACTTTCGCGATTGTGGACAACTTCAAGAACTACCCCAACCTTCTTGGATTCTTCTCTGGAAACGAGGTCATCTCCAGCGTTGACCAGGGCAGCACTGCTCCCCCTTACATCCGTGCCGTCACCCGTGACCTGAAGAACTACATCAAGAACCACGCCGACCGCACCATCCCCGTCGGCTACTCGGCTGCTGATGTTCGTGATGTTCTCGAGGACAGCTGGAACTACTTCCAGTGCTCCATTGAGGACGAGGAGGATGACATCTCCCGCGCCGACATGTTTGCCTTGAACAGCTACTCGTGGTGCGGTGAGAGCTCCTTCACCGAGTCTGGCTACGATCAGCTCGTCGCCATGTTCAAGACCACCTCTGTCCCCGTCTTCTACTCCGAGTTCGGCTGCAACACCCCTAGCCCGCGTGTCTTCACTGAGATCCAGTCCATCTACGGCTCCGACTTCATGGACGTCTTCAGCGGTGGTGTTGTCTACGAGTTCGCTCAGGAGGACAACAACTACGGTCTTGCCACTGTCAACGACGACGGCTCTGTTGAGCTCATGGCCGACTACAACACTCTCAAGGACCAGTACACTCAGGTTGACTGGACTAGCGTTCAGAGCTTCAAGGCCAGCAGCACCAGCGTCACTCCCCCCACTTGCAGCACCGGCCTGATCAGCGATGATGGCTTCAGCAACAACTTCACCCTCCCTGACGTTCCCCCTGGAGCTCAGGATATCATTGACAACGGTGTTGGTGGTCTTGTTGGCAAGATTGTCGACATTGACGACTACTCCTTCGACTACACCATCTCTGATGTCGATGGCAACGTAAGTAGAATCATTCACGCATATATGTAAATGTTCATTGCTAACAAGTATCGCGCAGACTCTGAGCCTCGAGGTTACTCCTCTTGACGACGACGCCGTCAACGTTGTTGGCTCCAACACTGGCTCCACTGGCTCCAGCAGCAGCAGCAACGGCACTAGCAGCAGCGGTGGCACCAACAGCACTGAGAACGCTGGCTTCAGACTTGGCGGTAGCACCGCTGCCGTTGCCCTGCCTGTTCTGATCGCTGCCATGGCTGCCATGTAAGTGGGACCAGGTGCATAATAAAGGGAGAGAATAGAACCATTTCGTTTTCGGTTATGCGAGCCTTGTCTTGTTTTTATATGATACTCCATCAGACTATTTGTATTACGCAGAATAGATGATATTGATGCCAATAAGAAAAAGAGAGATAATGCGATACCCATTTTAATCCAGTATTCCATGCGACTGAATGAGGCTGCACAATGGTCAGCATATCATTTTTGTCAAGTTCAATTACTTCACGTATCGATACAACGAGACTCCTCCTACAGCAGCAAGTGAAGCCTGTGGGTGTCTCTATACATCACATGAACTTGGTGCTCCACTAATAGGCCGACGAGCGCGGCTCTCGCCTTTGCAAGACTCTACGGATGGATCCATAGGGACATTCATGTGTGAAGTTGGTGGTTTGGTGAAGAGTGGGGTTACCGTGATCCGTGCTGGTGACCCGGAAGACATAACGCGATCGAGGCACCAAAAGCAAACATATTGAAGTGTACCCAACTTTGTCCATCGAACGCATGACGCCATGAGAGCAGCAAGACTATTCAAATCGGTAGCATCTACCATTCGTAACTCTCATGGCATCCATATCTGCCATGGGTACCGTGCAATTTCCAGACCTTCCGCTCTCCGTCGTGGGGCACGGTTCATGTCACAATCGATTCTTCCTCGTACTATGCCAACCAGCGGGTGGGAAAAAATCCCCGTGGAAGACAAGTTCGAAGAAGAGACCCTGCCAGACTACCAGGCAGAGAAATTCTATCCTGTCCGATTGGGTGAAATATTCGAGTCTCGATACCAGGTGGTTGCGAAACTTGGATATGGCAGTGTGTCCACTGTCTGGCTTTGCCGAGACCTTGAGTATGTTTTCTCCCCACTTCACATATACTTTTCTTATATATGTCATATTGATGAGTCCCCTACAGGAATGGGTCTCACTTAACCCTCAAAATATGTAATGCTTTGCGAACATCGACAATGGTGATTAATGAGCTCGCCGTTTCTCGACATCTCAAGGACATTGACGGCAGCGAGCACCCCGGAGAGCAGTTGGTTCGTGTGCCGTTAAATGATTTCAAGATAGAAGGTCCATATGGAACACACCAATGTTTACTCTTCAAATCGCTGGGCATAAACTTTCACGAATTCAAAGATCGGCTTGGAGGATGTTTTGCCCTTGACATGTTGTAGTATAGCTTGCACTATATCCTTGCTGGTCTAGATTTCATGCACCAGGTCGGCATTATACATACAGGTATGTTCTATGCATATGGTTTGTTAAGCTGACTACCTAGCTAAGAGCCATCCAGACTTGTCACCCACCAACATTCTGCTGGGAATTCATGATGATTCGACCATCTCCACAATAGAGACGGATGAGCTTGAGCTTCCCTCTGCCCGCAAGGAACTTCCAGATCGCGTTATATATTGCTCTCATTTCCTTCCCATCTCGTCGGGTCCGGTGACCATTTGCGATTTCAGCGCTGCCAAAGTAGGGGATCGCGTCTCTGGTGATGTCATGCCAGACGTGTACCGCGCACCAGAAATCATCTTGGGTATGGAATGGGACTCGAAAATAGATATGTGGTCTCTTGGGGTAATGGTACTGTGAAACCTGGAAATTTTTGAATTTTTTTCGTACTTGAGCTGACACGACACCACTTTTCAAGATTTGGGATCTATTTGAAGGAGGTTCACTATTTCGCGCGACCAAAAATAGGAGCCTCAACGACGAGCAGCATCTTGCCGAAATGGTCTCCCTCATAGGGAACCCGCCCAAGGAACTTTTGCAACGAAGCGAAAAGTGCAGTCAATACTGGGACACTGAAGGTATGTCGCAGCAAACTCTACGCAAAGTTGTGCATTGGGCTAACGAACAACTTTGGGGATTGTAGGCAATTGGATTGCTGCAACACCCATACCTCAACAGTCCCTCAAGACGCGCGAGGTGAGACTACAAGGAGAGCAGCAAAACTTGTTGCTTTCATTTGTCCAAAAGCTCCTGCGTTGGTTGCCAGAGGAAAGACCTTCAGCAGGAGACATGTCCTTGCATAAGTTCTTGGATCCTGAATTTATTAAAAAGGGTTCTCAAAACCCCAGCGATAGAGGTCCCTGAGAAGACCACCCTTTTCAACTTCGATGCGCGCCAGGAGAGATCGCCCCCAACTTCCAATACATCCACGGGGCCCTCGGGTTAAGTTTACACTGTAGAATATACTGACATGATCAACTTGATTCATACTTCTGGACGCGAATGCGATCCGGGTATCATTCATGGCTACTCTATCTATGTGGTGCTTGAGTACGAAACCAAAGCAATATTTGCTCATGTGAACATGGGAAGGTCAAACGTGTCCTCCGACAGGCGATCCCAAGGAGAACTCCATATGTCCGACAACCAAGGCTCGTCAGATAAGCTTAGTACGAGCTCATCCGGGATGGGCATATTTTCTGTGCCGTAGTTCACCACACCATTTCCTCCGGCATGGTAGTCATCTATGACTATGCCGCTTTCAGGCGACTGCAACGCCGGACCACATAGCACATCTGGCGTCATCTCTGCCAGGATCAAGGCCTTGATGCTTCGCAGGAGATATGTTGTTTTAAAGAAAAGACCTCTGCGCGGTGACTCGGGCTCCGCATCCACCATACCCACGGCCGCAGGCACACGCTCCACCGTCTCACAGGACCGATCGAGCGCTGCAAGGACGTCGGCCCGCCGCCGTACCTCTTCCCGGTCCCAATCAGGTTCACTGAGCGTTGTAAGCTTGAACAGCACAATAAGGCAATGTGTGAATTGTGCAAATGTGTCGACCGTAATGCCGAGCCAGTCTACGAGCGGCATCTCAAACCAAACTGCAAGCCACCGCTCGGCGCAGGTCAGGAGCGAATTAAGGTCCTGCAGTTTACGGAATCCCGAAAAATCAGTATCTTGGTGGCTTGCGAGCCGTGTAAAGATCGATTCGCGAATCTTTAGCTCGGCACTATAAAGGTAATATTGTGTAGAGCCTGCGTAAATATTATGAGCTTCGGGTTAATCGACAACACGAATAGAAGGTAAATCTTACTATATAAAGAGACTTCGGAGGGAAGGCTTTGCCGTATCTCATCTAGTTGTCCTAGCAAATACGTCACGAACATGGCGGAAAAAGCCTTTGGGTCTCCGCCATTCGCAGCAGGCTGGTCTCCAGCGGCGCACACAAGCTGATTTGTGATAGCTTGACATTTAACCTGGGTAGCCAGGACCAGGTCCCAGTTGGTTTCTGCCGCTTCGCAAAGTGTACGTAGGCATTTGGCCATATAGGGGTTCCAGCGAAGTGCTTCAACTTTTCTATACGTCGACCATGCCCTATATGCGTATTAGTCGAGAGTATACTTGAGTAGTATGTAAGAAAATGTTTCTCACGCTGATGAAAGATGAAAAACAGCAAGCATAGTGCGACGTTCTTCTAACGTCCTTGGCTTCCGTTGTATTGCATCCTTGACAAGAATTTCGGCCGACCTAGTTTCTCGTATATGAGAAAAGGAATCTTGATGTATATTTAGTTCGGTGGCAAGAGATATAGCCAATTGTGATAGCATGGTCATAAACGGCTTGTCCTTTTTGAAGTAATGTGCCCTGAAAATCTATAAGCATGATGAAAGGGGCTGGGTGATTCGGGCAGAAAGAAGGAATGTGTACAATCGACTTACCAAGCACCGAAACATACGACGCCGAGGAGCAGGTCCAAATTCGCAAGCTGTTGCGTAACAATTCTTCGAGAAATAATCTCCCACACTACATCTGACATGACGAATTGCTCGGATACGTCAGGATTGGTAAGGCACATAATGACGAACCAGAGAAAGGGTTTTTCCTGCCGAAGTTCGCGCGCACTTTTGTTGTTCGGAATATGCACGAAAGGGAACGTTGGAAGAAAAGAATGTCTAAAGACATTCAGCCGCTCCTCTGCTCGCTGATCCGAGACAAAGTGTTTCGACACATCATGGTGGATTGGCGTTATTGTTAGGGCGTCGTTTTCCGACGGGCGGACAGGACGTATAACCGAGTTTCCTGCGTCGAACACTAGATGGGGATCGCTTTCGGAGGTATAGCTGCTGGAGAATCCATTGTATGTTGAAGCCGTATCTGCACGAGATGGGTTGGGCGGCCCGGAGTGCGTCGGAAACAGGGAAGAAGTGGTATCCGACAGAGACTTGGGGGTGGTATGGGATTGTTGAGATTGTGGAGTATATAGTTGTTGTTGGAGCTGAGCACTCAGTTGGCCTTGACTTTGACCATATTGTTCGGTAGCTTGAGAGCGCAGTAGTGACACGAGGCTGTCCAGCTTCTCCTCCAGTCGGCTTGAGAGCGCTGGCGATGATTCTTCTTGTAGTCTCTGCTTTTGTTGGGGTTGCTGTTGGTGGTGCGGCAGAGGCGTTTCGGCCTTTCGTTTTCGTGCTGGTTCACATGGTTTCCCGAGGCGATGACACCTTTGAAAGACAGCCAGTTAGTTGTTAAGTTTCTAGTCACAATGCGCAGCCAAAATGGTAAAATAGGACAGCATTGCGGTGGTAGTAACAGGTCACGTCACTTACCGTTGACATTCAGATCCGCCGACTCTGAAGAAGCACTTTGACTTAGCGCGCGCGCAACCCCCACATGCCTGTCCATAGGGCGCCGGGCTCAGGAGATCGTCCATGTCGCCAGGGAGCTAGGTGGACAGGAAGACAAATTGAGTACGCGCGAGTTGCGAGGTGCGAACCATGCAGGGAAGATATCGGACCGCAAAATGTGATTGAAATGTGATATGGGCGTGATATGCACTTTCTCAAATACCGAAAAATCACAAGGGTTTAGGTGGTCATGACAGTCAAACATTGCGGCACGCTGAGGTCGTGTTCGGAGAACGCGCACCGAATATACCGCCCAACCGAGCCCCTAACGCAAGATGGACAGCTTACCTGCCCTGTCTTATCGGAGATTGCGGGGTTTAGGTAATTCAGCACCTGTATTATTACCAGTTGCAGGGGCATGCGTCTGGTACGTGTTGTACATGCGTAGAAAGCACATTCGGCTCGGGATCATGATCGTGGTGGTAAGATCCAGCCTGGGATATTTGCGCAGTTGAAATTGACTGCATCAGTCGACGTCATGGTGCTTGACCTCACAATAGTCATTTGGAATGATAAGTGCTCCTGTATTATACGTATTATATACAGCCTACGGACTGCGTTACACAGTGAGGTAGGTCAAGTTAGTGCGACCAGCTGTCAAATTGGGTCCAGTTCCGCCCCTCGGTGCAATGGTGGTCACATAGGCGGGATTGGTGGGGTTCTATGATCGCCGTAGGGCTGATTAGCACAATGTGGATCTTTGCGAGTTATAGAAAGCGCAACCGATCATTTCTCCATTTCCTAATATGCTACCAATACGTCTATACATAATGCCACCTGAAGATATAACCCTGATAAACAGAAAGGAATCCATATTATCTCGCATGCTCGAATAGAAAACAGCTACAGTAATCAGAGAGAAGAACAAAGGAGAGATAGTGTCAAACACATGTCTATCATAACTTCAAAAACAGGAAAGCAAGGCGATACCACCCTCGCGTTCACAGGGTCCGAGTATACCGGCACCGTAGCCTTTTACCTTTTCCTTTAGAGATAAGGCTTAACTTGTGCCTCAGTCCAGTCCCAAAAGTCACGGCCAATGTTGGTACCACCCTCGGATCGGGATTTTGCGCCTGCTAGCATCTCGGGTGATACTTTCCAGAACTGGCCCCAAGGAGCAACTGTTTCCATTCGAGTTAGCCATTTGCGCTTCATTTCGCAGTTGGTCCAATGCCGCTTCTTTGTACTTACTAAAAGTTCCCGACTTCTCGAGAGTTACATCTGGAGAAAAGGCGGCAAAGAGGTTGGTGTAGGCGCCAAAGACGGGAGGGTAGAGCAACGTCTTCCTAAGGATGCACGTCATCATGGCGCCCTGCGTGCGCCAAAAGTCCGAGTCGAGGTTGCCCGGGTTCAGCGGGAGCGAGACGACGCCGTCGGCGCGGTGGCGGGCGGCGAACTCGGTCGCGTGGTAGTAGTTGCCGAGCTTGCTCATGCAGTACTGCTCAAAGCCGCTCATGCCGTCCACCTTGGCCACCTTCTCGACGAAGCCCTTGGAGGTGATGGCCTCTACGGCCGACGAGGACACCCAGACCACGCGCACCGAGTTGGTGGGCGCCGTCTTGGCCGTGGCAACGAGCGCAGGTGTGAGCAACTTGGTAAAGGCAAAGGTACCAATGCAATTGACTCCCAGCTGCAGCTCATAGCCCTGCCGGGACTGGGAGCCCTTTTCTGGATACCCCACCCCGGCATTGTTGAAGAGAATGTGCAGCTGCCTTTCCCTGCTGAGGAATTGCTTAGCTGACTCGTTGACCTTGTTGAGATCCGACAGATCGAGGGGGAGGTAGATGAGCTCTCCGGCAGATTTGGGGACGGCCTCCTTGATGTCTGCTATCGCGTCGAGAGATTTCTTTTCTGAGCGCGCCATGATGTAGACTCTAGCATTCTTGGCATATACGATCCTGGCGATTTCCTTGCCAAGACCAGTGTTGGAGCCAGTGACGATGACGACTTTGTCAGTCAGATCCGGGACATTCTTGTCGGTGAATGTTGCCTTTCCCGGAAAGGACTGCTTCATAAAACTGACAGTGCCAGGCATGGTGTCTGTCAAAGCTCTTGCGATATAGCGATTTAACCAGTGTTGTGTAAATACAGGTGTCAATGTGATTGTTGAGTGAGATGAGTATATATGGGAGAAGAGTGCTTGAAGTGACCGAAGTTTTGTTTACTTGCGAAGATGCTGTTTAGAGCCTCCAAACAATTTCTTGGAAGCTATTGGACATGGCTTATTATACAAGTCCATTCCTCAGTCTGCCATCCGAGCATGTGCTGCATTCTTTGTCTGGACCCTGAATTACAGGGATACGCATCTCGCACAAAGCGGGCCCGATGTGACCGAACTGGGGCCAGTAGCTGAGACACCCCTGCGGACCCGTGGGAATCCCGCGGATTCCAACTCCGATGGCTTTATACTAGGTACTCATTCATGTCTTCGGTTTTCCTGTCAAAGATGACTTAAGTCCGCATCTATTTCCGCTGCTCTCCTTGACGTTGACCATCAATCGCGTGAGTGCTCCAGGTCAGTCTCAATCATTGCTATTGGGTCACATTCGTCAAATACAATATTTGGGCCCAAGGAAACTCCAGGAGTTATGAGGCAGTGAATCGATGCAGCCGACCGGACTGAGTCACAGCCTGACTACCTTTTTTATAATGTCATCTGGCATCTATAATTGTTTCAGATCTGTATTGTTTAAGCTCCTTCTGACGTCGTATCTATTTAATGATAGCTGTCAATTCTTGATGTATTTGCCCGGAAGGCAAAGGTCAGTAGGACTAGGTCGAAGGCTCTCAGCACAGGCCTAAAATTTGGGTTATTACGATAACCACGAAGGTCGGGTGCAGCGTGATAGGTGGTGCAGCGCCATCATAGTGCAGTGTAATAGGTAGTATAGCGCAGTAGGTGGTATCACCCGGCGCTAGAACCAGAACTACAGCGCACCACCGTGAATATTACTCTACATCACGGTTTCTTCAACCACGCCCCATTCGATTGGCCAAAGACAATTTGGAATGAGAATTGTGGCGATGATAAATGTATGAATTATGACGAATTGACAATTGAACAAATGGCGAGGAAGACGGCGAGTTGCACAGCTCGCGAATCATATAAGACCTACGGGGCCCTGTTTCTCAACTCCAACTCTGCAAGTCTGCCGGGCCTTACGCCAGTGGGAGAGACGCGGCAGTATTATTGAAGTGTAACAGACCTTTGCGACAAACCTGTGATCTTGGCCCCTTCCACTCTTCTTGTGTTCATAACCACCGTCTCTTCCTCTTACCCCTGTTCTCCCGTCTCATCTGTCAATATCCAGGTATGCACAAACGAGCTCATGTGAGAGTATCATGAGTCATTGGGCTATCTTGTACTCAGATTGATAGATATTTGCGTGAATTGTCGGAGAGCTCGAAATAATAGGCATTCACAAATAATATTAATAATTTACTGAGTGCCGAGTGTGTAGATAATGCTCATCTTTTTCCCCAGCATATTTGACAGATCTCATTATCGCTTTCAGGGAAAGAGGAGGACAAGTTTGAGAGTGCTTAATCATTGATAACCAAGAGAAACTTGTTTAAGCTACTGAAAACGCCGCTGATATGACAAAAAAGAAGAGTAGAAAAACGAATAGCATCCCTTCTACAAGACCAATGAAATAAATGCGAGGGGTATAAAACTCGGGAGACGCATGCCGCTTTCTTTCCTTTTTTTTCTTCCTTGGGCCTTCGCTCCTTAGACAGCTATGGAAATCTTGGCGAGTCGACTGTCCAAGACCTTTTCAAAGAAATGCCTCTCGTCGTCATCGAGCCTGCCCTCGTCCTCCTCGAGCGGCAGCACCAGCGCCTTGTTGAGCTGCCAGGGCAGCCGGCCGGTGGTGAAGCCCCCGGGGGTCTCGGGCACAAAGTCGAGCCTGGGCGCCGTGGCAATGTAGGCGCCGACGCGGTCGGCAAAAGTGCGGTCGTCAGCGAGGGGCAGCATCCAGTTGGCCATGAACCTGTGCAGCGGGGTGGCGTACGTGTGCATCTTGGCCACCATGTTGCTCAGGTCCATGAGCTCGCGCATCCGCTGCTTGCGCTCCTCCTGGTACGCGGCAAAGGCCATGGCGAGGGCCGTGGCGCTGGGCCTGCCGCTCTGCTTCTGCCGGGCGGGCGCGACGACGCGCTCGAGGTGGTTCATGAGCGAGGCGATGCCCTCGATGGCCGAGTTGCCCCCGAGACCCATGTTGGGGTGCACCTTGTGCACGGCGTCGCCGGCCAGCACGATGCGCCCGTGGTGCCAGTGCTCCATGACGCACTCCTCGAGGGAGATGACCGAGGCGCGGGTGCGCCGCTTCCAGATCTCCTGGAAGACAAGCTGGTCCGTCACGGGCCGGTCGGCGACGCGGGCGGCCAGCTCCTCGGCCTCGGCGTCCGTGTGGCGCTCCCGGCGCGGCCAGGTGAACGGCTTGTCGTGGCGGAAGATGACGAAGAAGTATACGGCGCCGGGCTGCGAGGTGATGAGAAAAGTAAAGCCGTCGTTGTAAGTCACGGTCAGGTCGCGCTCGCCCAGCTCGGGGATGCCCGGCGTGACAAAGACGAGCGTCTTCCACGACGTCTTGAGCGACGTCTTCTCCTTGGTCTGGATGAGGCCCGGCGACGTCTTGGTCGCGTGATCCCACATGACTTGCCGCACCAGGCTGTGAACGCCGTCGCAGCCCAGGACCATGTCGCCAGTCTCGACCTCGCCGTTTGAGAGCTTCACCTCGACTCGGTCGGGAAACTGAGCCACGTCCTCGACGGCACATCCAGTCTTGACAAAGGACTTGTCTGGGAGACCGTCGTACAGAATCTGGAGGAAACGCTGTCTCTCAAGTGGGTAAAAGCCAATGCCATGGTTTTGCTCGACATGAGTGTAAAGCAAATTATCATGAATTAGACGTCCACTGGGATCGCGCGACATGAAGCGACTGACAGGGACAGCCGCTTCCTTGACCGCGTCCAAGCATCCGAGCTGGTTGAGAATGCGCAGACCATGCGGCCACATTGAGATACCGGCACCCAAGGGAGGCGCTACATCCGTCTGCCTCTCCAGAACCACATGATCGATGCCAAGCTTTTGTAGGCAGTTGGAAGCCACCATACCAGCAACACCGGAGCCGACGACGACAACGCGGAAAGGGCGCTCGGACTGAGTAGTTTGTGTCATTTCTGCAACTGAAGACGGAGAAGGCGAGATTGATGCGTGGTTTGATCACTTGACTTGATTGACTAGGTGCGTAATTTAATGATTTGTTAAGTTGGTTGGGTTGAAATCGTTGTTTGGTCTGTTGAGTTGACTGTGTTGATTGAGTTGATTGGATTGATGATGTTGACCGTCAACTTCACGATACCTTATAGTTGAACAAGACATTGTGAGAATGTGCCGTCGTCCAAATCATCATGGTAAGAATTGTAACCCAAATGCCAACGGCTTTGCGCAGACGAGGCATCATGGACGGGATGGAACTGACGGCATTTCAATAACACACACGGAGTCAGTAGTGGCAGCCGCGGGTTCATAGGAATCTGGGGTAATACTAACAGAGATCGAGATCTACAGTTGAGGATATGCAAGGATGACTTGGTCATGTTTGGAGTGAATAGAACCCGCCCTAGGGATTCATGTCTAATAGAGCCGCGGGTTTTGCTTGGCGTGGTAGGTATACGGTAGGTTGTAGGTATTGAGTGGGGCAACTGGCGGGTTCATCTGCATGGGATGCAAAGCCATGTTGGAATTGCCATGCAAACCGCCCTCTCTTTCCTCTACACCAAATTCAGGCAGAGGTGAAAGTCCCCAAACAGCCCCCAATCCCGCGGATTCTTGCAAAGTCATACACCACCTCTTCCCACAAGGGCGGTAGACAAGCATCATAAGTGAGACCCCGAGGAATCCCGCGGATTTCGGACTCTTGGCGGGGTTCTTCCGCTAAACAGACACCCTACGCCGCTGAGACTAACAGCTCTTAATTCCGTGCCAAAAAGTTGTTGTGGAAGACTCTTCTTGTTGTGTTCAGGATGATTGCTAATTCCGGTTAATTCCTGTCACTTCGGGGCGTGGCAATAGACTTGCTCGTACGACAAGTTGGAAAAATCGCATGTTTCATCGTACAGCAAAAGTGAGTCTTCCAATTTTCCGCGGGCTGCTTACTTTCTTGCCTAGAATAGAAGACTCATACGAGTCAAGCCATCCATCATACTCTCCTTCTGTGTCCCTCAAGTCTATTCTGATTCTCTTGTGCCATTCTTACCCATAGAATTGACCATCAACCTCGTGTCTTTTCTGACGTGATATCACCTATACCATAAAACTCCGATTTGGATTTCGCGAAAGGGTAAACAAATCACAACGCTCAGCGAAATAAGTCGACGATACGTTCTGCTCGAACTGTACAACAAAAGGCAACAAGGGAGAATGATTCAAGCATTTCTATTCATCTATCGAATCGTGGAGCCTATAGCTGACCCAACAAAACTGCTTAACAAGATACAAGGAAATTTATCGAGATTCTAAAGCCAACAAATAGAGAACTCCGACTGCATACCAGACAAAAGGAAGACATTGAAATGACAAGAGAAAATATGAAACGTCACATTAGGCCGAGTACAGCCGAACCATGATTTCCTGCGCCATCACCACACTCACTCCGTAGGCGCATGAACGGCACACACCTGGGTAGCAAACTTGGAGATCGTCAGTGTCGGACCCAACAGCTGCTGGAAAGGAACGTCCATGCGGTATTCCTTGAAGATCCAGTTTCGAAGCTCAGCACCGATCATCGAGTCAATACCATAAGAAGCGATGGAACCAGACTCGGCATCGACATCTTCAACGTTGAGCATCAGCATGCGGGCCAGCTTGTCGATGAAGTGTTCATTGACCGCTAAAATGGCTTCGGCCGGCGAAGCTGCATTCTTGATGGCGCTCAAGATGCTTTGGCCACCTGATCCGCCCGCGCCCGACTCATCTGCAGAAGAGTTGATGTCATTGACGACGTGACCAAATCGGGCATCCTCGATCCAGAAGCTATCAGTGGCCGCCGCATCATTCACAGCCTTTTGCAGCTGGGCAGGGTCCAACCCCACAACAATGTGATCAGGAACTGAAGCGAGGCTACTGCCAATGATACCTGCCTCAAAAGACTGAAGCAGGTGCTCCTCATCTACTCCGTACACTAGAGAAATCACCAGTAAGCGATTGATACAGATAAGAAGAGAACTGAAAGATGATTGTTACTTACTTCCTTTCCGCTTCAAGACATCTTCGAGCTCAGCATTTTCAGCGACGATACCGACGCCAAGAACCATGGGCAGAACCAGAGAGGTAGCAGCACTAGAGCGAGAGAGACGGTGCCTGGACAATGAATCAAGGTAGGCATTGGCAGCTGCGTAATTGCTTTGGCCCGGGGTACCCAGAATTCCAGAGACGGAACTGGTCATAAGGAAGAAGTCCAGGGGCGCATTTGCTAACACGGAGTGGAGGTTTTGTGCACCGACAACCTTGGGATCGGTCGATTGCTTCCAGCTCTCAAAAGTCATCGAGTGAAAGAGGCCGTCCCGAAGAACCATGGCGGCATGGATAACACCCTTAATTGGGTACTGCGACGGAATAGCAGCAACAGCACGCTCGACATCGCTTCGGGAAGTAGCATCGCCTCTGACGATCTGCACCTCGGCGCCGGCAGCTTCGAGGTCTTCAACAAGCTTGGCAGCAGACTTGGAATCGGCTCCCGAACGTGACAGGAAAGTGAAACGGCGAGCACCCAATTCCATCATCCACCCTGCCAGACTGCGACCCAGACCACCAAGACAACCAACGAGTAAATAAGTGGCGTCGGCATCGAAGCAGAGCTGCTTTCGCGTCGGCAGTACCTGAATAGGAACATCTGAAGTACGATACTGGAACACATACTTGGGCGCACCAAAGGCATCTGAGAATGCCGACACGGCTCTGTCGATACTTCCAAGCTGGGCCAGATGCAACTCGCCGGGGCAGAAGCTAGAGCCCTGCCTCACATAATCAACAATGGTGGGCAGAATTCGAGACAGTATCTCTGGCCGGGCTTCATAGAGGTCAAGAATGTCAAAGGGAAGGTAGCTAGCACCCCCGCATTTAAATGCAAGCAGGTGAACTAACTGAACTCCTGACATGTGGTTATTTGTCCTGCGGTGATACCTAGCTTGGATGTGATATACAGCTCCCAAATTCAATCACACAGTATTATGCAGTAAGGTAAATGGGAAATCCTTGCTTAGTGCTTACTTGATTTATGGTCATCGTGCATGCGTGTTGCTGTCGGTTTCTCCCCAGCGTTGGAAATAATCAATACCCTGTCAAAGTGGCGTCAAACCCTACTGCGGTTGCCCAAAAATTGGCCCAGTGGCCTGTCTGTCCAGGATACGCATCAGGCAAGCCGTGCTACCAATCTGTAGCGACATGTGCCGGCTCTGCGCCCTGAGAAGCACTCCCTTGCACCAGACCTCAGGAGCTCCATACAGGGCCATGCCGGGAAGGAGTTGTAACGTATTTTGTCTTTTGATATTTGTCCGTAGATTCAAATCTCAGTACCAGATACTCCTTGTCCGATGATGGGGAACCGTCTCCTTGCCCTGCGCCTCTAGCTGCTTCATGGTATCATACAAGAAGAAGTCTATGAGAATGGCATTCACCTTGGCCTCGGGATGTTCCCGCTTGATCTCTCTTCTGATCAGCTCCACACACCAAATACTACAAGCTTGAGGGGTTGTTAGCATGGCGTCAAATGCGAGAAAAGGATCGGCTCGTACCTCTAAGTTGCATTTCAAACCGGCTTCCACTCTCAATCATGTCCTTGTGGTCGATCAAGGTGTGTAAAACCGGACTATAGCCAATGCAGCCGAGGCTAGCTAAGATCTGAGGGACGCGATAGTCGGCGAACATGGTGATCTTGTCGATGTCTCCGAATTCGCCCCAGGACTCGCCATTGAAGCACGCCCAAACGTCCGCAACAAAGATCTGCGCCCGCTTGAGCAGACGGACGGGCTTCTTGCGGCTGTCGAAGTGATGCTCGTCCCTGAAACAAACAAAGTCATGGGCCAAGTTGTTGACCAGCCTGGCCGCAGAGTTCTTGCCCGAGGCGATCAAGTTCGTAATGCTACACGAGTAATTCTATTCGAGGCCAAACCCAAGTCATTTGTTGGCTTGCGTTCCCGACGGTCGTGTGCAGTAAAGGGTAATACGGATCAGGGGCGTGCTTGACTTACCTCGTACAAGACTTGACCAGCCTCCCGCAAACATGTCAGTCGTGCCTCCAAAAGGGGTATCTCTTCGTCTGTACACGACCTGAATATGTGCCGCAGAGAGTCGAGGGTGCATTCTTCCTCGTCCTGCCAATAGTGAGGGTCAAGAATGGGGATACCTGGTGCATTGGTTAACCCCGATGTTTGGCAGCACGAGAGAAGAGCAATCTCCCATAAACGGGATTTGAATCCAATGCTCCTCCCCATCTAATCATATCGATAAGTAGAGTTGAAAGGGTGCAATTTACCCACCTTCATCCAAGGCGCGCTGCAGCGAGGCGACTAGGCTCCAGTAGCCCGTCCACTTCTTGTCCCGGTACTCTACGGCAAACCTCTCCTCTTCGGACTTCAGCGACCAAAAGGAAAAGTTCAAGAGATCCATGACGAAGATAAATGCCACCGTCGTCTCGTCCTTGGCCTTGGGATGCAGCTCGTGCTCGGCCCAGGTGGCCGTGGAATACTCCTTTTCCTGCATCTGCTGGTAGATGAGGGCCGCGGCGTTCTTAGTGGCGCGCATGTCGACGGCCACGTCAATGGAGTTGTCGTAGACGTACTCGGCGCCCTCGAGCACGTCCGTCTCGGGCTCATCGTCGACGACGAGCTTGCCCTGGATGTGCTGGCGGAGCAGCTCGAGCAGTTCGGGATCAGCCTCGTCGTCGGACATTTTTCTTTTTTTGTCCCCTTGTCTAGCCCAAGGGGCCGCCGGTTTGTAACGAGGGGAAAAGACTTTTCACCCAGGACCAAAAATAAAGATCAATTGAGTTTTGGCAAAGTTTGGCCGACGAGGCTGGGAAGGGTAAGCAAGGTTGCTGCCGGGTCTAAGAATAAATCAAATGCAGGGACAAAAGGAGGCTTACAGTATATTATGGAGGCGACTCGTAGTAGTGGGTTGAGTTTCAGAGGGCAGAGTAAAAGGGTTTGGCGAGAGGGCACTTGGGTCAGGGGGATCTGTCCTTAGTGAGGTATGACCAACTACTTTTATTGACAAGAATATTTCACGTAAAAAGGTGCAGAACTCAAAGATGCCACAGAATGAAGTTGAATGGGTTATTACTGATCTTCATTGAAATCTCGTGATGAGATTGGCATGCGTATCTTCTGTTCCATGTATGACCCTGGATCTACACGGCTTCTGTGCTGTTGGTCTCACCATAAATATAATGATGGGGCTTCGTGGGGGGCCATTAGAGATTGACTTTGTGAGAGGAGAGTGCCCGTGCTTTGCGGCCCTTGACCTCAGGTCTGCAGCAGTCTGCACAGGCCAGTCCAAAGTAGCTGAGTGCTGCCCATAGCGGGGAGTTTAGGCGGTACGTACCCGTATCTGGTGCCAACTCCACCAAATCGACCAAGTTGCTTCTCTGCGTCTAATAACAGTTGATTGGCAACAGATATTGGTATACTACTTTCTCGATGCATGTTTTGAATACGATATATAATTTTGTGTCAAAGAGGTGTTGCATCATAAGTTACGCTTCACTGGTCCTTGAGCTAGGAACACACCTATAACCTATCCTACCCGTACAATGACGCCGACCATTGAAGTTAGCAAGTAGGGTAAGGTACTCTGTAGGTAGGTAGTATACAAGCAGAGTTGATTCGAAGCAGCATACGGGCCATCTGATGATAGTCCCGAGTGAGAGTTTTCGATCCAATATTTCTCACTCATATCTCAGCTACTGTGTATGCCTTTGATTAAAAACTCTTTACATTCAAATAAAGAAAAGATGTAGAAAAGCCTGGCATATAGCAAAACGATCACAACGATCCCGATCGCTCTTCTTTCTTCTTGCTACCATGACGTAAAACGGGGGATACCAAGCTAGAGTTAACCTACATAAGCAGGCATACAAAGCTGATCATTGTTACCAGGGTCAGTGAGGATTAGCCTATTCGCCATCCGATACTAATCGGACGAACGACCCAGTTGATCCTAAATGGGACAAAGTAGAGTCTGGAGATATCATCATATTCTCTGATTGTGTGAATTAGCTCAGCTTTTTTGAATATAAATCGCATCTTGGACATGCTCATATTTGGCGAGGCATAAATTATGCGCTAGAGTCAACGAGGAATAGCCGACGTTGTTGGAGAACGAACCACTCAGCATTCAAATGTTCCAGGTTCTTGGTTGCCGAGGGCTGGGCTGGTGGTGCTGGTGGGTGGGTGGCAGGCCTGAGGTGCTAGCTCACAGTAGCAAAGACTAGCGTCTGGGTACCGCTTTTCAGCAGTTTTCTAACTAGGTTAGGTGGGTAGGTACGTAATTGCAGGCATGGATTTCAACGCGCCCGGGTGCTGCTCGAAACTGAAGCTTGCAGCTACAAGGTACCTTGTTAGCGTCACTGTGGCGCACCATAACGACGACTTGAGAGGTTGATTCCTTCCGCGGGAATACAGACAGACACTGGACGTGAGACTTGCTTCATTCATTTATTACCTGCCATACGCCAACAACAAACCCGAAAGCCTCAGGCTTGCATCTTGCAACCGCGACTACAAATATATATTACACACCGCGCGCGTCTCGCATACCTCTCCACACCATATGCATCGTCGATATCCAACTTCGTGACCACACGTAGCCCAACATGGCGGCGCCTGCTACTCCAGCTACGCTGAACCGCGATAGCTTCAACCGCCAGTCGCTCGGCGTCTCCCTCAATACCACCGTCAAAGAGGTGAGTCTGGTTCCTTTCTTTCATCGCTTCGCGGCACGGCGCATATGCAATAGTGTTTGCGCTCGCAGACCTGCATGTCTTTCATCCAACACTGTTTAGCGGCTGTCCACAACCCACCCGCGAGAAATATTACACCACCTTTGGTACCATTATATACGTCGCGCTCGTTTCCTCAACCTCGAAAGCGCTTCTCGGTGAAGAAACTTGGCTTTGGGATGATACCTTTTGGGGCCACTTGACTCCGCCGATTGCGTCGCATGATTCTGGAGATGATGGACTTGTTTGAATGCGCATCTTTGGTGGTCTTGCTAACAGATGTCCCACAGGCCAAGGTCCTCATGGTGGGAGCAGGTGGCATTGGCTGCGAACTGCTGAAGAACCTCGTCCTCTCCGGCTTCGGTGAGGTACATGTCGTCGATCTCGATACGATTGATCTCAGCAACCTGAACCGTCAATTCCTATTCCGACACGAACACATCAAGAAATCAAAGGCAGAGGTATGACGCGAGCGAGTCTCGAACTAAAGAACAAGCACAAAGATTGTATGTTGACCGCTGGCTTCTAGGTCGCAAAAGAGGCTGCCCAAGTCTTTAATCCCAATGTCAAGATCATTCCTTACTTCGCAAACATCAAAGATTCACAATTTAACTTGGAGTGGTTTCGTGGTTTCAAGCTCGTCTTCAATGCGCTGGACAACCTCGATGCTAGACGACACGTCAATCGCATGTGCCTAGCTGCCAACATCCCTCTGATTGAGAGTGGCACGACGGGCTTCAATGGCCAAGTCCAGGTCATCAAGAAGGATGTCACCGCATGCTACGACTGCACAGCAAAAGATGTGCCCAAATCCTTTCCCGTTTGCACAATTCGAAGCACTCCGAGCCAACCGATTCACTGCATTGTCTGGGCCAAGAGTTACCTGCTAAACGAAATCTTTGGTGTGAGCGAGGACGAAGCTGCCTTCGATCACTCGGACGACGCAGATAATGCAAAGGAGATTGAAGAGCTTAAGAAGGAAGCTGCTGCTTTGAAGAGCATTCGAGAATCAGTAGGCACGGAAGATTTTCCACAATTACTTTTTGACAAGGTCTTCAGTACCGATATCAAGCGACTATGTTCCATGGAGGAGATGTGGAAGTCGCGGGAAAAGCCGAAGCCGCTGGAGTACGCCGAGATCAAGCCCAACCTGCCTTCGGTTGACGACGCGTTCCTCGAAGATGGTCAAAAGAAATGGTCTCTTGAGGAGAACATTGCTGTCTTGAACCACAGCCTCGATCGACTTAGCAAACGCATAGCTGAGATGAAGAAGGACCAAGAAAAGGGCGAAACCTCTGCTGCACCTACCATCAGCTTCGATAAGGATGACCCAGACACGCTCGATTTTGTGGCTGCTGCTGCAAACATTCGTGCTCAGATCTTCAACATTGACCTAAAGACGCGCTTTGATATCAAGCAAATGGCCGGCAACATCATCCCTGCCATCGCGACGACCAATGCCATTGTCGCTGGCCTGTGCGTGTTGGAATCATACAAGGTTCTCAAAGGAGACTACAACGATGCCAAGGAGGTCTTCCTGACTCCATTTGCCAATCAGAGATTACTGGCACCTGATCGACCCCGTCCGCAAAACCCCGAGTGTCCCGTGTGCACTTCCTACTACACGGGTATCTATGTTGACCTGTCACAAGCTACTCTGAAGGATGTCGTGGAGGACTTTGTGAAGGGCCAACTAGGCTACGGGGATAAGGAGTTTTCCGTCACAAGTGAAGATAGGCTGTTGTATGACCCTGATGAAACGGATCAGCTCCCCAAAAAGCTGACAGATATTGGTACATGACCCTCAAACCAAAGTATTTCCATTCTTGCACTAACAGCGTCTAGGTCTTGCATCTGGCAGTTCTTTGACAATTGTTGACGAATCCGATGAGGATATTTTTGTCAATGTCGTCCTTGCCATTCTTGAGTCGTATGCTGACATTCCCCGCCCTGACTGAATATTCACTGACTTCGTCTATAGAAAGGAACCTCTTGGTGACAAACCAATCAAAGGCCTTGAACCAGACAAGGCACCGGTGATCCCGCACAAGCCCAAGAAAGAGCCCGTACCAGAGAGCAATGGTGTCGAACAGACCAACGGCAAACACGCCCTGGACGAGGATGTCACGACCAAGGACCTGAAGCGTGCCCGACCAGACGAGACAGATGATCAACCATCTTCAGCCAAGAAGGCTAAAACAGCCGCGAAGCCCGAGGAGGATGACATCGTGGTTGTGGATGACGGCGGAGCCATCCTTATCGATGACTGAACGACGTATGGATTGAAATTTCACCTTTGAGCAAGTATCCTGTCGCTACGTAGCGCTTAAACCGCCGTCTAAATTCAAGACGGTGTTGTTTGAGTATGCGTTACTGGCCAGAAAGACTGCCGCATCTGCCACTTCGCTGGTTGTTCCAAAGCGTCCCAGGGGAATGGAAGCAGAGAGATTACCTTTCTGGTCCAATGCTGCGCAGTGGGTTGTATATTAATGACTTGTACTAAATGATGAGGGCTGGTTTGAAGAGTGGCCTCTGGGAAGCCAACGACAAAAGGAAACGCCATGTGGTGGAGTGGGAATGGAGAAAAATTTATGAAGACTCACATTGTGTCATTTCGGTCTGAATATACCCAGGCAGCAGAACATTGACTCGGATGCCGAAATGACCAATCTCCGTGGCCAAAGATCGTGTTAGACCTAGGACAAACACATTGTCACCACGTTAGATAGGCAGTCAAGTCAACAGAGAGATGAGTAAGATCATAGTGAAACTCACCAAGAATGCCTGCTTTTGAGGCTGCATAGGCACTGGCTCCACGCCCGCCCTTGATGGCCAGTAGGCTCGAAACATTAATGATACACCCTGCATGTCTGCTGTCAGTTCATGGAGCAGCATGTCAACACCGGGAAGGTTCACCTTTGGTCTTTTGCTTGATCATCCATTTGCTCATGGTCGCGCAGCCATTCATAGTGCCTACGAGATTAGTGTTGATGATTTGTTGGCATTCAGCTAAACTGCTCTTGAACAGAAGCGAGTCCTGGGTTATTCCAGCTGCATTGACGAGTATGTCGACTGGACATTGGGTCTAGAGAGTGAAGGTTGAATGAGTAAATGGCTTATTTGATACACAACTATATCAATAGAACAGAATGGGAAAGACCAAACCGTTGGAAACATACTTCCTTTAATTTGTTGCCAAGTTCACCCCAAACATGAATCTTGCTCACGTCACCGGCGTAGAAGCCGTGGGCGGCAATTGGCGACTCTTCATGCTCGCCATTGCTGCCCCTTGATGATAAATATGAAGCAGCAGCAGGAGGAGAATGGAGACTGTCCAGAGCCGAGCGTAGTCGGGCTTCGTCACGCCCGACGAGGGTGACGGACGCGCCCTCGGCGGCGAACCGCTGGGCAATGGCCAGCCCAATGCCCCGGCTGCCGCCCGTGATGACGGCATGCTTGTTGAGGAGAGCGCGCATTGCCTAGGATGGCTTGTTTTCTATGCTGCTGAGGTGTTCCTTTTGCAACGGGATATTGTCAGCTGTCAGCAAGCTAACAAAGTGTTATACATTGAAGTTTTCGAAACATTGTCAGGGCTGTAGCAAATTTAGAAATCATGAGAGCTACGCTTAGTGACGCATTTGGTTACTAGCAGCCAGACCAAGTACACATGTAAGTCTCCACAGAAAGCTGAGACAAGGTACAGTGCACATATGGATGCCAATCTATTTTCCATTGGAAATATGAGAGGAAAAGAATATATTTGCATTGTTGCACTGCCAAGTACATTGATAGACAGGGCCGGAATCGAATCTTCTGCTTTCTGACCCTTCCCGCCGGTTCTCGGGCAATACTTTACTGTTTTGCAATAATGACTTGAACTATTTATCTAACAGCAACTGTTTTCCACTCCTACTTGGCAAAGAAAAGAGGGCAGCAAGCACATCACAAAATCTGCGGTATGCAACATCTGCACTAGGATCTTTCGTCATATCGCTTTTCTAGCAGCGATACGCAACGAACATCTCGCTACTTTTTGATTCTATGTATGTGAAGTAAAGTCAACAGCTATCCGTGGGTCTCCGCTTATTATTGAGGAATCGAGTACAGTGCCTGGCTCCTTGACAGGTGCTGATTTGCCGACCTTTCCCAGTGTCAAGGTGGGTAACAGTTCAAGTATTAGCGGTTGTTTCCAGGCTAAAACTGACGCCAATTAGTTCGCGCTAAAGGCGGGACGAACTTCCAGGTCACAAAAGACCCTCTCTACGTACAGTGTGCGACTGCACTCTTCGGGACTGCAACTACTCATCTTCTTTAAAGGTCCTCGGCGATATCTCTACAACACAAGCCTTTAAGTGCGAGTGCGAACAGGAGGAGGCGCAACCCTTCCCAGCACGACCATCTGATCGCGAAATTGTTCAGCGAAGCGCACCCATCCTCTCCATTCCATCCACCTGCAACATTCTGAACGAGACCAAAGTCACCATTCATGCATATCCTCACCGCGAGGCGTACCACCATCCCGATCCCGAGCTTCAATCCACATCCGCCACAATTACTACGAGGCACGGCGATAGTACGAATCACGGACGGCAGCTGCTACCACATTCGATGAATCATTCCCACGCCAATGGCGCCGTGAGCGCCTCCCCCGAGGTCTCGAAACTAGACACATCGGCCGCGACACTTGAGCAAAAGAAGGAGGGGCCAGCCATAGATGCTGGTCTACGAAGTTTGGATCACTGTACGTGAGCTTTCCTGTGGTCAATGGCTGGCGCAGCGGCATGACAAGGCTGCCAAAGGCGGCAGTAGTTGTGCGCGCACGTTTCACCGACCTCATCTCACAGTTCTGCCCTTGAAATGCTGCTGCTGCTGCTACGCGAAATACGCGCTTCGAGAGGGCATTCAGAAGGCCATGCGCTCACGCTATCTTCAGACAGACGAGCCCTCCCACAATGGCGATACGATCTACGACAGCGGCTATTGCCTCTTATAAGATGGGAGACTCCCTATCTGGCATTGCTCCAGGATACGCTGCGCACTCCCGCTCTGGATAGTTATTTCGCCATTACCGCGAACCTCGGCACCCACACCTTCTTCATGATCGGCCTGCCCATCTTGTTCTGGTGCGGCTATGCATCATTTGGCAAAGGGTATGTTGCATCCCACGTATAATCCATGTGGATGAAATTGGAAATATTAGATACTCATATGCACAACATACAGGCTCGTACATATTCTCGCCGCTGGTGTCTTCTTCACCGGTTTTGTCAAGGACTTCTTTTCGTTGCCAAGGCCCCTCTCCCCGCCGCTCCACAGGATCACCATGTCTGGCTCTGCTGCCTTGGAATATGGTTTCCCATCTACACATTCTGCCAACGCCGTCTCGGTTGCGGTATACGGCATACTTTTATTACACTCACCTGACAGCACGTTGCAGCCCAACACGAAATTTGCGCTTGAGGCGTTGGCCTATTGCTACACGGTCAGCATCATTTTCGGTCGACTGTACTGCGGTATGCATGGGTTCCTCGACGTCATTATCGGCTCGGTAATGGGCGCCGGCATATCGCTCATTGAATTCTACTACGGCCCAGCGATTGAAATGTACCTGCGGGAGCAAGCAATTACGGGAGTCTTGATCTTGGCGCTAATCATTGTTGTTCTTGTCCGGGTTCATCCGGAGCCTGCTGATGACTGCCCTTGCTTTGACGACAGTGTCGCTTTTGCCGGTGTCGTAATTGGTGTCGAAATCGGCACATGGCATTTCTCCAACACCCTCTTTGCCCTCGTCCCCTTTGATCTGGAGGCTTTGGGCTGGGTGAAAGTAATAGTGCGTATTCTCATTGGCGTGTTCTGTGTTGTGGCGTGGAGAGAGATTGCCAAACCCGTGTTGCTCAAGAGTCTTCCCTACGTCTTCCGTATCATTGAGACGTGGGGCCTAGCATTGCCCAGACGGTTCTTCATGCCGGCCTCCGAGTATAAGAACATTCCCCTCCGGCTGCGAGTCGATAACATGATGCCCAATGTGAGCGAGATTCCAAAGTTTGTCAATAATATCCGTCGAGGCGGCCGAGGACGGTCTGTCAGCATTGGACCGCAGAGTGCAGCGGACGCCTACGAGACACTGGCCTATCGCGAGCGCAGGCGGCGGGAGAGCATTGGCAGCAATGGTAGCGTCAGAAGCAAGGCGAGCATCGCAGATCTCAAGGCAGGCTCTCCCCAGCCCGAATCGCCCGAGGACCAGGGAGGACGAAGCAGTGCCATTAGCGGCGCAAGCAAGCTGCACAATTATGAGCACATGATGGGTGAAGGAACAGTGGTTGTCTCGCCCAGCGAGGAAAAGGACAACGAGGATCCGACCCTTTACATTGGACAACAGGATGAGCTTGGAGAGCGGGAAGTATTTTCCAAGTTGGTCAAACCAAGAGTCAGATACGACGTGGAAGTCGTCACGAAATTGGTGGTTTACGGCGGTGAGTTGCCCATTATCTATTCTCTTTTTGTCAAACGAGCATGACTGCACATACTGGAGTGGCGGTATATACCAATCTCACGGATGCACCGGATGCAAGACTCCTTCAGCAGAGTGGAGATCTGTGCTACTACCTTGTTTCCGGACCAAACTATCCAATCATGTTTCTATTGATGCTGACTTGTTTTAATCTCCAGGTATCGGGTTAGTCGCAGTCGATTTCGTTCCCATCATGTTCGAGTTTGTTGGCTTGGGTGCTGGCCACCTGCTGTAAGGCCAATCTCAGAACTCTGTGCTCAGGCTGAGAGACATTCTGCTTTTCAGGCCCTGTGGTCTTGAGCACTGCTTAGGAATGATGCTTGAATGATGGAATGAAAGCGTTTCTTTCTCTTGTATATATTGGAGCGGCTCGACGGTTATATCCGCACATATGTTCCACGTCTTCATTTTGGTCGTGGATAATATTCAATTTGATGATTTACTTTTCTCTTGCGCAGCCCTTAAGCAGTCAAGTCGTACATACGCGTACACCCTTGTGTACTGCAAATCTGACCTGCGTGAGCTCCTCTTACTTCAGCATTGCTCGCCCAAGGCATGCTCAGCAACAGCATCATCACACGGGCTGTCTGTGCTCAGCTCTTGTAACTAATATCAGCTAGTATAGAGTCGATTATGATCCTAGAGACACAATAGAAGCAGCTCTTAAAATCGAAACATTTCTATTGTATTTCATTATGGCCCATATATATTTGGAGAATAGCTCGGATAGGTGGAAACACAATACACGCATGGGCATGTCCAAACTATCATATAGAGCCGCATCGACACGCCCCAGATTCCAAAAGCCTTGATTGGGCACGGCGGAATAATCTCGGTTCAAGGCCATATTTCGAGAATGTGTTCTGATTGAAGCGCATATGGACCATCACCATGCCATCGGTCCAAGGAACCACTCGGGCGGGACTGGGGCTGATGTTTCTCTACTATGCAGGAACCGCGTGACATTGAAAAAGTGCCGTGTCAAGCCAAAAGTAGAAACAAATGCCGGTTGGGTACCACTCTGTTGCAGGTCCCAAGAGCCGCTTTGTGGGGTAACAAGAGCTGGAAGGTTTGCGCAAACAGAAGAGATGGATTTTCAGTCATTTGTTTTGGTTCCCCGGAATCTGGGGTTCCGCCTCGTCTTCGTATTCTACTCGACAACGATTCCCACCAATCAGGACGCAGAGACCCACTCGAGTATTACCACAAACGGTATACAGACAAGACATTGGCACGATCTTATTCGAGCGCTTCATTATCTGGCCTAGTCAACTTGATTATCTTGGCCTTGATCATGTGAGATATGATGAGTATACAAGTATATCCTCGAATCATGAACTCATGGGTCTTTAAGACGACCAGGGGAGGTGATAAGATGGGTTTTCAATGCTTATAAGGCTCCTGCCGATCCCTCGGAAAGACGACTATTAAACCATTGTGCAATAGTTGCTTGAGCCGATTGACTGAACAAGATACATTTCAGACAAGACATACGCACAACCATTTCAGTCGTCAACAATGCTCGGGTCTAACCTCCTAGCCGTCCTCTGGGGCGCGCTGTGCATCCTCCTGGGCCCGGCCGCGGCCTTCACCAACCCGATCCGCAGCTCGGGCGGCAGCGACCCGTTTCTCGTCTACACGGGGGGTTACTTTTACCTCATGACGACGACGTGGACCGACGTGGAGATTGCGCGCGCCACGACGATTGACGGGCTCAAGACGGCCACGAAAAAGGTCGTCTACAGCACCTCTACGGCGTCGCGCTGCTGCAACGTCTGGGCCCCCGAGGTGCACTACTTTGACGGGGCGTGGTACATTTACTATACCGCTGGTGATGCGGATGATTTGGATGGGCAGAATATCCATGTTCTCAAGGGTGTGTTACAATTGGCTTTTCCTGTTTCTGTATCTCTTTCTGCTTGCAATACTCTTTTATGCTAATCATGTATAATTTCCAGGCGGCGCCACCCCCTACGACAGCTTTACCTATGCGGCCCAGCTGACGAGCCAGTGGACCATTGACGCCTCTATCCTGCGGACGGCCAGCTACGGCAACTTCCTCATGAGCTCGTGCTTCAACGGCAACACGTACCAGTCCATCTGCCTGCAGCAGCTGGGCTCCGACTACGTCTCCGTCACGGGCAGCATCTACACCATTTCGCAGCCGACGGAATCCTGGGAGACGGTCTCGTACCCCGTCAACGAGGGGCCCGCCGCTCTGTACTACGGCGGCAAGACGTACATTTCCTACTCGGCGTCCTACTGCTGGTCGGCGTCGTACTGCCTGGGCCTCTTGACGTGGGACGGCAGCACCAGCCCGACATCGGCCTCGGCCTGGACGAAATCATCGGGCTGCGTCTTCTCCTCGGCCAACGGCAACTACGGCACCGGCCACAACGGCTTCTTCCAGAGCCCCGACGCCTCGCAGACGTGGCTCGTCTACCACGCCACGTCGACCAGCAGCGGCGCCTGCGACGACTCGCGGTACACCATGGTGCAGCTCCTGGGCACGCACTCGGACGGCTCGCCCAACTTTGGTACGCCGGTGGCCTTTTCGCATGTTTATAGCGAGCCTAGCGGGGAGTAAGCAGTAAATATGTTATTTTGTTGTGTCATTTGATACATATACTGTACATAGGTCTTGAAAATATTGTCTAGTATATACATGTTTGGGAACTCGATCATTGTATGAAACAAAGTGAAGTTTCGTGTTTGTTGAGCCCTGCAGTACTACATCGACTCTTGTGTTCCATCTGGATGCACATCGCGAACAGTAATCATTACGCCCTTGGCGTCTCTGGTCTTTCTTGCTGTAGACCATCCAAGGCCTGAAGCTCAGACGGTTCCATTCGTCCTTGAGCGTCCTCATTATTTTTAGCAACTACACCCAGTCAGTAAGGGTTTGGGCGTCTGAAACACTCAGGAAATATCGGGGGAATGGCGTCACTTACAATAAATCGCATCAATGACCGTGAGTGGCGGCGCAACAAGCAGGGCAATTGACGTTATTTAGCCAAACGTCAACACATTTTCAGCCGGGTCATTGAGGTTGCAGTTGACAATGCTAGGGCCGAATTTAATGACGATAACGTCGACGAAGCTGATCAGGGAGAAAATAGGCCCAGAAAAGCCCATGAGTTTGGCGAAGGTTGGTGGAACATGTTCAAAGATGGGACTCTCATGGGGCTCGTCAGGAACGTCGCAATAAGGATGTGCATGTATAATGAAATAAAGACCAAACAATGACACCTGGAAGTATACAAACCAGGGTATTGCTGCCGAAACACCCGAGAACTTCTGACCCATTACGCTACGGATGTTCGAGATTTGCCAGCTGGTAATTAGTGCGAGGGCAAAGCACATACCGCCTCGTATCACAGTCACATAACTGGGCCGCTCGTCCCAGAGAATGATTCCGGTAGTCATAAGCCTTGTTTGGGCAACAAATGTATTCATGACTGTGGCTAGCAACCAATGGGGATCGAGATTGTCGGGTATTCCCCAGCCAGGAGATGTGCCTATAGCGACCGACAGAGCTATCCCGGAGACGAGTTGCTGCAAGGACAACCCAAAGCTGAGGCCCATAAGTGCACGACGAATAGGGGATCTTAAAGAGCGTCGGAGTTGGCGAGTATTTCGAAATGCCCAGTATAAGATACTAGTCACCATCGTCATCACAGCGTTGACTAATAGTGGCACGATAACCTAGCCGGAAAACGATCCATTAGAATCCAAATCTGGGGGGACACGAAAATAGCGGGTTTGATGGCAAGACTCACACCGAGGCCAGCTATGTCAGGATTCGGCGCATATTCACACGTAGTCGTTGTGTTGTTGGACATAGTGATACGACCGTATCAATAGCTCGCTCGTATAATGGAAGAGGATGATCAATCTGATTTTGAATATCACTTACGAGATGAAGGTAATGTTGAAGATGATTGTTCCAAGGTCAAAAGCCAGACGTGTACACAAATGGGATGGAAAGTCCTTCCCGTTGAACCACAGCCTCTTTGAGGCTGTACAAGAAAAGCAACATGATTCAGCCACATGGCGTATCACGAAGCCTTTTCAATCATGCATCGTTGAATCTCGCGATAGCTAGAGGTAAGATGTTTAATAGGACGGAAGTGTGTTTCAAGGTTAGTCCAGCCAAGCTATTTAATTCCCAGTTGTCATCTAACCTTTTGTATTGAATTCTATATTCTATGCTAGTTAGCCTCATGGCTAGGAGTCTTGCAGACAAAAATGCGTTGAGCTGGAATATTGGTAAGATCTCTCGTGTAAAACAAGGTTCTAATGTGGCTTACACTAGTCTGAAATCATGCGTGGCATTGATTCATGTTCTCCGGCTCTTGTTTTGTCGAGGTATGCTCTCATTTAGGCGGTTCCGAGCCGTAGATTTTGCAGTAGAACGGGCTTGAGAATGTCATCGAATATTAAATGCCTGACTTGTATCTGGAGAAGCTGCTTACGAACACGCAAATCAATCCCCTCTTTCTCCATTACAAAAGACTTATGACTGCTTGTCCAGCTTCGAATATTCGAGAGTCTATTCATCAGAATGAGCCATTTTATTCTACAACTTGGCGGTGTGATGAAAGATTTGCGCGGACGCGTATACTCTGTCGCCATGATCTATGATGTTTATTCTGGTGCCTAGAGGCTAAATGCAACGTGAGAGATAACGAGTATAGCACGTAAAAATTAGCGCTAAAATTCGTTTAGGCGGCGACCAATAACATGATCCCTGTGATTGAGTTTCTTCCAAGGTGGGGAGTCTTGTAATTTACGTAGTATTGTTTTTTGTTTATTCCATCTTCACTTTCACAACGAATCGCGTGCGTGTATTTTTATGTGTTCAGTAAAAAAAAAAAAAAAAAACCTGTATTATCAGATCAAACATTATGCTTCTTGTGTATAACTCTTATCTATCCAGATTGATTCCAGACCTGCTTGGATCCCCATGTATGATTCTCCAGTGACACCACCTTGCCTCTGCCAATTGCCACTGGCCCCCACTCAGAATAGAAAGTGTGTGTGCGTAGAAAGAATAAGCTTGGTATCAAAATTTTACCTCGAGTCTTTCCGCCGTCGTCTGGAACATGGGAAGAATGCCCGCCTCTGCAAAGCTGGTCCCGTTGCACACCATGTCGGCGACCCCGCGAGCAGCGGTAAAGATGAGAGGCATGCCGCCCCCGTTAAAGCCCGCCAGGATCCATTGGTTGTGTGTGTCCGGTACCTGGCCGACGTGAGGGACACCATCTGGAGTAGCGCCCATGACTATGGTGAAAAACGGCAAGATTAGCATACAATATCAAAATCGCAGAGGAAAGAGAAGGATCAGATGAAGATCCGTAAGAAATCAAAGAGGAAGCAAACTTACTCCCGCTCCATGTCATGGCCGCCGTAGCCTCACAGTCCTCCCAGCCGCGAAAACACCGCGCCATGACCCCGTCAAAGTGCCTCTTGACGCCCGGGTCAATCAGAGTGGCATCGTCGACGCTGTCGAACCACTTGGCGTTGCGATCGGCCTCGTCCTTGCGGTACGCGCCCGCGCCGCCGCCGAGGATGATGTTGCCGTCGGGGCGGGGCACCAGGTAGTCGGCATTGCCCGGGGACGACCCGGAGTGGAACAGGTTGCGCGTGTAAGTCAGGTGTGGCTGGTGGCCCTGCCCCTTGGCCAGGGGCACCAGGATGGAGTTTTGTCCGCGATAGGGGACGATGACGTTGCTGTACTGTGGTAGTACGGCCGACGTGTAGGCATTGGTAGCGTAGATGACTTTCTTGGCCTTGGTGACGCCTCGCGGAGTTGTGATGGTGATGATACTGTCGTTGTTATCGTCTCCGGAATTGGTGGTCGAAATTTTCTCGACTGGCGTTTCCGTGTACAGGAAAGCGCCCATCTCGACGACTCTCTCCAGCAGTGCCGTGACGAATTTGTATGGCCAGAGCGTAAGTGCGGGCACGCTGACTGCCGCTATCAGGCCCTTCATTCCACTCGCCTACAATATGGTGAGTATGCAGCTCCATTCTACAAGATATTTTCAAGATCATGGCAATATGATTTATTACACACCTTTTCCAACATGGGACCTTCAAGCCACTGAACTTCTTGCGTCCACTTTGCACCAGCCTCACGCTGTTGGTCGAGAAAAGCCTTGATCTCGGAGGCCTGCGCCGGATCATAGTAGCAATCAAAGGAACGAGTCAGGAACAGGTCGCAATCAATGCCCTCGGTCTCCTGCGCGGATTTCATGGCCGCCATTTGCGAGTTGACATGGTCAAACAATTGTTGAGCAGCAGCTGATCCAAATTTATCATGGAATTTCTTGAGCGAAGGCATGAGGACTTTGATGTGACCTCCTAACATATCACGTGAATTAGCACCATGGACTTTGATTCAACAAGAACACTTTTGTTAATAAGCATTACTTACCATTGCGCCCCGTGGCTCCTGAGCAGGCTTGCCGAGCATCAAAGAGGACAATCTTGGGTTCTGAGCCCTTGTGGTTTGCCAGTATATGGTATGCCGTGGATACTCCAGCCAGGCCAGTACCAATAATGGCGATATCACATTCTTCCGGTGTTGTTTCTGATGAGCGGTACGAGGCTAGGTGATGTGGCTGGGTCAGCCAGAAAGAGGCCGTGGGGTTGGCGACGGGAAATTTGGAGGCCGTCATCTTTGGGCTCTGAGTCTAGCTCTGACTCTTGGGAAAAAAAAGGTTGAATCAAGGTTGATATTTTAGCGTCTTTTTAAGCTTATCTTTTGAGTTTGTCTCCTTTGATTTGCGCCCCAATACAAAGTGGCGAGTGGACTGGTCTTTGATCTATGTATTAAATATTCCCAAACTCAGTCACCATGGTGATCCCTGTATAAGCGATAGTATACTACAGTCTACTCCCCATGGCGCACTAGAAATGGCCACCTTGTGGGGCAAATATGTCGAACGCGTAGATACCTTAGGCTCCAGCATTTCTCACCACCATACAACTATAGTGTGCACGTAATCACAGAGTTTTCTGCAACGGGGCATTCTCAAATGACAAGCATCAAACTCAATGAAATAATTCAACCATGTCCATGTTTGGAAGGAGGATCCCCGTGTATTACGACGATGCTTCGCCATGAGCTTGCGAGCCAAAGAACCACATAGTCACACGGCGAACCATATCCACCTGCAAGAGACTTTGCAACACCAATCATTCCAGCGTCATATTTCCAGTGTAACCAAAGGGATGACTTGAGGCTGACTTGAGTGGCACCTTTTGAGAAGCCTGAATCTTATCTGCTGACGAGTGCGGCAAAAGCATCAATGTTTGTACTTGTATCAAATCGCTCTACATTTAAACCTCGCTAATGTGACTAATGCTGATAAGAAGTAAAAAGTGACAAGAAACATGACAGAGGAAAAGCAAAGAACGAAAAAGAAGTCTACACAATAGAACCATGGTTCCTGTCCAGCATCCAACTTTGACCAAAAGCATCTCCCGATCAAGCTTGATCTCTGGCATTTCAAACAAGCGCTTGCCCATCTCATCTTTTAGAACGAATAAAAGAATGCAGCGCCATCTTGCCATCTCCCTTGTTCGGACACTCCGAAAGGTTCTGCTGGTGGCAAAGAGGTATCCCCAGACCTAACAGCAGGCGCGTAACCAATCTTGACCGCGGAGGGAACTCTTTGCCGCATCATATCCACCCTCCATCATCAACTGGTGTGGTTTGTGTTGATTGGGGTCTCCCGGACCATGGTAGCCGTACACGAGGTAAGTCTGATGACAACGGCTGTGATGATGATGCCTCTGGCTCAGAGGGCTGCGTAGGTAGTGCGACTGGTTGTATTGCACCTGACATTAAAGGTTCGCCAACATATACCTCAGGAAAAGTTTCCGAAGCGCCAGGTATGATATTTTCCCAGGAGGAGCTCAATCCATCAGGGATATTTTCTTCACCTGGCCGAAGTGGCGAGGGAGGTCCTCTCTGAGCTGAAGAAGAGGGACCTGCTTGAGATGAAGAAGAGAGACCTGCTTGAGATGAAGAAGAGGGACCTGCTCGAGACGGAGATGAATCTGGTTGAGGTTGCGCGATACCAGCTGCTGACCGTGCATCCTCTAAATCATTGAGTTCAACGGATTCACTGGGATCATCAGGTCGCTTCCAGTAATCCATGCGGCAAGAATTCGTTGACCTCAGGACTTCCCAAGGGAATCCGAGCACACGGCGCCAGTAAAAGAAATCATTTCTCGAACGGCCGAACCGATCCGAGTTGAAGAAGTAGAAAGCAATCGGCCACGAGGCAATGAAAACAAAAGTCCAGATGAGTACTTGAGGCAGAAAGAAAATTATGGAGGTGATGAAGGTCGTAACAGCAGCTCGGGTACGTGATGGTACATTTCGGCGGTGGTAATTGATGAACCAATATGCCAGGTAGCCCGACCACAGAAGATCCACGGCGCCGATCGAGACAATCACAACAATGGGAGTCTGCTCTGGTTTCAATCTGCCCCAAGCTACGTCAGCCTGCTTTCGATATGCTTCTCTCATTCTGGCGAGGAGAATCCATGACTTACGGTTCGGCGGGGTGAATTCCCCTGATGATATCTGCAGTGGAATTCATGACTTTTGGTGATACGCGAGAATTGCGCAGCGACGTAGTCAAGACTGTTACTAATGTCGCAAAGTATCGCTGGATGAATACAGTGTAGCTACGAGGAGATGATTGATGAGTTTGCGATGGGCGACTGCGTAATGAATAGCAATGGCAACGACTGACTGAATGTTGATGGAAGAAGAAAAAACGGCAGTCCTTGCTGTTTCTCGATCAACCCTTAAAAGATGTTCCTAGCTGTGTATGGAGGAAAGCAGCATAGAGAACCCAGTTTGATGGATGAGTTAACGGCAAGAGCTGATGACAGCATTCCGAGGACCAGTGTTGTTCAAACGATTCCTTCTCACACCCTTGGAGCTCTGTCTGACTGGCCCTGCCACTGTTCTTCTGGTCTGTTGCACGGCAGGTGTGACTATCTTGTAATCAAGAAGTGTGGAAAGCCCCTGCGCTAGCCGATGTCTTGACCCATGGTGGTTGCGAAAGACCACCATCGAGCTGTCCAGAGCTTATGGAAGTCACGTTTAGAAGAACAGGCACTGACATATACCGCTGACCGGCAGCGCAAGGCAGGCAACATATTATCGTTGACTATATATAGTCTGGAGACTAATACCAAGTCATGGGTTTTCGGTGTTGACAATGAACCCCAGCGATCCTGACTACCTCAATCACATGTAGTATTTGGCAAGACATATTTGGCAGATCGCAAAACGCGTTCATATTACAGATTGGTCTATTGACAGTTTTGCTGTAGCCATCCTTCTAAACCCAGAGATCGAAACGAACGCTGCTCCATATCCGAGTTGCCCTTTCTATGCTTGGGGCGGACTATCTTGTGTTCCTTTCTTATCATCAACGTACATGGCCGTGTCAAGATCCCATAAAGGATATTTATTCCTTGACAAGCCTATCAAATTTGCTTTCTTCAAACCCACATCACTCCATTTATGCCTGGAACTCCGTAATACCAGCTGCCTGAGCCTCCTCCCACTTGCCGGGGACGAGAGCCAGAGGGACAATACCAGACACGTGCATCTCAGGGCCAAAGATCTTGGCGTTGAGACCAAGCTCCTGGGTGGCGGCCTTCATGTTCTTGAGACCCTCCTGGTAGTTGGGACCAGCACGACGGACCCAGATCTGGACGTTGTGCTCCTTGAGGGGCTTGGCGTACTCACGGAGAGCACGGATGACACCCTTGAATGTAGAGGCAACGTTGGTGAAGTTGGCAATACCACCACCAATGAACAGGACCTTGCCCTTGTTGTCAAGGGGAGCACGGAGCAGGAGGTCCAGGACAGTGCGGGCGTAGTGGTAGGTCTGAGACTCGGTGGGAGCACCGGAGTACTCACCATAGTTGGCAAGGTCGTCGGCGAAGCCAGCCGAGGCAATGGCATCAGCGTAAACGACGGAGGCACCACCACCGGCAACCAGAGTCCAGACACGGCCGCTGGCGTTCAGGACGGTGAGCTTGAGGGAGGCACCAGTCTTGGCATCCAGCTCGGCAATGTAGGCCTCCTCCTTGGACAGCTCACGACCGAAGGGAGCGGGGAACTCCATCGGGGGGCCAGCATCAACGCTGACCTTGTCACCGGCGCTCGACTGAGCAGCGAGGCCCAGAGCAGCGGGCGAACGGGCAATGGCCCATTTTACACCACACTCGAAGTCAGCAGTCTGGTCAAGCTTGGCGGCAAGATCGAGGAAGTGCACGTCAGCAGAAGTAGCGTCGGCGTTGGGGATGACAACCAGAGGGTTGATTTCGAGGTAGGTGAACTGGCAGTCGACGTAGACGGCGTACAACCTCGAGATGAAGTCAACGAGGACGTTGTGCACACCAGTGGGAACCTTCTTGAGCAGAGACTTGGCAATCTCCTCGTTGGAAGGGAATTCTGAGAGGTCGACAGGAATCAGGAGCTTCTCTGCCTTGGCGTCAACATCACCAACATCGACACCACCCTCGTGGGTGAAGAGAATCCAGTCACCCTGTTACACAATCCATTAGTATTTCGATGAAAAAGAGTATAAGACAATAGTATAGCATAACGTGATCAGGGGTAAGGGTGATGCAAACTATGCATGTCTTGATGCGGAAAGTGGGTGTGAAACGAGTGTGACTGCCAAGTGGATGCCGAACAAAGTGGTTTAGTTTCCGCTCGTCCGCAACGCTTCGGCTTCGGTTTAGCGATTCCGAGCGAGAGAATAGACGCACGAAGCGCCCGGGTCATAAAAACACCCGATCTCTACCGATTCTTCAAATAGGGCAACTCCCCAATTTGAATTTCTTCATGATGCTGAAAAAGACTCTTATGCGCCAAAAGTCGCATCAGATTTGTCTTTTGCACTCATAATCGGGGGCTCACTCGAATCGATACCTTGCCTCAGCGAGTGACAGCACGACACGCTCTGTTGGCGGACGCGACATGGCCTGTGTATGGGAAAGGGTCTGAGACCTCAATGGTCAACTGGAATTGGGTTTACTCACATCTCTCACGGAGTTGATGTTGATGTAGTACTCAGTACCCTCGGGGTGAGGGACGAAGGGCTCGACGAGGAATTGGCGGAGAACACCCTTGACGTGCTCAACCTGCTGCTCCTTACCAGCGCGTTCAGCAACCCAAGCCTTGGCCTCGGGCCAGGTCTTGTTCAGGGCCAGAAGACCACTCTTGCCACGACGCTTGATGAGCTGATCTGGCTTTGCGACGAACTTGGCGCCGGACTGGAGCAACCAGGGGTAGGTAACCTCGGCCTGGTCCAAAATGCCGTTCACATCAGCATCCTCAGGGAAGTAGAGCGATGCTAGTCTGGGAGGAGCGTTGTGGGTGGTGGGCTTGGGGAGAGGAGTGGGCTTGATGACGGGTGCCCGAGTGAGGTGGTAGTTGAGGATGGCCTTGCCGTCGGCCTCGAGGATTGACTTGGCAGACATTTTGATGTGTGAGAGAAGATGGAAGCTATTCGCAGGTACGTGAACAGTTCAATTACTGTTTTTGGTGTTTGTTGGATCTGGAGAATGCTTTTTTGATTCTACAGATGAAAGTCAGTGACTGAGTTGGGGTTGCTGGTTTGGAAGACACAGTTTTCTGGCTCAATTGCAAGTGCAGTAGCAGACAGAAAAGCAACAGAGCAATTGTGGAAGCTCAGCTTTTTGAAGCCTGTGATACGCTTGACGGGCTCACTGTATCCTGCTGGCCTGAGAACGCCAAGTGGTTTCTCTCGCATGCACTGGCTTGTCGAATTGACGAGAAAGCTGGAGTGAAGCTCGAGTGAGGGGTGAATGAACGGCGGCGGGCTGCTTACCTCGCAGGACTGTCAGTAACAGTGGTGTGTTTTCTCTCTCAAATGACGAGGGGAAATCACAATGCGACGGTAATTGAAGGGCAGATGACTGCAGCAAAGAAAAAAAAGGTCTCTATAGTGAAGAGAAAAACAAGAAACACTTTCTAAGTGGAAGGTGGTTTCTATGAGATTGTTCTGGATTGAGAGCAACGAGAACGGGGATTGACCTTCAAAAATTTCGAGAGATCCCAAGCTCCGCCAGTTGCTCAGGGCCCGGGAAGGTCGCAGCTGGGCGGGCGTGGTGAGTGGTGTGTGCTCCGTTTGATTCCCAATGGGCATTCAAAGTATCGATACGCTGCCGAGTAGGCACAGAGGTACTTCGGGGGCAAGCCCATCATTCCCTTTCTTTCCCATCCCACCCGCAGCAAGTACAGGGGACGCTAAGGGTCACCGGCAGACCCCCGTACCTGTGCCTAGCTTGCTTTACCGCCCCAAAACTATTGGGGAAGATCCTGCTGAGCTCATGCCACACACCCGGTCCCAAAAGCCCGCCAGCACAGTCAGCAAGGATCGTAGGTACCGGTACCCCAACGTCAACACTTGGGGAATCGTCGAGAAGCTCGGGGCATTACTGGCACATTACTCTTGCATTACCGTACCTACTATTATCATTACGGTACGAAGTAAAGGCCACTGCTATTCTTACCTTTGTTCCTTCGGCACCCGAAATTGTGCGTCGTGGGATGGCTTGGTTGCGAAGTGCTGACGGGCGGCTTGTCACGCACACGAGAACATTGCGCCATTATCGCAAAAGCCATGCAAAGCAGACCGACCATTACCCGGGACTGCTGCGCGTCGGGGGTCCTCAATTGACTCTGTCTGCAAGACAATCGTCGTCGTGTGTGTTTGCTTCCATTGCATGCATTTGGGCTTTGTTGTATGGACCCGCCAGCCGCGGAAAAAGTATGATACCCGTATCATAGCTGGTGGGTTGACTCTGGCTTTCATGTCTCTTGCCTTGCGTTGACCCGGTTCCACGCCTGCATGCCTCCACGCACGTTGATAACGGGAAGCAGATGTGCGGTCCGTTCAGCCTCCTGCTCCCTTGCCTCCCCTCGCATGGCCTTGTGGAATACGGACAGCACTGCATTTCGATATGCACACAATGCACTCCGACTTACAAGGCTTCATTCCACGTATCAGTCATGTCCACTTTTTTGGTGTCTCTATTGCTCTCAATCTATCAATCTGTCAAGCCCTCCTGCTCAATATAGTGGTCTCATGATGGAAAATTGCAGCCAAGCGGCTACTGGGACATTCAATGTCTCAACCACCAATACTGCCTGCCACCTTGGTTATACTTCACTTTTGCTGGCTGCGCATGTGGGTGGCGGGCAATAAGCTATCCTGCTGGCTGCAAGGCGTGCATCACTCAGATAAAGCCGAGAATATGGTTATCCTCGACAGTTTCACGAGCAAGCAGTATAGAGATTCGCTTATCTCGAGCTCGGCAAACTAGGTATGATATTCCAGGGCTCGAGTTATAGAGCTGCCGTATCTCGGCGTCCGAATTCCCGAAGTGGCAGTTCCTTCCACTATAGTATCATCCCACCTTTCATTTGTCCTCGACGTCGCCTTTCTCGATCAATTAGAATGAAGTCATTCTGATGACCCGTGCCTGTGTCTCCATGCTAGTTGCAACCCCGAGCCCGGGTCTCACGTGGCAGGGCCATGTTGGGTCTACCTTATCGTTCCTTTCGCATGCCATGAACCACATCGTCTATGCACCCTTGGCGAACTTGGACTTCCGGACACACATCTAGAAGCTCGGCAACGTCTTTTGACTTCCCGGAATGGTGTTTCTAGGTGCGTTCCGGTGATGTCAGATGTTGATGATGGGACCCAAGAAGAAACCCTGCCGGACATGACGGCTGGGGAGGATCCGGCAACGGTGTTCACTTGTTCATCGTGTCGCCTGGTCAACTTCCCGTTTCGGCCACTTCAGGACCGTAAACCGTTGCAGCAAACACGACTAGCCGGATATCGGCCGGTTCACCTGCAACGGGCAGCAAGCAAACAATTTTTTTTTTCTGCTCATTTTGTCGCTGGGCAGCGAAATTGATGTTGCAGGAAGTCCCATTTTCTCCATTTGGACAGGCTATACCCGGAGGTTTCCATGGGGGGCTCGGCGGCATACCTTCTCATTCCAGTGCAGGATCAACTTACTGTGCTGTATGGTCTGGCTGCACGCACAACACAACTGTCATGGCGCGTAACAACGCAAACAATGTGCAATGCACTGGCGCACCAAGACAGTTCTTGGATGCCCAACATATCTGGTTCATTGCATTGATTAATCGTTTGATTCTGACTCATTTCCTTACTGTTCTCTACCCTCTAGAAGAGTCCCGAGATCGAAATTAGACGATGCGAGAATCGTTAGTGGTGGGCGGGTATGGCGTATGATTCGCCGAACCCGGCCCCAGGTTGACATACTATTTTCGTGGTGGGAGCGCACTATGGGAGGGGATCCCATCGGGTTTTAGGTAAGTCGGAGTGGGAGGATGCGGCATTGTACCGGTACCTCGAGCCTGCAGTCTCCACGAAAAAGGCGGGAGTCGTGCGTAGGGCCGCTAAATCAGCAGAGCTAAGCTGGGGACGCTAGAAGCTCAGCAATGCAGGAATGCGGCCAACAGGCGAAAATCGCAGCGACAAAAAAAAAGTTTCGCGGCCGGCGCTCACTGATGAGCTGCGCCCCACGTCCCAGAAAGCTGCGGTGATCAGCAGGGTCATTGGAGGGGTCCAAGTCCAACAACGCTCCATTGGGTGGCAGCTCACCAAATAGCAGCTCGTACCTGGGCCCCCGGCTTCCCTAGCAAATCCTAGGCCCAAGGTACCCCCGAGATCAACCATCCCAAGTCAAGTTCCCTGCTGGCCGCTGTACGAAACCCCTCGACCGCATATTCAACAGACCAGACAAGTTTACCCCAACTATTCCGACCGCTAATTAAAGCGAAGGTACCTACCGCCAGGTACATTGATTGAATCGCTCAATTTACAGCTCTGCCTGCCTACAGTACATTCGTCACACCTACTCGGGCTATCGACTTTCTTCACAGCCAAGTGGAACACCGACCGGGAGGGAAACACAGAGAAAGAAAGTAGAAGCCGTGTTAGAAGGAACGAATACCGGCAAGAAAAGAAAGACAGCGAGAGGAAATAATTGCAAGGTGAGTGGGTGTGAATGCGTGTGTTTGCATCTTCCAAATACTTTCCCCAATCCCATCATTCACACTTTATTCACTCTTCCTGGTTTTATTATTATTTTTTCCCTTTCTTCTCACTTGCATCAACAACAACCTCAACTAAATCGACCGACTAGTGGCAGCTTGTACCTACCTGGCGGGCCCGAACCAAATCGCATTGGACCTTGAACCCTCTCCTGTCCCGCCTACCGTTGATCTGTGCGTCTACCTGCTCAACTGCCCCCCCGTCGCTGCTCCTGCTGCTCCATCGCACCTGGGAAAAAAGCTCGACACTCCCAAAGATCCGACTTGATTCCACTTCTCTTTCCTCCCTCCATTGAACCATTTTCTTCGTGATACATTCACTTGCATTCACTAATTCTTTCTTGAAGCTGTCCATTTTAGAACTGCTTCAAACTTGATCAAGGCGAATAGCTCTGATTGAGTCCCCTCATTCTGAAAGTGCAGTAAGCCCTTCAGACAAAACAAGTTTAGGTATGTCAGCAGTGAAGACTTTCTTACTTTGCTTTGTGTTGCAACCCTCTCTCCTGGGCAGCCGAGAACCAGGCGGGCAGCGTCAGCTTTACAATTGCGAGATCAAGAACCACCTTCGCTCCTCAAAAACAGGCTGAGGAGGGGTTTCTCGACTTGTCATTGCAAAGGGCAAAAGAACGAAGGCACAGCTTAGCCTACGCTGAGCATAACTCCTGCCTCGTTTCCTGTACCTGTCAGTTTCAACGCAAGCACAAGAGACTCAGTCCTCCAGCAGCTTTTGTGCAATTGGTTTCCCAGTGAGCTTGAGCTGACAGCGGGAACACCTTTTGTGCCCCTCACAAGCTTTGAGACTGCTCTGTTCTACAGTTTTGTCGACATAGCAAGAATCCCGCTAATACGGCCTCCCTCAATACAGAATTTAGACCATAAAAACACATAGCCGCCATGTCTGCCACGACCAACGGTGTTAACGGCACCTCGGCCGGTGGCCTGTCGGCCAACGATAACATCACCCGCTTCGCTGCCCCCAGCCGGCCGCTGAGCCCTCTTCCCGACCACGCCCTGTTCAACGAGAAGACGAGATGCTTGGTCTACGGTCTTCAGCCCCGTGCCGTTCAGGGTATGCTGGACTTTGACTTCATCTGCAAGCGAGCTACTCCCTCGGTTGCCGGTATCATCTACACATTCGGTGGCCAGTTCGTCAGCAAGATGTACTGGGGAACCAGCGAAACTCTTCTGCCCGTCTACCAACAGGTTGACGCTGCCGTGAACAAGCACCCCGACGTCGATGTTGTCGTCAACTTTGCTTCCTCGCGAAGTGTCTACAGCTCCACCATGGAGCTGATGAACTACCCCCAGATCAAGACCATTGCCATCATTGCCGAGGGTGTGCCGGAGCGCGTAAGTGACAGATACAAGATACCCGTAACTCTGGCCAAGAAACAATGCTAACGATTGAGAAAAGCGTGCTCGTGAGATTGCCCACGTTGCCCGCAAGAAGGGTGTGCAAATCATTGGACCTGCCACCGTTGGTGGTATCAAGCCCGGCAGCTTCAAGATTGGTAACACTGGTGGTATGATGGACAACATTGTTGCCTCCAAGCTTTACCGCAAGGGTTCCGTTGGCTACGTCTCCAAGTCTGGAGGTATGTCCAACGAGCTGAACAACATCATTGCCCAGAACACCGACGGTGTCTACGAGGGTATTGCCATTGGTGGTGACAGATACCCTGGAACCACCTTCATTGACCACATGCTCCGCTACCAGGCCGACCCTCAGTGCAAGATTCTCGTCCTGCTCGGTGAGGTTGGTGGTGTTGAGGAGTACAAGGTCATTGAGGCCGTCAAGTCCGGTGTCATCACCAAGCCCATTGTTGCCTGGGCTATTGGTACTTGCGCCAGCATGTTCAAGACCGAGGTCCAGTTCGGTCACGCTGGTTCGTTCGCCAACTCGCAGCTCGAGACCGCTGCCATGAAGAACAAGCAGATGAAGGAGGCTGGCATCCACGTGCCCGACACCTTCGAGGAGCTTCCCTCCGTCCTGAAGAGCGTCTACGAGAAGCTCGTTGCTGCCAAGACCATCGTTCCCCAGGCTGAGCCTGTTGTTCCCAAGATCCCCATCGACTACTCGTGGGCTCAAGAGCTTGGTCTCATCCGTAAGCCCGCTGCCTTCATCTCCACCATCTCCGATGACCGTGGTCAGGAGCTGCTGTACGCTGGTATGCCCATTTCGGATGTTTTCAAGGAGGATATCGGTATCGGTGGTGTCATGTCCCTTCTGTGGTTCCGTCGTCGTCTGCCCGACTACGCCTCCAAGTTCTTGGAGATGGTTCTTATGCTCACTGCCGACCACGGTCCCGCCGTGTCTGGTGCCATGAACACCATCATTACCACCCGTGCTGGCAAGGACCTGATCAGCTCTCTGGTCGCCGGTCTGCTTACCATCGGTTCCCGATTCGGTGGTGCTCTGGACGGTGCTGCCCAGGAGTTCTCCCAGGCTTCCGACAAGGGTCTCAGCCCCCGTGACTTTGTCGACCTGATGCGCAAGCAGAACAAGCTCATCCCCGGTATTGGTCACCGTATCAAGTCCAGAAACAACCCCGATCTCCGTGTCGAGCTCGTCAAGGAGTACGTTTTGGCCAAGTTCCCCAGCCACAAGCTGCTTGACTACGCTCTGGCTGTCGAGACCGTGACCACTTCCAAGAAGGACAACCTGATCCTCAACGTTGACGGTTGTATCGCTGTGTGCTTCGTGGATCTCATGCGCAACTGCGGTGCCTTCAGCCCCGAGGAGGCTGAGGACTACATGAACATGGGTGTCCTTAACGGTCTTTTCGTTCTGGGTCGCAGCATTGGTCTGATTGCCCACTACCTGGACCAGAAGAGACTCCGCACTGGTCTCTACAGACATCCTTGGGATGATATCACCTACCTTCTCCCCACCCTCTCGGGCGCTGGTCCGGTCGGTGAGGGCAGAGTCGAGGTTTCGGTCAAATAAGCGGAAAGACCGACGCTTCTGTATTAGACAAATTGACATTTGCGCGATGGAAAATGAATGGGAGCTCTTCTTTACGTCAATGAAACGGAATGGGAGGGGGCTACGTGATACTAGATTTCTACGCGATCATCACTGTATAAGATGATAAAGATATAGCATTTCAATCGCTTGGGCTGGCAAAGGGCCTGGAGTAATAGACGAGTAAAGTTGATACATTTGATGTCTTCTCCGTCTGTCCCTCATGAAATCGTCCATGCGCATGGAACACAGAGTATCGTTCAAACGGGCTTGGTGTGAATTTTTGTTGAATCGCTTCAATGAATAGAAGGTGAAGCATAGCTTGGGGCGTGGACGTTGGTTAAGAACTGGGCGTCTGCGCAGAGATGTTGGGCCCATATTTCAATGCTTATCGATAAGGGGCAGCTCCGGGCCAAAAGTTCGCGACCTCCATTGAGCCTCATAGATGTGAGCCCATTGCCAGCCTGAGAAGGATTGCCGCTTGCTCAAGCCAGAAAATCCGACGGAAGTTGTTGTACCCGTGAATTTGAGTTACCAGTGAGTATTTTCTTATGTCAATTCGCTGGTCTCTTCGCCTGGTGTTGGCCGAGAGTGCATGTCAAGGGGGTCCATGGAGTGGGCAGAGAGCCAGCAAGACGCAAGATGCACCCATGCACCGAGGCAATCACCTGGAAATCGATTGCTTATGACATTCAACGGAACAGTGGGCTAACTCGCATAGGTCTCGAAACAAGGAGGACTTTGGGATCACCTATTGAGAGGAAACCGCGCAGCCGAATTCGGGACGGCTCGACCTTGATCAAACACCAACGACGAAACCTCATCCATAAAAAGCCAGAGAACAACAAAATGGCCTTCTTTCGCGTAACACTCCACCGCTCCGCCATCGGTCTGCCCGAGCGGACGCGCGGCGTCCTGGCCGCCCTGGGCCTGCGCAAGCGCACCCAGACCGTCTACCACCCCGTCTCGCCCCAGTTCGCCGGCATGATTTACAAGGTCAAGGAGCTGGTCAAGGTGCAAGAGGTCGAGCAGGCCCTGACGCCCAAGGAGATGCGCGACGAGAGGCGGCCCGAGAGGGGGTTCTACCTGGAGACGCCGCGGGCGTAAAGAGGGGGACTGGAGACGAGACTTTTCATGATCCAGCACCCCTCGGATGGGGATGGGGAGGGAAGGGGGCGTTGTATGGATCTGACGGAGATGGATAGCATGTTTCCCCAAGAAGATTTGATTCCAGAAACTTGGGGAAATCGCCGGAGATTCTGTGCCACGAGGGACAAATCATCAGACGCGAAGTTGGGGAGCCAGAAGAGGCACACCTCTACTCTTTGGACATCTGCCATCAGGCGGGTCATTTCACATGGTTGAAGCAGTACCACGGCATCCAAATCTGCCTTGGACGACGCAGACTGTACCTGTATAGCGGCAGAATGGGCATCATCAATCGTGTCGTTGGCGAGGTGGCTGGCTGGCATCGTTCATCCTGGCTGCATGTACTACACCTTGTATATAAGAACAAATGAGTGTTGAATCACCTGTATACTATTTCCAAAGCAATCATGCCTACCTTGCATGTCTTAGGCGGGCGCTATCTATCATCAGACCTCGACTCTGTCCTCGGCTGAGTAAAGATGTAGCAGTCATCGACCATATTTATGAGATCTTGACCTGTTGAGCACTAGTAAGATTGAACATCGTGACTCGTTTCACAGTCCGGAAAAAAAGTTACAATAGCATACTACTGCAGGACTCCTCACACACATCACAGAACAAGAAGCACAATCGCATGTTGTGATTGTCGTGAATTATGTCTATATAGACTTGGGACAGGTGCAGCTTCCATATCCGGTGCAAAACCTCCTAGATCTTTCCAACCAAGGAAATCATGGTCATGCTATCCATCTTCTACTTTGCAGCGTGCATTTCCCTCCGTTGTATGGATTGCAGTCCAATTCAAACGTGCCATCGTTCAATTAGGTGGCATCCTGGCGCGCCCAACACAGCGATGGTATTCTGTGTCAAGTGCTCAAACTCTCCCCGGGGTTTTGAGTTCTTTTTGTCTCTTAGAGGGTTGCCGAATCGCGTAGACAACCAGTCAAATCATAGCCTCATCATGGAGCATTAGAACTCCTAGTTCTTTGCCTTTTCCGAGTACTCTGCGCTAGGAACCTCGTACTCGTTCAAGAAGTAGTCCTGAGCATTACGCGTGAGCCACTGTGTGAACTTGGCGAGCTCCTCGCGAAGTCGATTCACAGACTGTTGGTCCATATTGGTCTGGGCCACAAGCTCGGGCAGCGAAGCTACTCATTGTTAGCATTTGGCATTGTTATTGTCAAGATGGTACTCACTGAACAGGCGCATCAGGTGCTCGGAACCATAAGTATCGCTAGGAGCCTTGCCGTACAGCTCAGAACCCTCAGTAACCCACTTCTCGCGGACCTCGGCATACTGGGCGCGCTCAAATCTAGTATTGGGTCAGTATGATTCTCGTGAGCTCGATTGGGATCATGTGGACTGACCTGTAGAGCAAGATGCGGCCCAAGCACTTGTCGAAATACTCTTTCAAGCCGGCAATGGTCTCCTCAAGAATGTCGATGGAAGAGGTGCCCTCTTGGCGCTGAGCCTTCTCGTACTCGAGGTAATTATCAAGAACAACAGTGACGGGCTTGGGGTGAGGGATCGGCACAAGTTGGCAATTCTTAGTAACCGACTCCCAGTCATCGACAAGGAGACCCTTGATGACGTCGGGCAGCACAATCTTGATAGACGGGCGCTGATGAAAAGCGTCTTCCTGCAAAAAGGAATTCAAATTAGTCAAGGGGTCAATCCGTGAGGGAAAGCCGAAGAACAGATAAGGAGTCAAGGCCCAGATTTCACGCATATCATGGGCGGGGTGGACTGGAGTCATAGAAAGCATCGAGCGGGAACCCGTTGCTGGAGTCTCGGGCTGTGTGGCGAATCTTTGATTGCTTACTGGAGCCCGAAGACTGAACGGACTGTCGGAAGCTCGATCGTCAATAGCTGGCGCTCGAAGATTGAAAAGAGTGTCGGAAGCCCGATAGTGCAGGGCAGTGTCTGCCAGGGTCAAGACATTGTCGGACGCCTCTGGAGCTCGAATACCCATGATGCTGTCTGCTGGAGCAGCGGCGCGCTGGACACTCTCATCACGACGAGGTGAGTGAACTCCAGAGATCATCTCCAACATATCAGCGCCGTTATCTGTAGCGCCGTTGTCGCCAACGTCGTCCAACGCAGGGCCAGCTAAATTCGAGTCGGTAGCGTTGCCGTCCATGACGGTATCGTCCTCAATGGCACCGTTCAGAGCAGCCAAAAGCGCCTCCATTCTCTGCTTGGGTCGATAAGGCTTGTCGGAGGGGATGCCAGCGGTGGGCACGTTGACATTGGTAGGCATATCTCTGTAATATGCAGAAAATCCCTGGGTAGAGGTGCCCTTTTTCTCGGCTGCAAGGACCTTGGGGTGCACAGGTCTAGTCTTGTAGGCTCGGTCGTTTGGAGCACAGTCTTCAGCTGAAAGCTGGAGAACACCAGAGCTACTAACGTAGCGGTTCGCTACGTTGGCTGGGGGAAGCTTAAGGAGGTTGTCGTAGGGCTCCTAGGCCTTAGCATACCTGGCCTCCTTCGCTTCGAAAGCCCTGCGAAACTCTGCATCTGGGTTCATTGGTGCAGGCTGATCCTGCTTGCGATTTTGCTTCTTGGCCACTGCTGCCTTTGGGGCAACCTTCTTGGCCTTCGAGGCCTGCTTGGCCTGCTTTTTGTTTGCAGCCTTTTTTGGAGCAGGCTCGTCGTTATCGTCCTCATTGCCGGCAACTGATCTTTTCTTGGCATTTGTTGCCTTTGCGGTACGTATAGCTGGCCTTTGTGGGCCAGTGACCGGTCGCTCGTCGTCGGCGCCGTCCAGAAGAGAGGCGCGCAGTGCCCGCTGAGTGGCGGCCTCCAAGCCAATCTCTTCCTCAATTGTTGGAGGAGGGGCACTGCGACGAGTGCGCCGCTTGCCAAACGAAAGAGACGGCTCACTGCCAGACTCATCGCCGAGCGCGGCATTGCTGTGAGAAGGCTGATCCATAGTTGACGCTGTCGATAATTGGAGCAGCGGACGGTGCGATGGATTCAGGATTGTGTTTGTGTTTGTGATTTTGGGTAATGAGAAGCTAAGCTCCGTCGATTGGAAAGAGCTTGGCCGAAGGACAACTTGGAGGGGCAAACGCCAATGGACAACGCGTTGTCTAGTCGACGAGTTGAAGAAATTGGGCGCGCGGCCAGCAAACGACAGTTTCTATCCCAGTGAGGGGGGTAGCTGCACTCCATGGCCGCCATCAGTTGAAGCGTCACGTCGTGGCCCTCCTCAGTCCTTTCGATCAGTGATTCCAGTCGAGCCTAGCACAGCTCGATGACCGCCTTTAGGTCACATTGGGCACCACGCTCAGTAATTGTAGACTTGTGAGGCGCCGTGAGAGCTCTGTACAATATGGGCACGGCGACCCTGTACCTGAACATGCTCGTCTCGAGAAAGCATTGCCCGTATACAGCCATGTATCTCCCTCAACCTCAATCGAGACCGACAAAGTCTTTCGTGGCCACAGGACACGGATGGAAGTAGTCCTTCGATATCGAGTTCGGTTGCTCAGAGTGACATCGTGATGTGCACAGTTTGTGATGATCTTACTCCACAGCACACCGCTGTGATTCGGGAACCGCCTTACCTTGGGCTTGAAGCACTCCTATCTGACTTTGAGAACAAAGGGGGAAAAAGAAAAGTTCACTCACGCTCTCAAGCTCATAGTCACGACCACGTCTAGGTCCTCTTCCGGCATAACTGTTGTTGGCTGCGCGCTCTTCACTGCCTCGAGCAGAGCTCATCTCACTGTCGATACCTCCAACGGCTTTACCAATTGCCTTCTTGGCACTCTTGGAGCCGCCAGCGGTGCGGGCTTTGGCGGCCTGCGAAAGCTGGGTAGCCAGTGCCTTGTTGTCATCAGTGAACTTGCGAATGCGATCCTGGCTGACCCAGTCGTCCCATGATGACTTCCAGCCCTTGTAGTGGACCTTGTATTGAGCGTCATCGGCCTTGATGGTAGAAAAGACAGTGTTGGTCGGGTCAGAGGCGCTGCGGACCTCGGTGATCTTGGCTTCGTACATCAAATCGCCATGAAAGCAGAGAACCTTCTCATCCTTGGAAAAGGGAGGGCCAGGAGCTGGCTTGGAAGGCGCCATCTTGATGGATGATTACCAGGCGACTGATGATGAAATGTGAAATACGTTTTGAGATGGTTTCCAGCAGAAATGCTTGGGTAAAGGAGAAACAGCCCAGGTCACAAATGTCCGGGTCGACCCAATCTTGGTTTGCAGATGACACCGAGCAGGCTGGCACCTTCCTTCTTTTCAAAGGAAGGAACGGAAGTCAAATGTGGGCTGACCGCCCAGACTTCAGTGTGGATGAGATGAGGTCAACAGTCGGATCCTCAAAGTATACGTATGTAGACGTTCTAGGGAATTGTTAGAGTCGGGACTCAGATACGTAAAAGGTAAAGCAGGGAGAAGAAGAAACTGAGAAATCTGATATCAAATTGTCCTACCTGGTGATTTGATGGCTTCTGGTGCCTTGAGAGTCTTATCAAATTGTGCGTTTCATATAAACCACACCATTGACTCCAAACTATGATCGTTGTGAACTCCTTCTGTTCATTATCAGAGAAGGACTGAGAGCATTCAGAGTTCACGGCCACATGCAGCACGCTGCTGAGAGGCGCTCGGACGCGTCCTTTGCCGTTCTCGCCCGTGAGCAACGGGCGGACGCTAACGGGTTCGCGTATCCTGGTAGACAAAGTAAATTGATTGCTCATTGGACACCTCCTTCATCATTATCACCACGCCCTTCTTCTGTCCGTGGATCTTGTTGTACATACAGCGAGTAAACAATTGAAGGCATTATTTATAGCGACAAGCTCTACAGTCCAGCAGATACACTCTGTTTCAATACCATACACCGAAAGAGACCGCGCAAGTCCGACTCGAAACACTGCAATGGCGCCAAACGAAGCCACGATACTCGAGAACTACCTTCTACTGCCCGCGCGCCTGCCCGCCGTGGTCTCTCTGCAAGAGTTCACCTCTTATTTTCCCAAGTCGCAACAATCCTCTCCGCAAATCCGCACCCTTTACCGCGATCTACAGCAGCAGCGCAACGCTGTGGTGGACACGGTCGCGGCCAACATTGACACCGAGGTTCAGCGGGGCAAGGCATTGCGCCGCGCCGTGATCAAGGCCAGAAGAGAGGCGGCGCGGGAAGATGATATTGACGACGAGATTGAGATTGAGAGAAATGCAAGTATATCTCCTTTTGTGTTGCTAGCAGGGCGGCTGGTGTTTACTATTGTACCGCCCTTCCCGTGGAATAACGACAAGCTAACCATCAGTGCCTGCAATAGCTATTTGGACCTACCTCAAACACGATACGACCAAAAAAGCACTCTCTCCAAAGCATCCTGCCCGAGATGGATAGCGCCGCTACCGATTTGGAACAAGAGATTCGAAAACTCGAAGGAGAGGAAGCGGCACTGCTGGAATCCGTGCAGAAGACAGTGGGCGACATGAGCGATCTACGATATGGCCGTCTCGCAAACGCAAAACTCAAAAACGAAATCATTAATGGCTTGGAAGATTTTCAAGAGATTTGCAAGCAAAAGAGCTAGGCGACAAGTGCTGTGGTAATTTGTTTTCCACATATCGCATTCATTACAACTAAGTGGTGATGATTACATCCAAAGCTGCCTGCCCGTAGGAGGGCCTCTGGAACTCTGGCCAATTCAGACTGACCAGCTCCTATATTTCCTGGAGTTCTACTTCATCTCAACATCAAGATGTCGCGCCAATATACAATCGCCGCTGAGTACAAGGTATCTATCGGCGGGGCGCAGCCTGGCCGGTAGGGGCGGGTCGGGGACCACCAGCCATCTGGTTGTTCATGCGGTTCGACCTAGGACATTATGTTTAGCAATGAGGCCAAGAAAACCTTGTCTGAATCAGGAGACATACATCATAGTTCGGCTGAGCATGGACACGCAGACCATAAAGAGCCAGCTGGGAATCAAGTTGAAGAACCAGAGGACGTAGCCGACAATGGTGGACAGTCCGTTCTGAGCGAACCAGCCATTGAAGGGGTGGAAGATACCGTCGTGCAGCTTGGCCTGCTCCTTGTAGCCATCCTGCTGCAGCTTGACAAAGTCATCGCTGGTAACGGTGGTCATGTTGAAGCGCTTGGCCCACAGGTCGATGGAAGCCGGGGGAGGCAGCATCTCAAAGATCCAGAGAGCACCGGCGGGCGCAGACCAGGCGTTGCACAGAACAGGCTCATTCTCACAGTTGAGCATGGCAGTGTGGGGAGCGCCGGGGGTGACAGCGAACTTGGCTGCAGTCTGGTTGAAGGCCTCCTCGATGCGATCGCAGTGGCCTGTAGTAGTTAGCATTGTCATTTGCACGTAGATCTTCGCGTGGAGTCGCGCGCAAACAGCCCGTATGCGATGCTTGTCACGTACCAAAGCAAGTCTTGTTTCCGCCCGTGATCAACACCCAAGTCTCCTCGGGCGTGGTGCTCTGGGGCGACACATGGCCGTACAGGACGTCCCTCCAGTTCTCCAGGGTAACAACGTCCATCTTCATCTCGCCAATCTTTGCCTCGGCGGCCCCGACGGGGTCCGACTTGCTCGGGTTCGGGACATAGGACCAGAACTTGTCGAGGTAGTTTTGGAACTGTGCCTGGTATTCCGGAACCTCTTGCGCGCTGGCCAGGAGAGGCAGAGCGGCAGCGACGGCGGTAGAGAAGCGCATCTTGACAAGAAGTCTATGTACAGGGAACTGCGGAATTGGTAGGTGTAGTTTTGTACAAAGAGACGGGACGACGACGGGTCGGGCTTGCGGGAAAGGGAAGCTATGACAGCTGCAGAGACCTAGAGAGAGCTGCTTGGGTTTTATATGATGTAAGCCGGAGGGGTTCCAGTAAATGAGACAATATGTGTAACCTATGCGATGAGGGAAAGTTTCCCTTACCTAGTCAAGTTTATAGCAAAGAGCCGTGTGATTGATGGACCAGTGGTGAACGGGGAACATGGACTTTTCGAGACCGTGGTTTTGAAAAGGACAGAGAACGGGACCCTGGGATTGATTCGAATCCGTGAGATTCCACTCGAGTCCAGTAACGCGCCTCCAACGCTAAGAACGCAGACAGCCAGGCCCAGCATTGAGCGACATCCATCCTACATACCTTGATACCTAGCACGCCAAGCAATGGGGAAAGCTCCAGTGGACTGGTTGGCTAAGAAGCTACATGGCAGCACCTAGGCGACTTGGGTATGGTCCCGTACTCTGTACTGTCGGTCTGCAGGGAACGAGATTTGTTGGAACTGGGCGGGATGGTGGATGGTGTACTCTGTACTATGTATGAAATTTACAGCTCGACAGCTCTTGATTTGCTAGTATTTACTAATACTCATACAGTGATTGATGGTATACTCGTGCTTCTTGTTTTGCCAGACCAGAATCGGATCCGTTCACTCGATTGGCTACAATATTCCTTTTCCCCCAAGCTTCTTGTTACTGGTCATAGACAGGAGCTTGTAGGTCCACTTTTTCTCGAGCACAGAACTCCCCAACCATCAATTGTCGTCCCCAAGTTTCTCATCCATCCATTTGATGCTCCGTATTTATTGATCGTACTACCAATCCCTTATCGTTATCAATAACATCGGCCATATGCGGTCGCGCCGCAACGAGACAACACAAGAAGAGCGGCATTCGCGATTAGTTTTTTTTTTTTCTTTTTAAATGGTGTAGCACATTTGCGCACATGTATTTCTAATGGTAAGTTCATGTCAATCTTGTTTTCTTTCTACTCCAATGTTGACTTGAATTGCCCCAGGCCAAAGAGACAGCGAACCAGAAGCGGAAGCGCGGCCGACCTGCTGCGAACGCGTCTCGAGATGAAGGCAACGCGTCGCAAACCCAACTAACGCTCACCACGAATGGCGTCATATCTCGGCCACAACAGAACGGCGCAGACGGCAACGATGCCGAAGAAGAAGCGCGGCCCAAGAAGCGCGGTAGAAAGGCAAAGGAATCCGCTCCAGCGCAAGCCGAACCAGAGGAGCCCGCTCCAGAGGTAGAACAGCCGCCCAAGAAGAAGAAGCGCGGGCGACCCTCATTGCAGAAAGTGCAAGAACCACAAGAAGACGAGGTCGAAGAACCACCAATCGAGGAGGCGAAACCGAAAAGGCGCGGCCGGCCTGCCGTGCCCACGAAAGACGTACAGGATGCAGACGAGGATTCGAGCGCAGTCGCAAGGAATCAACCACCGAAGAAGCGCGGCAGACCGTTTCTCAATCGGTCACAAGAGGGTTCTCAGGCCACGGAATCGCCCAACACATCAGAGCCCAAGAAGCGCGGGCGGGGTGGCCGGCCAAAGCGCAAAGACAATACAGAAGCTACAGCTGATGAGGCCGATAACGAAGGCGACAGCAACTCGAGCTTGCTGAGACGGAGTGGTCGGGAGACAAGAACAGTCAACAGACGACAGCCCACCCCGGAGTTACAATCAGAACCTGATGAAGTGGAAGAGGAACCTGACGGGGCAAGCAGTCCGCGAAAAGCCAAGGGCACTCGGCGAGGTGGCCGTCCTCCGAAGAAGGGCGGCCAAGACGCGGAAAAGAAAATCGCAGAAGAGGAAACAGCCCAGCCCAAGAAAGCTAAGAAAAGGGGCCGGCCTTCACTTCAAGGCAAAGTGGATGAAGCCGCTTCAGGTGCAGAGGCGGAGAAAGCAGTACCCAGGAGGCGTGGGCGAAGATCTGCCGAGAACGTAGCTTCAGATGTAGCACCCGACAAGCCAGAAAAGAAGAAACGTGGCCGGCGGTCTGTCAATCAAGATGAACGAGATGGCCAAGACGGAGGAACTACAACAAACCAGAAGTCACGACGTGGGCGGAAGAGTCGACAGGCAGAGCAGGAAGAGCAAGACGATGCAGAGGCAGAATCTGCCCAAGAAGATGAGGCCTCTGCGCAAGGGAAGAAGCTCAAGTCTGGGAAGCCAACCAACAAGCGAGGGCGGAAAATTCGCACTGAGCAGGAGGATGCCAGATCACAGTCGTCCTCCCCTGAACCTCCCCCGTATCGCCACTTGGCAATGCGCACACGGAAAATCACGCGACAAGTGATACAAGACAAATGGTCACCACTAGATCCGAGTTCGGTGGAAGGAGTATCGGAGCTCTTGCAAATGTCAACTCGGCCGGTCCTTCTGCGGCTCAATAACTTGACCAAGCATTCTCAAGCTACAGCCGCACTAAATGCAATCAGCAATAAGTTACGATCGAAACTCACTCGTGGACTGCCATTCCCGCCAGCTACCACGTCGAACAAGAGGGAAGATGAGCTCAGCTACGAGACTACGCTCGATGGCATACAAAGCATGGAGGCCCAGCTGGATCCTCTATTACACAGTGTCGCATTACTGCGGAAAGAAAAAGAGCGTGCAGAGAAGGAACTCGATCAAGAGTACAAACTTCTCAACTCGATCAGTGCGAATGCCAGATCCGAGATCAGAGGCCGCAGAGACCAACTCAGAAAGATACACCCACTAGTTCCAGAGCTCAAGCCAGACACGGGGGGTTTTGATGACAGGAGAGATGAGTTTTGCCCTGTAGAAGAAGCAACAGGCAAGACATTTGTAGGTCTTGAAGACGATGAACTTTTGGGTCTTGCTGGGCAGCTTGGAAATCACATGGAAAGCATGCGCGGAAATCTGCAGCAGATTGAGGGTATAACACCAGCCATCGCCCAAGGTCGTGCCGCTCTAAAGTTGGCACTCATGCCACATTTAGATCAGGAGACTTTTGAGCAGGTTGTGCTTGGATAGATGGTTTTGACATGTTACTGAAACCTTGAATTGGCTACATGATGAGTTACGATACACCGACGAAATGCACACAAGGCTTGTCAAAGTTTGATAAGCTATATATACCCGTGCCTACGGTCTTTGTGCCCTCCGATACTAGCATAAGATTCTGATGCACCTGTCTCCAGACGATCCAGACATGAAATCGGTAGAATGACGCTCCATGACAGTAGTGGAAGGGTTGCCGAACTCGGTAATAATCTTGCGTCTCTTGGCGGTAGAACCTTCATTGTCATTACTGGCCAGCTCGTCCCATCGGCGCCCCATGAGCGAGTCTCCTTCGAGACCCAGAAAGTGCACATGTTTCGCCTCGACCAAGGGGTCCATGCGGTAGGTGATGGCCGGCACATCGTCTGGGCCGTCTTCTCCTGACTCTGCTCCATCGCTGCTCTTCTTGCCACCCTCGGCCATCGCCGCGTTCTTCCTGACTTGCGCCTTGAGGCTGTCCCTCTCGCGCCGGATGCGCTCGAGCGTCGCCTCGACGTCCTCGCGCGCCACGCTGGCTTTGCGGATCTGCTCCTCGGCGCTCCGCCGCGCGCCTACAGCATCCTTCAGCTTGGCCTCGGTGGCGAGGCGGTCCATGGCCACCTGCTTCAGCTCGGCCTCGACCGTCTCCTTTTCCTCCATAGCCGCCCTGATCTGCGCGCCAACGTCATCTTCGATGCTGGGCAGGACGCTGTCGACGACGCCGTCATGTTCCTGTTGGTCGTTGTTGTTGGACCGGAAAAGGGAGCGATTTGCGTGGTCCCGCTCCTCCTCGAGTAACTGCAGCTGCGTTTTAAGCAAATTTCGAGACTCGAGAGCTTCGCGGAGTTGAGTCTTGAGGGCCGCTCTCGCTTCAATGGCCTCCTTCATCTGGGTCTCGCTCGCGTCTCTATTGTCGATCGCTTCTCGGAGCTGGCCCGATACTTGTTCAAACACCTTCAGCTCCACCGTGTCGGCGGGCAATTCTGAGACGGACTGCAGACGAGTAATCATGGCATCTCTGGATTGCAGCGCTTCCTCGAGTTGCTGGACTTGGCCTCGGAGTTCGTCGCGAGATACGAGTGCGTGGTCTAGCTCCGACTTCATAAATGACCGCGCTTCGACGGCATCATTTGCCCTTGTTTCGGCGACTGCCTTTTCCTGCAGAACAGCCTGCACTCGCGACTCGGCGGCCTCTTTGGCATGGATGGCCTCTCTCACTTGAGCGTCGCTGGCGTCTCTGGCTTCGAGTAATTCCTTCAGGGTGACTTCACTTGCTTCTTTGTCTCTGATTGCTTCTTGAAGTCTTGTCTCTAGTCCTGCTCGTGCTTCTGGATCTCGTTCGTGTCCAACATGTTCCGTTTTTGTCTCCGCTGAATGCGCCTTATTCGCCTCTTCCATGCCGGCCACCAGCTTCTTGACTTGTTCATCTTGCGACGCGAGAACAGTCTTGACTTCCTTGAGCTGATACTCCATTTCATTGCGAGCCGTTCGCGCCTTTTGCAACTTTGTGTTCAAGGTCGCAATCGCCTCATCTCGCGTGGTGCCCAACCCGGGAGGCGACAGCAACTCCTTTAGCTCGAGCTCCAGCGCCTTGCGAAGCTGCGCGTCATCGCACTGCCTCATCTCCTCTTCAATCACCCTTTTGATCTCACCGCGAATCGCCTTTCTCATATCTGCTCCTATCGTCCCCGCCGCATCGTCGGCGCTCTCGATATCGAGCCACCCTTCTGGAAGTGTGACAGAGATCTTCGGCTTATCCGACGCCGCCCTCGACTTGGTCCTGTCCTTTGGCTTTCCAGGCTTCCTACTCTTACTACTGGTGGTATGATCTAGGTGGTCTCGAATCACTAACAACGACCTTGGATCCGTGGTCCCATCATACAGCCCCTTTGCGACCACCTCTCCGCCGACCCGCGAGGTCCAGGCATCCCAACTCATGAACTCGGTGCCGCCACTCCTCCAAGTAGCAGTCGCAGACCCGGGAGTCTCATAGAACTTTGCCAGCATCTGCGAAGCCGTCGCGCGACGATCGGCTTCCCAAATCACCGCCTCCTTCATCCCGCGCAGGTCCAGCGCGCCCCGCGCCGGCTTGGCCGTCGCGATGGCGTAGAGACGGGCCCACGCCTCGTGATACGTGCGGTTGGCCCCCGGGCGGTACTGGTCCGCGAGCTCGGCCAGCGTGGCAAAGAGCGCCCACATGTCCGAGGCGTGGGTGCGCGCCTCCTCGCGGGCCAGCTGCCGGGCGGCCTCGGGGCTGCGGTATGGGTCGAGCCGGAGGCCCAGGGCCGGGTGCTCGGCGGCGTCGATGCGCAGGCCAAAGTTGGCCAGCTTGAGGGTCAGGTCGCCCGTCTTGGGGTCCTCGGCGTACAGTATGTTGGCCGGGCGCACGTCGCGGTGCACGATGCCGTTGGCCGACAGGTGTCGCAGCGCCTTGAGCATGCACCGGCAGGTCGCGTCGACGACCTCGCTCAGGGAAAACAGGCCCGACGCCTTGACGCGGTAAACATTGCCGGGTAGAGACGGTCGCACTATTTCTATGTGGGTTCCGCTGTCGGATTCCCGAGCGCCAGAGTACCCAAATGTATAGGGCTGCGCGTCGTGTGTATAAAATCAGTCTACGTGTATCCAAGGCGAAGATGGTACAATGAGCAAGTGACCTACAAAGCAGTTCATGGCCTTGGAACTTTTCCGTATATACTCCATTTCACTTCTCCATCTTGCTTCTTCCTGCTGACTGAAGGTGATGGCTATTCGCTTGACCAAGACTAGTTCTCTTGTCTCTGTCGGTTTCTTCTCTTGCCGGTGTTTACTTCGCCCCCGAGGAGGAGACCGCGAGGCCTTCCGCCGCCGGTTTTCGATTTCTGGAGCCAGTCTCATTTTGTTGTTTCGGCAACCGGATCAGATCTACCGAAACATCAAGAAAAGAGCCATGAGCAAAGTGTGGCTGGCAGGTGCTGGAGCCATTTTCTCGAATCCTTTGTTTCGCTCAGACGTCAAGATATTGCCAATTCCGCCATGTCAAAATTGAGAGTCCTTCAACTTTTAACAAAGACATATTTCTGCACAAAGAAATTGAACACTCCATTCAAGCTATACCGAGTTGGTTTTCGTTTGTTGCATCTTGAGCAGAATCTCTGTAAAGAGCGGCACTCTGTACTTTGGCTACTGCTCAATATTTCGTGACGCGCTCGTTAATACACATTGACATTTTGATACTATGGCCAATGATTTGTCTGTCAACTTGGATCTCGAATAAGATAGTGCATGACTAATATATATCACTATTGCCACAAATAAAGACAGGGTTTGCTAAGAATGATCATATGATAATCCATACTAATCCAAATATGTAGCCATGTTTGTATGCATACAAAGTGTTTTCCAGGCTTCTATAGCACAGGTTCTGTCTTAGTGAAGCGGTGTCGCACGCAAAATATGCAAAGCTAGCCATAATTACAGGGGTTTTGTGATGTCGCCATCGCCGTGGTCTATCACCAATTCTTGGCGCATCAGTGGGGATCATGAAAGAAAATGCACTCCAAGAGAGTGATAAGTCCGTACCTTCGGGACATATATTAAATGCGGCTCTATCTCTCTCATGTGTCCTTAGTCTTGTTGATCTTGACCACCCATAATAGATGAACAGGACTGATACAACGAGATCAGCATGTCCAACACCATCTCGGCCACCGGCGCGGCCGCACCCGGGCCCCGGCACCGGACATGGTATCACACGACGCTCTTCAACGCCTTTGTGATTGGCGGCGTCGGGTTCCTAGCACCCGGCCTGTGGAACGCCATGAACTCTCTGGGTGCCGGTGGCGCGCAGGAGCCGTACCTGGTCAACGCCGCCAACGCCCTCGTCTTTGCCATCATGGGCTTCCTCTGCCTATTTGGCGCTCCCGTGGCCAACCGCATCGGCCTCCACTGGACGCTGTTTCTGGGCGCCGTCGGGTACCCCATCTACTCGGCGGGCCTATATTGCAACAACCGCTTCGGAAACGTCTGGCTCGTTCTGGTGGGCGCCGTCACATGCGGCTTCAGCGCCGGCTTGTTCTGGGCCAGCGAGGGAGCCGTTGCGCTTGGGTATCCCGAGCCCGGCAAACGTGGCCGATATATGAACATCTGGCTCCTCTTCCGCACCGGCGGCCCGCTGCTCGGCGGTGCCATTGTCCTGGCACTCAACCACTCGGCTGGCCAAAAGGCCAAGGGCAAAGTCGGGTCCGAGACGTACCTCATTTTCGTCGCGCTGCAGTGTGTCGCCGCGCCGCTGGCGCTGGCGCTCTCGCCGCCCGACAAGGTCCAGAGGGCTGATGGCAGCCGGGTCGTCATCAAGGCCGAGAAGTCGTTCCGGGCCGAGTTCCATGCCTTGTGGCAGACGAGCAAGCGCAAGGATGTTCTCCTACTCCTTCCCGTCTTTTGGGCGGCTTACTTTAATCAATATACCGGAAACTTTCAAACTTGTAAGTTCAAACACTTGGCGCAATTATGAGCAAGGATATACGAAGTAAAGCTTTGGAAAAGAGCAATATCGCTAACATGAAGTATTATGATTAACAGATTACTTTGGTGTCCGAGCCAGAGCCTTGATCGGCCTTGTCATCAACTTTGGCACGCTGCTATCATCGCAGCTGATCAGTACCTTGCTCGACTACAAGGGCCTCGCAGTCAAGAAGCGCATCGTCTACGGCTTCTGGTATGTTGTGCTCTTGCACCTTGTCGCCTGGATCTACGCCTGGGTGGTTCAAGAAAAATACACGGCCAATCCGCCAGCCTACGATTGGGAGGACAAGGGATTCGTCGAAGGTTTCTTTGTTTTGCTGCTGTGGGACTTTTCCCGGCAGGCCCTGCAGAACTGGCTTTACTACCTGGTCGCGACCAAGACGGACAATATCTCTGAGCTGACTCGGTTCTCTGGCATCCTGAGAGGTCAGGAGAGTTTTGGCCAGGCGGTCAGCTATGGTTTGAACACGCGAAAGTGGGTTGGAGGTCGTGTACCTCTAGCTGTGAATACGATCTTGCTTGGTAAGTGATGCAAGCTGACTCGATGCCAAAGCAGAGTCTCTACTAATACTGCATATGATCAGGTCTCGCGGCTGTTCCCACTTGGTTGGTCGTACGTGATCATGTCCCTGTTGAGATAACCAGATCCGACGAAGGGACTGTGGAGGTTTCTGCATCTGAAAAGACCAGTGATATCGAGACTGGAGTACCGCCCACGGATCTACTCGACAATGAAGACAAGAGGCACTATGCTATTGCGCGTACCAGTATCGGACGGGACACTGCATAGGAATGAAATTAATATTTGTCTAGGATCCATTGCATATCGGAACAAGGAATTATTGATCTAAACAAAAAAAAAAAAAAAAAAAAAAAAACAGCTAAATTTGTCAACAAAAGCTAAATATTCAGTAAAAGTCACAGTCGAGCCAAAAGGCAACTCAATCATCAATAAAGATATGGAGTGACATTTCCACATTTAAACACGATCTCACTCGTCTTGACAATTATTCAGATTTTCCAATAAGTTGAGCTAATTAAACCACCTTTGGCGTCCTCTTTCTCTTCTTCGGCTGTGTGCGTTTCTTCTGGGCTTCCCACCGCCGCTGCAGACTATCCTCCTCCTCGACACCAATGATCCAGGCCTCACTGGCCGGCACAAGCAGCAGCGCCTTGCACCGCCGGTGCTCGGCTAGGTACGCCTCGGCCGCCAGCCCGGGCACGCGGCGCAGTATTTCAGCTTTGAACCGGGCATCAGCCCACAGCTCCGTCCCCAGGGCTGCGTTGTCGGGCAGCTTGAAATCTTTCCAGTCAATCTTTTTGAACTGCGCCTGGTACCGCTTCAGCTCCAGGCCGTACTCGCGCTCCCACCGCCGATACCCCTCGTGCCGCCGCGCCAGCTGGTCCTCGGCCTCGGCGCTGATGCGGAACTCGCGCTCGGCGCCCTGCGTCGCCTTGAGGTGCTCCATGTCGTAGTAGTCCTCGGCCTCGGCCGCCGAGTCAAAGTCGCGCCGCAGCCGCCGCGCCACGGACTTTTTGAACCGGCCGTCGCGGTAGTACGTCTGGCTCAGCGGCATGTCCCAGGGAAAGTCAAAGACTCTAAAGTCGAGCTTTCTCTGTCCTCCCTTCTTGTCCTGCGGTACCTGAACCAGGCCCCAGCTCGGGGGCGTGGGCTTCGCAATCTTCAGCACCCGCGGCGCCGTTGCCGCCAAAAGACCCTCGGGCTTGCCAAAGAGGCCAGGCGGATCCGGAGGTTGTTTCAGACTCAACAAGGCGGGTATCAACTCGCTCATGACACTCTTCTGCCGGAGGGTTTCGCTGCCGAGATGATCCTTACCATCACCCGTCACTTCCTGCTGCTGCTGCTGCTGTGGCGTCGGGATCGTCCACACCAGCCCCCGGACGTCGGCGTCGCGCTCCCAGGTGCCCGCCTCCCGGGCGCCCACGAGCTCCTCGGCCCAGCGCTGCGCGCGGCCCTCGACGCACACCGGCGACAGCCGGGGCCGCGTCTCGGCCACGAACTCGCGCAGCGGCTTCTCGTGGCCCCACGTCATGCCCGGCAGCGGGTCCCAGCTCGCCAGCCAGACGCCGCGGCGGACCCAGGCGGCCCTGACCTCGTCGTAGGCGCGCGAGTTCAGCGCGTCGTCGGGCGATGCTCCTCCCCCTCCTTCTCCTCCTCCTCTTTGGCGCCCCAGACGCTGCCGGGCGCGCTGAAGCTGGCTCAGAAACATGCGAAAGGGCCGCGAGGCGTCCTCCATGACGCTCCGGCACCGCTCCAGCTCGTCGCGGCGCTTGCGGGGCGAGCGCCAGGGGATCCGCGTCGGCGAGCGCTGCGGCGTGCCTACACGGTCGCCCGTGCCGCCGTCGAGGCGGTGCGGCCACCCGCCTTCGACCTGGTAGTGCTCGCCGACCTTGTGGTCCCAGGAATCCTTGAAGATGCCCTCCTCGGTCCACTGGGCCTTGACGCGCTCCTGCGCCAGGTGGTGCAGTCGCGAGACTATGGCCTGATCGGATTGCCAGTATGCGTCTGCCGAAGGAGAAACGATTATTGAGTTTTGTTTTTCAAATTTTCGAGCTGCAAAGTATTGAGATAATGAGAGCTCGACATTACCTTGTAGACCATGCTCAATTACAAGCAAATCTTCACGCCATATCCGCGGTATCTCTTCTTCGACGAGATCTCGAAACTGCTGTGCTGGCAGGGAGCGATAATAATCACGTTCCACCTCTAGTCGTTCGGTGCGCTCAAGATTGTTGGCCATGATGTGTGCACTTTGATATATTCCTCAAACCATCATTGCCATGTACCAATGGCGGCAACGTGGGCATAATCGGAATGAGATCACCTGCGCCCATGAATACGGTGACTTCCAAGACTGTGTCTTTGCAACCCATTGTGGGCTGTCATTCGAGTCTCTTTGTTAAACTCTTGGACGGTGCTATATAGCCGTTTGCGGAAATAGTCAGAGATATTGCAGAGACTTGACATGATGACCGAAGCAATGATATGGTTGTTTTGGCTGACGGGAGGAAATTCTCTTTAGTCCTTATACTGTCCCATTGTATTTGATTATTCTATGTCGACTGCATTGTGTTCAGTGCCATGGCCGCATTTTGTGATGCTCAGCGCCACCACGATCGTGACAACGGAAGGCAAACATACGACCCAACATGAACTAACAGTCTAGCTAGAGCGTCCGCGGTGACATATGAATCTAGAAAATGGGGAACAAAAATCAATAAGCGTTGGATCAGGCAGACGATGCTCAATTGACTTTGTTAGCACTTGACTGTGGCGGTTGAACGTTGAGACAAGAGCCGGGATAACGCCCCGGCCCGTCGTCGGTCATTGTCGATGAAACATGATCAGAGCGATCGAAATAACCTTATCTCAACTTGGCGAAACATTTCTAAGACACGGGACGAGCTCACACACCTCCAAAGCTTGACTTGTCGTTGGAGTGCAAACAAACAAAAACACATCACAGAATGAAGATGTCAACTCGAAAAGATTCACCACCAAAAGGAATTCCATTCAAAAAAGGGGTCTATCACCCTAGATACATACGAAGCGAAAAAAATCTAACGCAGCCAACAAGCCCGGCCATCCATCATAGCCCAGAGCACAGCCGCGCTATGTGTAAAACATAAAAAACAAGTAACCCAAGAAAAAATGATCCTGTTTGTGGTTGTTTTTCCCGCTCGCTGGTCCGGATCTATCAGATGCTGTTTTCGCTAAGGGTGTCCGCTTAGTCATATGGTATTGCTGTTGTTGGTATCGTGAACTCGTAACCATAGGATCTTGTGCTGTGGTGAACACACGCGCAAAGGTTTGTTTTGTACTGCGTCTCTCTGCCTCCCCATACCCTCGACCCGGTGGAGGGCTTTGTCTATCGACCCATCTCTCCCCTTAAATACTAAATATTGCCCAAACATTATACACATAGAACTAGAAGTTGGTTTTGTGAAACAACCAAAGTGCTGGCTGCCATGTTATGGACCATTTAGTGGCGACGGAAGTAGCTGCTGGGGACAGCAGTAGGGGCAGGGAAGGTGCCGTTGCCAGAGGCGACGGGGTAGGGGACGACGGTGGCGACCTGGGTGGCAGTGACGACATCCTCATCGTCAGCGTCGCACTCATCCTCATCAGAGGAGGAAGAGTCGTCAGAGCCAGAGGCGTCAGAGCCGGAGGCGTTCTCGGTGCTGCCAGCGGCGGTGGTGGTGGCAGCAGCGGCAGTGGTAGCGGCCGAGGAAGAGCCAGCGGCAGCGTAGGTGACAGCGGCGTCAGAGGCACCAGCGGCGGAAGCAGCAGTGGCGGTAACGTAGACGGTGCTGGCGGGGGCAGTGACGGTAACGGTCACGGCCTCGGGGCAGGACTCGGAGTCAGAGTTGGAGCCAACGGCGGAGTTGTCGCTGGTGCTGGTGGCGGTGCTTCCGGTAGCAGTAGCGGTGGAAGAGACCTTGGAGATGGTGACAGTGCGGGTTCCAGTGCTGGTCGAGGTGGTGGTGGTGGTACCCTCAGTGCTGGTGCCCTCGGGGGAGTTGCTCTCGGCGGTGACGGAAGACTTGGTCTTGGTGACGGTCACCTGGGCAGTGTAAGTCGACTTGATGGTGGTGGTGATGACAGACTTGGAGCTGTCGCCGCCAACAGTCATGGTGTAGGCGACATCAGTGGTGCCAACTGACGAGGAAACCTCGGTGGTGACGCCAGAGTTGCCGGTAGCGGTGGCAGTGGCGGTAGCGTAGCCAGTAGGGGTGACATCGTGGGTCGAGCCGGTGATAAGACCAGAGCTGTGAGCCTCAACGACCGAGGACGAGACGGACTCGGCGGCAGTGACGGGGCAGACAGTGGTGGTCAGGTCAATGACCTTGGTGACGACGGCAGTGGTCAGGTCAGTGGCAGCAACATCGGTGATGGCGGCGGTGTTGTTGCGAGCCGGGCAGTTGGTCACGGTGGGAGCGCAGCTGGTGACGGTGTAGAGCGAGGTGACCTGGACGGTGAGGGTGGTCTGAGAAGGAACGGCCTCAGCGCTGGTGTTGTCACGGCGGTAGTAGGGAGCCGGAGCGTGGAAGTGGCGGGGGTGGTTGTAGGTGGCCGAGGCGAGGCCGGCGAGAAGGCCAACGGCAACAGTGGCGGACTTCATTTTGAATGATATGGAGGTTGATCTGATATCAAAAATTCTAAAATTTTATTTGAATCTCTTTTGTTGATCGGGTCTGATCTCTGGATTTTGGTTTGTTTGTTTAAACTCGGTTTTCTTGGTCGTCCGAAAGAATGTGGGCGTGCGAATAATGCAACGATGAAAGAGCGAAAGTCGATTCCGCTTGAAAGCTGTAGAAGTGTATTGAACTGAAAGGCTGCAGCGTAGGCGCAGGAAGCAGAAACGATGGAACGACCGAAAACGGGCTTGAAAGAGAGACTTGAGATTGACTCGAAAGAGAGACTGAGAGGTGTGGAGGGAAGGAAAGAGAAAAAAGAGAGTATATTCAGAACTGGGTGTGAGCCCTTTTTACGAATCTGCACTCGCAGGTTTCTCCTCCCCCCATCAGCCATCAGAGAGGGACCCGAACTGGGCAAGGCACCGGGGTTGGCCAGCGTTGACCATCGTTGACCAGAGCGCAGAACACAGCCTCGACCTGTGATCCTGACCTCTCTTCATCTTCCAAGGACCGAGATGGGCCCACTGATGGGGGTGACCCCTTGTCGCCCATCATTACAGGACCGGTAGGCCCTTGGGTCCTAGCCAGCTCGTTTCCGGTGATGGTGCGTGGCAGTGGGAAAGACGACGAAGAAGCAGCGCCGCCCCCTCTCCCCCTCCCATGCCACTGGCCATCCCCGGCCAGGTACCAGGAGTACCAGGGCAATAGACGAGCCTTGTAAGCAGCAGGGATGTGGTTGGGAGGAGGAGGGAGCGCCGACCATATTGGACCGAGCAGCTTTTTTTTTTTCTTTCACCTCTCTGTCTGCCTGGGGGCCAGGAACCAGCCTATTACCATAGTAGTACCACGATACTACGGAATACACTATGGTAAAAAAGAGTTGGCACCCCTCCGCTTCCCCTGAAGGGACCCACCCAAACTAGAGCACCCTTGTCGATATGTATGCAGGTCCCATCGTGAGACGGAGCCAAGCCAGCCAATGGGCGCCTCAAGGGGATACAAACAAGATCTGGTTGGGCTGCGGGAACCACGTTGAGTGGCTGCTGCACTGGCGGCAGGGCGCTTTTCTAGTGTGTAGTGTAGGCGGGTAAGAAGGCAACAGAAGACGATGAATTGGGAATCCTCTCTGATGAATGGATGAATTGTGACGGGAATGAGCAAATGACGGACTGACTGACAAATGGACCAGCCAGACAGATAGACAGACAGCACAACTCATTAGGCACGCACAAGCACAAGCGCGCGCGCACATACACACACATGGCACATCTGTCAGGGCGGCGTCTGCACAAACAACAACTGTAATGCCCAAGTGGTTGCCATGATGCGACGGGAAGCCTGCAAGGTGACGGCACCAAAGCAACGGTTAGTTGACTTACCATTCCCTCCCTCCAGGTCTCAGGTGGGCGAACAGACGGAGACCAGATCGCGGGCGACGATATAAAACTGTCTGCCGATCCCCTCTTCCTCCTCCTCCTGTTGTTTCGGCACTTGGAGGACTTTGGAGGGGGGAAAGCAAAAGCTTGCTGCAACGACGGGATGCGATCATCGCTCGATACTCCAGCAAACAAGCAGTGGTAATACTGGTCGGTACCTCTTTGCTCCATCATGGCACTTGCGCATTCGTTTTCGTGGGCGCGAAAATAGCAAATGGCCTTTGCTGGTGCTTCTGCTGCCTCTGCTGCATTCGGAGCGAGAACAGCAATTCAATCAATCAACTAATCGCCGTACAAAGTACATGATTGCTCAGATATTGTCGCAATTCCAAGTGAGGAGTAATACACAGTAGTAAGCCACAGGGAGACGGTTTGGCGAGATTGACAAAGCAGGAACAAGACTACGGGGGCGTCGGGGCAAGTAAGGTAGGCGCTAGGTAATGTAGGTACACATCGACAGTTGCACATATCTGCAGGTACATACGTTGTATTGATTGATGCATGCCGAGCAAAAGCTGTACGTGCTAATAAAAAACAAAAATTGGGCAGCGGTGTGCAGACACGGGATTGGATACGTGGTCCAACGTCCTGCACATCCGCGGCTCAGGCTGAAGTTCTATTGATTGGTTTTTTTTATTCTCGAAATATGTATGTCTGTCGGACGGGTGGGAATGTGCATCCGCAACGGGCTGGATAAAAATAAGCAAGGCCCAAACGACCCAACATACCATTCAATCATCTCGTGCTGGGTTTCTAGAATGTATTGCTCACGTGTTTGCCAAACTTTGCAATATAGCTCTCTCATGAGAAAAACGGCTTTCTGGTTCTTTCCCGCCTACGCAACGTGCTTCTGAACTTTGAAAACTGGAAACGGGGATCAGAACTCATGGGCCGTCCCCAGGGCATTCCTTTGGGAGAGCCCATTGTGGTAGTAGCCTGTAGGTAATGCCCCAAGGGCGCTGTCCAGTGTCTCGCTTGTGCCTGTCAGCTAAGCATTAGGTGTATGCTAAAAAAGTAGCCTCAGACACGGCCACGGCACCAACAAAGAACAAGCTGCTGTATGCTCCCTCTTTTGAAAATAGTAACCCAGAGAATTCTATTTAGACTATTATGGCGACTATAAAAACGCCATTGAGCGACGGCGTGGGCGGATAGATCCTCGAGAAGCCCGTGCCCTCTGAATAGACCTGCTTGATGGGCGGAGTACTTCGTACAGTTCTCCAGTTGGCCATTGATGGGCCCTCCCATTTTTACCTACACTACATTAAGGTATTTGCCTACAACGTAGTAGCACTGCTAGCAGGCTGGTAGACCGTTTTATGAGAAAAGGGTTTTGGCGCAACACTCTAGTAACCGGATCTTCAATATCCTGCCACCTAGTGATGCTATATAACACAATGGTGTAGCATGAAAGAGATGATGATCTTCACCATACATGTTTTATTCCTCCGAGGGCGCGTGCATTAACGTAGCGACAAGTATACTACTGGAGGAAGCGCTTTGAGCACTGAAGCAAGCTTGCACATGCTATTCCAGCGACTACCGCAGGGCGAAAAGCTGGAAACGTGTACGTAAATAAACTGGGGCTCTCTTTCGGCCAACTGAACCGATCCGAAGTGTGCTGCGGGAGCAGATCGTGATTCTCATTGCATCAAAGAAAAGACCACAACAGCGGGCTGCGGGCTGGTCGCTCAGCTTCTGGCCGCGGCATCTAGGAAAAAGCTTGGCCCTCGCCTTTTCGCATCGTTTCCCATTTCTATTTCTCCTTCGCCTAACACAAGCGAATTGCCTCACCAATGTCTCTTGTTCTGTGATCAATCATGTCAGGGGCGTCGTATTCTGGCCCTTTGTCAGAAATGCAAAGTAACATGCGGTGAATACATATGTAAGGGGCTGTCCAGCATGATAATGAGGGTTTCGGTGCTCTGTGCATCGCCACGTTCGGGGATGTTGCCAAACCCTACCCTCGAAGAAAGGAACGAAGAGAGAAGACTCCAGAATACCCCGGGGCTCCAGCCAACAAGCGGATGGAATGACCAGGCCCTGGCAGACTGGAACCTTGGACAGCAGAAAGTCATCGGAACATGACATTCATCTTCGGCGTCCGGGGGGAAGGGAACAACCTTGCCAAGCAATGACGTCCATGTTATGGTTTTTCCATCCCATCTTCATCTCATCCTTCAGCTATGCAGACTCGGGATTCATGCCGGAATAGAGCTCCCTATTCGAGCTCTCTGAGACAGGACCCTGGCGCTTATCGCTGACAAGAGGGAAAAAGAAGGAAAAACCTTATTTAATTCATTTAGACTGTGGTTTTGGTTCCGGCGTTTACACGATAGTAGTATGTACATACATGGTAGAAGCCATGACTCGATTGCCCATAACAAGTGGTATATAGTAATTGCATGTATCCACATCTATTTCTCTCATCAATCAAATCAACATTCTGCCTCCTTTCATAGTTTGCTGCTTCTTCACGAGAAAGCGCATCGACCAACGACTAGGAACTCTAGGAAACAAGCCCGTATTCAAGCCTGTCAGCACGGTCCGATGTGAAAGGCCCCGCCAAAAGATTGTTCCGCCAAAAAAGCGTCCAGACCGGACCATCTCACTATGGAGGACTGGGAATGGGGAATGAGAGAGAACAACAAGAGGAGACAGAAAATCTGTGATAGGGCCCCCCGGTCAAAAAGGAAGGCCGCCGCAAAAACCCCCCCTTTCCATCAAAAAGGCAAGGGGGGTCAGGCCCTTTGAGTCGTTTCACAAACCCGCCGGCCACCTCGTCCCTTATCGTGATTGGCCGCGTCATCTATTAATCCATGCTAGCGATCCAGCGGTTGACCCGGGCCCAGAACGCCTCCCCGAGCTCTCTTCTCTCTTGTTCTTTTTTATTTTTTTCGCGTGTTGTGCCTGTTGCTGTGCCTGTTCCTGTTTTTCCTTGTCCCACTTTTCGGATCATGGCACCCAAAGGGCCCCAGTCAGTCGAACTGTCGATTGAATGCGACAAATGGTTCCCTTCCAAAACATAATTCTCCGGATGTCCCTTTCATTTCATTTCGGCAACTTTTATGCAAGTCAGCAACATGAGGAGATTGCTACTCATTCAATTCATTCATGCTGTATGATCCTACATTCAGTACGATCCTACATTCAGTACGATGCATGTGCGTGTGTGTGCCAGGTATTATATCGTACATATGTATTTTGTAGGCGCGTACGATATATGCAATGCGCTGCCGTTGGAGGCGCTGCACATGGAACCGTTTACGATCAACCACAACATGAGAGATGAGAAAAAGAACAAAATCATATGTAGTTCAACACACGACACAGTAGATGAGCACACCGTATCGTGCCATTGTCCATTGCATAGTCAATCATCAATTCATCATCCCCGTCCATGGCCCCTCCCAATCGCCAGCCAGGCCTCCAGCAATTCTCCTCTTCTGCAAGCTGGTTATCGAAGGATGAATCCTGGCCGTGGAATCCTTCCATGGCATTCCCTTGAACTGCGTGGTCTGTTCTTATTAAGATGAGTGCACACGCCATCAGCAGAAGCAGCTCACGTATTCGCTTACGTCGCGTTCCTGGAAGGACCCCCCCTGGGGGCGCCTAAAGACCCAAGGAATCGCTGCGGATTTCTTGGATATGGTATGTGGTCCGGGGCCCGGGGTGGTCCCAGACTCCCAAATGTTTTTCTCTCTTGTGTCTTGGCGAACTCCTCCTTGGTTGCGACTATTATTCCTCATCCCCCTTCTTTTAATCGGGGGACCTTGATGTGATGTGGAACTGGGCCCGATGCTTGATCGCGAGATCTTTTTTGGTTTATCGCGTGTATCCGCTTCTCAATCAAATAAGATGAGATGGACTGATTAATGACTGGAGATTGCAAAGAAGCGACCTTTCCGTCCGTCCAGTCCAGGCGGCGTCGTCAAGGTCCGAAGTATGCGGTGTGGCCCCACCCCCCGTTGATGAAAGAGTCACATCGCTAGAGACCGTCAAGGGCCCGGGTTTTTCTTTATTTCTTTTATCAGCCTCACAATCAACTGGAAACAAACTAGAGCTTAATATGTGGTTTCCTCTCATGATTACTCTACCATGGAATGATTACGCGATATAAGCTTTCATTACTCGTCATGCTCATACAAATCACTCATACTGACAGCAAAAATGGAACCCGGAGCCGGAAATTGTCTTGCGGCCGTCCAAGACGAATAGTCGTCTTTCTAGAGTCGTTAGTCTGGAGTGCAATTATACAGATTCATCATCGTCTTCATCATCATAATACAAGCAAAATATCAATCTTTTCTTGAATTGCAATGACCACTTGGCAAAAGAGTCACTGGTCAGAATAGTCACCAGTCAAAGAAGACACGAGAAAAGAAGTATTCGTCTTGCCCAGTTGAAACGGGCTTTCTTTCTATTATTTTATATCTACATCGACTTTAATATGGTCGCTTCTGTCACAGTTTTGTAGAAATCAGTAAACGCCATAACACTCCAGGGCCCGGTTGAACATTGGACCACTTGATATCTTCCCATCCCTTTTCATGCTGCTCATTGTTGAATGCTCCGATCCTGCCTTTCCTGTAGAACTTTTCATCAATTTGAAACCAAGCCTGTTGAACGCCGATGTTGAAATCGAATCAAATGATACCCTTCCTTTGGGTATGTATGCAGTTCCACGGAAATGACAAAATCACCTGTACAACTCCTCTACTATGATGTTGGCGTTCCAGTGTCTACGTCTATGTGACAGCTGGACACACCATTATTTGTGCAGTTAAGGCACATGATTTATTTGGCGTACTTGGCACGGAAGTACTTGGCGGCGTTGACCATGTTGACCAGAGCCTCCTTGGTCTCCTTCCACTGACGGGTCTTGAGACCACAGTCAGGGTCGATCCAGAGCTGCTCAGGCTTCAGGTACTGCAGCATCTCCTCGATGCGGTCCTTGATCTCCTGCTCGCTGGGAACACGGGGCGAGTGGATATCGTAGACACCAGGACCAATGTGGCGGGGGTAAGCCTCCTCGACGAAGACACCAAGGAGCTTGGCGTCCGACTTGCTGTTCTCGATGGAGAGAACATCAGCGTCGAGGGCGGCAATGGCGTGGAAGAAGTCCTGGAACTCGGAGTAACAGAAGTGAGAGTGGATCTGAGTCGAGTCCTCAACGCCGACGGTCGACAGGCGGAAAGCCTTGACGGCCCAGTCGAGGTAGGCCTCACGCTCCTTGCCAGAGCGGAGGGGAAGACCCTCACGCAGGGCAGGCTCGTCAACCTGGATGACATCAATGCCAGCCTTCTCAAGGTCAACGACCTCGTCACGGAGGGCAAGAGCAAGCTGCTCAGCCTGGACGGACTGGTGGACATCATCACGGGGGAAAGACCATCTCAGGCAAGTGACGGGGCCAGTCAACATACCCTTCATGGGCTTGCTGGAGACGGAGGCGGCGTACTTGGACTCCTTGACAGTCATGGGGGCAGGGCGAGAAATGTCACCGACGATGATCGGGGGACGAACGCATCGGGAACCGTAACTCTGGACCCAAGCGTGGGTAGTGAAGGCGTAACCCTTGAGGCGCTCACCGAAGTACTGCACCATGTCGTTACGCTCGGGCTCACCGTGGACGTATACGTCCAGGTCAAGCTCATCCTGGATCTTGACGTTCATGTCAATCTCCTGCTCAATGAACTTGTCGTACTGAGCCTCAGTGATCTCCTTCTTGGTGAACTTGGCACGCTGGATACGGATCTCCTTGGTCTGGGGGAAAGATCCAATGGTGGTGGTGGGGAACAGCGGCAGGTTCAGCTTCTTCTGCTGCTGGGCAATTCTGGAGGTGAACTCAGACTTGCGGTTGTAGTCAGCAGCCTGGATCTTGGACTGACGCTCCTTGACGGCAGCGTCGTTGGTGCGCTCAGAGGTAGCACGAGCCTGGACAGACTTGGCGTTGGCCTCAAGAGCCTCACGGACGGCAGCAGGGCCCTCAGTGACAGCCTTGGCGATGATGGCAATCTCAACAGCCTTCTCAGAGGCGAAAGAGAACCAATCAGCGATCTCGGCGTCCAGCTTCTTCTCGCTGGCCAGAGTGTGGGGAGTGTGAAGGAGGGAGCTGGAAGTAGCGGCAATGACGCGGTCCTTGCCGAGCTTCTGCACAGCGGACTCGACCTTCTCAATGGCGCGCTTCAGGTTGGTCTTCCAGATGTTACGTCCATCGACGACACCGGCAGACAGAATGGTCTTGGAGCCGAGGCTGCTGACGACAGTGTCGAGCTGCTCAGGGTTGCGGACCAGGTCGACGTGGACAGCGTAGATGTCCTTGGGGACGAGGTCGATGTTGTGGACGATGTCACCGAAGTAGGTGGTGAAGACGAGCTTGGGGATCTTGTCACCAAGGCTGGCGAACTTCTCGTAGGTAGGCTTGAAGGCAGCCTTGGTCTTGCTGGGCAGGTCCAGGACAAGGACGGGCTCGTCAATCTGAACGGTCTCGGCACCAGCCTCCTTCAGCTTGGTAAGGAGCTCCTCGTAGACAGGCACAAGCTTGTCGAGCAGGTCGATGGGGTCAACCTTCTGGCCACGGTCTGCCTTACCCAGGTGCAGGAAGGAGACGGGACCAACAAGGACGGGTCTGGTGTTGACACCGGCCTCCTTGGCCTCTGTGAACTCAGCAACAGCCTTGGGGGTGGCAGTGAGCTTGAAGGTCTGGTTGTCCTGGAGAGTGGGCTTGACGTAGTGGTAGTTGGAGTCAAACCACTTAACCATCTCCAGACTGGGAACATCGACACCACCCTTCTGGTGGCCACGACCCATGGCAAAGTATTCATCGACGCGGTCGAGACCGGCGCTGCTGTAGCGCTCAGGGACGGCCTGGAGAGCAAAAACAGTCAGAATTGAACAGCCTCATAATCTAAAAGGGGACAATTCATCAACTTACACCGAAGTCCTGAATGTGAGAGAGAACCTGATCGTACAGGGCAAAGTCGTTGCTGGGAATGACATCGACACCAGCATCCTTCTGGATCTTCCAGTGAGCCAGACGCAGACGCTTGGCCTCGGCGAGGAGGTCAGACTGCGAGAGGTTGCCAGCCCAGTCTAAACGGGGATACTAGGTCAGCAAGAGCTTCTGATATGTTTGCACAAGCAATTGCGGAGCAATTGACTCAAAAGAGTAGATAATTCAAGGCAAACGAGTCGGTTGGATGTACTCACAAGCTTCAGTGGCCTTCTTCAGGTCACGGTTCACACCCATACGGGGGAAACCCAAGATTGCGGACTGAACCATCTTGCCCGTAATTCTCGAGATATGTGATATGCGGGGTATACTGAAGAGTTTTGGTTAGCACCTAGGTACCATGCAGAAGCAAAGGATGAAAGGAGCAGTTCGTAGACGAGGAGGAAACGTACACAAAAGACAGGTTTTTTTATTCCAGTCTCTAGTGATGGAGTTTAGAGAAAGGAGAATGTGAATGGAGAGAAGAGAAGGACAGATTCGACAAGCAGCTCGAGGGAAGTCAAATTTTTATGGGCTTTCGAAGGCGGGAGGACAGAGGAGAGATCGGCGGAGGGCGGGTTGGGCGGTGAGGGGTCCTGAAGCTAGGTAAGACTGAGGTAGCACCAAGCAACCTCGCCATGTCTGTATGATGGCGGGGTTGTCTCAGCAGAAAGCATCATGGAGGCAATAGAGCGAAAAGTTCAGGGTCCGACAGCGGGGGATTGGTTGGTCGGCCTGGGAGCCTAGATCTTCTAGTGCGCCGTGCTCGACTATGCACGCTCGCTGTGACGGCTGTCGGACACCATGTCGTGGGGTGGTGCTTCGACGTAGCGATGGCGCCATTCGGCCTACGAGACCAGAGACCCATATCCTCCCCGAGATCGCCTAATAAAGTACTGCCAATCCTGCGAAGGGAAAAACACACATGCACCCTAGCAAATCAGAGCAAACCATCCGAGGAGGAAGAGCTCAGTGGCTGCTGGGTGCATCTGCAGTTGGTTGTTGAAAATGCTCTAAGACTTGCCCGCAGCTTCCCGGCGTCCGAAGCCCTACACAGTACTGTGTACATCCACCAACCTTATATTGGATCTTACCAGCCTCCAGCCTCCAGTTGATATGAGCTACACGTCTCATGATGTTTTCGTTGAGAGTAGATAGCTTGGAGCTTGGATACTTATTGAGCTGTATTTTGCAGTGCACCTAGATATTGCACCATCTGTTGACAGCCGACAAGCCATGGAAATAGTTGCACTGCGGCATCAAAGTGTATGCATTTAGTTTCACGAATCACGAATCATTTCCTTGGGTTGAGCGTTAATCCCTACGTCTTGATTAGCTATGGTGCAGGCAAGCTAATAGAAAAAAGAACTATGTGACATATGTGCTATGTATCTAGGCGAGCTAGTCAAGCAAGCGTCAATTTTGCAATGCACACCAATCCAACCAAACCGACTGGCGGCTCTTGTCGGGATTTTGTTGGTGATAGCAAAATTGTCCGTGTGTCTTGAAATACAGTCACAACAAGACAGCCACCACTAATCTCATGCGCCTGCCTTGCAAAGTGGGCACGGAGCAAAAGGCACGGCTTCCGTTGCCCGCTGCCCGTATGAAGATCTCATCATTCTGCAAAACGATCAACGGCCGAAAAATTGAGGCGATCCTGCATAACTATTATCGGCCCATTTCGGAGACTTACGGCGGCAAAGTCCAGCAAATCCACTCCGAGCTTTCATGGCAACTTGAGAACGCGCAGCTTCACTATATATGTCTGAGGCTGTTTCCGAGCACATACCTGTTGCTAGCTATTGCCGCTAAATATGAGATAGAAGACCGACAGCGCCTGTAGCTTCAGCTTATGTTCTTACACATTTCCGCCCCTTTCTTTTCACTTTCGTAAAAGCAGCCCCCCGGGGAAAACTGTCTGATATGAGAGAGGAGAAATGAGGAAATATGCGCAATACCCAAAATACTTGGTGAACATTGGCACATACCAGTGTTAGCATGAGATCAAGCATCCCCTTATATCTCTCAAATCGACATAATTATGGAACATCAAATATACCTTTCCTTACAATCATGATTACCGTGCGGCACTCATCCAAAATGTCGTTTTCTCATAGGTACTCCAGAGCCCAGCACTTTCTTCTATCGGCACAAGCTACCGGGCAGGAAGCCGTGGCCCATCGCTGCGCAGATGTGCTTCGTACCTTCCTACCCCGGGGTCGAACTTGCCCGCCAAGAAGAAACGTCGCAATGTGTCGAAGTAGGTGGGCAGGTGCCTTACAATTATGTTCGAGCAATGATTCAATGTTGGTTGTACCTTGCAACGGGACAACATCACGAGCAGGCATTGAATCAGCCGTCTAGCTCATCATCGACTGTGCTGAGGTGCTTGAAACCTGGCCAGTCTGGTTTTCATCCGCAAGGACATAACCAGTTGCTGCTCGAACACTGGTAGTTCTGGACCCCATCTCTTGGTACTGCAGTATGCAGGCTCTTTGCTGCTGTTCGAGCCGTGGTGGTAACCTAGGCCGAGATATCACAACACCAACAGCTCAACTCCCTGCCCGACCAGCTCAAGCCAGGCTGCCGAGAGCCCGACTTGGAGGTCAAAACCATGATGGCCCAGCAGTCATGGTCACCACTCTGGCCCCCTCGCTCGTGGCGACGCCCAGACAACAAGCTGTTCTCGATCCCACAGTCATTGAGATCGACGACTCCGACAGTGAAGACGAGCCTTTCGATCTGAGGACGCCACCAATCACCGCTTTAGGAGCGCTTAAGACGAAACTTATTCGTCGCTTGTCCCAGAAGTCACAATCCAACAGGCAATCACAACAAAGTATCGGTAGCAGCGAGGAAGAACTCGCCAGGCGTGCAGAGTTAAGGCGACTAAGGCAGAAGAGAATTCAAGAGGAGCTTAGCACGGAGAACGATGTGGCCAACAAGGACTTTATGCATGCCCCTTCTCGACGTACATCCCCATCGCCATCCGAGCGAGCTGATATCACTGGCAGTGGGCCCAGGGATGCCATTGAGTTCTCCGTGTGCGACATTGACACGGCAACATCGAACAGTTCGGATTCTCCTGCTCGGGAGATGATCGCGGTGGCTTTACCAATAGTCGCTGGCAACGGGACTTCTCTCCGTCGCCACGGCAGCTGCCCAACAAGTGCCCCAGGCTCATGTAAGCCTTTAGCTACCCAGGATATACAAGTCACTCGAGAGCATGACGCAGTCCCAAGAATGCCACCCTCACCTCAGATAGAGCCAGTTGACACATCTGATTCTTGTACCACGAGCTCCGTGGCCTCATGGCGTCTGTCTTACAGCGCTGCCCATCTCGCAGAGTACATTGGAACGCTACCAGATGTCGCCGGTGGTAGCAAGAAGGTGGCCGAACATGCCTCTGATCATCAACCGATCACCCTTCAACATAATGCCAAGGATTTTTCAAGGCGAAAATGCGTGGACCGTTTGCCTAGTGATGCATGCACTTCATCAAGATCTTCAACGCAATGTCGAACTGATCATGAGAACAAATCTTTCGCGGCAGGCTCTCATGCTGACGAATCCAATTTTGAGCAGTCTACAGCCATTCTGCACGACACTACCCACTCTGAGCACTTCTCACCACTGGATCTGTGGCTACGCGTCTCCAACACACTCCAGTCTATTTCGCACTCATCTACACGTCGTAATAGTGATAGTGTGCTCGAAAGTCGGCTGGAACGCCCCTTACTGAGCGACATAAACACTAATACAAAGACACCACGGGAAAGACCATCATCTTCGTCATCGAAGATTGGTACCAGCCAAGATTTGCTGAAGGCAAGCAGCCGCTTTGCAACAAATGAGAACATCAGTGCTTCTCTGACACGGAGCCACAATTCAATAGAACAACTAGCCCGGCACACTACCACGTCTGGAGATGACGACCAAAGCGTCGCCGTGAAAGTCCCTTCTCCAGATCTTGCCCCTACTTTGATCAGCTCTGAACGCGCGCCTGCGGCGAGGTGTCACGCTACCAAAGATGGGCCTCGAGGCTCAAAAGAGATTAAGTGTGATGAAACCAGTAGTAGTGAGTACTAAAGCCTGTGATACGTTCCATGGAATTACGCTGATAAACCTGCGCAGAGATCTCCAATGATAATAGTCTAGTTGTCACAAATGATATCGGACCTGAGCGCTTTGAGACAGGACGAGCTCAGACGTTAACAAAGCCTGCACGAGCATCTGGACACGAGAAACGGCAACTAACACCTCCAGAGTTGGATCCGCTGTCTGCAAATGCGAGGGCTGAACCAGCAGAGATGCAGAGGGCGTCTGTAGAAAGTCAGGGGCAGCTGCAAGTCAGCGAGGCCATTGACAGCAGGCTTCGGCCGGCCGTCGAGATGAGTCAAGAACAGTCTACCAGAAAATCCTCCCTGTTTGCGCGACTATTTCTGAATAGAGCGAAGCCTCGAAACACACTGCGGAAACAAAGGTCCGCAGGGAATCATCCAAAGAATGAGAAAGGTAGCCTTTCACATCAAACGGCTCCGAGTAACTCTCAAAAGTTCATGCAGGTGAGCAGGAGGCAGAGGTTCTCCAATGAAGGCGCCGACCTGAGGTTGGAAGAGACCGCCACAGATCTATGGCAGCGTGCCGTAAGACTTGAGGCAGAGCAACGCGAAGGGCGCAATCGAAGCCAATCTAGGAGCGGGCATGAAAATCAGTCTCCTCAGCTCGAAAGCCAAAACAATCATGGTATGTCTGGCAATGATGCGGTACTGACGAGACCCCATACTCGGGAGGCAAGTTCTGTCTACAGTCGGAGCCCATATGAAGATGGATCTGGTGTCCGATCACCATCGTCCAGACCTTTGACTGGCCAAGACAAAATGCAATTAACCAGGGTATCTTTGGAATCATCGAACCAAATACTCAAGGAATGGCAGCATCAAGTTCACACGGAGCAATCTGACGCGGAACGAACAATTGGTTTCAGAACCCATATCTATGCCACGCAGAGTCGTCATGGTGTACCAGAATCTTGGGCAAGATGGCCTTCTCATAATAGAGAAGAGCGTAATGGAGTTACTGGCGTTGATGATTTGGTTACACCCAAAGACTTTGCTGTGGCTGAAACCAGTATGACTGGTCCGACCAAGTGGGCTACGGACAAGGAGATCGAAGTCAATGGTTTAGACGAAGGTTATGTGACACCTGATCGGCGTTCCTTTTCGAGCAAAGTTGGACGGACACTACGAGAGAGTCTCGCTAAGTTGCTACCTGACCGCGAGGGCCCCAATGCAAGTCTTCACAACTTTTCCTCTCATGCAAGAAAACGACCTGCTTCATCTGGAAGTCTCGAATATCCCGAGCTTGAGCTCTTGCCACACCATGGAGGCTACAAGGAGTTGGAAGCTCTCGAAAAGACAATCGATTACCTCAAACGTCCATCCATGGCAAGCGGAACAAGATCAAGAGGACTCAGTGGAGCCTCCTCAAGGACACCCTTGAGTCTCCGTTTTGCTCAAGAAGTTCAAAATCTACGGCACGACGACAGACCTGGGTCGCCAGACACCTGTGATTTGTCAAACAGAGCTGCGCTACAGCCCCCGAACACGCCGGTTGAGAAGAGAGAACTATCCCAAGCTAGATCTGGAACATCGCAGCAATATGGCACTCCACTCACCCACGTTTCGTACGACGATTGCGTTCCCACCCACATGTTGGATGAGAATGATTCAGCCAAGAGCGATACAGATCTCGCCGTGAGGCGGTCCAAATCAGTCCTTGACCTTGCCACGGCTGATCAAACTAGGAGGTATGGCACGTGGAATGGCCGCTCCAAGTCTGTCTCCATCAAGAGATTTCGAGCCTCGAGGTCAGAGTGATAATATCTATGCTGCATCACCGAAGGAGTTCGTCTCTCCTGAGAGTCACCATTCGATGCTAAACGCATGACGGGTAGGAAGATGATGGTTTCGAAATCATAAATACTTGAAAGGACACTTTGGAAGCAAAGATGACACATCACACGTTTATTTGTAGTTGCTTCTATTCGTATTTTGTTCCTGTACTTCGTTCGCAACTCTTAAAAAGTTTGTAGCCTCATGGAAGCGGTTTTCTAAGGGAAAATAGCTCGACACTAATTGTAATAACATAATACAGTAGGTATTACCAATGTAAAATTTGCAACCTCTTATCGATCTAGATGCTTTCTTTTGTGATATTTTGTGAGTTGTCTCATAATTGGATTATAGAATGTTTACAAAACACCATATGCTAAAAGCCACTACTTTTGCCCCAAAACTATCTTCGTCTCTGGGTCTGCAATTATCTGGACGCCTTCAATAGTCGTATCGGCTGATATTTCATCCTCAAAATAACCCTCGGGTTCAGCTTGTGCTAGACGTTCCCAGTCCTTCGGTGCATCACTATGCCTTTCTGGAAATATAGCTGGGCGTTCCAGAAAAGTGACCATGAGATAGTACGTCACTGCCGCCGCTGGCATATATAACACCCAGCCAATTTTATACATATTTTTTGCCGCCTGGTTGACTGCCGCCGGCTCGTAGGCGCCAACAAGACCAGGCAGACCAAAGCTGACACCAACGCACCATGCAATGACACCAGGAACGTGGACACCTGAGGTGAACCAGTAAAGGCTTCGCGGGTGGCCATCGAAGAGGGACGGGATGTGTATATTGCCGCGGCGCACAATGAAGTAGTCTACAATCATGATCTGAATCCGAATAGTTAGCGAACAGAGCAAAGATGGAGTGGTAATTGCGTTGCTTACCCCACAGATGGGAGCCATGAATATATTGTAGCTACCGAGGAAAGTGATGAATTTTTGGGCCGTGGCGATGAGCTCCCAGGGGACAAAGCACACGCTCAAGACGGCGCAGAGGATCTGCCCCCTGCGGATCGTCAGAATCTTTGGAAATAGGCCGTTCATGTCGGTGCCAAAGGGAAGGGAATTGGCGCCAATGTTCATGCCAAAGACGCTGAGAAGGTAGGTAAAGGACACGAGGAATACACCAGCCCGGCCGGCGGCGGTCCAGTGTCGGTCTAGAATGGCTTCGTTGAGATCCTATAAACCGCAAAGAGAGATTGTAAGCAATCGTGTACCAAGCTGGAATTTCACAAAAGGGTTGATAAAAACACATACCCAAAAATTCCAATACGTTTTTCCCCAGGCGCCTTGGATCGAGCTCGTGGCGGCGAGACCGAGGAACATGACGAGGACCTTGGCCACAAACACGGAAACCCCCTGCAGCAGGCCCGCGTCGCGGGGCGTCTTGCAGTACCGCGCCAGGTCGGGCTGGTTGACCAGCATGGGCGAGAGCGTGCCGAGGACAGTGTTGATGCCGCTCATGACGGCCCAGCCCACGGCGGCGGAACTCGTCGAGGCCTTGGACTGGTCGTCAATGGTGGACAGGCCCGCGCCGTTGGCCATGCACCAGCCAAAGATTCCGAATGTGGCAATGGGTACGAGTAGGCCTTTGAGTGTGAATAAAATCTGGATTCTGGATGGGTGTATGAAACACTATTTTGATGAGGGTCATTATTTAGTACATGTTCTCAGGATGGGGAAAAGGAAAAAAAAAAGGCTTTGCCAACCCCGTTGCAGAGAAGAAAGAGATTGGTTCTTACCAGAGGGAACTGAATCAACCAGACGAGAAAAAAGCACAACAGCGTCTTGGAGGTGACGTGCGCGGATGCGGGCAGGGAGTTGCCCATGTCTTCCCAGGACGAGCCAAAGATACAGCGCAGGCAGGTCGACAAGAGGTTGGCGCCGTAAAAGGTCTGGATGCCGTAGGCAATGGTACCAATGACGGCGCGGATAAAGACGAAGAAGAAGGAGCCATACATGCCCATCGAGGACCGCGCGAGCACCGGGTAGCCAATGTGGTAGCGGGCGCCTGGGCGCGCCATGGCCGTCACCACGAGGCCGCTGATGGCGGAGCCGATGATGCAGGAGGCGAGGGCTTGTTGCCAGGTCTTTTTTGTTTTTGAAATGTTAGTTTGCTCGTCCGAACAAGGCCTTTTCGATCGACGAGCTATGGCTGTATCGCGTAAAGGGGAACAGGGAGGGAAACTGACGAGTCCAGCCGCAATCAAGGACGATGCGACATTCCATCCTGCGGTACCAAAAGCTGTAGATAGCCAGTAGAGAGGTAGATTATACCTGTTGGCCATGATTAGCCCGTAGCAAGCAGATTGTATCCGTATGTTTCGCGATTCTTACCATGTCCACGTCCGTTCTTCTGGCGGTGTTGGTTGTAAGTCGCGGTTCGTCCATCTTGAGACTGGTTGTTTCTCATCTGCGGATGACTTTTGTTGTTTTAGGGAAGACAAGATTCTGGCTTTCCACTGCTACGACATGGTGCGAGATGTTCAAATTCCTTGCAACATCAGAGGTGTCACTACCAATACAGAGAGAGGCGGTCGCAATATAGACTGGGCAGCATTCCCGCCCTAGAAGTGTGGGTAAAGGCACCGTATTTGATGGATATCTTCATCAGCCACCGAGTATGCGAACAACTCAAATCATACAGGCAGCTATCGGTATCCTTGTACATATGAATCTGATAGGGGGGCCAATTTTCCTCATTGTGCATGCATTATCGCTGTCCCATTGACAAACGACAACACCGGGGTAAGAAAAGAGCGTGGTCATCTGGTGGATTGGACGGCGTCGGTCTTTGACTCGGGCGGGTCCGCTGAACACAACTCGGACTTTTTAGCTTGGGTGGGTGTGCCCCGAGTCCCTGAACCGTGGCCATGTCGGACTCTAAGCCTAGGAGTCCGACTGGCCAATATGAGCATTTCGCTGCCTTCATTATAGCGTAATCGTTGATACGATTTGGGACCTATATCAATTATTGTCTCAAGATTCTTCTTGGGATTTTTGGATTGAAAATATTCACACTTGTCAACTAATACGCCATATTGCCTTCACTAAACGCTGTTTCCGTCGCTACCATACCATTAAAAACATTTCGCAAAAGTAAACACCCGAAGACAAAAACCAAAAGAATGTCTTACGAGCCCACGGCCACTGAGCTCGCCGCTCACACTTTTGCTTATGATGCCGACACCCTCGACAAGGAGCTGGCCGATTTTTTGCAAAAGTTTTATACCCTCTCAGACGACAAGGTGCACGCCGACAGTTGGGCCGCCTGCTTTTCCGACGATGCGAGAATGAAGAGGAAAATGGACGATGTTATTGGACGTCAGAGTAAGTTGGGACTTTTTATTCTGACCGAGAAAACCGAAACTAATACCGCAAAACAGACATCTTGAACGTAAACCTAGAGTCCTGGAAGGGCCAGGCAGAGCGTCTGCATGTGGTGTACAAGGTCTTCCCCTTTAGCGCCGGCAAGACGGACGAGATCATGCTCTACGGAAAGAGCGAGTACGACTACGAGGACGGCACCACAGGAGAGATGCCGTGGTCTGCCCGGCTGCACTTTAAGCGATCCAGCGACGGCATCGCCATTGACTTTTATCAAGTTTATTCTGTAAGACCTTTTGCTTTGTCTGCGTATCATCTTCCGCCGAGAGCTCGAGCTAATCAAAAGGAACAGGGTCAACTCCAGACGCCGAAAAGCTCGTCATGAGCTTGGAGAGAAAAATGGTGAGACTTCTGCGAGTTGAATGATCCGGCAGTCAAGGACAAAAGGGTCATGATGAATGGGGGAAACCTAGATATACGCGTCTAATTATGTCCGCTCAAATCGCTGTAGATATCAACTACATGAAAGATGACTGGAGTAAATCATCAGTGTCTCGGTCCGGATGTATATACTGTATCCACTGCGTCTCCTCAATTGACGGCGCCGAATAGCACGGCCGAGACCCTTTGGCCATGTCTCGCAGTAAAGATACCACTCTTCTTTGCACTTGAAGTCTCTCAAGTTCGCGGCTAAGTCGAAGCAATTCCGCACAGCTGTCTGGCGAAAATGTCCACTGCTGCATCGGGTCGCCGTACTCGCTGATAGGTATCTCCTCAGTCAAGAGGTCAAAGACGTTTTGGAAGACGTGTGCTGACGCCCATTTGTTGGCGTAATCCACCAGCGTAGCGGAACAGGCAAAGAGGGCTCGGCATACGGAACGACGACCGTACAGAGAGAGCTGCTGATGGGTTGGCGTTGCCCACAAGCAGTATAGCATGATGACGCCGGCTTGAAATTGGTGAATCAACTTGGTGCACCGTCTTAGTAATTTTGTATCTCGCACAATGTTCATGATGAAACCTACTGCTGTCCAAGTATAGCATGAAAGATGCTCCCTGACACGGAAGCGCCGAAAAGTCACGAGGACTTGACAAGCTGCCGTTACCAGATGACGCGCATCGCCGCTCCTCACGGCCAGGTGAGGATTGGGAAACAGAGAAATCGTTGCGTAATTGGCCAGTTTCAATAGCCATGTTTGAGACTTGAATCGGTCCAACGTCCTCTCCGAACCTGAGGAAAACATAACAATATCGTCGACCCATCGATCCAACCGATGTCGGATTTGCGATCGCCAGAGATTGGGCACTGGGTGATGGTCTCTATGAGCCTGTTTTTCGAGCTTTTGCACTAGCTTCAATATGCGATATTGAATGCGTCGGAGTTGAAACATGTGATCCTCGTGATTTAATCTTCTAAGAGTCGTCTCGGGCGATAAAGCGTCTCCAACAGTGCTGTCGTCGTCGAGAAGCTGCAAGTATTTAATCAGTACGCGTATCCCTCCGCATGCCGGGCAACAGTTATAAAGATAGAAACGTACATCTTCATCCAAGAATCTATCAGCCGTGACCATCTGGTCGGTCGAGCTGCTTATGAGAATATCTATAGTATAGCAACAACGAGTCGCTTGTCTTTGGATTTCGTCTTCAATGTCGTTGGGCGAACCATAAGGCAACTGATTGGACTGCCGTTGTAACTTCGTAATTGTGCACTGCTTGATTGCCTCTGAAGCACGGTCGCACATGGTACCAACAGAGTCCATGTGCATGGCCTGTATAGTGAGAAGTAGTGACGACTGGGTTCGCACGAGAGCTGACCAGCCCGATTTCTCATGAGAATTATACTTTTTAAGCGCCCTATCTTTGAGATGCTGATATGTGTTAGTATGAGATTCGCGAGGCTGGTTTCCCCGAAGGAAACACACACCTTGAACGACTCTAGATGTCCTGGCGCTGGATCAGAATTCTGGGCAAGAAGTGCGCCTATAGATAATACTTGGACAAAGAGTTAAGACAAAAATTTGTGAGCCATGAAGTGAAGACACTCACCATGTCTGCAAAAAAGTCCATCCAGGCTGCTCCTGTGTTGTAGCCGATGGGGCTCTCCCAGCGTTGCCAACAGTCATCCCATTGCTGTTGGTGCAGGAATGGCCACATTGGATGTGCATTGCGAAAGTACTCGGACGCATAGCTGCTGCCGACACTGATGGATAAGTGGCGATTTGACAGCATTGAAGACATGATGCCTGGGCGTTCAATAAGCGCACCGGGAATACCTACTTCTTCCTCATTACTGTCCGTGATGAAGACGTTTTGAGTTGGCGTGGAATCTAGAGCTGGATCAACCAGCCCATGCATGGGATCATCGGCCAAGTCGTCAAGCCCAAAGTTGGTGGACATCAACGTTCCGCCCATGACCTCCTGCACCGTCTCGGACTGATCCGAATCTCCAAAATCCAGGACATCTGCGTCTTCTCCATCGAAATCGACAGTCTCGTGGTGGGCTGCCGGGCCATCGGTGTCATTGTCCATGGGCAGTGCTGATAACAGGCTTGCCCGCCGGAGGACGGGGCTTAGATGATCGAGCGCAAGGCTGGGATGCGACTGTCGCACCGCGCCTCGAGTAGGGCAACATGTTCCTCGAGGGCATGCACATAGCTAGATGGTCAATGAGTATGCTGCCTCGATTACACCTTCTTCTAAGGAAACATGCCTGGTTCTCGGGTCACGTCCAACATTGGACTTTTTGGGTTTCAGGGCTTGACAGTCTAAGTACACGGTCAACTTCAACCCAAAATGTTTGTTGTATTAGAGGCTGGCTTGCGTACCTGCTCCAGACTTTGCGCATTCGCTGCACACTGGGCGTTTCTTATCACACTACGTGCTGCAATGTTAGAATTGTCGTGGTAATTGTGGGCTTGCTTGGCTAACTTGCCTTCTTCTTTCTCAACCTGCATCTGCGACAAGCAATTTGCCTCGGCGCGGGCGTCCATGGATTCACAAATAAATGACCCGGTTCCTGTACGTTTGGTGTTGCCATCACGGAATTGAACTTTACGTGCTTGTCTGTCTGTCTGGGCGTCCGCCTGTCTGATCAAAGGGAGAGTGGAATTCGAGATGGCCTGAGTTCTGGGTTCAGCAGTGCCCACACCTACAGGACAGGCGTTCCGCAGCCCCGGGAATTATGGGGGTGTGGCCAGTTAATCATGCCTTATTTGGCCCGGCGAGATACGGATAATGGACCTGGAGCCAATCCCGTTCCCCACGCGCTCGCCGTTGAATTGGGGCTCGAGTCGAGGCATTACCAGTGACTCGGGTGCCTTCTAGGCCTTAAATGACTCGCTAACCTCCAGCTTAGCATACTGGGTGGCCCCTGTAACTCTACTGGTAGCCTAGCTGCAGGCACGAATGAGATCTGATTACTACCTCTTCGGAGTGTCTGAATTGATACATGCTTGGTAGTAATAGAATCAAACGCTTTCATGGCAAATCAAAATCCGTGACAATGAATACTTTGAGAAAAGAACTAAGAAAAAATTAATTGCCACATTTTGCCGACTTCACCGCGATATCGGGATCATGGGATCCTAGCCCGCAACTACACAGCTGGATGGCGGACATCGGACATTACCAGAACAGGCAAAGAGCCCAGCCTTCAGCCAATAGCAGCGGTGTCGTCTAACTTCTGCTATTGGATCAACAGTCGTGGAAAACAAGTAGCGTTGCTCTATGGTCAGTCATATAAACTAAGAGTACCAATCACAATACTTTGACGGGCAAAATCAGCAATGCGTACCTGAAAAAGAAAATTGAAATCATCACTCGAAAAAGCAATCATGACTGTCGACACAAAACCTCGACTCGTACGAGTTGCCGTATTTGAATGTCTCGAACTCGCCGCCAATATCGCACAAACACGAGGGCAATTCAACGATGTATTTGCGGCTTGGCTGCAAAGAGCTGCCCTCAGTTACAACCATCGCCGTCCACTCGCAGAACAAGTACGGATTGAGACCACGGGGTACGACGTTGTACAAGGACAATTCCCACCTACATTGGACGAGGTCGACGCCATCATCGTGTCTGGATCGACAGCCTCTGCCTATGATCAAGACCCCTGGATCATTCGGCTGGCACAATACTTGAAGGGTAAGGAGAGAACAACACCATAATAGATGTATCTTCTTCGGGCAGCTCTCACTAACACCCGCTTGGCAAAATAGACGTCTATACACACAATCAACGAGTTCGACTTTTTGGCGGCTGCTTTGGACACCAACTCATGGTCCAGACCCTGCTCGCGGAGAACGGCGCCGGTTTCGTAGAAAAGAGTCCCAACGGATGGGAGATTGGCGTGCACGAGGTCGCCCTCAACCCGAAATTCAAGGCGCATTTCCCGGTACTGCGGGATGTGTCGGCCATGTCTTGCCAGTTCCTGCACGCCGACCACGCCGTGCTGGACGAGGCGCAATTCAGCAACGCCGGGTGGGTGCGCGTAGGGGCGAGTAACTTGTGTAATGTGCAGGGAGTATACAAGCCCGGCAAGGTCTTGACCTTTCAGGGCCACCCCGAGTTTGACGGATTTCTGAACGAGCAGGGCGTGAGAAATCTGGAAAAGAGTGCGGTCTTGAGCAGAGAGCAGGTTGAAGCCGCGCTGAAATTGGTTCACATCGAGGACGATGCCATTTTGCATGGTGAAGTTGTGATTGACTTCATGGTTAGAGCATGAGAGATACAATAAGTGACAATTAAATAAATCATATTGAAGTAAAATGAAATAGTGCTGCAAAGCCTCTACTTATAAGAACACAGCAAGTGTTCATTGAACAGTTGGTGGGATGGCAGACTTGTCCTCTCATTCGTTCCTGTAATGTATTGCAACACACCACATCGCATGCCGAGTTATCTGCACTCTTTGTGAGGGAAGGTATTCTGCATGCAGCATCATGGGTAGTGCATCTGCCGTTAGATAGACATGGATTACGACATATCCACATTCAATTATAGTGTTATGGTCTGCCAGCATACAAACATGTCAAAATGGGCGGTGATTATGCCAGAAGGGGGCTTTTCCAGATCTAGACGGAATCGCCTGCAATAACCCAGTCCTCATTTATTCACTGTTCTTTCTTGACTGATCCCTCCTTGAGCCACGCAGCGAATGAAGCGTCAGATGGAGGCGGCCAAAGGTATTTGGAGATAACAGCAACTTATACCCAATCGAGTGACACACCATCGAAATGGCACTGATAGCGCCCACTGGCCACACACGCCAGTGGAGCGCGACGCTAAAAAACGCCCAGCGGACTTTTTCCAACCAAGTCCGCTGCGTCGGCCAGAGCTCAGTTACTGTCTGTAACCTGGCACCCAGGCCCAGTTTGTTCCCCACGGACATTGTGATGCTTGCAATGCGCCCTCCAATTCAGTTGCTTCCCGTGATAGCGGACATGGAATGATGACCAGCCCCCTAGTCAAGTTATCAAACCCTCGACCGATAGATATATATGCAAATGGACAGCGCAGAATCTGGGGATGTTCCCACCCGTGATGTCCTCTACTATATCCTCCTAAGCACGGCGTATGACAAACCATTGCAAAAAGATCCACCAACGGCCAATACAAAGCACCATCGTCATGTCGTCGACGGAACAGCCTGAATTGGCAAAGAAGGCGCCCGCCTCGAGCGGTGATGCCAACTCTACTTGCCCAAAGAAGAGCGTCGAGGTCGTCCAGGACATTGACATGAGCACCATCCCTGTGCCCGTTGAGCCCGTGCCTTATGAGCAATCCGAAGAGACCGCGCTCATTCGAAAGATTGAATGGCGCATCATGCCATATCTTTGGGGTTATGCTGTCCTTTCGGCCGTGGATGTAAGAGAATTGAATTGGATTGGCATATATATTACCTCTTTTCATTGTACTAATCAATCTGGTTGTCTCTAGAAAATTATTATATCGAACGCGGCGCTCTACGGCATGAAAGACGACACACATCTGGTCGGACAGCAATACAGTTGGAGTCAGTTGCCATTAATAAAATGCTTGAATCGAAGAACGTAATTCTAACCTGGGTTATGCAGTCGGCTCCATCTTCTACTTTGGCTACCTCGTCGCCGAGTTCCCTCTCGTCAGTCTGCTGGGACGGTTCCCCGTGGCCAAATTCCTCTCCGTCATGGCCATGGGATGGGCCCTGATGACGTTTCTCATGGCTGCTTGCCATAACGCACAAGGTCTTATGGCCCTTCGATTCTTCATGGGCATGATGGAGGCGCCTGCGCTGCCTGGCTTGACGTTGATGACTACAATGTGGTAAGTCTGGACATGTCTGCAATAATACTTTTCTGTTTCTTTTCATGCGGTCGAACAATGCTAAATTCTGGTGCTTTTTAGGTACAACAAGAAGGAACAGCCTCTGCGAGTCGCGCTTTGGAGCTCGACCGTAGCTTCAGTGAGTTGTTCACCCGAGAGTTGCTCCCGACCGAGCTAATCAGTGTCAAGGTCTACGTTGGACTGGTATCGTACGGCATTGGTAATGCGAAAGACCTGTCCATCGCCACTTGGAGACTGCTCTTCATTGTCCTAGGAGCAATCTCCATGTTTTTCGCCGTCATGATGTTCTTTTTCTGCCCGGACCGCCCCGAGGCTGGTCGCTTTCTGTCTGAACGCGAGGCGCTCATCGCTGTGGAGAGAAAACGATCAGACAACACTGGCATCGAGAATAAGGTGAGCTTCCTTTCTAGAGTAACACATATCATAGCTAACCCAGACTAGAAACTCAAATTTTACCAAGTCCGCGAAGCGTTGATGGACTGGAAGTCTTGGGCCATTGCCTTGTTTTTCCTGTGCATGAACGTGAGCAACGGCGGCCTCAACACCTTTTCGGCACAAATCGTCTCCGGGTTCGGTTTCAGCAAGCTCAACACCGTCTTGATCGGCATGCCCACCGGCGTCATTCAAGCAGTCACCAGCATCGTCGCCACCATACCCCCGCGCTACATCAAGGACACGCGCTGCATCTCGGCCGCCGTGTGCTGCGTGGTCCCGCTCGTGTGCTCCATCGTGATCCGCAAGCTGCAGTCCGACGACACCACGGGCCTGCTGACGGCCTACTACTTCTTCTACTTCTTCTGGGGCCCCTACGCCGTCGCGCTGTCGCTGCCCATGGCCAACACATCGGGCCACTCCAAGAAGCTGACCGTCAACGCCATGATCTTCCTCTCCTACTGCGTCGCCAACATTATCGCCCCGCAGACCTTTCAGTCCTCCGAGGCGCCATACTACCAGAGCGGATACAATTCCATTGCCGGATTCGAAAGCGCGGCTATTGCCATTATGCTCTTGTACATTGTCGGCGTCAAGTGGGAGAACCGCCGGCGCGATAAGCTGCACGGAGAGGTGGTTGAAGGTGATATCGATCCTAGGATTAGCTTTGATGATTTGACGGACTGGGAGAAGCCGAACTTTAGATACGTCTGCTAGATCCTTTTTCTAGCTCCAGGATGTATGTATCAGCGATGTATTTGGCTATACATATACAATGTCTGATGATTCACATCACGATAATGCTACTTATAATATCATTTATCGTTTTTACAGAAAGAAATTTACATGATTGTTGAAGTACCATTGAGCGAGTGGACCTTAGGAACTTAATTGAATTGAGAGATGATAAAGAAGCCCAATGGCTGCAGCCAAGCGTGCATCTATTTCCTAAGTTGGTTTCGGTTACTCTCAATCTGCCAGAAATGAAGAGCAGCAAAGACAAACGCACATATTTACCGCACATGTTTGATTAGCACTGCTCACAGGTCGCATTGTGAATGCTGATTGTAGATATTCCTCCATTAGAGTAGATCCAGAAAAATTGCATGTTTAAGTTTAAATTATCAGCACCACTATCCCACTAGATACTCGAGACTAAAACCATCTCTACATGGGAAACGTTCGCCTTAGAGACTCTTTGCGTCTGTCTCAATCTTCCCCTTTTCAGCCTGTGAGGCCTCATTCCTCAAAAAGTCCTGTCCCACAGCTTGACCGTCAATGAGGCCGTCATCGTACTGCGCAGCGAGCTGTTCAAAAGCGAGCGACTTATCAATGCTGGGATCTGAGAAAACCAAGAACAAGACGTAGTAGACGGCTCCAGACACGACGATACTGAGCAGGTAGCCCATGTTCCACATGTGATTGGCCCCATCGCCCACCGACGTCGTGCCAAAGCTGGCCACAAATCCGGGAAAGGGTAGCACGACACCCAAAATCCAAGCCACCACCATGCGCAGATTCCAGCCCTTGGTGTACCAGTACTGGGAGTTGGCATCGCCGACGTACAAATCTGGGACTCGGAGGTTGCCATTACGAATGAAGAAGTAGTCGACGATGCAAATGGAGGCGAAAGGACCCATGAGGATCGAATAGCCCGACAAAAATGTCAAGAGCGATTTGGCGCTGGAGATGATCTTCCACGGCACAATGGGAAATACGAGCAGCGAGCACAAGACCTGACCGCGGCGGATGCTGATCCAGCGGGGTAGCAGGCCAGCAATGTCAGAGCCAAAGGGGAGCGAGTTGGCCGCGACATTGGTGCCGAGAATAGCTACGGCGAAAGCAAACGAGGCGAGAAACACGAGACCCCTGGACGCGGGCGACATGTCGTAGTAATCGAGGGCGGCCGAGAGCACGTCCCAGAGGTTCCAGTACTGCTTGCCCCAAAAGTTGGACGTGGCCGACGCGACCAGGATGCCAAAGAGGGCGGGCAGGGCGCTGAAGACGGGGTAGGTGATGAGCTGCGACCACGTCTGGTCGCTCGGCCGGCGGGCCCAGCGGGCAATGTCGGCCTGCGCCACGATGAGCGCCGAGCAGCCGCCGAACCCCGAGTTGAGCGCCGACATCCACAGCCAGCCGTAGTACGCCGGGTCGGCGAGCTTGGGCGCGGTCTGGAACGAGGGGCCGACGGAGCCGCCGTTTAGGACCACGGCCCAGATGAGGACCGCAAAGCACGCTGGTCCGACCATGCAGGACTTTGCGACAAAGTACCAGTTGAGATTCTTGGGGTCTAATGAGCATCGTGGAGTTAGTCGTGTGATCGGTAGAAGAAAAATATTGATGAGTCAAGGGGGGCATCGACATACGTATAATCTCACCTGAGCCGATAACGAAGGGGAATAAGTGATCGTAAACGCAACGAAAGTAGATTGAGTTGATCCTATAGAGCTACAAAAGAGAAGCGCTGAAGAGCTATCTAATATACCCAAGCAGGTGATCTGCGGTGGGTCATACTACGTCACGTAACATATAAAAACAAAAGGCATGGACAAGACCCAGAATAAGTTATGGCCATTGCTCCTAGTAACTGTGTAGTGGTGCCGGCGTTGCTCGGAAGGTGATTTGGAACATCATTCCACGACGGCCAGATGCACCTGATGCAGATGGAAACAAAGTTGGAACCGTAATACGCGTTGACAGCGTACCATATCGCCGCCTGTGATGAATGTAGATGAGTCCTTGATCCTTCTTATTCTCGGAGACCTGATAGCAGTGGCTAGACTTACAACAATGCAACGAGACACAATGGCGAAATAGCTTCCCCACATGCCAAAGCTAGCCCTGGCATACACCGGAAAGCCAATGTGGTATGCCGCTGGGCCGCGACCGTTGGCAACCAGGAGCACAGCGCCGATGACGTGGGAGATGACGACGGCCAGCCAAGCGGCGTACCAAGGCATGCCGAGCGCAATCATGGCGCTGCCGGTCGTCCACGTGCCCGTGGCAAATGAAGATGCCAGCCAGAAACTGGTATAGTGAACCCAAGTCCACGTCCGCGACGAGGGGGGCGTCGGGTCGAGATCCGAGTTTGACCATATCGGCTTGCTCTTGTCGAGTTCAGTAGGCGCCGAGGCGCTGTATGGGTTCTGGGGCGCCTCTAGTTTGCTCAGTACGTCCGGCCAGGTGAGGCCGGAGAAGCTACTCAAGAGAGGCATCATGGAATTGTTGAGAGAATGGTGCGAGTCACAAAATTCGGAACAAGATGATTGTTGACTGGGTTCAAAATGCACTGCTGGATATTGGACTATATGAGCAAAGTGCTGATACCGCTGGCAGACCTGCTATCAGCAGACCGGAAATATAACTTCATACTCCGATTCGAGCGACAACCACCCAATAAAACTGGGCAAACCTCAAAGCGAAGGGTGTTTAAATCATTTGGCGTCAGCCTTCAAGGAGAAGCCATTGCAACACTAGACAGGCTCCTACAGGCGTGGTGGCTGTCCTAGGTCAACGTCATGTGCTGATCGGACAGGTGAACAATGTCCGACGTTATTATCATTTGGCTGATGCGAGGGCCGCAGCTCACATAGCTAGGATGGCGACAGGGATGTCGGTACTGATAACAACCATGACTTATGTTTCCGTCAGATACTGCGGGGTGGGACCTTGAATTAAATGGGTGGGTGTTCAAGCAATACAGTCTTTTGCGTTGGACGCTATACTCTCTACATTCGATATATGTTGCCCGTATATTCAAATGCTTTTGCAAATTGTGAATGCGGGGCAGGAGATACGGATAGAGTTTATATTTCTTTTTAAGAGATACAACAAAAAGTCCTTCATGTAGATAGCATGCATTTATATAAAAACCCCTGTAATATTACCTCCGCAAGTGATGCAGGACTCTAGCAAGTCGCTGGATTCCCTCCACCAAAACGTCTTCTTCATGCCATGCCCAGCACAACCGGGCGCCCGAAACATACTCATCCGGGCGGGCCTCTCTGTCTGAAGCTTTGTCCGTTACGGTGAATAACTTGCCGGGGGCGATTCTGAGGCTGTACTCCTCGAGCGCAAAACTGGCTATCTCCTCGGTAGGTGGCAATGAGCCGTCTTGTGGGAATGTGATGTACAAGAAAAAGCCACCAGCCAAACCCTGTGTTCCTCCAATACTGGCCAGATCCTGGGGATCTTCCATTATCCTCACACCAAATGGAAATAGTAACCTCCGAATGGCGCTCATCATGGCGTCGTAGCGACGAGAATAGGTGGGAATCAGAACATCCTTGAGGTGCCGTGTGATTGCACCACTGCTCAGCATCTGATTGAGTACTAGTGATGACAAGTGACCCTGGCAGCCTCCGGATACCGTTGCTCCTCTACGCGATATTTGTCAGTATTTTGGAATGCAGCGCGGATTTCAACCCAAGACTTGGGTATACTTACACGGTGCCCATTGCCTGAACAAAAGCTGGCATGGACTCTAGCCAGCCAACCCGAACACCGGGCGCTACAATCTTGGAAAACGAGCCATTGCTCACGGCGTTGCCAAACTCATTGGCACCTTCGAGTGACCGGTCAACGTCCACCATGCGAGGTAATAGACGTGCGCCATCACCCTGAACTTGTTCATGCCCAGGCGTCCAGTGAAGAAGGTCATACACGTCGTCAGTGACCACCAGGACATCATGCTTCCTGGCAACGCGAATCAAGCTCTCTCGCTGCGCCAGAGACATTGTACGCCCGCTCGGATTGGAAAAGGTTGGAACCATGTATAAAATGTGCCGAAAGAGCTTGGGATACCCATTCTTTGGCGTTTTTGATGCAAGCCGCGACGGTAATGCGTCGTCCTCCCGGGCAGCCTCCTCGAGCGCGCTCTCGAAATACGCAAGATCTATACCGTCGGATCCCTCGGGCACACCCCGGATGCAGTCGCCGTAGCCGGCGTCGCGGAACACGGGACAGGCCAGAAAGTACGTTGGCTCCACCATCCAAATGTGCCGGGTCACGTTGACGTCGGCGAATTTCTGCAGAATCACGGCGAGCCCGTTGGACGCGCCATTGGTCACAATGATGCGGTCGCCGCCGATCGGGCGGTCGGCGGGCGCGCCATAGGAAGAAGCGAGCCAGGCCCCGAGATTGGAGCGCAGGGACAGGTCGCCGTGTTCGGGCCCGTACTTAAGGAGCTCATTGATATCGTCCCGCGCAAAGAGTTCCAGCGTAGCCGCCCTCATGGCTTCTACCGGATGAAGTCGCGGTGTCGGCCATCCACCTTGCAGGTTGATTGGCTCTTTTTCTGTGACTGGTAGTTGGGAAATCATCTTGATGAGCGTATAAGTGGAGTCATGTGTGTAGGTCGGAATGAACAATCGCAAAGGAGCTCTTGATGAAATGGTTTGAAGAAGCAATTCACTTATTCAATGATTATCAACCCAGTAAAAGATTGCTTCACTTGATCTCCAAGAGCCCCGGACTGGGTTGGAATTGACATGCTAATTCGAATCGCTCATGGTAATCTCGTCCCCGCTCAAATGCCGCCAGCGGACTCGCGATGAAAATGTCCGACGCCCGCGGAGTCGAGGCCGCCACCAGCCCAGGCCGATTAGATACGAGTCAATCGAGCATCGCAAACAGAAATAGATTGTCGGATGTTGTATATCCCAGCCATTTTGAGAAAAACGTGATTGTTTGACAGATTCTGATACTATCAGACGACCTACGAAAATGTCTGTCGTTTCTTCCCAGGTATCAGCGTACGTGTAGCACCATCAAATTCGATTTATAGTACTGAGTAGCGTACTTCAATGTGAAACTAGTGCGTTTACTCATTGTAATCTCAGGAACAACCCCGTAACATCAGACGATGTCGTCGCGTGTGCAGCAAAACTCGGCTTCGAAGTTAAGCCAGAGGAATTAGACGCTCACAGGGTCCTGTTGGCTGCTGCCTACGAGACCTTTGAAGAGCTGGCTGCGTTACCCGACTATGAACCTACAGTGACCCAGCCCCGATATACCCGGGATAGCATCACACGTGTGGATCAAGATGCAAATGAGTTTGGCAGCGCATGGTCATACCGATGCACCTTGACCAGAGACGATAAAGATCACAGCCAGCGCAAGTCGACAGGTCTGCTCAGGGGCAAGAATATTGTCGTCAAGGACAATATATGTATCGCCGGTGTTCCCCAGGTCTACGGAACGGATGCCATCGAGCCATGGGTGCCGCGATGTGACGCGACAGTTATCTCCAGGATCGTTCAGGCTGGTGGCTGCATTGTCGGCACTGCGACGTGCGAGGCGCTGAGCTGTGCAACCGTGAGCAACACTGCTTCGGCCGGGCCGGTGTTCAACCCGTGGGTAAGCGGCGAAGAACAACAGCAGTATTCTGCAGGCGGTTCCTCGTCGGGCGTCGGCGCTCTGGTCGGAAATTCCAATGACGAGTGTAAGCAGATCCGCGTAGACATGGGACTCGGCGGCGATCAAGGTGGCTCAATTAGGGTGCCGGCAGCCTTTTGCGGCCTGGTTGGGCTCAAGCCGACGCACGGTCTAGTACCCTATACCGGCGTAGCAGCCTGTGAGCCCATCATGGACCATGTCGGCCCCATGTGCAAGACCGTGTGGGACACTGCGCTGTTGCTGGAGGCTATTGCAGGCCATGATGGTATCGATGACCGTCAGATTGGGACACAGTCGCACGGCAAAATCAAGTACTCGTCGAATCTCAGAGACTGGTATGCTTCGTCAACTAGTCGTTGGCCGTCCAAGCCACTCTCTGGACGCAAGATTGCGATTCTCAAGGAGGCCATTGATGCGCCATTCGTCAAGCAGAAAATGAAGGATGAGCTGCGAAAGACAGCACATAGATTCGAGGAGCTCGGCGCGCAGGTGGAGGAAGTGTCGTTGAAATGGCACGAGACTGGGCGCTCTTTATGGATGGCCATTTGCCGCCAATCGCTGACAAGTATCGCGGTCGGAAACCCCATGGGCCGCAGAGGCTACTACCCAACAGAGTTCCTAAAGAAACTACTGCCTTGGAGCCAGGAGAAATGGGACCGATTGCCAGTCGCCATGCGTAACGAGCTGATCAATGGAGTGTTTGAGCGTGATAGATACCCGACGCTTTATGCAAAGTGCATGAATCTCTCCCTTCAATGTAAGGCCCCTAGAGCCTCTCTGGTCGCCTATTCCCGCATACACTAACTTGAGACCTTTGCCTACGATAGTGAGAGAAGAATATGAACGACTCTTCGAAACCTACGATGTACTTCTCTTGCCTACTGTCCCCTTTACAGCCCCGCCTCTCTTTGATAGGGAAAAGGCCAGTGTGTGGGAAGTCATGTCGTCGACCTTTGGCCAGACTCTCAACACCATGCAGTTCAATCTCACAGGTCACCCGGCCATGAGTGTGCCCACCGGCCTTCGGATGGACATGTCTGGTGCCTCCTCTACAACTAAACTTCCGGTCGCCGCTCAGTTAGTCGGGCCGCTGCATGGTGAGAGTGCTATCCTGGAATTCGGGCATGCTTTGGAGCAGTCATATAATTGGAGGGACATGTAGAGGAGCCGTTATTTTCTATCAAGCCCGTCGCAATTTAATGGCTAGCCATTTCTGCAAAAGTGGGAGCTCCACATTTAGCTTACGCTATTGTAGATATACGCATATCATCTGAGCCAATACGAAAGAGATTATAGTAATTTTAGACGTAACCAAAGACATCTGACTTCATCCTATACAGCTACAAAGAGATGTGCTGAAAGGATAGCTGATATACCCGAGTACGTGATCTGCGGTGGGACAGTAGAGGGCCAGTATAAGGTAGGGGTATCGAGGAGACTGAACTCTGGTCGGGTTGTAACCGTCACATCGCTAATCACGCTATTTCCAGAGCATCTGACCGTCATGTTCCGCCATATCCCACCACCTCGGCATCTCCCTTGGTTGTCGCCAACAGATGGTTTCCCACTGCGATGATGAAATTTGAAACCTCGATAGCGCAGATACGATGCGGTGAAGTCTCTTCAGCAATTGAAACATACATTCCCTGGACGATGTATTGTTGCGCGGTATAGTCTCGTAGACCACGCGATAATTTCCATGCGTATACTTGGTCGCAACCCTCTCCCAGGCTTTCACAACTTGTGGGTCAAGCGTTCTCGCTGTGTCGTCCACGTCTCGCCATTCGAGGAGAACTTCCGTGGGAGTACGTGTGTAGCGGAAGATGCGTCTGTTCTGATAATTGTCGTACCATAATTCTAATAGCTCGAGCTTTTCCATACGCAACACCGCTGCTGCAGCGCTCATCAGTAAAAGATTGAGCCCTTCAGGAAATATTGGTCGTAGTGGACCGAGGAGTTCTGTTGTCATCGTAAGAGCCTTCAAATTCACCCATAAACCGATGAATTGGAGTGAAAAGGGATCGCGACCATATCCAGAGTGTGAATAGTCGGCATAAAATGGCCAAAGAAAGCATTCTGCCGGAATGATGTAAGATAGATCGAGTTCTTGAAGATGTGATCTTCCAGAATTCAGCCACCAAAACACGATAGATCCGTATTCGGACCTGACCACACTCTCCATTTTACTGTCATTCGAGCCTTGCCAGACTGATAGTCTTCTCACGGATGTCGGTAATGCTCTTACTGCCCTCGAAAATAGCTCTTCACAATCCTCCTCTTTCGCTTTTGTCACTTGTCTCCAAGGCTCATATTCAAATGCTTCCAATCTTGGAAGGCTCTTGATGATGATATCCAAGGCTGCAAAGTGTCGATAAAATTGACGAGGAACTCGCAATTTACGAACAAATGGTAGTTTTGGTAAATTTCGGTATCCCCCATTCATTTCGGTGAAATCAAACTCCAGTGGTGTACCGAGCAATCTCAGCCTCGCGGCCTCATAGTTTAGTCCCCCCGAGTTCCACAAATGGGGTCCACATAAATGTGCTGGACTGTCACAAACCGATCTAGAATCGCGTAAGAGCAGATGATAGTTTCTGTCGAAGGCAATGTCCCGAAAATGATGGTATTTGTCACCTGGGGAGTAGGCACCCAGGATGAATGTGAGGTGCGGAGAGTTGCTGTTGATCTGATACGTAGTTGTCCATCCTTCCAAGATCGTGAACGTGTCCCAAATTGCTCGAGTGAATAAGACGTTGTTTGCCCTAGCTTGTTCGCCTGTCTCTTCAGATAGACAATCGGCGCACGTATAAGGTGTCAACTCGACGCAAAGCCACAGAGAACGCAATGCGATTCGCCGCTCTTCTGTCATTATTCTTCCAAAGTCTCGTAGATCCGTCTGCCTAATTCTGAGGCGCCGAAAATTCACCCTCTCGAAATGAAGTTGAAGTTCGCGTGATACTGCAGCGAATTTAGATCGACGATATGTACGGCGGAAAGTGTGCAGGTAATCCTGCTGGTCAAGAATTTCCGGAGCCAACATATGTTTGATTATCATGAGCCGTAGCTCATTGGGTAAAAGGTTCCAACCCATCATAGTAAGTTGTACTATGGGTACAATTATACTTCAATTGTTCATTGATATTTGCGAATGAGTGCTTGTTTCCCCGAGTGTGTCTTATTAAGCTCTGTGATGTGTAATTTGCCGTGAGTTGATTTCTTATGTTGGAGTGCAATATGAAGACTATGATGCAGAAGCAGAATTACGGGGAGTTGTTGGCCTTTTATTCTTGAGTTCAGAAACTAGAGTTTGAACTTGAATATTTCAAGGTTTGTACACCTGTGGAAAAAGTTTGCAAATGCATCACGCTGGTAGATAGGCTTTAAATAGCACAACCTAAAATAAATGACTGGATGTGTTCGATCATATATAAGTGATACGCCTGGTATTCAAAGTAAATAGTCTAAAATCCAGCAATGGGCTATCAATACGGGAAATGATCTGTAAATGAACAGACATAAGAGCCCTTTCCATGCGACATTGGCAGGCAAGAAAACATATTATCTTGAAGCATCTAGGCCTAGTACTTTGGAGAGTCATGGAAGAACTGCGCATTTATCAAAATTATTTGCCGCGTATGCAAATGACAGATACGTCAAAATGCAGGCAATCAAACCAGGACATGCTCTCTTGGTGCGTGATTCGCAAATATTGCTTGAAGGCGTCCTTAATGAACCTGATGACCCCAAATCAATGACGAGAACGCGCTTTTCTCGCGATAAAGCATGCAATAATGGCGTGTGTGGGCAGGTGCCACATTTTTTTTTTAAAAACCTTCTCCTTAATGCAGAAATCAATGCATGATCTGATGTTCAATGTTGTGAAGTGTCCTCATGTTGGATAGTGTTCATTTGGTCATTATGACACTTTCTGAGTCACTGTCCAACATCGGCGTTATTGCTTATCATAGTCTATGCGCGCGCTGTTCATTTTCGTAACGAGCCTGACTAACGATCGGTCCGCTGTCCTTGGCGAAAGGAATTTTGTGAAGCTTCGCAACGATGGTGGCCAAATTATCAATGACTTTTGTCCTCTTTCAGTGCCTTCGAGCCAATCGAAACACTCGTGAGAATCTATTTTACTGTGCTCATACGAAAAAAAAATGTGGCGTGAAGTCAAGCCATTTTCGTCCATCAGTAATAGTAGGTCTGGAATCTAGAGGGGCTTTGCGGACTTTCGGACTCCTATCTAATGGGGCCGAGGTCGGGCCCCAGAGACGGATACGGCCGATGGCGCCAAGACCCAACGGATCCGATGAGAACGCCGAGTTGATACCGTATTGACGCTCAACGATACATGGAATCAAGTACATAATTCTAACGTATTAGCTCATCAGCACGATCATCATAGCGTAAAGTTTTGTTTTCACTTCTATTGCTATTTCCGTTGCAAAGTCCTATCAACATGTCTGCGTCCCAACCGCAATCATTTGTCATTTTAGGAGCCGGGGTTATTGGCCTCACTACGGCTCTCAGTTTGCGCGAAGCGTATCCTGACGCTCAGATTGTCATAGTCGCCGAGTACTTCCCCGGCGATTACCACATTGACTACACGTCCCCATGGGCAGGTGGAAATTGGTGTTCGTCGGCCACGGATAACGGAATCCTCGAGGCTTGCGATCGCGTCACTTTTGAAAAGTTCGACCGCCTGGCGCGTGAGGTTCCCGAATGCGGCATCAAGCGATCGCCTCTGCGCATGGTCTTTGACCAGAACATCAAGGATGCAGAGATATTGAGCAAGGACACGGACAAGGTATGGTATGAGGAGCTGGTCGGCGGGCTCGACCCCATCCCCGAGGCCGAGTTGCCGTCGGGTGCAGTATTCGGACTCGATATGAGATCGACCTTTGTCATTAACACGCAGGTCTACTTGAGGTGGTGAGTTTGTCGTATCCATGTACCGTACTATTGCCCGTTACAGAGTCTAATGACTGACATGAGATGCAAGGCTGCTTGAATGTTGTCAGGGAAGAGGGGTCCGGATCGAACGCAAAAAGGTGTCGCACGTGGGCGACGCTGCCGCCGCCGCCGGAATCAAGTCCGTCTCGGCGCTGTTCAACTGCACCGGCCTGGGCTCATACTCCCTCGGGGGCGTAGAGGACAAGACCATGTATCCCACACGGGGTCAGGTCGTGCTCGTCGAGCAGCCCCTGGTCCCTCTGCAGCGCATGTACTTTCGATCGCCGCGGCGCGTGGACAATGATACCACGTACGTCTTCCAGCGGCCGCTGGCCGGCGGGGTGATTCTCGGCGGGTGCCGCGAGAATGGCAACTGGAGCGGCGAGGTGGACCTCGATTTTGCCCAGCAGATCATGAAGAGGTGTTGCGCGTTGGCCCCCGAGCTCGGCAGGCCAGAAGACCTCAAGGTGATCAAACACGGCGTCGGACTTCGCCCCAGTCGACGCGACGGGCCCAGGATGGAGGTGGAAAGGAAGCCCAACGGACTGCTTATAGTGCACAATTATGGTGCTAGTGGTGCGGGCTATCAGGGCTCTTGGGGCATGGCCCTGCATGGTGTCAAGCTGTTTGGCGAGGCAGTGACGAAATCACCAATTAAAGCGCAGCTATAGGAGAGATGAATTATATACCATCTTGTACCACCTTTCCATAAAATCTTGACTGTGTTAGGTTTGCGTATTCAATTTATCATTTCCTGTACTATTGAGCTGGTTTGCTATAGCGCTTGCAGATACCGTGGACTACGCACTACACACTGGATTTCAGCTGTCGGACTCCGACTAGACTTTGAGCAATTCATACTTCCGGGTTTCGCCTGCGACCATGTTTCTGTAAATTTTTGAAATTCTCTTTTTTGATATCGGGCCATGATAGATTTCTATTGAGACGTCTTGCACTGATTGTACAATTGTACCAAGGTTATTTCCAGTAAGAATTCATCAAGACCTCAACTCTCAAAGGCACTGGCTATAATAGTCGTTGCTTTTAGTGCAAGTGCTGCCGCTAGCGCACGCTGTGCACCCACTGTATCCGCTGCCACCACACTGGCCGTACTTGGCTACAGAGCAGCTAGAGCCACCTCCCGACGTGGTAGTGGCCTGAACCGTACTGGTCGACACTGTGGTTCCAGCATTGGTCGTCGTGGTTCCTCCGGAGGATGCACCACCCGTCAGCTTGACCGTGACCACACCGTGGGCGGGCACGCTGATCGTCACCTTGCCCCCGGACAGGCTGGCCGTGGTACTCGCAAAGGTGGTGCCCTGGCTCGTCTGCCAGGCGCTCGCCGCCGTCGGGGTGAAGCCAGAGAAGCCGAGAGCGGCGCTCTGTGCGCTGCTGCCCGAATTGGTCAGCACGACCACGACACTGCCGTCCGTGTTCTTGAACGCGCCAATGGTGGTGCCGCTCAGAGTGCCTGACGCGCCGACGCGCACCGCGCCCGGTCGAATGTGCCGGGACCACATGGCAAAGGCCCAGAATATGCCCGAAGGCACCGGATTGGTGCCGTCGGTCGCGTCGACCAGGTGCGACGCCGACTGCGTCTCCTGGATCTCGAACCCTTCCCAAAAGAGGTAGGCCGACAGCTGCGCGTTGACCATGGCGTTGGCCAGCTTTGTCGCCCAGGTGAAGCCCTCGTTGTCGGCGCCGCTGCTGTACCACGTCGTGGTGAAGGCGCTGCTGGGTCCGGCCTCGGTGTTCCACTTGGGCAGAGACGTGGCCGTGATGGGGCTGGTGGCGTCGCCCGAGTAGGCGTGCGACGAGAGAATGTCCATGTATCCAGTCGCGCCTCCATTGACGAGCTTGGTTGCATAAGTGGCGGCATTGTTCCAGCCCAAGAAATCGCAACAAACGACCTTGGTGGACAGTCCGGCACTCTTGACCGTGTTGTATAAGATGGGAAGAAACTCGATTGCCTCGTGAGCATCAGTGGAAATCTGCATCTGGGAATATGATACCGTCCAGTCTGGTTCGTTTAAGGGGCCAACGTGCGTCACTGTAATGCCCTGGGTTGCGTAATACTTGACATATTGCACCAAGAAGTTGGCATATGCCTGTTTCCAGTCGCCTGTACTGCAGGTGTGTCCAGTGGTACCGCAGAGGTAGCTATGGAGTTCGCGTTAGAATATTGTTCATTGAAAGAGGTCAGGCGATGAGCAGACGAACCCAACCGTGGTATCACTGCCACTGGTCTTCATGAAACCAGGTGCACTCCATGCATCTGCATAAATGGTCTTCACGCCATAGCTAATGGCCTGCTGCGTAAACCAAAACTGTCCCGAGTCGTTGCCATCCCAGACATAACTTGGCGTGCTTGACGCAGACCCTGGACTGGTAGGCTCAATACTATCACCGGAGCCACCCGATCCTATGCGATTGCGAATAATGGAAAAGCCAGCTCCAGTACTGGTGCTGAAAAGGTAATCAAGGGCCGTCTTTTGAGTTGCTGCTGGGGCATTCTTGAATTCAGTTGCGCGTCCAAATGCTTGAGAGAAACCGAATCCGTCAATTGTCTGGTAGGTTGTCGACGTGTCAATGGTGATGGCGGTTTGAGCCGCTACCAATGAGGCAGCAAAGCTCGAAAGCACAAAGCCTTTGAAGAGTACCATGACCATTTTGCTCAAGAAAGGCGGCTGAATGCACAATTCGGCCGGTGCAGTGTAGATCGTCTTCCCCAGACATAACTCGTTGCCATTTATAGAGTAATCTCATGGCCATGAAGGAAAGGATCATTCCGTTCCAAACCAAGAAGGTTGGACGCCACCTTGCCGAATACTGATTCCAAGCCTAAATCAGACATGGCTTCTCGTCTTTCTTCCCGAAAATTGAATAGCAGAGGTAGCATCAAGCCTCGATTCGTCGTAGGCTCGATACGCGATGTAACTAGTGGCGTGTCGCACTCATTGCGACAGGGCTGAGATCCCCCACGAATGGGGTAAAAGCGTCAGTAGATAATGAGTGTCCGGCTAAAAAGAGAGGCTGCAACTATGCTGGACCCCTCAAAGAGCAGTGGAGGATATGGATGCGGGAGCCAATCAGACCGGTAATTTCAACACTACTTCCAATATTTATGTCCCATATGCCAAGCTTCGGAAATTTGGTCTTCTCTCAGATCAATCACAAGACGCAATAAGATCAATAGTCGGTGGCAGGTGGCTGTTTACTAAGCTTTATAATATCATATTATTCGCATATTTCGTATTTCTCGGGAAGCCTTCAAGTGGCCCATTTATTGAATCACTTCGGAAAGACAATGAGCAGGATCAGAGACGCTCAATAAACTGAATGGCCTTGCTGTTCTGATTTGTTCCTTTCCTTGCGCATAGCCATATAATCAGATTCATGTTGTCTCATTCGATACAGATTATCTCTTTGTCTTTGAAATATGATACCTACGCAACGTGAGTAGGTGCCGCGGAAAGGTGGATCCCTGTCCAATCTGCCGTATCTGGAGTATATTGTGATTCAGTGGCACCGAGAATGGTTGTCAATAGAATTGTCACAGTGATATACCCAAAGCAATTCTATTTACTGAGCCTCTCCCGTTTGATAAAACACTATGTAAGCGAATAATGCAGAAAGCAAACAGAATCTGCTAGAGCTCCCACTTCTATCAATCACCCTCCCATTCCCACATCCAGTACGAATCCCTCTCGAATATCGAAGACGCATTTTGACAAGACGGAATAAAATGATCCTCGGTATCCCCATACGGCCACATGGCGACGTAGCATATCTCGTGAGAAGCACATGGCCGACATTCCTTCCATTTCGACCAGCGCAGAGTATCCATCAGCCCACGAACTAGGGATAGCGTCTCGGTCAAAGAGGTATGATTATCATCTTGATCTGAGCTCTGGACTATCTTGAGAGCCTGAAACAATGTTCCACAAATTAGCTGGGTCGTAGCCAGGATCCCAGCATAAATCAGCTTCTCTTCGAACGTTATGGTTATAGCTCCCAAAAGGTAATGTCTCGCACAATTCCACTCTGCCTGTTTGAAATCAACTCGGTCTTGTCCGTAATCTATATACGCGTTCAGCAAGTGATTCAGAAATCTCTTCATCTCCTCAATAGTCGCGTACTCGGCTGCCAGTTGGAGGACATCTGCGTAACGTGTCACGATCATATCAGTGACCCCCTGCCAGTCCGTAGCGCCCTGTTTTAATGGTTCTTGTCTTCTCCCAGCCGGTGTTTTGCTTTCGACGTGAGCCTTGATCGCTGCCAGCTGTGCATCAGTCGCGCTTAATAATCTCGGAAGCTCAGGCCGCGTAGTGTTGGGGTTGGTGAGGTTCAGGGGAAAGAAGAATGCCGATACCATGGACGAGTAATCCAAGGCCATGCGACCGGCGCCGAAGCCGTGATATCTCTGCGACGCGGCACGTATCCATTCAAATCTGTCGTACATGAGATCGGGCACCGAGACCTCGGGCCGCTTCTTAACCGATGTTTGGCGTAGCGCACCATCGCGAAAGTTGCAATATACCACCTCGAAGCCTGGTTCCATGCGTATAAAGCCATCGATTTTCCAGGTTTCACCCCATGCACAGAGATCAATAGAGCGCGCCATGTCTTCTTTGAAACTGCGGGTCCTGTTCGCGACGATGACAAAGTCTTCAGCATCATTCGTCCCCATGCTGGACTTGGCGGCGGCCATTCCGTCGAGATATAGTAGATTGAGCGGACGTGTGGCTTGATACATGTGGAGATACCCAGCGGTAAACTCGCAGTCGTCAGGGTTGAAGGTGTCCCAGCATCTGCCTCGATCTCGAGATGTCCTGAATTTAGATGCCATAGGATCGGCATATTGTGGGCGAATTTGAAATGGCTTTTGTTCGGCGTCGATGGACAAATTATCTTGCCGTTTTGTCTGCTTACGAGCGAAATGCTCGGCGTGTTCAATCTCGAAAGCCAACCACTCTAGCTGCTCGGGTACGTCCATGCTGTTGCTGCCGTGATAAAAGAGGGCGCCCATGGGCATGGTAACCTGGAAAAAGCTCATGCCATTGTGGTGTATCGATGATCCAAACTGGCGCATGGCATCGTGGACCGTATTGAAGATTTGAGGCCCATGTTTGGTGGCCGCTTCGATGCTTGGGAGGAATGGCTCTTCTACCACATGCGTAGTGGATAGATATGATGATGCGCAGGACCCAAGAAACAATAAAACTGCGAAGTTAACCAATATTCTTGAAAGCGCCATGATCATTGGTATCCTGTCTAGAAATGATGAGAACTCCCCCAGGGCTCTATCGAATGGAAAACAAAAAATTAAGGTAGTCACATGTTTATGGAATGGGTCGTACGGAAATGCTGCCTAAGAATCCTCGCTTATCCCCGCTTCGCTTGCAGTACTTTTCTTTTCCCAACTTGGCGCTCGGCGCGTGTAGCGCGTGCCCAATTATGCAGCTTGGAGGCAGACATTGATTTCAGTACAGTAGCCGTCGAACTCCGATTGCAACACTATAGCATCGACCACCCATACTGTCATGCTCGACACCCGGTCAAACGACTACATTCTCTGCCTGCATACTCCGGGCTCGGAAGATTTTGCGCCTTTTTGGATCATCAAGAGGTTGCGTTCATACAGTCTCTCGTGGCCGATCAAGAATTCCATAAACTCGTGGAATATACGCCAGAATTTAACGACTTGATTGGCTTGAAAAGATTGAAAGAGCCATGGAGCGTATGCTGCGGGACAGGGATAGGGATGCATCGAGCTGATGTCGACGAACTAAGTGCAGTCCCAACCCACCATTGGTATGGCCGCAGCGAAAGCGGCCAAGCGACCCAAGTCCATACCCAAGCAAGCTTCGGCAGCTCCCGTCGACCATGCTGCGAGTTGATATTTGCACAATAAGGACAAAAATAACTTATGCAGTCAGAGGAGCATAGAATAATGTGGCCGCAGCTGCAGCTGCACCATCAGCTGGCAACTGGCACATTATCCGTATAATTCGTATCTCTTGGCAAGCATCCCGGGCTGTGCAGGTCAGTGGAATACTTCGCGATTTATATCACTCATTCTGATGCTAGAATGGACTAGATCCATTTGCTTCACACATGCCTGGAATAGCTGTAGTGTGCCGAATGGTCCCTGGTGGTGGGGAGCTGGAAGAGGCCGCAGTCTCGTGGAAAACTGTGGGGACACACAATGGAGGCCAGATACGAGTCTATACTGGAAAGATGATCCAGTGCTTCTTCATTAAACCTTGTTCGCAAAGCTGTAGAGTCTCAATCTACACTATGGAGGCTGCCTCCATAACTCATCCCACGTTCTTATGTGGGATTTGCAACCCAATACGATCCTCGGGAACCGCACATTCCCACTGGTGACCCATGCTATTTGGGACTATATGACTAGCATTCCTAATGACACTGCCGACGTCTCTTCTCTGATAATAGACACCTATCTCCAGGCTCATATTCCAACCCACTGCACCTTTTCTGGTCGGTTGGATTTGTTCTGAATCCTCAATTTCAGAGTTTTCGCGTTCAACAAAAGACTTCAGAGAAAGAAGTCCGTCTTGAGTTAAATGTACAAGATCATTGTGCCCTTTAGTCTGTGCATAATCCTGTAACTTGTCAAGAAAATGCAGAGCGGGCTGAATCATTTCAATCCAAGGAATTCCCTCAGAGTTAGTAAAATGAGGGCATCTGTGACTTCCCGATACCGGATTCGAGTACTCTTTGTGCGCACACTGTGTGATCGATGTCTCTATTGCCAGACGGACAATTTTGTAATATGCTGACCAGGCCAGCAAGACCGTCTCCCTCATGGCGTTGTCGTCAGATGCAAGTACCAGGGTCTGTAAGTGATTCATGATCCGAGGAAATGGATGATCGATACTCCGACCATTGAAGGTGTGTTGAAGCCCTTCTTGGCTCAGCTCCGCCGGGTAGCAGCGTTTTTGAGTCTCGCTACTATCAGTATAACCAGGACCACGCGCACGTGCCGCGACCATCCTTGTCGCGTGCGAAATCAGGAACCTTGAGATATCGAAGAGACCTGCCATATTCAACAATGCTAGTGAGAAAAACAAGCTGTGCAGCGTGAATATGGACCGTAGCATGGGATTCAATGTGCTTTCCATATCAACAAAGGCTCTCCGGATCAGAACTCCACCCAGTTCGACGTCGCCTGATTCGAAAGCGAACGATGCCCTTGCAACACTGCGAGCAAAGGGATCATAGATATAGCCGGCGCGGGCGGGGCAAAGTACACGAGATTCAATATGCTGGGAAATGCCTGTCTGAGCGATCCATGGGTTCAAGATGTCCAGCAGCGTATGCAGAGCCTCATCTGCGTCGTTCTGAGGCAGGTAGCGGTTGACTTCATGGCGTTGCGAATGATTCGTACCCCCAAGCAATCGAGTTCGAGGCCGCGCATTTTTGTGTATTCCCCAAGCTCGGAGCCAGCGCTTATACATGGCAACACTGTGCACAAAGTTAGATTTCGCCGTGGAACTTCGGGGTCCTCCCTGTGGGTCCCCAACACCATTAAGGCGCATGCAACACTCACGTAGCTTGAAACTGATGTTCATCGCGCATCACCTGTATTACTGAAGAAAGTGGTCGAAGCTGGTGCACGTATAGACGCTCGATGATTGGTCTGACCTCCTCCCACTCCTGCCCAGAGTATTGTCTCAACATGATGTGCCGATCGGCCAGTGCGGAAATACAGGGTGATCCGGAGACAGATCTGGACTCTTGGGGTTAATCTCAGTTATTAAACTGAATCGTATTTTCAAAGATATGTACACGACATTTTAGCAGGTTTAGGTGAGGCTGAGTTGTCTGTCGAGCATGAAGAAACCTTTTGAAGGAATCTGCTGACGACGCTAAAAGGTTTCCTGCAGTCAATAAATCACCCCTGCCTAATTTATTTGTATCCTGCTTATCCTGGTAGTACTTTGCGACAGAGGTGCAGCAATGTAAGGCTGAAGCTGCCTTACGCCTTTGGGGGCCCTTGGGGGATGAGGATCAAAAGGGGCTCGATGCTACCTTGACTCGTGGCCCTCGGGAGAATCGATAAAGAAGGTTCTCAGCCTCATTATTCTAAGATGCACCGATTTGTCATTTTCCATGCCGAATTAATAATACTACATTTCTGACACAACGCTGCTTATAGTATTCTTTTCGTGGATTGGAACCACCGTTTCACAGACTATGTTTGTAATCGACCTGATAGTAAGAAGGGTTTCATGCATAAAACCTTTTAGTACTAAAGATCTCAGCCTCGTTTGATTTGGTGCTATTTATAGCGTTCACCAGATATGGTAGCCATGATAGAAGGCAGGCGTCTGACAATTGATCTAGTCGGTACTGCTCACAGATCGTTATACTCGGCATCAATGCCAATTGATGTTCGGACTTACCACAGGCAAGGTCTCGGCTTGAATCCATCGAGAGAGGAAAGTGAAGGTAGCTTGTATATTCGTATCTCATACCTGGTGCACAAACATTGCAACGTTACTGCAGGATCATAGCGCATCCGATAAGGGATCTCAGCCTCGTGCAACTGGTCAGGAGATTCCTCTCATGTATAGCGTCGCCGTCAAAGGAAGAGCAGCACAGCCTAGACGTCGTGTTGAATCCACCAATCAGTAATAACAGTGGAATTTGCACTTTCATCGTTCTTGACCCGAAATAACAGATTTGGGGTCTGCCGTCTGGGAATGAGCTTCTATACAGATGAAGTGAAGTCTGCGAGTATATAAGTGGTCTCGAAAGCCAGTGTATCGAGAAGAATGGACTCATCATAATATTCTGACTATTGAAATTCTTCACGTCTTATATATAATCATTGTCTCTATTCACACGCAGAGTTTATTTACCATTACAATGAAGATCATTACTGGCACTATTCTCACTTTGTCGGGCCTGGTACTGGCTACCTCAGAACCAATTTTGGTTCCGAAAGCGATTACAACTCCAGCCCCACTTGCTCCTTATCATCTTGACAGCTCGTCCGATGGTGCCATGCGCCGTGGTCTCATCCTCTCCGGCATCGAGTATGCGATCAGCGCGGTCGAGAGCAAAGTCGACTCTGTTGCAGATGATTTCGCATCGGCAACAGGAGAGATTGCATCCTCAGTCAAAGACCTGTACACCTCGGTACTTGGGGATCTCTCTTCCCAGATCTCTAAAGCCAGCGACAAAGTTGCAACAATGACAGGCGAAGACTCTGCCGAGGCTTCCAGCCTTCTGAGCAACGCTGAAGCATTCTACACTTCGGCAATGGCGGTAGTGACTGCTACATCGACCCCTTCTGGCACAGGCATTAGCACGCGCACCTCTGGAACCCCGACTGCAACTGATACGAGCACCATGACAGCTACCTCTGCGACCAGCACCCCGACCCCCAACGCTGGTGCTACTGGCACAACCATGCCGTCATCTACCATGTTGTTCTTTGGCGCTACTTTTATGAGCAGTCTCATTCTTCCCTTTCTTCTATAAAGTCCTCTACATTCCTTAATCGAATTGTTCAAAGTTTGATTTCCGAACTCAGCAGACAAACAAGCAATATGGTTGATGTTAATGCGCTACTACCGGAAAAGAAGAACAATTGTTGAGATTTTGGTCGTCAGGATAGCGGAAGAGGTATGATGCAGATCATGGAGGGGCTTGGGGTTCCTTTGTTTTTCCTAGGCTATAGATAACTGAACACTCAAACTTACATGCACCGGTACAAAGGTGAAAGACTTACGAAATATTGGCTCCACGCCTTAAATAGACATCTGACGTTATTGATATAATATGATTATACTGTATCTATGGGCAAGCTCAATGTGACAGCCACCTGCAGATGATAGGCCGGTGAGAATGCTCACCATGTCGGCGAACGGGTTTAAATTCTATCAATTCAACATGATTGTCTATCGCAATATTTTTTATCTGAAATGGAGAAGAGAAAAAGAAACAATCTCGAAATAACACAGGAGGAGAAAGGGAACTTGCGGTGGAGCACTGCTCACTCGCCTCGTTTGTTAGGTACAGGTCATACCAATGGCTCTGACACTCCATATTCAGTGCATGGCATACCATCTTATTGGACGATAAGTGTTAGGTAATAAGTCATAAATGGGTATAAATGATTCGGGACTTCGGAGGGTTGGCTGGTTGTATCAGATTTAGCACGCGACCTGTGGAAACTAGGACTTGGATAATACAATAGAATCTACCATGTCAGAGAAGACAAAATTGAAAAGAATGTCTATTGCAGCTGCATGAAGTGCTGAAAAACAGGCGCAATCGCAAAAGAAATGCTAAAATGAAACGCATACCCAAACGCAACGACCACCTACCACTGATCCTCACCCAACATAATAAAAGTACATAAAGTCCTCTGTGACGATTCCCGCCTCTACTCTAGTCATCAATCTCGTCCTCGTCGATTTTCAGCGTCTCCGCGATGAGCTCCCTCTGATCATCATCGATATCATCGACAACCTCTTCAACCCTTTCTGCAAAATCGAGCCTCTGGTCTTCATCGACATCATCGGCGATTGCCTTGACCTCATCATTCTTGTTGTTAATCAGCCACATAATGTCAGTGATATCATTGTTTTCCAATCTCTTGAACTTGGATTTCGCAATCGCGCCGGCCTTAACGACTTTGTAGTTGTCAATAGTCTCGGTGTCCAGAGAGGGCGTTTGGTCGCCTCCTAAAGTACAGAAAACAGGCATTAGATATGATTGGGTAAGACAACTGATCTTTCTGGTCAGACTCACCTGAAACAAAAACATCTATGCCGACTTGCTGGTCATCGACCTTAATAAATAGGCGGGCAGTGCCAGATGCAGCCATGAGTCTGCCCGGGCGGCGAATACTAGATGAGAAGAGTCAGCATCGTGCTGGCGCGGCAAATAGTAGGATGGGTTGTATACTTTGGGTCGTCCTGAACTGCGTCAAGCAAGTCTGCGGAGTTGACACTAATAGCCATGTCGGCATCGTGGGTATCACGGTCATCCATGCCGAATAGCTGCATTGCAATTCCACCCATGAGACCGTAGTCGATAGACTTATCTCCGAGAACTTTTACAAGATAGTCAATACCCTTGTAAATCTCGTCTTTAGAGGCTTCCTCCGCCTCTATTTCAAGATCATCTAACTCATCAATGCTGTATTCGTCTCCCCGACGGTGAAGTGCAGCTCCTGTCTGTAGTCAAATTTGTAAATAGATAGAAAACATAAATGGGTTTCTTTGCAAACTTACAAGCGTCAGAGACTCATCTGCGTTGCCGAAGGCCACGGCTCGTTTGTCGTCACCAATAGGCAAAACGGCGCCTAGTGCCGATTGCGCAAGGCTGACAGCGATGAAGAAAGATGCGAATCTCATCGTGGGAAGTGAATAATCAAGTATGTTTCTAGAGGCTTCAAGTGATTCTTTGTAGTGATGCCAGTGGCTATTGACGTTTGATGAACAGCCAAAATCATCAAGAATGGGACTTATTTATATTCAAGAATTATATGATAACTAACACATAATGCATTCTATTATCAAAAGGTGTACGTCGAAAGGATTTCGAAGGACACTATTCAGAGTGTCATGAAACAGTGAAAATACTCGTGAACTATCTTGGGGAATGTCAAATTCTGGGGTTCAGGTTGTCAGGAACCGCAGATCCCCTTGGCGTATACAGGAAGGTCAGCGACATCGTATACGAGAACTCGCATGACATCACATCTGGGGTCGTTTAATCGATCTTCCTGCGGCTCAAAAATCCTCAATCGTCCAATAGGTATCGTTGGAGTCAGAGATTTACTGAATAATTGCCGCAAACATCACATCGAGGATTGCTCGCCGAGCCATCACGGCAAATGCAAATGATATGATATAATGTGTTGGTCAACATGATATAACAGACTTGGCATGGTGGCGTGGTGAGGAGAAAACTGCATCTGTGGTTTTACGGGCAAGATCGCCAACTTTCAATTCTATTTTAATTTTCAAACCAACATTTGTACAAGAAAGTCTAAGTCACGAATACGTTGTTACTGTCCTGGGGCTTTGAAAACGGCACAGCAGCTGAGGCAGAAGCACGCTTATGCTTGTGCGCCCCGCTTCTTTGTTTTCGCATCCCTTTCCAATGACGTCAAATTAATCCATTTGCTGCGCCGTTCCTTCGCATATATCCAAGCCACCAACGCGTAAAATCTATCTACAAGCTTTGTTGCTACAGGCTTTGGCCATTTCTGCACGATATCTTAAGTTCCATCCCTTTTAATATCTCTTGACTTGTCGAGTTACGGATATCCAACAACTGAGCCCACGATGGAACAAGGCTGCATAGGCGATCAATCCGCGAGTCATCATGGTCGAGGCCTAGATGAGATAGCAGCGGTAGTCAAGGTGCTAGAAGATGCCGGCATCATATGTTGCATCGTGGGAGCCAAGGCCTTATTCTACTACGGCGCTTCTCGCGTTTCAGCTGTAAGATACCTAGCCTTGCTTTGATGACCGGATGTGATGTCTGACAATTAGCAGGGCTGGTACGTATGCGTGCCAAACGATTGTTTCTCGAAGGCCGCTGCTCTATTCAACGATCTAGGGGATATGTATGAGCCGGCGCCCAAGATTCTGCCACAGATCAAGTCGCTGGTGCATACCTATCCACGCTTAAAGCCCGTCGGCATCAAAATGTTCTTTGGTATCATGCCTGCATCCGAATACTTTCTGGACGACCTTAAAGAGGATATGATAGAGCGCAGTAGAAACCAGCTGCCGTATCCTAAGCTGAAATGCTTTGCACAAGCGCTTCTAACCACACAGCGCTGGCCGGACCTGGTGCACCTTGTCGACGGCATGGACCTGACGGAGGAGTGGGGTGAAGAGAATCTCTATTTGGGCGAGCCTACCGAAAAAGAAACGAAATACGTCTTGGAAAAGAACAGTAAAATCATGTCATCTTATGGCGACTTTCCGAATTCGCACCCTGCGGCCGCGAAACTTGGAGTTCCAAGCAAAGAGCGGAGGCCAAAATGGCAGTCGATCGTTGCGGGCAAAAAACAAAGGATTGGTCCATACCTACCTCACGATAGATATCAGACTCAATTTCGTAGAAACGGGTCTGTAGATCCTCGTCTACGGGATAGGAGAGCAAGTTTATGTTAGGTCTAGAACAGTACTAAGATCGCAAAATAAACACGCACAGGTTTGGCAACCATCACTGTTGAGGATCAATTGACAGAATTTGACTCCTATTTTCGAAAAAGCAACGCAAATAAGAAGAATCTCAGACTGAAAGAAGGAAAAAGAGAGAGAATGAAACGACAGCTCTCTTTGCTCGGGATACATGTAAATCATCCAAATCTTAGAATTTAACATTGCCAACATCATGGTCCTCGAATTGCAGTCTGCCAACTTAGAACCTAATTCGCAATTGGACGTATCAATGCTCAAGCACTTCTCTTCTAGTTCGACCATTTTCATTGGGATGCATGACGGCACTGTAAGGATTCTCTTGGTATGGATGAAGGATTGTCTTGGTATGAACGAATGGTTTTCTTGGTACGAGCGAGGGATTGTCTTGGTATGAACGAATGAATGTCTTGGTATGAACCAAGGATTGTCTTGGATTGCATCCATTGCAGCAATGCATCCTTCCTTCTGCTATGCCCCTTGATAGGCTACGACGACCGCTACGTGGCGCCACCAAGACGATAAACAAACAAACACACTTCGTTTTGCGGCTGTTCATCGTGGGGGCTAAAATATACCTGGTCCCTTAAGCCAAGAGGATGAGGTCAGCTTAACGCAAGGGGTTGGAGATCAAAGCCAAGCCTAGATTCCATAGGTCAGCTTGAACCAACATGCATTTTTCTCTGTTCAACACAAATGCTAATCATCACGAGCAATCTGAGAAAATGCTATCCATTGTCGCCAAGGGCAAATGACGCAATTGCATCATATCCCTGTTAGTTATGATAAATTGACAATGCGACCCACGCTGAGTCCTCAGGACTGAATGCCACAGTGGAACTTCTGCTATTATTGTACAGGCAACGCAAAGTACAACCGTCTATCAACTAATTTCGCCATGAAGGTCCAGTTGCTTACTCTGTCATCAACCGTTTTCGTGTCAACCGCTCTTGCTTGGGATCCAAGCCAGCGAGACTGTTCTACCAGCCCCTTATGTCTCAAATCGTTCATCTGGTGTGATGCGAATAATGGAGAAGCCTGCTTCTTTCCTGAAGGAGCCTATCCTTCAGTTTCTAACCCGACAAACACAAATTCTCGCTATGTCCTTTTGATGGAGGACAAAGACTACACCATATCCTGGCTGGTACATTCCCAGAACCGAGAGACACCAGTGCAGGTCGTGTGGCAGATCACAGACGAAGACAAATGGGAACTCAGTAAGTGAACTCAGAAGTTGAGTGCGTCAATATCGAGATGGCTCAAGAGTCTCATACAAAATGCAGATACCACAGAGTCCCAGGTCATCTTTAACCCGGCCAAGATTATCCAGTCGCTGCCGCGAAAGGAAAATGCCGGATACGAGGCGATGACAGACGTCGGGAATGTTGTCACCATCAGTCAGCCTGACCTAGCCAGCGAGGAGAACTACTCTGATCTCCCAGGCAATGCTCCATCCGACATGTCGGATCAATTCATTATCGGAAGCTCCTGGACCGAGAGGTTCCTCGCCGCTCAGCAAGAGATAGGGCACCAGAACGAGAACAAGAAATGGAAGCTGGGGGTCGGTATAGGTGTTGGTCTCGGAGTGCCCATCCTGATGGCTTTGACTGCGCTCGTTGCTTGGTTCGGCGCGAAGAAAACTGTTGCGAGACGTGGTTCGAATTCGAAGCCAATTTAGCTAGAGAGTTGTTTCTAGTAAGCTTTGGAGGATGATGGAACAATGTAAAGCCTGTTTTCGTTTTTTTCAAGATCACTGCGGTGTGGAAAATAGCTGAGTACATATTCTATGATGATTCTCTCAAAGCCTTCAAGAAACCGCATGAGCACATAGGGATGTGATAACATGAGCTACAGATCGAAAATGACATTCAAGAAGCCGAACAGACTACTGGATAACAAAATAAGAAAAAGGTACACAGTAGGAGGAAAAAAAGATGAATCTCCCGAAAGTCCTTCGCGTGCAATCCACTCTGAGTTGCCCAATCTGGATTACTCGCACTCGATCCAGGAATCGCAGAAACCCATGCCTCCGCATGATCTGATGACCGTACATTTGTTGTTATCCCCGGTGCACTATTACATCGCGCAAAATTTAGTGAATCGGGTGCCAAAGCGGGTTAATTACGCTACTACTCACATCGCCGGTCTCGCAGTCGCCCAGCTCACCGGACGAGTCCCAGCAGGTGTTGGTGCGCTTGGCGCAGAACTTAGACATGAAAGCGTCAGTGTTTGTGTGGAGTTTCCCTGGTGAAGGGGTAGAAAACATACTCCTTCCTGCTCGCGACGCTCGAGGCCGCGGTCGTCAACCTTGTTAGCGCTTGCGCTTGCGATGAGGACGGCCAGTGCGGCGGACACGAGGAAATTCTTGTACAGCATGGTGATGGTAGTGTTGTGCTAAAGGATAAGGGAGTGATAGCAGAATTTGATGAAATTGTGAATAGTGTGTAATAGCAAGTGCGTTATGGTATTTGCTGTCAAGGTGCAATATCAGGTTCTCATCTGGTTCATATATTTCCCCGTCTCTTCTGTGGCTTGGCATGTCTCGACAGTCCGGTTTTTTGCCCAGATTCTTTGGTATATCAAGATCTCAAATTGGCCGTGGCGATCCATGAGGTCAATCGCAATCGCGTGAAATCATTGTGCTTCTCGATTGAGGCAATTATGATGTATCTTGTTAAAGAGAAAGTTATCATCGTGTCGAAGCCATCCTCAAAATCATTTTGACGTCACTGGCAGGATTGTTTCTTTGTTTGACATGATAATCACTGCGTTAGCCCCCAAAGACTTTCCGTGCAGGATCAAGTCTGGTCAGCTCATGTGAGCTAGTCCATTGATTGAAGAATCAAGTTCCTTGGCACTGCTACACTCTACTCCTCCATGGATTCCGATCCAGCAGAGGATGATGGCTGGAGCTATTGTATACGCCGCAATCTAGCACATAAGAGGCTATCGTAGTGGTGATCGTAACGTATCTGTTCTATTTGTATGCTTTGATCTTCAGGACTGTGTCTTGATGGATCATGACATGTTGCCGAATACCACCGACGATGAAAATGTTGTCATTATGCCTTGACTCTGTAAAGGCCAAGAATTCCTGCTGTGCCATAGAGACCTTGTGCCTTCTTCCTTCAAAAGACATCTCACGAAGTCATCAAAGCACGTTTCTTGTTGTTCAAGTCTATAAAACGACCATGGATCATGCATCTAGGAGGGAATCAAGACCGCACATTCAACCGCGCTTTCTCTTTGCTCTTCTATATCTTACAAACATCTTTCTCGAAATTCAACTCAACTCACCAAATTCAACATGGCAGCTGCATTTGGAGCCATAAATGGCATTCTAGGCATCTGGAAGTTTGTCGATTCCATGATACCCAAGGATGCGTCACCTGCATCCAACTATCGCGTCTACGTCGGCCTCGAAGGTTTCAAGGACGACGAAGGCAAAGAACTCAGCAATGCTCACGGAGACATTGAGACAATCAAGACGTACAATATTCAGCATGAGTTGATTGGCTCCGGAGGCGGTCTCAATGTCGGAGGCGACGATAGCGATGACCAGTACGCCGACATCGAGGTTGAGCAAAAGGGGAACTCTCAGTCCATATGGACTGAATTCTGTAAGTGAGAATCGAATAGAGCCATATCACGTTACTTCGATTGATTTCTTACTCTGCTATTTTAGATGCTGGAGATGATGCCATTTGCATTGCTGCTATCACAGCCACCATGGATGAGGGCACCAAATGGGCGTGGACAGGTGACTGGGGCTACTGGTGCGGACTCAACTGGTAAGCTGTTCTTGTCCAAACCTTCATGCGATGACGAGTACTGATTGCCGCACGTCACAGGTTCCCAAGTGGATATGTAATACAAAACGACAAAGACGAGAAAGACGCGTAAGTTCGGTATTCTCTAAAGCATTCGTTTATACCCCTTCACAAAACTAACTGGCAACGCCAGCTCCCCCATGTGCACTTGGCTCGACAAGGACCATAGCGAAGACCTCAAAGCAGCCGCCATTGGAGTCAATTGGAGCGAACTCAAGGCCGGCAACGAGGCACCCAGTAACCTAGACGAGCTAAAGAAGCAATGCGGTGACAACATGCAGGCGTGGCCCGACAACGGCGGCGACCAGATGCTGCCAGTAACAGACAAGAAGAAGCGGTCCATGTTCCGACGCTCACAGCGTTCCGACGACCGCCTCGTGGTCAGCAGGCTCAACAACCACAACGCCACGGAGGTTTGCGAGTCTTGGTCCTCCTGGGGCCCTGACTTTGTCTCCGAGCAGGAAGGCGTTTATTGTAACATGGAGACCCACGAAGCTGTTCCCCTTTGCGACGCAGATACGACAGTCGACTGCTTTGACCTGAACACATCCCACGGCCCCGCCATGGTCCGCCGAAACGGCAAGAGAAGTCCTAGAAACCCATCCCAAGTCATCACGTGGGGCTAATCTTGAGTTTGGCCGTTTTGATTACAAGCTACAAGGAAATGTCTCAGTTATTCAACCTCGTGTATTATATCTTTTACTTGTCGCGTCTTGTTTTGGATAGCGTTGCTCTAGGTATTCAATGGTGTCTTTGTCATAATGGAGTGGATTCTTACTTTTGACCACTGTTCTCCTGTTTCAACTGCCAAAAATCATAAGTCGATGGTATCATATTAAGCGAAGCCAGTTCTGTGCGTATATATTTGCCATGTCTCACCTGAGCCAACATGAAGGGGAATAAGTGATTGTAAACGCAACAAAAGAGGATTAAGTTGATCCTATACAGCTACAAAAGAGATGCGCTGAAGAGCTGACTAATATACCGAGGCAGGTGACCTGCGGTGGGTCATACTGCGTCACGTCACATTTTCCTTCTGGTGAGCAGTTCACTTCAAACGCTGCTCCGTGTACTTTCTTGTACATTCAAGACTAATCAACTATTCAGGAGCATACGAAATCAAGATTCGCAATTGGGTCCCTGTTCAATTAATATAAAGTATTCTGACGAACGAAAATTTTTAAAACCCCTCCTGGTTGACCAACTTGGCAGATCTTGTCGCTTTGGATTCTGACGTACTCCTGTTGTGTTTCAGAGACGCGCTTGAGATAGATGCTCAAATGCTGCAAACCCCATCCTTCACACTCCAAGGTAGCAATCTCTCCAGTAGCACCCTTCATCAGTCTCAGACTGATCTGAATACCCTTATTGGTCATGAAGAAGGGTCGGCTGGCAAGGGGGTCGGGCCGTGCAGAGCAGGATCCGCTGAATTGGAAGCACTTTGGCGATGAAGCCAGAAGCCCAGTCGTGGTTTGTCCCTCATCAGAGGGACTCCGCCATGCGAAAAGCGAGTGGTCATCAGAATACTTCATGATCTCTTCCTGTAGGCGACGGAATGCTCGCTCCAGCCCCTCGCCGTACAATAAAAGCATATTGACTCCAAAGATACCGAGGAGACAGTAAGCAGTGTCCTCGGGAACTGTGGTCGACCTTCTCCCAACCCATGACATGCGATGTGCGATGCTTGTTGATGCGATATTCTTCTGGCTTTGCAGAATGTCTGGCTCAATACCCGTGGCCCTAGCAATCACTTCGGTGGTTATTCCGAAGGCTATATTCGGAGCGGGCACCTGCGAGCTTCGGCTTCCTATTTCTATCCAATTTCTGTCGAAGAACTTGACCTTCTTCGGCGCAACTAGTTCTTGTAGCGTCCACCCTCTCTCAAACCAATGACTTCTTCCGGGATCTGTACACTGTCGTACAACAACATTCCTACTTTCAATGTCATCATATTGGTAGCCACTGCTGTCGAAATCGCTTAGATAGACGATGCAAAGATCGGAATCTTGGTACCAGCGATACATTGAATTAATCGAGGTTGAAAGTTCCACCGGATCTTTCTGATTGATGCAACAAGAGTCCATCCAGGCATAATCGTAGCCTTCCAGCCTGGCCATGCTGCAGAACTGCTCCAGTTTGAACACACTTTGGAGTTTGGGGGATGTCTTGTCATCGCGAAGACGCTTCCACGCGGGGAGATCCTTGAGCTTAATCTCAGAGCTCTGCCATCGGTGTGACAGTATGGCGTACCTTGGCTCTTGTCCGCCCAGTTGCTTCTTGATGTCGTAGAAGTCTTTGGCAATTGAATCCGATGCATCGGCCTGATTGTCGCAGCAATCGCATGGGCACAAAGTCCCTCCTACGTCTCGATGGGATCCCCCGTGCTCTACAGCTTGAAAAGCCGCAATATCGAGAAGGCGCATTTTCGGAGTGGAGGGGTAGTTAGGACGTTGAACGAGCCAATGTTGGGAATTGCGGAACTGGCAATTCTGTGAGTTATGTCCGAAGACAAGTGCCCGATATCCTTCGGATCTTGCATCTGCAGGGTTCGTATGTAAATTGCCTGATTAGTGAAGTCTACTGTGCACTAGAGATGACAGGCTACTGGGGGCCAAAGGACCTGGCGAGGATAAAAGGTCCAAGCCAGTTCTAAATATAGACGCACAGGTCCAATCTTCGAAAGTCGAGACGTTGGGTTCCTTGATTGTCTGTTTTATTTCATTCAAATATTGCGTATTTCGCATATTTGATCAGTTGTAGCGCTATCTGGACTAAGCTATCTTGTACTCTCTCGCAATTCAATACAGCCATTTATATGTAGCAATGGATTCCATTGAAGCTCACGACATTCCCATGGAGTAAGTCACCTCAGGCCTTGGCTCGAGATTTTACCAAGACTCCACCTAGAACTGCCAAACAATAGATGCTGACACGTGTATGTCCAAGACGTCCGACGTATACCATGGAGCCTGCTCAGCCATATGAGGAACAATCGTCGCGCAAACCAGAACCTGTTGAGAACTTCACCAGTGCTGGTTACGTGCGACCACTGAATAGCCTGGGCCGAAGACCAGAACTAGTGGACTGTCACACATGCCAGTATCCCAGGTGGACTGTAATAAAGAACACGGAAAGCGAAGAGACCCGGTAAGTTTGGTATACTTGCAATCACCCCTCTCCTCTCTTTCTCTAGTTCAGTAGCCTTTGTTTCGTCTTATTCTTTTTCCTTTTTCTTTTTTCGCAAATTAACCGAGACGGATTTGCTTACATATCGCCCTTTCCTAGACGCCTGCGAAGCCGGACCCTGAAGGCTTTTTGGCCCTGCGCAATCTGTTGCTACTTTTCCCCTCACGTCAAAAACAGAGCGAACAACTGTGAACATTACTGCTCAGTATGCAACGATTACTTCTTTACGTTGAATCATGATCAGCAGGTTTTTGTCTCCGAAAACGTCCTGTCCCGCTACGCTCAATCCAAGGAAAAGGACGCCCGAAACCAGCAGGAAAAAGCAAAGATCGGTCTGTAGAGCGATCAAATGAATGCTTCAAGCCATGCGCCCTTTCAGAAAAACGCAAACATGTGTTGGCGCTCGAGAGGGAACGCTGCCGGCCTGGCACCTGAGGAGCGAGTTCCAAGAACCCATTTAATTCTGAGCTGTTAACTAGATCAGCGGCCCACCTGTGAGGATCACCATGGATATGGTGATTCAGGGGAACATCAGTGAGGGAGTAACATATATATTAAGGACGGATTTCCTGCAGCTGTGTGGACATTCATTATCTTTTGGCCAATTTAAGCACCTATCTTGACTTATGAATGTTTTCATCAATTATGCATTGTGAAATAATTCGGAAACCTCTCCCAAGTTAGATATAATCATGACCGACATCAAGTAGTCTATCTTTTGTTGAACTTGTATTCCCGCTGGTAAAATCTCGGCGTGCGCATGATCCGCTTGTTAATGTCCTTTCAACAAGACGCATTGCGTAAGAGCTGGCGCTTCGTCGGATGAAAGTCTGGCATGTCTGTGGGCGTGGGGTCCAGTACAGGGTTCTCGGAGGCTATTGGGGGCCAAATAAGCCTGCAGAATGTAAATGAGAGGTATCATAATATAGCTGCCTAGAATTGAACATTGCCCAAGTCACACCAATGATATTCATCGTCCGCCACCTAGTGGTCAACTTTGGAGCAATACCATCGAGTGCATCAATTCCTAATTCAGCAAAGTCCACGCACGACTCACCGGTGTTCTAACAGTGACAGGGGCGTTGCAAGTCCAAACAAGCTTTTTTCCACCCGATGATGATAAGCTAGCACACGGGGCGGCGCATTTGGCCCCCAAAGCCTATGCTTGAGTCGTATAAAGCTCAATCATATCACAATCACAACCCTGTCACCACTCGAGCTATTAAATCATGCCCATGATGATTTAAACAAGCGATATGATGCGGTGCTGCTCGTCGGAGATGGGTGGCTACCTGCTACCTACTATATGACTTGTGCGATCGTAGATGCCGGCAATATGCGGATCTGCATGTGTCCAAAAGTACCAATGAGTCCTGCATTCATCGTATGTTCCTCGTTGCCCATTCTCAAATTGCAATCTGTTGTCAAAAAGCCTCGTCAACTTGACATCTTCTGTGTGCGGGAACATCCCTTGACCAAGGAAGAAGCGCTAGTCACCAAGTCGTCCTGCCCTTGCCAGCTTAAAGAAATAGCGTATGCTTGCATTTAGAATGACATGTCATTTGGTACACATTCCAGCTGGCCTATCCCAGATTGGTGAAAGTGTGTGTAGGAAAGGAAAGTTTCTGCAATAACCTGCCTGTTAGCAAGCCAGCCAGTGTACGTTAAGGCTTAGCTATTGACTATCTACAAATAGCATATTGATCAGTTGGCTAGGTGAACGAACGCCATCCACCGACGCTTGAAGATGAGTACCACTTGTATGTATTGTGCCGACAAGGCTGATCGTAAGATTGCAAGCAGTGGGTAGGAGAGGTGGTGAGAACTGAACTAGGTCAATCATGTAGCAGGCTATGATTTACGCAAGACGCAGCGTGCTAATACACAAGCCGTTTTATCTCCGAGCTTGCGGCGCTGAGGCAGCTTGTATGATCCCTGCGCACAACAGCAAACCGCTTGGGGGCTCAACATTAGCTGCAATATCTCGCTGCTGTCCTCATTCGCCACTTTTTGTATAAATTCGTTGTTCCAACCTTTACTATAGCCCTTTACGGTGAGCCATCCTTCACATCCGTCAGTCTCGCAATCATTCATTCTAAAGTCAGTCAGGATTGAAATACGCATTATCTGTTGCACTGTCACTTAGCTGCTCGTTATCATGTACTCTAGCATCCTCGCATTACTAGCCCTAGTAGGTATGATCAATGCCGAACCTGGTGACAATCCAACTTCGAATTTCGATGTCATCACTGCCCCTCAGAAGGGAGACATCCTCCCTGCCGGCGAACCATTTTCTATTCAATGGGAGCTAGGTTCGCATATCGACGGCACAGTGACTATCAAGCTCTTTGGCGGCATTAGTGGTCCCCTGATCAATTTCCATGAAATCAACACAATCGGCAGTAAGTCATGTCACGGCTTTCGGCTCAGTCCTCCCCCGCCAAATACTTACCAGACTGGACAGAGGGTATCGAAAATGATAAGAGAAGCTATAGCTGGACTCCCAACAAAGCGGACGATCCAAACCTCGCGTACCTTTTGAACATCACCTTGGACAGTGATAACTCTGTCTACCAGTTGTCGGAAAAATTCAAAATCATCACAGAACCAGATGATGTTCCTGCCACTACTACGGAAAGCACGCAAACAGGTTATACCTCGTCGCAGGCTGCCGTCACCACCGCTCTGATGACTACGTCTACCAGCTCTGTGCAAGACTTCTCCAGTGCGAGTCGGGACAATACCATCGGTTCATTGTCAACCACGACGAGCTTGTCTAGCAGCTCATCTACCACAGCCAGCTCCAGTAGCCCGAGCAGTACGAATGCTGCCGAGCGCATCGGGACCGATATGTTCGCGATGATTGGGGGCCTAGCTCTTTTAATTATTGCTCATTAGGATGAAGTGAATATGGTGCGCTGTTGCTTGTAGAGCCTGTCGGGTGGAACTCAGATGCGGGATGCATTGATGTGGCAACAGTCTTGCACCATTGAGTCAATAGCGTGGCCAAATCATAGGAAGATGATACGTTATAAGGAAATGCAATTATTCGCTAAGACGGCATGAAATTATTTTGGAAAACATTTATTTTAATGTGAAATTGGGATATTTACGAGCCGGCTTCTCTCTGATAATCTAGATGTGGAGTGAAATTTGCTAGTTAGGAACAAGGTAATTAGTATACGTCCTGGAGGAGCATGGCAGTCGTGTGTGCGCGTGTGTTGGGGGCGGGGTGAACGACCATTGGTTGCCGAATCAAGACATTATAATGTATACCAATTCTGCACCCGCGGCCTGCCATTCCGCCTCCTCCACACGGCATCGCATTGTATTGACCCTTGTGCAGTCAATCAAGGTTCGCAGTTGAGGACCTTTGGGATCCAGACACATCAATTGCGTCCCAACTAGTCTCCCGCTCGCATCCGTCGTACCATCGCTCAGGAGAAACTCCAAGAGTGCTGGTCGTGCGTCCCGCCAACTCCGGTCTAAGTTAATGGTTCCGAATATGACATTGTCGTCCAAAGCATCCATCACTAGGTAGTTGGAACTAAGAACGTTCTCGATTTTTCCAAGGCACCCCAATATTGCTTTCACCCGCAAAGATGCAATAAGGCCATGAAAATACAGCATGTGCCACCGCATCAAGTCCACCGCCGCAACTGGCAGACCCCACACAAACTCTCCCTCCTTGGCCTGTCTATCTGCAATATAGCCACAGTGAACGCGACCAGGATATTGATGCTGGAATTTGCCAAGTCTCAGAATCTTTTCGTGTTGTTGGCGCCATAGCATTTGAGCCGTACGCTGATGCTTGTCATAACCAAGTGCTTCACTAGGCCAGTAAACCAGATGATCCCATCCAAGCCAAGACCAGCTAGGCCAATCAGGGCGACGTCGGTGAGGATAATGGGAGTCAGTATCCCAGCAAAACATCTGGTCAAAGCTTGAAGTCGGTAGTCCGTAATGAAAGAAGTTGGGATGACCGTCCAACCTGCTGCCAAAAGACTGCATGATGCCTTGGAAAGCATTAAGCAGATCTGATTGATATGTGAGTTTTCTCCTCGTGTATTCCGCGACTGCTTGGCAGTAGGCTTTGAGTTGACAATCAGGCAAAGTTAGGGCTCGAAGAAAAGAGATCTTTCCATCGTGGATTCGAGTGATATCGATTACCGAATCCTGGAAGATCCTGCTGAGACGAGTTTGGCATTTGAAATAGAGGCCATTGGGAGAGAAAATGATCTGGCGATGTGATAGGACATCTTCTTGATATGTCCAACCGCGGTCCGCCCATACTGAGTTTGTATACATGTTTTTCACATGTGAAGAACCTTCGTCCGATGCGTTACAGATCTCCAAGCTGGCGTCAGCATCGTTTCCACACGCTGCGATTATCGTGAATATTGCTTCTCTGTATATTTGACGCATCCGTGTGATCTGTAGTAGTTTGTCTCGGTCATCGTCTTGTTTGATGCACAAGGAGTCCACCCATAGATATCGTTGCCCCATAGTCCGGCATAAAGCTATTGCTTCCAGAATGGTTTGCGAAGGCCGCATGCTGTCGATGTCTAATGCCCCGTCCACGAGCAGCTGACGATGAGTCGCGTTGGTCAATTGAAGTTGTAAAGTATGGCCCCAGACGTAGCTCAAAGTCGCATACGCAATTGTTGGAACGTCTTCTACCATACACCTTCGTAAAGTGTCAATTAATCGAAAGTTCGTACCGGGGAGCCGCGGCTGACTGTTCTTGTCTACCCTGCAGAAGTCATGGCCCGTGGAGCTTCCGGTACAGTTATTCAAGGCTTGTACTATTGTTTTACAATGTTCTTGAAAGCTCTTGACGCTCAATTCGTATCTTTCTGTTGCGCGCTTGTAGCAAAGTGGTCCTTGAGGATCCGGCTTCAAAACAAGGTCATGCTTTCGGATGAGCGCCTGAAGTGGAGACTGTCTCTCATCGACCCATGGGCAGTCGATGTTTTCGTCGGGCCACAATATGTGGTACAAGTTTCGGGCCGGAAGCCATTCGTCCCAGTGTCCGTCAGATCTAGCGTCTTAGCGGTGATCATCAAGGAGGAGAGTGGATGGCCACGAGCTTACTTTAATTCAATTGCCTCACCAGCGAGCTGCTTCATTCTCAGCAGTACCAAAGTTACTGTCAAATCATACGGTTTCCTTGCAGTCTTGGTATAACTTTTTGGCGATAACGCTTTAGTGAATGCCGATGAAATCTGTTCCTTGGGAGGAGGTATAACAAGCGGTTCACATCCCTCGTCATCGATTCCATTGATTTCGATCGCTCTCATGGATTCAGACGTTATTTCCATATTTTTATCATAATCAAGGTCGACTGGAACGTCTGCGGCCTCGATAATGAGTGGCAGATCTGCATTGAGACTAGGAAGCACGGTTTCCCAGACGTTCTCGTCGGTGACCGTATAGTAATGAGTATAACTGACTGAAAGTCAACATAAAATGTCTGGCTGGTACTCGTATAGCCTACCCCATGTTGCTGAGAAAAAAGTTCTAGACTAATCGCATAATACAGGTCGTGGGAAGACGTTGGCTCGACAGGTAATGACGCGCCTGATGAGGAAAGCAAAAGGAAGGTGAAGAGGCGAGAAGCTCCCCCACTACCATGTCTGCTCGGCTATCTGCTGCAGGAGCACAGACCACAGGTGTCCATCACCAACCAATGTCTTTACTTTTGCAGACTCCAACCTCATTAGCAAGGCACAAATGGTGGGCGCAGCACATTTGATCCCGCCTCGGGCGTCAACTCCAAGGCAAGGGTATGGAACCGCACTGCCATAGCACGTAATACTGCGTTAAGTCTTCAAATCATGGATCGTGGCTTTGCTTCGAAGCAAAAGTTTGCAAGATGCGACGAAGAACAAAGATTGAATGGAATTTGCCGACCATGGATGTCTACTATGTGTGGTTACAAAGCTGGAGATATAGTCTCTTCCAGGCTGCGATTCTACCCACATAGGTACCTAGGTATTTATAACACGAACCACCAATTACTATGTACAAGGTGGGCCACAGTGAGGTGTGGGGCAGCCGTCAGTAGGTAGGTACTCATGCCACGCTCTCACTCCGAAGTACACACATGTAGCGAGGGCATGGCACCAGTATACCTCATATTTTTCCAGCGCGAACAGTGAATACAAATGCATGGGATATCTAGCTTATACGAGCGATTGTGGTCATAAGGGTAGTGGTACGAAACTGTACGGCAAGATAGGGGTACCCACTGATATAACCAATGGCTCCAGTGGTCCATTTCAATGCACGGTGTTGTTGTCGTCTCCCTCCCGTCTCCTGTCATAACAACAGTTCCACAAAGTAGAGATAGGATTGACAACACAAAACGAAATATCAAAAACATACAACACCGGGGATTCCCCAGCCGTCACCGATCTGAGTACTAATCCGGCGCTTCTCAGTTTATCTAGGGCAGAGCGGACGGGATGCCGAGTTCTCTAAGAGCTATGGTCGTATGTGCTATAAACTACCATTGAAAACAACTATATCTCATATTTCTCCGGTACAAGCCATTGTGGTGGTGGGGCAGGCGCATAACACCCGATCCTCAGGGCAAAGGATTGGAGCACCCATTGCAGAATTTGGTATATGAGCAGTTCAATGGCAAATCATCGAATGCACTACATTATAACGATAGAGCGACGCGCTTAAGAGCGTTCAATCTCTTAATCATCGCGTCTCATTAGCTCATTAGAAAAGCACGAAAACAGGGGTTGCGGACTTTGATCATGAGAAGTCCGACAAGCTTGACTCGAGTAGCCTGTCCCCACGCTCTCACGTCGGTCGCCATTGTAAATACCCCGGCCGTGAAGGTCTCGGGCCAATGTATAAGAGATCTTGTTTAAAAAGGCTTGTGGTTGAGATGGATTTTGGTTCTATCTTGATACTTAAGATATTTAGATATCTATTCTGATCAAAATCATAAAATTCAATCAGATTTCATAAAACTTCCAAAATGGCGCCAAAAGCACTCTGTTGTATCTCGGTGGACATTGATGCCGTCTGTGGATGGATTGGATCATATGGCGGCGAAGAGTCCGTATCAGACATCTCCAGAGGTGAGTTGGAAGAATGGCTTGATTTCTCAGTCTATACATACTAACCATACTCAAACAGGCTACTTTGCCGGCACCGTCGGCGTACGCCGCCTGCTGAAGCTCTTTGAAAAGTACAACATCAAGACCACGTGGTTCATCCCGGGCCACTCGCTCGAGACGTTTCCCGAGGAGTGCGCCATGATCCGCGACGCCGGCCACGAGATTGGCCTGCACGGCTACTCGCACGAGAACCCGCGCGACATGACGATTGAGCAGCAGGAGATTGTCCTCGACAAGACGTACCGGCTGATATCCGAGTTCTGCGGGAAGCCGCCGCGGGGGTCCGTCGTCCCCTGGTGGGAGACGTCAAAGGAGGGTGCTGATTTGATGCTCAAATATGGTAAGCGTTTTCGCAGAACTTACACTGTGTTTCAGTGAGGACCAATGGAATTATTAACACGATTGTCTGTAGGTCTCGAGTACGATCACTCGTTTTCTCACCACGACGCTTTGCCGCACTGGTTGCGCGTCGGAGATACATGGACCAATATCGACTACAAAAAACACCCCGACACCTGGATGAAGCCGCTTGTTCGCGGCGAGACGACGGGTCTAGTGGAAATCCCAGCGAGTTGGTATCTCGACGATCTTCCTCCCATGGTGAGTCCTCCCAAACATATTGCTGCACAATGGTGGCCTTACGATCTCATTTTACTCTTTCCGCCCGCTGCCCCTCGTTGCATGTTGCTAAACAAGGAACGCGCCAGATGTTTATTAAGAACATGACCAACTCCCACGGTTGGGTCCACCCCAGTGTCGTGGAAGATCTCTGGAAAGATCACTTTGACTACTTTTACGAGACGTATGACAATTTTTGCTTTCCCGTGACGATTCATCCCGACGTATGTGGGCATCCGCATGCACTCAAGATGCTTGAGAGGTAAGTGCAGATCACGTTTGACACTACTGGAAAAATGTAAGGGCATTGGCTAATCGTTCGTCTTGTTAGGGTCATCCAATACGTCAGCAAGCATGAAGGCGTGGAGTGGGTAAAGATGGAAGATATATGCGACGAGTTCAAGTCACGGAGCACGCCGCCCGAGGGGGCGAGAATGCCGGCAGAGAGGGGCGCCATGTTGAAGTGAAAAGAAAGGTAGTATTGTAGGATGAATTATGAAATAGTGGGGCGTTTGCCCAGAGTATAATCTAAAGTTGTGTCTAGAAAGTGTTCTAGTTGCAAGTGCTTATATATGATGTGTGTATATGTAATTGTTGGGTGTCTTGTACATTATACTCGTACAAGATTATCCCCTCGTCTTCTTTTCTAGTTCTTCTTCTTCTCCTCCTTCTTGCTCTTGTCCTTGTTGCCCTTGGGCATGCGCACCAGCCAGTACAGGAAGAGCGCAGCGCAGATGTTGACAAAGATGTAGACCATGCCAATGCCAAAGTCCCGCCACCTCGTGTCGTAGCTTGAGCTGATGGACGACAGGAAGACGTTGGACTCGGCCATGGGGCAGTAGTCGCACGTGTCGGTGGCGTTGGAGTCGGTGAGGTAGCCGCCGGCAGCCGAGATGTAGTTGGCCATGTACTCGCCGCACGTCTGGCCCGAGGGCGGTGTCATGCTCACAATCTCGTTGGCGGCGCACTGGATGGAGGTATTGGCCAGACCCGTGGACATCATGGCCGATACGAGGTAGGTGAAAGGGCTGACCCGGTACATGAAGATCCAGAAGCCGGGCATGGCGTCGGGCGAGGCCAAGACACCGCAGAAGAAGAGACACAGGGTGAATAGTACATTGGCCAGGTTACCACCCGCCTCGGCCGTGTCCGTGATGGAGATACAAGCATTGGCAAAAGTGCATGTAAAGATGAGGAATTGCCAAATGAGCAACCACATCAAGGCACCACGCTCAGTAGTTTGACCAGCGACCTCGGCATTCTAATGAAACTGGTTAGCAAAGTAATGAGGGCAGTAAGGGAGAAAGGGAGTGTTGCTGACCTTGTAGAATCCAACCGGATAGTAAATACAAATCCACATGAACAAGGACATGAGCGAATTCCAAGGAATCTCGACAATAATCTGCGAAAGCATGAAAACCTTCCAGCTGTACGTCTTGGAAGGTCGCTCGCGCACTTCGTAGAGGGACCGTTGTGTGACGAAATGCGGCATCTGCTGTTGCACAAGCTGACCAAAGATACTCAACAAGTTGAAGATGGCAAACATTTGGTTCTGCAAGCCCTGGATGGTGAGGGGCGCATTGAGAAAGACGAGACCGATGAACAAGGCGACGGAGCAGCAGAGAATAAGCTTGGCGTAGATGTAAGAAGGAGTGCGCCAGTATTGCTGGAACACGCGGTGGGTGACAATCAACAGCTGATCCCAAAGCGTGGAGGCAAATTCCTTGAGCGACTCGGTCTTGGCGGTAGCGTTGGTCAGGGTGCGCGTAAGGCCGCCCGACTTGAGGTCAGCGAGCTCAGTCTGCACGGCTTCGTACTCTTGGCTCTTGAGCCAGGCCTGGTGCCAGTCGACCTCGGAGTGGGAGCCGGGGGCGGCGCCGATAGCAGAAAGCATCCATTCGGCCGGGTTCTGTCCGTCGTGACAGGCAGGGGCGCCGTTCTTCTCAAAGTAGTCAATCATGGTCCGGGAGTTCTTGCCGATATCACCAAAGTACACCGTCTTTCCTCCCTTTTGCAGGAACAAGAGTCGATCAAAGCGCTGGAACAACATGGCGGAGGGCTGGTGAATAGTACACAGAATGGATTGGCCGGCCTTTGACAGCTTTTCCAAGAGGTTGAGAATAGCCCAGGATGTCTGAGAGTCAAGACCAGAAGTGGGTTCGTCCACAAACAACAGCAGGGGAGGTTTGGCAGCCAGCTCCACACCAATCGTGAGTCGCTTTCGTTGTTCAACATTGAGACCCTCGCCGAGGACACCTAGTGGGAAAAGGGAGTTAGCAAGCTGAAAAACAACAAGTTAATGTCGGGGATCCAAGACTGTATGATACATACCGACAACAGCATCAGCGTATTCCTGCATATCCAAAAGCTTAATCACTTCATCCACATAGGCCAACTTTTCCGCCTTGGGAGTGCTGGCTGGCTGGCGCAACAGAGCCGAGAACTCGAGGGCCTCTCTCACGGTGCTGGTCTCGAGGTGCAAATCTTGCTGCTGAACGTAGCCAGTTTTGCGCTGGAAGGACTGATCGCGAATCTTGCCGTCGACCAACATTTCACCGGTAATAACACCCATGGATACACGATCAGCCAAACAATCGAGAAGAGTCGTCTTTCCGGCACCAGAAACACCCATGAGTGCCGTCAGCGTACCCGGCTTGACCCAGCCGTCGACGTGGTCCAGGATGCGGCGGTTCTCGTTCTTGATCTTGACGTCGTAGCAGAGCTGGCTCCAGTGGAATACGCTGGTGGAGGCCTGAATGACGCCGTTGCCTTCCGAGTCGGAGCCGCTGGAGTCTTTGCCGCTGCTAGCCAGTTGTGCGCCGGGGGTGGATGCGTTGGCCTCGGGGTCGGAGCCGGATGCCTTGAGGGATGAAGGGACGAAACCGCGGCGGAAGACGAGGACCTCGCCCTTGGACTTCTTGGCGGAAATGTACTCGGCAGCCAGGATGTAGATGGTGTGCAGGCCAACGGCAAAGGCGATCAGGATACCGACGTTGCGCCACTTGTGGCTGTGGTAGTACTTGTAGGCCGAGGCAATGTACGTGTCACCCAAAACGTACGAGACGCCGGGAACGGAACCAACAGCCGAGCAAACCATGTTGTCCAGAGAGGTATTTTCGTAGCCGGGAATCGCCGGGCTGGGCACGTAGGCGCCACAGGTGTACTGGCGGTTGTGGAACTCGTTGACCATGAGGGCTTCGAATCCATAGGCGACCGGGTTCAGGTAGTTGATCCAGCGGCACCATCCGAGCATGTAATCGACTGGAATAGCAAAACCGGCAAAGATGACCAAGGCGAGGATGAGGATGGCGGCTGGTACCATGGCCTGTGACAGTGTGCGAGACAAGGCAGCACTGAGGTTTGAGTTAGTATATGGTTTGCTGCGAGCAAACTTGGGGTCATTGAACTTACATGGATCTGAAGAGACCAGACATGGCCAGAGTCATGAGGAACGACACAAACAGGAAAAAGAAGAAAGCTCCAGGAGTGCGGTTGAGATTGGTCATGAAGTAAAAGATGAGATTGTAGATGATGGCGTTGATGACCTTGTATGGCAAATCGACCAGGATGGAAGCGTAACTCTCAGCAGAGGCATGGTAAAAGGCGTAGCGGACGTGTTTCTCCACAATGGGTCGTTGCGAATATTGCGTCAGGATTTCCAGGGCACTCGAGAAGGCATTGGTCAGGATGGCGACAAAGAGGACGGCGGCGCGACTGTAAAAGGATGTAGTAGTCTGAGGGAGGTTGTAAAACAGGGAAGAGACGATCAAGGCAGAGATGGAGTTTGCAATCAGGGAAAAGATGGTGGTCTCGGGAGCACCCATGAGACGACGCCAACCGCGCCAGAGACACAGTTGAACCTGTTGAGCATATGATAGTGTATACGGCGACTTGAGACGTTGTCCCTTGGCCTGAACGGACTGCTTGTGGGTGCGGAAGGCCTCGGCGCCGGGTCCACCAATGGGGTGATCTTGCTTGTACTGCTCGATGAGACGGAGCAACTCCTTGCTCTCTTGACTCTTCTTCCAGCATGCTGCGAAGTCGTCGGGGGTTCGAGGAACGCGGTTCTCCCAGCCAGGGCGAACAACACGTTCCGTCGGGGCTGTCATGGAAGTGAGAAAGTCGGGGACGGTTTGACGAGACGGGCAGTCGAATCCGAGACCCTCGAAATAAGCCTTGGCCTCCTTTGCAGGTCCAAAGAAGATTTGGCGACCTTCGTACAAGACCAGTGCCTTGTCGAACAGGTCGTAAGCACTCTGGGGAGCCTGGTAAATCGAAACGGCACAAGTCTGTCCAAAAATTTCAGACTGAAGCTTCAAGGTTTTGCAAAACTCTATAGCGTTTGCCGAATCCAGACCACGGGTGGAGTTATCCCAGCACTGAAGGGGAGCGTTGGACAAGGTCGCCTCGGCGATTGTGACACGCTTTCTCTCACCACCTTTAAAGAACAGTAATCAGTATGCATGCATGAAATGTATCGTTGCTCAAATGCAAAAGACTTACCAGATACTCCACGGATATACTCGTTACCAACTCGGGTGTTGACAGTATGCGAGATGCCATACATGGCCATCACAACGTCTCGGAGGTGGCCGCAGTACTCATCCCGCGAGATACCTTCAGGAAGGGTTCTAGGGCATCTTGCGCGGGAAGCAAAAGCCAGCGTCTCGCCGACGCTCAACATGGGAAAGTGGACATCGACCTCGGCCGTGTAGATGGCGTCTCCGGCGTGGTGTTTGTGCATCTCCTTGGCCGACAGCTCCTGGTAGTTGAGGTAGGTGCTGGGGTCGGTGTAGATGCCGTTCATCTCACCCGAGAGGGTCTTGAGGAACGTGGAACATCCGGCGCCGGGAGGGCCGAGGACGATGCACATCTCACCGGCCTCGATAACACCGTTGAAGTCCCGCAGGATGTCGACGCGTCGCAGTCCACGCTTCTGGCCGAAGAGAGCGGGAAGGGCCTTGGGTGCTTCCAACAAGACATTGCCCACATCCTTTTGGTAGTCGGTGTCGGCGCCGTAGCCAAAGACGTTCAAGTTTTGGAAACAGACGCCAGCCGTCCGGTATCCGCCTCCGTGTTCCGATGTAATGTTGGCAATGGTGCGGGCCCATGTTCGAGCATTGAATTTCTCTCCATGCGGGTTCAGGGGGGACATGGGATCATCGCTGGTGAAGGGGCTGTGTCCATCAATGTGGCCGCCGACATTGGATCGTTGGGTGTACTGGCGTGCAAGGGACTGTACTGCAGATTGGCGCCTCTCCATTTCCACCTGATGACTGTGTTCTTGTTCCTCCATGTATTCGACGGTCTGGCTTCCTTCCGTGTGGTGAATCTTCATGGTTTCGTGTTCTACGCGTTCTTCGCCGTTGAAAAATGTTGTCTCGCTTCCATTACTGCTCTGAGAGGACGGCGCAGGGCCATCGGCTGGCGCCCTGGGCACGGGAGGTTCGCCCATTGCGATTATGAATTAACGAAAGAGTTGTTGTTGCAGATGACTCTTTCAAGAAAAAGATCAATCTTTTGCAAGGAAGACTCTGCTGTTGTTTAATGGAGTGTTACCAGATCTGGCAGCATGGCACATGGCAGGACTCTTTAAGGAAAAAGCACAATCTATGAGACTGACAAATTAGGAGTCAATGACCCATTTCGTAGTCGGACACTCGGTATGGCTCTATGACCCGTTCTAGTAAACACCCTATCAGGCAGTCAATCCACGGTCTCTCGGGAAGGGAAATTCTTGGCATTGCGAATCCTTTTGAGGCCGGTTACTTGTTACTGTCTAACAGTATGTCTCCGGTCCCCAGTCAATAGAATTTGCCATGACAGCGCTAGGCTTCTAGAATTACAGTTACTCCTTGGCCGCAACTACACCCGGGAGGATTCATGACGGGCGCCGCTGCATGTCCCGCGAGTCCGCTCGTGTTCGGGTGGGGAAATGATTGGTCGCACGCAGGCTTTTGTTCCAAGCAGAAATAGTATAGTAATGCATAGTACTGCCCATTTGGTGTGCGGGTAAGGCTGGTTGGCTGGTTTCCTTACGTGTGTACCGTGTATACAGTATAGGGGGGCTATGACGGGCAGCACTGCGGCACGTGCAGCTAGCGCCAAAATGTCTACCGAGACCTCGACATGCCCACCTCCAAAATTCGTCCAGGGCTTCCCGAGTCTCTTCTCTTTAACTCTGGCTGGGCCCTATTTGTACGACCACCGAAAACAGTTACCTACCTACTTATAACTCTCGCGACGCCAATTCCAAGGCACATTATAAACTCGACGTGGTTTGGCCTGACTTGAAAAAGAAAACATAGCAACTCGAGCTATTGATTTCCCAATTACATACAATTCAACGTCCTGAGTCGATTTCTCCCCGTCATGGCGCCTTTTACAAACATGAAGATCCCGTGCAGAGTATGTAGTTAGATGGTGACCTGAGCATTAACACAACACTCTGATAAACTACAACAATATATCCAGTCTGCGCTCATGGGTATCAATTTGTATTAAGGGTATAATAATTTAAAATAATAACGATAAATATATGTTCAACTCATGCTCAGCCCTCCTAGCCACGAGTTGATCCGTTCTCTTGTTATTGGATGAAGATTCCACGCGCAGGCTGCTGCTTCTGGTGCATGTATGTTAGTTTGCCTCGAGACACGGTTTTCGTGAGGTGCAATGGGCATGTACACAGCTTGTTCCGTGCATTGAATTTTCTTGTTCTTGTCGCATTGTTTCCCCAGAGCCCGCCCGAGCATGACGAGTTTTTGCTCGAGCTCGGCCAGACGATCTATAAGCTCCGTCCGCGGAATTTGTAGTTGACGTTTTTTTACTCGATGGTCGTTCTTGTTGGCCTGGCCGTGACCTTGCCTGGCCGTTGTGCAGGCTGTGCCAGCTCGATCACAGTTGAGACACGGCGTGCGCCGGTCGCAGCGTATCTTTCTTTTGGAGCACCGCTCGCAGCACCGCTGACGCTTGGGCAGATGCAGTGGGCCAGGTCTAATATGGTCAGCCTCTGGGGCTTTTACTGATGCACGACTTGGGTCTTGATCATCAAAGTTGAGCAGTGCATCGAGGCGCATCCTTCGACAAGGCTCGGGCACAACCATGCAGCCAGTCTGAGACTGAGATGCTGATGTTCCGATAGCCATGGTGATAAAAGATAGAGATAGCGACGAGTGAATGAATGGGTCCTGGATGAGGCTGGTTGCGAATGGTGTGCGGATGCGTTGACAGAGAAGCCGTTTGTTGTGCCAAAGAAGAAGGTTGTTTGTAAGCAGGGATGACTAATAAGATATATTAAAGAATAAAAAAAGGAGAGCGAAGAAAACAGTAGTACTGTACTGGACTGGACTGGACTGGACTTTGTTGACTTGTTCGTTGTCATGCATGTGTCTGGGCACCCAAGTCAACTTATTTACCATATATTCAATCCAGGGAGGCCTTGTTGCAACTAAACCCCGGTCGGCATCTATGCACAACCGAAATCTGCGTTCCGAGGGCGAGGATCGATCTACTGCTAGACTACAGTGGAGTGGCGCTAGCTGTTAGTGGACAGGTCCACTGTCTCTGGGTGTTGGGGGCCGGGCGTCCTGCAACGGGCTCTGACGGGCTCTTGTAGGACTCCGCGACCAGTGGGCTGCCAACGGCCCCGGGCTCGAATCAAGGAACCGAGATACCGCAGCCGAGTTGCAGAACGGCCAAGGCGACGTTGAATCAATTACCGCGTGCATTGCGATTGATCTAATCAATCCTTTTCTTCACATTCAAGGAGTCAGCGAGAATTATTAATGCTGCGTCATGTCGCGAAAATTTTGGAGACGGCCGGAGAACTCGACAAAGACCGTGCCATTCATTATTTATACTACCCGGGTCGCTAACTTTTTTGCTTCGCGAAACCGAGGGCGCCGAGGTTTCCCCACTAGCTGATGTCGGGTGTCTGTGCCACTTCCAGTGCAGCATTTCATATAAGCATTCGAAATAGCACCAAATCCCCACACTCACCTTTTACAGATACAGAACTGCGACTGAGCTGGACAGCAAGACAATAGTTCCGCTAGAATCAAGGTCATGGAACACTTCGTCACCATCGGCCTCGCCCGACTCTGTTTCAAAACTCTGCCCTCCCCAAGTAAGGCCAGCTGTCAAATCAATTAGTGTTTGATAATTCACATAAATTCCAACTTAGGAGCTCATCAAAAAGTCGAGACTTACATGTAACACTGAGAGAATCAAACTCGAGAAGTTTATAGCGCACTCCGTCATAATCTGAAAGTTGGGGCAACTCTACCGTCAAGTCGTGACGGTCGCCTGTAGATCTTGATGGTGCATATAATTATTAGAGCTCGAAATTTGCCAAAAGAAAAGGTCGATTTTTTTCAATAGACTTACAATTCTGTCCAAGGGTCAGAGTTGACGAGCACTATCCGCGCGAGTTTGTCATCTTCGTAGATCTCAAAGGCGGACAGGGCTACACTGCTGTCTATCTCAATTTCGTTGATATATGCATCTTGTGTAGAGCCAATGGCTTCTGCCACAACAAGATACCCGTAATACTCTGGCATAGTGTGGTGTGTTGCATCTTCATTGTAATTGGTAATATTGACACCAATATGGTCAATAGGTTCGAATGCTACATGAATCATACGATATTAACTTTGATGGAAACAGCTACTTTGGATTGGACTAGATTCGAGCCGAGAGATGCAAGACGTACCACTATAGTTGTAACCCACGCCCTGATGGAAAAACAGGCCGGATATTCCCACGACCGCGGCGTGCAGGCTGTAGTCGACAAGCCAGAGAGCGGCAGCGGCAGAGTTGCTCACTCCCTGCTGTCCATGACTCGCGAACGATCCGGTTTCTCCGAGGACAAAGGTGTAGTTTGCATCCGCTGCAAGTTGGACGGAGTCGTCGTAATAGTCCAGCTCCGTCCGAATACTCGTCTTGTTGACTAGACCAGACGCCTTGCCTGGCCATGCGGATTGTTTGTCCAGCTGTCCGGTCGAATGGTAATGATGGACCGAAAGTGAATTGATATAACTTTTCGAATTTTGTGTTAGCTTTTTAGTCTTTCAAAACGTTTAATACTGTATTTCTCATCACAGCTTACCTAGCCCATTCACCTTGTGTTGCATCCGTGTCCAACATTTCATGGACAGACCAGCGCGACGCCGAGTCTCCGAATCTGTACCTGCGTCCATTGTCTCCCAGAGTGTCATTGACCGCTTGATAATATTCGATCCTTGAATCAGGGCCTTGTCAGTAATGCACATCAAACACATGGGGAACAAGCTACTCATGAATATTTTAGAAATTTTAGCCACGAGTATTCCACTTACTGTTGGGCCGAATACGCGTAGATATCCCAACTCGTATTTCGCTTGACGCCATTGCCCCACTGGTCTGCCTCGTTACCAAGCTCAATGGCATATAGGCTCACATGCTCGCAGTCGGATTCCTAGATACATAATACGCTTCCGTCAGCAGTCTGCGCAAGGAGCATTTACGTCTTATCTTGCTCTCTTTTTCACGACGAAAAAGAGGGCAACACGGAGAAAAATATAAGTCGGGACGGGGAACATTCAAGTTGAGGTATCCATACCGCAAATGCCTTTTGCATGTTTTCGATATGAGCAATAGCTTCGCTGGTATTACCAGACAGAAAGTTGACGCCAAAGGTGAAGCTCGTAGTCTCGGGAAAGTTGCAGGCAGCCCGCCAGTACTTGTAGCCAGCGCCGGTAAAATTGGCCTGGGGCAACAGCTGCTTGGTACTCTCCAGGTCGTCAATGTCGGGCACGGGAGCGAAGACGTTGAAGAAACCAGGCGACTCGTCATCCAGATCGGGAATGTTGATCACTTCGTCCTGAGAACCACCGCCAATTCTATATTGTTTTAGCATATATGGCTTCTTTTCGTTATTCCTTCCTGAGATAGGCGGTAGCTATGGTTGGCACAAACTCACCTGATTGGTGGTGCGACGCCAGTCCTTTCCTTGATATTGTTCATCAGGTTGTACGTAAACTGGTTGGCATCACCTGGCTCGCCGGCCCAATCGACGAATCTGTCGGCCTCGATAGAGAGACCACACATGCCGGCGGGGATTGGCAAAGCAGTATCTGGCATTTCGAGCGAGAGCTCGAGTTCGATCTTGGCGCGCACACATGTTGCAGCAGCTGCCAGGACAAGGCACCAATACGACTTGAGATTGTCACCAAGTAAAGACATGTTGAATGATAAGCCAAAGAGGCGGATCCAATTATTGTCATAGAATTTGATTACTAATGTCAACCAGGCAGCATGGATGCCGATTCCAGACAAGCAGTGCAGTATTTATAATCTGTGCATCTTTTTCCAAGGCTGCGCTGAATTTGTCTGGTAACTACAAAAACCGCAGGGCTTTAGCGTGGCGAGTGACCATTCAGATAATTGACATACTCGACGTTTGGAGTTTTTCCGGTGACGAGCCATAACATCAAGCGAGATGACTAGACCGGTTTCCTCAAAACGATCTGCCAAGACATGGGGAACGCGGCTAGCGCGCATCTTCAATGTAACGCTCTTGTTTCTTCGCGACAAGACTTATCGAGATGATCTTATCTGATTTCAATAGCCTAGTTTGTTGCTGTACGTTAAGGGGAAAAACAAACAAGGAAGAAAAAACCCTTGCGGCCACTTGCTGTGTTTAGATTATCCTTCGCGGAAACTTAGGTAATCACGAAAACCCTTTACGAGTGAAGGGTATTTTAGGTTTGGTGACCGGACATATTTCAACCTTGCACGGACTGAAATGCCCTGAGATGGCACCGTTTTTTGCCATTGACTCAAGGGCTTCATCTTCAACACAAAAACATTCTAAAGATGTTCAGGATCTATATCATGCATGCTTAATGTTCCTTGTGTTTGTTGGCTCTTTCTTTTCTCGATCCAGGTAATCAGGGAATTTTTCCGTCTAGCTCTCAGCGCCTCATCCTTTCAGCGAGGTGGATCATTAGCATCGGCCCAAGCAATACTATCAACCGCAATTCTAGTCGGAGACCGAGAGCATAAGTCCGAAAGAGGAAAGAATGCAAATGTGCTGGGCATTTTTTGCACAAATCCTTGATGTCCTAAAGGACGTTCACAGACTAACCAGATCTTCAATAATTTGTGCTTTAATTCTATTCTTTTGACTAGGTTTCATTCTCTCACAACGGCTCGTTTATGTTTTGAGTAGTCTCGGCGGCCAGTTCATCCTCAGAAGAGATATCGGACTGAAGCGGTGCTGCAGCTCAGATAGGTTTGACACGTAGGCTCAAAATTCATAGTGGCGACTTGTTGTCGTTGACTTTAGAGGTGTGACCCATTGGCCGCTGCAGACCGCTGGTTAACATAGCCCAACGTGTATAATCGCTATCACCATACAATCGTATTTCAGTAACTGTTTCTGTCAGCATGAATAGTATCATGAAGGGAAGATCCGTGTAAGCGTCAGAAAAGCTTGTCTAGTGTTCTGGAAAGTGAGTTTGGTATGTTATCTCACAATGCGATCGGCTTTTCACCCTTATGTACTCGCCTGCTGCCTGCCAATATGCTCGCAGATTATCTTGAATTGGGGAAAAGTCTAAGAAGATGAGATGAGTTTGGGTTCCTGATCCTCTCTGTGGCGCTGGTATCGCTTCAAATGCTCTGAAGATTTATGTTTGTCAGACCGCCGGAATAGCAAAGTTGAGAGCAAGACCGGCATCTCTGGACTTAAGTTAGCTTTTCCAAACAGAGAGTGCCCAGGCTTCGTGTATTTTTGCTAAGCTTTGTGGACTCACGCTACAAACGCATACCAATGAATTGAAAACCTCGAGCTGAACCCAATATTGGAGGAGAGTGGATGCTGATTGTACTACGCAAATTAATTTGCCACCTCTATGCCCGTGGTATCTCACCTAGATGCCAATTCCAACTTGCATTGATATATCCGCCACCTTCTTTCACATGGTATCGTGATAAGCTCATCATTCTTTTACCACTTAACTTCTTAAAAGGTATGAATATCACCGGAGGGGGACCTCAAGGTGCTCTTTGGATCCACGGACTTTGGAAAGTACCTGCCCTTGAATAGCAATGGCCGTCCAGTTGATCTGGGTATTTCATTGTCCCCGTTGAATACCACGAATATGTATAATGTTTCGAAAAATAAACACCATCCACCGAGAATAATGGCCCTTGTCGACAAACTAATGCGAATGTTCAAATTTGGCTTCAGTATACCGCGAGAAGTCCAACTACAGCAACCACAACCACCAAAAGGACAACAAGGAGCTCAAGTACAGCAATCTCATGTACATGAACAGCTGTAATCAGGCTTACTCGGATTACCACTCGACATTTTCGGGTTGATGTACGATTTTCTTCCGCCAGAGTCCGCAGCGGCGTGTTCGCTCGCCCGCAAGACGACTCTAGAGTTGTTTCCCAACCTTTTGCGAGAATCGAACCCAGGCTCGCTTCGGGCCCTCCTGGTACTTCTCGAGAAGGACCTCGAACAGACACATCACTATTGCCACAACTGTCAGCGGCCTCATCGGTACCTCTCATTGTGGGCCTCTGGCAGGAGGCCCCCGCGCATCCTACAGCCTATTTGTCTTCCGAGAACTAGGGGCTTTGGAGATATACATATTGCATTCCACCATGTTCAGCTATTTATGAATTCCCATATTGACGGCCCTGGCAAAGGCTTTTTCCTGAATTACTTCGAATTCACGGTCCTTTTGTTGAGACCGGGGGATTCGGTAGCCGAATCATTGGTGAATATTCGTGATGGTCAATTGATTATCAGAATGGTCCATAAGATTACACTGTCAGGAGACCCAAGACACATAGGTCACGCACTCAATCACTATTATATATATAATATATGCCACCACACTACGACTCATGTGCCTTCTGGCTACGTTGATGGACACGCCCTGACGACAAACAGGAGGGTCGGGTGTCTATCTCCAAAGCCTTCTACGGGCTCCAACAAACTTTGCAGGTTGTCGAGAACGGCTTTGAATTCTGCTCAGTCTATTTGACCGACTACAAGGTCGATATTGAAACTGCTCCCTAGAACGGCAAATCACACACGTGGTACATCAGGATTGACGCTCACCATCAGGTTGGTGACGGTCGCAACCTCCTGAATTGGAAAAGGCAGACATTTGCGGAGCCTAGCCCGTCAACCTCGGTTACTCGGGCACAATAAATCACCACCTGCCGCCCGCCGAGTTTGGTGTTGAGGCTATGGGATGGCAATAAGAAACGATCCTTGAGGAATCTGGCGAAGGCGTGGAAAAAGAACAGACGGCCTAAAGATTTCGGTCTGTAGGTGACTGCTTCTGCCTCTACCCAGGCAGACAAAACCCACCAGCCACTGTGAACGCGATGATCCAGACTTGCGGTCCGAAAGGAGACCAGACTCCCACCTTATAGGAGGCTCTGGACGTGCAACCTCCAATACATTTACTCTACATCCATGGCCAAGCTCGGAGCGTAACAAGGGAGCTTCACGCGCCGCATGTGGCTGTGCATCATGGCATTCTTCGGTGGATTCACGGGAAAGGGTCGTGAAGTCTCCTTGTTCACACACTGCTTTTTGTATGAATGTAAACCATCTTTATTTATACTCTCCATTTTGGATACTGGTCGTATCAGAGCTGAGCGTCCTCAAATTGACCCTAAAACGTGAATCAGATGATCCAAAACCCGGCTCGGTCAAAGAGCACTAACAAGGCGTCCATGCATATCTTCAATATCTTTTCGTGCTGAGTCTCAGACTGTCTCCGCTGAAAAAGTACCGACTTCATCATGGTCTGATATTTGAGGGGTGATCTTAAAAATTAGGGATTGTTCCACGTCCGTCAACAATCATACCAATATACACATTTTTCATCTTGGTCCTCTTCGTGGAGCAAGCTGTACCTTTTATTCCACATCATATGCGTCGATCAGTACTCCATCAGGCTATCGACTGGCACCCTTATTCACCCGCAATAACCATCTTTCTCATGATTGATGCCCTGTATTTCTGCTCGAAAGTCTTGGTGCAAACTACCCATACCCAAGCATTGGGTGTAAGCACCATTTCCTCCGTAAGCGGCGGCGTGTTTTCTGGCAAGTTCTCCAAGGCTTCAAGCGCTGCCTGGTCGATGATGATAACTAAAGCTATTATACCGCACGTTGGACGGCACAACATCGAAACGGAAATCGCTTTCGGTAACGTTATGCTGCAGCACCCAGCGCTTGAATGCGTCGTAAACGACGGCCCAGTCTGTAGTATCGAGCTGCCTATCTTGTACCACATCGTTGCGGCGGCGCCGGGCCAGCTCATTCACGGGCTCGGCTGGCCAACCGACCCTACGGCGAGTAGCCGGGAATTTGTTGATTTCCACGTAACAGGCAAGCCATCGTTGCAGCTTATCGACGGCGGCGCTGAAGCAATTGTCGGAGTCTGGAGTACATACAGTCCGGAAAATGGTCCAACCCCACGTATAAGGCGTCTGGCCGCGGGGCAAAGCGTTGTTCAAGCGCTGCAATTCGCCATAAATCGGCTTCCAGATACCGCCGGGTGGGGCTCGCAGCAGCTCTTCTGGAACAGGACCAAACGTTGTTTCCGATGACATCGTGGTATGGTTCTGTGAGACCACAGTACTTTGCTGAAGTAACGATCACTGGTGACGGAGGGAGAAAGCGAGTAGTTAAAGAAACAATCACAGAAGTAGCTTACTGGCCACTGAGAGAGACTACTAACCTAGAAGGCACTCTCTGAGTTTGCAAATGTGGGTGAGGTGTAGCTAAAGTGTGGGGAAGAAAAGACGGCGTACGCCAACTCTGAAGGAGATGCTGGCACGTGGTAGGTTCGCAATTGCAGCAGATCTCGCCTGAGCTAATACGAAGGAGAATTGATCGTAGAACGTGAATAGACTATCAGTCTTACATGGTCATCTATCTAATCTGTGCTGAAGTTGTAGAGATTCCGCTTGTTCGACTCTATTGCGAATCACTCTTCGACAAAGGTGCTCCCGGGGGTTTGCGTACTGCACTGTGGTTCAACGATTGGTCTAAGAATTTAAGTATGATATCTCTTACGACGATATTATAAAACGTATCGAAAACCAGCTCCTAGTATACATCAGTCACACTAAGCATATTCTGAGATATATTATTGGGGTCCACCATGCACCAGCATCAGTGCATGACTTGTGGGCTGTTAAACAAGCCCAGTACTCTCACTGAAGTTTCTAGTATTATGGAATATGGTACTATACTCAACATCGTGCAGTCGGTCCCCATCCACCTATTAGACCGCGACTAAAAATATATGGCAGCAGCGTAACTGCGTACAGGCAGCCTGCAAATGTGATCAGGCCATCATAGGAGCCGTTACTTGCGTCTACTATAGCGCCAGCAATAGGTATGCCAATCAAAGTCCCGAAGCTCGTAAGAGTATAAGCTGTACCCGTCCGCTTCCCATAATCCTCAGTTCGACAGATCAGGCTTATGCAGACTGGAGCTAAGCTGACAGAAGCCCCGGACCAGAACCCGTAAAGGATAAAGTACGCGGTGGTCATGCTGTGACTGCCTGCTGCAGTGAACCATAGACCAAATGTGAGAATCATGCATACGCTTGTAATGATACACATCTCATTGACAGGACCGAACCGATCTGCCAAATAACCTGGAGCCGCCCGGCCCGGAACAGCACCGACGTTGAGGAGCGTATTAAGCATGTACGCCTTCTCATACCCAAAGTTCCAATGTACGGCGTACGAGCTGATATAAGTTATAGGAACAAATATGGCGAATTCGGTGAAAAATAAGCCCAAGGTTACCATCAAGTACCTAAGATCTGCCAAAGCTTTGAAGTCAATGGATGACCCGGCGCTCTTGTTGCGAGCCACTCTCTGGCGCAGAAGAACACACGCGATCATGCAATGCAGTCCGCAGATAAGCGCGATAACCCTCAATGACCAGCCGAATCCAATGAGAGACGCCAGATATAATATGACCAGCGGGATCCAAACACCACCTACGCCACCTGCAGTACAAGCGACACAGGTAGCTAGACCTCGTCTCTTCTCGAACCAGTGACCGATGACCGAGAGACTCGGATTGTAGAGAAGCGAAGCAGATATGCCGCCCAGGACGCTGAAAGATAGGAAATATTGGTAGAATTCTGCGTTTGTATTAAGTTCAGTTCCGATCATGATTAGAATATAGAAGGAGACATTACGATTTGTACCTGTCGAGAAACTCATGCAGAGAATGGAGAGGAATATGCCCACTGAGCCTGGGACAACAAGCCATCGTATGTCGCGAGAATCAAAAATCGGCCCTTGAACCGGGACGTTAGCAAGAGAGCGATTGTCACATCCAATCCCTAACATACCTAGTTGGGCTCCGCAAAAAACAAGAAGAAGGCGTAGCCACTAAAAATCCCACCCGATAGATGACTCGGAATGCTCAGCCAACTCGTGCTCGGCCAGCCAAGCTTGCAGCACAGCCAGTGAGTTCAAGAGGCCCATGGAAGGGATCATTGCACACCAAGCTCCGAACACAACTAACCAAGCTCTGTGACCGCCATCAGGATGCTCAGGTCTTGGGATAGATGAATCGCCACCCGAAACATCGCTTGCACGTTGCCTGTTGCTAGCCATAACCAAACTTACTTGTGCTAAAATCTTGTAAAATGTAAACAATTTCTGAATCTTACACTCACTACTAACCGGGTGCAGTGTCCGATAAATAGTCTTAAATCGCCGCGGAAAAACGAAAAACAAGAGTAGGTTTGTTGCGAGTATGCACCCTGAGAAAAGAGCAACCATGAGTTGGCGCTTGATAAAGGCATGCTGTGGGACTAAGAACGACCGTGCAGCTAAGTGCTCCGTGACCGGACTTATTCCAATTCATTGACCCGAAAATTATGACTGTTTGTCCATCGGCCCATCCCTTGATACCAGAAAATGCGGGCAGAGATTAAGGAGGTCCAAACAATTATTGCCCTGATTGAGTAACTAGTTCGGGGAGGCTTTCGCTGTCAATGGCCAAAGCTATGACTTCGCTTCGAGCGTTATCCTGTCCCCGTCTTTTTCTATGAAAAGATCATGTCCGTTTTGAAAATTGATAGGCGGCAAAAGACAAATTTGTACAACACGACGCTGTTTGAAAGCGCCATTGGGTAAAGTCAGCGCGTAAAACCCCTACAGCTTGGTCAATCACGCTTCGTATGTATCCCCTGAAGCACGCCTCAGTCCTGGGGATAGTATTTGTGGCATAGCAAGTATCTATCATGACACTCTGATCGTTGTTATTCTGTCCGACAGTACTTTCATCATCCCCGGCACCGCTGCTAGCGTCTCTATTAATCGACACTGGGACATCGGAATGCTGCCCATGATTGTACCATCTATCAGAGTAAAGATAGGAGCGCTGTCAAAGATGGGGGTCTCATTTTTAACCCCTTCTTCTCATTGCAAGTCCCATTCAAAGGAGTTCATGGACGTCACCTAAGTGAAACAAGTATTTCTTGCTCCGAATTGTCCATGGGTTAGTTAACTGTGTTATATATATATATATCCAAACTCAAACAACCCTCAATCATTCCATGTGAATTATTCGGGCCTTTCAACTGCTAAGGAACGTGATGCCATCTCACCCCCTGATTCGAGCGCTCTCTGGACTTCGTAGAGTTGAATTTCGGAAGGAGTATCAAATTCTGACTTCTCCATATATACGGCTTTTCACGAGGCGGTGCTGAAAATGTGTGTACCGAAAGTGTGAGAACCAAGCTATTTGGCTTTGCTATCTTTGAGATCTCCACGTTCCTTGACCAAGTTTGAGATCTGAATTCCAACGTCCGTTCCGAGCTTCTCAAATCCCTGGATGACGCCATCTCGGTCGCCCTTTGGCATCTCCTGACTCATCTTGAACTTGCCTACCAAGCTCGTGATCTGAATCTCAATACCAACAATGTTCTGACTAATCAGCTCTACGTATCGATCCGGTGCGTCTGACACTCTCCATGCATTTGGTTGCCCTTCGACGCCAGTGAAACCCATCACTTGTCGCTCCGCAAATTCGGACAGATCATCGATCTGCTTACGTAGGAAAGCTTTGCTTTCGTCAGATTTGTGATCCCAGAATATCTTGACCCTGCCAACCACCTGAGCTGCAGCGTAGTTCCACGTCGGGACAACTTTTCCTGTGCTCGGCTTTGTGTCGACGTAGAATTTGGGAGTCACGTAGTGTTGAGCTGTCGACGTGAACATGACTTGAACGTCATCCATGAGCACACACGACTGTGGATCCGCCTGTTTCAATATGGCTTCTATCATGGTCTTGCTGTGCGGGTTCTGCCGTGCGAGGTGAGCACGTAGAACACCCAGCTCGGTTTCGCTCCCCTCGTCCTGGACATCCAGCAGGAACGGAATGTGTGTGGACTGAATGAGAGGAGAGCTTTCGGCTCGGATTGCGGTCGTGAGGAGCCCCAGTGGGTTCGCGCGAATCAACTGTCGCAGAGTTGAAATCGAAGCATCCGCATGGATAGGACGGAGATACATCTTTGCCGATCAATAGTGTTACAGGATCGTGGATGGAGGTAGGAACGGGATTAATCGGTGGAGGAGACCGCGGATCAGTTTGTTCATATGTGTGAGATGCGATAATTCAAACATTTGTAGATGAAAAAGGCGCTTGACCTTGCTATTATGGTCATCATTGTGTAGTGGCCATCAAGCACGAGTCACGCAGTAGTAGCCGAGATAGGGAGCTCCATGCGAATTGATGCCTCGCGCCCAGCGGGAAGCCCGCCTAATCATGCTTGCAATGCAGGGGATGTTATGGCGCCAGCATCCCGTTTGAAGTGGGTCTCAAGGCGAAACAAAAATTCGTACTAGGCCAAGCCCTTTGCTAACCTTGGCATTATCCCGCCTCGAAATTTTGCTAGTTATGGAGTTTATTCTCAGTGTGAAAGTTTCTGCAGGCTAGTAGATAGTAAAAGTTGGGACATATACAATATGTATTTCTCACCTTCCTGTTGCTGCTTATCGCCCTTATTTGTTTTTCACGCATTTTCCATCAATCCTTTCTCCGGACAGCTTTGTCAAATATCCTTATTGATATCTAGCCAAAATGGCAGATAAATCCTCGTCAGGATATGCTCTCCGCAAAGCAACATCGGAAGACGTACCCTTCATCTCACAGCTAGGCGCGCATGTATTTGCCGTCACTTTTGGTCATTCCGTCGAGGCCCATGAGCTCCAGAAATACTTGGAAGAAGCCTACAGCAACGAAGCGACTCTGAATGATATCCTCAGCCCCTCGAAAGATATGATTGTAGCGGTTGATCCCAGCCAAGGTTCAGTCATCGGGTTCGCTCTTTTGACCCGCGGTTCTTCAGAGCCATGCATTGCACACCTCGAAAACACCATCGAATTGCAACGTATATACGTGCACCCTGACAGCCATGGTATGGGCATTGGGAAGCTTTTGATCCAGAAGGTGGAGGAATTGGCCAGAGACCAAGGCTTCGTCCACATGTGGCTTGGGGTATGGGAGGAGAACAAAAAGGCAGAGAAGGTGTATGAGCGGTCAGGGTACAAAATTGTCGGTAGTCATAACTTTGTCATTGGAGGCGTAGTCCAAAAGGACTGGATTATGCTAAAAACTTTGTAGCGGATCACTTCAAGTACCAGGAATGATTCATCTACTATGCACCGACTTTCAACGTTTATTAATTCAAAGTTTTGCATATCGACCAGCAAATCAATCGTCTTATCAGCACTCCTTGCCAGCGCCTCCAGGTGAAAATCAAGCTGATGCGCAGCAGGACGCGCCAGGCCGATTGCGTCAACGGTCTGCAATGCATGAACCATTGCCATGACACTGATCAAGTGCGTCGATGATAAGCATCAACCTATCATCAGACTTGAGCTCTTCTAAAAGTCCACCGCAACTTTAGATCCCTGTCATTGGCGGCTTAACACTAACGACTATCTTCACGCAAGCCTACCTTCGAAATCCACAGTAGCTCTCCTCTAGGGCGAGGGTAAAGTATACTCGGCGGTATTCCAGTCGGACGTATCCCACCAAGTAGATTTCATCGAATGGCGCGGCAATCGATCATCAGCAGCTGCTCGTTAACACGCGAGCATTGTCATTCCTCAAAGGCCTTCTTTCAAATGAGTCGATATAGCCAAATGGAATTCGCATAGAGAAATGCCTGCTAGCAAAGGTCTCCTTATGACAGCTAGAAATTTAAGAAAGCCGGAGATGATGTCAACACGCCAGTAATTCTTCCCCGAGTCACATTGCTATCTACCTCAGCTGGGACCAATTCGAAAGTCCAATTCCTCCAAAAGGCGCAGCTGGTATCTGACCTGCGATGCATTCGTAGCTGTTGATTACCGTTCTATACACATTGCCCAGACGCTGGAAGGCAAATTTTCAGTTTGGCCTCCTCGGACATCAATGTTGCATGCATGCACTGAAGCCTTGCGGGGGTTTGGGTAACCGACTAGCGTCGACAATTCTTCCCCGCCGCTAGTCTTTTATTTTCTGTTTTTGGTAAGGCCATGGCTCTCTGCAATGCTCAACTTCGAACCAGCACCTCACTAAATCAGAGTCAATATTTCTTTATCTGGCCTGTTGATTACTAGTCCATCTCAGTCAAGCTATTGTTACCCTGAACACGTTACTGAGAACCGATCAAGCGCATGACAATGATACAAGAATCTGGTGTTCGTGTTCATGAATGCGTCATCTGATATGGGGTTTTTTGGGCATCTGAGACGAATCTTTTGGAGAGAGAAACCTAGTACTCAAGTATTAATAGAGGGGTGTGTCGCTTTGTATTCTTATATATGTTTAAAGTTCAAAGCATATGTTTTGATATTGCTCCTTCTCATTCCATCATCACCCTCATTCCACACCCTTTTTTCCCTACCAAAACAAGAAGAAAACAATGTCTTCTCAAGAAGTTAAAGTCAATGGTTGGACCGCTGTTCCCGTCAGCGCTAAGACGATCATTGAATCTGTGAAGAAGCTCCAAGATTCTTCCTCAAGCACCATTGAAGACATCAAGTTCCCTTCTGATGACACACTGGTCACCGAGGCGCAGTCTTTTGCCAAAGCCCGACTTGGTACAGCGGCCTACAACCACTCCATGCGTGTATTCTACTGGGGTAAGATTGAATAGTCACTTTCTATGCTGGCCTTTGAGACAGTGCTTATCTTTATACACAGGCACGGTCATTGCAAATCGCTTGTTGCCTGAGCACGCCAAGGCACTTTCTCCGTCAACCTGGGCCTTGACATGCCTCTTACACGACATTGGTACTGCAGAGGTTTACTTCACCGCAACTCGGATGTCTTTCGACATATATGGAGGTATTAAGGCTATGGAGGTACTCAAAGCCCTCGGTGGTAGCAGCGATCAAGCTGAGGCTGTCGCTGAGGCTATTATTCGGCATCAGGACATGGGGGTGGACGGTAACATCACGTTCCTTGGGCAGCTCATCCAGCTTGCTACACTATATGATAACGTCGGCACGTACGACGGAATCGATGATTTTGGCAGCTGGGTAGATGGCACTACTCGTGATAACATCAACACAGCATTCCCAAGACATGGCTGGTGTTCTTGGTTCGCCTGCACTGTCCGCAAAGAGGAAGCGAACAAGCCGTGGTGCCACACTACACACATTCCTCAGTTTGACAAACAGCTAGAAGCAAACAGTCTGATGCAGTCTTGGGAGTAAGCATAGGTACATCTGTACGTATCAAATCACGAGTGTAAAGTCACCCAATTGCAATGGGGCGCTTCTTCCACGTGCTGTGTATATAAAGCAATGGAAACCGCGAGAAGAAAACTTAGAAATAAGAAAAAACCAAACCAAACCAATGCCTAACCTGCATGACCCATTGTGGCTAATTGCGGACGTCCAAGAAAAGGACCAATCGCCAAGGTACATAGTAGGTCATGTCATGCAGCAAGCGTATGGGAAGAATTAGCCGGGGGTAAATTTTTAAGATCAAAAATGCATGCTTTATATTAGTTAACTAAGCGTAGTTTCAAACTGTACTAAATAAGATGGGTTTAGTGTTGCAATGCTTGTTGCCCTCCTTCCCCACATACCCTAGTAGCTAGTACGGGGCGAGCGGCAGAGACCCATCGAGCACGACTAAACTGCATTCGGTGAATAAATGACATTTTATGGGTCCTGACGACGCAATATCCATGGGTTCGTCGATAGCTTGGGCAGTCTTCGTCAATGTGAACCTTGATAACCCAGATCTCGAGCCAGGAAAGCGAAAAAATCCATCGCGGCACCCAATTCGACCTTACACATTGGACCAACGTGTGTGCAATAGTAACGGATGCCACGGTGCTGGACTTGCAGGCAACGCCGTCTCAAGTGTGACGGAGGCCTGCCGCACTGCTCAAAATGCTGGGGCCACGGTGTGAAATGCCTCGGCTACACAAAGCCTCTGACTTGGGTTGAGGGGGTAGCTCGGAGAGGGCCAATGAAGAATAGAACATTTGGCGATTCGCAACAGGCTTCGTTGATGGGACCCTCTCCCCTCTTGACCGCGACGGTACCCATGCGCCAGGAGCAGCATCCGTGGGCAGCATCGGCTCCAGCATACGCCAGTGTCTCAGTGCCAATAACTCTCACTGAGCCTCTTTTCCAAGATCTAAGCAGCACTTCCAAATTTTTCATCGATTACTGTGAGCATTTACTCCTGTCCTGCTCAAGGTGCTGCCCGCTAACCGCCCTGTGGTTTCGAAAACCGTCTGTCCCAGTCTCGTCGTCCTTGATCGCCCAGGAAATAGCTATCGTGGTATCATCGCTTACATCTCCTCGCCCTTGGTAGCAAGTGCTACCGTGACAGTAGCAGCATGTCACTATTACCAAAGTCTTACTGGTTACCCCCTAACCAGGTTGCAATCGCCAGCAACGGATCACGCTGTCCCACCAAACTTGTCGCAATCCGGTGCTGTTGACCTCAATATTTTTGGGAAAACATTTCTCGATTACTACCTACGATCAAAGGGTCAATGCTTGAAGCTTATATCAAATGCACTAGCCACAAATCACCCTGTAATGGGAGACAAATCCATACTGACCGCCGTTGTTCTTCTGACGATACTGGACATTTTCGAAAGCGGATGTGGTTCTTGGACTGCCCATCTTGAGGGTGCTAAAACAATATTGGATGCTGAGATCATAAATGGCTTCCCTGGCTCTGATAACAGCGCTCGAAACCTACTTCAAGAGGTTGCTATGTAAGAGATCCCAAACCGAAGAACATACCGCGATAGCAACTTCAAGAATCTTAACTTTCCTCCAACAGATTTCAGGCTTTTGGATCCTCTCTAGCAAAACCAGGAGCACTTACCAGTCGATCTACACTTCCCTCTACATGGACCTCGAGTTCCTCAGCCGTCACACCGATTGGGTGCCCAGCCGATATCTTATCAGCTGTCGAGCTATTTGCCTCTCGGCGGCGCCTGGACTCCATGTTCTCCAGACCTACAACAGGCATCTTAACCCTGGAAGAGATTATAAGTGGCCTTCGTTCATATGATATCCCGTCTTGGGCGACTTCCATTACGATGAAAGATCCAGAAGTATCATATGAAGATCTGGTACACCTTGGTACTATCTGGAAGTTATCCGCTGAAATTTATGCCTACTGCATTCTTTGTAATCTGACGGATACCACTGCTCTTGGCTTTGATCCACCACCGATACATGTGTTTGTGGCAGAATACACCTTGCTCGAGCGCCGAAACGATCAACTGATAAGGTGTCTACTATGGCCCACGTTCATCGTTGGAGCAGCAAGTTCGAGGCCTGATCATCGAGCTTGGGTGCGGAAGACTCTAGAAAAGATCTGGCATGTTGGACATTGTTTCAATACGAGGAATGCGTCCATGGTCTTGGAGACCTTGTGGGAGAAGTGCGACCAGAAGGCCATGCAATCTGTGGGAGCATATACTAATCAGGAGGATCAAGAATATTCGCGACAAGAGTACGTGGAGTGGAATTGGATCTCTGAGCTCTCGAAGATGAGAGGCTCCTGGTTATTTATTTGAAATTTTCACTAAACAAGGTTCCGATAGATCGATGCCACCAAGTGTAATTGATGGAGCCAGTGTGGGAGAGCTGCGAAGTGATCGATGCCATATTTTCGTAGCCAGGAAACCCGATTCATTGATTTATGGACGGGTGTCCCTTGTCATTCTTGTCAATCCCTCATTCAACCCCCCTTGGACTCTTCCGTGTAAAAGTTAAATCGGACAGTATATGTAGATTTCAAACCCTCCCTATGAAGGCTTGGGTGTCGTCCTAGCTTGATTGAGATGATTCTTGTTGCAAGATATCCAAGTCGCGGGCGTGTCTTTGTAATTAGTTTGCAGAACAGGAACACAATCGTCGGTGGGACTAGTCTGCGACCATCCTTTTTTTTTTTTTTCCTTTTTTTTTTTTTTTTGGCTTGTTGTGTTCTACATGGAAACAGAGACACCACGCCTCAATGGCGCAAATTGATTGGGCTAAGAAATGATGCGTCTGAGCCGAAGCAATTTGAAAACCTTGAGTAAAGGCTGAAAAGAGAGGGATCAAGTAATACAAGTCCTGAAGGTTCCCGTCCTCCCCGGGATCGATAGACTTCATGTAAAGCTCCACTAGAATAGTACAATGTAGTTACATGATCGCAGACTATCGGCAAAAGTAGCGATTCAGATTGCTGTCGGATTAATTTACGTAACTTGTGGCTAATGATGTGCCTACATTATGCAGCGCGCGCCCTGGCGATGACAGGTTAACTAACTAGGGGCTATTGCAAATTCCTACAAAGTCCCACTTTATGCACATGTTGTGGTATCCTTCAAACACTATTTATGAAGCCGGGTTCTTGTGTGTCGGAAACTAGCAGAACTTCTCCATTGAGACGTTAAGCATTCATCCCCCACCTTTGAATCACAATGTCTCAGAAAGATGTTTTCAAGAAATTTCTCAGTGACGCGTGGGTAGCTCGAGAGGTTTTCGAGCTGCGCCCTGACTATCGAGCACTGTTACTGGCAGTAGATGGGATTCCGCCGGGTCCTTCTGATGCTACGAGTGAGGCATTGCTACAAGAAGCCGAGGCTTCGGCGCGAGAACAGCTAGCCCGGCACGCAGTCACCAATCTTCCGCACATATCAAGCTGGCGAGACGCCTACAAATCTTTTGGAGCCAAACCACAACGCACACGCAACAGCTTGGAGGCGCTGACACGGCGAGTCGAGGGAAACGGGCTTCCACGCGTGAATCGACTTACGGACATATACAATGCAATCTCCGTCAAGCACCAAATCCCCCTGGGCGGCGAGGATCTGGACAAGTACCAGGGCGCACCTTTCCTGATCAGATCTGATGGCAAGGAGAACTTTGAGACGGTGGTTGACGGGCAGACCACGACGGAGCATCCAGACCGCGGCGAGGTCGTCTGGTGCGACGAGAAGGGCGTTACTTGCCGACGCTGGAACTGGCGCCAGGGCCCGCGCACGGCGCTGACTGATAACACCACAAAGGCCCTTTTCATCCTGGACGCACTCAGTCCCATCACCGACGATGCGCTTGTGGCAGCAGCTGAGGATCTTGCAGAGGCTTTGAAACGACTCGATCCAGGTATCTCCATTGAGCGCCGTCTGATCGGCCGCGACTGAAGTCATCAAGGACGCATGCACCTGCTCTACAGAGGAATTGACTTGCCTTGTTTGATATGGGGATTCTTAAGACAACAAGGCATGACTTGGACACAATGAATTAAGCAGGATATCTTGGCTGCGTTCTACTCACAGTAATACTGTAGATTCTCATGTAATAACTATACTCGGAGTTTCTTCAATCGATCTGAGCATAACTGCTGCTTGAGGTGCTAGTAACACAGTCCGCTAGCGGCGAATAACTCAGCTCGGCAGAAAGTGACCAAAATAGAGCCTCGAATAACTACATACATACATTGATCAGTATAGTTATTGACTAGAGCATATGAGATGCTTCGCTACTGAAGAATGTTGGTGATTAAATTAGTTTGTGAAGTCATGACTAATTATGTAGACGGATGAAAACCGTCCTTGACATATCCATACTGCCAGCCCTCGCTCACTTGGCTTTGGCTGAGCATTCTTAAGCATAGCTAATCTCAGCTAAGCGGCACTTAACAGACTGTGCTAGGTCCACGAGACGAGACCGAGAGTCAGGTGTCTGCCGTGGTTGCAGAGCGCTTTCATGGATCCCCTACTCAAGTATCGATTCGTGGTTTCTTCTTATCTACAAGAGTACATGTGTAGCAGGGAACATGTTGATTTACGTTTTGCTGACTTGGTAGCTAGCGCGGCCATCATTTGGGACACCTTCCTCATCAAATGAAATAGGAAGGTTCTCGATATGTAAGTGATGTCGCAATGTCCCACTAAGCCATAGGGGCACAAGTGGGAGCGCTATACCCAGTTTAGGCTAGCGTAGGTATATGTGACTGCAATAACCAGCGAATTAATCAGAACCTATATGTAGGCCGGCCATTTCTCCTCCGAGCAAGCAAAGAAACAAAGTTTTCGTTCCAGGAGATGGTTCAACCCGTGTTCTTGGTAAGCACGTAACATTGCGCTTTTCTCACTGACATCGACAAAATCGTCTGCAGGACCCTTGTGCAAGCAATGGGCGCATTTTCTCTGCCCGTGGAATATTCAGATGTGTCCAGTTCGCCAAGTGACGCACTGATTCTCTTGGCTCGGCAATATTATCCAAGTCACGCCACACGATCCCAAGAATCGCGATGACTATAAAGCCCAGGGCAAATACTCGGTCGGCCCGCTCTACTATGGTATCAGGCCAAAAAAAAACTGCCGTGGGGCAAGTAGTTGGCGCAGTAACTTACAAAACTCTATACACGCCAAACGACCGGAAACGCCGCCGTGCTGTGAAATCGATACCTGGCCCACTGACTCTTTTCTTTGTTAGCTTCATCATATAGTACTGTGCAAGAGCTATAAAGGGCGGCCAAGAATCGCGGGGCCCATTACGTCCTCATCAATAAGCGCCCACAAGGCGATGTCTACGTCGGTGACCAGCTTGCTAGTTAATGAGAATATTGGTGGGCTAGAAGTGCACACCGCGATCCGGAGACTTTACATAAGAAATTCAGATACATGCATCCGCCCTTTCGGAACTACTTGCCTAGAATAGAAACTATCTACTGCGGCACCCGTCGGGAGTCATGACAGCAAGCGGCAGGAAGGTCGATGAAAATCTGTTGTTCACATATAAATCTTTGCGTAAATGAGGACCATCTCACATTCAAGTCTTCAATTTGAATATTAGCCATATTGAGTGGTGTCGACTATCGTGTACAGAAGCGATATTTTCGACATTTAGCCATTCCGATATCATCCGTCGCTCTAAGCTTTATCCCCCCTTTTTCTTCGTGTCATATCTGGTAAATTCAATGGTTGTGGTAGAGGACGAGCCCGACTTGGTCAGGACAAAGCATCATGATGAAGACCAAATGGACCAAGATTTCCCAGAAGGTGGTGTGCACGCATGGTTGGTTGTCGTCGGTGCGTGGTGCGGCACGTATGGCTTGAACACCCCTCAATCCGCTTGTCGTATGGTTAACTAGCTAAAGAAGCGACAGATTTGCTGCATTGGGGATCACCAATACAATCGCAGCCTTTCAGGCTTATGTAAGTCAGCACCAGCTGATTGCATTTGATGAAAGCAAAATCGGATGGATATTTTCCCTGTACACATTCCTGGCCTTTTTCGGTGGTATTTATATCGGACCTATATTCGACAAACATGGTCCGAGGATTCTCGTCATCTCAGGCAGTCTGTGCATCACCACTGGTATCATACTGTTAAGCATTTGCACAGGTAAGGGGGTTGCGATAGCTGGCTTTAAACTATCAAGTATACCACGAGTAGCTAACGGTATATAGAATATTGGCATTTCCTCGTCGTTTTTGGCATTTTATGCGGCATCGGATGCTCCCTGCTTTTCACACCGTGTATTGCAGCCGTTGGGCACTTCTTCTACAGGCGTCGGGGTCTCGCAACAGGTGTGGCGAGTAGCGGTGGCTCTATAGGAGGTATCATCTTTCCTCTACTGTTGCAGAAATTGTCAGCAGACCCAAGGTATGGCTGGCTCTGGGCTGTACGCATCTTAGCCCTCCTTTGTTTCGCACTGCTCATCGTAAGTTGCCTACTGGTGCGTTCTCGGTTGCAACCTTCAAAACATGCTAGTGTCCATCCGGACATCCATATCTTCAAAAATAAGGTTTTTGCAGTTACTGCATGTGCGATCTTCCTTATGGAGTTCTCCCTCTTCATTCCTCTGGCATATATTACTTCCTATACTTTAGCCCAGGGGTTTGATCAGGAGTTCAGCTTTGAAGTTCTCACGATCTTGAATGCGGCATCATTTTTAGGTCGCACACTTCCTGGGTGGTGGGCGGATAGTATAGGGCCATTCAACTCGAATATCATGTCAGTCCTCGTGTCTGTCATTGCGTGTTTCGCTGTGTGGCTACCTTTCGGGCATACAACAGCAGGTATTGTCATTTTTGCCATCCTAATTGGCTTTGCCAGCGGAAACAATATCAGCATCACGCCTACCTGCATCGGGAAATTGTGCAAGACGCAGGACTACGGCCGTTACTACGCAACCTGCTTTACTATGGTCAGTTTCGCGTGTCTGACAGGCAATCCCATTGGAGGAGTTATCATCGCGGCTTGTGGAGGAAAGTACTGGGGGCTAATTACATTGACTGGCACCATTTATATTGCCAGCCTCGTCGTATTTATTATCGCCAAAATCCTTGCTGTAGGATGGCATGTCAGGCATCGTTTTTAAATACACCCTGCATCTCGTTTTCTGTTTTCTTTTTTTGTTTTCCTTGACCGATAATACGTTGTTCTCATAGATTATTTAGCCTTTGGCTAAAGAAACAATCAAGATAGCTCCAGTGAAGTCTCTAAGCGAAATGCAAAGCAAAAGTCGGCTCCAAATACCGTCCATTTGATGGCCTGAATTCGGTGGAACTATGGCTTTTACACCAAAATGAAATATTAGTGGCTGGATCAGTAATGACAGGGTCTAATCAGCTTTGAGAATGACGCCATACGCTTATGTCCCCAAGGCAATCTGGCCCTCCATGCTACGCAGGGCCATACGGCATTATTAACGGCGACAAGGGTCAAGGTCTGTGGCCAGAAATATCTAGGTATCCTCGCAAGCCACCAATACATAGATTTTCGGCTGTGGGGGGAGACATTTCGGAAGAAAAAACAATGAGGCACATCTGCTTTGTATCAAAGAACCCATTGAATAACTTTCAACCAGGAAGCATGAATGCCAAAAATGGGGGGATGGGGGTGGGGGATAGTAATTGCACTATTTACCATCTATGAATGTTTATCGAAGCTGGAATGTATTTGCCTGATAAAAAGTAACTACCACAGGCCTTGAGCGTAACGAGTGACGATTCAGATTGAGATGTACTCGCTGTTACAAGTGCTAGCGTGAAGCGACATTCCGTGCCCATCTTGAAAAGCAGATTGGCGGCATATTGAGTAGAAGTCCAATGGAACCCGTTGCGGGCATGTCGAATTGTATTTGCTACAGATCAGGTCGCAGTTGTTTTCATGTATACGATGTAGACTCGTAAATGAATAATCGATCCAGAAGACATGGAGCAAAAGCAGAACAGATGATGTCGAGAAATACTTTTCTAATAATCTCACTTCGCACCACTCGACCACTGCGCCATTCTATTGCCCGAAGGCGAGAGTTGTTTGCTTCTTTGTTCCTATATAGCCTTGGGAGCAAGACGCTCGCCCACCTGACTGAGCAACAGGGCTTGTCCCAGGCAGCACGCAAAGGAATAGACCCAAATGAATTTTTTCTCACATGAGCCGTGACAAAGCAGATGATCTGCGGTGGATACTACTACGTCACTGTCACAGTCTGTCTGATCACCGTCAGTGATTGTGCCATAACAAGTGATGATTGCAGCTTTTAGACCTGTTCAGCCATGTAAACCTGATGGGGGCTTGTAGCTACATATGTTTACGAAGCTGTTGCGATTGTTTTTTTTTCCCTGTCAATTTTCTATCGCCTGATGTCAACGGATATTGACTTGTTTCCATCACTCATTGAGACAGTGTAGACAGCCAGAGGACTGTCCATTAGAAGGTAGTATATGTAGTATTTGGATGCATGCATGCGTCATGGCGTGATTCTAAGTATTTTTATATCATGGCTTTCCCAATAACAAAACGCTGATCAAGCTATTACCGGGCTATTGTACCAATAAGTCGGCAGCTCTCTCAGCCACAGCATAGACGGAGCTTTGAATATTGCCCCTCGGGATCAGCGGGAAAATACTGGCATCCACGATTCTAAGTCCATCCACGCCGTACACCCTGAGTTCCGTATCCACCACACCACCTGCCTCCCTCGGCAACATGGCGGCCGTCCCACATAAGTGGTAGTGGGGCGTATACCTGCTCTTCACGGCCCGTTTCGCCTGCTCCAGCGTCTCGACCCTCTGACCGTCATTGTGGAGGCGCTTTCCGCCCTCCTTGAAGAGCCCGCGGAACGGCTCCGTGTCGCGGATCTTCTCGAGCAGGAGCACGTGGCGGGCGTGCAGCTCGAGGTCCAGCGGGTGCGACATGGCCCTCGGGTCAAGCGCCGGCGGCGCGCCCGCGTCGGCCGACTTGATGTGCACGGACCCGCGGCTAAAGGGGTGGTTCAGGACGGCCACGGCGCTGGCGTAGTACCCCGGGGTGCCGAGCCCGTAGATCTGCGCGGGCACGTCTCCCGGATTGGGGTTGACGTGGAAGCACCCCAGCGTGAACTGCGCCGAGCAGTCGCCGGGCGCGCAGATCTGTTCCCGCAGGACGCTCGGCTGCGCGTCGCCGTGGCCGAGCTCTTCCAGCAGCGGACCAACGGCGATGGGTAACATGTCGTCGGCGTTCTGCAGTGGGAAAAAGGCCGACGCGAGGGCGTTGACCGAGAAGGGGCCCGCCCTGGCCGTCTGGAACGCGTCCATGCACATCTTGGCCACGTCGGGGTTGCGCATCTGATCGCCCGAGGTCATGGGGTCCTGCACCTCCCAGGAAAATGGTACGAAGCCGTGATCTTGGAGGTTTTCGCCAACGTTGGGGTTGTTCAAGAGACATGCGTTTCCATGTTTCTCGAGCAGGTCCTTGTTGCCGATGCCCGAGACCTCGAGAAGCTGCGGCGTCTTGACTGCTCCCGCGGCGAGAATAACTTCACGCTGAGCAGTAATTCGGCGCTTTTGGCCATCCTTTCGTGTGAATTCAACACCTGTGGCCTTGAGTCCGTTGGTGCTTCTGGGGCTGCTCTGCTCCGTCAACAGAATCTTCTCGACTAGTGCCTCGGTGACTACTCGCAGATTCGGCCTTTGAGCAGCTCTGTCAGCATAGTAGGTATTACCGGCATGACTCCTCTCTCTCGTGATTGGGTCAAGCGAAGCCGCATTGTTGAAAGCCCCGACAGAGACACCGGCGATCGGATCACTGTCGATTGCCTGGCCGAGCTTGGCCCATGCCCTTGGCCAAGCTGCGGCAAAGGGAGGAAATCCCTCTTCGCTACCGTAAGAGACTTGGAGAGGTCCGTCCCTGCCGTGTTTCCCGCTCAGAAAGTCAAGCATGAGCTCTTCCTTCAGCTTTGGCTGGGGCTCTGTAAAAGTGTGGAACTTGCGAAAGTAGCTCTCCATCGCGTCCCATCCCCAGCCCGGGTTGCCTGCTCTCTCCCATGCGTCGAAGCCGGACTTTGATGGGTAAATGACCATTCCAAGGTTAATTCTGAAGGACTTTGCGTGAGCATGGATTCAGGTGGCCTTGAGATTGGAAAGGGCACCTACGCTGAAGAGCCACCTAGAGTTTTACCGATCGGCTGGGCCAGCCTTCGATTGTCAAGCTCAACCTAAGATTATCAATATAGCAAGAGAGTTGGAGTGCGATTCTTGTTCCTCACCTGAGGCTCAGTCGTCAAGCACCAGTCGTAGTCTGGGTCATGATAAGTCGAAGGGGCGAGGGCTTGAATGGTGATTTTGGGGTCATCGAGACGATTGGCACCAGCTTCGAGAACGAGCACACGAACTTTCTCGTCCTCAGTGAGCCTCGAAGCAACCACGAGCCCTGAGGTTCCGCCTCCGACTACAACGTAATCGAAGAGCTCATCATCCAAGCCGACAGTGGAAGAGGTATCCTTTTGAGCCGCCATTTTCACAATTTGGCATGGAAACAACTTGTGAATTTGAGAATTGAAAGACCCAGGTATCTCGCCTTATTTATTTGGAGATAAGACCTATCATGAGTATATCCATATTTTGAGGGGCTGACATAAGATCCTGCCGCGACGAAATGCGTCTGGGCCACTGTTCATTCCCGCAAGACCCGATTTTGTCCAGGAGGGTCCTGTAGGGACGTGGCACAGTGAAATCCCCTCATGATCAGACCAGCTTATAGGCGCATTGGGTGCTGCACTAAGCTGACTGCATGTTAATCCAGCCGTGGAGTATCCAGGTACATACATGGTATTATGATCATATTATTAAAATCCGCATAATAATGATGCACATTGATCGGAAATCGCCGTTTTGGGATAATGGTGCAAATGATGACAAAATAATTTTGTGGGTCGTGGTTTTTTCCCCCCTCCGTGGGGAGACTTTTTATGAAATCATTATTCTACCGTGTAGAAGAGCTTCTCGAATTGGTTCAACTCAAAAACGAGATCCTGAGTATCTAGTTGACTTTCGAACTCGGCCAAATCGAACAGACTTGCCATGTCATTCTCGAGCTCTGCATTGGTCTGCGACGTCTCAATAACTAGCACATGTTCCACATAATCTTGAACTGTATTCTGGACTTCCCTGGCCACGCGTTGACGGTAGCGCACCACAGTTTCGGAAAAGCTTTGCAGTGCATGGTGGTAAAACTTGGCCTGGGGACTCGACTGTGCCATATCCTCGAGTAAACTTAGGCTGGCTTCGAAACCGTTATCAATGTCTTGCCGCGGCTCACCGGCGAACTTGGAAAACCCCAAGACCAGACCAGATCCAAAAATCCAGGACCTTGGAACACAAATCAGTCTGGCTATACAGCGCCGCCATTTGACGAGGCGGTCCACTTACTGAAGCAGGCACAAATTCCCATAGACAAAGCCGAGCTTCTGTAGCCGTTGCAGCATTTCCGTCAGGTATACCACTGATCCAACACATACTTGTGCCAGTTTGGATACTTCGTGATTCTTGATACTGACATCGGTCGCCTCATCCGGGTCTACGATCAAGTGATCAGGTGCTCTGCCGCGCAGCCTCGACACGAGGTAGGCGATGAGAAACGGTCTAGTGATGAGCATCACTGCGAAATAGTATACGCAAGAGATGTGGATACTGCCAACTAGAGCCCGCCGCTTCTCTGGATTAAGCTCGACGCCAGTACTGTACGCGAAGTTTCGTGACGCATTCGGAAGACCCTGGATCCATTCTCGCAGACCCCTGAGTAGTCCTTCTGCGGTGGGCACATGTAGAACATTTCCTGAACGCAGAGTTTGGACCGTAACCTCAACTAATTGACATCCCTCGAGTATAGCAGTAAAGGTACTGCGACGACGTTCGGACGGGATGCGATGCCAGACTTGAGGTATATGTTGTGGGCGGCCAATGATGAAGCCAGCGAGAACGTCTAGTATCCTAAGACTATTCCAGGTACGCATCCTGTTATTGTCAGCTCATGGCACTATTGGCAATTGCTTCGTCCATCTACCTGGCATCGCTTTCGCTCTCGTCAGAAAGCCATCGGTAGTGATCTTCTTGGTGCAGGCCGATGATTATCGCCGCGCGTGCCGCTATGCCCATGTACATTGAAGCAGCGTTGCGATGGCTAGCGCCTAGCATAAAGAATGCCAGCAGCAGAAAGAGTCGTACTAACTTGGTGCTCGGGTTCGCCAACATTCCGTCGAAGGCGACTTGTTTCGCTCTGAGCATGAATGAAGTGGCAATATGCGGAGTTGACTGATATTCTGGGTGCGTTTGTGCGCCAATGGCCAATATGAGGTCCAGAACGGCAAGGTCTTCGCTCAGTCCAGGATCCTGCCCCGGATTCCCAGTCCTCTTGGCTAGTAGTCTGTTCATCTCATCGTCGGTGAAGAGGTCAAATAGGCCTTCCGTCTTGTTCAAATGTCAGTATCACTTCCGTCAGAATTGTTGCGCAAGATTTGACGGACCGCTTGCAAGTAGAAATTGAGTAAATCACGAAGACGATCTGGAGGCATGTCGTGCGTCTCGTCTACAACGTTTTCCAAATTCACTCCGGGAAAGGCGCCATCGTTACTATCGTCGGTAAAGCTAGTGGAGCCTACAAATGGCCGTAAGGTCTTTCGGAGAAAATGTAGAAAGGAAAATGATGCAGGTTCCCCAGCATCACCTGAACCTTGCCATTAGCTGCCGCACCAAGTCATGTTGAAATTGTGAGGGGGGTTAGTATTCACCTCCAGCAACACGAGCCGCATTTACTGGTTTGCAGGCTTGATTCACCGGCGACTGTTGTACTTGTTCTGATAACAATGTTGCGACGTTGACATGCCGTCGAGACGAAGCAGAGGCGGCTGGACTGTGAGAATCAACCGTCCTACCATGGCTTGCATTGGACTCGGCAGACGATGTCGACCCAGGCGGCGGGACACTCTGTGGCCTATTCTCCTGGCGGTGACGATGACGTCGCCTATCAAGGTGCGTGTAGACGCAGTACTGAGACCTTTTGCGTCGGACACATGCTTTGCACGGAATCTGAGAGTCGCATCTTATCTTGGAAGCTTTGCACGCAGCGCAAGCCCGTTCCGATCGTTGTCTCTCCTCGGGCCGCACTCTCGGTCGTGGCATGATTTAGTCCTTGGCCCCGGATCTTGACTTTGTGTTGATAAGTGTAGATCCGAGAAGACGCAGTGGATAAATTTCATGAACGGACATTGCCTACTCGGATTTACATGACATAATATGCAATGATTAGTTTCGCTGGCTCCGAATCATTGCGCCCGGATAATGCACTGATACCAGCTATCTTCTAGGTGACCCGGGTGCTTTTTAGCGCCGTAGTTCGGCTATCGGTACAGGGGTAATATCCGCGTCTTTTTCACCTCGTAGGTGATCTTCCATTCGACAGCCAGCCATGAGCCAATGACTGACATGCATCCTGTGTGATTCAAGCGAAGTAGAGTGATGAACAACGTAGTATTCCAATTCCTTGCAGCTTGTGACATTCCGCCTATAACGTGTAGCTAATATGTTATATTACACATTTTGATGAATTCGGTCAAGTGCACTCAGGTACCAAAGAGTGCGGTGCAGTCTCTACAGCAGCAGTCGGCGCTAAACCTGCCGCCCCTAAAGTTTCGCCCGATGCAGGGGCGCTGCGTACAAGAGCCCCGTAGTGTCAACCTGGAGGAATTGTCAGTGACTGTTTTCGAGACTGGTCAAGAAAACTGGCTGTCTGAAGCCATTTACACGTACATATGAGGGATTGAGCTCGCTCAGGCTTTGCACCCCGAGAAGAGACATTGTCACCTCTATCTCATGCTGCAGAATTCTCATAGCCTTGATCACTCCAGCTTCTCCGAAAACGAGGGCATAGAGGAACGCGCGACCGAGACCGACAGCTTTTGCGCCCATCGCCAAAGCCTTGACAATGTCTGCGCCCCTCTCGATGCCACCGTCCACGATAACGTCGCACGTGTCAAATACCCGAGGGCAGTTTTTGCGCATCTCAATCAGCGTCTCGATCGCTGATGGTGCCCCGTCTAGTTGCCGTCCACCGTGATTTGAAAGCCAAGGATGAACGCCAAATTGCATGCACAGTTGGGCATCTTCCCAGCATTGGATGCCCTTGATGGCTATCGGGAGGTCGGTGATATCTCTAAGCCACTCGACCGCCGAGACCCAGTCGAACTTGGACCACACCGGTCTGTGTTGCGAGTCCTTGCTTAGCTGTCAAGTATAAAGAGTATGGAGGGAGTCTCGGAGATATGTAATACAACTTACGGCCTCTTGATTGTAGGTTCTCGTTGATGGTTCTCGGATTCACCATCTTGGCCATCGCTTTCATCTGCTTCCATTTTTTCTTCTTCTTCTTCTTCTTCTTCTTCTTCTTCTTCTTCTTCTTCTGCAATTGCAACTCGCATATCATATTCCCTTTTACCTGCGCATATTGCGTCGACTGTCAAGGCGAAGCCCTTGTACCCGAGAGCAACAGCGTTGCGCACTTCTTGCTCCGATATGCTCAAGTCGGATTTGGGATAAATCTGCCAATAGAGTGCCTGATCCCCGGCACTGGCACCTGCAATCTCTCGTGGCGTGCAGCCGGCGCCATTGCAAACCCAGTGCAAAACTCCATATTTGGCGGCTGCACTCGTGATCAATACTTCTCCAGCCGGATTGGCAAGTTTGGCGCCGCCTGCAGGACAAATGAAGAAGGGGACAGAGAAATTGCTGCCCATGATGTTGCAACTCGTGTCAACATGCTCTATCGGTCGTAGTACTCTTGGCCGGAATCGCGCATACTGCCAGCTCATGCGATTCCATGACGACGCCAATTGGTCCTCGGCACCAGTCGCGAGGACTGAGAAGGCTATTTGTTAGTCGAGTCAAATGCTGCGGAAGTAAGCCGAGTAGACTCACAAGCGAAAGCTCTCAATGGAAGCACTGCTTTGGCCGCCTTTTCAAAGTCTGATATGCTAATGATACTCGAAAGTTTGACTTTCCGTTTCACTAATGGCAGAGCTGGGGTTTTCGGCGACGGCGAGGTTCCGTCTGAAGCCGACACCCATCCGATCCGCTGCCTATTACAATATTTTCAGCAAATTGAAAGGACAATAGTGTCAAGAAACCAATGCGACCTACTCAGGTTTGAGATACTTTTCTAATGTATCATCCGGATGTATTTGCGCAAAAGCCTCAGTGGCGTCTTTACCAGCGTATCTCAGTATGGTGCCTGAGCCGCCGGGGTGAGACGTCAAAAAATCTGTCACATCGTAAACGGCACTGTCGATTATGATCCAGCAACTTTCCTTTGACTTATGCTGTTGAACATCTGATCTAGGATTCCTGGAATCAGCGAATAGTGACTGCACTTGATTTGCATGATTACTCACAGCAATAACATGGCCATTGTATCTTGTCCCTTGGGGCGAAGGTTGCTGCAAAGTCCGCATACGGTCGAGATGAATGTCACTATTTGCCTTGCATGTTTATATGACCGCCTGACGCTTTAGAGTCGGTGGAGGACCTGATCTCAACGCCGATCGCTCGGCACTCCGCTAGACATGACGATGCCTCGCAGCAATGATCCGACTCCGATGTTGAAACGTACATCGCCAAGATTGCTTAAACGAATTGGAGTAGGTATACTTACATGCAGGGTAGTACATATCCGGCATCTCTGCTTATCGCCCTTCAATCGGCTTCCCATTACTGGTCCACTATGGAGGGGGCGCTTCCGGGTACATACCCGGATCTTATCTCACTTAGCCGATTAACAATAGATCAAAGGATGGGCAAGCTCATCTCTTCGGGAAGAGCAAAATTTTGGCCATGCACTGAGTAGGAATGCATTCATGAATACTACAGCCTGGTTCCAATTCCGATAACGAGAAAAATGGATGCTGTCTTTGCAGAAATCAGAAAACAAACCACTACCTTCAATTTGGGCGACGAAGAAGTGAGTGCAGGAACCTCTGATGCCGTGCCATACATGCGACATGTTGTATTGACCACATGATCTAGAAATGGCGCGATTTGTACGAGCCCCTGTATCAACCATTTCCATCAGACATCAGAGTCAAGAAGGATGAGACGTATGGGCCTGCAGAAAGAAACCGGCTCGATGTCTACGTTCCCCGTGGAGACGGCAAAGATAGGACGGTCTTGATTTATGTCCACGGTGGCGGATTCTTCTCTGGCGACAAGGCCTGGAGCGAAAAGGTACAGACGATGCTCTTGGAGAAAGGAGATCTGCGCTGTTCAGCGAAAGACTAATTTTTGGGTAGTGTTACGCAAACATTGGCTACTTCTTCGCAGATAGGGGAGTCGTGACCGTTGTAGTCAACCATCAACTTGTCCCCAATGTACAGTATCCGGGCGGAGCCAATGATATGCAACTCGCCCGACAATGGGTTTACGATAATACTTCCAAACCAGAATTTGGTGGAGGCTCGACAGAGAAGGTCTTCCTCTTCGGACATTCCTCAGGTGGAGCACACGTAGCGATGAACCTCTACGCAGGCGGTGAGCATGAGACAGCAGGTCCGCCAAGAGAAAATAGCGACATCGTTTCGGCTGACGGATGTTCTAGGCGACCCAGAAAGGATTCCTCGACAGCCGCTCTTCCCTCCTGTGGCCGGAGTCCTCTTACTCGATGTACCATTTTGGTACGATATCAGGAAGCCTGTCAGAAACAAAACGATCCGCAGTTACTATGGGACGGATTCGAAAGATGTTTGGGGCGTTAGTGGCAAGCCTTCAAACCCGTCAAAAGTTCAATCGCTGACTTTTTCCCCAGCCAAGGTCTGCTCTTGGTCTGTTTCAGCAACTACCAGAAGACTCTCCCTTGCTGTGAGTTGCCTATCCTTCACTGGAAGAAACCAAATGCTATAATGATTCGGACTAAAATAACAAATGTTAGGGACTCCACTGTATTGCCTATCTATCTTGGCTCAGTAGAATGGGAAGTGTAAGTTAGCACCAATATTGTTTAGCGGCAAGCGCTAAAACACAGAATAGCCCCGAAACGGCAGACGCCACAACCATGTTCTTCAATGCCTACCGTGCTAGGAGTAAGCCCACCGGGTCTCTTCCCATTTTCGAAGTTATCAAGGGCCATAATCATCTCAGGTGAGCTGTCTCAGGGAGGCTCTGTCTTACCCACAAAGCATCTGGCTGACGGATTTTCTGCAGCAACGTCTTGTCGATCGGGACTGAAGACACCGCACAAGCCGACGCGATTCTGCGCTTCATGGAGAGTTGTTTGCGGCAAAAGGCATGCACGGACAAGTCAGTGGATACTTGAGCTTCTCCTGATTATGATTAAGTGTTGATACATTTTGCAGACAAATGGGTAAGACTGTGGATGGAAAGGAACTTCGGTCGCGATTATGAACCGATTACTGTACTTTGGTCTTTGTCTTTGCGAAATAATGTGCCGGGACAGTTGAAAGATGTAGAGCTAAATCATCCATCGCGGAAAACGCACGATAGCCGATCAGTACCAAAACTCACTGTTTTCACCTAGCCCAGAAAACCACAAACCAATATTTAAATTGAGGAAGAATTGTCTTAATTGGTCCAAGCCGTCCAGAAATCAGACTAATGAGCAATTCACTTATTTGACGTTCTCAAGCCTATCTTATATGCAGATGGAATGGCACATTCCGAATTGCCCGCCAGAGTACCATACAGCACCCGTGCACATGCTTATGTCCGGTTAGTGACCTTGGTGTAGCAGCCGCGCTGCCCCACTGAACCATGCCCAAGGACCGACATTTTCGTGCATCAACTTCGGCATTACAAAGCTGAAATGATTGATTGATTGATATTTATTCATCTTGGAATATTGCTGAATATCGCACTGAGATTGCATGGGATGCTATCTTAAAATCCCAAATTTACAGACAATTTTCCAGGAATGAGTTTATTTAAATTTTACGAGGTCTTTTTGGAGCCAAAAAAGAATAGAATGGATGTAATCACCAACAGCTCATAACCCTCAAACAGACATCCCCATTTTACTTACTTCGTGCTAGACTGGATACCTGAAAGATTTCATTTCGAAATCTGTTAGATCTTCAAACTCTTCATTCTCAATGTAAGCTGGAATATCTGGAGCTCTATCAGTACTATATCGGCGCAGTCCCGAAAGGGGTGACAAACTCTCTGCATCGGAGGCATCTTTTGCATCCCTTCTTTTATTCCACACCATATGGATCGAGCCAATTAAAGCAATGAGGAGAGCCGTAAAGGCAAGAAATGCCAACATTGTGTATTTCGCCGCCTGGTAATTTCAATCAGCGATTGGAATGAGTACTAGCCATGGGCTGCGGCAAGACTTACGTAGTAATTGGGGGCATCGCTTGCCCTGAAGGTTTGGGGCCCTATGATATTTCCAACGGCGTAGCCCAATTGGTAAGCTGCTCCAAATGCAAACTTTTTGGTCGTACCCGCGACGCCACCAGTCATGTAGGCAATGATGAAGAGAATGCAAATCGGAACTGTTTCATGTCAATTCGGGCTCGAAATCTTTGAGTGTAACATTGATTCTTTCTCACATTGCATCATGAGGATATAGCCTCCGTAGCGAGCGCCATAGTTTGCTTCGGGTATCACAAGCATCATGATGACACCAATGATTGCCAGTCCAAGAGTCCACAGGCCACCTACCATCCTGTTTGTGTGTTTGGCGATGAACAATGCGAGAAGAGTGCCTGCGACTTGAGCTGCACCAGACCCCATGTTTAGCAGGGCGGATTGATTAGTATCAAATCCAAAGCCCGAAATAATGGTCGGCCCTACAAGAGGGCATTAGAAATCGACCCGCGACATGTTCAAAGCAGGAAAATCTAGGGACCTACCAAATGCAGTCACACCACCGTTTGGAAGACCTGTGGACACGAGGAGCAAGAAAATGAGGTAGAACCGCACGTCTCGAAAACACTCCTTGAGCTGGGGCCAGCTGAATGACCATACTTCGGTGCCCGTCTTGTTCCCGCGCACGCGCTCCAGCGCCACCACCTTTTCCCTCTCCGTGAGCCACGACGCCTCGGTCGGCGACGCCGACAGCCCGAACCAGAGGACCACCCCGGTGACGAACGTGAGGCCGCCGTAGAGCACAAAGAGCCCCTGCCACTGAAAATACCGCGATTGGTGCAGCGCCCAGGCGCAGAACCCGCCCGCGACCGAGGCCCAGCCCGACGTGGTGTACCAGATGGCGACCCGGGTGACCTGCTCCGACTGGGTGTAGTACGCGCCCGTGATGTAAATGGCCGCGGGCGCCGTGACGACCTCGACGGCGCCCAGGAGGAAGCGGACGGTGGCGAGGCTGCCAAAGTCGTGGCAGACGGCGTGCATGGCGACTACGATGCCCCATAGCATGGCCATGGCGGCCACGAACTTGGCGAGGGGGAGACGCTGCATGAGGAACGTGGCGGGTATTTCGCCGCCGAGGTAACCAAAGCTTTTTCACGCGTTAGAACAAGTCCAGAATGGGTTCGCAAGATTGTGGTTCGTACGCACTACACGATTGATCCGAGCCAAGAGTATTGATTTGCCGTCAAGTGAGTGTCTGTTTTGAGATCCATGATCGCCGCAAAGGACAGACTGTTCTTGTCCTACAAGTTGTATCTATTCAGTATGCTACATCGGACTACTATCGATATTAGAGGGTTACTGCTTACCATGAGTTGCAATAGATAGATGGTGAAAATCATGGGCATGATTCTCCGGTCAATCTTTCGCAGTACTCTCTTCGCCTCGTCCGAATTTGGGTCAAAGTCGATACGATGGCGCTGGAGCAGGTCGAGAGCCTTGTCTTGGCTTGCTCCCGGACTACTACTGTTGACGCCAATAGCCATGATCTCGCCCTTTGTACAGAAGACCTTTTTTAGTATACATTTGGTCTCACCTTGTTTAGGCATATCTCACCTTGCCCACATCGGCGGCAGTTTCATTAGAGGTTTCCTTTTTCATCTCGTATATTTTGCTTCACATGAAGCGACTTTGTCTCTTCAAACTAGGAACGCGACTGCGAAAATTCGCAAATGTATTCATACAGGATTTGTGATGGGTGCAACTTGGAGTTCTAGTACTACAGTAGTATAATTGGCTTGGCGTGTAGGGAGAGATAGTACCTAGATAGGACGCAAGGCGTTGGCGCTTTGCGGTGGAGACTTTCGGAAATGGGGCATGGCGTAGATGGATGAAGGGCGGCGATAAGGCTCGGGTACATAGCCGGCTATCTCGCCACTGGCTATCAACAAGGAAGTCTTGTATCACAATGGTTGAACTCCAAGAACGCGGGGTTCGGTATGGCGGCAAGGAACAGCGAGACACATGTGGCAATAATGAATGCACTGAGGAAATGCGCTGCCGGGCCTTTGGGTGCGATCTCCGACAATGGAGAGTGCTTGCAGTATAAGGACGATGACCAGGTGAATGACTGGTACTTCGTTAACGAATGACACGCACATGTATTTCATCCTACAATCGAACTCATTTTTTAACAACGAAAATGGCAGACAGATTAGTCCCTATTATCTCGCTCAAAGGTGTCTATCACCATCTTTAATCACACACACACGACTTGGATTAACGCTGACGATGGCGAAAGATTTTGCCAACCGCAAGGACGAGATCCGAAAACTCCTAGTAGATGCCGCAGAGAACGCCGGGTTCTTCACTCTCGTTGATCACGGAATTTCCATCGCCGAGATTGAGGAGCAATTTGCAATTTCAAAGTCCTTCTTTGATCTGCCAGCCGAGACCAAAGCCAAGACGGCCCACGATACAAAGACAAATAATGGCTGGGAGTACAAGGTAGTCGCCGACACAGATCGCCGTACGGTTGATGAACTAATTTCCTCCCTGTATAGGCCCAGTTGAGGCCCAACACTGGTACCTATGACCAAAAAGAATCTCTGTGGCTAATGCGCAATTCGCAATGGCCCAGTGAGGAGGATGTTCCGGGCTTCAAGGATACAACTGAAAAGTTCATGTCTAAGTGCGCCGAGATATCGAACCAAGTCTGTAAGTGCTGACTTCAATGCTCTTCTATGATGGCCTTCCAAGCTGATTATGAGCCGAGTAGTATCGTGCTTTTCAGTTGCCCTCGGCTTTGATGAGGAGTTTCTGGTTCAAGCCAATGACCCATCAAGCTCCGACTGCATGACACAGCTACGATTGATCCATTATCCTCCAGCAGAGGATGCGGCAGGTACCTGGAGAGCTGGAACTCATACAGATATCGGCTGCCTCACGCTGCTCTTTCAACGAGACGGCGAGGACGGTCTGGAGATTTGTCCTGGCAGGGAGTCATTCACCAGCTTCGGCATGGGTGATACATTCACACCGCTGCCTGCTGTGACGGGTCCCATTGTGGTAAACATTGGTGACATGCTGAGTAAGATGTATCATCATTCACGTTTTTCATGACACTTGCCTAATCAACAGCGCAGTGGCTTGGTCAGATGACCGATTAAAGTCCAATTTTCATCGCGTGAGAGCCAAAGACGTCGGCAGTTCTCCGTCTCGCTACTCCATCGCATACTTCAACCAGTCTCGAAAGGACTATATCATGCAGGGCCCTCTGAAGAAATAGTAAGTCATCCGCACTTCCTACCGGCACGATTGAAATTGTTTGACTAACTGTTATCAATTGCACAGCCCGGCCGTGAGTGTCGGTGAGTGGTTTGCTGAATCAGTGGCACGCAACTTCAGCCGTCAAGTTGCAACAGCAACTTGAGTCGTTTGCATCGGTTGCGCGCAAAGGCCCCCGTAGTTCTCAGGAAGAACTTCCTTGAGTCTACTTCCCTGCGCGCCGCCTGACATATGCCTTGTTGCTCAGTCAGGTAGGGGAGCGTCTTGCTTCCAAGGCCATTTAAGAACAGAAAAGCAGACAACTGTCGCCTTCGGGCAATGGAATGGCGCAGTAGTCAAATGGCACAAAGTCAAAGATAACCTCTTGAAGCTTGAAGACTGGCGTTCGAATCTCGAAATGAATAATTTAAATCTCTTTTTTTTTTTCCCTTCTGCTTTTGAATCAAGTCTTGTACATCAAGCGTCTATTGTGCAGTGGTACATCGAATGGCCAGTACTATATTGCGCTGAAAAGCAGCGCGCAATTCAGTACTGTCAATGTGACCAGTAATGTTGAACCAGACATCCGACGAAATGTTCCCCACTGGCTGGCTCCTGGGACACGGATTGAAGAAGGCGTTTTCCATTGTCTGTTTAATATATGCTACACTAAGCAAATCTCTACTGTGACCATGATGAAGCCGCTACAAGCTCCCAGGTATGCTCCATCGAGGCGAGATTCTTCGTTTTCGTCAGTTTGGCTCTCATCCGTAGCCTCGTCGAGTGTCAAGGCCTCCGTTTCGGGTATAAATGGCTGCTTGTGGTTCAGTAAGATGGTGCGTTGTCAGTCGTACCATGGCGGTTGCCGCCACAATTGATGTTTGAAATTATCAGTTATGAAATATTGGTCATGGGACTTTCCTGCCTTTCTCAGATGTTTGCGCAGTACTGTTGCTTCTTGCGGAGTGGGCATTCTTTCCGGCCCCAGGAACCAAAGTTATGGTGGCTCACGAGTAAAAGGGCTTTCGGCCTTTGTCGAGTATTGACTTGTTTGCGGCAAATAGACGATCAGGCTGCATTACAACCGTAGGCGAGCTCTGCCCAAAAACATCCCTTATAACGCTCGTATCCAACGTCTGTACCTTTCTAGAAGAGAGGACACTTTCGATAGTGGCCGGGCCTTTGTCGAGTATGCTCACTTCGCGCCCCGACCTCCAAATCTCGCGATGTTGTGTCTCGTCAACTTGCCAGCATGGAGATTCACCGGGAAGCACGAAACGGATCGCGGCTATAAGGCGCCGGATATCCCCCCAGACGGCTAGTGGGTAGTTATGGACGGCCTGGTTGGTGAGCTGGGAGTCCAAGCTGAGGTTCCACCACCAGACGGACGGGACGCCGAACGAGTCTAAGATCAGCCATTTTACATAGCTGCATCCGCGCCGGCGAGAGATGCGACCTTTTCCTTAGCTCGCCGGACCATGCCGCACCAGAGATGAGATGAGCACACGCAAGGAGCAGAGACTCCCAGGTCTCTTTCATTTCCGCAATATGTTATCAACCTATCGAGCCTGTGGCGGAAAAAGGCCGCGCAAGAAGCCCAATTCCAGCGTTGTCTTATAGCCTCGGGTTTCGAAAGGTGATAAAACGGGAAAAAGACGAATCTTGCGGGTTGCTCGGGATCTCTGATGCAGCATAGCTGATGGAACTCGTCGGTCAAGGCCGGATCGAGCCCGGGAACCCGCGCCGGTGAACGTGAGGAAGTCTGCCTCACGTCGTGTCAGCCGAGACGATCCCGGCAAGGAAGTGTTTGGCTCATGTGCCCTGGTGTCCACAGGGCTTTTTAGACTCCAGAGTCTGCTGGATACCTATAAATTTGTATGTCTTAGTGATCGGGTAAACTGAGTATGGTAGAGTGGCCGTGATACCTCGATCGGATCAATTTTCGAGAATCGACTTACGGAGCTTGTGTCCCGTCTTTGGCCAGGTACTCCACCGCTGGTAGAGTCATGTCATGGCTCTGGTATGGGTGGTTCATCGCTGAAGGAGAAGTGGGCAAAAATTGGTGGACGTCTCTGAAATCTCGGTATCGAAATAGCTGCTGATTCGAGAAGAGGGCTATTAAATCGTCGACATACGGCGACCTATCTGCCGTGCGAAACGTCTCAAGAACGGCTTCGGCTTCTGCTGGTAAGAGCTCTGTCCAGCAGCAGGAAGAGCTACAACTTTGTTTCAATGCTTTGACAAACATTGGAACAATCAACGCTATTACTGGCAATACGTCTTATTATAAACTTCGACCCAACGTTGATGTCGAAGTTTATGATGAGACGTGTTGCCAGTGATGGCGCTGATTGTTCCGATATTAGTCAAAGCATTGAAACAAAGTTGTAGCCCCTCCTGCTGCTGGACAATATCCCCGGAGTTGGTCGTGGCCCGCAGAATGCGTCCGACGAAGGGCATGGCGGCAATTGGGTGGTGACCGTGGAGCCAGTTCACGCCCCAAGAGACGATCCGGAGGTTCCAAGATGACACTGCCAAAGGAACGGTCCTGGGTCGTGACGGATAAGACCACTCGCAGAATGGTCTTTGGCCACGATATCCACCGCTGGTAGAGCCATGTCATGACTCTGGTATGGGTGGTTCATCCTGCTCGTCTGCCTGCAATGGGTGCTCAGTACGCGCACCTTGACAATTATTGTCAATCACAGTCGTGAATGACTCCTGTTGCTTCCATATCAGTGAATCTGCTTCGAGCGCTGATCATCATTGTCACTTACATGTGTAGACAGCTGTATTATTTGACTTCCCAGTTCAACTGAGAGCCGTGCAAGCTGTGGGTAATCGCAGCTCCTTCGATGCTTTGTTTGCATCTTTATCAGAGCTAAAGGTATGGTGTGAAGCCGTATAGTGTCACAATCTCGCCCTCTAGTCAATGAAACCACCGTCGACCGTTCTCTTAATCTTCATCACGACATGTTTGTTGCTCGGCGCGACCATGACCGACTCACCCCCTACAACGGCACACTTGCCATTGGTTGACAGGCAAATCACGATGTCACCACTCGTGACTAGTAGACGAGGTCCACACGCATCAGTAAAAGACAAATAGGGTCGGCTGAATATCTTACCATTTTTCTCGTCACTGAAAATCAAGTTCATGTGCAACCTCGAAAATTGCTGTGTATCATTAGATCCATCCTGGCGATGTGGTGAGATGAGACAAATTCTGACTACTTAAGTGAGTTAATGAGTGAGTTGCTGTGTGAGGTGTTTTCTTTTTCAGGTGCATGTCTTCCGAGTGCTTGGCCCATTTTGACAGAGTTCTGAGCGAGGTGATACGGGGCAGAGAAAGGTGAAGGGTCAAACTTGATTCAGAATAGCCTCGAGTTGTAGAGTGGCCATGGCAGGCCCGACCATGGAGTCACTCTCGCATGGCCAGGCCTTGTAGGTGGGGTGATGGTAATGAATGATTGTGACTTGTTCCGAGCCAATTTCGAAAGGGCTGGGCTGCCCCTTTTATGCTCGAATTCTTCTGGACTTCTCTATCTGATTTCTCAGCGATTCGAGATCGGCGTATGTTTTCACGGAAGCATCTCACGAATTTTCTGAACAGTGTCCGCTCGCAATGCATGCTGTCTTTACTTGATGCACATGATGCGCTGTTCATAATGCAGCTGAGCAACTACAGCTGTCCAGGGTCAACAAAGTGGATGCCCATTCATGTCGGCGACGCATGGAATTTCTTTCGCACCAATCATGCTCAGAGATTGTCCGTCGTGATTATGGGATGGCACCCAGATCGCGGGCTCATAGTCTCATAGTCCTGCGCGCTGCCGTCTCAATCACGCCAAAAATGGAAGAATCAGTTAAACGATGCAACCCGTCATGTATGCAGGGTCCACACTGCACCGTGTCCAAGGACGTTTGGACATTTTCAAGAATCGATAAATCAACTTTCTGTTCGGCGTTTGGAGTCGGTGTCTGAAAACGATGCATCTAGACTTACTGCATGACGATGTTTTCTTGGGTTGGGCTGGATCTTGTTGAGGGATTGACCAAATACAGCCCGTCTGCTCATCCGTCGCCAGGCAAGAGACGCGCATACCCGATACTGAATCTCGTAATGAGAGAAGACGAGGCGGTCAAGTCATAGATTTTGTCTTGAAGAGGTTCAGAGACTCGTTTGCAGAGGCCATTTGCGTCACGTTTCCGCATATAATGCCTCCCGCCGATAGTGCGAGGCTCTGCAATGAATTGGCTTCTACTTATGTGACTGGACATCCTGTGGTTGTATCCAGCTTTCTAAATGACACCTCATATTATTCATGAATAATATGTCATAAATGATATGGAAACCCGGAGAAGGCTCTCGGTGTACGAGACAATTGTGTTGTCCAACGGCGGTTTGGCCTGCATAATGGAGACGAATGCGACAGATGCGTTGTACTCTAGAGACAAGTATGGAGATAAGCAAGTGACGTGCTCAAGTCATGCTGTTAATGTGACCCGTCAAATTACATGTCGGAAAAAGTGTGCGAGTTGTTGTCTTGGCCATATGCGGGATGATTGATGCGCAAGGACCGGCGGCAGAGTGCATTTGCTCACCCACATTATGACATCTCAGAAAATGAGCTTCTAAGACAAGTCAATAACTCAACGGGTACGATGATCTTGCTTCTAGGCTCTGAGGTTATTCGAGTGTTGCAGAAAGTTATCGTAACAGTCCAAATCATTCAACAATTCATATCGAATCAAGGGAGGCCGTGGACTGTACTGTTGTGTTGTGAGCTCCTTGCCTCAAACCCTACATTGAACGGGGGAAGGGCAGCCGTGGGAAGGATTAAAAACATGAAAAATTTGCACATCTGAAGATGCCGACAGGGATTAAGAGAGAATGTGGGAGAGATAGAGAAGAAGAGGGGCGACTGCATTAAGAGCAACAACAACAAAAAGACAAAAAAGAGCGATGACTCTGGATTCGAACCCGAGCCCCCTAACAAAGATCCTCTCGTCTGATTATAGGATATTCACTTTACACCTGGGTGGCCACTGCACTCAAGAGCTTACCGCTCGGCCATTGGACCTTTGTGACTTGTGGTTGCAAAATTGAGATGTATTGGAACTTATGACACCTCTTCGAGTGTGTTTTAGGAAATTCCTCTCATGATTGATGCTTCAAGTTGTGCGTGTGTCGTGATGCAAACGTCTGAGCCTCTGTCCCACCATGAAAGATGCGGGGGTCCCACTAAATGCAACTGAGCACACGCTGCACCACCCGCACTGAGCACTGTACACGACCCAATCCACCAGACAGTATTGAACGACACATCACATCTTTCTGGCAAAAGAAACCAAAATCTGGATACAATCTGCAGTCATCTCAATTGGAACCTTTCCACATTCAGAGAAGCCACTCCCACAACTTCGACCCAATAAGAAAACATCTCACCAGACACTCCAAGGCACCATGCCCGGCTCCTCCCTGTGGCTCGTCCCGCCGCCGGACCACCCCGTGCACCAGATCCTAACCAAGCTCATCAGCGAGACCCTGCCCGCCAGCTGCCCCGACGTGGCCGGCCGCGACGACTGCCCATCTTTCAGCCCGCACATGACCCTCACGTCCAACATTGACCCGGCCCTCTACGGCGCCGACCCGCAGGGCTGGCTGGACAGCGTGCCCTGGCCCAGCGCCGGAGCCGTCGACGTCCGCCTTCGCGAGGTCCGGACCCAGGACGTCTTCTTTCGGCGGTGCTACGTCGCCGTCGACATGAGCCCCGGCGTCGCGGCCCTGGCGGCCCTGGCGCGCGCCCGCGGCGTCGAGGGCGAGGACGGGGACGGGGGCGGGGACCACCGCCACGGGCCCAAGACCCGAAAGTGGTTCGACGAGTGGGCGAGGGCTTTTGGGCCGCATGTGAGTCTCATCTAGTAAGTCTCCGCGGGCTCTCTGGTTTATGTTACCGCGTAATCACGCATCGCAAGTCCTTTGCTGTTTCTTATTGCTTACGTGGCTCCAAGTGGCAACAATCCCATCGATGATGCAAAGCTACAGGAAATATCTAGAATCGTCACGGAAGGGGGCATTCAACTTGGCGGCAGCTCTGGTTGGGAGGGTGGTGTAGTCTGGTTGGTCCCTACCGACAGACCCATCAATGAATGGAAGCCCATAGCCACGAGAGAGTTATAATTGATACCTGAGGGGGGGCGGACGCAAGATGACTTTTCTTGCATCAAACTATATTATTCGGGACTGCGCTTGAGGTCTTATTTTGGCTACTGCACAAAACTTGAAAAATAAAATGAACACATCTTGATCATTTTATTCCCAGTTGTTTCTAATGACATCCACAATAACACCGTGATCCTCGTGCTGCTTCAGTCCCGAAACAATGACCACGGCGACGATGCCCTCGACGCCCTTGACCCGGATGGGCACGGCGCCGCCGTGGATGGCGTACTTGCCCGCCTGCTCCTCGCTCATGCCGAACTTGGCGCGGAACGCCTCCTCGTCGCCATTGTACTTGCAGTGCAGCAGCCAGGTGCTGGAGCCCCACCGGAGCACGCTGCTGCGCTTGCGCGCGACCCAGATCTCATTGTCCGGCGCCGTGCCCGAGCCGACGGCCGTCTGGAACAGCACCTGGCCGCTGTTGGCCAGGGCAATGGAGATCAGCGTGGGCTTTTGCGCCGCAAAGGGCAGGAGTCGGGCGTAGAGCAGATGACCTAATTCCCAGGCATCCTCGGTGGTGAAGGACTCGAGAGTAAAGGAGTCGCACTGTTCCTTGACCTCTTCGGCCTGCGACAAAAATGTCAGAAAGCGGGCGCCATTTTATTTCACGCGGGGGTGGGAAATTAAACTTACCGTCTCCGGCGGGCTAGGGATCGGCTCTGGTTTGGCCGAGTTGGCCTGCGCGGCCAGCACGGCTTGCAGACCAATGCCGGGCTTTTGGTCACGGCGGCGCAGGACTTGTGGCGACATGGTAACTTTGGCTTCCTTCAATGTATACAGTAAGATCCCTGGATTGGCTTTCGTGGTATATTTGGCCGAGTTTCTCCTTCATCTACCGCTGAGAGACGGCGAGAAAAAGGCGCGCGGTGGTTCGCGGTGGAACAACACTTAACCTTCTCCGCATCCGGGACCAAATTCCATACCCACTTTCGGACCGATAGAACCGAAACTGAACCTTGAAGATGTGAACATTCCATCCGTCAGCCCGTGCAGCCACAGCTATGATTGAGTATTCCTGAACAAAGAGCGTCCTGTGCACACACTCAACCGATAGTACAGTCTCACAATTGTATCAAATTCAATCAATCGGCTTCGCCGCCATGGTTCTGGTGGATTGATTATGTTGGCTGATCACTGGGCCTGCGAACCAGACACATGATGAGTAGATCGATTTTGCACCATGTGGCACCGAGTTTATTGGACGCGTGTTGATGGCAACGCAGATGCCACAAATGAAAGCTGCTAACTTCAGAGTCGACTTGTTTTGGTGTTGTTCGTGCAAGAGCCATTGGCATCCACGTAATGCCGTAAAGTCCAAAGCGTTTGAAGTCAATGGGCCCCTTTCCCAAGAAAAAAATATCATGTGCAAGCCACGTGCTTCTAACGGACGTGCGTTTATGTTATGGATATTCAGAGATTAGAATCATCGATTGGGTGTGTAGTGTTCGGCGACTTCTCCGGTATATCATATGGACCCTGCACGAACGGCAGGCCGGAGCACACATTCCTCTACCGACGTTTCTCGTCTACCGGCAAAGCGCCCCCTAGTCTTCGCCTGAGACGTCGGTGTTTGCGCCATACGGCCAACGTCTTTCATCTTGCACATACCAGACATCTTATAGCATTGGCTTTCAACGAACTAGTCTGTCGTGCATCGTGTTGTGCGGTGATGGTTGGTGGCATAGTCAGCAGATGGGCGAATTGCTTCACCTATTCTGGATCCTCACCGCTGACGGATAGCACTGCCAATTGGGAACGTCATAAGACGCCAATGCAGCATCATTGGATCAACAAATTCATCGAGGGGGTCCATAATACGATGTCGATGTCTGTATCAGAATTTCTTGGCAGTACTGGCAGTCCGCTCAAATACCAGGCTGATATGGGGTCCTTAATGGAAGGGAAATAGTGAAATATACCGCTCCAATTTCTTCGGCAGACCCGCTCTATCCGCGAGGACCCATGAGTCTTCCATGGGAGGTAGGGCACATATCATCCGGGCACCCGATATTGTGAGAACGCAAAGCTTTTCATGTTGTATTTTTTCCGTCCACCAATTGGTGACTGCATGAGTATTGGTCAGGTTGTCCGATGTTAGAAACAAGATCGCGAGCATCGTAACCTCGCTTGACCGTCTCGACCAATGGAACCGACAGTATGGAATAGGAGACCTAAACAGCATACTACAAAGTATGCATGTACGGTTCTCAATCTGGACTTTGAACGACAAACGGTTTCTTCCGCAATCGAGGTGCCCCCAAGCAATCCGACCAACCCCTGTCGACCGTCGTCAGGGTAAAGTGGAACCGATGCAGTAAGCGCATGTCAAGCAAGGGGAGGGATCAGCAGCGAGAGATGAGCGTTCCTGAACGGATTTGATCAAGTGAAGTTGAACATTGGATTCTGATTTACCGTGTGGGTCGGCAGGCTCCCTCGCAGTTCCAATCAACCGGGCCAAACTTCCCACGTTGCTTCCATCCATTGAATGATTGTGGAAGAAACCAGAGATGATTGAGCAGACCGCGCTATTGATACCATAGCATATGACTCGGAATAGCGTCACTCGACCAGTTGCGGTGTATCTAGACTGAGAGACATATTTCGGCAGATGTTGGAGCGTCTATTAGAAGTGGAATCGTATGCAGTACTTCGTCGTGAGGCGCGAGTTGTGGATTCCATCCAAATTTCGTGGCCATTTTTGCGCGAGAAGCGGAAGTAGGGTCGACCCCAGGCGGAAGGCTCATAGGTAATACTACATTAGGCTGAACCAGGATGACCTATACCCTGGCAGGGGTTTGACCGTTGAATGTCGACATCCTGGGCAAAGGTGATGCAAGGGATTTATATAATCAAATGCGCCTCAGATATTGCTGACTACGATGTTTGTTCCTTATTTCAACCTTGGTATGTCTGCATTTCTCTTTGCATTCGACAACTGTAAGAACCAAACTCGTGTGTGAAGATCTCGCAATTCGGGCGACTTGGCTTCCAGAGCAGATGTTATCTAGCGTTGCTAGTTTTGGCAGATCCTGACTGACTCGAGCCTTGGTTCTTTGTTGTTGTTATTGTCGAGTTGTTAGTGATGACATTAGCCCTCGAGACTAGAGAATAAAGGACGGGAACCTATGGCGGAAAGCCTATCGCCCGGGGCTCGTTGGTGCTAAGGGGAATAATACTAATCACTAGAATCTATTGTTGCTTGCCCAGCATCGGTGATGCTTGTTCTGATAAGGCATTACCGATAAGTTCAGATGAACCATCTGAACTATTGCTGGGGAAAGCAAATGAACAGTGCTTTTGGACGCCCAACGCCATGGGAGCACCCTTTTTAGGGCTGGTAGTCAAAAATTCCGCATCTTGCATTTACCATCCAGGTAATGGCACAGACATCAAGCCATCCCCTAATGAGCTGCTGGCAAGCTGGAGGTGCCAATAGCTTCAACGAAGGAATGGTGCTTTCTGAACCGTCGTCCAGCCCGTCGTGGTTCCTGCAGGCTTAGGGGGCGTCTGGTTGGCGTTGGCGTCCTTTGTTGGCGCGGTACGTAGTACTCCCGTCAGCGATGCGATTTGAGCACAGACAACTATGGACGGGCGATACATGCTACAGTATGTAGATGTTGGCTTCCAAAGGGATTCATTCAAGCGCGGAACGGGTACCCAGTCAATTGCTAGTATTGTCAGACAAAGGACTGCTTGAGTGAAAGATCCAGAGTCCAGACTCGAGACGACAGAGCGACGGGCTGCTTTTGCTACACCACCTCAGTTGTAGAACTGCGCTGAGAGATGCAAAACCCGCCGAGACCTCTACGAATAATGGCTCGTCGTCATCCATGGCGCACATCCCGCATGTTTTTCTCCGATCGATATGATGATGTTCACTTTGAGGCTGGCTTAATTGTTCATAGGCTCGTTCCGATTCCTGGATAGCACGAGATTGACCCGATCGATAGACGCTTCTCTTTCTCTTCTAGAATAGGGTCAGTCGGGCGGTACAATCTGACATCATAGCTTATTTGCATATTTGCCCTTGGGTGAAGCTGAATGGTTACCAAAGCAGTACAGTACCTAGCTCGTCGTGGCAGCTGATGCCCTCAGCGTTCCTGCCCGAAACCAGATGAACAGTGGAAAGGAAGCAGCTGGTTCCTGGATTGGATTGAATGTGGAGCGGCTTCAATTGGTGGAGGTTCGCCCCGTAGGTTAGGTAGCTGGCTAAGGTAATCGTCCGCCCCTGTGGACACTGGCTAACAAAGCACCAAACAGCGCACTAGCAGAGTACCAAACTAAACCCGGGCAGACATTAGTACCTCTCGCCCAGCCCGCCCAGGAACCTCATCCCCTGAGTTCCGGGCTGTCAAAACGGTCTCTGACAGCTTGACCAGGGGGCGGTTTGGGGGGCTTGGGGGGCTTTGGGGGCCTGCTGATTGAGTGCATTTTACCTGGTAACCAACAATTCAAGCCCTGGAGGTTGCAGCGCTAGTGGTAAGCTTTTAAGCTGCCGGCCAGGGCCCGTCGTATTATGATCAGCATTCTTTAGTGCTGAATGCGGGGATGGAGGAGTCCACGATGCAGGAACATTGCTTGAGTTGGTCAAGGGTGCAGATGGCAGACTGGGGCCTTGGAGGACCTGGCATGGGTGTACGGCATTAGAAACCCATGGTCAGCAAGGGTCTTGTGGCTGTCGTACAGGCGCTTTGAGCCTCTGGCATACGGAATTGGCACTCGGGACGGGGACTGTCGAGTCTTGGGACAGGAGACGAATGTCTATCGCCATAGAGCTCCCGGCAAAGGTGACGAAATGCAAGGAAGTGTCAGTGGTACTATCTAGGTACTTTGTGCCTCTTGTCCAACAGAATCATCCAGGATTCGATTCATCTCTGGCGGGTCCATCAAAGTCGAGTCGAGTCGAGTCGAATCCACCCCCCTTCAATGGATACCATGTACGTACATACACACACGCCAGTATTATGATGGTGGATGATAGGGGAGCAAACACCATATATATCGTCGACATCCGGCCCTCGATAACACGAATTTTCTTTTCCTCAGCATCGCAGCATCACAATCTCAGGCAAAGCATCAGCTTACCAGTCACTCTTTTACCACCCGCGACTCATTCCAACTACTCACAGTCATTCTTTTAATTTTTAATAATTAAACCTACCACCTTTTTCTACCGCCAAAATGCAGTTCCTCAAGTTCGCTCTTGCCGCCGTCTCTATCGGCTCCGCCATTGCCGCCCCGGCTCCCATCAAGCGTGACGGTGAGGTCATTGTCACCGTCACCAGCGCTGTCTCCAGCGTCAAGGCCCTCGTCGAGGCCGAGCTCTCCAACGTCGAGTCCGTCCTCGGCGACGTTGTCTCGGAGGACGTTGTTCCCCTGGTCAACACTGCCCTCGGCAACATTGTCGTCGAGGTCAACGGCCTCGTTGGTGACATCGTTCCCCTTGTCACTGGCATCGTCTTCCCTCTCGTCGACGCCGAGCTCGACAACGTCCCCGAGCTCCTCTCCGAGGTCAAGGACCTGGTCTCCGACATTGACACCACCGTCAACAACCTCCTCAAGGCCGTCGTTGGCGATGTCCTCACCGCCGTCAAGCCCGAGGTCAAGGCTGTCCTCAACATTGTCGAGCCCCTCCTGACCCCCGTCCTTGGCCTTGCCGACTCCGTTGTGTCCACTGCCACCGGTACCGTCGTTGACGACGTCAAGGGACTCGTTACCGACATCAACAACATTGCCGGCGGTATCCTCACCCCCGTCACCGGCCTCCTCGCAACAGTCCTGTAAATTAGCCGCATAACAGCGACTGAATTTTAGGACGATAATGCCAATACTACCAACCGATACCCCTTCAATGTACATATTTATTGGAGTTTGCGAAGCGTTTTTGGACCCGGCAGGGAGACTAGCATAGTCATGATCATGAACTTAGATCCTGGCGTGTAGTAAATATAAGGCGCAAGCCATCTCACCAAACCTTGATGACCTGTGCCTCAATTACTTGTGAATCCAAGCGATAGACTCGTGCATGCATTTGACTTCAAGCCTTTTCGGAGGAAAACAGTGTAATAAGATCTTTGTCTTCCAATATCAGAATGGTGGCCAAATGAGCCTCTTGGCATAACATACTAATAATGATTTTCATTGACATCCTCTCTTCTTCTGGTACAATGTAGTTGAGCCGGCAACAATTGAATAAGTTCATCCCTTCACTTTTTTCCCCCTCCCCTCCCTGCAAAGCGTGCAAATCTCAACGGTTGCCGGGGTGTCAGACGAACATTCAGGTATGTGGTCATAAGTGCCATCATTCTGCTTGACGTCTGCGACTATGAATTGAATGAGACTTGGCGTGACTACTTCATTGGCTGATGCTTGCCTCGTGTTGAAAGACTAATTGGGTAGCAGTTCACGAACTTTTTGTCGCACAAGGCACAGTCCTGCTTACAGGCGATTTTTATTGGCTGGTGAGTCCTTTGATCCTCTTCGAAGACAGTGAATACCTTAGTCAGCATATCACGATTCTTAATGCGCAAAGCGTGGCAGTAAGAAATTGTTATTGAAACTTGTGACATTTTCTGTCGTGAATTGCTTGAAATTTGTGTTAAATCATTGTTGAACGAAAGACTCACAAGTCTTGATAGGGACAGTGCATCGCTTTGGGGAGCTTCGCAGAGCTCAGTCTAATTCTCTCAAGGTGGGTGCGCACCAACGCCGAGGCAACATCGGTAAGTTTCAATTTCTAAGCTCTACTCTCCGTCCTTATAGTGGTTGCCTCAGGTTTTCCGTTGCCCTGTGAACTTTCAATCGGTCGTATGGCGTTTGCATTGCGTCTGAAGCCATTGGCTTGTTGTTAAAAACAACGTCGCCCATCACCTTCCTCGGCACGCATTCCTTCTCATCACCAGCAGCTTCAATTCTGCGCCGACAGCACATCAGAAGCACTGGGGCATTGGTTCGCGGATGAACCTCATCTTTTCTCCATCGTGAATGTCAACACACGAATCATCTCAATGAGTTCCGATAACGCCCTTGTGCGGCGTCCTGCCGCCGCCTCACAGTCACTGTTTGGTCCCTACCACCCGTCTACGCCTTCCAAGCATGACGAGCAGCAGCAAGCTCCTTCCACCACCCCCAAGCATGACCAGCAACAGCTAGCCACCTTGTTGTCATCGCAGTCCGTGAAATCACAGAAGCTACCAGATCACATCTTTTACCTCATCGCCAAGCTTTTCATCACCCACCCCAAGGACGTCTTTCACCTCGCCGTCACCAACAAGAGCATGTGGGGATGGCTCAAGATCGAGATCTACAGAGCAGAAGTGCTATTCACCAAGCAACAAGAGCGCGGTTTGCTATTCCCAAGACTTGAAGTCTTGGACTTCCCGGTGCTCCGCGAACCTGGCGCTGCCGAGCGCATGTACCTCTACAACACCAGACCCAACCTGACAAAGGGAAAGCCGGCTCTTCACCAAGCCGCCCGCAAGGGAAACGCCAAGCTTGTTCAGAGACTCATCAAGGAGAGCGCCAAATACTGGCCTGGCTACCTCGATGTAAAGTGTCAAAATATCACGGCCTTGTCTCGAGCCGTCTGGCGCCACCACGACGAGATTGTTGAGCTGCTGGTCGAGGCGGGCTGTTATGTCGATACCTGGCACCCAGAGCTTGCAGAGCTCCGCAAGGTCGTTTCCGACGGCTGCGAGTTTGTTCCCGGCGTTGAGCTTCGTGTTTTTCATTATCGAATCAAGTCGCTCTACTATTCCCCATTGACCATGGCCATCGCCATGGGCCGTCGGGAACAGGCACTGCTACTTGCGCAGCACACCAATGATGCTGGCCTGCTCCCCAAAGTGCCCCAAGGCTATCTCTTCCCTGGCCCCCTCCACCTCGCCGCATTCGCAGGCATGAAGGCCGTGGTGGAAACTCTGTTGGCCCGCGGCTACAGTCCCTTTCAGAAGTCCGAACTCTTCGAAGGTGCAACTCCTCTCCGGATGGCCGCATCCGGCGTTGACAACAACCAGGCGGTGATGGACCTACTTTTCAATGACGACACTACATATTACGATATGCTTACGGCAATTAACTATGGTATTGTCCACCGCTCACCCAACAACGTCCTGAGCCTACTGCGCCATGCCCAGCCGAAGCATCTACAACGATTCGGACGGCCACTTCAGGGACTGGGCAACGAAGCCGGCATGTGTCTCCATTCCGACGACTTGCTCCCTGTGCTTCAGTGGATCCTCGACAACGACCCGGCCCTCGAGACACGTATGCGCGTCGGCATGCGCTGCCAGAAGCTCATTGACAACAAGACAGGAGTGCCCTCCGCGACCTTGGCCTACCTCCGCAAAAAGGGAGTTGTGAAGGACAGAGCGTCCTCTGGGCTGTCAAAGGATGACCAGGACAAGACTTCCAAGGATGGGCAGAACGAGACGTCCTCTGGGTTATCAAAAGATGACCAGGGCAAGACTTCCAAGGATGGTCCGAACGAGACATCCTAGACTGCCATCACCTAGACATCTCACGGATGCCTTCAGGTACAGCACAACGCATCATGAGACGCATGAGAGTTTCGACCAAATTGGGGAGGCAGTTTGCAAGAGTAAAAGGGTACGGATACAAGGCCGTTACGAATGGAACGACATGGCATGGCTGCTAGCAAGATTGGGCAAATCGTCGATACTGGACTGTTCTTTTTTGATGATTGTCAAGACCGTGAACATGGTTCCAGAGAATGGATACAAGGCCGCGGCGGGATGGATTGATAATGCTGGCAGCAAGAATGAGCAAGATAAGATGCCACGACTGGACAAGCTGTAAATGTTGTGGCGGTTGTTGCACACTTGCAAAGGATGAATACAACACAATAAACATGAAAAGGGTCCGGGCTCCGAGTGCTTACGCAATGTTATGCCCGATGCAGAAATGCCGAATGACGATCGTGATCTCATAGTCGCACATGAAATGCCTTAAAAAGCGCGGCGCGAGTGCGTGAGACTATAAGGTTTGAGCCTGCGTGTATTGTCATATACGCTCCAACGAATTCATGATTGCACATTAAATACTCGGAATTATCACCACAGTTCGAGGCAAGTATTTCACCATCGTAGATATTCTCCGATTCACATGAAACCCCTCCAAACGACTGCCGAACGAGGACATGGCCGCAGGGTGGATCATTATAATATCCGATTTTCCCTGTTTTTCGAGGGAAACCATATCTAGCGGGCCCTTTTCCGGAAATTCCGGGGAGTGATCAACATCACGGTAGCAGTATCGTAGCTACAAGATAACAGCGCAAGTACGACTCAATCTTTTGAGAAATTAATCTTTTTCCAAGATGTAGTCACTGTCTATTTGTGTATTGTGCATTGGTAAACTTGCGTCGCAACGTCTGGTAGAAAAAAAGGTGTGAGGATACACAATGCAGTTGAAGCTATCCACCACGCTCGCCATCCCGCTCTTGCTAGCAGGGACGAGCGCGGCGGCGAAATGCCTCGGCAATAATGCGACGGGAGTAGCAAGCTCTTCAAACAGCAGCAGCTCGTCTTCCGTGGTGGTCGATCTGACCTACGCGCTGCACGCGCCGCAAATCACCACGTCGCCCGACGACCGCGTCTACTACAACTTTTCCAACATTCGCTACGCCGCGCCGCCCACGACACCTGAGCTCCGGTTCCGCACGCCGGTGGACCCGGTCTTCAACCGCTCGGCGGGCGTGCAGGATGGGCTATACGGCAAGATTTGTCCCCAGGCCTATACGCCCTGGCAGAGCGCGGCGCTGGTGACGGCGCCGCCCGGCGAGCACGAGAGCGAGGATTGTCTCTTTCTCGACGTGGTGGTGCCGCGGTCACTGTGGGATGCGCGCGCCGGCAACGTGTCGAGACCGGTAATTGTCTGGATTCATGGCGGCGGGTACCAGATTGGGGCCAAGTACGGCACGCCGGACTCGAATCCGCTGGGTCTCCTGGATCGGAGTTTTGTCGATGGAGGGGAGGAAGTCATTTGGGTTGGGTTCAACTACAGGGTAAGTAAAAAGAAAGAACTATGTCTTCCCCGAGCTTGGTGAGATTTATCTGGATTGCCGGGTTTGCTGGAGGAAGAGGTGAAGCATGATAGCTGACATACTGTGTTGCAAAAATATAGCTCGGTGCCCTCGGTTGGCTTCAGGGCGACACTTTTACGTCGTCAGGAGGCCTGGCCAATGCCGGTCTGCACGATCAGAGGAAAGCTCTTGACTGGGTGCAAAAGTACATTAGTCTCTTTGGCGGCGATCCTGATCGCGTGACCGTCATGGGTGAATCCGCCGGAGCCGGAGCCATCACGCACCATATCACGGCGTATGGCGGCCACGGCGAGGCGCCGCCGTTCCGCCAGGCCATTGTACAGTCGCCGGGTTATGTACCGCGGCCGTACGCGTCGCAAGCCGAGTCGTCGTACGCTGTGCTCCTCGCCGCGGCCAATGCCACCTCTCTGGCCGAGCTCTCGAGCCTTGACAGCACCACCCTGCAGACGGCCAACAAGCTGGCGCAGACGTCCGACTTTTACGGCGCCTTTCAGTTTGGCGTCGCGCCCGACGGCGGCTACGTGCCGGACCTGCCCGAGAAGCTCCTGGCGAACGGGTCGTACCACGGCGGCATCAAGGTCATGGTGGCGCACAATACGTACGAGGGCCAGCGGTACACAGACCCAGCGGCGACTAACTCGACGGCCTTTGACGAGTACATGTCGCTGTATTTTCCCGACGCCCCAGCCGAGTTTCTGGACGAGCTCTCCTCGAAGGTCTACCCGGCCGTCTACAATGGCAGCAGTGCTACCGAGACTGACTGGACGACGCCGTTTGAGCGGCTGCGCACCGCCGTGTCCGAGTTCACCTTTGCCTGCCATGCCTACTTTCTCGGCGACGCGCTGGGAGGACTCGCGGCCGGGCGCGACAGCTACAGCTACTTGTTCAGCGTGCCGCCGGGAACCCACACCCTGGACGTATATTACTCGTACTTTGTCAACAGCAGCAGCTCCGTGACCAATGAGACCGTCGCATTGTACATGCAGGAGTACTTTGCCAGCTTTGTCGAGACGGGGAATCCGAACCGTGGCTCGCTGCCGACTTTTCCAGTATATGGGGCCAATTTTACGGATTTGAACCTGAATCAGACCTTTGTCAGTGTAATACAGGATCCGGCTGCCAATTCGCGATGTGATTGGTGGCGCAAGGCGTCTTACTCGTAAGCAACAAGACAGGTATAGCAAAACTGGTATAGAGATCAGCAGCACATAGGAGCAGTATAAATCATGAGACCAAACCAAAATAAGACCCAAAAAATTGGAGGCAAACAATACACCTTCCCATTTCTTCTCGTTAGTTTAAACAGACCTTCCATGTCTGAGATGAACAGGGAAGGGGAAATGATTTATAAACATGGGTGAAAATGCATTTGTATCCATTCGTACACCACCGCCAAATCAACGCCTTCTCTTTCCTTGAAACGCCAGTACGCCTTGCTTTAGTATATATATACCATGAAACATAATCCAGTAAAGTCAAAAATCCCTTTTTGGAGTTTTTCCTTGTGGTCCCTTTTCCCTCGTGCCGGACATGCGCGTTCCTCCCTGGAGGAGCTTTAATTTATCGACTAGGTATTGCTTTGGAAAGCACCTTGATTCGAAAATGAGACGATGAGTAGAAGTGGAGAGAAACCGATCTCCTTGCGTCATGCGTCGATCCATGTACGTTACCATGATGGAAGGCCAATGTCGATAGACCAGGTACTCAGATACCGCTAGGTGAGCCATTATGCTGCGAGACCGCCTGCACGCATTGGCAGCGGACAAAGCAGCGGCAGCTAGGGTTTGTCATCACAACCGGGAGGAAACCACAGGCTCTGGGGCTCTCCGGCTGCTACGCCCAACGAAACCTATACGCCGTGCATGTCGAAGAGCTCGTGAGGGCAGGACTCATCCTCCCAGCCGTCCATGTGCCAAGGGTCCATCATCTTGTTCTCGCCGTCTTGCTCAGTGGCCCAGGAGAAGAGATGAAAATGATCCGAAAAGGCCTCTTGGATAGCCTGGTTGATCATGGGATCATAATCCAGACGTTCGCCCTTGGGAAGATTCTTGACTGCCTCGGCGCTGTTTTGGGGGAGCAAAAGATTATGTGTGAGCTGCTAATGATCCCTTTTATATATACCAAGTAAGGAAAAGCAAGGAAAAGATTGAAAAGTAGATGAGAGGAGATATGAGTCTTTAAGAAAGGGAAAACGGGAAGTAGGAAAAGCATGACTTACATTGCTATCTCGAGGAAGGCATCAATCTGGTCCCGGATAATCTTGCGATCCACGCCGCCAAGCAAAGTCCATGCCGTCGTCTCCAAAATCTTGTCTGCCTTTGGCATGGCGACTTTGACGCGCCGCTGCCATAGCGAGGTGGCCTCGGACTTCTTGTTGGCTACCATGGTGATGACGATGACGACGCGCCGGGGTGAGGATACATGTGCGTGCTTGCTTTCTCTGGCTGAAGTGGGGTGGAGGGAGGGTAAAATCAAGAAGAAGATGAATGGATTGATCCGAGCTTGTGTGTGTATGGGTGTATTTGGGAATGCGTGATTGAGTGTGTGAATTCTGGGATTGTATCAAGCTGCCAAATATGAATGGATGATGACCTAAGACAATATTATCGACGACGACAACGACGACGACGACGGTAATGCTGCTGATGATGAGACGACTGCTTGCTGGCAAAGATGTTTGGCTGCTCTGGTTGGGCAAATGAGACGTCGAGGAAATAAGAGAATGAGGGAAAGAGATGCAACCAATCAATTGAAAGGCAACGAGCGCTCCGATCCCATTTGACGAAGACGTGAGAGGCGCGTGCAGAGTGCAGATGGCAGATGGATGGGGCAAGGACAGGACAGAGGCAGAGGCAGACGACGGGGAAAGAGACCGACAAGAGATGGCGCTAGAGAGTACGTGTGTGTATCGTGTTGAATGAGGAATTGTATGATCCCAATGGCTTCAAGTGTAGTACAAGTGTAGGCAGGTAGGCAGGTAGGTCAGCTTGAGGTCAGTGTAGCTCTATTCCATATTGTTCATTCCAACACTCAATGAAATTGAATTGCTGCTGCAGTCATGATCGTCCCGGGTCGGCAACGAAGAAAAAAGCTGCGTGTGAACCAGCCCCAGCCGTTGCAGGATTTTGACCATATTTCCCCCGGCAGAGGCGGCGGCGGCTGGCCCGTGCACACTCTCTTGACCACTGTACGTAGCGTAGTAGCGTTGCACTGAGAGAAGAAAGCGCGCGACATCTGGATCGTGGTTTCTTTATGATCCGCCGCCAGCCTCTTTTTAGTGCTTGCGAACCCATGAAAGTCTGCCGAGTGCTGGGCCTGGCTGCTGGCTGCTGGCTGCTGGGGGGGCATTTGATCTCATCAGCGCATCTCTGCGCACCTTGGCACGCCCGCCCACCAAGTGCCCTCCCACCCCAGCAAAGAGACACGCCAAGACTACGCTCGCACACTGGACGGACAATGCTTCTCCCCACTTTTTACCTCTTTTTTCGGCAAGGAAATCTGCCCCAAAACTAAAAAAGCTGCCCCTCGACCATAATTGCGGAAGATGATATCATGATGCTTATAATTTTTCTTTTCTATTTGCTGGCTGGTTTTGGCCTTGGCTGGTCATGGTCTCTCGCTCGCTCGCTCGTCGCCGTTCTCCCCCATCATCATCATCCATCATACATCATCTATGTATCCCATCATCCTTGCTGTCAATTGATTACGTCCAATTAAGCATAACACTCCTTGCCATGTTTTCCCATACTCAATCTTCAATTGACATTGTTATTTGCCGTGCATGCATCATACACACACATTTCCCCCATCTTGCCATCGTATGTGTCTGTACTGTAAATAAAACGTGGCAAACGTGTGCGCGTACTGTGTAAATGCCGGCACCAATTATCAATCGCGTCTCCTCTAACCTTTCCACTAAACTGCTCGGACAGTGCGGCAAGACCCGTACAATACATTTTTTTAAGGTAATGTAGGTACATGACATGTAACCCACGCGTTTTTATGCTTAGATGTTTGTTTATTTCCATTTCCAAAAAGTCGTGATCTTCCTCCCAGGCGGGTCATGTTTCCTCTCACACGCTCACACACCCTCTCCCACTCTCTGAATTATGGGGAGGAGAAAATCGAACTAACTACTGCACATCATGCGTCTCAACTAACGATTCGAGAGTCCCGAGCTCCATAGTGTACCTACATACAATTACAAAACGCACCTTGTTGGGGCGGCCACGTGTCATGAAAATGCAGTTGAAACGTCGCCACCATTTTACTATTATTACCAACATGCACGGCAATTGTCATAAAGGCTTTGATTGATTGCGGCGCCATATGTTCATTCATCCTTTCATCAAGACTGTCAGGTTTGAGAAATGATACTATCGTCATTTTATTATCCTTTTAAAAGGTCTACGTAAAGCCACAGGCTTGGGTATCTTAAAAAACAATCAGCTCCTAATGAGCGTAAAAACAGTATCAGTTCGTATCCGTATATACTCAAATGATTCAAGGAAATGTTTGGTTTCGTCGCATTGCGACGCGCGGTGGACATTTCAGTCTCTTCTCCATCAGATCTCAGATCCAGACCTCATAGTCCCCTCCACTTTCAAGGCTGAGCCTCGATGTCGATCTCAGCTCCTGCATGAGCACATTCATAAATCCAGTGTCGCCTGGTTTCCAGCTCATCCGTTCTCCAGCACTGCTCCAGCGACGACTGCCCCTTCTACTGGCCCCAGGTCCGGTCAGACCGTCTCCATCCATGAGCAAGTGCTTGTTGATTGGTGCCTCCCTGAGCGCACCATCACCAAAGGTTGCCATTGCATCTGATTCTGCAGCCTTCTTGTGCGTCGGCCGGATGGTAGCCGTACTGCTGCTCTTGCTGTGTCGCTGCGACGGCGTTCCAACAACAGGGGGTAAGGTCATGGCACTCGACCTGGACGAGTCCATCGAAGGTCGCGGCGAAGGGAGACCCCATTTCATCATTAGTTCATCCATCATGACTTCCTGCGCCAGAATGCGTTTGCGGATGGCCCTGTCAATTTCGACTTCATGCTCCTGGGGCGTCCTAGGCGACGTCGCAATTGCGGAATCCGTAATGGATGGGACCTTGATTTCCGTCAATCCGTCTTGGACTGCAATTGCAGGCTCCTCCGCCTCCTCCGCCTCCTCCATTTCCTCTACTTCTTCTACTTCCGGCTCCTGTGGCTGTTCTGTAGAGACCCGGACATGCTCTTTTCGGGGCAGAGTCTGGTCCAGGCTGCTCTTCTTGATGCGCACAGCAGTCGATGGTCTTGACTCTGGCTGTGGCTTGGGTGAGTGGGAACCATCGAACCCTTCGAATGTGACGGGCGATCTGAGACCAACCTCACTCTCCTGAGGGCTGTTGCTGCTCATCATTGATCTTCTTGCCTCGACCGTCATATCAATGATAAACTCGTTCATGAGTAATGGGTTGAGTTTTCCCTCTTTCATCTCCATCAGAGTACGATTCATGTTGGTGAGAAGCGGATTAAGCATGCTGGCCCATTCACCATTGTTCTGCTCGAGAACGTTGATGCGATGCTCAAGGTCATCTGTGGTACACGCCTGGCTCTCCGAGGAGTCACTGAAATCTTCATATGAGTCCATAGATGCAGTAGTCGTCGGTTTGGCCATTTGGGCTACTAGGTCGGCAATTTCCTTTTCCCTGGCCAGCTTCGCTAGTTGAATCTTCTCCTTAATCACACTGCTTCGCCTCCTGGGCTTGGTCTCTGGCTCGGGCTCTGCCGGTGACTCGGGTTCAGGCTCTTCAACGACATCAGCATCGGAGGCAATGTATGACTCTCGAAGTCGAGATGGAGGCATCCAGGAAACAGGTCTGGCACCACCCGACATATAGATTGGCAGACTCATGCGCTTCTGTGCCCTAGGAGTGGTCCCTGGGGCGGGAAATGGCATGCCACCCCGTTCAATGACATTGGACTGATTCGAAACAGATCCAGAAGCATCCGCTGTTGGAATGTTGACTCTAATCGGCATAGGAAACTGACGAGAAAGTCTTTTGTTGACTGTGTGTTTCGGACGTCGCGGCGATTTTGGCGGCAAGTGTGGTACTGCTGATACACTGGTGGGAGGAATTATAGAAAGGCGCTTGCTTGGGGGCAGCGCTTCTTCCACCAATTCCGGTAGCACCTCTGCCACAATCATTAAAGCCGATATTGCCAAGTCATTTCGTTCCTCTGGTTCCGGATCTTCAGATGGCTGAATCTCGGTCGCCATGAGAGACGAAACACTCCATGTTGCCCTCTTTGTTGCGTTCGAAGGCGACACTTTTACTTCCTTTTGCATTGTTTTGGCGATGCGTGTTGCCGGATGGAATTGCTCAAATTCGTCGACGGGCGCGGCTGGGTTTTCCCCTTGGCTACTTTCCGCCTCTGCCCCCTGTGTGACCGCGACCAGTGGAGAAATGTGGGCCAACGGAGAGGGGCCATGAACGGACGCTTTTCTGCTTGGGACAACGCTGTGCGGGAAATAGCCAAGCACTGGAGAATCCACCGAATCAAAGCTCATTGCGCTTCGGAGATTAGGTCTCGCGGCTAGGTGCGTATGGTCAATCAGCTTTTCTCGATGTTCCGTTGCTGGTCTATGACGCGCGATTCTTCTTTCAGCAATGCTCATGGGCTTGGGTGAACCATGTTCTGTCATTGGCGTAGTTTCAATGTGGCGCTCGCTCGCATTCGAGCTCTTGCTTGATACTCGCCGTTGAAGTAGGTCGCCAGAAACATCAGCTGGCAGGGGCCAATTGGGATTGTCGTGCACATTTGAAGTCGCGGAATCTTCGAGCTTACTTGTCCCCTCTTCAATGCTGGGTGATGTACTAATCGTGGTGGCGTTGCTTCTTGTAGATTGTCTATTGGTCAAGTTGGTTGAAGTAGACCGTCTGTGTGATTCCGTGGTGGTTGTGATTATACTAGACCCAGATTGCCGATATGATGCAAACTCGCTAAATGTTGAGGGTGTTCCCGACGCCCGCTGCTCGTCACATGCGGTCACGTACGACATGTCAGATTCCGATCGTGCATGGTAGACATCACTGGCCGACAAGCCATTGTCCTGTGGCGATAGCACTGGACTGAACGACGGCACAGAGTTCCCACATACTGAAGAAGGCGTGGCAACCACAGATTCCATCTTCTTATGGCCTCGTGTGCCGGTCGAGTCTCCAAGCGTATAATCAGACTGGGAATGTGAAAGCCCTGGCCGTGTAGACCGCATTACGATTTCATTCAGCGAGATTGTACCTGCTGGAGGCATGGTGGCATTTCTGCTTGACGTGCGAGGTCGCACGGCCGGAGGCGACACGGCAGTACTGGGACGAGATCCCGAAGTTGAGTTACTTGCAGCTGATGTGGGCCTTGATGTCTTTGGTGGAGAGGGAAACGTCATTCCAGCCAACATTTTCGGAAATCCTGGCGATTCTGGCATGATATTCTCCTCTGGCACAGCAAGGCCGCCAAGATTACGTTGAGCAGCCGCGTTTGGTGGCAATTGGGGCGAGCCGCGTGCCTTGGGAGATGTGTGCATCATTTGTAGACTGGTCAGGCTGGATTGCCTTCGTCTGGCTAATAATGTTTCTGGGGATTTCGCCGGCGATTTGGGCGATTTGATAACAACTTCAGGCCATTCGAATTGTTGAGACTGCCCCGAAGGAGGGGGTGTAGCCGGAAATTCGACGGATGCATTCTGACCTTCTGCATGACCATGCTTGTGAAGTATCAATGATAGAGGCGAAGAATGTGGTACGTGGGTATTATTGATGACAGGTTCCTTCTTGTCTCGTCCTGTGTTATCCCCCTTCTCGGTTGGCCGTTTTCCATGCGAGTTGTGTTGCGCCGCCAGGTTATCGAGAAAATTGGTGGCCATGACACGGGCCTCTGTAAAGTTCTTGAGATCCTCATTCCCTGGCTGCAGTTCAGGATTGACGGAGGCAGGACTTTGCTCTGTTATTTGCGGCATGCCATGAATAGACTCTGTTGATGAGGCGCGAGTAGGGGTCTTTGGGCTGAGGGGTCCATTCGCTGAAGACGTCCTCTCTGGCCATTGCGGAGGCGCGGATGGCCGCCGGGCATGCGTTCCTGGGAAGACGGGGTAATGTGTCGAAGATGCTGCTTCCTCCTTGATCGGCTCTTCGGGGTCTGGCAGCGTGGTGTATGGATAGCCTTCAATTGATCTCTTGACGACGAACCTTTCGCTCGGCTGTAGGTGCACCGAGTGGGACCCCGATTTCGTATTCCTCCGGCGCTTAATAAATGACTGGAAGGAGCGCTTCCGGCCATGCTCCAAGCCAGAGCGGACCTGAGCATGTTCGCTCGCATGGGAGAGAGGCGGCGCAGTAGTGCGAAAGAACTTGGCTAGCTCTTGCAGATTGCCGCGTTCGTTTGAGTCTGTATTAATGTCGCGTGGTTCGTGGTGACTGCTCCTGAAAGATGCTCCCACAGCTTCCAGCATGTTACCAGTTGACTGTGAACGTGGAAGCCGGTTGCGGATCGATCTGACTGTCCTCGAGGCTTCTTGCTGCGATTGTGCGCCATCACGGCCAGTCCATGACGAGTTTGCCAAGCCTGCCGCCGACGACATGATGCCTGCGGCGTGCAATGGCAACACCACGAAGGCGTTTCAATTGCTCTTCTGGTCACTTGAGAATGGACCAAGCTTTTTGTAATGGATTCTGGGCCGTTAGGGCGACGAAATGCGACGCATCTTTTGAGAAAATCAGCTGCGGAATGGATACTCCTGTATAAGATATGCAAAGGATGAACAATTAAAAACAAGGACCCTGCTCGGGCACTCGACGCGAGTTGTTGCTATTTACGGGACAGCGACGCGATCCTGACGGAGCAAAAAGGTTCTGGGGCGCAAGGCTGGGAGGGAGGGTAACATTGAAATGTGAAAGCGAAAGCCTAATAATAATAAGGATAATAATAAAAGGCTGTTGGGGCGGCTGGGAGGCAAGACCCAATCCACATGTGTAGTCAGAGTAGAGAGATGTGAGAGACACAATAAGAGGTCCAAGCAAGCATGGATGCAAGCAAGCAAGGAAGGATTTCAAAAGGTCAAAACAGAATCTGCAAGGAAGCCGATCTCTGTTCCTGCAGGATAAAAAAATTGGGTGAGGTAGAGGTAAGGAAATCAGATTAAAAAAAAAGAGCGCCGTGTAAAATTGAGGAGACGAGATGTTGATCCTGGGCACCACTTACATTGAACTGGAGCAGCAAGACCCGGGTACCTGAGAGGTCAAGGTAGATCTCTCGAGGTAGATCTCTCGAGGTAGATCTCTCAAGGTAGGTAGAGTAGGTCGTAGGTAGGTACAAAGTAGATAGATGTGATAGATTCAAAAGATGCGCGGATTGTCGGAGGCAGGAAACCAGCGGTAAAAAGAAAGTGACTGGTCAAGATTATTGCGGAAGTGGTCGAGTCCGAGTCATGATGGCACCTATTGATTTTGACTCTTGTTGTCTCGTCTTTTCTGGAAGCTCTTCCCTTTTTTTTCTTGCCTCTGGTCTCTGGAGATTCGTTGTTGTGATTGATACCAGGCGAACCTCACTTTCTGGTCCTGCGAGCGAGAAGCGGTAGATACCTACCTACTGGCAGCCACCACCCGCCCACCTGGTCCGGCCCATCCATACTATCACCCTACTTACCAGCCAGATTCACGCATCAGTGACTCCTAGACTACGGTGGTGGGCAATGGTGAAATGACATGAACATGCTGCCGGCGCAAGCAGTCTAGCTAGCCTCCTGGCTACGGAGCTTTGGGAGGAGGGATCGGCACCCTGATCAGGGGTTCAAGCAGCCCATCGCGAGCGCTAATCATACGGTCCACCAGCTGCCGCGCTGCTTACTAGTACCGGAACAGCCTGGCGGGCTCTTGGAAATCTCGAGCTTGCCAGGAACGAGAAAGACGACAGGGACTAGATTGACCATTTGGGGCCACAGAGCGACCAAATGGGAACTTTGATACGTATTGTGGAATGGAACCCGAGGAATTGCGATCTGAATTAAAGTTGAAGAGCGTCTCCGTCCATTGCAATCAATCGGGACCGTATGCAGCCGTACACTAGACTGGCATACTGGCAGGCAGGTAGGCAGGTTGGTAAGTTTTCTTCAAACGTTGAGACAGGGAAGTTGTGGCGCCATGTTTGTCTGTGCCAAGAGCAGTGACCGAAGGTGACGTGCAGTTTACCCGAACACACATTGAGATCGGGGAGGACAAAGAAGGTGAAGAAGAAAAATACTGATGAAAATTGCAACCATCACACGTGGGATCGCGCCAATCGACGGTCGAATTTGGTTCGATCCCAAGATCCCAAGAAAAGGGAAAACCTCGCTCGTCGGGGGAGAAGCCGGTTCGCGATAGTAGGAGTGAGGGCGGGAAAGGGTAGGTAGAAAAAGGCACAGTCCAAATTTTTTTGAAATTGGAAATTGAACAAACCGATAGTGCGATGCGGGGACAGCATTTCTGCAAGGGCCGACGAATGCTACCTTAGTTAGCTTGACAGCGTCCCCAGGGGCTCCCCTGCACCTTAATCCAGAGAAATAGCGTCCGTCTTTGCACGCCCGCCAGTAGAAAGGTCGCAATCGTCGCCTCAAGAGGCCCCCAAAATGAGCAAAATGAGCAAAACGAATGAATTCAAGCTCATTGTTGGCTGCTGGGATGATGGGATCTTGCATCAAGCCCAAATCGTCCTGTCTCTCTTCTGCATGTCTACTATGTACTAAGCGGCCTCTCAAATTCATATTAACCTTCTTGGCCTCGTAGGCTTGTTTTGGCAGTTCCATGTTGATCCTTCGGCGAATCTACAAGCCAACCCCGGCTATTACACCTTCATTCTGCATGGTCGAATCCTGTGCTATTAGACTTTTTGACAGAGTCCGGTTTCACACCTCCTTAATCCATCTGAGGGTGCAGCTTTGTGCTTTGTGTGCTTGGGGCTCACTTTTCTACAGAGTATATAGTCATCTGGACTCGATGTGGCTGACTTACAAGTCTATACTACAGTGACTGCCGAAGTAGATGTGGTTCGTTTCAGAACCAAAAAAGGGCTGCAGATAAGCCGACCCAGCCTAATGCGTGTGGCTTGTCAAAGCCGGTGGGTGGGTGTCCGTATGCGTGTATGTGTGTGTGTGAGTGGGTGGTGGGTGGTGGTGGCAGGTGGGTGGTCATCCAGTCGAGTCGAGTCGCGCGGGCTGGGAGATCGAACCGCGTCTTTGGTGAATGGGATCGTCTTGATTGGGTTCTGACCTGTCATCGACTATCAGCCCTAGAATACTTTGCCGACGTCGCACCTAATGACAGTTGCCAGCGTTCCCGATCAGCAAAGTCAGCGCTGTGTGGCAAGCGTCAACTCTACTTGCCTACATGGAAATATATTGCCTACATTACACCAACTGAAATCAACGAATTCGTTGGCTACAGTCACTAGTTACAGATTAAAAGATGAACTATCAAAAAGGTCCAAATGGCCCATTTGTGATATCTGAGGCAATGCCTACCATTGCCGCACGCACCCTTTCAAAATCCTCACGGCTTTATGATCACCAACACTGACCCCGGATAATCCCCTCTATATCTCCGATACCTGAGACCAGACTCAGTTTCCCCCATGCGGCTGCAGACCTGGACGGGATACATACAGTCTGAGTATCACAAGACGCATGCCAGGCCGTGCGTAAGCGGCCAAAGATCTTGAGAGCGGGTCCGCATCCATCTAGATTTGACAACCGCAGCGGCACGAGTTTGCGAACAAGTCTGGCAACTTGTGTGGTCAACAAAACTGTGAAATGCGTAGAAAGATTCCAAAGGTGTAGACATTTCCTCGGAGTTTACGCCGACCACTTCCACTATCCCACCCGGGGATGCGCCGGGCACGCGGGATGCACATGCGCATGCACAAGCGCGACTCAATTGGGGGGCGCCTTATTAATCTTTCGTATATGACGTCAAAAGCTCTGATACAATGGCATATGAGATTCCAAATCGGCAGTCATATAATATAGCAATGTTCTTTGCAAGACAAATAAAAATAAGATTAGGAATATATCATACAATACAAAGATAGAGTAGCAAAAATGGTCAATCTTCAAAGCCTTAATCCCTTTGCCCCCACCGTGAGGGAAACGGCCGTCATATCGGAGCTGCGTGTATATCCCATCAAATCGTGCCGCGGCTTCACGGTGCGCTCCAGCCGCCTCACCAGGCAGGGGCTCGACCTCGACCGGAACTGGATGTTCGTCAGCGCCAAGGACGGCAAGAACAAATTCGTCACCATTCGCGAGTACTCGGAGCTCACGCTGATTGACACGGCACTCGCGAGCACTGCTGCCGCTACTGCTGCTACAGCGGCGCCAGAACAGCCACAACTCGGCACTCAAGATGATCAAGATGGGGTGAGCACGAAGAAACGTCGACACTCACACCCGGGGGTCGAGGAAGATCTCCAGCTGGTCATCAGCATCCGCAACCACCCAGAGAAGCGCGTCATGATCCCGGCCCGCCCGACGCGGGCCTGGCTGGAGGCGCACACGACGTGCGAGACGGTCGACATCTGGGGAACCGAGACGGACGGCTGGGTGTACGGCGAGGACGTCAACGCCCTCATGCGCGCCCCGGAGCTCGGCTTCGCGGGAGGCGGCGTTGACGACGTCGACGTCAAGCTGGTCTACAAGGGCCCGACGCCGCGTGTGCTGCGCGGCAACGGCAGCCCGGAGCTCCTGGGCCGCCGGGAGTCGACAAACTTCCCCGACGTCCTCCCCTTGCTCCTCGCCAACGAGGCGTCGCTGGCCGAGCTCAACGGGCGGCTGCGGGCCAAGGGCGCCGCCGAGATCTCCGTGGAGCGCTTCCGTCCCAACATCGTGGTCCGCGGCGGCGTGGCCTGGAGCGAGGACGACTGGAAGCAGGTGCGCATCGTCAATGGCCCGGCGCCCTTGTCGTCATCGGGCGGCGGCAGCGCCTTGGTGAGCGGGTTGTCGGCCCCGTCGGCTATAGATATTGACGTCTCGGCGCACTGCGCCCGCTGTCAAGTCCCCAATGTCAATCCCGACACTGCCGAGAAGAATGCTCACGAGCCGTGGGATACCCTCGTCAGTTATCGGCGTATTGACGAAGGCATCAAGTGGAAACCGTGCTTTGGCATGCTTAGCTGTCCGAGAAACGAGGGTACAATTCGGGTGGGCATGAAACTGGAGGTTATTGAGACGACAAAAAGCCATGTATATGTAAAGGGATTTTGAAATGTCAAGCATGAATCACTCCTGACAGAAGATGAGCAAAGAAAAGCGTGAATCGGCGCTTATATATCATTGACTAAAAGAGTAATACTCAGAAATTAACAGATTGGTCAAAGTCGTGGTGTCTCATATCACTACATCCTCCCCCATTTAGACCACGAATCGACTACGTTTATCAGTGGCACTAGGCTGCGGAAAGGTCTCAATAGTCAGATCCGACCCCGTCCACGTAAACTCATAACCCGCCTTGGCATCGATATCGACAAATATCTCAAAGCTTCCGGGGTACAAGACTCGGTTACCCTGTTCGTCCACCCTCACAAGACGGTCCAGCGTCACCTCGAGGCTGGTGGTGGCCGTGGCGCCCGCCTCGACGCCCTTGACGCGGCCGTATGCCGCCAGGATCTTGCTGGGCCGAGGCGTTGGGCCGGCGGTGGAGTTGGCAAAGAGGAGGACGACATAGTCTGAAATGACGCTCCCCGTGTTCTCGACGGAAATGGGCACCTCCAGTACGGGCAAGTTGAGAGTGCTGAGCCAGTCCGTCGTGTTGACTTGCGAGGGGATGTCGTCAATGTTTTGTTCCGCGGAGAAGCCATTGAGCCATGTCGGCTCGCCGGCGACTGCCACGGTAAAATCCGTATAGTGCAGACCGAAACCAAAGGGAATGACTTCACCGTCGTACCACATGTGCGTCCGTCCGAGGTTGGCATTTCCAGCGCTTGGGCGGAGATCCATGTCTGTGGGAGGGACTTGGCTGGTGTAAGAAGCCGGGTATTGCGTGATGGGCAGACGGCCAGCAGGAGCTACATTGCCAAAGAGGATATCGAGAATAGCACTGCCGCCTGACTGGCCCGGGTAGCCTCCCCACAGAAGCGCATTGATTGACTCGTTTGCAAGCAGTTCAGCATCGTCAACTTGGCCGCCTCCAAACTGGACAACTACTAACGGTTTTCCCAGGGCGGCAAGGCTTCGAATCAGGTCAAGTTGGGACGAGGGCCACGCAATATCAGTTCTGTCCAGTGACTCGGCTTCAATGGTGTTGTCAATACCGCCCATGTAAATGATTGTGTCTGCCGAACTTGCAGCCTGAATCGCCTCCTCAGCGGAGCTATCGCTGCTACTGATCCCAGACCCCAGAACATATGTGTAGTCTAGACCCAAAGTCGTGGCGGCATCCGCGGGTGAGATGAGGTACGGCGCCGGGCCCGCGTAGTTACCCTGCATTTGTGTTGTTGCCTGCGCCCATGGACCGATCAAGGCCACCGAGCCGACCTGGTCCAAGGCGAGTGGAAGCGTTCCATCATTCTTCAGCAGGACCGCGCCCTCTGCAGCGGCTTGGTAGGCGAGCGTCTGGGCGTCGGGTGTGTTGACAGCGCTCCAGTCAAGAGCGCGAAGAGGCTGGGTCGAGGCAGGATCGAAGAAGCCCACGCTGACGAGCGCCGTGTACAGTCTGGTCAAGGCCTTGTCTACTTCATCCTCGGTGATGAGAGACTGGTTCCAGGCTTGCTGATATGCAGCGTCGTCGCCGAAACTGCAGTCAACATCAGTCCCTGCCTGCAAGGCTAGCGCCAAAGCATGGCCGAGGTCCGAAGCATAGGAGTGGCCACCGGAGATATCATCAATCGCACCGCAATCTGTCGAGACGTAGTGTTCAGGTTTCTCCCATCCCCAGTGCTGGCGCAGGATATCTTCGAGGAGGTACGATTCGGCGCATGCGGGCACGCCATTGACGGCATTGTAGCTGCACATGATGGCGCCGACTTGTTGATCCGCAGCACAGGTCTTGAATGGAGGCAGATAGTACTCGGACAAATCTTGTAGCGTGATGACGGCGTCGAAGCTGTGCCGACTGACGGAGCTGGTACCCTCAAAATCATAGCCTGCATAATGCTTGCAAGTGGCGATCACCTTCTTCTCGCCTGAAGAGCTATCTTCAAGCGCAGAGAGAAGAGCAGCAACATAGCTCTGTACGTGAAACGGATCTTCACTGGGTGTCTCCTGGCCGCGGCCCCAGCGAGGGTCTCTAAAGGGATTGATGTTGGGTGTCTGAACGGATTAGTATCCTCAAAATTGCTCTGACGGATTCTCAAGGCCAGATTACTCACATAGAGATCGAGCCCAACACGGCCAACATTATCATATGCCCGAGTTTCAGTGCTGATGACCTCACCAATGGCTCTGACCAAATCATCGTCGAACGCAGCGCCAGTGAGGATGGGTTGAGGAAAAGACGTTGCGTAGCTGTAGTTATTGCCAGCATCGTTAAAGAAAACGCCTGGCGAGGAGGCCAAGCCATGAAGTCCTTCCGACCACCACCCATATGGCATGATTCCCAAGCGAGGCACTCCAGGAGCTTCCTCGACAAGGTTTGTCAGCTTTTCATCAATGGTCAGATCGGCAACCAGAGCCGTGGCCCTCTCCTGCGGTGATAGCGAAGTGTCGCATACGGCGTTGGAGCACAGGGGATCACGAGTACAGTCTGGGAAGTAAGTGGACACTCCTCCGTCGACTGGATTGGTCACCTCCCACACATTAACACTTGAAGGAGTTTTAGCGCTCTTCTTGAGATTTCCGGGGAGCTCTGGACAGAACTTACAAATACGCCTGACCGCAAGTTGCAGAGGTATCGCCAGGGCATGTGGTACTGCACGAGGACTCGTCCGCCTGCTCGTTGCCGATACTGTTTCCACAGAAGCACTGACTAGACAACACAGTCAGTAATGCTCAGGGCCAATGTTGTGAGTGACGCATACGTGGTATATTCAACTCCGGCGTAGGAGTATCCAGCTCGACCACACAAGAACCCGCAGTTCTCGGGTGAGTTTTGGCTCAACGTGAAGGAATCGCCAGTCAGAGTCCTAGGCGTGGTTGGGTCCGTATAGCATCCAACATAATCAATCTCAACAGTGTAGTTGAGGGCTGGGAGGCAGTCTCGCTTCTGAAGCGCAGCGGGTCCTGGAAGAGCAAAACCTGCTGCAACCATTGGATGGGCTATAAGCCACGCCAAAGTAGCGACCGTGAACTTCATGTTTGTGTGTTCTTGACAAGCTGTGCATGTGCGATGCTATTCTTCAGATCATTGACAGCGACGTGATCTGTTGCCAGTTCTTATACTTGAAGATTCTTGACTCTTGCTGAAATCTTGTATTTTGATATTGGCTTCACTTTCACTTACTCATCAGGACAGCCATATGAAAAATAATTCAGCGAATGACAATAGTCCATTACGACAGGTAAGACAAGCGACAGTTTAGCATTTAGCCTGAATACGCGAGACGCAATTTATTGGTGCGCTTGTCCTTGGAACTGATATAAAGTTGACCGCATGCGTATGTGCCTGACAATCACGCATGTTGTGTAATTGTGTGAATAGATGCAGGCGGGCGAATCACCAAAATGGTATACAGCGCGTGTCATATTACCAATTCTGAGCCTCTCGTCGGGAAATGCTAGAACGCCTCCCTCCAAATCGTGCAGTTCGTGTTCGTATAGGATTGTGCAAGCATCCAACTCCTCGAGAGACGCCTTCTTTTGACGCGGCGATGTCAATGAGTAGGTGCCCAGGAGGCTCTGGCTATCAGATATTCCTCCAATAGTGTAATGGTCACACAGCAACAGTATACAACGAATTCCTATGGTCGCCGATTACAGACAGGGCATCATACATCCAAAGCAGGGGCCTCGTACTTTTCCACTTTCGCGACTCATCTGTTCAAGGTTCCCATGCAAGATACACTTACTGTGCATTCATGGGGTAAATCTTCTTCCATTGGTACTGCTCGATGAATGCACCAACCATACAGCCAGGCTTGGCTCGTAAAGTTCTATCAAGTATCGCCAAGTGATTCCATATATACACAATGCGGCATGTTCCTCCGAACTCTCCAAACCTGTATACGAGAACAAGCCATTGAGATGCTTAAACCGAGGCTCTGTGGCAAAAGCAATACGTATAAATCTTTGACCACTTTGAGAATCCACAAATGGCTATGATTCGGCGAAATTTAGAGACCATGTTTCCAGTACGCCAGCCAGGGGAATATGCACGTCACCGATTCACCGTTTGCATTTAGCCTAAATGCCAACCCCGGATCTCCCCCACAGCGGCGATGGCCTCTGAACCAGGTTGTCGGCGCCGCATTTATTGACAATCATCAAAATGGCCCTCCAGTTCATGCAGAAACTCTATACCGAAGGAGGTGTCGTGTTACATTGCGGCGCCACTACTGTCAACGTCAAGGACGATGACGGCTATTTCCGATGGGTTGAACAAGACATCTCGAGTAAACTCAAGTGCATGCAAATAGTTTCATGCGGAGTAGAGCCAATTATACTGTGGTCGTACGAGCTGGCCTATTTTATTGTATGTGTATTGTTTGTATCATTTCTCTCCAAGAACCCGTTTCCACCGGCGCCGCGATACTCCTGATCTTGAGTTTAGTCTATTCTGGTATTATAGCGATTGTCCAGTATAAGCTACTAATCTATCCATATCTAATATTGAGCCCAGTCTTGCAGCCCAATCTATTTCCTTTCTCCCAACCAAAGCTCTCTAGGGAAATCTAAGCGTGCGTCTCGTGTTCATCTTCCATGTTGTAGCCGTCGTGCTCCAAGTCAGTCTTGACTCTTTCCAGCTGCTCGCTGATGTAGTGGTGGAGGTGGGCATCTGCCTCTCTGCGCTCACTCTCACGCTCGGGGTCGAGGTTGGAAACACTGTTACCGAGCGAGGCAACGTCATCATCGTCTCCATTGACCGAGCCCTCAAAGTCGCTTCGAGCTCCAATCGACCGTGCCGTGGAGGAGCGGCGCATCTTGGGCTTGGCATTCTTCTCCTTGTGCCCGTGTACTGTGCGATGGAAGACATCGTCAAAGTAGTGGGCCATGCCAACGGACGGAGTCCTAGGGGTCTGCGGGAGACGACAGCTGATTCTATGGAATAGTTAGTACCGTTACTAAGTTGTCTTCGTCGCTTTGACTTACCCTGTGTCATGAATCATGCGGGCGATCAGACCCGTCCAACCACATTGATGCGTGGCTCCAAGACCACGTCCTGTGTCGCCATCAAAGAACTCGTGGAACCACATGTGGTCCTTCCAGTGCGGGTCAAAGTCAAGAACATCGTTACCATCGTTGATGCTGCGTCGGCCATCATCGCCACGAGCAAAGAGATGCTGCAAACGGTGCTGAATCTCTTCCGACACATGGCCCAGATGCATGTAGTCTCCAGAGCCAGTCGGGCACTCCACCTGGAACTGAGGTCCATAGAACAAGTAAAATCTCTGCAGGGATTCCACCAACAGGAAGTTGACGCACAGCCAGATCGGTCCTCTCCAGTTGCTGTTTCCACCAAACAGGCCACTGTCAGAATCACCAGGCACGTACCCAACCTTGAACTCCTGCCCGTTGACATTCATCGAGTATGGGTTCTCCTTGTGGTACTTGGACAGCGAACGGATACCGTGTTCACTCAAGAACTCGTCCTCGTCCAACATCCTCTTCAGGATCTTCTCGAGACGGTCTTTGCTGACCATTGAGAGGAGAATTCTGTTGCCCTTTCCTCTCTTTCTGATGCTGGCCATGTTGCGTTCTGCCAAATCACATCGGTTCTCCATGAACCAGTCGACGCGCTTCTTGAAAGAAGGCAGCTTGTTGACCAGCTCAGGCTCCAAGGTCAAGGTAGCATACAGCGGGATGAGACCCACCAGCGATCTCACGGGTAGCTGCTGGGTCCAAGGTCCACCCCAGTTGATGGCATCATAGTAGAAGCCGTCTTCCTCATTCCACAGCGACTTCTCCTCAGTTTGACCAGACTTGAACGTCATGGCGTCACTGATGAAAATGAAGTGCTCGAAGAACTTCGAGGCGATATCCTCGTAGATACGCCTGTGCTTGGCAAGCTCAAGAGCAATGTTCAACATGCACAAGCAGTAGAAGGCCATCCATCCAGTACTGTCGGCCTGCTCCAAGGTACCACCAGTCGGCAGCGGCTCAGATCTGTTGAACAGACCAATGTTGTCCAGTCCCAGGAAGCCACCCTCAAAGACGTTCTTGCCATCGACATCCTTTCGGTTGACCCACCAAGTGAAGTTCAACAAGAGTTTCTGGAAGACACGCTCCAAGAAGTCCAAATCCTGGCGTCCGTACAATTTGCGCTCAATCTTGAACACACGGAAGGTTGCCCAGGCGTGCACTGGGGGGTTGACATCACCAAAGTTCCACTCGTATCTGTATGCGATATTAGCTGGCAGCATCAACGTAAAGACTCTTCCGACTTACGCTGGCAGTTGACCATTGGGGTGGCAGTACCACTCTCGCGTGAAGAGGTCGATTTGCTTCTTGGCGAAGTCTGGGTCAATCATGGCAAGCGGAATACAGTGGAATGCACTGTCCCAAGCCGCGAAAAATGGATATTCCCAAGAGTCTGGCATGGACAAGATGTCGTCAATGTGCAAGTGTTTCCATTGCGTGTTTCTGACCGACTTTCTGGACTCGGGCGGCGGTGGCTGCGCGGGGTCACCATTGGCCCACTGATCCCAGATGAACTGATAGTATTGTTTGCACCACATCATACCGGAGAAGGCTTGACGCTGGATGGCGCGGAGGTCATCACTCATGGGCAGGGGGCTAAGCCGGTAGTAGAAGTCATCTGCTTCCTCGCGGCGCTTCTCCATGATGTCGTCAAACTCTTCTTCGTCGAGGTAGGCCTCAGCCTTCTTGCCGAAGCGGAAACGAACGACTGTGAGCGATTTGTGTTAGTCTAGGCAAAAACAATCGTAAATACGCCAGATGCTTGCTTACCGGCACACTCTCCTGGCGCAACACCACCAGACTCGTTGAAAGCGAACCAAGCAGCGCACTTTGTACCAGTCTTGGCGGGGTTGACGGCCTTCTTCTTTCCCTCAACGATGTACTGGTGGAAAGCGTCCTTGACAAATGGGATTTTGTTCTCTTGGCCGTACAAGAGATCGGTGTTGGTGTCATTGTCAGTGTACATGAGCTCAGGCTGGACATCTTCTCCGCTAGGACCGACTCCGGGCGAGGGGGAGAGAAGAACATAGCGGTCACCGAGCTTGTGGTGCGTCGACTTTGCCATGTTTTCGGAATGAGCTGAAATAGAGGGTTTCTTATCCTCTGCCTCTCTGCCCCAGGCCCAAGTGTTGCGGAACCAGACGTGCGGAACAATGTGGAGGGGAGCCGGGTCAGGGCCTCTGTTCCAAGCGGTAACACGGAACAGGAGCTCCTCGGGGTCATCATCCTCCTTGGCAGTCTCGATAATGATGTCCCAGTATCTATCTTCCTCAAAGATGCCTGTATCAATGATCTGGTATTCCTTGTCCTCCTTGCCGCGCTTGGCGTTCTCTTCTAGGAGGTCCTTGTAGGGGAAGGCTTTCTGGGGATATTTGTAAAGGTATTTCATGTAGGAGTGCTGAGTGTGTCAGTACAACGGCTCGAATCGGAGATAGGCAGGAATCATACCGTCTAAACAAGTACTGTTAGCATAGGATATATCAGAAGTAGCGTTGTTCATTGCACTTACAGGAGTGTTGTCCAGGTGAAAGTGGGCTTCCTTGATACTCTCACCGTGGTTACCCTGAGGGTTGGACAATCCAAAGAGACGTTCCTTGAGGAAAGGGCTAGATTTCGTGTGAGCGGCTATAGCGTGGAGAATGATTGGCGCCAGACGTACTCTTCCTCGTTCCAAAATGCAAAGGCAATGTTCTGGAGGCCGTGGGTATCGGATACACCAGCAATACCATCCTCGCCCCACCGGAAAGCTCGAGACCGGGCATCATCGTGGGTGAAATCTGTTGTATCGCAGTATATCAGTATGCGGTCAAAGATATTCAATCATTGAGCATGCTAGACTTACGACTCCAGGCATCACCGTCCGCGCTGTAATCCTCGCGCACTGAATCACATTGTGTTAGTAAAAGCCGAAGAGACTTGGACGTGCTCAATCGCATTGGAGAGCGGCTTGCCTGTTGCCCATTGTCGCTCAGCAACGTAGGGACCCCATTTCTTCCAGTACTTGACACGATCGCGGTCCTCCTTCAGGCGCTTCTCCTCCTCGGTGAGGTACTCGTGTCCGTCAAAGACGACCATGGCGTCGGCTTGTGCAGGAACTGCGGCACGAGAGGGAACTTGCTGCTACGGGTGGTAGGACGACACGGAAACGAGATCAGACTGGACAACGTCGGACCGGTTCTCACGGGAGCTCACGGAAAGAAAAAGTCTATTCAAGAGAACGCAGCAGCAGCAGGAGAAGAAGCAGGAGAAGAAGAGCTTGCAGGAAAACTCAAAAATTTAAATTTTGTGACAGCACAGGTGTGGTGTGGCAGAAAGATTCAGGTACGCGAAGAGAGCTAGGTATGGTTGACTATCTCATTCTGGCAAGCCGTCCAGTCGACTCGAGGAGGAGAGGAGGGGCGCGGGCGCAAACTCAAGCTTACCACCTACCACGCGCATTGCCAACTGGCTGGTTGGTCTGCGTTGGCTTGCAGGTCGGGTCTCAAAAGCTGCGTTGCTATGCGGGACAGGGCCAGCGTAGCGGGCAGTTTGTTCCAGAGAAAACCAAAACCAAATGGCTTTTGCAGACAAACCCACGCGAGTTGACGATGTTACAGGACGAGCTGGCCTGGGGTGGAGGGGCAGTCGGGGGCATTAGGCCCAGCCCGGATAAGCCCCATGGGCCCCCCCTGTGTCAGCGCCGCTCCCATTTGTCCAGGCCGTCGACTTCCCCCAAAGTACAGAGACGGGGAAGGGTGCGGAGAATCATATGGGGAACCAAGTACTGGAGACTGCCATGTCAGAAGCTCCCTGCCCATAGCAGCGCTAGTAACGGGGAATGACATCACGCATGCCAATTCGCGCTCTCAACAATCCGCGTTGCGGTCTGCCAAGTTTCCGATCGGCGGTGAAAGACGCGATGCTCGACAGCCCGGCGTCAAATCTCACAAAGAGCCTCAGGAACCTAGCGACCGTGCTTAGCCTCCGGTGATCCTGGTTGGCGTTTCTCGGGAGCACTGGCGAGTCTAGGTAGAGTCGAATCTAGGTTAGGCCAATCACTGAGTGATCTTCCAAGCTTGATTATATGATGGGATTCTCTAAAATTCCTCATCCCAGGCACTGATAACCATGTCTTGGTCAGCGGCAGAACACCACCATCATGTGGGTAAACAAAAAAGTTGGAGACTTCTGAATCCCACTGCTCACCGTCTCACTCCTGACTCCTTCAACGTCGTATCGCAGATCATCGCTGTTGTACAGAGCAGCACTAGTTCATGCAGTCCGGGTTTTCTGTCTCTTGCAGCTCTAGCGCCCACTGTCTGAATCGCAGATTCTTACAAGACACCACATTCTCAGAATGGGCTTCTTCAATCCCACCTCGGGGTTTACGGGATAAAAATATGGTAGGCTCGTGCGTACGTAAAGCATTTGATCAAGACTTCCAACCCGCTTTACAATATATCGTCTTACATACCTCGGTACTGAAGAAGCAGAAACGTATTCCTACATTGTGACGTAAGGTTGACGTTAAAGAGCGTGTGAGAGTTGATGTCTTCCAAACCTTCTAGATTGTAACACAGTTGGCATGTCTCAGACTCGGAGATAACATGGAATTGCCCCGAACAACAATAAAACTCTCAATCCATATATCACTCACCACGTGAAAACTCCCCCAAGTCTAAAGCAAAAATCTCGATTTATTTTAAGATCATTCGATATAAGCATTGCACGACAACGTATCAACACCATGGTTTTAATCAAAATTTCAATAATGAGCAGGTAATGGGAAGCGGGCAAAATTAAAGCAGAAACCCCAAGAACTCATACTGCCGCAACGCGTAGTTCTCAAATTATGGTAACATTCCAAACCGCTTGGACAGAACTATTCGCCATTCAAGTTGTCTCATCTATCTGGGACTCAAATAGGCGGCTGTCTGAGGCTTTCATCCTCACCATACCGACGTTGCAATACATCAATGAATCCGCCAACGCTCCTCATGCCAGTGCCTCCAATGATCGTTAGTCCAAGCAGACACAATATACCAAAACCTAAGATCCGCACTCCTAGCTTGATATCTTCTAGCATGCCCACTATGAATGAGCTCAACACCATGCCCCAACCTAGTAACATCATTGCGATCAGGAAAATGGTCCACAGACGTTGGACAACGCGATTGGAAGACGATCTCAGACTCTCAATAACTTCAGTCAATCTCATGAGCTGTCGTGTGACCACTAGGATGACGAAGGCCAGGGCCATGAGCAGGACTGTAACGCCGCAGAAGTCGTAGAGGATAGGGCCCAGATCGTTGAATCGTGTCCCCATACTCAAAACACCACTTGCAAGACTGAGAGGAAGAAAGATGCTTGCAAGAACTGACAAGATCCAGAGGCTGCTTGATTGCTCGATTTCACGCCGCAGCTCCAGAAGCTTCATTTGGTTATCCATGCTCGCCGACATGTCGGTCGTTTTGTTCAGTGTATCCGCGCACACACCACGGATATCGGCCATGAGTTCTTTGAATTGATCCACAAGATACTCCTGTCCGTCGTTTTTCTCCTGTCGATTGAAAGTAGCTTCGATACTGGAAGAAAGTGACTCGATCAGTAACGTCAGGTTCTTGATACTACTTTCGAGTTCCTGGTAGAAGCCTATGTCGTAGGTCATCTCTTCCATCAAATCCTTTGCCAATGAAGAGTTACGTGAATCGAAAAGCCTTTGGCGCCCCATGAAATAAAGACTACGCATTACTCTGATGAATTCGGACAGCTCCACCAAGTGGGCATGGTGATACCATAGAACCAAAAGCTTCTTCTGCAAAATCTGACTGCCTCCATAAGTCAAGGGTGCGTAATGATTCCATAATCTGGAGAGGATATCAATAAGGCCAAGAGAATTTTTGGCATCATCGATCATTGCTTGTCCATAATTCTGGCAGGATATGAGCACTGTAGAGAGTCAACTTTTCTGGTTTGAGAGAGCTTGAAGTCGAGACATGGTTGTGTGAAGACGATCTCTGCATACACACAGTCTTAACTGCATGGGAGTAGGGCTTGGGGCCGGGATTAACGACTTACTCACAAGCTCCTCCTGGTGATTCTCTAGTACACACATCTGCCGGACCTTTCTCGTCAGGTTCGTGCTCAGGGCTCGCGCAGAAGCTCTCGCCATGGACATTGTTTCGTCTGTGAAAGTATCTCCGATCCCGAGTAATCTTCGAAAGTTTAGACCCTTTTCCTCTTGTAGCTTTTGGATATTGGAAAAACTGCGGAATCCAAATGACCACGCTCTGCACCAAGAACTGTGTGCTGTCCCAGACCACTGGGCAGCTGCGGCCTCGAACCCACGGGACACATCTGAGCAATATCCAGTAAGTGGGAAATCTTTAAGCACAGAATGGAGATGTGTGAGATAGGTATAGTTCTTGTCACAATCCTGCTCAATATAAAGCCGCACTACACATTGTGCTTGGTTTGGTAGGTGATTGGTCAAATCAGTAATTCTCTTCGAAAGGTTGGGACCCTCGTTGGCCTCGTTGAGTAGCTTTCGAATATCACCGATTATCTGGACTTGGACGTTCTCGTTCGTATCGAAATCAAGCACTTGTAAGAAAGCGATTCCGTCACTTGGCTGACGACTTCGCTGCTCCGATAATTGGGGGCCGAGGAAGAAGGTGTGCGGTCGCAACAGCATTCGTAAGCTAGTGCCTACAATATGCCTCAGCACTCCATCAAGCTTCATTGCCGTCGCAGTCGTAACTCAGTGAAGTCAGTGAATAGGAAGGGGTCTTGTAAAGTGACTCCTTCTGTAAATTGCAGGAAATACATTTCGCATGGTGAGATATCTTAGCCGAACAGCCGAAGACCCCTCTCAGCAAAGAGGCAATCAAGATCACGGGGTTCGCAAGGCTGACTGAAGACGTATATCCCCAGGGCGTAAAGTGTAAATTTAATGATTTGAGTAGATGTGTCTGTTCCTGGTCCATTGACATCAGCCACTGCGACGATCACCTAAGCAAAATAACGCCTCACGGCCAGGGGACAATCGACGCAGTGCAATTGAGAACCACGAAAAGCTCGTATCGCTATTGTGTCGTTCCCCTTTCCTCTCCCTTTTATTATATATTCATTATTCTTGGCGCAATTCTTCCCATCTTTCTCGATCCTCTATCCATCACCCACAGTAGAAGACGTTTGCAAGTTTAAGGGATGTGCAAAAAGCCAAGCCAGCTTGATACGAAGCTTTCCAAACCTGAAAGATCACTAAAGTTATAGTATACCTTGAGTAAGCCTGTTTGACAGCCACCCTGGCAGGGATGCTCATCCTGTTCAAAGGGTCACGATTATGTATCCTGTACATTCAGCAGGCACGTAATCATCCAGTAAATTCATGACTTTATCAATTCGTAACGATCATAATTTACAAATTATGCTACCCTTCTTTCCGTCAGGGTGCCAGGGTATCTGATATAATAACTACTACTTATCTTACAGCCGGCTTTCCTACACTTTTCGTTTTAATTTCATCCGTGAACAATAACTAAGGAAATTCTTTGGACACGACGGCATGTCTACCGTGTGGATCACTGAGCTCCCCCTCACTGTCGGTTGATTCGGAAACCACCTCCTTGACCTGTGTACTACCACTTTTCCGATCACTCGACGGCGGCAGCTTCGGCGACCGCAGGCTCGGGATGCTAAAGCGAGCCGACCTAGGCGTCTTGGGGCCAATCTTGGACTCCTCGTCGTCGAGCTGCGTGAACTCGGACAGGTCGTACATGTCGAGGTTGCGGCTCATGCCGCGGCTGCGGCCGTTGCCCGTGTTGGGAAACGTGCCCGACTGCATCATGCCGCTCGTGTGGCCCCCCGAGGCCCCCGTCGACGGCTTGGTCCAGCCGAGCCGGTAGCTCACCTCCTTGAGTAAGGGGCGCAGCGTCGCCAGGCAGCCCGCCGCGATGGCCAGCCCCTGCTCCACGGCCGACCAGATGGCAATGTCGACGGTGGCGAAGAGAAAGTCAAAGTTGCGGAAGCGCGGCAGGTACGGGAACCGCGCCACGACGGCCAACGAGGCCACGCAGCCCATGGCCAGGATGGGGATGATGGTGAATTTTGTTCTCCTGTCGATCTTGAGATCCCACAGCAGGAAAGCTGGCAGGATGGCAAATGTAAAGTCTGATAAGACGCTGAAAGAGCTGTAAAGGGCGGCGAGACCGATAATCACTTCGGCACTGACGCAAGTACCCTCCATCGGGTCACCGTAGAACTCTCCAACTCGTTCCCTGCCAATGAATTTCATGTAAGTCTTGACTTTCATGACAGTTGACGTCAAGCAGGGTTGTTATGGACAGGAGTGCTTAGAAAGTGGGCTTATAAAACTTACCAAAAGAATGAAACTGGTGTACATTGTAATAATGTGACGAGGAAAAACGCAATACCCGAAAGGACGGAGAAGAACATGGCACCATATACAATCCAGATATGAATCTTCTTGACGGTAATACGGAGGAGGAAGAAGCCGATGGACATTTTCGAGCAGATCATGGAGGCGGCGTAGAAGAGGTAGCAAAAGAACCAGGACTGTATATGATGACTTAGCAAAGGTTCCTAGACCGTCTCAGGATCATATGGGCAGGACTAGAACTTACCTTCATGGCCGCCATGGCATTATCTTCCGTCAAGTCCGCAAAGTGACGACCTGTTCCATAGTGGACACCAGATATCGAGAATGAACAAAAGAGAACAAATGCAGTCTGTTATATGATTGTTTAGTTCAACGATGCGAGCTCGCGAGAGAAGAATGTGACCAACCGTAGCAGCCAGCATGAACCAGTCTTCCTTGCCCCACGACTTGACCATGAAGATCCGAACATAGCATCTCAGCAATGTAGTTATTAAAGCAAGAATAATAAAGAAAACATCGACGCCGAGGAGCTGAGGGCCCCGGTTCTCGATCTCGGCCATCACTTATGAAATCAGGCGAACTGATATTCTGCCGGCAGAAAGATGGGATGGTCTTGGAAAAGTGGCAGACCGGATCCAAGCCGAGTCGGATTCCAGATGAAGCGGAAGCATGGTGAATATATGGATTCTCTTCAGGGAGACCCTGCTGTGTGTGTCCCGACCTTTTCCCTCTGTCATCGGATCCCCGGTATTTGGTCAAGGCGGGCAGGCCTCTTTCTTTGCAACGACTCTTGCGGGACCCCTGATGCGCACCTCGTGGTTCCTGCACTAGGGAGGGTGCCACCATGGACCATGGGGGGGAAGCCATCCTAATCCATTATAGATGGACATTTGAATTTTGAACTGCCCCGGATCTGATGCGACTGCACACGTCTCTTTCTGGCGTTGATGAGACTTCGGGTGGCTATCTGGACCCATGGCGAGTACTACATCAAGCCCACGAGGGGCTAGACATGCCGAAGTGAAAAGAGACTCCACCACGCACGCCAAAAGAGCCAGGCAGAACAAGGGCTCCAGCGTATTTTACCAGCTTCTGGGCTGGCGATCTACACTCCTCGTGGTTAAATGGCACACTCGATGAGACAGCCCCAGCTAGGGGAAGCTACCGCTTTGCTGCCGAGGTTCTGGAAGCGGCTCTTTTTTCTGTCCCTCTCTGTGCGAAGCCTGAGAAGGGCAATACACTCGTCTCTATGGATCCATACCGAGTGTAGTAAGTAGCCACAAAGTACGAAGGTAGAGGCTGAGCAGTAGGGGCTACATAAAGTAATGTCCGGCGCCGCATATTGACAGCCGACGACGATATGCAAGCCAAAATCTCACCTGAACCTGCCTGAATGCAAGAGCCCTGGTTCCGAAGGCTTGCAGTTTGACAGCTTTGTGACTAGATCATGATGCTGCAACATGAGAGATAGAGGGCAAGTAAGTACATACTCTCGTCATTCTACTGGTGGTGTTTCTATTTCTCCTCCCCAACGACGCTATACGAGAGCGCACTGGGCCCGTAACTTAAAAGAGGGTCGATAGGATGAGCCTACAGGCGGCGGTTGTGCCTGAGCACAGACGCTTGAAGATATAGCAACGACGCTATCATGTTTCTACTCGTCGAAACATTCGATCAATTGGCTCATGCTAAGGACCGGCAAGCGGCTGATATATGTTGGACTGATGTTTGGCGCATGTCAATGCTCTCGCTAGACCCTACGGAAGTTTGCGAAAAAAGAGGAGGGACATTTGATGGCGGCCGTTTTAGTAGCTCATAACGTTTAAATTCATTAGCCACCTTTTCCCACGGACCACAACAACAACAGCAAAAAAGTATCGTCCCACCAAAGCCCACGTACGGAAGTAGACCTAACTTTTTTTTCCTACTCCCCCCAGGCAACACAGGGCACAGATAAGATCATCTCGGGGGACTGTCTACTTTGCCTCTAGAGCCCTGCCGATCCAATGGTCGGAAACTTCTCGGGACACTTACCCGGGTGCACGGAAACTGCAAATGCAAGCTGCCGTTTTAAGCCTTGAACTCTTTTCTTCCTTTCTCGCATGTTGTGGCGTCTCTGCCCGTTCGAGACCTGGTCTTGCTTTGCCCACCAAGTTCTGCGTGCCAAAAGTAAGCAACTTTGGCAACCCACCCCTGGGTTGACGGACCTGGATGACAGCCCAGCACGACATAATAAGTGTACATAGTAATGCTTGGCAATCTTCACCCCTCGCACGGCAATTGTGACAGCAGAGTAACAGGAGATTATTCAGCCAGTCGGCTCATGCTAGACGGCTACTTGCTTGCGACAAATCGACTGCTTTCCGTGTAAGCAAGTGTTATAGTACGATACCATGAAGACTTTAAACTTCAACACTAGTAATTGTGTATTTGGAGGCGTCGAAAAAAAAGCGATATTTGCTTTCAGTAGAATCTCTGCAGCGGCCGCATCTCCGCCGCACTGCTGGATACCTGTATAGAAGGAGGTTGGCATATGGTAAGCAGATCTCCATCACAAGGAGCATGATCCTGTCAAGTTATGTGAGTGTTTAGCTTGACGTGTCGGGATGCTACCCGAGAACCAACCCACCGGGTCCCCATTTTTTCCTATAGCTCGTCAATATGAAACGTTGTCGTCAACCCATGGTACGTGGAACTGTGCTGCCATAACCTTGGAACTTCTTTGTCAACGTTGGAAATAAATACTATGGTATGAGAGAGAGCGGATACGTCACAAAAATTCGAATTGGGCGCTTCTGTTCCGCACTCTCAGATAATATACTACGTACACGTAACATGGATTTTTGGGTTTCATCGTGACCCTTCCTCCCACGTGGATAGACGCAGAATATGTTCCAAATTATGGGCTTCCTGACAAGAGGCCGTGCCACTGGCCCAACGCAACAGGAAAGAAACATTTCAGGTATGTGAGCAAGAGCCAAGGATTATACTAGTGTCAAAACTTGCATGCCAGCCGTACCGTCTGCAGAAGTGGACCCTTTCCTGGTGCTCAAGGCGTTTGAGATTCCACTCAATCGTGATTGAGATTTTTATTTCTTGTTATGGTTGAGTTTTGCTCATCCGAATAGAATCGATATCGCGGAACGCGGCTGATCAGCTCCGACTCATGCTTAATCGGATCTTGTTTTCTTTCTTTGTTCTCGCCCTTCAGTCAACAATTTCCCACCCCAAGCCCTAAACAGTGGGATAAGTATCAATTTTCGCGGTGACCTGAGGTATCATCAGTATGGGGCCCTCTCCAGACTGGCCACTACGCTGGCAAATGAAAGAGGGGCACCGCAAATGATTTTGGGCGATCTCGGACACGCTGATGATAATATACGAGTTTCGAATGCTTATAGAAATGATGATAATGTCCCAAAGCTGGCTGCAGCCTGTGACATATCCGCGGGCACATTTGAACTGCAAATTTCCAATTACCTATCCAAGCAGGCATCACATGCCAAGATGGTGGCATGTCCGCTCAATGATGAACTCCTTTATTCCGCGCGTTCAACAATCGCGCAGCATGAATCCAGTGACACTTACTCGAATCAGAACGTGTCATGGCAGCACGCACATCTCCTGAGGTTGAATCGACTTCAGCGCCATAAATAAGAGTACCGCCGTCGCACCATCATCACCCGATTTCTTTGAGGACACGGCCTCGTCGGGGTTTGGCATTTGATACACTCGGAAGGCCATAACTCCGGCACATCTACAAAATGGCAATACAATCCTGCCAACCACCTTGCATGTACTTTAAGCACAAGAATTCGCTCTTGGAATCAGGATGATCATCACCATTACAAGCTGCGGTCATTTATACGTGTAGATTCAGTCACCTCATGATGCTTTAAAGGTCGCGGGTATGCCCTGACCAGTAAGAAGTCTTGACTGTCCTATCATCTCCATCTCCATCTCCTGGTCTCATTCGTGAAGGGAGAAGTGGAATATCCGTCGTCGAGCAAGGCCTCTAGTATTGCCTGATCATATATGTTGAGCACATCAACATACAGCCAGTCATGGACGGTTGCACTGCCTTGGTCAAGGCCATATGGCATTGAATAGTCTAACACGACTGCGTACCTGCCTTGATAATGGTCTGTCTTCTCGTTCACCAATGAACCAATGAGTCAACCAAAATCAACCATGCTGGTTCACAAGATACGTTGACATCCCCAGCATACCGGAAAGCACTGGAATTTGCGTGAGCTCCCATTTGATTCATGGCAACTGCAATGCAATCTTGCCATGACCACTGGTGCTTTGCCCGACATCGGTAGAGTGATGCGTGTGTTTATGTGGTAGAAACATGGACCGCGCAACCAAAAATCTACTGTGGTACATGATTCGTAAGATGGTGGCTTGCGGTGGTTTATGTATTTGCGACAGTGGCGTCGTGACGCTCACCGGCTCTAAATTTATCAGTCGTGTCAGTCGGCCCGTGGTGCCTTGCCTAGGTACCTGGACGGTGTAGAAGCAATTGCCGAGGCGTGGGGAGACGAAGGAGTATTGGGCCTAGAACCGCCCTGCCTCGGAATTGCTGAGTTGCCAGGGAACCTCATTTGTTGATTTCAAATGATAAGCGAAGTTACAGTAGAGCCAAAGAGGGAATTTGCAGTTTCGTTTGGGGGACGTGTGTATGATGTGTGGTTGAAGGCTGAAAAAGAGAGGCAGACTGGCAATCAAATTGATCCCTGCAGCGGCCGTTAAGCCAGTGAGCCGACAGAATGGGTGATCAGTGGGGCCGCTGATTGGGTTTTCCCAAACCCACGTGCGTCGAGACTCAATTCATCATTGGGAGTGTTGAACGCTGCAGGGCTGGATGGTTGGCGTGGGCGGCGGCGGCAGCAGCAGGAGGACAGAAAAGCAAGAGCGGCCGGTCATGGGTATATGGTTCATCGATTTGCGAGGATGAGGAGGATCTGGCAGTGTGTGCTCATGCAGTGATCAATATTGCCGCGGGACAGCTGCAGTCATCCATCACGCTTCCAGGCTTCAGGCTCCAGGCTTCTTGGTGGCGGAGTCGACGACAACAAGGGGGCTGAAATTGGACATACGACGCACAAGTTGGCCTTGGATGCCATGGCTGGTGGTAGGGTGACAGAGTAAGTCTAATGAGAGCCAAAAAGAAGTGCTGGTGGTGAGGGCTCAAATCAACGTTGACAATATAATTATACTCGCAAGTCTTGTCATGATGACGGGTTTAGTGGGCAGATGAACACACACACAAGTCTGGTCCATGATACAAATTTAGTTTACGCAAGGACGCTGAGGAGTCAACAGAAGGTCGGGCCACGTTAAGTAGGGGTCCGGGCTCCGCATCAAGCTGTCCAGGATCCATCTTGTATTGTGAGTGCACCACGGATTCCTTGATGACGCCGGAAAAGCGTTCAAGCAATAACATGAATACTGGCGATTTGGGGGAGCTTGCGGCTCGGAATGTTGACCCTGGATATCCTCAAGAATGTGCTCATCTATATTCTGTAAAATAAGACCCGAGAAACATTGTGCCGATTCTGCGCCGTTTTCAGAATAAAAAAGTGTGCCAATCCATAAGGTACCCCGACATGCATGTGTGCAGTTTTGCGTTCCAGATAGTGCCACCTGCTTTCCAATATATGTGAATGAGGGGTTGTCCAGGTCTGCTCTTCATAGCGCTGTTAAATTTCCCCCCGGCGCGTTTTAGCAGTTCTGCCGGGCCCCTCCTGACGACAGCGAATTAAATGCATATTGCCATGGCTTGCATCAAATGGCCAGCCACATAACTTCGTCCCTGTGTAGACTTGAAATGTTAAGAAGGTATGTCAAGCCAAGTAGGCGTGTACCTTGCTTGATAGAGGGCACTCTAAATAAACCAAGAACAATTCAAATCATGGATAAGGCTTATTACGTATAAATGGAATTGAGATCATCCATCAGCGAGGATGCCAAAGATTGCTGCGAGGTAGCTAGATACCTTGACTTTCCCATCTTCCAAGCTTTGCCTCTACATTACTAGCCTCAAGCAGCTGAGTTCCAGACAGCGGCAGCTGCATCTACCTGCAGGAAGATACATTCCTACCACTACGTTGCATACATACACATAACATACTGTACACACATATCACATCACAGGCCTTCACATTTTTTACCTAGGTACCTAACTACCTCGTCAGAAGAGCGAGTGCCCCCACATTGCATTCAAATGCCTGATGCTTGCTGCACACATACAACCCGCCGCACAAGCTCTAGCAATACACATTTGCACACATGCCCACACGTCCGTACTGGGACTCGGACTGGTACCTATCTGACCTTAGTGTATGCACGCACACGCCAAACACCCGTGGACCACACCAACCAACCACACCGGCCCGGGCCAGAAACACCTCTCTCCTCCCCTACCTGCCTTACCCTCCTCCCGGCGGCTCGAACCCCACGGGCACAGCAGGCACGCACAAGCACACCAAGCCAAGGGCCAGACAGACAGACAGACAGACGCTCGACGTAGCTACTAAACCTTGACGGCGCCTCCTTTGAACGCAACCCATCCAATCCAGTCGAGATACAGTTGCCACGACCCCTCGAGGTAACCAATCCGAATCGCCTGCGAAGCTGGTCGCAACTATCCGTCATACGTAGCTCCAACCGCCGGAGAGGAGAGAGAAAGATACGCTTCTTTTGCTTGGCTGCTTGGTTGCTTGGTTGCTGCGTCTATTTTGCCAATATCATAGGCCGCAGCTGTTTGTTCCTGCCTACTGCTGCTACTTGCAGGTAGTCTGAGTTGTCTTGTTTCGGGTAGGGAAAACTGTTATGCAGAATCACTCATGGCTTCCCGCGACCAGAAGGCTCAGCATTCTCACAGGCACTCGACGGGCACTCCCCATCGCCGCCGCTCCGAATCTCTCAAACACGGCCGGAGCCGACAGACCTCAAACGCCTCCATCGCGCCCTCCTTTGCGCCCTCCCTCCCCTCGCCCTCCGTCACCTCGAGGTTTTCCACCGCAACCACTGCGACCACCGCCACCTCTGTCTACCGCACGAGCGCCTCGATCCACGAAGACGAGCCGGTCTCGTCCGATTCTCTGTCGTCCTTGGAGTCTATTGTCGACGACCCCTTCTTCCAGCGACAGTACGACGCCGACAAGGCCGAGACCGCCGCCGCTGGGAACCCGACCCGCTCACCTGTCCCAGAGAACCTCCGCCATGAGACTCCACCCCCTAACCTCCAGCCAGTGCCACGAATTCAAGTTCCAAGGAGAGAGTCGTCGGACGTAGAAGAACAAACCGATGATCGTGTACGCCTGCCTGCCACTCTGAGCTGAGCTGAGCCCGTTGCTTGCAATTTTTGGATCTTTGCACAAGAAGCAGAACCGTCCGCTGACCCTGAATGCGCAGCCACCGGCGCGAGAGACGATGGAGAGTATAAATATCGTGGTCATTGGCGCCAATGGCGTTGGCAAATCACACTTTATACAAAAAGCCCTGTCCCTCACGAGGACCCCTAGCTCGCAGCCATCGACGGCGCGCATCAACATCGATCATGTTCCATATGCCGTCACCCTGTTTGAGCTAGACCTCGAGTATTTCGACGTAGATCCAGACAGGCAGATACAATGGCCGAGACAAGTAGGCGGCGCCATGATGCCAGCCATACACGGTGTCCTATTGCTCTACGATGTTATGAATCGGGAGAGTATCATTGAATTGCCCCAGACGCTGAGTGAGTGCTGCCTGCCCAAGTATTGCCATGAGAATGGCGATGCGCATATGCATACGCATAGCATGCCATGCTAAGATCACGTCCAGCCGCCTTGGTGAAATCTTCTTTACCGACTATTCTGGTTGCTACGAAATGCGACAATCCAGAGAGCGCAAGGCAAATCGATACCGAAGGACTTGCCGCTGCGTGCAAATCATGTATCGGCAGCTTCAAGACAGCATCGAGCAAGCCAGAAAGTGCGCGCATGCCATTGTCGTTTCTGCTCAAGGCGTTGATTTTGGGTCGTCAGGGTAAGTGGGTTTTTTTTCCTTCTATCTCTTCACTGTTGCAGGCCGTTGCTGCGTTATTTGTGATATATTTGCATTCTGCTCGACCGTGCCCCGGTTTCGAGCAGGCATGTTGCGGCGCACGCGCCTGCAAAAGCAACTCTTTGTGATGCATCCTCCGCATGCTAACACCGCTCAGACGAATCGGGAGAGGGCATTGGCAGGAGGCGAGCTGCTTCTGCAGCCCACCTAGACAAGCCATTTGACCCCTCAAAAGGCCGGCCTCTAAGCCAGCACAGCAAGCATAGCCGTGCCAGCTCAGACATGTCCCTCCTCAAGCAATTTTCTCAACCAGGCATGTGCCAATGACTTATATGTTTATCCCCCCTTACATGCGTCAATCAATAATCAACTCGTGTATTCGTGTACCGCATGCTAACCCGGACGGTGGCCAACAGGGACGGGATTAGATCATGACAGTGCAAATGACGAGACAACTGTCTCCAGCATGCTTCGTACCACTGGCATTCGCCTCGACCGACCAGGCACGGGCACTTTTCGGGAAATTGACGAGTTCGACGGTGACTCGACTCGCTATTCCGAGGATATTCCCATTCTCCAGCGCGGGGATGACCTGAGTTTTGATCGTCCAACCAAGAAGGTTGGCGTGACCTTTGACGAACTCGTCGATCGATTGATTGCGCCCAAGTTTTCCAGGGCCGACTCAAACTTCGCCGACGTATTTCTCTGCTTGTACCGCAAATTCGCTGCTCCTAGTGCCCTTCTGTCTGCTATACTGACACGGCTGGAACGTGTCAAAGAGGAGAAGCCCGCTCACTATTTGACCAAGACTGCGACGCAACTTCGCATTATTGAATCCGTAGCAAAGTGGGTTTCATCATACCCTGGCGACTTTGCGAAGCCTACAATCAGAAGGAATCTCGAAGAGTTCATACGAAACCTTTCTGCGGAACCCATCTTCAGTGCGGCGGCACAGCAAATGCGGCGTGTCCTGGACATCAGTGTGTTTGATGAAGATGATAACGGGTGGGTGAAGGACGACGATGCCGAGAGTACGAGCCACATGAGCGCGCCCAAAGCACCGTCGGGTAGCCTTGCAGGCAGCCTGGATCTCCCGGAAAGCATGAGTTTACTGAGCGTCAGTGAGCCGGTCGACAGGAGGCCGTCTGCAAGCTCGTCACTGCTAACGGACTCGTCCCAATCGGTGAAATTTCATCAATTTCAGTTTCACTCTTACGAAGACTACGAACAAGAAGCTGCGACAATGGTACCTACTTACACAATGCCATTGACCAAGTTTCGATACCATATTTTCATGGACACGTCGGATGATGATATTGCCGACGAGTTGACAAGGATAGATTGGGTCATGTTTTCTTCAATTCGCATTCGAGATCTTGTACGGCACGTGAGTCTCAGCGCACAACAAAAGGAAAACTCGGCGAGTATGAAGAACGTAAACCGGATGATTAATCACTTCAACCACATTGCGAAATGGGTGGCAAACATGGTGTTGATGAGGGACAAGGCAAAACACCGTGCCCAGATGCTCGAGAAGTTTATGAACATTGCCCTGAAGCTCCGGGTGCTCAACAACTACAACGGTCTGGCAGCGGTCTTAGCTGGAATCAACGGCACAGCTGTGCACCGCCTGTCGCAGACACGTAATCTCGTCGTGGCCGATGTCCAAAAACGCTTTGCACGACTTGTACTCTTGATGGGTTCGCAGAAGAGTCATTTCGCCTATCGTCTGGCGTGGGAGAACTCGCCACTGCCGCGTATCCCCTACATGCCCTTGCATCGTCGAGATCTCGTCTCTGCCGAGGAAGGCAGCATGACTTTTATTGGACAAGATGGCGACCGAATTAATTGGAAGAAATACGAAATTCTGGGAGAGATCATCTTGCCCATCATCAAGAGCCAAGGAACACCATATCCCAACCTCTCCAAGCACGATACAGCGAGGGAGCTCATCCTGGACTGTCTGATGCCGACGGATGAGGAGGTAAGCTTGCTACCCCGTTCATAAAGGAGAACTTGAAACTAACAAAGAGTGTCCAGGACATTTACCAGCGAAGTTGCCAAGTTGAAAATCCAGCTGGTGGCTCATATGACGGGAAGAAGAAATTCCCATGGTTTGCAAAACAATGATCTGGTGGCATATCCATCCAAGCCATCACATGAAGGACATTGCATAGGAGGTTCTTATAAGAGCTGCCTAAGTAGATGAATGAGATATGTTTGGGCGTAATGAATTAGACCTTGCAACTGGATAGAAGATTCAGTATTGCCAAATCAGATACCACAGAAATCAGCCAGCCAACCGGAGCATTACTAGCTACTTAGCCTGTAAGCAATTTTATTGACGGGCAATCGTTTGCCTGTCGCATTCTGGAACGTGCGATTCGGATTTGAACACACATTCTCATGCAATAAAACAAGTCGCTATACTATGGCGCTTTAACAATTGAGCATGAGATGAATTATAATTTGGATTCGTTGTCTCATTCCTTTTCTGTTCATTGCTCGTATTCGTTGTATAGCGCGGCGTCATGCGGTCAAGGCCTATCTGTCCATGGTTCTGGGTACAGGCAGTCCGGCGGCCGAGAGGTCTCGCTTAGGATGATCCTTCGCTGGCCCCCATGTGGAAAAGCTGAGTACTGATCCCTACTGTTGTCCTCTGAGACTGCCAAAAACGGGAAAATCAAGATCTCTGCTGGGTTGCGCTTCTCAAAGGTTGTCTCTTCTTCCAAAGATGAGTACAATTGTCCAGTTTGCGTGATGCACCTTTGGCTCTCTTGATTAAGGAATGACCCAAATTTCTGGCGCATCTCCCGTACCTGCTTGAGTGAGGCTCAGCACCTGACTGCAGGGGTTCTTCAAGACATGTATCCCGACTACTTCTTTTCACTAGGACGAAGCGATACAACGCCCAATTATATTACCAGTCGTGCTTTTTTGTGGAAAGTTACATTTATACACCTTCAGCGTTGCAGTTCCCAAGTATGAGCCAATCAACTGGTTCGAAGCGCCTTGCGTGTAAGTCTTTATACAGTCCTATTCAGCTGCATATCGTGGAAAACCCGATATTCAGACTGCTGAACAACCTCATCTCCTAGGCGATCGCTGCCGTGAGTCAAAGGTGCGCTGTCGACGCGAGGATTCTGTCAACGGCCAGTCTAATCTAGCCAACGGGCCCTGTGGTCGTTGTCTTCGCGCTGGCGCCCACTGTGTCACGAGCAGTGCCAGACCATCCGGCCGGCCCCGGAATCATAATGACAGGGAGAGCACGGAGGACACGCGCAGTATCCCTAATCCCTCTATCAATGGCCCGCGTAAGAGGGCAACAAGAAAACGGTCCGTTCTCAGTCACTCGGATTCGGCCGCTGCTTCGCCGCCTGACAAGCGGGCACCTAACTCGGAAATTCAGCCTGACTCTTCATCATCTTACAACAATTTCCTCAATATATCCGATCCCATGATTGGAGCAGCTGTCCCTGAGCCGAATTTGCTCTCGTGGGACCAACAGTCGGATATGGCAAACCCATTAATACTTCAGCTGAGCGACGAGGACTACGACAGTGCCCAATTCGCTGCCCACCTGTTCCAGCCACATCAAAATGAAGATTTGCCAGTTACAGATGCCCACTTTGTCTTCAGTGCTGCGCCTCTTGTAGATGATGGTCTTGCCGCTGAAGCTCCCGTCCACACGTACGAGTCAACAACAGACGAACCAAGTGTCATGATTTGCCTTTGTCGCTTGAACGAAGACCTCGCACAGCAGCTAAAGTCACTCGATGCATATACCTGGGAGCAACCTTTGGCCCAAAGCGTGTGCATTTCCAAGGCAAACAGCTTGAGCGGCAACCCCATCGCCCAAGCTCTCAAGACTACCGCCGACCTAGGCAGCATCCTGGCGGGCATAGCCTCGTCGACAACTCCCAGTGGTCGTGTAGCACCTGACCCTTCATCATCATCATCCGAGCGAATACTACTCCAGAGCTTCAAGACGCCCATAATGATGCAAATACTGTCTGCGCATCTGTTGTTGCTCCAGCTCTACGACGAAATCTTCTCGCGAGCATATGAATCCCTCCAGACCGTCACACGGCACACAATCGCCGCGTTTGAAGCACCGGGAGCCGTTAGTATCACTGGTCTGCCCCGAATAAAGGGCGACCTGCTCATCAAGATCATGGTACAGACGATACAACACGAGCTGAAGCGGATCGAGGCTCTGATCGGGTTACCGCATGAGTTCTGCGTGGTAGCTGGAGACGACGCTCGTGTCACTGACGAGGCCACAGGCGGCTTGATCTCGAAGGACACCAAAATGGACGAGTTGGTGAAGCTGGTCGTGGGTCAAATGTCGGATGGTACTACCGGAATAGCACGTGCGACTTCGCTGCGCTTGAGTATGGACAAAGTGATGGGGTATCTTGAAAAAGCTTAACTTGATAGTCAAATCAGTGGAGAAGGTGGACGTATCTATGGTTATTGTTCGATATAGGGGATGTAAACACAATGCTAGATTTGCCTATTCCGGTAATACCCTTAATCTTTGAAAGAAGTCTCGTACCTTGTACTAAAGCTTCCTGTGTCCGCCATGGATATCCTTTTAGCCCTGACAACTCGAACCCACTGATTAGAAGGAGGAATTCATTCCACGATAACAAATGCTACGAAGGCGACACCGGCCGGTCTTTCTTTTTTTATTGCTGGTCAAGAACGTTCTCATTGATCACGAACACATCGTACATTATGGTAATTCCAAGTGTGGCCTGCTGGAAACCGCAGGCAATATAAGATCGCCGTTCACAGGAAACTACCATGTCAACAGTTTGAAGAAGGGGCAACGTATGATTGCATCATGGCACTGCAAAAAGATTCCAACGCAAATTATGCGTAAAAAAGGAATGCATTGGTAGTTCTAGGACTGGAAAGCATCGATTATGTACGGGTTGGTGCTTTTACCTTTAAACGCCGCGGGTTGGCTGCATGTTTTGAGTAAGCTGTTGCGGAGTGTCCACGGTCGATATAACATTTTGCTTTCTTATCCTTTCTGGGGTGCATCCTGCGCTGCGTTCTCGTATGCGAAAACACACAGCAAGCAGGCACATCTGCGAACAAGTTTCTGCGTGGCTCTATCGAAAAGCCGCCACGTACTTGACGCACTCCTCGACACTTGGGCGTAGTTTCGCTAAGACTGGGTTTATGTAGAACACATATTTATTTCACTCTCAGAGCATGGAGATGAAAATTCCAAGCAGAACCATCGCGTCTCTGATTTGACCAACCAGGCGAAACATACCCCAGCTTTTGCGTAGGGCTTCGGCACGACTTATCAAGACATTGATTCTGATAAGGGTTTCAGCATATTTATGATTGCCTGGTGAAAGCATATCAAACCACGGATCTCCGACAGTTGAAGTTGAAGAAGTAGGGCTGAAACTACATGAACAATACACAGTCAACGACCCGATTATGTGGTATATAACATTCCGAGTCCCCATAAATATTTACACTTGCATCTGTCATATCAAGCGGCCTTCAAGTCGTTTTTGTTGTTCGTGATTGTTTACTGCTGTTGACAAACTGGACGGACTCAATTTTCCCTTTCTCCATTGACGTGCACTTGGTTCGTGCTAACTTGAAGCGTTTCGTCACGATGAGACTGGGACCTGGCATTGCAGCAGCCAGTCTGCTTTTACCAAGTGTAGCAGCTTGGGGCGGTAAGTACAGCAGCATGCGTATTGGTATCATGGCGGCCCACTCGAAGATGCCTTAAAGAGCTTGAAATCGTGTACTGATCTCAAATCCCACAGAGCTGGGCCATATCACCGTCGCCTACCTGGCCAGCACCTTTGTGCAGGAGGAAACGGCTGCTTATTTCAAGCAGCTTCTGGATGACCAGACCGAGAACTATCTCGCCAGCGTCGCAACATGGGCGGATGACATACGCGATGACCATTCATTCGACTTTACCCACGACTTCCATTACATCGATGCACATGACAGACCTCCTAAAAGCTGCAATGTTCAGGCGTCTGACTGCAAAGCGGATGGATGCGTTATTTCGGCCATTGCAAACTATACATCTCGATCACTTGATACTAGCCTAGACGACGAAGAGGTCATGGAAGCCGCCAAATTTCTCATTCATTTTATTGGCGACATTCACCAACCGCTACACACGGAAGACGCCCGCCAGGGCGGAACTAAACTTTTTGTCAAATGGCACGGACAAACGGTGAATCTGCACCGTGTCTGGGATTCGAGCATTCTCGAGGAAATGGTGGGTAATCACGACCAATCGTCCTTCAGCAGGGCTCATGAGTTGGCCGCGAGTCTCGCCTCCGAGATTCAAAACGGAAAGTATACCGCAGATAGCAAAAAATGGCTCAGTGGCTTGAACCTCGACAATCCCAGCATGACCATGATGAATTGGGCGAATGAGGTGAATCATTACGTATGCTCCACTGGTAAGTCTCATCCCCTCTCTAATGGATTCTCGGGAGACAGGCGACTAAGTCATGGAAAACAAATAGTGCTCCCGGACGGCCCAAATAATATTGACCATCAACATGTGGACGGCGCGTACGCCGAGAAAGCCGAGCCGGTCATCGATACACTTCTCGCTCGAGCTGGGTATCGACTGGCTGCTTGGCTGAATCTAATTGCTAATAGAATGAACGAGTCTGCTCGAGCCGCCAGTGTAGGCGGCGAACTCTGAGGAGCAGAGCGACGGTGGGCTCAAAGAGTGTTTTTGGTCATGCTGGTAGTGCATAGTGCATAGTGTATATCGTTGTATATTCAGCATTCCTTGCTCTATACAGCTGTCTCGAGGTCACGTATGCAGTTTTATCCCGAGTGTGCGTCTAGGACCAGATAATGAAATATAAGATAACATGAACGATGATCCACGAGACCTATATACGTAACAATTTCTCGGAGTAGGTGACAAAACTGAAAGATACCATTATCTTGACCTTGATCGCCTACAAGTTTGGCTCCTTGTGTTGCTTCATATTTCGAATCTACGCGAGCTCAAACCTTACTTATGCTAAGTCAATGTGGCTTATCCCGAATTGAGGTTGATAGTCGTACCAATACTACGAATCATGTCCTAAGAATTGCTACGAGCAGGTAACGATTGAACGTTGATAACCTGCATATAGGGCGAGACGCAGCTTGAAAAGCCCTCACCACCCCAGACTGGATTTGTTTTTATACGAATAGGTTGCCTTGGGCATTCATGGCTACTGCAATTGGCGGCGCTTCCAGGTTGCTTGTACTACGTGGCACACAAAGCATTGCGATTTGGTCAATTCAATTTGGACACGAACTTGTGTAATTTGGCCGCTCATGATACTCCCGGCTTCGGTAGTCTCGGCATTCTGTTCACTTTTGGTTGCCTGTCGTAGCTTTGAGATTGAACATTGCAGAGAAGTCATCGTGGCTTCTCATGGCTTCAAGTGACGTTGCCTTATGAGCAGTACGTCCCGTCGTCTTGGCTGTCCAAGTCACATTCTCGCCATTTGAAAATCGTGCCGTATGTTTTGGGAGACAAAATGCTTCTATTTTCAGCTGCTATACACAACGGGCCCTTCAAATGAGAACACCGGATATTCTCGCCGCACTCGCCTCACCTCTCACAAGTACTCTCGCCTGGACAAAGAAAAAGGTAGTTTACAGGGTGTCAGTGAGGAGCTTGTTCATCTTGGCGATCTTGGAGGAGACGGAAAGGTCGATGGTACGGTCGCCAATCTCAACAACGAGTCCACCAACGATGTCGGGGTTGACGGTGTTGGTGACCTTGAGCTTCTTGCCCTGACCAACGTACTGGGACTTGGAAACGGCGGACTCGAGGCGGTTGAGGGTCTTGTTGTCCAATTGCTATTGAAAAGTCGTGTTAGCCACAATTCCAGCTCATTGCTAGCTTTGCTTGCTTTCGCTTTTTGTATCCGGTGACGTACCGTAGCGCTGGTGACGATCAGCTCGACCTCACCACGAGAAGCGCTCATCAACTCGCCGAACTTGTCGCAGACACCCTTCAGAATGCTCAATCGGTTGTACTCGGCCAGGGTGGACAGGAAGTTCTTGATGGTGTCGTTGGAGCCCGAGGCACCGAGGGACTTCTGCAGCTCGGCAACAATGGCGCTCTTGTCGGCATCGGACAGAGTAGGAGTGCTCAGGATGGCGGCGAGCTTGGAGTCCTTGGTAACGACATCGTTCAAGGTGCTGAGCGCCTTGGCGGTAGGGTCGAGAGAGGAGGACTTGGCGGCGGCAGTGTACTAAATAGCTCATGTGTCAGTCCGACGAGGAAACCATTGAACGCCCCGGGCCCTCTCGACGCATCGTGCGAGGCCAATTGACCAGCGATCAGGCCGACAGCCAGCTTCGGATCGTTGTAGAGGCGGGTTGAAGGGGTCGTCGTACCAGAGCAGTGGCATAGGTGCCATCGAGGCCGTAGACAGCGATCGGGGGCTTGCTGTCCTGGGTTGCGGCGGCAGCGTAGCTGCGCACGGCAGCCCGGGCAACGGTCCGCTGAGGAGCTGCGGCTCTGACTGCGCGGAATGCTGATCGGGACAACATGGCGATGTGAAGGGGATGCGAAGTGGATTGAAGGGATGGGAGATGTCGTCGTTCCTGGCTCAAGCTCGCTTTCTTTCGCTGCAAGAATTGAGGACCGGGTCTGTTCGGGAAATTGCCGGGCTGAGATTGAAGATGTGGCTGGTGCGTGTCGATAAAACCCGCGGGCGCCTCCCCAAACAAGCAAGGCTGTTGGGTGCTAAACTCGCGTCAGATGTGGCGGTGCATCAGACGGACCGTGGAGCGTCTCAAGCTCAAGCTAGCCTAGCCTGCCTTGCCTGCTGGTTGAGCGCCAAGCCTTCGACCTTTTGATTGACGCACCTAAGCGGCTGCCCACTTTTATTTTCCCTTGTCAACCTCATCACACTTCAGGCTCTGTGTAAACGTGAGCCCAATACTCAACGCCTGACCGACGCCCGGTTTCTTACCAGGACGCGAACTTTCCTACATTGTCACCAGCTGTCTTTTTTTCTAGCGTTTACCCCCCAGAGATCGGGACATAAAGGTCTGGACGCCCCGCGTTTGTGCGTTCTGCCATTCTGTCTGGCTACAGTTCTGCCTCTTTTTCTCTTCTTGGACGCTCGTCTTTCCCTGCTAAGGCACGACAGTCCATTTGGTGGCTGCTTTTTGACCACCTCTTAACTCAGATTCCAGGCTTACGCAGGACGTAAAGAGTCTCCAGAGCTGCTGATCCAGCGACCGCTACAACAAGCGAATAGTCTGCACCCCTGCCTCTTATTCAGGATCGCCGCAGTCTTGCCGACTTGACAAATTTCGGTATTGTCAGACCGTACCTGGAGCTCGGTCGGGCGTCCTGAAGTGGTTGCACGACTTACTCATCTGCGACTGTCGCAAATCTGTCAGCCGTGAACACATAAGAACCGTTCAAGTGCGGACCTACTTTTCATGTGATTTGTGATTTCTTTCTCCTCCAACTCAAGTCTCGGATACGGAGCAAAGCATCCTTCATTTCGAGCTTCCAGCAGGCTGGTAGAAGTGTCATCACCACAACCTGTAGACGTGTGTATCAACCAATCTACCTGGCTCGGCTTGGAACCGTCCGGACCCTTGGATCGCTGTCTGCTTTAATCTCTCACAGCTTCCGTCTTATTTCTACATTCATCTTCGAAGCAAAAGCTGCTATGGTAAGGGTAGTTATATTTCGAAATGGGTCGAGAAAGCAGGAAGCAGGCGCTTCCAGCCATTGGAAAATCTGCCAAAGCACGCCACAGTAAGGCTGAAAGAATGGCTCAGGCTGATCCTTCAATCTACTCCACGTTGAATGCCCTCAAACATGCGCCAGCGCCCAAGTTGACGCACAAAAGCTACTTTGAGATAGCTGAAAACACCGACAAGAAGAAAAAGCTCGAAATCGAGGTACTCAAGGTTCAAAGAAGAAATCAGGTAACAGTAATACTTACGCGCCACAGGTTACCGCCAATGAGACACCACCACCGGGCTATGCGTTTGTAGCGCTGGGAAACCCAGACCTCACGAAGATGTGCAAAGAACTGTCGCGCGAGCAGGATGCAATGATGTTCATTGTTTCAGTATGTTCTGCTCCTCCTCTAATCCTTTTTCTAGCCTCACTCATGGGTTTCCCTGTCCAGGAATCCACAGACCAGTCTGTACACACTCAGACCCATCGACTGGGCTTCCATTTTCGTGAGCGTATTGTGGACCAGGCCCGGGAAAGCCTGCTTGCGAGTGGCAAAATGGTGTCGCCAAAGATCACTTCAGGACAACCGGAGAGCACGCCCAAGGACCGCAATCAGATTTTTAAGGAGGCTGATGCTGTCCTCAGAGATCTGTTTCCTCGGATTCCAAATTCGAATCGAATGGACATTCTGCGCCACTCTTTTGACAAGGTATGTCCCTCCATCCTCACATCTTAACCATCATGGCACTCATGGTGTGCTCTATAGGATAACCAATTCTTCAATGGGAGAGAAAAGGTCGGCATGGCTGGAGATTTGCCGCTTTCTCGTCGAGTTCAATTAGCTGCCCTCTCTCATATCAGACATACCATGACCAGATATGACGATCTTTTGAAGGAGGGCCAGAGATGGGAGAATGCTCGAAAAGCTGTCGAACAGCCATGTCTGGACATCATCGTCAAGTGGCGGGGTGATGAAGAAACAGGACGTGACCAACTTGATGAGATCCTTCGAGAAGTCATTGAGATATCCGACGATGAGGACTCGGACGAAGACAGCACCGAAGAAGAGCAAGTACCCGCGGCCAGAATGATTGGACTTCCATCGGACCCAGTACCTAATATGGCTGAGGCGCATTCACTGGTGCAGCAGCATCCACCAGCGCGCTCCAGGGCTAGCTCCGCCCGGAGCCCGAGACAACAACCTTTAGTCGTCTCTTTGGTGTCGCCTGCGCCTGCCAGAAAGCTAACTAGAAAGGAACGAAAGGCAGCAAGGCAGACCCAGCAGAGATTCAAACGATATGAGCAGGTGGCGGAAACGTTTGGGCGTAATCCCGCGCCCCCCGGGCCTCCGAGGGATAAGTATTCGGGCGCTGGCTTACCTGAGATGACTGCCGTGTCTGCATCCAGAACCTATGACTACGTTCGTGAACCAGAACGGACAATGCCTCAGTCTGCTGCTCCACCACCTCCCGGATCGTATACTCATCAGGATATGCCGCCCATTGCTTCCAGGTCTCGTGGACAGTCGCCAATCTTTGTCCGAATTGCAGACGGTAACATGCCCAAAGTTGGGCATGCAGTCAGCCGTCCGAACTATAGCCCACATGCTATGTCTCCAGTCAGGACCCAATTTCAGGATTTACTGGTCCGATCTATCGAACCTCAGTCGCCTGGTGTATCTCAAAGTCGCGACAATGCAACATCGTACCCTTTCCGTCCGGAGATGGGTAGAATTGCCGAGGCGCCACAGGCCATTGCCCGGCCTGTAATGCCCCGTCTGGACGGCCCCGCGACCTCGACCGTTGTTCTAGGTCCGGAAGAAATGCCCACAAGCCGCCGGCAGGTTAGTACACGATTTCCAGAGCAATCTGAATTGTTCTCTGGTACAGGGTTCATTCAAGTTCATCGCGAACCCGGTCGCCGTATACCTATCCATGGCCGGCCAGATGACTTGAGAAATGGCCAGTCTATTCCTGTCACTAGACCCTATGAGCGGAGGTCTCGTTCCCCGATTGCTCACCCACCAGCTGGCGCATACAGAGAAACGGGCCGAGTGCTTTACAGATCAAGACCGGGTACTATCTATGCGCATGAACCTGCATATAACGGACGGGATGAGATCCCTCTTAGTTCGAGAGACCGCCCGATCGTGCTTGATGGTCCCGGCCCAAGAATAGCTAGTAGATCAGCTGACGCTCACCGGTCCCTGCAAGATATGGAATATGATCCGCGGCAACCAGGAGAAGTTGATTTTCTTCGCCGAGTCCCGGCTCGCGAGCCGAACGGACATTTTGACCGATCTGAAGTCATTTACGCCAATGATCACAATTCGAGGCAGCCTTACCTTCTTGAGCAATCGGCAGAACGCCCACACTCGAACCTTGTGCCAGTAGGATCGCGCACAGGACGTGCTCCCGAGCCTCTGCCATATGGAGCTGACGTATTTCAATCTTCACAAACGACTCGTCCACCGCTAGAGTCTACAGGCCGCCATGTCATTCGTGGCAGCGACTTCGACGCATATGTCCCGGTCGAGAGAGTCCTGCCCCAACAGCCAAGGCCCACACCAAACTACCCGATTGAACCGGCGTACGATTATGAAAGACGCCACGAACGTATCATCGTTCGAGATCCAGGCCGCGATCAAGGTTTCATTCAACAAGCACGACCTGGCCCAGAATACGGCTACCGTTCCGTGTCCAATCATTACTGAACGTCGCGCCCACAGCGCGCCCACAGCGCGCATGTCCTCTACCAAGCATGAGAAGGACTACATGGATAAGAGGCGGTGAAATCGTCTATCGATTGCTTGAGCAATCAGGATGGCCTTGCATCGACAAAACTCTTTGATGGGGACCATCAGCCATTCCCCTTGCACTAAAAGCTTATACGTGAGCGGCTCAGACGAGGGCCGTGGACGTGATGATAAGAATAATTGACAGTGGAAACACATTGGAGGAGGTACATTATAGATTTGCATGGAGTGCATAGGATGTCTGCGATTTCTCGTCGGATGATACCCATTTTGTTTGGCAGCATTGCATTAAAAGGAGTTTGCCTGGATGGCATAAGGAAAGACTGATCATGGTCTATGAATTGATAGCATTCATGACGAGTAGCGTGTGGGGCAAGATTCGAGTGCAAGTGACAAGCTTGCATGTGGATAGTTTTTATAGATATTCATGACAATAAGCATCCCAGAGCCACTGAAAATCATCTTTCATAAGCGTGTATATGTGCGTGTGCGTATGTGTGAGTATCATTTGTGGTAAATCGAACGCTATAAGACTTTGGACCCGTACTCCGTAACTATGCGACAAGGATGATGACTCCATCGACTATGCGGCTATTGCTTCTCTTGTTTCTTGCCGCTCCTGCGCTCTCACAGGCTCCATCTCTTCGGACGCGGGCTCGGTCTGGGGCGCGTCGGGTAACTTGGGCTGTGGCACATCTGGTAATTTCGCGGTTCCGTTGACCTCGGCAGCCAAGGCGGCTAATTCATCTTCAACTTCTTCTTCGTCTTGATTTGTTATCCGTTGGCCAAGCATTTCGCTGATTTCCTGTTCGTTTCGAAATCATATCAGCATCATGTCTGAATCGCGGGGAGCCACATAACTACTGCCACGACTCACATTCTGATAAGCAATAGCCTCTGCGCTCTCGCCCATGAGCAGCTCGACGCGCTCGATGCCGCCCATCTCGGCGTGGATCTCCTTGAGGACTTTGGTGCCCTGCTGCAGGCCAAAGACGACGTCCTTTTGGATCTGGGCAAACTCGACGCTGCGCACGAGCTGCTCGAGCTGCTGCAGCTGGCCGTCGGTCCGCGAGAGCAGCTGCTCCTGGTACTTTTTCCGCCGCAGCGCGAGCAGGGCCCGCGGCTTGTCGCCCGCCGCCAGCATCTGCCGCGCCATGTCCGTCTCGCGGGCCACCAGGGGCAGGATGCGCCGCTGGTACTGCTGGAGCTTGTCGCGCTGGAGTTTGAGGTCGAGGATGGCCCTGTAATAGATTCGAGGTGAGCAATGAAGAAACTCCAATAGTTGGCTACATTATTCGTTCTGGTTTTTTGTTCGGATAGGGAGACTGGGTAGAGAGGCCAAATCTGTAGTGCGCTGCTTCGTACGTTTTTATGTCGCGATGGTGGGAGGCTTTGGACTTGATTAGATGGAGGGTTAGCAGATAAGAACGTACCGATCCTGGGCCGTTATACGGCTATTGTTGTTGCCCATGATGTAAAGGTAGTTGATTGTCTAGGCAGGATGAGGAGATACAGGAGTTATGCGAAAAAGAGAAAGAGGAAAGGATAAGAAAAATGGCTATCTCTTGTTGTCGTGGTTTGCTCGTCTTTGCTCTCGTGACATGGTTGTTGAATGCGAATGTCGGGGCGCATTCCCTGGGCAAAGTGGAATGCGATGGCATGGGGGAGTGAATCGGCGTCATTCGTCATTGGTGCCAGGGTGTGGGTTAGCTTTGGCTTAGTGACCGACTGGAAAGACTGGGTCAATTTCTTATCGATAGCGGGGTACTGGGTCAGCGCACGACAGGGGTGTGTTGGTTGGTCGTTTGCTTGACTCGTGCCTTGAATGGTCGAAGCCAGGGAAGAAGGTTTCTGAGTAGGATCTTGACATTGAATATTATTCGGTGGCTGCTAGTTAAATGGCTTGTTAATTGTCTGGTAACCTTTTGTTCTATTCTTCACATGGTGCATTATCTGTTCGACTTGACGACTCCATAATTTGTTCCTATTGCGTTGGCATGAAACTATATGTATCTGGCGACTTGAACCTTGAATAGACAAAAGGCTGGTTGTAAGCATGGATGTTCTCCATAATAACATAGTAAGGACAATGTTGATGAAAAGAATCCGGGAGAAAAACTGCCTTACAAATTGACAGGAGGCTACCAAGGATGTCTTCTTTCCAGGTGCAAGGTACGGATGTGCATAAGAAAAAATAGTGTACATTTGTCACTTATAGGAGGTCGCTTTTATCTATATGACTTCTCAACCTGATGCTTTCTTCTTCTTCTCTCATTCAACCCTCTCTCAGAATTACCAGTTTCAGTGTATTAATATACCATATGTCTCAAGATTGACGAGCATAGACATACATCAATAGGCCATAATAATTGATTTGTACCCAAGGAATCCAGGGTCCACCCCCACTGCAAAGACGGCCCCACTTTATTTTCACGGAAGGCCGATTTTTCTTTCGAAATTCCCATCTTCACTTAAAAGCGACTGAAAGGACCACGGCAATTTGCCTGCCTGCCCACAAAAACTTTTTAGGGAAAATTGCTTTCCAAGATGCCGGCTTTAACGCAGCGCCTGGATCGCGACATCTACCAGATCGTCATCAAGCTTGAAAACGATCAGGCCGAGAAGACGGCCAGGACCGGCGAACCGCCAAAGTTCACCGTGTCCGGCGTCTATGATACCATCAAGCGCTCCAACTCCAGCCTGTCTCGAGAGAAGAAGAAGCCGCTGGAGGACTCCATCTATCGCGTTCTCCACTTCAGAAAGGAAGAGCGCAAAAGGGATGAGGCAGACGACGAAGATGAGGCCATGATCGACGACGCACCGGGAAGCGCTACGCCCCAGGCCAAGGAACGAGACTACTTTCTTATGAACAAGCAGCTCACCAAGTCCTGGAATGTAGCAAGGAGGCAACGTTCACCCAGTACGTCTGATCAACAACAACCCACTACTGGGGGCACCACAACTCCAGCCAACGGAATGGCCGTCGACTCTGCTGTTGTGACGGTTGACAGGCAACCCAACGGAGAGCCTAAGCCCAAAAAGGCCAGGACGCGGCAATTGAAAGAAAAGGAGCCCGTGGATCGAACGCCAGCGACCGGTGTATCTCTGGCAGACATTGGCGGCATGGATGATGCCATAGAGCTCCTTTACGAGGAAGTCGCTCGTCCGATGCGCCACCCGAGTGCATACCTGGAGGCAGATCTCAACCCATCAAGAGGTATCCTCCTCTACGGCCCACCCGGATGTGGTAAAACAATGCTGGCCAACGCTTTTGCTGCAGCTATTGGTGTATCTTACATTCCAGTGTCCGCCCCTGCCTTGATTGCCGGCATGTCTGGAGAGTCTGAAAAGAAGATCCGAGAGCTCTACGACGAGGCAAAGTCACTGGCACCTTGTCTGGTGTTTATTGATGAGTTTGATGCCATCATGGGCAAGCGAGAGAATGCACAGAGGGAAATGGAAAAACGCATTGTGGCACAGATGCTCACGTGCATGGACGAGCTGAGCCTCGATAAGACGGACGGCAAGCCCGTCATCACCATTGCTGCGACCAACAGGCCCGACAGCATTGACCCAGCACTACGTAGAGCTGGTCGTTTCAACCAGGAAATCAACATTGGCGTACCAAATGAAGACGCTCGCTTGGCAATCTTACAAGCGCTCACCAGAAAGTCAAAACTCGCGCCGGATGTAGACCTCAAGGTCGTGGCCAAGGCGACTCCGGGTTTCGTCGGTGCCGATCTTGGGGATCTCGTTTCTCTTGCCAAGGCCGACATGCTGAAGCGCGCCATGTTACAACACGAAGAACGAGCTATTCAGGAGTTGGAATCACAAGGCGGAGAAAACTACGAAGGTGTACCACCTCGACGCGCCAATATTCTTCGAAAATTGGAAGCCGACAAGTTTGTCGGGACGCAGACTATTACCCAGGAGAGCACTGGACTTTTACACGAGTATCTCGTAAAAGCAGTATCAAAGGTCCAGCCATCAGCAAAGCGAGAAGGATTTACAACGATACCGGATACGACTTGGGCTCAGGTCGGTGCTCTGCACAATGTTCGAAAAGAATTGTCACTAGCTATCATCCGCCCCATTGACACGCCAGATCTCTTTTCCAAATTTGGTTGGCAATCGCCCTCGGGGGTGCTACTATGGGGCCCTCCTGGATGCGGTAAGACGCTGCTCGCCAAAGCCGTGGCCAACGAGGCCAAGGCCAATTTCATCTCGGTCAAGGGACCCGAGCTGCTCAACAAATACGTCGGTGAATCCGAGCGATCGGTACGACAAGTCTTCACGCGAGCACGATCATCAGCGCCTTGCATCCTCTTCTTTGATGAGCTGGACGCCCTGGTGCCGCGCCGCGGAGACAACATTGCCGAGTCCAGCGCCAGAGTGGTCAACATGCTCCTGACCGAGCTCGACGGCATGGACGGCCGGGCCGGCGTCTACGTGATTGGCGCCACGAACCGACCCGACATGATCGACCCGGCCATCCTGCGACCCGGTCGCCTGGGTACCAGCATCTTTGTAGATCTGCCCGACGAGGAGGGACGAGCTGATATCCTCAAGACCCGAGTACGGAACGTGATTCCTTCCTACACCGAGGAACAGCTCAACGCGCTCGAGCCCATTGCCCGAAAGTGCGTCGGATTCAGTGGTGCCGATCTGGAGAATCTGCACATTGCCGCCGCCAAGGCCGGTGTGGAGAGATTTGACCAGGACGGTGTGGACGAGCTCACCGAGGTGGATTGGCTGAAAGCCCTAGATACGATTAAACCTTCCGTGTCGGCACATGCGTATGGTAAATTCGTCAAGCTTAGAGATGGCGGGTGGAGCTAGTTTCTTTCGCAATGATATCAATACGAGGGTTCCGTGAATGGCAATATTCCTCTGCCGCTTCCTTACTCTACTACTCTTCACTTTCTTGTTTTCCCCTGAAGAACGGACCACACACGTATTTGTCAATATTTTGGACATGACACGGCACATTCGAAATACTGGATGTATAATATGATATTGGTTTTGAAATATGGGGAAGAAAAATGCTCTCTAAATCATAACTAATGCAAACTAGGCAATCTCAACATTCAAAGGGCTCACATCTATAGCACGAATGGTGCCGCCGTCGAATTCCGAGACCAGCACCGTGTTGCCGTCGGGGCTAACGGCGAGGGCGCGGGGGAAGGGGCCCGTGGGGATCTGGGGGAAGGCGATGCGGCCATTCTGGAGGGCGCCCGCGGCGTTGACGACGGTGATGCCGGTGCTGGCGTTGCTGTAGCCGAAGCGGTTCGAGTCGGCCGTCAGGATGTGGTTCTTGATCGAGGTGATGCCGATGGGCGAGGTGCCCGTGTTGACGGTGGCGACGAGGGCGCTGGTCGACGTGTTGTCCGACAGCTGGGCCGTGCTAAAGGCCATGACCTGGTTGGCCTCGCGCTGCGACACCCACAGGTGGCGGCCGTCGAGCGACATGGTGGCGCGCACCGGGTGGCAGCCGGCGTCGACCTTCTTGATCAGGGCCTGGTTCACGTACGTCCGCAGCTTGGCCACGTCGAGCACGCTGATGATGCCCGAGGTCTCGTTGAGCGACGTGGCTGTGCCGTTCATCTCGCTCGTCACGAACAAGAGGCTGTGGTCCGTCGAGAACTGCTGCCCGATGGTGGCGAAGCCCAGGGCGATGAAGCCGCGCCAGTGGCTCTCGACGGTGCGGTTCTCGTGCCGGGTAATGTTGTACACCTCGATGGCCCCGCGCTGCAGCGTGGCGTTGGCGCCAAACTCCTGGCTGACAAAGACAAACTTGTCGTCGGCTGTGATCTGCAGCTCGATGGAGCTGCGGCCCGCGAGGCCGTTGTTGCTCAGGACCCCGACCACGGAGTCGTTGCGCCCGGCCAGGGCGCGCGGGACATCGTAAATGACGGCGCCGTAGCCCGTGGCGATGTAGGCGTTCTCCTTGTCGGCGGTGAGCTTGATGTCGCGGAAGCCGTAGCCGTCCTCGTTGATGTCGTCGTTGCCAATGTAGAGCGAGGGGGGCATGGGCAGCGAGTTGAGCAGCACGGGCTCGAGCTGGGAGACGTCGAGGACGGCGAGGGAAAAGTTGACGGCCGCCAGCGCGATGGTCTCGTTGAGGTAGACGAGCCCCCACGGCCGGGCGCCCGACTCGAGCACCGAGGCGTTGAGGTCTAGCGTGATCTGCGGCGCGGCGTTGGTGGCGCACACGTGCGTCGGGAACGACGATGCCGCGTTGCTGAAGAAGACCACGGCTATGGCCGCCGCCGCGGCGGACCAGGTGGCGACGAAGCCGAGCATCTCTGCTGTTGGGGAGGGGGAACAAAAAGGAAGCTTTCTGTGCCTTTTGTTTCCCTTTTTAGACAGATGAGATGGTGTCTCTTGTTGCTGTCTTATTGCTCCCTTTCTCCTCTAATAGAAATAACGAGCGACTAGGGGGGGAAGAGGGAAGCTATTATAAGTTGAGCCTGTATCGCCAAGGTTGTGAGCAAGTATTAGGCTGAGATGTTCAAAAGAGAGTAGAACTAATTGTCGGCTTGGCGCGGCACTTTGCTCATCCTGTAAGACGATACGATGGGATGGGATGAAGAGAGACCAGACGAGAGAAGAGGGGAATCGAGATGCAGATCACGCCATAGATATTATAATCATAGCGTGCATAGACATTGATGGGTTTATTGATGTAGGATTGGATCCCACACCCCCTTCTCCCGCTTAGAGAAACAATAAGAGAGGGAGTGAGTAAAAAGCAATCATTTGCCAATAGTTGTCAATGTTCCAAGACACAAAATAGACAACCGACAAGCAAAAAGTCAAGACAGAAACTAAAAAGATACCGAATCTCACTCCCATTCTCGGCTGTCATCCGAAATAGAAATGCGTGTATTGCTGGGTATTACTGGCTAGGCAGGTATCAAATTAAGCTTGTAAATTGCTATCGTCGCTTAATCGAGCATCTCCCGCTTCATTGTGGGTGGGCGCCACACCTTCCCGTCTGGGAGAGTAGCGCGAGTGTCAGGGGGGGAACCAAGGGACTGGGGGCATGGGTTCATCTGGACTCTCTCAGTCAGTCGCCATCATCAGCGTTACCTAGGGACATGGGGACAATAGTTGTAAGCACGCAATACATTGAAACAAACACAACAAAGACCTTATTAGAGAGTCTATCTTGCTCGTATCCATGTTCGGAGCCGTTGCTCGGTTTCCGAATAGTATCATTCATTCAGCACCATTTGGATATTGTTATCATTCTTGCATTCGCATTTGCATCTGCACTTTAGCCGCGTGCATTCTTTCCGGTTATTCAATCCTTTATTCGCCTCCTCCCGGCAATCCGTTTGCCAAGACAGGTAGGTTGCGCCAAGAGAAGGTAACCATACTATGTACTGCTACCTATAACATGACCCTCCAATACCCAAGACTTATCCTCACTCTACTACCCAAGCATTGGCAAGTCACAGCACTGCCGAGCTAATTGATACGATTGGCTGGGCTAGTCTGGGCATGGCCCCAATCATTTTCTTTATTGCACATGTTAGTTGCCGACCGACTCCAACTAACAATGTATGTCTCGGCAAAAAGTCTATAGATGATCTCACCATAGATATATGCGCGACAGCTGGATAGTTCAATAGTATATGCGATATATTGTCAGAGTTGCTACAAAGCTCATGGTAAAGAACAAAAGTCCATGACCAGGAATAGATGCAGGGGGGAAACTGGAAGTAGAGAAAAAAGTGGACTCGACTATACTTAGGCACGGAGAATGAGCTTTTGGGAACTGGGGCCCCGCCTATTCTGCAACCCATCATCTTCTTTCTTTCTGCCAACGCTTTATACGCATGCCTCTTTTGGTTCTGCCAACACCGTCTGACTGGGTGGTCGTACACACGTGGATTTTTCACAACACACGCACACAGACTCCACTGTATTGTCTTGTGGCTTGTGTGTGTGTGATTTTTTAAGCCCCTCTCTTCTTCTCACCCTCTCGCTTCTTCATATGCAGATAGGGTCCCCCTCGGCTGATCTCTTGGCCACGCTCACAAGGCTTCCCTCAGCCTACACACTCTTCCCCTAAGAGCTCCCCAAGGCATCTTTGAGTAGCAGCCGTAAGGAAAGCCGATCCGCTATTGTGCATAATCATAGTGCCTGACCTCCCCAGACACGGTTGCAACGGTGCCGGCGTGTCGTCGTCGTCGTCGTAGTCATAGTCATCATCGTCTTCCCCCGGGCCTGGGTCTCGGTCTTCGGGTAACCGCACACGTGATGCCGGTCTTGATATCCTAATCCAGGATATCCATCATCGAGGCGAGTCCACGGGGGCTCGCCTCTCCCTCTAGCCGATCATCCGCGCGTCTGGGCCTTGAGATGCATGGGCAACATGTGAGTCCTTTTTTTGCTTTCATGAATCGTGGGGGAAGAAAGAAGATCCAGTTTTTCCCAACCGGCCGCGTTGCAGTCAAAAGGGTCCAGTCCCCAAACACCCCACCCCCATTCCCCCGGCCGAGAATCTCCTGCGAGCTCGACCGGCATTATCGTCCCGGAAGTCGGTCCCACCCCTCGGTGCTTGCCAATTTAACCTTCAAAGGGGAGAGGGTGGGTGGAAAGATGAAAGTCTGGAAATCACCTCCCTTATCGCCGAAGTGTTTACCCAAGATGATAGAGATCGGAGGGAGGGCACACTTCAGCCTCTTACTCAAGCCCATACAGAACGAAGTGCATACCGTCTTGGACGCCGTCCCGGCATCGCGTGGGCGACTGTCAAGAGTCGAGACTTACTCGGTCTGCTTAAATCTACTTACAAGCACATCCATCTGTTTCGATTTGTATAGTGTCCATTCGAATAGGAGTGAGTATCTAGTAGGAACTTCTGAAGCCCATCCTAGCTCAACAATATCTTGCATCCCAAGAAAAGACCGGCTCGGCGATAAAGGACTTGGCGACCGCCTCCGTGCCTGGCGGGGCATCTGAATGAAGACTTCTCCTGTCCCCAAGGGGGGTAACATATCACGAGCTCGGCTTGAGCCGAAGCGCCGTGTCGATCCCTCCCTCTCTAGCCCCGGGTATCGGACGAATTGGAACCTGGCACATGGAGTTTTTTTTCCTTCTCTTGTTGTTTTCCCCCCTTGCCTTTTGGAAAGATGTGTGTTTTCCAAGTAAGCAATTGTCCAACAAGCCTTCCTATCTGGTCCTTAGCTTACCATGTTTTTCATCCATGCCCCCCGTTCCCGCCGGCCGAGCGTCCAACACACACACACACCATCTTACACACATACACCGCTTATGTATAATGAGTAGTAAAACCATGTGGTTTCTAATCAAGTCCCAATATTTAATGCACCTCTTTCTTTTCAAAGAGGCTCAAAAAACGAACAAGATAGCACCCCAGAGTCCAACGTAACGGTACTATACAGACCTGCGCCACATGTGACATGGTGGGGCTATGGGAGGGTATTTCTGGTCTGTTGCGCCCAACAAGACGGGCAAAATAATAAAGATCCAGAGCGCAGCTATTTCCGGTCATAGTATGGAAATGCTGGTTGAAAATTTGAATCCCTGTAATTGTTATACTATTCCTTCAATCGCGACCTGAAAGTCAAGGGGGGGAGTATTATGGTGGATCCAAGGTTGTGGGGGTGTTGTTACTTGGGAATAAACTCGTTCTGGCCTTTTTTCTCTACTCCATGCAGGGTCCTTGATGACAAAAGGATTGAAAATGCACATACACACAGAGAAATATCACGAGTTTATCTCATGGCAAATTCTCTGGTGCTGCTCGTAAGCGCCGAACGTCCGAGATTCCAAAGTTGCCGTGTTTTCCTATCTCTTGACAAGGCCGCCCAATGGGTAGCATTTCAGGTAGGGCCCAGTAATTTGTTCTTATCCTCTTGTCTAGTCTCTTGCCTAGACAACTCCAAGTCTTGGATTCCTTCTTCTTTTCTCCTCATTTCTCAATTTTCTTTGCAACTTTGTTATCGCAAGTTCACATAACCCACATGTGTTGTAAGATGGAGTGATACCATATTATGATTTTCTCTTGTAAGTGGATCTATCGAACCTGACCTCCACCACTTCTGATGGACATTCAGAGAGCCACCTAAAACGACTGTCGCATTCTTTCACATATCAATTTCTTCTCTCTTATTCTTCAATAGTTCGGAACAATATCTCGTATGTCCACGCAGGTGATGCTTCCTTCAGCAGATACTTTCAAGCTGGGCTCTGCTAATTCAGCTAAGCAAGATTATCTTTAGATAAGTACGGACCTGTATCAACTGAAGACACGAACAAGAGGAAAGATGATGGCAAGAGAAGGGGAAAAAAATCACAACAAGAACGAACATTGGAATCGAACGCAAAAAGCTGGGGGAGAACGGACCCAGCCGGAGAGAGAGCTAGAGATACAGGATTTCTAGGAGAGCGGAGCGGTAACCACTGCACCACTGTGACCTGTGGCTCGTGGGTTGGTGAAAGAGGACACTTTATTTCACCTTATAAAGGCCAACTTTCTGGAAGAACGTAACCTGTCCTCTCCCAGTGGTTCGCGGCCCCATGAAAACGCTGCTCAAAAAGGTAGACGGACACGGTGTTGATGCGCAGATGATAGTTTCGGGCGCGCCCGTGGCTCGGCGAAACTACGAAGACCATACCCTGCTCAGCCAAAGGCGTCCCTGATTAGGTTTACCAGCTTTCCCAACTGCATTTTCGAGTTCAACGGTGGCGTGATAAGTGTATGGAAGAGCCAGGACTGTTCATGAGATGCAAAGTTGTAGGTAGTACTTTACGCACGCGGCTGGTGCATGCACGATTTTGGACGGCCCATGTTTCTGCTGAATGAAGTGCTGATCAGCAGACAAAGCTCTGTACTCACCTGTCTTCCTTCGAACGCCCAAGAGTGTTGAACTCTCGTCCCCTCTCTTTCCAATGCTAACGAACTTGCGGACGGATGTATTCGATTGTACCTCTGTTCATACTTCCCGACCTCGTAGAAGCCCCACAGTTGAAGGTGCTCCAAGATACTGGGGAAGGCATGTATCCATATTGGTGACCCATTCTGCGAAGAAGGCTAAACAGAGGAATCGCAACCGCACGACCTTCGCGATAGGCTGTGATACTATCGTTCAGCGATGGCAACGTCCAGTGGCGCCTCTCATATCTCCTCTAGTACCAGAGCTGATCGACCCGTTAGGAGACACCAACCTGCGCAGGCACCGATTAATCCATCCGACAGCGAGGAAATGCTGATAGTTGAACGAATAAGTCTCGGTCTGTTTGATAGTCAGTGATAGTGAGAATTGTCGATCAGGGAGAGGAACTGCTCATCGTAAGCCATCTGGAGCATGTACCAACGAACCTCCTCGCGACGGCTCGAATCTCATCTCCAAGATACTGCGATACCCTCGACACATCTGTCATGGGACACATGTCGCGAGACAGGTCCCGGACTGTTAGCTGCTTCAAGCGCTTTTGATAACAAATGTCCTTAAGGCAAGGCATTTTTCCCAAACCAGACGAAGAAGTATTGCACTCTCGAGGGGTCAATTGCTATCCTTGTAGATGCTGTGCTGGCAGATGTGCTTTATATAGAGCAACCCACTTTGCGGTTGGCAAACCGCTTTCCACTTGCAAATCAAAGTGCCTGTCCACCTTTCTGGTAAGGACATACTGCCAAAGCCATTTTCAACCCTCTGCTCAGATTACCAGTAAACCGCTCTTTCTACCAGTCGATCACTTTTCTTCTCTTTCTTTTTTGTTTTTCGTGCCCCTGATCCTCTATCAAAGTGACTCTAGCCACCAACGCCCCGGAAATGCATGCGAATATATATGGACCCCAAAGGAACAATGCCGATCAGGGTCACTAGGAATAGTCTTTGTGATGATGGATGTGACCAGTCTAGTCGAGTCGTAAAAAGGGTTTCCATGAGGTGTAATATCTGAAGACTTGTCCCAGATCGATGCGGAAAGGGGGAGCGCCTGCTGGGACAAATGCTCTAGAGCCGAGATTATAGTGTTTTGAGAAACCGAACCCTTATGCAACCGTGAACTCCTTAGTCTGATCTATGCAAATTTTTTGAACCCCGCGTCTCATGTCGTTTGTGAGACTGATAGGAGATGATCGTTCAAGCCGTAAATTATTCCACATTGGGAATAGGAATTGGGGGAATGGCCCAGTGCTACCGCTTCATGGTTGAACGATTGAGGGCTTCTAGCAGCTCTGGGCGAGCGGAAAGGGCCTCCTTGGCCTGTGTAAAGGTGAACCATTGACGTTCACGCTTGTGCTTTTCAGGCCAGTCGACTTCCTCCTTCACAACTGTAGCTTCGTAGAAGTGGTATAGGGACTTGCTCGATTCCTTGGAATGCTTCTTCGGAGGTCGCGTCTCAGTGATCTCTCCCAGATCGTAGTCAATCTGAATCGAGATACCAGCCTCTTCCCAGGCTTCGCGAGAAGCAGCCTCAGTGATCTCCTCATCGATTTCCCAGCCTCCCTTGGGCAAGACCCAGCCCTTGCGTCGTGTCGACTGAATGAGGAGTACGTACTTCTTGTCCGCGGTGAGGGGGACGACACCGGCAACCAAGCGCTCGTTTTTGGAATTGTAACCTGCAGAGATTCCTGATTAGCTATGTGCATGACTCAACGGGGGATGCCCTGTGTCGCAATGGCTTATGTGGTATATTGTACTTACGCTGGTTATCTCGGCCAGTTCGAGACTCCATGGAGCGGCTGTTGGAAGAAGAGGATCCTGACGCCATTTTGGAGGAGAGTGATCAAGGCGCGCACAGTAGAAAAGTAAACGAGCCGAGTGACTCTGCTTGTATGTATGGGTAACGAAACCGAGTCAAGGCGACGGCAGAAACGCTCAAAGAAACGAGCGATTCAGCAACCGACTGTAGCTGGGAGGAAGGGACTTGGCTCAGAGGCTATTCTGCTGCATGATCGAAAGAGCGAAATGGTAGTGAGAATCGGCGACCAGCTTGCGACGTGACTGAATAGAGAGGCTCTGGGCACGTTGGGCAGGCAAAGCCTCAAGAGTCGGCGCCAAAGAATGATCGGAGCAGCTGGTTCGGCGCAGGGAGAGAGTTTGAGCTGCGGTCGCTGTCCAACAGCCGCCGGTGAAGAAAAGAGCGAGGTTTAGCGTTGAGGCTCTTCTGCATCCGCATGGACACAGGTTATTGTGCTCAAGGAATGCAATTGAGAGGTTGTGCGCACAAAGGATCACGGTGTAAGGTGAAGGCAAGACGCCTTGCGGTTACCGCTTAGAGGCCAAGCGCGGCGTTTCCGGGGCTTTATTTTTTTTCTGGGTTTGCGAAAAAAAATTATTGGGTGCTACGTCGAGGTGCGGGAGAGGTTCGTTTGACTGCGGGGCACGCCGAGAGTGACGAGAGTGGTTTCCTTTCTTTGTCTCTGCGTGTCCGTACCGAGCGGAAGGCACGTCAACAACCAAGACAAACTGTTACACCAAAAAAAGAGGCAGAAAGCCCTTTCTTGTTTCGAGGTTTGTGTGAGAAGAAAATTAAGAAGGTCTAGCAGAACTCAGAAACCTTAAGATGTCAACTCTTGACTGACCAGAGTTGCTAGCGAGCAGGGCAAAAGATGCTTGTGGTCGGAGCTGGGCGCTCTGGGGGGCCAGAGTACTTTGGATGTCTCGTGCCATGGTGGAAATGGAGGGGCAGAAGGGCAGGGAAACTAGACTTGGGCTTTATACTAAACGACGACTACCAAGACCCTACTGACAGACAGCGCCAGGGCAAACTCCGCTAGCCTCGAGTACATTGCCTAATGTGAAGCAGTACCTGGAGAGATACAAGTTTGTGACTGAATGCGTACATTTTATTGCTTTGGGGGCCTGGCCTACCGTAAGTTATGGACCTCAAAGCATCCACGTTCCCCATATGTATGCTGCTGCTATGCGGTACCGTCGTACGGTCCATCTGCTTCGGCTTGGTATTTTAGGCGGCCCAGACAAGCTCGACAAGGTGCAAATGCATCGCGTGTGCGCGCCTCCCATGTCGCGACTGTCAAATCTCGGTATGCGAGTACGGGGTAGGTGCGGAGTATACATACATGACATGCCATGTACCTACCACTACCGGACCGGCCTACATAGTCTCAAGCAGGTAATGTGTGTATTGATGCACATACATATTTGCAGCACGAAAACGACTTTCATAATACGTGGTCAAAACCAGGGCGTCACTATGCGGGCCGATCAAGAGAGGAGTGGGCGCAATGTCAAAGAAGTTGCCCAGAGTACTCGTTGTAGCGAGCGAGGGGTTAATCGCAAGGATCACATCACGTCCAGGTCCGTACCTGCGCTCCACAATATTGCATCACGCAAGCTGGATCCATCCATACATATAGACAAAAATCATCCCAACGTTGTACGCACATTGATTATATTCGACAATTTCACCATATCCATAGATGTAGACAGCTATCTATTTGTGGAGTAAACATGCTATATACCTTGACAGGTTCTGCAAGTTGTATATCTTCAGATGGACCAGACACTAGAGCACAGATGGTCTACTAACTTACTAGCTATACACGGCAAATACTTAAACGGCTGGGCATGTATCCCACTCACCGTTAGGGCCCCCTAATCAAGGTCCGTCGTCGGCACCGAGTCGATGTCTTTCATCAGTGGCTATGCATGCATGTATGAATGGTTGCTTGTTTGTTCATACCAGCAGAAGACCTATCCGACGACGACTTCATCTTCAAAATACTGCCACATGACGATGTAGCCCAAGGCGGACGTGTGAATCACCGGCCAAACAGCTCGGCCACAGTCATGTAGGACAACCATGCCTTTCGGATTGCCCAGTTGGGCCGGACTATATGGCATGGTTTAAGGTGTATAGCTAGGTTGCTTGGTAGGTAGGCATGCACCCATGGCTGCAATGCAAGTTATGTGCTTTCTACTACTAGTACATTCTCTTCCACTCCTTTTACTTTCTTGTCCAGATAGTGCCTTGGCGATGCGTGCTGCACGCTCAATCTTTTGTTCGTGGCATACTTGTACGTAGTTAGGACAAGGAATCAGTCGGAATATATCGACCTTTATCTATGAATACAGTGGAATACCTCTATAGCATTGCAAAGTCTTCGTACAAGTCGCTGCCCCTGTTGGCGGACAGGACGGCTTACAATGCAACTGTGACTACAGACTACATGTTACTCACAGCTAATAAATTACACATTTCAGCCGCTCAGTTGACCGGCTCAACCCTGGCGCGTACCCCCACGGTCTAATGCAAGCATGCCCTTTCAAAGTTAAAGGGGGACGGGCGTGCTCGAGACATGAAAGCCGTGGCTCGTGTGTATACGTATGTATGTGTAAGCGTCGGGAGAATATTGAACAATGGAGGAGCTTACCTACACACCACGATGGGGGACACCGGGACATGCGGGATCAATTGAAGAGCTGGGTTCGGTATGGATGACTGTGTTTATCCTCCGATTTTGTCCGTTATAGAATGCAATATGACGAAGGCAGACAGTCATTGTCAGCTAATCACTGCTCGTAGCAAGAGCAGAAGCGGCAATGACTGCAATCCACAGGCTCGGCCGATTGCAACTATGTAGGGGGCATGTAGGTCATGTAGGTAAGTAATCTAGCAGCTCTGTGGTTCGTCCGGCTCGTCGAATGGATTTCCTCCGTCTTGGGCTGCAGATTTAATGTTTTTTACTTGGGAATATAATTATGTACCTGGTATTGGAAATTCAATCATGCAATTGCTCAGGAGGAGGGGTCAACCGCGGGGCATGCATAGCACATAAGAGGTCCCTAAGCTGGGTCTGGTAGGTATCTGCTTGCCTACGTCAGATAGCACAGTCAAAAGTCTCCTCCTTACCTGGACCTTCTACGGACATTGATAATATAGTGGACAGAGGTGCTGAACAAACACCCCGCGAAGGAGGTCACGATCTACAGTACACGACGCAGGTGGTTTTCCCCATACTACCTACATGACATCACCCACATGCGAGATCCCATCTCAACGATATTATTACTGCTTTTGCTGGGCTGGAGGCTCGGCTCGAGGGTTGCAGGAATTGATGATATTTGCTACGTACCGCGCCGTCTAATTGACCTGTTCGGGTTACACCGCTTTCCATCCACTCGTTCAAGCAGTATTCTTCATACTTTTGTTAAGATCAGGTCTAGGCTGTCGTTGGCGCGGCACTCCTGCATAATGCATGCGAGAAATCCGTGAACGGCAGTCCACTCGATTACTTCTCTTCTGTCAAAGTCCGGGATTGATGAATCTAGGACTTTGACTCTAGTTCCAGCAAGCAATGCAAGCCTGATCCATACCGGTACTCTGTAACCTACAACGAACCCAAGCGGACCGCCCCCTCCTCGTTCCTTCCAAGACGACGGAGCCCGATACTAAGACAAGACAGACTTGGGCCTCACGACATATCTGTGTGTGCCTCCATTTTTTTTTTTGCTTTTTGCTTCGCCCGACCCCACGTCCACGGAGCATTCAACAACGGCCGGCCTTAATCAGCGCCTGAACTGAACAAGCGGGCAAGCCAGACGGTTTCAACCCACTGCACCAGTTTCCGAAGCCTACAAAGAACCAGACGAACCCATTGGCAGGCGACATCGAGCTGCTAAATCATCAGGGTTGGCATCTGTCGTTTCCTGCTCCGGCCCTGCCCAATCGTCGCTGAGTCCAACGGCCGCCCTGTGTCAATCAACCCCTCGTTTCCAACATCACTATCTCCCGACCTATCTACATACTACCCATCGCTTCCGCTACTTGTATATTGGACCTCACTCGCCATGCTGATCTAACCATTCTCGTCCTATCCACACGGCGTCCCATCGGAACGACTCTCTTGTCGCCCGACAACCTACCTGCCGCCTACACACTGAATTTCTGCGTTATTCCACATCACCATCCTGTCAATAAGCAGCGCGTGAGCAGTCTTCTCCACTAGCTGAATCCTAGAGCCTTTTGACTTCCCATGCTCATGTGTGAGAGGCTTGCTGACGAACGCCATCCACAACAAAGTGGCGTCCTCTGACTTCAGGCTCACGGAACCCCCCAACATCTCTTATGAACTCTACGGTAATCTCTGTAAGGAAAAGAGTATTGAACAACACTGGCAAGGCTATTACGGGATATACCTAAGCGCCCGGACCCGAAACGTTTACCATTAACAAAAGAAGAACGGGCAATTTTGACAAGAAAAAAAAAGACGACAATTTTTGCACAAGCATCATGGCTACAACTGGCATGCAGACCACCCCTGAAGATGCATTTTCATACCTTACACCAATCGGTGAGTAAACCGCATGCCGTCACCCCAAAGTCCCCGGGTTCCCATCAAACACTCACACACAACCTCACCCAACCGTCCGAACCCGTGCGGCATCTAGTGATCGCTGTTGGCTGCTCGCACTTGCATGTACTTTTATGGGGAACTGGTCGCCTGCAGTAGCCTGCGGCAACCTTTACCGAATCGCTGGCGTCGTCTGGATACTACCCTGTACACCCATTTGATGATGACTTACACAACTTCACGAACCTTCATACTACCTGCTTTGGCCCCCTTCACGACGACGCAATGCTTCTCGCCACTTTGACTGGCAAACCCGCCAGATACTTTTTAAACCTTCCTCCCTAACCAGTCGCTTGCAGGCTACACATCTTCGTCCACTTGCGGATACTGCCGCCGACGCTCTCCTCAGACCGGTCAGTCTCAGAAACGTGTGTAACACTGTGTGCCCCAGGGAATGTAGAACGATTTGTGGGCATAAAAGCACCTTGCCTTGAAAAAAGGACTGCGTATCACGTTGTGCCGCTAGAGCCATCGGATTGGAGTCTGGCGGTGGTGTTGGTGATGATCACGTTACTGTCTTCTATCCTCCATCTTTGGCGAGTTTGGGGTCTAATTTTGCCTTGGATCTAGGTCATTCATTCTACGTACGAGCAACCTCTATGACCCCTGCCTTCTACCAGTCTTTGATTGATAGATGCTGGAGGCGCTCAGGTCGTTTGCTTTACCGGCCTAATCAACGCGATTCCTGCTGTCCTCACTATACTCTGCGATTGGACTCATCACAGGTTCACGTTTCAAAGGATCAGCGAGCAGCCGTCAACCGTTTCAACAAGTTTGTTCTGGGTGACGAATACATCAAGCAGGCTGATCGTCTGTACCCAAAGTCCCACGAAGAGTCTAGAAGACGGAAGCAGGAGTTTGACTTGGTAGAGCGCGTTCACGAGGCAGAGACTCACCGTCTGCAGACTCCACCGCAACCAGCCCATACTTTCGAGGTCACATTGGAGCCAGACGTCTTCACTGAGGAAAAGTACGCAGTATTTGAAAATTACCAGCGCATTGTGCATCAGGAAGGCGCGTCGGATATCTCACGCGACGGCTTTAAGCGCTTTCTCTGTGACTCGCCTTTACGAAGCGAGATTTTGCGGCCAGAAGACGGCAAAGAGAGGCAGCTCGGTTCGTTCCACCAGTGCTATCGCCTTGATGGAAAACTGGTTGCGATCGGCGTTTTGGACCTGCTACCAGAATGCGTGAGTGCAAAATACTTCCTCTACCATGAGTCGATACACAAATATCAACCGGGCAAACTTGGAGCTTTACACGAGATTGCACTGGCTGCAGAAAAGGGGTATCGCTACTGGTACTCTGGATTCTACATCCATACCTGCCCGAAAATGAGGTACAAGATCGACTTCAAGCCACAATTAGTGCTGGATCCGGAGCGATATGTTTGGCGACCGCTCGATAGTGAAGCTTTGAAGCTCTTCGATGCAAAGGGCTACCTTCACCTGTCATCAGAAGATGAATCACTCAAACCTCCTGTTGAGCCCATCTCAGAGGCCGAGGATCAATCCGTGGTCATTGAAGATTCTGTTGCTCCAGAGGGTGAGGATGGCGAAGACGAAGACGAAGACGTAGAAGATGCGGATAACGATGAGGATGACGATGAGGATGACGATGAGGATGATGATGAAGAAAATAACATATCACTTCTTCAAAGCAACATGCCCGGTCTGGCTTCCATAGATATCCTGCGACAGGCTCCACTTGATCTTATTCCGGTACGACTCAATAATGGAGTCTTGTCTGCGGGCGATCTGTTCCAATGGGACGATGAGGATATCACTGACGCGAAATCGCCAAAAGGTATGGTTGCCGACATGGTAGCTGCCACAGGTCCAGAACTTCTTTTGCAATGGGCACTGGACTTTCGACGCCGAGGCGCATGAAGCTCCTAGTCGTTAGCACCGAGATCAGTCGGCCGACCGGGAACAAGCGAGGAATATAGGATGGCGATTGCGCCAAACCTCGCTTTATTTGTCGCGAGGTTAGAAATGATGATTCTAGATCTGAGTGGGCTCTCAACAAGATCGAACAGGTCAAGTGAAATCATATAGAGTGTATCTTACAAATCTTTCTATATATGGGCCCCCAATATTAACAACCGATCTATACCTTGAGAATTTGTCTGGTCTCTGGCACTTTCTTGATCATCTCATCGCAAATCTCATTCCACAACCAACCCTGCGTTCTACGTCCTGCTTCCGATGTGAGAACATTGGCTTCTCGGCTGTTCAGTGAAGACTAGGTCAGTAACAGAATTCTAGTCTTGGGAGTACGGCCGAGGACATTGACTTACGCCGCGAGCTGAGCGTCGCTCATATAGAACTGCACCATCTTACCATGTTCCTCCTCTCTCGTTGTTACGGCGGCTACGTACGCCCTGGCGCCGTTCTCTGAAGACTTGGCAAACATGGCGTGGTATACCTTGACAGCAACCTTGAAGGCTACACCATTTTCGCGAAAGCCTCTGGATAGATCTGTCTTGACGGCTCCGGGACAAACGGTGTTCATAATGACTTCTGGCCTACAATCCATTATTTTTCTGTCAGCGAAACCTTGCCAAAACTCCGTGTACAAGGATGGCGCAACTGACCGTCCGTCAGGCCCTTTAGCCAGCTCAGAGAGCTCTCGGAACCCATACTGCAACAGCAACTTTGTAACGCCGTACATGGCATTGCCGCCAGGCCAGTTCTCTGGCTTGCTGAGGTGTGTGAGAATGCCCTCATCATGCCAGGACGCCCAATTGAGAATGTTGGGATCAGCAAAGCGCCCCGAACCCACAAGGGTGAGGTGTGCTGGTGAAGACCTCCGGAAGCGCTGAGCTTTGAGGTATGGCAAGAGAAGGGTTGCGAGGAGAATGGTTGATATTGTATTCACCTGAATGTTTTGATCCCTGTAGCAGAAAGACAGTGATATCAGCACATGCGGGGCAGGGAAAGGGGGCACTATCGGAAAGGGACAAGAGGCAATAAGAATGACCGAAATGAAAGAAAGAAGAAATGGGCGCCTCCTTACCAACCCTCGGCCGTGACTCTCGGCTCCAACCCAATCATGCCGGCATTGAGTATGACAACATCAACACCACCAGCCTCTTCCTTTCCAATGTCCTTGACTTTGCCCACAAATTCGACTATACCGGCGTAGCTCTCCATGTCGAGCTCGAGCGCACGCGCCCGGCCTCTGCTCTTGCCGCCCGTCAGCGCCTCGAGCTCGTCCAGGGCCTGCTGTGCGCGCGCGGCGCTGCGGCCGGTGATGACCACCTCGGTGGCGCCGAGGTTGATGAGGTGCGCCGCCGCGGCGAGGCCCAGGCCGCCCGTCCCGCCTGTTACTACGGCCCTCTGCCCGGCAAAGGTGTCGGCGGGCGGGAGAGGGATGGGGAAGAACTTCATATATGTTTGATATAACATGGTTGTTGATGAGGACTTTGGTGGGCTGTATAACGATTGGGATAAAGAAGCTTGGTATCAAGTACTTTGCAAAATTTGACGGCCAGGAAATATGTGCGAAAAGGAAATATGTGTCTAGAGGCTCAGGGAATAGAAAATCATGGAAGTCAAAAGCGTTTGGAGACTTGTTGGAGGATATCGTGAGAAATCGCTTCCATGGTGTTGTGCTTTTGAAGGCATACTTTATATTCCATGTCTCGCTCGTTGGCCATGTCAATGGAGCTGAAATGACTTACAAATCATTCTTTGTGTTGCGAGAAACTCCGGAGACTTTTATGATTGATCCTTCGTTCATGTTGAAGCTCATTTAGGATCTCTCGAGTAATTGTAGTTGTTGTAGTAAAATGACGGTTATTGAAGCGGTGGCGGCCGGTCTAATGCCTAACCGATTCAGCTGCAAATGTGTCCGCGATAAGGATGGGATCTCATGGCGGCTGTGCTTCATGAATTATCAACTTTCGCTCTAGCGTCCTTTTTTGATTGATGCAAATACAATGTCCTTTCCAATATCGCCAATTGACGAAAGTATATCGACGAACTCTACCTGAGACTGGATTAATGCTAAGTTTCTGTAGTACGATGATGGACCAGTGTGCAGCACAAGGGTCGATTAAAACCATAACACCACATGCATCTGATGCCGTCCGTCAATCCTTCATTTTCTGTCCTTATCTGATCCGTCAAGACTGCAACAGCTAGAGTTTCCAAGGATTGCTGAAATACCATGAACAATTTGAAAGGATTCGACCTCGGAGACTTTGCTAGGATTTCGGGGGAATACCAATACCTGCTACTCCATACACAATATTGCTCGACTATAAACGGTTCCCACCCATGGCGGCGGCCTGACCCCACCCGAGACCGGCCCCGGCTTCAGCACCTGCGGAATTCCATTTCTATTTACCTGACCTACCCCACTATGAATCTGCAGACGCTAAACTTGAGAGCAGCCAGCTCCAACCCAATCAGCGACTTGCAGGAGAAGTTCCAGACAAGCTCACAAAAAATATCCCACTTCAGCCTCGCGATCGTCATTGAAACCATTCTTGGGTCAACTTTTTTTTTCTTGGGGCAATAGTTTGAGCCCAAAATTTGTTTCAAGAAATTAGAGCGACCAAGCAAAGGCTTCAAACCGATTCCTTTGCTTTGTCTAGAAAACGAAAAGTTTCTGCAGCAAAATTTCAGAGCAACAGGAACACAATTGCAGCTTGAAGCAGCACAATATCCAGAGAAAACAAAAGAGGGAATAAGAACCAATCGAGGCCCAGAGGAATCGACCAGCGTTCTACACGCTTCACATGAACAATGGCGACAACTCAGCATCTCCTCCTCTCGCCCGCCGAGCTCGCCTACCTCCACAGCACCCTCAGCCTGCACCCGCCGATACGGCCAGACGGCCGCACGGCGTCGCAGTTCCGCCCGCTGACGGCCGAGACGGGCATCCTCCCGGGAACCAACGGCTCCGCGCGCATCTGTTTCGCCGACGGCACAGAGGCTATTGTCGGCGTAAAGGCCGAGGTCGAGCGGACCCGCATCTCGCCGTACGAGGACGCCAACGGTAATCTTCGGGACGGTAGCGGTAATAAGAAGGATGAGGACGATAGCAACAAAATCACAGTCAAGGGCTCCAAGGACTGGGTAGAGGTCAGCGTCGAGGTCCCGGGATACAGGGACGACGACAGTCCTACCGTCTTCCTGTCGACCATGCTCAGCGAGGCCCTCCTGGCCGACGGAGAGTTCACGAGGCGGTTATGGATCAACCGCCGGTTTCACTGGAAGATGTACCTTGATGTCAGTTTCCCAAACTTCACTTGCGGCTTTCCCAAGTATTGTGCTGGTTCAATTGCAATTTTCATGTATACTAATTTACGGCGATGTTTGACAGGTCATCCTCATCTCACCACCTCTATCCTACCCGCTCCCCCTTCTCAGTCTAACCACACACCTCGCCATTCTCTCGACGCGCCTGCCCAGACTCAAGTCCGAGGCCGACGAGGATCCCATGTTCGACGACGACTGGGACGCCTCAAAGTTCATTTACCCGCGCAGCGGTAGCGACAGCAGATCCACCTCAATGCCACCCATTACGCTACTGGTCATGGTCGTCGGCGACAACATCATATTCGACCCGTCCAAGGAGGAGCTGGCCGTGGCCGACTGCGCGCTGGCCGTATCGGTGGGCGAGGGACAGGTGCAGGAGCAGGACAAGAAGGGCGGCGAGATGGATGTGGACAGCAATAAGAGCCGGAAGCTGCGCCTGCTGTCGGTCCGCATGATTGATCCGCCCTCGAGGCTGACGCCGCCCGGCGTGCCCAACTCGGTCAACGCGTCGGCGTGGGGTCAAAGCAGCAGCGGCACGGCACAGAAGAACCCGGATGCCCGGCAGGCCGAGACGGCAGATGTGGCCGGTGTGTGGAAGGCGCCCAGAGGCGGCATCAAGCCGGCTGTGATCAGCGCCATGGTGGCAAAGGTTCTGGAAAAGGGCGGCGTGGCCGACGAGGTATTAGATGGCCTCGAGGGAGTAGATCTGGGCTAGATCTGCTGTTGAACCATAACAAAAAAAATGATACCCCTAATTGTCATGTCATTGTGCCATAAGCGATTCCGGATGAATTTATTGACCATGAATGTCATGCAATATGGTTTATTAATCTTTCTCTTTCACGATTCAAGATACGCCTGCAGAAAGAGAAGTTTCATGTCGTCAAAGAATAAAGTATAAGTATCCGTTCTGGGGAATAGCGAGTTGTCCAGGAATAAGCCGCTGCTTTCTTCGTGGCCAAGCACGTATTTTTGATCAAATAATTGAAAGTGATCTCTCAATCCGATCGAGAAAAAGAAAGACAGCACCCTAGAAAATACCCAGGAACTTCTTTCGCTTTCCATCCTCGGAGCCCTCGGGAGTAGCCTGTGCTTGTTCGGTGACAGCAGTCGACGGAGTCTCGGTCTCGGCAGCGGCAACAAGGGGCGCCGCTGCCTCCTTTGCCGGCGCGGTCCAGCTCTCGATGCCCTGCGCGGACTCGAGGCCGTGGGCCTTGCGGTACTCGTTGCGCTTGGCGACGTCCTCGACCTTGCGGCGACGCTTCTCGGCCGTCACGGCCGAGATGTGCTCCTCGTGCAGCCGGAGGACGTGGAAGCAGGTCCCGATGTAGTCGATGGGGTGCGACGGGAATTCCGAGATGGGCGGGATCATGTCCGCGTACGGGGATGTGGCGTTGAACTTTGCCGCGAATGTGTAGGCTGCCAGCGAGACCAGAGTTCCCTGTTAAGAGCTATTAGCTTTCTGATATGAATATATTGTACCTTTATTCTCTCTCATACCAGAGTGATGAACATGTGAATGTGTCGGTTGTTGATGAACCAGTGCGACCATGTGTTTGGCGGCGGAGGGAGGCCGGGGTATTCCTTGGTCTTCTGTGCCTGTATCTCCTCATACGTCGGGGCGCCGCCATAGTGCTTTGGCATCGATCGCGGCAGCCGGGCGCCGTGCGATGGAGGATTGAATCTCTCTGGCTTCTCGAGGACGATTGGTTTCGAAGGGTCGGGCGTCACGGCTTTCCTCGGAGCGGCGGGGTCTGGGGTGCTTGTGAGCTTGGGCGATGATGCCGCCTTGGCCGTGCTTGCCTTTGCAGCTGGTGCTTTGGCCGACTTGGAGGCGGCAGCGGCGGTAGGTTTCGATGCAGTGGCCTTTACAGACGACACCTTGGAAGCGGCCGCTTTGGTAGAGACGGCTTTGGGAGCCTCGACCTTTTTGGCCGCGGCGGTTTTGGAAGCTGTCGTGGTAGCTTTGGCAGCAGTGGTTTTTGGTGTGGCTGCCGTCTTGGATGCGTAGCGAACCAGCACCTGGCCGAGCTCAAGGCTGGCTGGTCTGGAAAAAGGTGCTGTTCGAGCAGTAGTTCTCCATATTGCGCCGTACTGTGGCAGGAGAAATCGCGGAATGGACGCCTTGGTTGCCATGTTGCGCTCAGAGGGGTCTTTTGCGACGATGACAAAAGATTTGCGCCAATGGAGTAATAAACTCGAGCTGGATACAGCTGAGGGGTTATACCAATTGATGAGCAGTCTTATATTGATATATGAGTAAATTGCACCGATTCAAACGTGACTCATGGCTGTTGTTGCATTTCGCGTTGTGCATGAATATGACTTGCAGAGCTCATTTCATGTGCAAGCAACCATTGTCCAATGCATATCTTTTCGTTGTGATGCGATTGCCGCTAATCAATGTGGAAGCTTGGTGGTGTGTCTCCAAATTTCCACTCCTCCAAGCACCACCACCTGGGCAGCTGTTGCTCAACCCCGGGCCGACGTTTTCCACGCGGACGGACCAATTGGCTACACTTACCAGACGCGTTCTGGCGTTCTGGGGAGCGTCAGAGCGTCGCGCGCCTTGTCGGGATTTGAGCTTGTAAAAAGATCCCTGTTCCCCGAAACAAAAATGTCTGGCTCCATGGAGCAGATGATCCGTTTCCTTGGCCAGAGATGAGGTCAACCAAGCACTCTGACCAAGCTGGCAACTGCATCCAAGCTGGGTAAAGAAAAAGCCTTGAAAGCCTTGAAAGCCTCACGATACATACAGTGCAACTGCACATTCATCATTCTTCCGATTTATTCTCCTTGCCTGGATACGAACACTGGAGGGAATTAAAATAGTCCCGTATGATGTGTAGATATAATGCATTGTAAAACCTTGATGCTTTAATTCAATGGCGATAATAAATTCTCACGTGCACTGGACTGCATCTTGATGTACGGAAATGCTGCGGCAACGGGTCAACGGCTTTCTTTCGGTGAGGCAAAAGAATCGGAGGGACAAGCACTGGTGGCAGGACTTGGTGGCTCCCTCACCTGCAGTTCAATGACACTGGCACAGATTTTAGTGTTCCGATCTCTCCCGGAGGCAAGTGCTGGCTTTTGGCTGGCAAGCTGGCACCTGGACTGCTGGCTTTTTAGCAGAGGCCTGCAGAGGCTTGAGCGGGTCTTGGCCTGACCATTACTTGCGTTGTGATTCGGCATGTGTCGGCGGGTCCTGCGGAATCCCCTAGTCTCCTTTGGGCTTACTGAGCTCATCGCCTTGGTAGCTCCCTCGTTTCCGAGGAAATTTTCAGGGAAATAAAGAACACCTGCGACTTTTGCGCATCCTATTCCTTTTCCCTTTTTTCTCCATTCTCTTGAAAAAGAACATCTTTGACGACGATTGCCCTGACGATCAATCTTGCCTTGGACCGTACAGTCTTAATACCTAATCAACATCTTCACTTCTACACAAACACATCACAACCGCAAAAATGCCTTTCTCTGCTGGTACGTCACTTCTGCTCCAAACGCCTTTCCCAGATCGTGATCTTCAGTTGCACACACACACCACGTCATTACCCGAGGAAGGAGGATGCCAATTGAACAACATCACAATTCATCACCTTTCGCCGAGATTTCTTCAATGGTCGAGTCGGACCTGCGCTGTCTATTCCATGTCCTCGAAATGCCTTGCGATAATGGTACAACTCTCGAACATCCACCGCTTCTGCAGCCCCTGCGCTATTTAGCGAGTCATGTTCAGATTGCAATTCTCGCCGTCGCAAAGCTTTTAGACAAGATAAACACAGTCGCATGAGCCGACAGGACCATGGCGGATCGAAATGCCCTCATCAGATTATTCACTTCGCCCAAGCTTCGATGCTCTCCTTCCTCCAGCTCTTCCCGCACCACAGACACCACCCACGCTCTTACACCAACCAAGCGACAAGTACTAACATGTTATCCTAGGTGATTCCAAGAAGGGTGCCAACCTCTTCAAGACCCGTTGCGCCCAGTGCCACACCCTGAAGGAGGGTGAGGGAAACAAGGTCGGCCCTGCTCTGCACGGTCTCTTTGGCCGCAAGTCCGGTCAGGTTGAGGGTTTCTCCTACACCGACGCCAACAAGCAGAAGGGTGTCACATGGGACGAGAAGTCGCTCTTTGACTACCTTGAGAACCCCAAGAAGTACATTCCCGGAACCAAGATGGCTTTCGGTGGTCTCAAGAAGGAGAAGGACAGAAACGACCTCATCACGTGAGTACCTACCAGAACCCCTGACAGCTCTCATGACTTTGAGCACTCGACTAACAATCTCTCAACAGCTTCTTGAAGGAGTCTACTGCTTAAACGAACGGCGAGAGTTAACGTGTAACGATATGAACTTTTACTGCATAGACGGATCGGCCAAACAACTGTGTATTGATAGAATAGACTGCTTCTGGCGTCCCGTTGGTGCGACTTCAAAAACCCGCATATATTTTACTATTTCCCCCCTACGAAAAATCTCCTCTTTTTATGTCACGATGTGCACTAGGTTGGGTCTGCTGGAGTTTCAAGCCTTTCAGGTTGGGAGCATTGGATATACTCGTTGGCAGCAATTTGACTTTTCTGTGCAAAATTCAGACTGGCGACAAGTTTTACAAGCTTATAAGCTCACTCTCAATTGATACGTGGTGATTGTGGTGAACAGAAAGTGCTGTGTTTTCCTCACCGATGGTTTTCAATGTGCTACAACTACCAAGCTACGTGCTGCTAGCAACTCGCCCGAAAGCGTATCTACGATCGCGGTCAAGATTCGGCGATTCGCGTTCATGTCGCACTAAGGACAAAAAAAAAACGCATGCGCCACAGTGATCGGCACAATTATGATGGAGAATCTCATGCGACCCCCCTGACCCCTGATCGTGTTTGTGGCTTGTGGCTTGAATGCAACAGCTCGGCTGCTAAATGCGACAGTGTTGATTGACCCTCGCTGGTCATGATGTTTATGGCATGGTTACCTAATTGTCGCGTGTATTTCTTTCATCAAATGTCCAGAGGGACGCTCATCGATTGAGTCCGTTCATCAATGTACTATGTCATGACGGAAAGACCCGGCACATGATTGTCGTGGGTTTCTTTCCCTGGCACCATGATGATTCATACTAAACAGGAATGCGAAAAGAGTCGTGTATTATCTAAGATTATACTTATACGCAGTGGTATCAATTGATGCATTCTTTCGCCCTGACGCTCAAACGCTCCGCATCAAAGGAATATTAAGAAAGAGGTGTTTCCCCCTACTGCTACCTCTGAGCCTGCTTCTCTCTGGCCCTGCGCTCGGCGTCCTCTCGAATCTTGCCCACCAGCGCCGGCCGCGGCCGGTTGAGGATCCCGCTCGGCGGCCCGTTTCTCACGGTCGGAAACGCCGCAAAGCTCGGTCCCTGCCTGGGCCCCTTGGGCAGAGGCAGCTTGGGGACGGTCGGCTGGCGGCCGTCCAGCATGGCAGCACTCGAAGAAGAGGAGGAGGAGGAAGAGGAGAAAGAGGGAAGGGGAGCCGCATTGCTGTCGCTGCGCATCAGACTGCTGACGCTGGCCATGCTGAAGCCGCCCTTGGGCTGCTTGAACCCGGTCTCGTCGGGCTCCGGGATCGGATCGCCCGAGTCCCGGAACGCCAAGCGCTGGGCCGTGTTGACCGACTTGGTCGAGTTTGCGCGTGAGGTCCGGTTGCTGGTTGGTGGTCTCCACCCGGGCTCGTCACTCTCGGCAATGGACTGCTGAGGAGGGGCTGTTGTGTTGCGTTTGCTATCTCTTGCTGATATTGGCAGGGCTTCTGATGAGGCGACCGATATCATGGTGTAGCGACTGCTTGTCCGTGTCCTGGCGCCATTATCAGATAGCATGGTATCCCGTGTGCTGTCTCTGGTCGCTGGTGCAGAGGACTCTCTCGTTGGCTTCATGACACTAGGCCATTCATCTGTGGTAGAGGTAGGAGCCGGAGCCGGCGTAGCAGTAGGAGCAGAAGCAGAAGCAGAAGCAGTAGCCGTCGTGCCCAGTGGTTTCCTGGCCACCTGTGACTTGCTTCTCTGGAGACTGGGCTCTATTGAGTTGGTAGAGGGCATATTCATGTCTTGACCTGCATCGTCTTCAGTCATTGGCTCCTTGCCCTTCTTGCTATTCACCCGAATCACCCGCACAGCCTCGGCGCTCTTCACATTGGGCGGCTTTTGCAGGCGAAAGGCGGCAGGTTTCTCTCTGGTCACCTCTTGGACCACTGGTGGAGCCTCTTTCAAATCGCTGTAATCGCTCATGGCAAATCCAAAATTAAGCGGTTCATCTTTCCTGGCCGAAGGCGGGCTGAAGCTGGGTAGCTTGAACTTGTCCCTGGTAGAACTGCCGGTTCCAAATGGGTTGAACCTTGATCCGCCTACGGATCCGCGGACGGCAATTGGCTTGTCATAGTCTTTCTCATCCTGCCGTGGAGATCCGCCATCTCGAGCTTCCTTCTTCTTACGCCGGTACCGCAAAAAGATGCAAACGATTATGGAGGTGAGCACGACGGCACCGCTCACTGACACGGCTACAATGATGGCCAGGTTTGTTGTTGAAATCGCGTTCTGCTGAACTTGGTCGGCAAAGTTGTTTGCGTCACTCTTTATAATGTCAGTCAGCACGAGTTGTGTAGATGAGGATCTGTGAAATCTCATACCCTTACAGCAGTTGCCTCAGCTCTGGCTGCTTGAAGCTGACTCATAGCAACGTTGACGGCACTGGCCATGCTTGCGCTGGCTGAGGCTTGTGCGACGCTGATTGCACTACTGGCGCTCGATTGCACGCTCGCCAGGTTGCGAGAGATTTGACTGCTCATCGAAGAGCTTGCCTGGTTTACCCGATCATTGGCCTGCTGGCTAGCTTGTGAGACAGCACTGGATGCCGATGATTGTGTCCGTGACAGTGCTTGACTGTTCTCCCGAGATGCCTGGTCCGCTGACTGTTGAACTTGCTGAGCCGATTGCGAGATGGATTGGCTTGCGGAAGAGGCGGACGAGAAGGAGATGGAAAGCTGTTGAATCTGTCCGGACAATGCTTGGATCTGGCCTGAATCTTGTCGTTTTTGAGGAGCAGCGGTGGGTTCTGGAGACCTCAAGACCACAGCTGCACCTTCTAATGCTGGAGTAGGCTCTGGTATCCTCTCCAATATATTCCTCCTCGGTGCTGCCTCCCTCTCCACGACAACATATTCAACTTTTTCCCATATCACTGTCCTAGCTGCCCGGAGGCCATCGCCCGCACCATGGAAATCAGAGTTGCTCCGATTATCGATTATATCGTGTGCCAACGACCCAGTCGTTGCCAACCCCGTCAACAGGGAGTAATAGAAGAGCCGGCTCTTTTTCATCATTCATTATCCATACTTCATGGGGTAAACAGACTTTGAATTGCCGCGAACGTCTTAAGAAGACACTTCGGACGGAATGCACATGGCAAAATGTAGTGTAACTAAGGAGATGGAGAGGAGAAGAAAGCCCATCCGGAGCAAAGAGGACCGTGTTGATAGACGAGCTCACCATCATATGCTGTGTCAGCTGCCCACTGCCAAACATGTTCAAGTTTGTGGATACCAAACCACCCCAACCACGAACTTTCATGCGTAAACAGCAGCTTCACTGATGACAAAAACATAAACGGTCAATGTCCGTGACATCGAATCATACCCCTGCGTGGGTGCAGACCCGGGAGCTGGGGTGTGAAGCTCGCACGGCCGCAAGCTCGACCGGGGACGAGATATGCACCCGACCGTCTGATCTTGCCATTTGATCAGGAGTGGTTGCATTCAAGACGGTCCGTATGATCTTCGAAAAGAAACCCACAGAGAGGAAATGCAACGATGAGTATCAGACTATCAGTCGATAACAGCAGTCCCATTGTAGTCCGAACAGGCATGACCATGGCCGTTGCGCATTGTGCACATGACCCGATTGGGTAACTTGCCCTTGCAGCAAGTCCTGCTCGGAGTCCGGCTTGTAACCGTGGGAATGCAGGCACAGCTCTTGGCTTTCCATGCAAAATGTGTCACTGCGAAATACTCGTGATCGACATCGGTAGAGACCAACTTGGTCACCCGGATTTCGCGAGATTGTCCTGGGTAAACACCACAAATTATCCTAAATTCAAGAACCATAGTCGAACAAACATAAGTTTGGTGTGTTGAAATGTGTCGTTTCTCTAGCTAGAAACAGATGATTTGACGCAATAGTTGCAAACCCGGACATGACGTCTTGTAAGTATTGTTACGAGGTCTTTTCTCACCTAGATGACCTGACCTTTGCAAATGGATACCGCGGACCATGAATGCAGACATGAGACTGTTGCCGAGGCCGCCCAGACCGACATTTCGATCATGCAAGTGCCCGACGTGGATCGGACTGCAAGCAAGATTCGACGTCTTCAGACGAAGACCAGACGACGATGTAGCAAGGGTGGGATGGGACTCAACAAGTCCCAGGCGTTGAAGGGAGCAGGAGTGAGTGAGAGAAAGAGTACGGAGTGACTGTGTGACGAGCACTGACAGTCGGTTACAGATTCTCCATAACCCAAAAGCTTACACTGAATATAGTGTATGTGTGGGGGCCTAGTCTGGACGACGATCAAACGGTCGCCATGGGACATCAGCCCGGATTCTCAATTAGCCGGAGTTGCCAACCAGCCATTGCCAGCTTTCTCGACCTGGAAATTTTGCGTTCTGCTGAAACTATTAGGTACCACATATATTCGTCCCAGATGATATAAAGTTTGGCTGCAAGAATTATCACGAGCTACTGGCACAGCGAGAACCGACAATTCTGAAGACAGACAGAATAGCAATGACGCCAAGTATTGCTTTTCCAGGTGAGGAGCCTTGACGATAAAACGGTGCGACTCTGTTGGCAAGATTTCAAGAAGACATTCCGAAATTGCAAGGCGCTGCTTGAGCGGGATTGCGGATGAGTCTCATGCTCTTGGTAACAGTTGACATATGAGAGTGGCTCGAGTCTTGAAGGATAGGTAGGTTCCAGCAAGTCCAGGTTGGGGAGTTCCGGTAATTCCTCACGGTTTCAGTAAGAGCCGGTTCGAAGGGACTTGAGATCTGATGCGTCAATTGTACTCGTATAATTTTTTTTTTATTTTTTTTTTTAGTGAGAATGAAATGAAGACATTGATCGACTTTATCAGTTCATTCACAGTTTGTCAAAGTGTTGAAATGAACAAACACGAGACGACCAACTTGTTTCAATGTTTAATACCAACCACAGTGTTAAAAAGCTGTTTGGCTGTGCATGTCACACTGTCACTTACCTAGAGCAATTGGCGGGGAACCCAAGCGGGATGGGAACTTGCATTGCACCTTTTGGAAATCGCATCCCACCGCATTCGCGTCAAGTTTCTTCCGGCGCACGGCGAAGGTAAGTCGTAGGTATGCGCCTAGCTACCCTTTAGATAGGCACGCCCAGAAGACGGCTGAGCTGGTGACGTTTTTGGGGTCTTGAATCACCGTTTGCGTAAGAGCTCAAAGTAAACAATTTCGTGGTTTCTTAGACTTCAATGGACTGAGCCCCCATTTCTCCATTCCGTAAGGCACGCAGAAATCGAAGCTACAACAGTCGCGCTCCTCCATGGATTGGGCGACGACACCCACTTTCACTTAGCACACATAGTACATCGCAACCCGCCGACTTCATGACATGATGGAGAACCTCGCGATACACGACACACCGCCGCCAGGGCAGGGCACGCCCCAGGCCCAGGGACAATTCCCTCCCCAGGCCCTTGGAGGACGCGCCCCTCCCCCTCCGCAACCCCAACAGCTGCCACCGCAGATGTTCACTACTGCGGCCCAGCTCCTGGACTTGACGGACAGTATGTCAACCACAGTTGCTGCACCGACCGAATAAGGGCAACTATGCTGACATGGGATCCCCAAAATAGAGAAGTTGGTTATTTGCCTTCGCGATGGTAGAAAGTTGACTGGTATCCTGCGAAGCTGGGACCAGTTTGGTACGTCACAGCCTCCGAATTCCATCATCATCAGGGCATTGAGGAACTGACACTGGAGCCGCTAGCGAATCTCGTCCTCCAATCTACAGTCGAGCGGATATATACCCCTCTGCAAAACGCTCCCGAGGATTCGCCCGTCAAGGGTTACTACGCAGATAAGACACATGGTATTTTCCTTGTGCGCGGCGAAAACGTTCTGCTGCTCGGCGAAATCGATCTTGATAAGGACGACGATATGCCTGCCGGCTTTGAGGAGAAGGAGTGGAAAGTGGTGGAGAACATGATCAAGGAGAAGAGAGCCGCCGAAAAGGTCAAGGAGAAGAAGAAGCTCAAGAAGCTGGCCACACTGGGCTTCGAGGGCGAGAACATGGGCGAGATCCTTCTCTAATGGTCCGTCTCACAATCGAAAAAGAACAAGTTGAACAAGTCAACCTGCCATGCCTCTACTCTGATGGCAGAGTCTGATAAGACAAGTGGCAAAGGAAATCATCAAGGACAGAATATTGTGAAATGTCCTATTTCCACCTCGTTTGCCCATTGGCCACGGCTATGTGCATTTAGTTTCAAGCATGTGGCGGGCAAAGATTTATCCAATACAATACAAAAGAGCCATATTGATGTGTCTATGATACGCATGCGTGCCTTGTTTCTTTCAACGGCCCTTCTAACGAAAGAACGCTGGAGGATACTGCATAGAATTCGCGCCTTCTCTGACCAAACGGGCATGAGGGATCCATTTGCAGAAGAACTTTTTTCGGTCTTTTCAGGAGAGCCCGCCTGCCTTTCCTGCTCGTTCTTATTGTTGCTCGGGATCCTTGTGACGCAAAGTCACTTACACTTAGAAGTCGCAATCCAAAGCAAACTGGGCAAGTGTGTCACAGAACAACATATAGCACATATAAACGCCATGATTTCCACCTTGTTTCTTTTCAAAACTTCATCGAACACCCGATCTCGCGAAAATGACCCAACCCAGAGGCGACCTGTTCATCCTCGTGGAATTTGCGCAGCAAGCGGACATTGACGCAATAGCAGATATTGGTATCCAGTCCTTACCACACTCATTCAACAGCCATGCACCAACGCCGGTTACAGACTTCTTCATTGAACAATCCTTTACCAAAGAGGCAGTGGCCAGAGACTTCGAAAACCCACTATACACTACGCTTGTTGCCCGTACTGGGAGCAAAGAGGTTGTTGGCTTTGCTCAGGTTGTACGAGACCGCCAATGCCCATCACGACCCAGCGATAATGGTGCGAAAGTCACTCTAAACAAGCTCTACGTGAGGCCAGAAGCCAGAGCATCTGGCGTTGGCAAGAAGCTGATGGGGGCTGTAGAAGACATGGCCAAGTCGGAAGGCCATAGCGCAGTCTGGCTTCTCGTATTCGACCACAATATGGTAGCGAGGAGGCTCTACGCAAGACGTGGTTGGAAGACAACAGTGCCAGTCGATTTCGAAGTGTGCGGAGTCAAGTTCAAGGACTGGTGCTTGGAGAAAGACTTTTATTAACCCAGCGGAGACTTTCATTAACTCAACGGAGTTCCTGGCCCATGGTGATCAGCTGGTGTTGAGTGGACTCCAAACTTCGTTCTTCCGTCCTGGACATAAAGGGATTCTTCAATCAAGACGTATCAAAGGATATTGTATCATCATTCTCACAGACCCGGCACGAAGCCCTCTACTCTGGCATTCCACTCTTCGGGGAAGTGCGGTCCCTCATCCCCATCCCAACCACCAGCCATCATAGCCATTGCTAGCAAAAAGCCGCCAGAACCTGGAAAGTACGGTGTCGCAACCCTTACTCCGCCAAGCGGATACCCAGCATCGTCAAACTCGAACAAAGGATGGAGCAAATACGAGATAGCCTGGTCTATATCCCCTAGCCTTAGAGAGTTCATAGCCAACATGGGAAAGTCCCAACCCCAGCAGTCCCCAATGTCCCACAGACTGGCAATTTTATCGTGCGTGTTTTGAACTATCGTCATGTTGAGCTGAGGTCCACTACTCGGAGGCGGCAGGAGCCCAAAGATACCCGCCATGGCCGGATGATCCTGCACTGTCGTGTTGTTTTGCCACATGTCCGGGATTCCCTCGTAGACGGCAAAAGCATCTCCCTCGGGAGAAATAGACAAGGGCAGCGGTGCCAGGTGATCGCGAACGTGCAACCATTCCGCGGGCGCCTCGAGACCCTGGCGCTCCTTCCACCGGATTGCGACGTCGAGGCCGAAGCGCCAGTAGGCCAGCTCAAACGCCGGGTTCACGGTGACGTTGGGATTGGTGTTTTCAGATACTGGATACAGCGGCGGGCCCAGGTCGTAGACGCCCGTGCTGGCGTTCCACCAGGCGTAGCTGGCCATGAAGTCGGCCGTGGCGGTCAGGACCTCGTCCCAGGATGACAGGGTGTCGTTGCTGCTGTTGCGGGCAGAGGAAGAACGGTACTCTACCTCGGCAAAGTACATGGGATGCGGTTGCTGCCAGATTAGCAGCGAGTTGATCTCGCCCGGGGCGGAGCGGCCGGTCGGGTCCGTCATTTTGCCCCAGCGGGCGCCGGCGTAGCCTTGAGCGGAGGCGCGTGATATGGACGAGGCGAGGAAGCGCTGGTAGGTGTTGGGCAGGCTGCGTTGAAATATGGACCATTGGTTCCACCTGGCGAAATGTAGAGTGTGCCATAGGACCATTTCCAGCTTTGATTTGTGAGCATCGTGTAGAGAGTGATTTGGATGGGTGAAATTTCTGCAGACTTACATGGAATTTACCATACCAACCGTTATTTACGAGTCCGGATTCTATTTTCAATGTGTCAACTACAAGTATGTGTTTTAGGTAAATGACCACATAACTTACCTTGAGGTGGATTCGATGAAGCAGAATTGACTGCGACCAAATATTGTGACAGGATAGTGATGCGCTGCAATTCGGTAGCGTTGGGCGAGTTCGACGATGTAAGATCAATGAATGCGCCTGTTGTCCAATACTCTTCCCACCAACTTGTCGAAGAGGTCTGAATATCGGCAACCGATGGCACGTCAGTTGTTGACACGGGAGAATACGTCACGGAAAATTCCAGCGTATCGCTTTCGCCGTCGGGAGTGAGCAAGTAACGATGGGTGTCATTGACTGGACCAGATATCGAGCCACCCTGATTCCATGCTATCGAAGTGAAATACGTAGTATCGTCCATATCATGACGGATGCTGGCATTGTTTTGACCGGCTGTGAGGGCCGTGGTGTGGTTGGCCGTGGCATTGAAGACGCCGACGAAAGGGGCATCGAATTTGTTCCGCGTCGGCAAAGGAAAGTCAAAGAAGATCCCGATGCTGCCATTCGACAGCAGTGAAGAATCTATCCTGATTCCTACAGTGTCAGAATCCGAGTTCGACCATGTCTCGAGCGTGACTTGTTGGCCTTGATAGGTGAATGTCGAGCAGATCGAACCGGTCCACAGGTCTAGCGTCTGCGACTTATCCTCAAGCATGTCTTCGGTCACGACCTCATCGTTGAAGGACAGTCCAACCCTGCCAAGGTTCACTCGCTGGGGGTTCTGGATCAGCCATTGCGAGATGTCATTCTCGGCTGGGTTGGGTTGGTCGTAATTGACTAGACGACCATGAGTCCACCAATCCAGCCCCGTGAAATCTTCCGTGATCATTAGCCATCCATGTTTCCAGTCAATTTCAAATGTTGACTGAACTCACCATCCACAGATGTTTGACCCGGAGTTGTAGGCAGGCTAAAGTTGTGCCAACCCCAAGTCGACAGGGCCCCAAACGATTGAAAGGTCTGAAGTCCGGTCACGTCGACGCCAAATGCGAAATTCCCGTTACCAACCTGCAGCGGCGTCGAAGTCGAGCTTGCGTTGCGACGAGGATGAAATTGCTGGATAACCTTTTGCCTGTCGATTTTGGTGGTATTATGGTCTCCGGCGATCACCACTTCACCGCATCCAATCAGGATATATAGTGGGAGCCATTTGGAAAGAATCATGACCGAGGAATCACAGCGCCAATTCCGGCGTTGTACCTTGCATTATCGATATGTAAGTGTCGAAACTTTAGATAACAACTGAACTTGTATGCACACGCTGTAATTATATCCAATTGTAAGAGGGGTACTTGAATTTAACCGGATCGCCCATGCCAAAGACAGGAACGCTGTCGATCGCTGGCACTAGCGAGTATTGACTTAACATTGTGCGGGGATGCTTGTTGTGGTGCCTCGGATGGATGATATACCGACAGCGAGTTATATTGAAGAAACGTAAAGGTAAAGAAATATGCCTTTCACTTGGAGATGAATCATTAGCAGGGGCCGAGAACTGAATACTTGAATTTTCCGGAACTCATCAAAGTATTTGACTGGATGGCCAGTACGTGAGAATTATAGGTATAATTTGGTCTCACGAAACAGAATCTGTTACAGCTTCAAATTACTCTTCTGTATGAGCGATCCGATTGTTTCGGAATTCAGTCTAGTCTTGGAAAATATCCAAACTTGAGATCTTATTGACATCTATTTTCAGTGAAACAACCATTTTTTAAAGTTAGCCTCTTGACATTCATTTTTTTAAGGTTTGGGTGACCACGACTTCGCTACAATAACAAAAAACTGTTTGGAGTAAATATTGGGTTCAGTATTCGGGAAGCATACAAATACCTTGGTGTCTTGGTACATAATATCAAGCAATTATGGCGTGGATGAACATCGCGTCGCATTCTGGGATTCGCCAAATCGCGAACAAAGAAAACAAGCAGACTTTTAGTGGGTTTGGTAGAAAGGTGTGATTCATTCAGCATATCGAATATCAAAACTTGTCTCGCAGATGTCTTCGTTGCCTCAGTAATTGATTGTTTATGCCTGCTTCGACTTCTTGAAAGCCAGATTATCCCAACGCGCCTGCCACTTCTTGAGATACGTTGTAGTTGCCTTAACCCTACGAGCTTCTATCATGTGGGTGTTGGCACTGTAGTTGATAAAAGCCAGACGTTCCACTCCGTGAGGGACCATATTCAGGAAAGCTGCAGTGATTTCGCGCCTTGATGTAGATAGCTCACAGCGTTTGAATTCACTTCAACGAGCTATCAGCTGACGATTTCAGCATCGTAATGGAGAGGTCCTCGCGCTCACCATTTGTCCGTGGCTGCCACATTCGAAGCAGATCTTGACGACATATCCTACTTTGATTTCATGCAGTGCTTTTCAGGTCCGAGAAATCAAACGTTTGTAATGCCTGTAAGATCTCGAAATCGCGCATAATGTTTATGCACTATAGACCATCAATGGATCTTGAGGAATCTGTGAACTCAATATACGGTCTATTTATAATACATGGTTCGAAGTGCGATCCTGGAGGTCTTGTGTCTAAAATGGCTGCACGTTTGAAGACGAGCGGGTGTCATTGCCCAATGACAATATTTACATACGAGCGCGATATCGCTCTTTGCAAGATTGGGACTAATAAGCTGCCGTAATCAGCACAATAGCATTCACTACACTTCGAGTCATTCCAGGCAGGAAATAACACTGGCCTTACTTTTGTGAGGTAGAATGGACTACTTGTGTTGCTGTCGGTTTTCGCAAAGCACAGATGTGCTGTAAGTGCTTATTGGCTTCCACACATGCAATTACTAGATTGAAACCAAGAAAAAAAAAACCCCCCCAAAAAAATCTAAGAAAAAATTCTAAAAACAAATCTAAAAAAAAGAAATCAAAAATAAAGAATCAAAAAAAAAATTAAAATAAAAAAAACCCGTTCGCTACGTGTTCCCATTCCCATTCGAGGTATGCAGTGCCAAGATTGAAATAGCGTACATTTATAATAAGTCATTTTATTTCGAGAAACTTGTTATCACTTGCCGTGCGCAGATATCTGTCTGGTCACTGTACTACTGACATTTACAGTCTGACAACTCCCTTCGAAGTGGAAAACAGCATACGTACACCGTATAAGTACGTAGCTACTAATTGATGATACCTTAGCTAAACATAGCTCCGTGACTACTCCAGGTCAAATAGCATACGGGAAGGACTGTTGGTAATGCTCGGAAATATTGAAAGACTCCACCATCCATTGTAGCGGACCGCATTGTAGGACCGGCAGTTATGGGTCGGCTGCATGGGGTCCTGGGGGCGGAAACCTTTAGCGAGCCAATAAAGAAACAAAACCCCAGCTGTGCTCTTGCAGCTTGATGCTGATGCACTTTGAAGAGGTCGAGTCACTGCTGGCTTTGTGGGCTGTTAATTGATCTTTGACTTTTCAAGCCTCAACCAGTCCAAAGCGAAAGTTCTTATCGCAAACGACATGCCGCAGACGGATGGAACAAACCCAAAGGGTCATAGAAAGCTCCCCACCAGTCACATTATTTGGTAAATTCTCCCCGACAATCGTGGCGTAAGAGACGACTTCAGATTCCCCGCTATTTCGCCTTCATTCGGTATTCCTTAGTCGTTCCACCAGACTAAAGCAATCTATATCTGCTTCAAAATATCAGTTTCAACTGAAGGATTCTTTCTGAGTTGCCGAAAGAATTAGGAGTCATGGGCCAAACCAATTCGAAAAGGAACAGGACTTTTAGGCTGAGATCGAAAGAAAGCCCGGACAGACTATTCAAGCAATCCAAAAGCGCCCCCAAGGTCCTAGATCAAGCTCTTGAAGACATCCCGCTGACACCAGAACAACTACCGGAAGCCTTGCCTGAACCAGAAACGATATTTGAACCACTGGAGATCCTCGATTGTCCTGGTCCTTCACCGAAACCCACTGTCGACAGTGGGTATGTTAGTGATGACCGTTATCGCGATCATTTGATCAGTCAATATCACGATCACAATGATCCTCAAATGCTAGTGACAGGTGCCCCGTACGTCGAGCACGTACCAGTGAGCAAGTCAGATCGCAATGGGCCGCCTAATATAGCTGGTAAAACCCCGGAGCTGCTTCCAGAGGTAAGCCAAACTGCCCTGCTTTGCGCTCTTCGTCTATATTCGTCCTACCTTTCCACAGGAGCGATATAAGCATAAATTCTAACTCTGAACAGTGGGATCCATTAATTGGCTTTGTGGACAGTACTAGCACATCTTCACGCGTCAATAACTTTCTTCAGTTGTATAATTACGTTCATACATTGAACCCGCTAAAGACCGCAGTGATTGGAACAAAAATCTGGGACCGGGAACAGAAAGTCCTAGGGGATAAGGATAGGCATATCCGGGGTCAATTTGTGACACAGTTGCTCGAAGACGGTCACTCTCAAGCCAGCTCCGCAGGTTGCAGTAGTTCCACCAAGGATCATAGCATCATTACCGACTCGGACCTCTTGTCGATATCAGATACAACTGATCCCGGGATGTGCTTCGAAATTGGGCCACTCTCTCCACTTCAACAACATATGCTCGACTTTATCCTGAGAGACTACCAGGAGACAACGAGGTCTCATAATGGAGGCAATGGGTATGCTACACCCCCCGCAAGTGCCTCCAGTATTTCTACTTCCGGCACGTCTCAGACGAGTTCAAATAGGACAATGTCCAGCCAGAGAGACACTAGCGGGGGATCTAACGGCGGTGCCTTGTCGAAGATCGCAAAACAAGCACGTCAAGATGGCGACCGCTCGGCAGTACTTGCATGTCCTTTTTGGAAACAAGACAGGGAAAGCCATCGTCTGTGCTGTAAATTGACTCTGCGGCGCATACGAGACGTCAAGCAGCATCTCCACCGTCGCCATACACCAGATTTGTATTGCGATCGGTGTTTAGAGATCTTTGAGGATACCGATCGCTATGATGTACATGTACAATCTACGGTAGCCTGCTTCAGGATCCCCGAGAGCCGGCTGAGGGGCATCACGAGGATGCAGAGTAGAGCGATCAGCAAAAAGTCAGACCGTAACCTAGGAGAGGAAGAGCAGTGGTTCGCCAGTAAGTAATTTCCTAACTTTGATCTCGGCTGTGCTGTCATATCTTTTCTGGCACAATGTCTTTAGACGGTAGACTCAGATAGATACTTGAGGCAGCCTTTGACTCCGAGACACGTGGATGGGCAATGACTGACACGAGTTGATGACATAGTATGGGACATACTCTTCCCCGGTACAACGAGACCAGCTTCAGCTTATGTGGACTCAGACTTGAGCGAGGATTTGAATTCCTTCCAGGAGTACTGGACAAATCGAGGCCACGACGTCCTTATGAACGAGCTTAACAATAACAACGTATGGTCACTATCTCCAGATGAGCGAGAAACGCAGACAAGGCAGATTTTGGCCAGAGGCCTGAATTCAATTTACGAGCAATGGGTCGGTCGTAGGGGGTCTACCTCTCACACCACATCATATCTAGGTACAGCGATGTCTCCACCTCTGACCAGTGCGAGCACGAGTGGAGAGTCCTCGATTGCAGCAAGCTCCAGGAGCTCCATGCCAAACGCCAATCATGTCGCACACCCTTTCATCACTCTATCAGACCTGGTCGTAGCAGACAACGCAACAATGGTAGCCAGTTCGGTCGAACAAGAAGACCCGCGACGCGGCGATCCTCTGCCCGTCCTCGAGACACTGACGGCAGCTGCCGCTGGAAATTGGCCGCTACCGTTAGGAGAGGATTTAGAGAGTTATCTAGCTTTGGCAGGAGAGCGTACGGATTTGAACGACACGACATCCTTGGAGATGCTTGCCTCAGACACTACTATGGAAATGGACTTCGAGTTTTGACAGTGGAAACGAAGTGGATAAAACCTCAGTCTCATTGCGAACTTCACTTATGGAGTTGTTAATTCATTGTTTGCATGAATGAGGATTTGATCCGCTACTTGTTTAAAAGCTAGTTGTGTGAAAGCACACTCTGGAGGAATCTCTGACTTAATCTTCTTCTAAAAATAGACTGGGAGAATTTAGGATGTACTATTTATATTTGCAATGGTACCTCCAGGGCGGAACTAAACGTTATTTCAAAAGACTTACCAGTAGCCCTATTTCCATTTTATATATGTCCGCCAACCAGCCGCCTCTCGTAGTTGTCTTATGACGTCGAGGTGGTCGCCTTCTGCCGCTGCTTCCAGGGCCGTCTTTCCACGCATCTCTGCTCTGGGGGCATTGACATCTGCATCTTCTTGCAGCAGACGCTCCACTACCATCAGATGGCCACCTTCTGCCGCAGCTTGTAACGCCGTCCTTCCATTATTATGACATGCCCCTGCATTGACATCTGCATGTTCTTGAAGCAGGCGCTCTACAATGTCCAGGCGACCGCTTCCTGCCGCCGCCTGAAGGGCTGTCCTTCCATTGTCCTCACTCGCATCCGCATTAACGTCTGCCCATTGTCTGAGGAGACGTTCGACAATGCTGAGGTGTCCGCGTTCTGCCGCTGCTTGGAGGGCTGTTCTTCCAGACCACATTCCTGCTTCGGCGTTGACATCTGCATTGTGTCTCAGCAAATACTCCACGACATGTAGATGACCGCTCCCCGCTGCTGCTTGCAGGGCGGTTCTTCCATTCTACCAACCTGGTGGTGCATTCACATCTGCATTTTCTCGAAGCAGACGCCTGACGATATTCAAATGGCCTCTTTCTGCCGCTGCTTGAAGCGCTGTCCTTCCATCTTTTCTTCCAGCTTCATCATTGACTCTTGCCTTCTTTCGAAGCAGACGCTCCACGATGTCGACATTGCCACTCTTGGCTGCATGCGCAAGTAAAGTCATCCCATGGCGATCCCTAGAGCTTGCGTCCACATTTGTGGCATCGAAGAGGAGTCCAGCCCCCAGTATGTGCCCCGCTTGTACTGACCACGCAAAGATCTCTGAGACGACTTGTTCTAGCGTCGACTTCCTACCCTCTGAATCATTAAAAATGGATAGGCTGGGCGTTTTGTTGATCTGCTTGTGGACACCATGCAATGAGATTGATAGGTTATTTGGAGGCGGTCTATGCCCTCTGATCGATGCAATGACCTTCTCAAATCCTATCATTCCTTCACTTTCTCTTTCTGTTGCTTGTGCAAAGGCTTTCAAGTCCCAAAGTATGCATGCAGAATTGAAAGCTCTGATGGCTTCACCACAGGCGGCCGCCACCGTTCCTGAGCCTTGCGTTACCCAGTCGGTTCTTCGTGCCCAACGTGCAAACGTTTCGAGTTCGGAATATCCTTCCAAGGAATAGTGCCAGTCCCAAACCAAGACAAGGTCTCGTGCTGGCAAGTGTATGCGATTCCGAGCTTTTGACCACTCCAGCTGCATGCCTTCGCTTGGTACGACGGGCGGCATGGTGGGGGCAATGATGAGAACAACCGAGAAGTCCTGATACAAGCGAACAATCGAAGGACTTTTAGCATTCGGAAGAAGGCAGACAAGGTCCCCTTTCTGTAGAGGTGTTGCTGGATGATGCAGTGTCCAAGGCAAGTCACAAGTTTCTGGGAAATCTGAGAGTCCTGAAATATCTTTCCATGAAACCTTGACGCGTTGCTCGTAGCTAGCTGTCAGACTTTCCTGCACTGAATGAATGGTACCCAGGACATAGATCTTCGACCTGATGACAGCAACTTCCTTGGTGCCCTGTGTCTCTATGGATACAATTTGAGATAGTATATACTGAACTACTCGTTTGAATAACTCATGGAAGGGGACGCTGTAGTCAGGCAATAACCTTGAACTGGTCATATCATCAGAGCACATGCCAAGCAAAGCGTAAACCTTGTCGCAGTTTTCGGTCGCATTATGATTGTGGAACATATCGACCAACTCATGAAAAGGTCTGATTTTGGAAGTTCTGATTGAATCTCGATGTGTAGGTCTGGATATTGCGCCTCTTATCAATTCTGTAATTGCTTGGATCGCAGACCATACCGGCGGTGCTTCATAAATTGCAAGGAAGGATTGACTCAATGAATCTATTGCCAAGCAAAAGGTGTACCCATCCAGGGCTGAGCGGCCACATAGAATTTGGATGTGTCGAGCGGCAGCGACCTCTTGAAGTACCTGAATGGACTTTTCTTAGTGTTTTGCCCGAATCGTGGTACGTAACTTTTTGACTCTTACCCAGATTCGTCGAAACCAGTCTCGTTTGAGGAGCCGCAAAACAGCATCCTTGGAGCGTTCATCATAGGTAGAGCTGGCGGCTTTCTGGCGTCCTGCAACGTGCAATACCTTGATCGCTTGATCGCTGTGGTCGGCTTCATCCCCAAGCCAAACAACTACACGATTTGCACACGAATAGATGCTATACATGAGTCCGATCTGATGCTCCTTCCCCTGCTCGTCCATCTGATTGATGCAGATGGCATCAATCCATAGAATCCTGTCAAAAAAGTGGTTGCGAAGGTGTAGAAGTGCCGCATGTAGATTGGAAGTGATGCCGAGAACAAACGAATCAACAGTAATGGAATGGGTCTTCTGCGAGCTGCCCCAGCAGTAGGACAAGGCTTCAAAAATATGCTCCCTTCCTGTCCACTCTGTCAACTCATCCAACTTGTACTCGAATAGCTGACATTGAATCGATGCCTTGGCATCTTTGCCCGTAGAACTCGAAGTAGTCGGATGCTACCTGGCTCGATAAATGGTTTGTATTGATATTGCAATTCCATTTTCATACTGACGTGGCTCGACTCCGAGGAGAAATTATAGATACGTGATGTGGGTTCGCGTCTCAGGAGCAGACAACAGTCCTTGTAAAAGTGAATCAACAGCGCGCAGTGTGTTGCACAATTAGATCCACGTGATCACAGTTCATGGTAAGAAACGTTCGCTCAGCGAAGCAGCAAATATATCGCTAGATCGAGTGAGTGGGTGTGGTCTGTCATTGGCTTTGACATAGTGTTCTCTGGCCCTGTGGTCCAGAAGGCTGGTGCGATAGCTTGTGACGGTAAATGATCTGACAGCAGAACGTCGATGGGCTGAACAGGCCGATGTACCAATCTGAACGCCACATGATGGCTACGTACCAATAACAAACGACAGAACAGTGCTCCGAACTACTAGTGCTCAGCTCTTCCCTGACCTGCATTCCTCGCTTAATTGTGCAGATCTATTCAGCTCAGAGATTGTGCTGCATCTCGAGCTAAGAAAGCTGCTGAAGCATAGGTATGTTTATCTTCAGCTGTGATCTCTCTGCAAAGTTCAGCCCCAGGTTCCAGCAGCTGGCGCAGTGGCGCACCAGTCACATGGAAACTCTGCATAGGAGACAATTCAAATTTTTGATATCGTTTGCTTTTTTATATCGCCCAGATTACTTCGCACTCACAGAGTACATTGTGTTGCCTCACACAAACCTATGATTGCATTGGGCATGCTAGTGCTAATAACAATTGAAACAAGTTCATAGTCGAGAATGTATGCTCAAATCCCGCAAAGAGTGATTTTGGTAAGTTTGTCCTTCATTGGGGCCCGTGGCATTTATGGTCGAAGTAATTGAAGACGAGCATTCCGGGTCGGTACTCTTTTCCAATTGCTTATAAGCCGATATGCATTATGGTTAGGCAGGTAAAATTGTTTGCGCAAATACAAATTGCCGACTACATATGTATACATTGGCTGGCACCAAAGTTACTATAGCATCAGTTAGTGGTCTTGCCTTAGCGCAACTGATCCACTGGCATCTCAGCATCTGCCCGCTTATGACTCTGGAGTGGAACTGCTTATAGCAAGGTCAATACAGGAGTATAATCGGCCACTCAAGTAGGTACATGATTGGAAGGTCATTGCTGAATAACGACAAAGTAAATGACCAAATGTCTTTGTTGCCGCCTCCAGTCTGGAGAGTTAGAATTGGCACATATGATTTGGAGATTAATCAACCAGTCATATTAATTATGTTCTTTGAAATAAGCATTCTCTTCACCGAGCTCTACTCGGCCAGATCTGCCCGAAATGTGTTTACCAGACTTTCGGTCAACTCGGACCGAAGCGAACGCTGGCCAATAATGCGTCTCCGTTGCATTCTTCAAACACATGAGAGCCTCTACAATTGTTGTCTCTTCTATGCGTTTGAACATCTCTCCGACGGGAATGAAAAAATTTCGGTCGGTTTGCCCACGACACAAACAAATAAAAATAACCGTCCGTCCGAAGCTTACAAATCGATCCAACCTCCATGTTCCATTTCCAAGAGATGCAACTAAAAAATACAAATTCCACAAAACCTGCGACTCGACTACCTCTTTGTCACTCGTTGACTTCAAATGTCAAATCCTTTAGAGTCACAATAATCCTGACGAGAGATGACTGCCAACGAATGCACCGTCCACAATGGCCATGGCCACGACGACGAGAAAACATCCGAAGCCTCTATCGGAGTTCCAGAGCATGGCGGCGAAATAGAGCAGTTAGATCACGACAACAAAAGGGCCAAGACGCCAGATGAAGAGCCCAAGAGGACTGTCACAGGTCTCAAGGTGTGTTCGCTCAACAAATGTCGCCTTGATGGCAATATCTGACCAATTGTTTTACCTAGTGGTTCATCATCTACACATCTCTTATGTCTACCGTAAGTTGCCGCTTCCATCCTGCTATCCAGTAGTTTTTCGACAATGTTGCCACAGAAGAGAATCATACGTCTGGTTATTGGGTCTACACTGCCAGAGCACTCGGAAGATGTGAAAATGTTAATATCGCGGCCCCATCACAGGTACTTCTTTTTGCCTTGGATAACACCATTGTAAGTAGCAATCTCTCCATCGGCAAAGGTAACTACTAACCATGAATCTTCCAAGGTCGCAACCATTCAACCCGAGATCGTCGAGGCCTTCGATGACCAACAAAGTTTAGCATGGATCGGAGTTAGTTTCATTCTTGGCCAAGTCGTCACTTTGCCCGTGTACGTTGTCGCCCCCGAGCTCTCTCCAGGACCTCGAATCGGACAAAGAGTCGTCTTGCTGACTCTCAACATATTGCAGTGGAAAGGCATATGGCATGTTTAACATGAAATGGCTATTCATCATCAGCCTCATTCTCTTCGAGGGCGGCAGCGCCATCTGCGGAGCCGCACCCAACATGGTCGCCATCATCGTCGGCCGCGCCATTGCGGGTGTGGGGGGCGCCGGCGTCTACGTCGGAGGACTGACCTACATCAGCGTCTTGACTACACCACACGAACGTCCGCTGTACCTTGCCATTCTCATGTCGGTCTGGGGATTTGGCAACGTTTTGGGGCCCATCATCGGTGGCTCATTCGCGGTCAGTTCGGCTACCTGGCGGTGGGGATTTTACATTGTGAGTTTCCACATCTTCCCGCTTCCAGATTATATGAAAGAAGAGTTGTAACTAACTGTATCCTTATACAGAATCTTCCAATTGCTGGCATCTTTGCACCTGCGTTCGTCTTTCTGATCCCCAACATCAACGCTATGCCGGATACACCTTTTATGCAGAAGATTCGCAAGCAAGATTGGGTCGGAATTGTCATCTTCACTGCTCTAATGGCATGTTTCTGCATGGCGGGAAGTTTCGGGGGTGGCCTCTACGCCTGGAACAGCGGCTCGGAAATCGCCCTCTGGGTCGTTACCCTTGTTCTGTTCATCGCCTTTATCCTCGTCACCATATACCATCCGCTGGTACCCGCAGAAGCGAGGCTCATGCCGGTGCAGTTCATGATAACTAGGGACCTGATCATCATACCTCTACAGGCCTTCCTAGTGGCCGGTAGTATGATGATGAGTATCTACTACACCCCTTTGGTGTTCCAGTTCACCCGAGGAGACAGTCCCCTGATGGCTGGTGTGCGCATCTTGCCATTGATTTGCATGATCGTTTTTGGATGTCTGTTCAACGGCTTCGCCATGCCCAAGTTTGGATACTACCTGCCTTGGTATGTTGTTGGCAATGCTTTGCTGGTGGCTGGCGCCGCGCTCATGAGTATGTTTTCCCCCTTGCTCTCTCAATTTCAATCCAATGTGAGAGGGTTCGATGACTGGTCATGATTTCCTGACTTAATTTGCCAATAGCAACAATTGACTCGGACATATCGAACTCTGCTCTATATGGATATACGGTCATTATTGGACTGGGAGTCGGTGCCTTCCAAAGTGCGGGTATCGGTGTGGCATCGGCCATTGCGCCGGCGTCCGAGATCAGTAACGTCGTTTCAGTCATGACAATTGGTACGTTATAGATGCAGAGTCCAGATCCTCCTCTACGAAACAGGATCCTTACATTCAATGCTCATAGCCCAAATTATCGGCATTACCTTTGCCCTAGCCATCCCCGGGTCGATCTTCCAGAACAGAGCAATGCAATATATTGCGCGGGTCCTGCCAGACATACCCCAGGATGAGCTCCCGCAGCTGATTACGGGAGCGAGCGGCAGATTCTACAAGAGTCTCAGCGCGGTTGATCAGGCATTGGTCGTCGACCAGATTACAAAAGCCATCAGCGAAGCATTTTATTACCTGGTAGCCGCTACGGCGATTGGCTTCGTGACCTCGCTGTTCTTGAGTGTGAGTCCATCCATATAAATTTCCAAAGCCAGCTCAAATTCGCTGACTTATCTTTTCCACCTTCTTAGCCGAGAAAACTCTTTCTTTCAGGTGGTGCCGTTGCATAGAAGTTCAAGGTGTACCACTCCGATAAGTGCCATCAACTTTAGGAACGTGCTGGGCCACTTCCTATCTAGCCCAATTTTGACAGAATCAGACTCTACGATGGAGTTGTAAGATGTGTATACTCGAGGTCACTTCGTGCAACTAGACATAGACACAAGATATCATAGATCACAACAGCAGCATTATAGACTCGGTATAAAAGGATTGCTGCCGATGAAACATGATTTCTATTTTTGTCATTCAGGACGTTCGATCATGTTCGGTATCCGATATCATTGTGACATGTTACGAGCTTGTTCCGTAAGCAGTGCACATATGTTATATCGTGAGCGGAAGAACTCTGCACGTTCAGCTGCCTCTTTCTGGAGCTCGTCTTCCAGGGTGTCCAGCCTTGTAGCCATGGCACCCCCCGGCGGCGCAACAACTTTCAGTGCCGTCACCAGCTCTCGCAGAGCGCTGCTACTCCTCGACCGGCTCGTATCGCAGAGTTCCCGGACGCGCGTCTCAAGCGTCTCCAGGATGCCCACGTAGTGCGGCCCCTGGTTGACGGAGCCGCCACCGCCGGGTGGCACCTTTCGAAGCCAGGCTATGTAGTCTGCAATCAGAGAGCCCATGACGGAGGACTCAGCCTGGTTGCGGAGCACTGCGGACGAGAAGGCTGTCACCGGCCCGAGAATGGCTGCGCCTGTTTCCTCGCTGATGTTCTTGTGAGAGTCAAACCCGTTCTGTGAGTAAAATTCAAGCTCCATGGGATCGATATTCATGTCATCGCCAATAATTGCGAACGAAGCCATGGTGGTCTGTCTCTCCAGGTCTTGCCATATGGGCGGATCTGAGAGACCTGGAGCGGGCGGATGCAGATTTTGCTGTTGGTACAACAAATCTGACTGGTTCAGGGTACTGTAAGGTGCACCGACGCCGACGTCGCCATCAATACTTGGGTGCACTGTCGAGGGCGTCTCCGCGGTTGAGGATAGGTGACTATCGGCCTCAGCACTGCTAGGTACGCTAGACGAGTGAGAAGCTGGTGCGGTGACGGTATTCCCGGAGGACCTGCTCAGCCGAGCAATGTAGGCTTCTGCTTCTTCTATTCACATGACTTAGCATCAGTGATCAAACCATTGATAGGATGAATACACAGCTATGAAAATGTCATGGCAGCACGATGGGTCAATGAGAAGACGAACTCACCTAGACGCTTCTGTAATGACTCCACTGTCTGGGCCAGTTCTGCTTTAGTTGGTCTCTGCACTGGCATATATACGCACTGTTCGCCAGCCTGTATACACTTCTGGCACTTTGGCTGCTCGCCGCCACATTTGACCTTGCGATCACGACATAGCTTGCTGTAGGTTAGCTGAAGGCGGTGCCTGGTTAAGAACACACGAGATCCAGTACCTACCTTGCATGCAATGTGACGTGACTGTCCTCCATTCGTCCTAATTGTTTCCTCGCTGGGCATGGCCGGGGGCTAACTGAAGCGGGCGCCAGCGTGCGATTGCTGGAACACAGGTTATATAAAATGCGATAATCTTGGGAATCTGTACCACCAGCCCTCCGTGATTGTCGATTTCACAGGCCTTGGTGGTTGCAATGATGGCTGGCCGTCTTCCGTTGCAATGCGAAGAGCCCTGGGTACCTGCGCACGTTTTAAGCTTAGAATACCATAGATGGGTAAGTATTGTTCTGCTCGAAGTAGTATATCCGCAAAAGTAGGACGTAGGTGAGACTTTGAGATCACGCGATGTTTTGTCAGCAGGATCAATGCGATTGTACAGAATGGGACAGTGTGAGACGGAGCCCAAACATCCTCTCCGTACGGCCCAGCACTATAACCGTCCCACCACAAGGGTCGAGTTGATCAATCAGGGATTTAGGCGGGTGCCAACAACTACAGTACCCTGGTTGGATGGATACTACATGTACGTAGTCTGTTGGTTGTAAATCTATAAGTTTTCAGTGGTTGGATTATTTTGCGCCCATCTCTTTCGTTACTCTCAAAACACACCACGCGGTAGAGGACTTGAATGATCTGTCAACGCCAAATATGGCGTCGCAAGTAATTGAGTCCTTGATTGAGGATGCTGCATCACACAAAGTTGAGCTTGCCATTGTCGCTGTAAGCAAGACACCGAAGCGCCCCCACATTCCATCGACAATGGCAAATGATTCATTCTCTTGGTTCTGACATATCTACTATAGGTTTTAACATATGCTACCTTTCGATGCATTTACAACCTCTACTTCCATCCTGCTTCTCAACACCCGGGACCCAAGCTTGCAGCCATCTCCAATGTATGGTACGCGTACCAATGGTAAGTTCGCTGTCTGATACGCCCACTCTTTCGGCTCTGGCAGCTTATGTTAAGATTTCAGGATCACCGGCAAATATCCATTTGCGATTGCGGACGCCCACAAAAGATATGGTGAGGAACACTGAGAAAGAAAACCATGCTCTAGCAGTATATGATTTCTGATATTTGGTACAGGCGACGTTGTCCGCATCGCACCAAATGAGCTGGCTTTCATCACTCCCAAGGCTGGAACAGGTCAGTAGTCTCAAAAGAAAGAAAACAATATTCATTTTCTTACTAAACAACGTACCCTAGACATGTTTGCTTCTCAGCAGAAAGGCTATGAGCATTTCACCAAAGCTGATTTCATTAGCCTTGGGTGGGCTGATCAGGGCATCACATGGGAAACAGACCCCGTCAAGCACCGTCAGAAAGTCAAGTGGCTTTCACCCGCATTCAGCTCAAAGTCACTCAGAAGTAAGGAGCCAATAATTCACAAGTATATTGACATCTTGGTCGAGAAGATGAAAAGAATTGGCAGCAGGGAGCAGGGTATCGAACTTAGACAAGTGAGTGCTCATTGTCGTGTTGCGAGAACGATTGCATTCTTATTCATTCTTCTTTAGTGGGCAGACTGGCTGGCCATGGATATCGCAGCCGATCTGGGTTATAGTCGAGAAATGAATCAATTGGAAGAGGGTAAGTCTATATCTGCTCTAGCACCTCTTCGTCCTCGTCCTTCTACTGACACACCATGCAGAGAAATCTTCACCCTACCTGGAGTCCATCTGGGCTGCCAACTTCTTCGTCACGATGCACACAAATGCGAAAAAGTTTCCCCTCCTTGGCTGGCTTCAGTTCTTCTCCGTGCCACCCTCGGCCATTGGCAATTACGTCAAAGCAATTGGTGCCAACAACAAGGCATTCATGAAACGCATCGACGACCGCGGCAAGACACAACATCCTGACCATTTCGATCAGCTTTTGGCTCCCGGAGCACCAGTGCCCCCGAAGAAGGATCTCGATTCCCTTGAGACGATTTGTCTTCACCTGCTTCTTGCCGGATACGAGCCCATCTCGAGTTCGTTTCACGGGATCGTCGCATTGATTCTACAGGACCCCCAAAGCTACAAACGTCTGGTCAAGGAGATTCGAGGCGCTTTTAACAGCTACGATGAAATTACGGCCGAATCACTGGTGTCTCTCAAGTTTCTACATGCCACTGTCATAGAGCAGCTCCGCATCATTGTCGTTGGAGCCACCGGCCAGCCGCGCGTGAGCCCCGGGGCCAAAGTCGACGGGCACTATATTCCCAAGGGGGTAAGTCATATACTAACTCATTTCTTGCGGAAGTAGAGTAGTGATGCTGACCGAGAACTCAAGGTCGAGGTACAATACAGCAACTATGGCTTCACGCGTGACTCGAGGTTCTTTCATGATCCTTACAGATTCCACCCGGAGCGCTGGCTGCCTCGCGACCATCCGGACTGGGACGCCGCCTATGAGAACGATGCCAGGGACGAGTTTCACCCATGGAGCGTCGGGGTCCGGGCCTGTCCCGGGATGACACTGTCGTGGCACGAGATTCGACTCATCATTGCCAAGGTCCTCTGGACGTTTGACGTGGAAATGCTGCCGGGCCAGAACGTCAATTACGAGAGGGATTTTAAGCTCTGGGGTATGCTGGAAAAGCCCGACCTCTGGATTCGATTTATACCGGTACGTGACGAGTGAGAGAAGGGAATGAATCATGACCATATTCAAGAGGCTATATCGACTGCTCGTCCGCGTGTGTGCCTTAGTGGTGTCGAATGTTCGAAGCCTCTTATAGGGTGGGGCAATACTAAATTCTTATTCATAAATGCACTTGCATGCGGACCCCTGATGATCTTATTGACTGTTTGGAATGGCAGAGTGCTTCCGGCTATGTAGTCTGTGAGTTGTGAATTTCGGTCATGAGCCATTCGAACGCATTCTGCTGAACTGGTTGGAGCAGGGTTCACGAGCTCTTTATGTGGGCAAGTGATCTTGAGTTTGAGATCTATTCTGGGAGAGAAGTCAGTGGTCAAAGTGGATCGATGGACGTTCGAATTTGAGTCTCTTAAACCATTCAATCAAGATTTGTAAATTGTAACTCAAGGCCATCGAGGACTCACGGATATAAAGATGATGACTACCAAAAGAGCGATGCTTTGTTTATACTGGATTTGAAACGGAAAATTTCAGCAAAATGTGAATGAATGCTACATAATCAATGTCAGTTTACTTGACAGTGAACTCCAGGTTGAATCATTGTGTTCGTGTATAGCAACATGTCAAGGGAACTTCGGGACTTGAGAGCAACAAAAGCAGCGCCCTTATGCATTTTGATACATTGAAGCACATAGAGAAAAACCCTGAACGCAATAAAAATCTATGTATGACGCGAGCCAAGAGTGCTCCAATCACTGTCAGCCTGATTACAGTAGCGATATAGATTTTATCACTATATTGATTCGAAGTGAGCAGATATAATTCTTTGCTGTGCTGTCCAAACAATGAATATGCACTCTTTTCATTGCAGATTTAGGCTGGCTGCAGAATCCTTGTTGTTTGGTTTTGTATCTCAGACTTGAAGTTATTTGTCTTATTTCGACTATCGTTGAGCTCCTTCAGATATGTAATGTGCAAACTCGAAGTTGGGTTAAGATCGACTGGTGATTCCCCAGACTTTAGGATTAACTCGCATTAGTACTTTGTACCAAGAGATCCATTCCCCTGTCAGCTGGGCCAACTGGGGCAGACGTTCCAGGGACCACAGATTCCAGATCAGGGGAAGAAGCCACGGCCCACCTGGGCCCCAAGCCGCCGGGCTCAGAGGTGGGGCACCTGCAACGTCACTGCTGGGTCTTAGTGCTGGGCAACGGGGCCGCATCTCATTCAATCGGACAGTAAACAGACCAATTTGATTTGATTTGCGCCTTATCACATTTGTCGAGTCTCGCACTTCCCGACACTTCACTACTAGAAACCTCACTCCGAGAGCCACGCAACCAAGCATTCTCAGATACAACCTCTAATCTCGACTACTACAAGTCTTTCGCTATACTGGTGAGTCCTGACTTCCATTCGCGTAGGATTCGTCCTCTGCCGCCAACAAACCCCCTTGAAGAGCGCCCCGCTGACCACAAACACAATCAGATACCAAGACTACTGACCGATCAACTACTCTCAAAATGACTTCCTTTATAACGACAGTGTACGCATCTTCCTTCACGCTCTCCATGTTGAGAGCAAAGCACCATCATGTGGCACAAACAACAGTAACTAACACGATATTCTTTCCTCTCACAGCAATCAGCGAACCCGGAACCAATTCCGGCCCCGCGCCGGCGGTAAAGGCAACACATCCTACCAGCTGCGCCAGTATGCCGAGGCGACATTGGGCGGTGGCTCACTGCGCAAGGTGGTCAAGCTGCCCGAGGGCGAGGACGAGAACGAGTGGCTCGCTGTCAACATGGTCGATTTCTACAACCAGGTCAATCTGCTATACGGCGCCATCACCGAGTTCTGCTCACCGCAGAGCTGCCCAGAGATGAAGGCGACAGATGAGTACGTTCTCTCTATCATTGCATACTATATTGCCCTCAATCATGGGCCAAGCCAAGTCACAAAAGGCAGATCGATCAAGCAGCTGACCCAATAACCCAACAAACAGATTCGAGTACCTCTGGCAGGACAACGAAAACTACAAGCGCCCAACCAAGATGCCGGCGCCGGCCTACATTGAGCAGCTCATGTCGTGGATACAAGGCAACATTGACAACGAGGCCGTCCTGCCCTCGCGCATCGGCGTCCCCTTCCCCAAGCAGTTCCCCAGCCTCGTCCGCCAGATCTTCAAGCGCATGTACCGCGTCTACGCCCACATTTACTGCCACCACTACCCCGTCATCCGCGAGCTCGGCCTCGAGCCCCACCTCAATACCAGCTTCAAGCAGTACGTCCTCTTCATCGACGAGCACCACCTCGCCAGCGGCAAGGATTACTGGGGACCCTTGGGCGACCTGGTTGAGAGCATGCTGAAGAGCGACTAGGGTATTTTCATGAATGAATACGCGAATGGCATATACTTGGACACTTTGCATAGGAAAGGTTCAGGTAACGGTTCACGAGGACGAGAGTAATGGAACGCCGCCAGTAGTTGCTGCTGGCGGCATATTTCTCATCAGAAAGAAGGAGCGGCGTTTGATATCTGGACCACGGTTTTGGTTTTGGTCGGTCGTTTGGCGTTCGCATGGACAAGCGGATCAAGGTCTTTTATTGTACGGAATAGGCAACACAATAGGCAACACAAGGGGAGATTCATACGTATGAATTCCATCAATTGATAGAATTCCCAGGTCAGAGCTACTGGTGTATCAACTCGTCTTGATACGGGCGGAGACCGAGAGGCAGTTGCGAGCAAACAATAATTCTCATGCTCATGACACACCAGTCTTCGAAAATTATTCTTGTTTTGCAAAATTTCTTGTTCATTTACTGCTTGTGCACTTGCTTATAGCACATCATTTGATCTGGGAAATATGCTCCCTCATGCCAGATATCTGGTATCTCCTTCACTCGAATCGCCAAATTCTCATTCATCAGAATCTCGTAAGGATCTCGTGCCCCTCCCTACCACTAAAAAACGTTTCGCTGGAATAGACGTCATAGTCTTGCCCGTTTTTTTGTTTCTCAATTTGGGAGTGTTATTGCAGTGGCGAATATGTGACCACTTGAGGGGAAAACGCCAATACCATATGCGCCTGATTGCGCCGCGTTCGTTCCTATAAATGCAAATGAAGTTCATAATCAGGCTGACTTGAGGCGCTCGGTCTCCCGTTTCTGTTCGGTTCCAGGCCGATTCGTCATACGTGTGTATGTGTGCATGTGAGTGGGTCATTAGTCAATATCCTCGAGGTTGTTGATTTTCTTCTTGAAAAACTCAAAGGCGGAGAAGAAGACTGCGTTTACTGCAGCCGATCTACCCATGGATACGCCGAGCCCTCGATACATGTCTTTTCTGAAGAACTCAATCTTGGGCATCGGCACCGTTTCGCCCTTGGAGTACATCAGGGCGTTACGCTGGTAAATGCTCTTGACCGAATCGAGGGGGTCTGGGAAAGGGTGTTAGTCCAACATAGATTCGGACCCAGAACAATGGCCGAAGCTTGATATACTCACAGATCAGGGCCCACGATACAATGCCGCAGAGACCACCTGCAATCAGGACGGCAATAGGGTTCTTGTGTGCGTCCGTACCGCTGAAAGTAGTCAAGAGCTGTTTACCACTCTCGTATGTGGCAAAGTAGATTCCAGTCCCCAGGGTATCTCTCACTGGAGTGGAGTGTCAGAGGTGCTATCTCACAGTACCATCTCGTCGGCTGAACTTACACAGATGTAGATTAAGACCAGTGTACATTCCCGAGAGACCTCTGTGCTTGACCAGGTTTCGCAAAGTCATGATGGTGCCCTTGTTATGGTAGCTCATTGCAATCTCCTGACACTTCGGATCCGCATTCTTCTGATTAGCCATGAGGACCGAGACTTGTGCGCTTATCTTGGTGAGCTCGAAGGGACCTTGCCGCGCACAAGAAGAATTAGCCATGACGTCCTTGAAAGATGTCGATTACATTTCATCTCAAGTACGGATTGAACCGGCGACTCACATGCGATCAAGGTAATACCAGAACCAGCAGTGGCCCCAGCAGCTCCAAAACAGGCGATGGTGCCTAGATTCGGATACGTGCCATTCTTGTTGACATGTTCGAGAGGGCAAAATCCCATGTGTTTGCCCATCCAGTCCGAGTATACGTACTTGGATCGTTGGTATATCGAGAAGGAGACGGTTCGTACGAGTGTCACACTAGCCAAAGGAGCAGTTACACCTATTGTTACGATCAACAAATCAGCATGGATTCAGCTGTCATCCACTTCCGAATTTCGTAGAATGCACCATGCAGGGTATTGTAGAGGGTATGTGTATAAGGATGTGGAGTACATGTTTTTCAATTGGAAGCGTACCTCGAAAGAAGCCTCGAATTCCTTCCGAATGGTACGTTTTTCCAACACAATGCAAGAATCCATTGTAAGGGTATGTCTGCAGTCGAGTCTTGACGCTGTCGAGAGGGAAGGCGGTGATGGTGGACAGTACGCTGGCCGAGCTTGCTGAAACTTGTGTCCTGTAGCGCTTTATCCAGCGCCTCGGTTCGTCCTGGTCCTGTTGCCGTTGTTGGTGTTGTGATTGGTGTTGCTGCTGGTTCGACGCTGAAGAGTTGCTCGCCGTCGTCGTCGATCTACTACTTCCACTGCTGAATTGAGGCATGCTGCTGGCGGGTCGGTTCTGGAACCTTGTGACATCTTGTTGATTGAAGTCGACCGCCTCAGTAGCAGCCGGCATGGCCTCCTCTTGGCTGTATCGGGGGAGATTGGGCGTGTGCCGCCTATGTTTGTCCTCCTAGTATTGCGGGGCAGGCAGCTTCAGACAGTGGCCCCATGGGAGGAGACCAGAGTCATCAGCGCGGTCGCTATACTGTGTTGATATCGAGTCTCGGCAGGGGCGTTGCCATCAAAGAAAGGGAGATGTTCTCTCTCTTGGCTCTGCTTGTTTGTCTGGGGGGTGTTGAGTTCTGGTTCCCTTTATTTTTTGGGTTGGAACCGGTCTGTCTTGTGATATGATGGGTTGATGCTTCCAAATTGCGGGGTCGTATGTTTCTCTTCTGGTTAAGTTGCTGGTACTCGTCACTACTTGTTGATAGCTTGCTCTGCTCCAAAAGTGCTCCCTCTTTTTTTGTCCCCTGGCCGTCTGGAGTTGCTCTAATGTCCCACGGAGCTGGAGCTCTCGGTAGTACAGACAGTTCGCTCGTTCCACTTCTCAGCAGCTTTTCGCTGTAACTGGCCTAGCGCATTGCCCAATGGGCGGCTGGGGGACGCGGATTTGCCGCCCCTTCTATTCTACCTGTACAAAGACTGAAACTCACGGCACGGATCCCGACTTCCTCAACAGACAGGAGAATGATGAGCAGATGAATCGACCGATTTCTTCCGACTTCCCAGTTCATTTCAATCACGTGCGTAGAGCTTCACTCAACGAGGTTTCAGCACGGCAGGTCGCACGGAGACAATTTCCTGGCAGCTATATTGTGCTATGAGCTTTCGTTAACTACAGTCGTACGTAATCCATAGGGGATGAGTATATACTATACAGTCATGAATACGTAAAAACATCGGAAGCGGTGCCACAATAGAAACATGAACGCGTCCTTGAATAATTGTTACAGACTGGATGATTACTCAATTACATAAAATCGAATATGTAGATTACATATATATACCGGACTACTAGCATGCAGAAGTCAATGCATATCGTATTCAATATATCACGAGTTACCCCAGACAATTGTATTACGTCAAAATCATCGTGTCTCCAGCAACAAAGTAACTCTTCTTACCCCATATACAATCGAGCTGGCTGTATACAACTATAGATTGAATCATAAAGTATAGGAGAGCGAACGCACGGTGATGTTAGTCTCTTATATTCCTATACTAGCGATTGCATAATTCTTATAGTAAGCAATTATAACATCCTTTAAAATTTGATAAAGGAGATTGTGCGTATAGACTCAAGTTCTTCAACGATGACATCTCACGTGAAGCTCAGTGCATCTGCTATTATTGGTTGCCGTCCGGCTCGAGATTAAGCAGTACTTGACATCAATAACATTGGAAACCCCCTTTTGACTGGGTGATTTCTCGATCAACTTTGAGCTTGGTGGAATGAAACCCTTGAGTAAGTCTGATTTACTGAGAATTTGAAGCCGGCGAGTCTGCCATCTTCCTCGCCTCTATTTCGCCTATGGTGGCCTCTGTACAGTACTTACGTCCAGTCTTGTAGTTGCAAGAAACTCCAGTCCCATATTCCACCATTCGTCCACATGTACGTGCATCATGAAGGCACAGACCCTCATGTGTTATCAACCTGGCACTCGTGAAAGCGGAACTAAATTCTTGTCTGTTGTTGAACCGGATGAGTCGAGCCACCATAAATGAAAGCCTAATGCAACGTCTTAGGAATATCTTTCGTCGACGTGCCATCGCTGATACGCGCCTAGTGTATGATTCATCGCGCTTGGTTGTATGAGCAGCCGCTCGGGTTGGACGATCTCAAATATTCGGCGACCATGCTGCAGGTCGTTATCAGTCCAACGTCTGAACAGGGATCAAGTCTGAAGGTATTGTGAGTCCCAGCATGATTTCCGAGCTCATGAGGTCGGAGAAGAATTCGACTGCTTGTGCTCCAAGTCTCGTTCGCAGCTGGACATAGTGTGAGCTCTCACAACATGTAAGAGTGTCACCATGTGACAACAGAAAGACGATAGCTGGTCGGAACCAGGTTTCCAAGCCTCACTGTCGATGATGACAACACAACGGCATCGGTGTAATATGTCGAGCAAGCTCATCCTCTCAAACACAGTCCCATGGACTTATTGAGCATAGCTATTGTCATATCATAATGCTTGAAAGCTGTCGCTTTGAATCCTTGATTCAATCGACCAATCCTAGGCAATTGTAAGATCAATGGACATGATTCGATCAAACAGAACAGCTTACTTGAAATTTTCAATAGACGACACTTTCATGCTTCTCGGCTCGTAACGGTGGTACGCAACAAATAAAAGGTTTTTCAAAACTTTGTGCTCCAAGCCCCGAGACCTTTGTGCCGCTTCAAGGAATTGCACAGTCCTTGCTACGCCGGCGGAGTCGAGCTCTGCATCTTTTTCGCGAAAGGCAGTCCTGAGCAGATCTCTCAAAACAAAGCGAGCTGGTTTAGAGAACTGGATGGCGCGGAGGCCGTGACGATAAAGATGACGATATGCGTGGAGCACTTGAATATCTGCCATCATAAAATTCTGTAGATGGGCAGAACACCCCTGCTGACAAGCTTGGCTGACTAGGTTTTCTCGGTAGTTGAATTGAGGTTTCCTGGGGCAATTATGAATACGCTGTTGTACTGGGATATCTGGCAAATTGCAAAGGTTGAGGTTCTTTCACTTGTTCTTGGCACCAAGCGCTGAGAGTTGAAAACGCAGGACCAGCCGACTGACCAACCCGACCGGCCTTCCAGCGGATGCTATGTGCTAATAGACCGCGGTATGCAGCGCCCATCACATGCTGGGCAATAGGCTTCCAATGGGCTTCCAAGGAGCCTGGACCACTGCCAGCTGAGCCGTCCCCGCCTGCCCGCCCGCGCTAGAACCTTCAATGGTCAACGCTGAACGCAGTGGAAACTCTCCGCCGGAACCATCTTATGTCATTGGAAGAGCCCCCGACCAGACGACTCCATCAAATCGATTGATTCATGGGTACAGAGTCACACGATTCCCTTCCATTGTTTCCGAGTCATCCCTGAATGAAGGTTGAACCGATCACAAAAGCCCCCATCGTGCCCGTCTCCCTAGGACCTGCGTCTTCCCAACTTCTACGAAACCGTTTGCACGGCATGACCTTCCAGACCCCGGCAGTCCTGGCCGTCTGATGTCACATTCGTCACCTTCGCCATGTCCTACATGGTCTCGGAGTATATCATCAGGCCTGCCCTACAACAAGTCCGCCGATTCTCTCGCTCCAGTGTCATAAGTGAGACCGACAGACCGGATTCTCCATGTCGATCGAAAGACTACCTCTCTTCCAATCGCGACGATGCAATCTCCGAGACTGAGGAGGGTTCCCCCTCTAAAAACAGAGACGGGGACACCTCCCCACCCGTCGTCTCTCCAAGTCCGCTAATACCTCATTTGGGCTGTGAGGATATCGAGTCAGAGATTCAACGAGATCGGTCCATTATATCCCAGGATCCTTCGAGTACGTCAGCGTCAAATGCAATTCCCACGGCATCCGAGAGCGGCGTCGCCAGCGCATCTGGGGGGCAAACTGTCACTAGAGAACGAGACACGTCGGATGTGTCGATGACCTCGGCCCCCGCCGCCGATGGTGAACTTGCAGAAGCTCAAGCGTCAAGCGCGACCGATCCTGCTCCACCGGTCACTGAGCGACCTGACCCTCTGCCGGAAGACGATGGCATGGGCGCGTTGAGAAAACGGATCCTAGAAGTCCAGGCCCTGAAGTTACCGGCTACAGAGCAAGCTCGTCTGATGCATCTACTATTGATGGAGAACTACAACAAGAAGGCACTGGCAGTACATGAGGAAGACAGGCCCATCTCGCCATCCAGTTCAACTGGGTGGGAGCAGAAACAAACCCAGGGTGTGCTCGACACTTTTATTTGGAACCACTTACTTGGTGAGGAGCCCGCGGAAAAGTTCCGTCTCACAGAAGAGGACATTCGACCGACTTTTGCTCCCCTGAAGCTCGGAGAGGAGGAATCCGAGTATCGTGCCCTGGGATGTGAGCATTACAAGAGGAACGTCAAATCAGAGTGTTCCATCTGTGGGCGCTGGTATACGTGCAGATTCTGCCACGACAAGGTCGAGAGCCATGTCATGATTGCAAAAGACACGAGGAATATGCTTTGCATGTACTGTGGAGTTGCACAGAAGGCTGGCGAAGCATGTGTAAGCTGTGGGGAGACTGCGGCCATGTATTACTGCTTGATCTGTAAATTATGGAATAACGACCCAGACAGGAGCATCTACCACTGTCCTGACTGTGGTATCTGTCGGGTGGGAAGAGGGCTCGGTAAGGACTTCTTCCATTGCAAGGTAGGTCGTGACATCCTCTCTTGAATTATTTCTTCAAGCTGACAATGTATTGCAGACGTGCAATGCTTGCCTCAACATCAACTTTGAAAACAGGCACAAATGTATCGAACGGCTGCTGGACTGCGACTGTCCTATATGCGGCGAATACATGTTCAATACGACCCGCGGCATTTGTCACATGAAGTGTGGACACACCTTGCATAAGGACTGCTGGGATGAGCACATCAAGCACGCATACAAATGCCCCATTTGCAGCAAGAGTATAGTCAACATGGAAACACAATTCAGGAGACTTGACATTGCGATTGAGACACAACCAATGCCGGAGAAGTTCCAAGACACTCGCGCTATTGTCTCGTGCAACGACTGTTCTGCAAAGACCACAGTGAAGTATCACTGGCTTGGTTTGAAGTGTGCTGTCTGTCAGTCCTACAATACTTCACAAGTTCAAATACTAGGCGAGGAAGACACGCGCGCGACTATCTCTGCTGCTGTGCCCGAAGTTCAGGTGCCGGAGTCACTGCTCAGCAGCAATGCAGACCTGCTACAGTCTTCAACAGCTTCTATTGCTCGAGACATTCCAAGGACAAGGAGGCGACACTCTTCCAATCTCATGCAGTTGAGCACGGACAATCTAAACCTCCGGCCCCCGGAGATTGGATCTTATGTTGTGCAAGAAAGGTTTGCTAGATCAGTTTCGCCTACAGCAGTCAATCATCCCGGCGGCAATGTGGACGATTCGGACGAGGATAAAGAAGATATGATTGGCCTATGGAGTCGCGTTCCGCGGAGTATCACGTCCAATGACGACGAACAAGACGAAGAAGAATATGACTCGGACGATGATTCCGTTTCTTCCACGGCAGACGACATGGACGAAGACGACGCCGAGGACGAGGAGGACGAAATCAATCTTTTCGGGCATCGATAGATGGGTTAATTCGGAATATAGGACTGGGCTGGTTTGTTTTTAAAAAAGAGTTTTTTTGGTCTAGGCACAGCATCGGCGTTTGGGAATAGCTCGACACTACATGGGAGATACACATTTGTTTGACTGGACTGCGGCCCTGAGTATTTCCTGGACGGGGCACACAGTTGAGCGAGAAAAAAACAATTACTACAATACTGAGAGATGAAATGGGATGGCGTTGTCTTCTTTTTGGTCTTGTTCCTTCTTTCGACTTGTCACGATCGCTTGGTTATGGAAGGGCCTGGATCGCAATATCAATTGCGTGCCTAGAAATGATTTGATTTTTCATACAAATATGAACGCGGAAAAAACAGTGTCGCCTTGGGAATACAAGATGCCACATAGGAAGACTTTCAGAACGAATTATACACATAGAGTATACACTCAAATTAGGGGATAGTCGAAGATCCATGACAAGCTTTTCAAGCATTTGTGACCCAAACATGGGTGGCAGTATAATACCTCGGCTGAAAGAGCCGTATGCTCCTATTTGGGCGATTGGCCAAGATACCTAGACCCAAGGGCAAGATAGTGGAGGTACGTAGGTACCACCAGCCTTGGGTGCTGGATGGTGCTTACACACAATCGACGCATACATACATCATCCTGTACAACATTGAGTCTCTCCACTATTTCCATGGGTTTGGATTCACCTATTGAGGATGATTGATGCTGGCCTACATGCAAGTCCATGGCTACTAGCTGAATAGAGCGAACAGGGGGATGGTTCCAATCAGCCTTGCCGAAAAATGATGCTTGAGCTGCCACGAGGTCGCGTTGGGGCCGCTGATTGGTTGTATAAAAGGCCCCCCAACTCAGTTGCATTTCGTATATCGACCATGAACGATACCCATGAAATCCAACAAAGAACCCCTCTATGCTCTCTTCACACCGTTCTAGTGGCCATTGCATGTGGATTGGAGGGAATTCCTGGATACTGCTCTATGTAGATCAGTGAGACGTAGGGGGCAGAAGCATTGAAGATGGTTTTTCTTGGGGGCATTGAATTGGTGCCATGTAGCGGTTGTTTTAGAGCCGTGGTTAATAAAGTTTGACATTGCATTGCCATCAATCACACAGAAAACATGTGTAGTTGTGTGTGGGAACTCGACAGCTACAAACGACACGAAAAAGACTAGCGAACATTTTAGAAAAACCAAATGCCTGCAAAGTAGTAAGAGAAAAATGAAGAAATGTATCTCGTAGTAGGTGATGCTAGAACCCGTCCCACCATTAAGTTCGGCCCTTGAGAGTCAAGTCCAGAAAGCCCCTCCCCTAACCGCCAAAGTCGCCAACCCCACCATCTATGACCTTTTCGGATGCCCTTTCCAAATCTCCCTTGGAAAACTTTCTTTGAGCCTCATCCAACCCGAACCTTATGAGTGACTGGTCATATCGATCGATCTTTCTTCTGAGACCATTCTGCAACCTCAAAACGGCCAAAAACAAGTGCTGGACGAGAGTCCGTCGCGCTGCCAGAAACGCCACTTCGTACGTCAATCCCTAGCTCCCCTTGCCTGTTGTACCTGGACCTGTCAAGGGCGGCATCTACCGAGACAGAAAACGAGAGCCGTTATAGTCACCGGCTGTCTTGTTTTGTTGCATTGCTTGCTCCCATGCCCCGTTGGTTGTACTTCCGCACCCAGCCTCAAACAGGTCGCCTTTCTGTGTCTCTATCTCTTGACCCAGGCACCGCTTCTTACCGCATTGAGCAGCCATCTGCCGCTCTGCCTGCTGCTTATCATATTGGCCCTGCTGCAAGCAAGCAACGGCCATCCCACACTTGCTGAGTCCAAGTAGGGGTCCTCGCGGTCCATCCTTCTGCACGGCCTAGGAGCCAACCCGTCGGTCGGCAAAGCTGCCCACCGAGGGACTGTTTATACTGCTCCCTGCAACCATCGGTTACACCAAGCAGGGTGGTCAATACGGAATACGTACGTCTGGTGACCGGTTGTGATCGAGTCCGGTACCGCTTCCAGCAGGCACGTCCCTTGAGTCAGTCCCATGCCTCCAACGCACCTCTTACACCTGACCTCCCACCCATTGTCCTCGTTGGCTACCTAGCCTGGGTGGTATCGCTACCTGGGACGTCTTGGGTAGTTTAGCCATGGACTCGCTTGGCCTCGCTGGAGAATCCAGACTTGTTCCATTCACTGTCTTTTGTTTCCCCCCACGCTAGCTTGTTGTTCTGCCTCTGCATTACTCTGGATCGGCGGCTGACATTATCCAAATATCTAGTCAGTCAGTCTTCTTGCCTCAAGGTAAAACATCCTGCACAAATGGCATAGCGTCACTCTCTTCGGGGGTATTCATCCTCTAATGGAGCATCGTCACGTCTCTCCTGGTTGATCATGCCATAAAGCTATAATGTATTGACTATTATAGACAGACGCAATTGATACGATCCGGGAATACCGCTTTTGGTATTCCGTTCATCCGCTTGTCAAGCACTTTATTTGTGTGCCCAAAGACTATTTTGTCCATAGCAGGCACCACGTGGGTTGGGCTCCAATCTGATTCCCTTTCGTGCTTCAATTGCAGTCTTCTACGCCCGGATATCTCGATCAGTTGCCGTACATCAGCTTGGGCGTCAAGGGCTAGAAGCATCAACAGACAGCCACGTAATACTGCTTAATTGCGACAGCCCGTTGTCCAGTTCCGTGCCCAATAACTTCAAAGAAGGAGCAGCTCAATCCCCCATTGAGACAAACATTGCTTGTTGGCCCCAAATAACCTGCTCGAGCAAGCAGCCTCCATAGGCTGGCTGCTCTTTTACACGCTGCAACATGTGAGTCAAACTTACCCATCAAAACCTGACTATGGTTCTAGTGGAAGGGATCGACTGACAACTCTTGCAGGAAGTTCGGCAAACAAATACAGAAGCGCCAGCTCGAAGTACCGGAATATGCCGCCAGCTTCGTCAACTACAAGGCTCTGAAGAAGGTACGTCAATATCAAATTTGCAGTAGCTCCACGCATTCAAGAAGAGTCTGGCGAAAAGCAAGTTTCATTGCAACACAAGAGACTTGATTGATTCCTCTCGTGGTCCGCTTATTGTACCTGTCCAAGTTTGTGTCACTCACGCTTTGGAACCAGCTCATCAAACGGCTCTCTGCTACACCGGTGCTCAGCGCGCAGAATGACCCCAACCAGCCCATAGACTCGCAAGCTGCCCTGCAAGCCAACAAGGCGAAATTCTTCTTCCAATTGGTAGGTCTCCAAACTCTCTTGCTTTGTGCTGCGGAATTGAGCTGATTCCATTCAGGAGCGAGAACTCGAAAAAGTGAATGCCTTCTACCTGCAGAAGGAAGCCGAGGTAAGCCATCTGTCGTGAAACCAGTGTCTCACCTGGACCCAGAGTATAGTGTGACTAACTCATGGTTCAGCTCAAAATCCGGTTGAAGACTTTACTTGACAAGAAGAAGGTGCTTCAGTCGCGCCAAGGTGTTTCCAGACGATCTGCCAAGTTCACAACTCTTCAAGAAGGCTTCCAACAATTTGCCAATGACCTCAATAAGCTCCAACAATTCGTTGAGATCAACGGAACTGCCTTCTCCAAGATATTGAAGAAATGGGACAAGACATCGAAATCTAAAACAAAAGAGTTGTACCTTTCACGTGCTGTGGAGGTACAGCCATTCTTCAATGCCACAGTCATTAGCGAATTGTCTGATCAGGCCACGACCAGTTTGCAGGAGTTGGGAGCCTGGTCAGAGGGTGATAATGTCAGCTTCGAAGTCCGGCAGGAACATACTGTGAGCAGCCAACACCTCCTGGGTACCGACGAGGGAGACGCAGACTCCCTGTTGCTCGATACTGCCATCTCGGGCAATTTGGAATCTTTGAGGGACCTTCTATCACGAATGAGGGCAGCGACAGATTCCTCCGCAACCATGGAAGCTTCGCTCATGGAGAGAATCACGAGGACTTTCCTGGCTGCTATTCATGAGGCTCCACAGGCTTCTTTGGAGGTCCTCTTGGCCACAGGACTCGTCGACGTCCAGTCTGAAGATGACATCAACGAGCGAAATTGTCTACACCAGGCAACAATATACGGAAACACGTTTGTGCTTGGAGTTGGACTTTCAAGAGGCGTAGCAGTCAACAGAACAGATGTCTACGGTAGAGTTCCGTTGCACTATGCCAGCATGCACGGCCGCTTAGATATGCTGGATGCCCTTTTACAGTGTAAGTCCAATCCTATCAAGTCACTTAGATATAGCCATTGCTGACAATAGCAGCGGACGTTGCAACCATTGATCTGATTGATCACGACAATTTCACTCCCCTGATTCACGCAATCATCCATGGCCATTTGGCTTGTGTGGAACGCCTTCTGGCAGCAACCACGCGACTGGACCCTCAGTCAGAAACGGACCATGTCCCGTTGAATCTGGCTTGCGAACATGGCTCTCTCGCCATTGTAGAGCTTCTCTTGCGTAATGGAGCAAAAATATTGCCCGACGCAGAGGGACTGTATCCGCAGCATCTCGTCGCCCGCTCTGGTCAGACACCCCAGCTCCTACGTTTGCTGCAGAGTTTTGGGGCAGATTTGGACCAAATAGACAAACTATATGGCTGGACACCTCTGGTTCATGCTGCCAGTGAAGGCAACGTGCCCTGTCTACGAGAACTCCTTGCCGTTGGCGCCAATCCCAATATCCTAGACGAGAAGGACCTGCCAGCAATGTACTATGCGGCCTGGGAAGGACATTTGGAGTGCATGAAGCTTCTCACACCCTACCAGAGAGGCAGAACTGCCAGTCCTCGTGGCTTGCAGGCAACCGCTCCGTCATTGGGACCCATGGGCAGCGGGAGCGGGCCCATGCCCATGGCCCTCGATGCTCTGGATCCCGACGCCATTCCCGTTCTTGAGCTACCCCCTCCCATCATTCCCCTAAGGAGGTATGGACATAACTTCCTGGACACCAAGACAGTTGTGCAGATTAGCTTTGAAGAGCAAGGGGAGCAGCCGCTTGTATTCTTCCACGACAGCAAGTATCCCGCAGCACGACTTACCATATCGTCCAAGGTTTCCGACCTCATCCCAAAGAACATCATATTGCCGTTCCAAGAGGATACGCGGCTGGTGTCGTTCCAGGTTGAAGATTTGGACACATTCTCCCTCGACTTTGACGTCTTTCCCGCGTATGGTGCCAAGGTCATTGCCAAGACGGTGGCACTACCAAACACATTTCGGGCACTGTTGCAAAGCTCGGGACGATGCTGCCTTCCCCTCTTCGATCCGAGACTACGGGCCATTGGCCAAATTACTTTCAACACGCAAGTCATTAAGCCTTTCCAGGGCGTTCCGCTCGAAATTACTGATTTCGAGACATACTGGAAAGCAACGAGTCAGCTGGAATCGCACCAGAGCATGTTTGTCACTGGGTCAAGTCTTTCTGGTGATTTTGTTCAGTTATTCGTGCAGTCTACCAGTGACGGGGTACCTGTACTGTGGCCACAATGGCGGATCAACTGTGGCGGCGTCGACATTCCCGTCTCCCGCCTGTCTCTGGAGCAGTTCAATGCCATAACATCACAAAGCCCAGCACGAGCTCACCTAGCTGCAGTGCCTTCTCAGCCACAAGAGAATATTGCGGATGTCCACCGAGTCTTGGCGACGGCTGGTATAACACTTCAGCAAGCCCTTTCCATCCTGCCTGCCACCATGCACGTCAACCTTCAGATCATATATCCTTCTGAATATGAGGAACGTCATCTCGGATTGGGCCCTACTGTGGATGTCAATCTTTTTGTGGATGCAGTTTTGAGTGTTGTGTTCGACCATGCTCGAGCACAGAGGCATACTATCAAGGCACCTGATGTCGTTCGGTCAGTTGTATTCAGCAGTTACAACTCGACGCTCTGCACCACTCTCAACTGGAAACAGCCCAATTTTCCAGTCTTCCTCTGCAACGACTTGGGGAGAGACGACACTCCTTCAGAACCTCAGAACGGGGTTATTCAGAATGGCGGACGTCGGACAAGCAGTATCAAGGAAGTGGTCCGCATTGCGCAGAGCAATAACTTTATGGGCTTGATTTGCAGTTCGCGGCTTCTGGTGAGTCAAGTTTCCCCCCTCTTTTCCGAACGCAACATGATCGATATTCGACATGTCATTGGTGGATGCATAAGATCTCTGGCTAATCCGTTTTGCAGGACATGGTTCCGGCACTGGTGGATGCGATCAAATCTCAGGGCCTGGCATTAGTCATTGACAAGTCTGCGGAAGCGCCAACAGAGTCGCAACCATTTGGCGACCCGTTCCCACGCATGCCTCAGGGCATTGATGGTGTCGTAAGGGGCAATGGAGTTCTACGCTTCAACGAATCGATAGACGTGTAGATAGATTAGTCTCTTGTATTCATGTTTGTTGCACTTGGTTTATTGCATGGCGAGATGGTAAAAGGGGGCAAGGTGTCACACACCAGATGAAGATCAGGTAGCTGTCTTGTTGTCAGAAATTGGCGTTGGGGAGAACTGGATGCCATAGATTGGGGTGCGTTGGCCATTCACATAGGGAAGAAGGTTAGACTCATGGACGTTACGGAGCAGTTGTCACTATGGAGGAGTATAGTCGCTGGTCAAACAGCACAGTGCAAACACTCTATTAGGTGGCTACGGCTATCATGCAGAGCCGTACCTACATAGTATTAATTAATACTAAATTTTGGTCCAAACCGGTGTGATTCATGGCGCAGGGGTATCATAAAAGTCGTAAAAAAAATTCCCAACCCGTCATGCTTTATCCTCCAATTGACTACACATAGCATCTAGGTGTAGCCAACTATATCCATGGCCTCGTTGGACCTGCTCCCTCCGGATCGTCTTCCCACTTTTTATGTGTATACTCATTTCCCCATTTTTCTCCGCTCGAACTCACGGAAATGTAGAATCGAGTCTCGAATTATGCTCCCTTGAACTCGTACTTGAGACCGCTCAGCTCCTTTTCCGGGTCAACGCCACCCATGACCACCTTGGCGAGCAAGACCACCAGGTAGACAACGCCGGGCATGTTGGCCAGGCTGACATGACCCCAGGAGCCACCACTACCGCTCCTGCTGCTGCTCGTACCCACCAGGCCCGCAAGGACGAGCAGACCGCAGAGGGCCAAGTTGAGGTAAGGGAGCCAGACGGCGAGCGGGGAGCGCGTCTCGGCCATGGGCACGGCGGCGGTGACGGAGAAGCTCTGGCGGCGATCGCGGCGGCGGGTCGAGATGTGGTGGCCGTGGTCGCCGTGCAGGGTGTCGAGGGCGCCCGGGCGGCCCGTGGCCCAGCGGTCCAGGGGGTCGATGCCCGTGACGCCGGGGAGCTGGGACCAGAGGAGCCAGGCGGTGGAGGCGAGGCTGGTGAGGGCGAGGGAGGCGGTGGCGCGCGAGGTGTGCTGGGCGCCCGGGTCGGCGAGGGCCAGCAGGTACGGCACCGCGGAGACGGCGGGCAGGGCCAGGAGGAAGAGTCGGAACTGCGAGTTGGTGGCGTGGTTTTGTGTGGCCAGCGAGGCGATGACGTCTTCTTGCTCCGTCTCGTCGAGCGCCAGGGCCGAGGAGCTGCCGCTGCGGCTGTCGTCGTCTTCGGCCGGGTAGGCAAAGGTGCGGCGGAGGCGGGCGCGGGCAGAGGCGGCGTCCATTTTTGGCGGTGGTAGGAAGGGTGATGGTTGGTTGTGTGTTGGATTTTGTGTGTGGATGAGTATTGATCGGTCAGTTGGCAACGGTGATGTTACTGTATTGTTGCCATGTACAAGTTAAGTCGTGTGTTGTTGCTCATGAACGAGACCGGCTTTCGTCTTTGGAACAAGTGGGAATTGTACTCAGACAGTAAACAAAACAACAAAAAGGCCAGATAAATGTTGGGAACCAGATTTATTTGGTAAGTGTAGTGTGAACAACTCAAAACAGCTTCTGACGACCACCCTTTCCCGCAAACGAGCCCAACCCTAGAACCTAGACATCAAGCCCAAAGTTGTTTGTTTCTCCAAAAGCAGGCAAAGCAAGGCAGAATGAACGTCTTTGGATATGCTGGATGCGGATTGGTTCAATCTGCCATGTGATGTAGACCATATGTTTATCACTGGACCCTGGAATCCAGAATCCCGCCCCAGGCATTATTTTTTTGGGGCCGCTGCAGAGGCCCAAACGACAGAGTGACGTATGCAGCTGTCCACTTTTGGCTAAGCGCAACTTCTGGGTGCTGGGTTTGCGGTAAAGCGGGAGGATCAAACGAATTATTTAATGGGTCCAGATGCTGGTTGCGCGTTGCGTGTAACCCGTAGAGCTATTGGAGCTCACCTAGGCGGGCGCGCCAGAGGTTGACGGCCAATCTGTAAGCCCGATCTTCCGCCTTGCAGAAGCTCCAGTCCCGTCCGGCCGCCGGTCCCCAGGTCCCATTCGGTTCGATGTGGGATGATCTCAAAATCTTGACATTTGAAGCTGTATTCGGACAATTGGTCTGAACATTTTTTCTCAGCATCACAACTTCAGCACTGTCTGGAGGGATCTCTCAGGCAACATGTTGTCTCGAACATTGAGGCAGAGGGCTCTGCCCGGCCTACGAAAACTTCAATCCAGAGTTGCGACACCGGTCCAACGGCGGACTATGGTGCGCGCACCCAAGCCCGGCGATGGCCCTCTCATGGAGCGCAGGGCGGACCGCGAACTTCCCAGTATGCGCCAACATCCCAAAAATCATACAGCCCTTTGCATAGCACATTCAGGATTGAATCGCCCACTAACTACAATGTCTTGTCTCCCACAGGCGTCGAATCCGTTTCCTTCCGCTGGTCGCGCACCTTTCCCATCTTTGCCGTCCTGGTGACCCTTTCGAGTCTGGCCATCTTCAACTACCAAAAGATGTCGTCGCCGACGGTGGCCTCGACAATGTACGCGCTGCGGACGAGCCCGCGCGCCCGCGAGTACCTGGGCGACGAGATCTACTTTGCCCAGCAAATCCCCTGGATCTCGGGCACCATGAACCAGCTGCGCGGCGTCATTGACATCAGCTTCCGCGTCCGCGGCTCCCGCAACGAGGGCGTCATGCGCTTCTGCAGCTTCCGCCCCGGGCCCAAGGCCATGTTTGAGACTACCGAGTGGTCCCTCGAGACCAAGAACGGCCAGACCATTGACCTGCTCGAGGGTGGCGACCCCTTCCGCGCCCTCGAGGGCACCGCGTTCCTCGACGAGGAGGAGGAGATGCAGCAAAAGGGCCGCGGGTTCCGTACCGAGCTCAGGTGAGCGGCTCTGGGTCTTGTCGAATCTGTAATTGGGTTACAACTATAAACGTACCTGTGCCCATGCTGCAGATTACAGAAAGAATTCGCGGGACAGACTGGAACAGCTGGGATAAGAAGGAAATGGCCGTAGGAAATCTAAAAGTCCCACACCAGAAGGGGACTGCGAAAGCCAAACTGGGTGGCTCCCAGAATCGACAAGATTGCACAGGACCTCGGAATGGACCCGGCTGTGCACTCAAGAGGAGGTCCAAAACCTTACAATGATTGAGTCAGGAGTGGCCCCTACTCCTCTGAATTAAGCCTTCAAAGATGCTTTCGAGAAAGCTCAATGTGGAATCGTGGAATGTCTTCATAGATGCCATATCATTTGATAGCACCGATTATGTGTACAACTGCTGTATAGTACAAAAATGAACACAAAATGCTCTCTCAGCTCTTACTTCATGCCTTTTAAAAAATCGTACAGAATTCGGATCTTAGTCCATCAACGCAGCACCACCAATGGTGCCCTCCTTTCTCATATCCTTGAGCTCCAGATGCCTTACTCTTGCCTCCTCCAGCTTTTGTTCGACATCCGGGTTTCTGTCGAGTGTTATCCTTCTAGCCTTGTCGATAAAGGTCTGCACTGGAGCGTCCTTCTTGATGGCATCTGACAGCTTGACGAGGCAGCCCTTGGGGCCGGCGACATGGCCCTTGATGACCACGATGCCCATCTCATTGTCCACCTTTAGCACCTTGAGGTTCTGCACCGTCACCCGCTCGCCGCCCATGCGGCCCGGCATCTTCTTGCCCGGGTGCACACGGGAACCGCCGCCCTGACTGGGACCCGTCGTACCGATCGTCCTGTGGTTCTTGGAGTTACCGTGCGACGCCTCCTGACCGGCGAAGCCGTGCCTCTTCATACCACCGGCGAAGCCCATGCCCCGCGAGTTGCTGCGGGCGTCGACGAATTGGCCCAGCTTGAACCAGTCGGGCTGCAGCTGCACGCCGACGGGCAGCAGGCCGTCACGGTCGCGGACCTTGAACTCGGCGAGGTGGCGCTTGGGCGCGAGGCCCTTGGCCTCGTAGTAGCCCAGCATGGGCGCCGTCTCGTTTCCGGGCCGCTTGAGGCCGCAGCCGAGCTGGACCGCCCAGTAGCCGTTGCCGGCGCGCGTCTTGTTGGCCACGACCTCGCACTGGTCCATCTGCAGGATGGTGCAGGGCACGCGGCGGCCGGCGACGTACATGGCCGAGACGCCCTTTTTCGTGGCCAGCACTCCCGTGCGCAGCGGTGTGGTGGCCCGCTTGCGCTCCAGCGCCGCCGCCGGTCCCGCCGTGGGCATGGGCAGGCCCGACGAGACCTGGTTGAACCGCGTGGGCTTGTCCTGCGTCGGCCGCGTCGACCAGCCGTACTTGACGCCGCGCCGGGCGGTCCGGGGCAGGAGCGCGCTGCCGCTCTGGGTGATGAGGATCCTCGAGGATGCTGCTGAGATGAGGCCGGTGGAGGTGGTGGTTGTGCAGGGCGACAGCAGGTGTGTCGGGAGGGCGGCTGCCCAGCGGGCTGGCATCCTGGGCGCCATTATGCTTCGCTGGGAGCTGGAGGTTTGGTAGTTGCTGGTTATTCTATGCCCTTTGTTGGGACTGGCAGAAAACTCGGCACCGTTTCCGAACGATGGCTTTGATTGCTGGGTTGATCGTCGTGGTAATTGTCGCAATTGGACCCGTGGAACCTGGGGCTGTCGAGCTTCTTTCTTTCTCTCCTATGGTCGGAATTGAAGCTTTCCATCGAGGTTCGATATCGAAAAAATGCGCCGGGCCGCCAGAAAGCTCCAGTGAGTTTTAGCAGCTGTCCGTGCACTACTCTCGGCTGGCGGGTCTCGACGATTGCTGCCAATTATCAGGCTGCGGATTGGATGCAACTCTTTGGTTATTTAATTGTCTTGCAGTTAATTTGCATGCGGAGCAACTTTTTATGATTCACTTCTTGGCAAAAGCCTGTCAAATCGAATATACCGGCCTTGAGGTGCATCCGAGTCTATAACTGGCGACATGGTTTACTACTTTACTTCGACTGCGGTCTCCCCCTCCGCTTTTGTCTACGTCGGCAAGGACAAATTCGAGAGTACGAAAGAAAATACCTAGTCTAGCCTCTATGGAGGAGAACCACGACTAACACACATTTTCTTTTAGATGAGGATTTGATCAAGTATGGCTGGGAGCAAGATGTTTGGTAAGAATTTGAACATTTTCAGCACCCTTGATTTTATTTTTTCCCCCATATTCTATTTCTACTGTGATACGCAAGACTAACATTAATTCAAGGGTATGAGAACAAATCCTTTATTGGCCACTTTTCTCTCAAATCATATAATTATACCTTTGATTAGTTGGCGGGATCCTTACCATGAATTTTTCTTCATTTTATAGTTCCACGCCGACAAGCTCTCGTCGGCACACATTTACCTGCGGATGCCCAACGAGGAGGACTCGTGGGAGTCCATCCCCGAGGCGCTGGTGACGGACCTGGCGCAGCTCACAAAGGCCAACAGCATCGAGGGCAACAAGAAGGACAATGTAACCGTCATCTACACGCCCTGGTCCAACCTGAAAAAGGACGGCTCCATGGCTGTGGGCCAGGTCTCGTTCAAGGACCCCCGCAAGGTGAAGCGCGTCCTCGTGCCCACGCGCGAGAACGCCATCATCAACCGCCTCAACAAGACAAAGGTCGAGAAGCAGCCCGATTTCGCCCAGGAGCGCGAAGATATGCTCAAGCAGCGGAGGCGCAAGGACATGGCTGCCGTACAGGCTAGGGTGAGTTCTTCTTGCGGTTACTCAAGTTTTATCCACTTCATGATACAAAAGAATTGTCTTAACATGTGGATCAAACAAACACGCCTGGTGGGTACTAACAAATGTTGTAGAAGAAGGAAGAGCAGCGAGTCGCCAAGGAGCGAGCCGATATGAAGTATCAGAAGGACCACGCCTACGACGATCTCTTCTCAGCAGAGAACGTTGCCGGCTCTAGCAATCAGGAGGTCGGATCGGATTGGGAGGATGATTTCATGTAAAGACCAAAAATTGGTGCTTGTTTCATAAAAAGCGTCAAAACCATCGTCGATTGGACATGCTGGAAAGACCATGATGGTAATAATACAGTAAAATTCAGACCACACTGTTGGGCATTCTCCCTGGCAAGAGTACCTGACACCCATCACCACATCCCATATCTGTCTCCATGGTCTCGGATGGAGATGATCCTCCTTTACACTCCCGGCCCTCTTCCACCGATACCACTTCCCATGGCATTCACATTGGTACCCTTGATTTTGTGATCGCTAGGGTTGGGCGCCGCCTCATAGGTGATATTGATGGGTGCCCGACCCAGCTGCATCCACTCGCCCTTGAAGCCGAGGTAGCTCAAGCGCGTAACCTCTTCGTCGTCGTCGTCGCCAAAGTTGTCCTCAAAGAACAGGCTTAGACTCTGCACCTTGCCAAACAGGGCCCGCCGCACCGGCAGCTCCTGCACGTCCGAGGTCTGGGACAATTCAAACTCCTGCGTCGGCGCCAGCTCCGAGGCCGTCTCAAAGTCCAGGTCCCGCCGGTTCACAAAGACCTTGAGCGTCCGGGGCGCCGAGTCTGATGGCGATGAGCGGAGGAGGATTGAGTGTAGCTTTACTTGACCCGTGAATCTGTGTATTTTGTGCTTTTAGTATAGTATCAATTTGGTAGAATTTATAAAACGAGGCTGCTATATTCCCAGGTTCCAGCTTGCGAGACATGTCTGGGAATGAAAAGCCGGTAACAAAACAACATGAATGTCAAAAGAATGGGATAAATCTCCACAACATCAAGGCATACAAATGAATGAACATAAAATAAAATAAAAACTCACGGCACGCTCATGATAATCTGCTCATCAGCGTCGCTCTCCAGCTCAGGCTCCACCTGCGTCCGCTCGGCCCAAGTCTTCTTGACAATGGCGCGGCCCGAGTCGTCGGCGGCCTCGTTCATGGTGTTGATGCCGTCAAAGTCTATGTGCTGGTACAGGCTGTGCTGCAGGGCCGGCGTGATGTCGTCCGAGTGGTCGTGCACGTGGTCGTGGCCGTCGCCGCCGTGCGAGTGCTGGTGTTCGTCGTGGCAGTGGTGGGACATTTTGTTTGTTTGTCTGAGGGGCCGCTTTCTGCCTGTCTGCCTTTTTCGCTTCTGGTTCCTTGTGTGAATAATTACCAAAAAGATGACTGCTCTCGAGTTTAATGTGTGAATACGGACACCTTTTATGATTGAATGAAGTGGTTTGCCTTTTTGAGTGTTGAATCAAGGTGGCCAACCAGGTTGAAGCTTTTGAGGCAGTAGCTACATAGGGTATTACCAATGGCCCGCCACCTGTGGGACGTGTCATGGAAGCTACAGTTCAGTTACCAAAGGGAATCCCGCCCACGCCCAGTCAGTCCACCAATGACTGGTGAATGGGAGGAAAATTGCAGCGAGCCAGGAAAATCATTCATAGAATTATGTACACAGTGTGCATCTTTTTGCAAGAGAATCTTGACATTCATTAATCTAGCATCCTCAAGGTATACCACAGACCAAGAGTATACATGAGAGTACATGTACGCCTACTCCCACGCCGAAGACGCACTTTGGCAGGCAGCAAAAGTAATCATCACGACGTAACAACTTTCTTGGAATACCCTTTGTGCAGTGCATCAGATTTGAATAATGCCGCTATGTACATCATAAGTTTGCCAGTCCACGTTTTTCCCACTCTGAACACACCCATGCTGCGCCTCTGGATATCTATAACGCTCCAAACCATGGATATTGCCCATTAAAACCCACCCTTCCGCTTGGGCTTCTTCTTCGGCCGCTCCATAGATCGTCCACCAAAAGCACCCGCCGTCGGTTGGGACATTGCAACAGCTGGCGTAGAAGACAAGAAACGCGGTTGCGAGGAAAAGTCGGTCATGGGTTGACTGACTTGAGTGGAAAATCCTGTTCTTGTGACTGGTTGTGTTGATGGTAGCAGGTTGTGCTCTTCTTGCAGCCGGAAAAGAGTCTCGGCCCGTTTGCGCTTACGTGCTTCTCGAGCTTCTTGCTTGGCTCGTCTGCGCATTCCCTCCGTGATCTCGGTGTTGTTGTCAACACTGAAGAATGTATTCGAAGCGTCTCCGCCTACATCCCAGGATGTTGGGAGTCGCAGCTTCCGAGTTCCAACATCTCCAGAATTTGTGAGAGCTCGAATCAAGCTAATTTCTTCGTTGGCACTTCTGGCAGTCTCGGTCGCGGCTGATCCAATAGTAGAAGTCGGTGTGGAAGCCCGGCTGCTGGCTTGGCTCCCCGGAGCAAAGCTAGAGGACCGAAACGTTGAGCCGTAGTTGTCCTGGCTTTCGACGAGTGTATTGTCTGACATGAATGGAGGCGAGGATCGAATATCGGTTGTCTGACTTCTCATGGGCTCTCGTATGCTCGGTTCCAGGTATACCATACCAGTGCGAGCCAAATATAGTTCACAGGCAGTCCGGCAGAGTACTACAAAGTCAAGGCCATTTGTGTCATCCGACGCAAGCTCCAAGGGATCAGCCCCTAGTGTGATTTTCACGAGGGTCTGGAACAAGTCCTCTAGCGTTCTGTCATTGCCAAAGAAGCGCGGTGGCCTGTCAAGCAAGGAAATCTGCAGGCCCGGATCTACTTGTCGAAATTGCTCAATCTCGGCCTCCCATTCCCGACTGGCTTCCCTATAGTCTTCGGGTACGCGAAATTCCGTTACTATATCCGACCTATGCGAGAATTAGCAAAATGAGAGCATGTCATGGATCGTGGTGACTTACAAGGCAATCTTTGCCAAACTCTTTGTCTCCATGGCTTCTTGGACCAGAATAAATACAGGATCAAATGGAGCCTCTCTAAAACCATCCAGTGCCTCTACGTCGCCAGTGCCCTCAACCCAGAGTTTTGACAGCATCTCCGAGAGCGCTGCATATACAGGCTCTATCATTCGTCGAATGGTTTCCGGCTTCCAAGACCTCCTAGCAAGTCTTTTCCTTGTGACACTATTATCCTTCTGGTACCGGAATTCTGCGATGCTGTCGGCAAGAACGAAACGCGTGCTAAGGTAATTCACAGCTCGTTGACGTTCAATGTCTTGGCGCGAAAGTTTGTCCATTTGGTGGACTTGATCTAATTCCCTGGCAAGAGCATCTGTGTCGCTGATTTCAGGCACTCGATGTGCCGTCGTGGTCTTCTGGTCCCATTCGTTGCTTGTGCTCACTCCGAGGCAGTAGCTCAGGCTGAGATCCGCTTTAAATGAGAACATTTGGAAGTAACACGTACTACGGTTTGAGGGCAGGGGTGCAGTATTCCTGGTAGGTGGCTGTTGAATGGAGTGCGAAATCCTACTCATTGAAAATGTCTGCAACCCCTTGCCCTGAAAGCCTGGTCGAATGTCCTGAGAAACAAGGTAACCGTGGTGACAAGAGATTGTGCCAGCCCCTTTCTTCCTGAACCCAATGTTGAAGACATCGTGCCAGTCGCTATGCTCTGAATAGAGAACGATGAGCGCGTTTCTGTCCGGTTTTGTTAGGGGCTCAGACGTTATCGTCATCTTCAATTTGTCGAGCTTGCTCCTCAAATGTGGAAACGAGTGAACTATTGAAGCTTCTTCGGTGCTGACCTCACTTGCAGGTTCAATTGAAGTATTGACTGTTACCACAAAAATTCGAGAGGTTGTGGCAACGTAGAAATATCGCCGGTCCTGTTGGTCCACTTGCACGTCAAGGATCACATCTTTGCTTGTGTCAGAAAAGAGCCGTAAATCTGGCAAGAACTCGTTCTTTTCCGTATTCATCAATCGCAATGATTTCGGATTGCAAAGGAGCAAAATTGATGAGCGTTCTAGGGGCGGAAACTCAGTCGTTGAGCCTAATGCGGGTGCATCTTCATCGCTATAGTCTTCATCGTTGGGTTCTGAGCCGCCCACCCAAAAGATTCGATGCCACTGGGATTGAGTAGTAGGTATGGTAGATGGTCGCGGGTGAACACCGGTGCGAATGTTGCCACAGACACTGAGATGGGTTCGTGGATGCTTGTAGGTTCGATTTCGAGTTCCTGATATATCCCAGACCGTCCATTCGCCACCTTCATCGACAATGGCAAGCTGAGGTCGCTTTGACTTGATCCCTGGATTGAAAGCCGCGTCACAATGAGGATTGAGACCGGTATCGCGATTGGAAATTTTGAAGAGCAAGTTGGGCGCAATATACGAGGGATATTGTGGGCCAGTTCCGGAGAATGTCTCTGAGACGACGGGAATTCGTTGATACTCGGGGCGAAATACAGATGTCACGGATTCCCTTTGTACTACCAGCCAGCGGACAGGCTCGAATCTCTTGGTATTGACAACAGCCTTGATGCGACGGATCGTGCCTATATCCTTACTCCAGAGAGTTTCTTGGTGATTATCAGGCTCTAGAAGCGAGCCAATTGTACCGTTGGAACCAATATGCCATTGTTTCGCAGAAGGTCGTGTAAATCGTAGAATATCTCCGGCCGAGCCTGTCGCCATAGCAATGAGCGGCGCACCAATAGGTTTTTGCCCATTCATTGTGTCTGTCATCTCGCCAACGGCGAATTGAGTAAGTTCCCATGATGGCATGTGGGGCTTGTTGCTCGACGGGCCTTCATCAGCCAACATATGGCGAAGCTCATCGTTGCCAAGTGCAGCTTCTGGGTGATTTTTCACAAGCCATTTTTGCTGCTTCCGGTTCTCGTGGAACGAGCCTTGCGGAATCACTGGTGGCGCCGTGTGAACTGCAGAAGCAGGCCATACATGATGAGAGCCCAGCTCTCTGATTTGAGGTTCTAGAGATTGCAGTCAGCAGCATGTTCTTGAAAATAAACACTGTGAGAACCAGTATGTATTTACCATTAGTCTCGTGGTTTCGTACAGTCAGCCAACCCTGGTCTTCCGCCTGTCGCACATCCAATGGATAGTACTGCAGACGTCCTGGGTTGCCGAGAAGTGATTCATTGTAGCGCCTGTCAGCCATCCGGCAGACGGCTCAACTCAAATTTCGTCTGCACAGTCACTTCCTCGCTGAGCTGGTTCATAGTCGACAGCCAGAGCTGGCCTGTGAATCGACTTTCAGCTTTGCGTATGAGGAATAAGGAGGCGACAGCAGACTGGGAAAATGCTGCCCTGCTCAATTTGGGTCATTTAAAAGAGTGGAAAAAAAGAAACAAGCGTGCACGACGTTTTTTAAGAGCCGAGTCCATACTCGAGCTCTTCCTTCCCACTTTGTATGCGGAATTGATGTGACTGGCCCTGCAGACGGACGGTCCCGCCAAAAAGTTGTAGGTCGTTTATCTTATCTTAGCGCCACTACCCCCCTTGGGCAATGGGACCTAGCAACGGCCGGCGCGAGTAAACAAAGTCGCAGGGCAGGTCCTTCTCAGATTTGGAGGACCTTGAACACCCTCAATACATCATCATCAAGTTGCACCCTGCATTGCATTCGCGATCTTCAATCACCATCACCATCAGAGAGAAAGCTCCTGAAAGAGAACAACTACACCACGTCACTACTTCAAATCCTACGAAATGGCATCCTCCTTTGAGCCATCATTTTCGGCCAGTTTGAGGGGCCAACTCCCACTGTCCACGACCGCGCCATCCATGGCTGATTCATTACCCGATATCAACTTTGGTTTTGATGAATTGCGCGACCGCATGGCAAAGTTCACTGCGAAATTCGACGCATTCATTGAGCAAGGGCGCAAGCGCGTACTAGAGGAGCGCAACCAATTTCGGATGAATATTGCAGAGCTACACGGTTCGTCAAGTCTTTTCTGGGTTGGAACACATTACGTTACTAATACAAGAGCGATACAGAGGATCAGCGCATGAAAAAGAAGGATATTGAGATTCTTCAGCTCAAGACTTCGACACACGAGCAGACTATTTCAAAGGAAGAGGCCGAGACACAGGAGATGCAGGCTGCGATCGCCGCCCTCAGCCAGCAACGCAACAAGGCCCAGGAACATCGCGACACGCTCAAGCACCAGATTACGGAGACACAGAAAGAGATTGATACCAAGCTGGCAGCTCAGCGCGCACATGCTGCCTACCTCGAGACGCAGTCGCGCTTCAACGTCCCCGAGCTCGATTTTTGGATGACGAACCTATGCCTCAAAATCGAGGGCGCCGGCCAGACGGACAGACTCAAGTTCGTATACAGCCACGTGGACGAGAGGGACTGGGAGAGGGAGGCCTGGTTCGAGCTGTGCACAAGCTCAAGAGACTACGACGTCAGGCACTGTCGCCCAAAGCTGGAGCGGGAGAAGATTGACAGGGTCTTGGATAAAGTCAATGAGACCAGAGAGCTGAGTACTCTGCTCAAGGGCATGCGAGAGTTATTTGTCGAGGCCATGAAGGCCTAGGCTTTGTGATATTACATGGACGACGTGACTGGCGTTATAGAGTTGGGATACCCTATTTGATTTCTGTGATATTATCCAAGTAAAAATATGCACCCTGCTGCAGTATCTTAGGAAATAACGAATGACGAGTAAATTGTTCTTATGAGCGCAAAAAATGCCGTTAAAAGAGCCACTGTTCATTCCATTCTGCGGTTTTGAAAAGTTGCGCTGCGTGCTCAGTTGATTGCCATATATATAGTGATTGCGCTGCTAGCACGCGTGAAGCCTACCTAATCTAGTCGCAGCACGTCCCGAAGCTCTCACTGCCACCCCTCAACGCGCTTCCTGCTTTCCACATCCCAACTGTGCCTCTACAGCACAAAACCGCACGCAGGGAAACCTTCTCTGCCAGACATGCTCAAAGTCGTCGACCATTGACACAGAACATTCGCAAACATGCCACCTCCGACCTCGAAAGACCAAGGCGAGAAGCAGCAGGCTGCTCAGCAGGCCGTAGACATTCTGCACGAGATCTCCACAATCCTGGTTCGTCCCCCGTCGCGGTGGTGGTGCCTTATTACACTGACTTGAAACTACGGCCTGCAAATCGCTAATACTTGATGTACATCTTCTAGAACTGCCAACTGGATCGTAAACAGCTATCGATCTGTATTTCTATGATTGAGAACGGCGTCAACCCCGAGGCACTGGCGGTAAGAGAGAAAAGAATAAAATCTATTCATTCCTTGTTAACCCCATTTGCTCATTAATTACTCGATTCTGTAGCAAGTCGTCCAGTACCTACGCAAGGAGGCGCAAAAGCAGAACTTTAGGCTCCGGGACCAAGAGCAGGACGCGTGATGGGGCGCTTTTACGGGCGTGTCAACAAAGACCAGGTTCCCTTTTCCCACACAATGGCTGTCGCACCTGCAAAGAGAAGAGAAGGCTCACGCTCGACTGAGATGCCTTCGGATCAGCAAAACATATCATGCGCTAGACTATCGAGCAAGACTGGGAAGTCTATCATACAACAGGCTTTCATTTGTTGCGTAGCAAGTTCATTCTTGACGCCCAGCGCCGAGTTTCTGGATGTGATGTCCTGCCACACGGGGACTCTCACTCTGATCCAGACATTTCTTGACAAAGCATAATGTGTCGACATATTCGTTGACAAGCGAATTTATACCCAGCCAAGGTTATTCAGTGTGGAAGTCTCGGAGGGGAGACCAGATTCTAGAGTTTGGCAATGTTGGCGAGAGCTAGGCACTATACCAAGGCTGAAGACTTGGTCATAGAGATCCTTGAATATACATTATGATGAGCGGATCTACTAGAATGGTATCAAACGAATGGAATTCCAAGCTGCTTTGCCTCGATTGCTTCTCGTACACAGCAGTAAGTTACCCCTGCGCCTATTTGGTGGCAGCATCCGTCTTCTTCGTATCATCTATCAAGGTATCAGCCATTGCGTCGGCTGTGGCTTGCTTCAATCTTTCATTGTCATCCAACTTGGCATCCTTTACGTCCTTGGTGTCCTTCACGGGCTTGTCCTTGGTTTCTTTCTCGTCCTCGCTGTCTCCAAGACTGAAGGGATCATGGTCGGTAATTGGACTTGGGTCCACTGTAGACATGGGCTGCCACTTGCTGGTTTTACCTCCAGGAGGCGGCGTAGAGGATGCGTCCTTGGGGGGAACCTTCGGTGAGGCATTGTAAGGATCGTCGATATCCTCATGGCTGTCCTTGAAAGCGACCTTGCGACCGTCGGGTCTGGGAGATGCAGACTTGGGCGGAGGTCTATACACATTCGGGTTGCTGGAGCGTCCCTGGGGTGCGGCTAGGAAAATGGTTAATCACTTGTATATGCAAGGAAGATGACCACAACTTACTGCCATCAGGATTCAGTCTTATGCCAGCAAAGTCGTCACTCAGCACCTGAGGGTCTGCATCATAGCGGTCATAATCCGTGCTTCTTCGAGCGGTTCCGGCGCCATACTGGCTGCTGCCGGGCTGGGTGCGCCTGCTGGGTTGAGATTCATCTTCTTCTGAATCATATTCGCCATCAATACGCTTCTTCAACTGGGTAAACCAGGTGTTGACTTTTGACTGCGTCTCGAGGAAGCCCTTGCGCAAGTTTTCGCGAATGACGGGAAGATCATCGTCAACAAAGCTGTGTTCGCGATCATACATCTCATTGGGTTTGAGTCCAGTAGCTGAGCGGCGAACCGGCTGACCAGGGCTTCGGTTCCGGGTCCGCGCTTCGTAGGCAGCATTGTCGTAATGCTCAGCCAGTTGTCGGGCATAGAGCTCGTCGGCCTCCATTTGAGACATGGGCGTGCGCCCGGTAGGCCGAGGTGGTTGCGGGGGAGGAGCTTCGGTTTCGACAGCAGGTTCATTCTTGACAGCATCGGGATCGCTCATGCTCAAGAGAGCGTTGAAAGCAGGTTCAACTTGGCCACCGCTGGCGACGAGGACGGCTTTGATAACGGTGGCATCGATGCTTGGGAAGGCTTCCTTCAAGACTTGCTCGTTCTTTTGAGCCTCGGTGACAGGTCGAGGAGGTTTGGAAGGCGGTGCCTCATCGCTTGTCGCGGGCGCGGCGGCGGTGCTCGTAGCAGCGGCTGGTGCTGCAGAAGTGGCGGCAGAAGTGTCGTGCGCTCCCTCATCTTCTTCTAGCAGCGAACTCTCTTGAACATCGTCGTCATCCATCTCGAACGGTTTGACAGTGGTAGGCGACTCTGGACCCCGGAGCGAGGTAGTCGACATCCGCTTGTTCTTCTTTAAAGGATAATGTTAGTCGAGAAGGAGGAAACAAAGGGACGAATGAATCAAGCTCATCAATAGCAGCAAGCCAGAATGAGGTCGGGGGGCGATGGCGCATGAAGCCGTCTCGATGAAACTTACCGTTTCATTAGAAGCCATATTGGCTAAATTGCGCGGCACCTTGGGCAGAGATGCAAAATCGGTGTAGTATGGAAACCCGTCAGCCGGTCAGCTTCTCGAATAGATACTCCGATCGCTTGTTGTATCAGCTATCTGCCTTGGTGAGAAAGAAGTCGGCCGTTTGGAATGAAGACTGTAGATTGACACCTGGGCAGGAGGCAGCTGCTTAGTCCAAGTGGGTGGGCCCCGCCTGGAACCGAGGGGCAACGTCAACTCCCATCTATTCTTAGGGGTGACATCGCTGTGCAGTACGCTGTAAGTACGCTGTGCCACACTGCCGAGCCACAAGTAGTGACCATCCCTGGTGCTTACCTTCCTTCTAGGCTCTCCCTTCCACCAAGCCCACCCATCACCTGCTGCAGCAGTTGCCTAGCTGCCAAGCTACCTGTATGACTCGATACGTAGAGCTAAAACACAGATCAAATAGGTTTGATGACTGGAACATGGATAGAAAATATGCATTATAGTTGCACATAAAACCTCATTGTGAGTCAATGAATCAGGCTTCAAGAGGATAGAAGAGTCACTATGGTGAGGAAATCATAGTATTTAGACCTGTCGGTTTTGCAGTCCTTGTTTCCTTATAGATGAAAACAAGACACGAATCGCGGCTTCTTCCTCAACACTTGAGTGGCTTAAATCTCGATACAATTCATATTCCTGTACGCGATCCCCAATTACCACCTCCCAAACCAAAATCATGGCTGCAGATCTTGAACTAGGCTCAAGCTTCATTCCTTCTCTGCATAAACCTTCGGCGCTGTTGCCGATTGCTAAGCACAAGGACAGTCTTCTCTACCTGGTCGAAACGAACCAAGTCACCATCGTCGTTGGCCAGACTGGAAGTGGTAAAACTACACAGATACCCCAGTTTCTCGCTGAAGCAGGCTGGTGTGAGGATGGCAAGGTCGTCGGTATTACCCAGCCGAGACGGGTTGCGGCTACCACTGTCGCCATCAGGGTCGCAGAAGAGGTTGGCTGCGAGCTGGGCAAGGAGGTCGGCTTTTCCATCAGATTCGAGGATGTGACTTCAGCGGCAACCAAGATCAAGTTTCTCACTGATGGTCTCCTCATACGAGAAGCCCTTGTCGATCCTCTTCTCTCCCGTTACTCCGTCATCATGGTAGATGAGGCTCACGAGAGATCCATCAGTACCGATATTCTGCTTGGTTTGCTCAAGAAGATTCTCAAACGCCGGCCCGAGTTGCGCGTCATCATCAGCAGTGCCACGCTGCAGGCCGAAGAATTCCTTGCATTCTTTTCTCAATCAGGAAATGACGAAGATGTTGCTCAAGACACGAGTAAGAATCAGACCGGGTCAATCATTAGCATCGAGGGCAGAACATTTCCAATCGATGTCCTTTACCTCGAATCACCAACTGAGGACTATGTGGAGAAGACGATAGCAACAGTTTTTGACATTCACACCAAGGAAGCCGAGGGCGACATCCTCGTCTTCCTGACTGGTCGCGAAGAGATTGACACTGCAGTTGAGGCAATTTCTGAGAGGGCCGCTGATTTGCAGCCCGGGTCACAATCGATACTTGTCCTGCCGCTCTACGCTGGACTGACCACGGAACAGCAGATGTATGTCTTTGATGAGGCGCCCCAGGACACTAGGAAGGTCATTGTCGCGACGAATATAGCCGAAGCTTCCGTCACCATTGATGGCATTGTCTACGTAGTCGACTGCGGCTTCGTCAAGCTTCGCACCTTTGACCCCAAGACAGGCATCGAAACGCTGACAGCCACACCGATCTCCCAGGCGTCAGCCTCTCAGCGAGCTGGAAGGGCGGGTCGAACCAAGCCGGGAAAGTGCTTCCGCCTCTACACTGAAGATAACTTCCAAGCGCTTCCGGCGGCGAATGTACCAGAGATCCAAAGAACCAATCTTGCACCGTTTGTTTTACAACTCAAAGCCCTGGGCATCGACAATGTTGTGCGTTTCGACTACTTTACGCCTCCTCCCGCTGAGCTCTTGATCAAAGCCACCGAGCTTCTTTTCTCTCTAGGGGCACTAGATGACTACGCCAAGTTGACGCGTCCAATGGGAATGCGAATGGCCGAGCTTGCAGTTGAACCAATGATGGCAAAGACATTGCTATCCGCAGCTTCATTTGACTGTCTTAGTGAAATTCTTACCATCGCTGCCATGACGAGCGTGGGTGGCGCCATCTGGATCCAACGAGACGGAGAGAAGAAACAGATGGAATCAGCGAGACGCAAGTTTGCCGCCGAGGAGGGTGACCATCTCACTCTCTTGAACGTTTATCAAACGTTTGTGACCAAGGGAAAGAAGGAAGCCAAATTCTGCTACGAGAATCAATTGAACTTCAAAGCAATGAGCCGCGCAGTGAGCATCCGTGCACAGCTCAAGAGATATCTCGAGCGTTTCGGGATCCCTGAGAATCCGACAACCACAACCAAGGACAAAGGCGAGCAGATTCGACGCTGCCTCACAACGGGGTACTTTGCACATGCCGCCAAGATGCAGCCGGACGGCACCTTTCGTAACGTGGAGGGCGGCGTCGTCTTCCATGCTCACCCCAGCTCCCTCATGTTTAATCGGAAAGCGGAATGGGTCGTCTTTCACGAGATCATGGAGACCGGAAACAAGACGTTCATTCGAGACATTACCAAGATTGAAAAACAATGGCTTCTAGAGTACGCAGCTGACTTTTATCAAGTAAAGCCCTGATATGGGCTCGGTTCGAGCCGGTTCGAGGCAGAAGAGAAGATCTTTCACCATATCGTCAGTCCCGAAAGGCAGCCTCCATCTGTGTCAATACGAAGACGGGCGTATACGCTACTTGCTTTTTTCCATTAATGCGGAATTGATATTTACCAAAGAAAAGCCTCATCATGTGAGTCCCATCAGAAGCAAATTCGAACCACGTTGTTCCAACTTCCACAGATGGTCTGTGCAAATTTGTGCCTGTGGAATATGGCGTGCTCATCTTCTAGAACTCTTCCCGAAGGACGAACCTTATGTCGAGATGGCTATATTTGGAGCTTGAGCCTGAACGAAAAAACCTTGAAAGTATTATTATTCGGTCATTTCAGCACCATGTCCTTTGGGAGTGTCTATTGAAAGTCAAGCGTACATTGACCGTACTGCGACGGTAGCTGACACTCGGATCATAACTTGAGTCATGGACCAACCAATCGTTATCGCGGCATTTGCGCTCCCCCATTGGCTGCGCGTCCCTCGCTTGATGGTGAGGCAGCGGACGCACAGTCGCCTGTAGATCCGTGGTTCTGTAAATTCGATGCAATTTTCCACGAAAACCACGCAGTCGCACACGCACGACACGAGTTGTGTATTGCTGCATTGCACCTCGCCCGCGACTATATTTTGTATTGCTTTTCCCACAGAGTTTCATCCGATGTTCATATTCAACTGGACTGCGGATCACACCATCCGACGGCAAGTTTAAAAAAGAAAAGCCTCATTAGCTTGACTCTTTTTCTCTATGATGCGGGGTTTCCCATCAGGCCCATATGCCTGCTTTCGAGGCGGAAACCCAAGCCAGAGATAACCACTCACAGACCTGCCAACCAATGGACTTTCACAATTTCAGGATTCTTAATCAGCCAATTCATCATTTTGCGGTTGCGTTCAGGACGCATCATGGCATCCTCAGTGCACCAGCACCAACCTTGAACCACGGATTCCTAGCATGCAAAAAGACTACGGAATAATAGCATGTCATTTATTCAAACTCTGAGAGAATTAATTGTCATTTAGACAAGCGAGTCCAAATCGTCAGGTTCATGCGATTGCTCCATGCATCGCCGCGATCGTAGGGAGAGCAAGTGCTCATATCGCTCTGGACTCTGGATACCTACTATCAATGACGGCCCGCCGAGATCCAGATTCCAGGCTACCTAACTACGCCTCAACCGAGCAGACAAAGGGCCGCCGTCGTGGTTTTGCAAAAAAGCCATGCCTGTCTTTGACAAGCTTCATCAGCGTGGGCTTGCCTGGGTTTGCCTGGGTTTGCCCCTTGAGCCGTTCTGCGATGAAGGGGAAAGGATCGCTTATTTTCATCTCGGGGGAAAACATAATACAAAGTACCGTCCCACTCACTCTTATGAGGGAAGTGACATTTTTCATCTGAAGAGGGGCCGCGCCGTCTGTTCGCCAGTGCTCAATGGCCTGCCACTGGCCACATAGCCAGGGGCGTCTCTTCTTTTGGAAACAAGTCGACAGCAACCATTGGCGGGACTGACGGGGGTTAAGGCCAACGACCGGCTTGGCTTTTAGCGACAAACAAGATTAGCGCCCGATGAGATCCATGTCGGTTCTCCTGTTCCTGCATTGAGCCCCTGGCGCCGCTCTTCTACAATACTCCTCCCTTAGGAGGGCCGAACTCCTCCCCCAGAAGAGGACGGTCATCCCCGACTGAACTGTAGGATCGATGGTGATCTCCAACAGTAAGAGCCTTTTACTTGGTCTTTTTTTCTTATTTGACTTGAGAGGTCCAACTCTGGAAGGGAGAAGACCTGAGAGGAATTCTCGGGCACGCCACGAGGTAATAGCCTAATCCACTATATATATGATTTATTGATGTTTGAATTGCGATGTGAGGAATTCCGTCGTCGCTCGAGGAGAGCCCACGGCCTCAAGCCATTCCCTGTATCTCATACCAAGGTTGCGAAGCCCTCCCCACCCCCCTACTTCATTTCCGCCAAAAACAATTTCAATTCGCGACCCCAGTACAATCTAGAGCGGTGCGGTACGTGGGACTGGTATCCATACGTCCTACCATCCAATCCACCCTGGACTTGAGCAGCATCTCCACCTACGCTTAGTGGCTTTCACCTGTTCAGACGGCTTTCTTTCGTCTTTTCTCTCCTTATTCTACTCCTCGACCGCCGCAATCTTCAACTCCCGGGCGTCCTTGAACAACGGTTGTCTGATTCCAGCTTGCATAGCAGGCGTGCCATTCTTTCACAGCAACCAACTATCAGTCATTCTTTTTTTCGTACCTTAGGTCACTCATTACCGTCATTACCGTGTTGTTCTTTTCTGTCGACGAGAAATAATTTTTGGTGCCTCTCGAATCCAGTACATATCACTATCCAGCAGCGAATATCGATTACTTGACAAATCCCGGATACGTTAATACGGAGCGAGTCGGTTCTCTCAGTTTCATGGCGATAATCAAGACAACCAGTCACGACTAGAACAATCGTTTACTACAGCTCATTGTAATCATCTTCCGTAATATCGCCCACTATTGCAACATATTTCCAACTGTATTCATTCAACCTGGCTTAAATACTCGTGGAATCTATTGCAATCATGGACGGACACTTACATGGCCACCGCCACCATCACCGCCGTGGACTCGGCGCGAGCGTCGCTTCGAGGCCGGTCGAAAGAGCTCCTAGCATGCTAGAGCGTCCCAGTGTGGTGGAAAGATCCTTGGCATCAGACAATTTCGCATCACGTCTGTTCCGGAGAGCAGATTGCGCGGATGGCGATACTTCATCAGCTTGCGAGAAGCCCATGTCCGGATCGTCACTGACCCTGCCCATCACCCTGGCCGTTGTGTAAGGAGTTTGCCCTGGTGCTGTTTGCGTTGTGCTAATGCCGTCTCAAGGATACCATTGATTCTCGCCTTCTTCGTGCTGATCTATCTTCACCGGCGGACAAAGAGGCTACAAAAGCAGGAGGATACTGACGAGCGATACAAGTCTATGGATTTCGGTATGGGCGCGGGTGTTCCTGGCAAGAGAAAGAGCAAGTTATTTGGTGGAGAGAAGGAAAGCGGTCACGCAAAAGGCATGTCGATGGACATGAACCTGTCCAGCCCCTACTTGCTTCCCCCGGCTATGCAACAATCTCGGGAATCTTTCAACTCTCTGGCAAAGACTTTGCACAACAGCGAGGACCCTTACCGCCACGTCGACTCCTTCATCAGCGATGGTGCTTCGATGCGATCTTTCCCCAAGGGTGGCGATCGTCGGGCCTCTGTCATCACTGCCCAGAGTGGACTCGAGTCTCCTAGAGCCCAGTCGATGCGTGGTGTGCCACCGCGTCAGAACTCCCTCCCCGATGCACACCGTCCTCGCGTCCCTGCTCCTATCAAGGAATCGATTGTACCAGAAGTCCATGAAGTCGAGACACCTCACCATGCTGATGAGGCAAAGGCCGAATTCCGTTTCACTGAAGAAGTCACTACCCCGCCCCACGTTGGAGGAGAGCACGTTGATATGCCTGCCATGCCGCTTGTCCACGAACCTGAGGAGCGCCACGATGTTACTCAGAAAGCTCGCCCCGAATCTTTTGAGTCAGTCAAGCCCGTCATTGCAAACCGAGACTCTGAGCTTGGCCTGGGTATTATGGCACCACAATCGGCTGAGCTGGTAGATGAGACACCTGCCAGCCTTCGTCCGGGCAAGCCTGCAAGAGTGGTCTCTGATGTTCCTTCTGAGTACTCGGACTTCGTCATTGAGGACCATGACGCTGAAGATGATCACGTCAAGGAGCAAGAGGTGACCGCTCCTGTCCCTGCACAGGCGCAACCTCAGTCTGCTGGTCTTGCAGTTCCTGGAAACAAGAGCAACCGTCTCTCTGTTGGATTCCGCCCCCTGCCTCCGAGCGACTACCTTGAGTCGGAGGATCCCGAATTCAGAGCCAACCGAATCCGTTCCTTCTACAAGGAGTACTTTGACGACGGCAGCGCACCCAGACCTCCCATGCCCCAGCCAAGCGCAGCTCAATACTACGATGAGTCGCATGATCAGGGATACGGAGACGCAGCCTACTTCGACCCTGAATCCAATGCTTTCGTTATGCCCTATGCTGAGCCAGTCACACGTCGCGCCATGACGCCGCCTCCCAGCAACAGGAGACCAATGCCCGGACCTAGCGGACGTGGCCCGCCTCGAGGACCGGGTATGGGTGGCCCAGGACCGCGCCCCCGTGCCGGCTCTGTCATGTCTGGCCGTCACCTGCCTCCCATGAGCCCCCGGCCAGGATCTTCTGCCTCTGCACGCATGGGTGGTCGGTCTCCCGCCGGACCCAGGAAGCCCATGCCCCCACCGGCGGCATTGACAACTCTGCCTACGCCAGCCATGCTCAAGGACGAAAGCTTCATGATCATGAACCCTCTTGACTTTGCTCCTCCGCCCACATACAAGGACCAGGCCGGTGGTCGCTCCCAAAGTCCCATGGGAGAGCGCCGTCCTTACCACCTCGGCGTCCCTGTTTCCTCGCCCCTGGTGAGCTCGTTTGATGACACTCCAGCTCTGCCCAGCCCGTAAGTTGAAAGCATTTCTCCCCCCTTGCAAAAAGATATATGTGCTAACAAATACCTCGCTAGTCACGCCATGCGCAAGTCTGGCACGTTCACTGCCCTTGACTTTGCACCTCCTCGCAGGTTCAAGGATCCCGAGAACATGAGCGATGCTGGTAGCGTACGCAGCATGGGCAGTGGTATCTCTGCCAGAACAAACAATGCCCTCCGCCAGGGTGCTGGACGTGTGAGCCGTCTGCCCGAGGACGAAATCTTCACTCAGGCCGCTTCCGGAGTCCAGCTGAAGCCGAAATGGGGAATGCGCGACTAGACGCTCCATTGAAAACATTTGTCTCTTGGCCTTGCATTTCCACCGGCGTTGAGGCTCAATCGGAACACTTATTAGCCATCTTCCCGTATTGATAATTCTCTTTTTCTTCTTTGGCCGGAGTATCTCATGGGTCAACATGACGGATCAAGTACCTTTGCATGGCGGGCAATTATAAGCAGCTTTTGTTACATGTATATAGATAGAGCGGTTGGGTCGGAAACGGTGCCAAATGATTTTTGCGCCGTCAATGAATCTTGCAAAGACGGCTCTTCAGACGAGCGAGAGGTTGACAAACTATAAAATTCTTCTGAACATATCTACAACCATTTTGGCTTCAATATCATGGATCTCTTGTCCGAATTGTCATGCAAAGACGGCCCACGGTCATACTGGACTTGATGGCCTTAACTCGAGGGACTACCTCGATGAGGAATTCGAGCAATCCTTCATGTCAATACTGCACGTGTGGTATTGCCGATTGTGTACACTCGAAAAGGTCACGATCCACTTGGCTCGGGTGTCCGAGATATTCTCATCACTTGACTGCTGTCAATGCGTCGAGAAGCTACGAGATTACCGCACGTGGCTTTTCTCATCGTTCCCGATCGATGGGAAACTCTCCATCGGGCAGCCGTGGCAACCTGGGTAAATGAGCCCTTCTCTCACTCTCTCTCTTGGCTCCGTCTGGGTCCCAAACAAATCGGCTGATAAAAATCTGCGATCAAAACAAAATTCCCCGGGTACGGAAGAAAGAGAGCATGGTCAGGGTCAGGAGCAGAGTTGCCATTCCGGGAAACTTCTTCTTTGGGTCGGTGAGCATGGCTTGAACGGGGGGGTGAGGGTGAGCTCCGACTGCCAACTGGTCCGTCCGCCAGCCCGCCGGCCGCCTCAGTCGAGATTGATGACGTCGCGTGGTGTGTGTGTGTACACCGGCGCGGACCGAATCAATAGATGAGATGAGGGTAAAGGTCAGAGGCATAAGAGAAAGAGCTTGTGATAATAGAGCCAAGGGCGCGCCAATAGCAGATCAGACAAGGCCCTGTGAGAGAAGTGCTTACTCCCTCCAGGCTCGCCAGGTTTCTCCAACTTTTGCCAAGGGGAATTTTTGAAGCTGGCTGGCTGTTGCTTGTCTGGGGAGGCCCGGTCAAGATGAAAAGAGGTTATAGCGGAGCTGTGCTATTGACCAGGCGATTCTTGCACTAAAAAGATCCAGACCTGGTAAAAGAACACAATGGTGTCTTGGTAAGGTAGCAAATGGCACGTCATGTCGTAGTAGTGAGGAGAAGCATGAACGGGGGGGATTATAGGCCAGCGGAGATGAACCACGATACCCATCGGACATCGGTGAAAAGGGTGTGTGCTAGATCTGGTTGGAAAGAAAGGTGCCGTGTCGGCTCCTGGCTCGACGACTTTGTTATGCAATGACATGTCGTCTGGCGAGAAAGGGAGGGCAACATTGATGGCCTCTCCGAATAGGACACGGAGCTACAGAGAGAACAATAACAAACTGCTGTCCTTATCTTAAGTCTTTTCAAAAACACGTTGCTGACCTTGCGGGCAAAGTCGTTACCAGCCGGCCCGTGTTGAAGCGTGCGATTAAGCTCCCGTTGAAAGGGGCAGCCGGCACGGCACCGTGGAAATCGCGAAAAGATCACACGTACCTACTAGATATTCAAGGTTCATAGCTCATCTTCAGTTAGAGGCCTGAGAGCTTTTTGAAGGGTCCTCTGCTTTTTCGCGTGCCCTGCCATCAACGTGCAGCTCGACCCTGGGGGACCATGGTAATAAGCATGGCAAGCATGGCCCCCTTCGCACCATTCAACCTTGAGGTAAACTCATGGAAGCGAACAGGGGTAGTCAAAGGTGTGTATGGTCTGTCCTAAGATCCAGATCGTGAAAGCAATGTCCACCAGTAGTTCATCGGTAGGTCAGACCAGATTTCCAAGACCAGTCATTTATCTTTGGATATAATCGACTGGTCAAGATTTATTAGGGGCACTGATCCAGGCCGCCAGGAGACGCGCCACATGGTTTGACCTGTCTTTCTGCAGATCGGCTTCAATTAGAGATGTGCAGATCATAGTGCACGATGCGTCGGAGTTTAGCAGATAATAGAGGGGGAAAGGATTCCAGGCTCTGCTTGCGTACTTCTCGGGTTTCTAGACTCTCGACTACTTCATACATGGGCAACCAATGCTAAAGAACTGGGCATTATACGCTCCGCCGGCCACCACGACAACCGGAATGCGACCTGGCGTAAGTGGTAGGCAAGAGCCGATTCGGCCAGACTCCAAGCTCACAATCATGGTGACTGCGGCAGGTCGGCATTATTCTGCCAGGATTGAAAACAGGTAACTGTAAATGTTGGTGTATAGATTGAATATAACAGAAAGAACTGCCGAGTTTTTGATTGCGTTGCGGCTTGTTAGTAATAAAAAGGTCTGACTGGTACCTACATTTCATCTCATCAACTGGCGAGACAATCTGCCACGAGCAACGGGATCGATCTCAGTACCATTAAACATTCAAGAAACACGACAAAACTGACAGAGACTGTCAGGAATTGGCGTTGTGACTGGCAGCAGCATGATACTGCCAAAAGCGGCATTTCCGTCTCCCAGCATGATTCCCGTACTGTAAGCCTCGCGGCTCGCACAAGCCCAACCCAAACCAAATTGTTACCGATTCCAGCCCACCGTCCAACAAGCAACAACGTTACCGCGCCCTGATGAGAAGGATGCTAAGGTCTGAATGAATGAAGCAGCGGAGTAACCAAAAATTGAATCCACATAGCGCTTCATGCCATCTGAGTCTGACCTGAGCATCTTTGGTGGATTTGAATGACATTTGTGGTTCGAGAAGTTTATTGGACTCTGCACACGAGGCTCTGCCCATCCACTTTGCAGAACCTTTCACGTTTCCACGAGGCCAGAATCCAGAGACGGGAAAAATAAAGAAAATAAGAGCATACAGGTCTCCAGAAAATATCACAAGCAAACCACGAGCTTATACCGGGAGGCTGAATTAAGCTTTCAACGATTCGAAGCAAATTACGGCCTATAACGGGCAATCCGCAGTCCCCGCCGCGCCACCATTACCCTTTCGTACACAGGCAACAAGGGCCTCTTATCGGGATCCCGCAAAACCCAATTCGCACTCCTGAGACCCTCCCAAACCCGAGGTTTCTGTACCATAGTACGCATTCGTACGCACAACAAACGTCGTCTGAAGCAGGGACAGTGCAAGAGACAGAGACAGGAAGGGTGTTTGGGTTGTTGATCATCTTAAGAGGTCAAGTTGTTAAGTTGAGAAGCATAGCCAGCTAATAGCTGAACAAGGGCGACGACGACGAGCCTCTTCTCGTCACTTCACACTTCACCATCATCGTCAGCGTGAACCGTCGTCATCATATAAGCCAAATCCTTCAGAAAAAACACACACAGCCTGTTCCATTTATACTACAACAATCAACAGCGACTGTCCCAACCCCAGAAAGAGGGGGTTGACAACAAGAAGGTTACCTAGTCGCTGAATGAAAATTTGCGCCTTCTTGTTACTTGCGGCAACTTTCTTTACGACTTTTGGCGTCGCGCTGGATTCAAAACTGCATGGCAGATCGCAAGCCCCGACGGTTATCAGTCACTTTTGCAGTTCGTGACAGACAGAGTTGCAACCGGCAGACTATCGAATTCTGAACTAGAGGGTTTTTTTCTTTCCACCCACCGCAAGAGGAGCAAAAAACGACCGACTATTGTTACCACCAATACGACAGTCTACCGCGGTGCTCGTCATAATTCGCGGCAAATAAAGCGATTCTGACGCAAAGTTCTCCACGAATACGAAAAGGGCTGCGCCGAAAAAAGACAGTCAGACAGTCAAACAACCCGCCCAACTTGGCAGAGGCGACAACTGACTGACTGGCAATTCCCGGCAGCGCGTATCAGTTCCTGGATCGGCATTAGCGGGGTCTTTTTACCCTGTAGTCTAGAGCTGCAGACCCGCTAACCGGCCCCATCCTATCCGAAGCCTACCTGCTTAGCTCCTAGCCAGCTCCAGCGGGCGCGGCAGCCAAGCAACCCAAGCAAAGCCGCTCTCAGGCAGGAGAGATCAAGATCAACGATCTGCGAATGATTCGTAGGTCAAGAAGCAGAGAAGAAGCTTTGAGAGAAGAACAAGCAAGCACCAGCATCAGCAGCAACGCACACATCAGCAAAGTCGAACGCCGGTGCAAAAGGAATCGGCGTGAAAAACTAAAAACAAGCCTTTCCAACCCTCCCCCTACCTCCTTTGGTCTTTTGGTGCACGAAAGGGTGCAAGTCGCAGAGTCTCTTGTAAGGCTTTTCCTCTTCTTGCTGTGTGGTGCTTCCGGAATCCCGAATCATACTACACACCGGGCAGGCACTTGCAAATCGTTGGTTGCATCACTGCACGCTTTGCCGGATCTCATCGACTCGAGTTCGTTCGCTTTGCCCGAGTCCTAAGGGCTTCCCCCTCTACTATTTCCCATCAATTGTTTTACATGCACACTGGTGGAAAGTCATTCATCACTGGTCAGCATTAGCGAATCCCAGCCAAAGCTATCAGTCACTCATCCACTCATTTTTCTATCTTCTGTTTCCTCCTTCTCCCTGAATCATCACGACTCATCAATAAAGCCGGGAGCAACCTCTACACACGTGTATTCGGGCCATACATTACTCGCATGCCGGTACGGACTTACAGTGGACAGACCACTATTGCTCAGCGGGCTACGATATTTATTTACTTGGCACACGGCGACGCCAAGGCACAGAACAGCACTGCGGCACTGAACACCCTGAAATAAATCTGAACTGAATTGAGCCCCCTTGTCGTAAGCGACTGACGCCATCTCGCCTTACTTGCAGCCAGCTTTGCCAGCTTTGGTTCTGCTCTCGGCTCTTGGGATTACCTACCGTGCCTACTACCAGCTTGCTACCAGCGACCTACCAAAAAGACTGTCTCTGATTGTCAATGCGGAGATTGGCGACAGGGAATAGTAGCTCATCTCATCATTCACCCCCATAAGCCCTCATTCCCTTAGTGCTCGGTCGCCCGTTCATTGGCTCCTTGTGCTGCTCGCCAAACCTGCAGCAAGAGCACTGACGGCCCCGTCCCATCCCCTCGTCCCCGTCCCATAGCCAGCCTGCCTATCCTACGCTGGGCTTGGTTTGGTTGCGACACCCGCCTGGTTTTTTGGCTGCTACTGACTGAAGTCAATTCTCCTCTTTTTCCCTGCTTGCTACCGTCTCATTTGCAATCCCAGCTGGGAACTCCGGGCGTCAGGCGTCATATCGTCATCCTCTCTCCCTTTGCCAGGCTTCAAGCAACAACTTTTTTTTTCGCTCTCAATTATTTACTTGTCCACACCAATTAATTGGAATTGAATTGGCAACGGCTTTTTCTGACGGCCACCCTTTTCTGTAAGACACGGCCCCCCAATTTGGCAACAACCCAGCCTCTTGGATCAATCAGCGTTGGCTTGGCGCCTCTCTCTTCCTTTTTGGGCCGGTCTGTCGGTTTTCCTTCTCTGTCTCTTTCATCACTCACCACTCCAAAAGTGACCAAGTGAGAGCGAGACGAGACAACCGACCAGATCCGACACGAGGGGACACTCAGCCACGCTTACTAGCGCCCGCCAACCAATCGCCTCGGTCTCTCCCATCCAGCAAAGCTTCCCAGCACCACCCTGGTTGGCCAAATACGTGCTGCCGTGCATACACAGGTTGCATCCATAGTGCCGTCTGAGCCAGTGCGAGCAAGAGGACCGCCCATCACAAGACCTGAACCCAGCCCAAGAGGCCCCCAAGCCCAGAAAAAAAAAAAGAGCGCGACAGGCAAAAAAAGGCGCCAGTCCTGTTCCAGGCTACGTTACTCCGTACTTTGTGCAGGATCCTCCCGTTTCCTTGCCAGGCCTGCCTTTTCCTCAAATCCATTCGACACTTTCTGTCCACTGTCTCGCTTTCTCAACGTCTCACGTCGTCAACTTCGAAACACATCGCCAACTCAATCCACTTCGAGTTGCGCTTCTCTCGTCCAGTCTTTTTATCCCAAAAAAGACTGCGAGAAAGCCTAGCACGACTGCCAAGGCTTTTCAAAAAGGTACGCAAACCACTGACTCTTTCTTTGCTGATCTCTTTCCCCATTGCTGCCCGTCTGTTTCGTCGTGATGCAGAGCCATGGCCCCAGTTGGTTCGACTGCGACAAATCGTTGCCGCTCAGTTCCTGACACTAGTCGACTCACAACCGCCATTGCGCTCTGTCGTCGTTTGTGAATGATCAATGGCTCTGCAGTACTACAGCATTCGCAATGTCTTCACTCTTGCTTAATTCAATTTCACCTTGCCATCACCGTTATCGTTGCCCATTCTCTATGCAGCTCGGCTAACAAGATGTCTCGTCGCAGGCACTTCTCTGGAGTGAAGGGTGCAAGACAGATATTGACCATGTCTTCGTCAAACGTTAACAGTACGGGCTCTGGCATTGCTGCTGCTGACCCGACAACTGCGTCGGATTCGGCTACCAGTCCATCATCAAATCTTGTTTCTACCACTGATGAGGAGACGTCTACTAACACACCTACCACCACAGCGGATGCTACCACATCGGCAGCCGATACTCCATCAACTACTGCGGCAGACCCAACAACATCAACAACCAGTGATGCTGCGCCAACTACAACCAGTGAAACAACGACGTCGGCAGACCCGACGACTACCTCAGCAACCCCAACCACAACGACGTCGGCGACGTCGCTGACTACTTCAACTACCCCGACAAGTACCCCAGAAACTACAACATCTCCCACATCCACCACTGCGCCAACTACAACGTCACCTACTACCACTAGCCCGACAACCACAAGCACCAGTAGTCGCTCCAGCACTGTTGTGACTACAGAGCTGACTTCTTCCGCCAATGGAAGCACTACTGTGATCGTTATCACCTCGACCAAGGCTGTCGATGGCACTACGGCGACTGGAGGCGCTGGTACCACATCAACTGCTGCCGATGGAAGTATTATCACGAGTGGCTCAAACTCAGGTAGCAGTGGAGGACTTGACAGTGGAGGCAAGATCGCCGTTGCCGTCGTAGTTCCTATTGCAGCCGTGGCCCTCTTGGTTGTCGGTGCCATCTTCCTCTGGAGGAAGCGAAAGCAGAGAAAGGATGCCGAGGAAGAAAGAAGGAAGGAGGTTGAGGATTATATTTACAACCCCAACGCCGACCCGACTCTTCCTGATGTCGGCAGCGCCGCCGGTGGTGCCTATGAAATGAAGGAGGATGCCTCTTCCGGATACCGCGGCTGGGGTTCCACGACCCTTGCCGGATCTACAGGACGTAAAGCATCAACTACCTTGTCCGGTGGTGCAGCAGGTGTGGCTTACTCGGACGGCACTCAATATGGCAACGTATCTGACACAAGATCAGGAGAACCACTAATGAGCGACGGCTCTCACTCACCAGAGGGAGAGATCCTTGGCGCCATGGGCCCATCAGCGGCCGACACTCGCGGCGGCAATGTACACCGCGGACCCTCCAACGCCTCGTCTTCATACAGCGCTGCCGGTCGTTCCGACGGATCTGGCGATGTCGGTGGTGGTGTAGCCTATGGCGGTCCAGCATATTACGACCAATATGGCAGCAATCCCTACGATACCGGTGCTCCGGGTGGTGGCCAGCCCATCATTCGTGACAACCCCGCCCGACGCAACACCCGCATCGAGAACCCTTCGCACTACCCACAACAGAGCGCAGGCATCTCCCAGAACTTCTAGTAAAGTTCTGTTGCGAGATACTTGTCCTCCCTCTTATTTTCTTCGATCTTCTGAGATACCCCGAATTGGGTGGTTATTTTTTCTGGCCGCCTCCTAATCAACCATCTTGCCTTCGAAAAGGCCCATCGTACATCTTCGTCACTTATTCTAGACACGGTGTTGGAGGTTGCGTTTTTCCTACGCCCTAAACGGCTATTTTCTTTCCGATTCAGTCTGAGCACAGTTTGCTCTTGATATGTACCCCGTATCTACGCATTCGCGATATGGCCAGACACTTGCATGAGCACCCGAAATAAAAACCTTCGGGGAAAAAGTATATATTTGAAAGAGCTCACATTCCATTTCTGGGGGTCAAAAAGCAATTCACATAAGCGACTTACGAATTTTCCTAAACTCAACAACTAATGCACACTGATGCGTCGTACTCTGTTTGTGACGACAGCTGGGGCTTCCTCTGGTGCAACTCTTACTGTGCTGTACTATGGAGATGTTGGTCGGATGTATGAGAAGAGGCGTATGCCATCGAGTGAATAATCATGGCTCCATGAAAAACCAAGAGGTTGAATATGGACCAATGGATCTACATTGGCGAAATTTGAAGCTGTGTGACAATGGGTGAAATGCATGTGGCGCGCTACCTTGTCACACGAGATAATTTCGAGGTGGTCTTTGCAGATTAGGTATCACGACTGGTCTTGCGAGTACACTGTGTAGGAGATATATGGAAATGGGGGACTTCTTAATAACCAATGCGCACAACTGTCCATAGAATAATGCAATATGATTTGTTCTTTCGGATCCCCTTTGAAACCAATTAATGATAATGCTACTTTGCAGATGCAAAGTTTGGGCACATGGTCGTCCACAACGATACATGGACATGATGCCTCCTTGTTTGGTCTTCTCGTAACGTACTATATTGATATGCAGCCGCGTTCGTATATGCATCTCGAATCTCGCCATGCGCATTCGCTTTCCTCCATCACAGACTAGCCGCCGTCCAAATTTGCTGTCTTAAGATTTGTGAAGAAGCAAAGATAATTTTTGTTGATTGCGTTTGTTTATTTTGGACTCAGATGGTCTCTGTGCTGTCTGTGATCAATAATAAGGTGCTGGCCCAAGACTTGTTGCGAGAAGAGGAAGCGCGTGCGTATATGCCATTCTTGATTTTTGCGCATGGAGCAAGAAAGAAATACGGGGGATTACAGTATTGCGGTTGATAAATGCTCTTGTGGTTGAAGCTTTCCATTTGCCTCATTTGTGGTACAAGCACACATGTCCCAATTGAGAATGATGTTTGTCTGTCGATTGTGTTGGTCATTGGTGAATCGCGGAATATTCCAGAGCGAACACCTTTTTGTTTTAGTATTTAACCATGCTTAGTGGTGCCTTTAAAGGGCGTTTGAATGCTGATATGTTTTCTCTCTGCGTACTTGACTGGATTCGAGAATGTTGTGTTTGATTTGTTAAATGGTAATACATTTGTTTTTAAGCTCGTGGTTGTTGGTGTTGATCTCTGACATGATTAGTTTTGTCGTTTACCAGTACACCGAGCTATTGCACGGCCTCTAGAGGAAGGAGATATATGCATCTCATCACTCTAGATTCTCTTTGAAATAAAATGGAGGTGTTGTCGGTATGCTGGTTGGTGTGCGATGCGAATCGTTACGGCTCTAGTGACAGATATGCATTAGCATCAATAAATGTAAATAACTATTTGTTCATTGTTATTACAAGTGTAAGTCTTGTGAGATTGCAGTTCACACACAGTCGTATATCCGAAACGTCTAGTGATCATCATGGATGCTTCGTAGATCCTTTGCATAAATTCAGGTGACAGAGCTCTGATTTTGCACTACATGATTGCATTTATTAATTAAGCCTCCACCATAATCTTGACATCGCCGACGGTGGCGCGCGCCATTTTCTTCAACAGACTTCTCTCGTCCGCTTCTCGGTATCTCTCCCAGCCATCAAGACCTTCCTTGGCCTGGATGCTCAGAGTCTCGTAGCCCTGCTTGATCAAGTCCGAGACCTCGGAGCTGGTGAGGAGATTCTTCTTGGATCCGCCGGCGTCCAGCATGGATTTATAGTGCGTGCTCACGTTTATCAGAGTGTCAATCGAGTTTGATGGCCGGTTCGAGAGACTGTATGTGTCGCGGAATTTGGTCAGGACATCACCGCTTTCTACAATTTTATAGAAGAGGTCGTCATATGCGGCGGGCGTAGGTAGGAATGCCTCTCCAGACGATAGTGACAGGGCCAGGAGGTTGACCACGAGGTCTAGGAGTGTTTCAATTTGGGACAAGTCCTTCAGGTCAGATGCGTACGAGCTCAAGAACCGAATCAGGGAAAGTAATGACCGAAAAAGTTCTGACCAGTGGTACTGGAGCCGAGTCCGAGAACGTGACAGATATGATATGATGCGCAGCATGATGCCTGTGCACAAGTTGTACAGACTCACGTCGAGCCGCCTGCGGAGGTTGTGGTTGATACCGTCCACCATGGTGTCGAGCACACTCGTGGCCAAAATGCGATCGCCACGCACAATAGGGAGATAGGGTGAGCGTTGCCGGCACAGGCGAACAGCAATCTTGCTTTCCTCACCACATATCCTCTTGCACAAGAGCTGGTCCTCAATGACCAGTCTAAACACCATTAAGCTCAGGTGAGCGTAGTTGGTGGCCCGGGTTGACAAAAAGGCATGCTGTAGCATATATGATGTCAAAGAAACCAGACACGCTATAGGCTGCTCTTCACCCTTCTCGGCAGGCAATGAAACCAGGTTGAAGCAAAACAGCTTGTTAGCGTGTGCAAAGTCGTAGGTGCCCAAGAGAACAGCCGCATATTCGCCAGGACTACAATCGAATGTCAGTGATATTTGGCCGGTAGGATCATGGATCATAGATACGCACAGCTCAGAGAACATTTGTTTGGCAACTTCCGGGTCATAGACGGGTTTCTTTGGTGCAGCTCTGGCGCCAGGGGCAATGGAGCCGAGCTTCAGCATACTGAGTGTAGAGGCCAGGGTCCAGCCCTCGGGAAGATCCTCCTGAATGTCTACGTATCGGTTACGTAGATTTCGACATGTTTGACCGACACAATGAATGATTTTCTGAATCGCCGCCTCGTTGACAAAGTCGTTCAGACGCAACTGATAAGGATTCTGAAACTCAAACTTGTTGTAATTGGCCAACAAGCCAAGCAGAGTGAATGGCTCCAAGACCCGTGGCGGTGTGTCAGAGTCTTGAATAAACTTCATAATGGCAGGGAATAGGTCCCGATGAATGAAGTATGTCAAAAGGCTTGTCTGGTAAGCCCCTGAGGTGATGGCCAGGACCACTTCAACGGCCTTTTGGCGCAAGTCCACTAAATTCACAATGTCTTAGACCATGTCGTGCAGCCGGTCTGGGGCATACTTTTACTTACACGTGTCGGCATTGCGAATAATGGCGTCTAGAGCGGCCACAAAGTCGGTGAAAATCTGGTCAACATGATCGAGTCCAGCGAGCACAGCAATGATATCCGAGCTCGGGTTTGTGTATTTCTTGGGCAAGACGGCAGAAAAGAAGGTCGTCAGGGTCTGGCACGAAAGGTCAGGAAACAGCCTTGCAGAGTGCGGTAGGGATAGTGCGACAAACATCTAATGCATGCAGGCTCGCAGGTCCTGCTCCTTTCTTGAGGCACGCGACAGCTCTTGCGAATAGCTGCCTGGTTTGCGAGTGTAGCGCGAGTAGGTCATCTGGGCTCAAGTCCCCCAATACTCGCTGAAGAGCCGCTCGGTCGGGTCTTAGAAGGAAGAATTCGCGCCAGAAGCCTTCCGGCTTGTCAATATCTGCATCGGGGTCGACTTCGTCCTGGTAAATCATGCGGATCGTCAGCTACTGCTGTACTTTTTCGGCCGAGCCCTCGCAACGTATATGAACGCATACCTTGAACACTCGAGTCAGTTCTCACCAGATCTCTGTATACACGATGGGCTTCCAGAGGTGTCGAACCTTGAATAGTGCTTCGTAAAGCTGTACAATCTTTTGCTGAAAAACCTCAGGGCGTGCCTGTTGGGTCAGGGGAGACGCCTCCATATCTGCTAACGGACTGTGGTCGATGCATGGAGGGAAGTCCGAGGACTGGGAGGAAGGGAAAAGCGACAAGACAGCACCCAGTAATGCCGCTTCAATTTATGGTTCTCAACCCGCTCGTGATAAGGGAAACGAGAGAAAAAGAGGTTCAAAAAAAGAAAAGCACCTCGAGAGCAATCGTCGAAACAGAACGCAAGCCTTTTGCAACACCAGCTCTGACAATAATATTCCTTGTAGCTCTGCCAAACTGTCCTCTACGCCTGGCGGCCGTTAACTTTTTGGCTGCTTCAGCCTCCACAGCGCTGGAACAGGCGCCGATTTAGACAGGATAGGCATTGGCTCCCACTGAGTTAGGTGTTATGGCTCCTGCTAACGGCTGACACGCGGCGCGGCTGCTTCAGCCACGCAAGCACTAGAATCCCAAGGTTCACTGGGCTGCAGGGTCTCGAATTAATGGTGGGGCAGCTCCCGAGAGTGGACGGCGGTTGGCGGGGATTCCATCTCACTGGGAGCTGGAGCCTGCGTGGTTACCTAAGACACCTGAGATAAGAACAGGGCCTGGATCAATGATACGCCGTCTCCCCGATCACGCGCCTTCACGGTTGAGCTTACCTAGGGAAACTGCGAAAAAGGGCCAGGTCACACTGCCATTTCCCGCTGACAAAAGAAGAGCCGTGGTTGGCCGAAAGCTGCTTAACCGGGTCTCTCCGCCGCCGGTCTATGTCATCGGTTAAGGGACCTCTGGTTGGTGCTGTTGGCTGCTTTCAAAGCAGACATCGAATGATCAAACCTGCACCATATTCTGTCTGTAATCCTCAATCAGCCGCCACTCACTTTTGTTTGCAACACAACCGCTGTTTGTACCATTTACAACTTGCACGCCCTCGAGACCCTCACAGTCGACGACACTGGTGCCGCGTTTTCCCAAATGCGCTCATAGCAATTTCGCCACAGCTTTTTCCGATAGACTTTCGCATCCACCACAAAATTCGCCAACCATGAATGCGCCTCGGTTGGTGCTAGACAAGGCAGCGCCTTCGCTGCTCCTGAGTCGCCTTGCGCTGCCGACTTCACGATCCTCGAGGCCTTGCCAGCACCTTTTGCGGCAGTTCTCACAGTCCAAGTACTGGACTGCTTCCTCGGAGAAAATTTCGTCCACACCTTCGTATCAGCCCTACCCTCTTGCGAAGCCCACTGGACCTCGCAGCAACCTGCCGGAGAGCTCGATAGCAAGCCCTATACCACAAGTACACGAGACAAGGCCGCCGCAGCCTGCCGTGACGCCGTCTGGTCCCAAGGAACCTACGCCACAAACTGCCGCCAGCTCGTCGGTACCAGAGCAAGAGGCCCAGAAGCCAAAGCCTACGCCAGAGAGAAAGCGCAAGCTGAGACCGCGCAAGGCAGCCATGAAGCTGACGCCGTCAGCTGTAGAGCATCTGCGTGAGATGTTGGAAGGACCTGAGCCCAAGATGATCAAGATTGGAGTACGGAACCGGGGATGCAGTGGCCTGGCCTACCACCTTGACTGGGTGGACAAGGCCGGCCCGTTTGACGAGACGGTCGAGCAGGATGGTGTCAAGGTCCTGATTGACAGCAAGGCGCTCTTCAGCATCATCGGCAGCGAGATGGATTGGATCGAGGATAAGCTCAGCCAGAGATTTACGTTCAAGAACCCCAATATCAGTGAGTCACGAATCTACGCGTAAGAAATCATTAACAGGACTGACATGATGAACAGAGGAGGAATGCGGATGCGGAGAGTCATTCATGGTGTAGAATTGAGGATGGGCAACACACAGCATAAAGATACCAATTTTTCTTGCATAAGCATCGGCTGGCGTTTAGGGAAATAGAGCCTGGACGGCGGGCTTTTTGTACAACTATGGACAGCCACCTATTGGACGGCATCACAGAGAAACAGAGGAAAGGAGCCTGGTGTCTACTTTGATCATGGACATGACTGGGCAAGAATCAGCGACTGGCATTATTAGAGGTGGAAATCACCTGCATGGCCAGTATATATGGTTTCACTGAGCATAGGTATGCATCAGATAGCCAATGAATAATCAGTTACAAACATTACCGATTAGGCACTCTACTACAAAATCTGTGCCTCGATTCAAGTTTCTGTAGTTGAGCAAGAGCCACAAGATACGACACGATTTTTCTGTTTGCAGCAAATCACCAGCACTCGACAAGCCACAAGACTCGACCCGGTAAGTCACCTGACAACTGTCTGAGAACGGGTTGTTTTCTGGAGTGAGTAGTGGTACAGCACTGATAACTCTATATAGACTCGTCCCAGCACGCAGCCATTACGAGCTTATACTGTATCTGTCTGATGCATGACGACGGATGTCCTTGGGTACTAGACAAAGTGACTAACCTAGTAGGAGCTTTATAGTTGCAGCCATGAGCTGCAATTGTGAGTTCCCACCTTGATCTTCATCCTTCACCAATCCACTACTTTACACTCATGCCAATGGGCCTTCGTGTCGATACTATGATGTGTATAATGGCTGACAATAGGTTCGGGACGTTTTAGCCTACCGCTTCGTTATCGGAGAAAATAATTGTGCATGACATCTGGAGGTCAACGACACCTGACGCACAATTTATGTTTCTTCAAATGACCCAAAAATAGCGGGATTCGACCTGATGAAGCAGGAATTACACCGACTGCAATCAAGCTTGGGAATTTAATTTACTCAATCAGAAGTGCGTCTTGGTCCACAGAGAAGGGCAATACGACACCCCAGACGGACCTGCTTGGCGAGCTGTCAAGCCCGCTAGGTAAGCGCCCGCTGCTGGCTATAGCGCTCTCGTCTTCTTTGCCTTGCTCAAATTAACGACCCATCCCGAGGCTCCACCAACTGCCTAGTCTGGTAGAAGGCCTACGTACGAGGCTCCTGTAAGATTGGAGAGGGTTTCAAACCTCTGGAGATCGGCAGCTACTCATAACCTTCAGTGAGGCTATCTGGCTCGGCAGTCTATCCCACGGATCACATCTCACCGAAATGGGGGGAAGAAAAGAAGATTCTGCGATTTTGCTCAATTGAGTCGTCGCATCATTTGAAGGGTTGAATTGAAATATTGGAACAATTAAGCGGCCAGGCAAGCTACTTACTTATTTATTGCCGACGCAGGCCACGCCGCGAACACAGCCGTTGAAATGGATCCGGCAGGTGGGTGGGTAATAACGAGCATGATGATAATGGGCTCGGGAGCACTTCTCATCACAGGGAACACCATGGAGATCGAGGGGCATAACTGCTAGTCTCCCACCCCTTTCTCCACCAACACTCGGATGCGATGGATTCACTGGAATAATGAGCAATGAGCAGCATGTTCAAATTTTGGCTGCTCTCGCTAGGTCACACGGACACTGCCTGCCTGTTCCCCCCAGTGAGTGGTCAATTCCCCCCCCTCCTAGGCATTTTACGCCTACGCCGGAATTGGCTCAAGGAACGGACCTTGACGCCGGCCCTGGGGAGGATTCGTGATGATCCTTGTCGAAATATGAGAGAATATACAAAAGCGAGGGCAGCCCGCCTAACTGCCTCGCAACGTCTCTTTACAGTCGACCTTTTTCTTGGCATCTGTCTTTGCTCGTTGCTGTATACTCACGCAACTTGCTGTCCATTCTTTTATATGTTGTTTTGATTACAGCATACAGTCACTCTTTATATACAAACACGCGCATATTAACAATCTTTTTGTAATTGTTCTTTATATACCGCCAGACAAAAACAATCTCCAAAAAAACAGTCGATCATTATGAAGGTTCAAGGTCTATCACTCATGTCCTGGGCTGCGGCCCTCGGACCCGTCTCGGCTGCCATTCAGGCTCAGCCAGCTTCGTCCAGCAGCTCCGTTCTGTCTGCTCCTCAGTCATATGCATTCTACAATGCTTCAAGCCCGCAGACCGAGACCTCCCAGTCGTCGGCCGTCGCTGTCCCAACCACCTCGGTCAGCGTCCCTGATGTTGTCCCGGTCCTGAGCGCTGCGCTCTCCGTCGCTACTGAGGCCATTGGCGCCTTGACCACTTCTCTCGTTCTGAGCACGAGAACTTCGGCCGTGACTGGATGCCCTTCTTCGGCCGCCAGCTGCCACCCTACCGCAGCGTCGACTTACTTGACCACTGAGGTTGTCGTTGTTGCGACTACAGTCTGCCCGGTCACTGCCTCCGAGGCCACCGCCACGGCATCTAGCGACTCTGCTTACACCACCTCGACTGTGTTCAGCACCAGAACTTCAGATGTCACTGTATGCCCGTCGTCGGCTTCCAGCTGCCACCCTACAGCTGCTTCGACTTCGAAGACGACCGAGGTGATTGTGGTTGCCACCACCGTCTGCCCCGTCACTGCTTCTGAGGCCTCTGCTTCCAAGGCTTCTGCCACTGCTTCCAAGGCTTCTGCCACTGCTTCCGCCAGCACTTCGGCTATCACCTCAGCCGTGACCATCCCGGCCATCCCCTCGTCTACCTTCTCTGCCAGCTTCCCTGCCGACTTCACTGCCAGCTACCCTGCCAGCCACGTTGCCAGCTCCTCTGTCAAGGTTTCTGAGAGCTCTTCTGTCAAGGCTTCTTCAAGCTCTGTCAAGGCCTCTTCCAGCAGTGCCTCCGTCAAGACTTCGGCAGTCACTTCGGCCGTCAGCTCGACCAGCACGTCTTACAGCACGTCTTACATTGTCAGCACCAGAACCTCGGACGTTACCGTCTGCCCCTCTTCTGCGTCCAGCTGCCACCCAACTGCCGCATCGACCTCCAAGACCACTGAGGTTGTTGTCGTTGCCACCACTGTGTGCCCCGTTACTGCTTCCGAGGCTTCTGCTACCGCTTCCGGCTCTGCTTCCGGCTCTGCTTCCGGATCTGCTTCCGCCAGCATCACCTCGGTTGCTTACACCACTTCTTCGATTTTGAGCACCAGAACCTCGGCCGTGACCGTTTGCCCCTCGTCGGCCTCCAGCTGCCACCCCAGCGTTGCTTCGACCTCGACCGCCACTGAGGTGCTCGTTGTTTCGACCACCGTATGCCCCGTCACCGAGGCCTCTGCCACCGCTACCGGCAACTCCATGGTCACGACCAGAATCACCTCGGTTACTGGCACCACCACCAAGACCGTCACGGCCGCCAAGACTACGAGCACCGTCACCAGCGGTGTCGTCAGCTCCGCCTCTGTCTCGAACTCGACTGCTCCCTGCGGTCCCAACACTGTCACCGTCACTGCCACCGTTCCTGCTGTTACCGTCACCGTTACAGCCCCTGGTACCAGCTCTTACCCTGCCGTCAGCTCTTACCCCGCTGTCAGCTCCTACCCCGTCAAGTCTTCGTCGGCAGTTGCTTCTAGCAGTGTTGTCGTCGTCAAGAGCAGCAGCAGCAGCGCCGCCGTTCCCACCACGAGCGGCTACGTGATCCAGGAGGTTCCCTCCTCGAGCAGCGTGCCCACCCCTTACGCACTGAACTCGACCTCGATCGAGGTTGCTCAGTCCACTGAGCCCGCCGTGATCACCATGACCAAGGCCTACAGTGTTGTGCCCGTCAAGGCCACCACCCCCGTTTCTTCCGCCTCCAACTCCGCGGCCACCGCGACCACTGGCGTCAAGGTCCCCTCTTCCGGAAACTCCACCACTCAGCAGACCATTGTGACCGCCGGCTCGTCCGGTCTGGCCTCCAGCGGCATGTCCAACATTGTTGCGCTCGTCGTTGCTGCTGTTGCCGCCGTTTCTTTCTTGTAAACGAAACAAATGTGAGCCGCAAGCGATGGTGGTGGGTCAAGGAGATGACCCTTTTTGTATATAAAACCGCTTTTTAAGCAATCATGATTATTTAAGTTCCTTAGCATGCCAAACTATACCCTAAAAAACATACTAGACACAATAGACTTATCGTATCATGATTCATTCCCATCCTGCTTCTGAATGAGTATAGTGGCATGCTATTCGTGTGAAAACAACCGTCCGATCTCAGCAAATAGAAATTGAGTAGCACAATGCGCCAATGGAATTCATCTTCACGTACTATAGAAATGGTATGAGCAATCAGCAAGGCAAGTATTAGACAATGAGAATGAATATATACATTTGAATTATAAGATGTGTCGTCTTGGCATGACCACCAACTTACATGACCTACACCTGTATGCCGCACTCTACTAAGGCCGTGCAATATCTCTCCCACCAATCCATACAAACAACCAACTGATCATAATCATAAGCCTCCTCCTCCAGCTACGCGTCCACCCCAGGCTGCCAGATCTCCAAGCGACCCACGCTGCTGGACCGCTCCAGTCTTCTTTGCCGCCAATGACACCGTCATGCTGACCCAGATATGCCAGCAGAGCACGCTGGTGATACTCAAAGGGCTTGACTGATCCAGCGTCATCCTGGTTCAGAACCTTGGTCAGATACTCTCCCTTTTGTAGCGCCACCTCGGCGAGGGTCGGCATGGACTCCCCATCGATATCGGCCGCATCGCCCAGCGCGTACACATCCTCCATGGGACTGCCGTCGGGTCGCAGGACGCGCAGGTACTTGTCCGTCAACATGCGCGGCAGGCCCTTTTCCGGCTTCTTGACGCGGCCGTCGAGCTTCTCCACCAGGGAGCACGCCTTGTTGCCCGTGGCCCACAGCAGCACGCCGTACGGCAGGCGGCCGTCCTCCTTGGTGAAGATGGCGTCGGCTTCGACGCGCTCAATGTGCGAGCTCGTCTTGATCTCGATATGCCGGCCCTCGAGCGACTTTGTGGCGTACTCGCTGAGCTTGGAGTCGAACGTGGACAGGATCTGCGGCGCCACGTCGTGGATGGTGATGGACAGCTTGCCGTCGAGGTGCGGGAACAGGAACCGCATGTCCTCGTTCCACAGGTCGTAGATCTCGGCCGCGGCCTCCATGCCGATGGCGCCGCCGCCCACGATGCGGATGCTCAGCAGGCCGCGCTGCTGCTCCTCGCTGATCCCGGGGAGAGAGGCCTGGTCCATGATCTCCAGGATGCGCTGCTGGATCAGCCGCGCGTCGTTGGTCGTGCGCAGGAACATGGCGTGCTCGGCGGCGCCCGGCGTGTCAAAAGTCTGAATGTCGCAGCCGGGCGCAATGAGCACCTTGTCGTATGATACGGAAAAGGTCTTGCCGTCCTCTTGTGCGTCTCCCGTCGCCGTGGCCGATTTGCAGCTAATGATGCGCTTTTCAAAGTCTATGGCTTCCGCGGTGGCCTTGTAGTATTTCAGGTCCGTCCGGTGTTTGCGCCGGACTGGCTCCTCGGCGAGACGAAAGTTGAAGAGACCGCATGCTGCGCTGGCTAGTAAAGGAGTATACTGAATTGTGCGGACTGGTGAGATGACCGTCACATCGTATTTTGCCAGTGACAGTTTTTGTGATAGAGTGAAGCCGGCCCAGCCGGAGCCGATGATGGCTACTGATTTCTTTGCCATGACTGATGTGAGTTATTGTAAAATGAAGAAATACAAAGTAATGCCTCTAATGAATAAAATCGAATCATCATGGGAATTCTTGGCAGGATGGACTTTGGTCTTATTAATGTTCCTGATCCATCTGTATTTCTTGCTTGAGTGTCTTAGACGTCATTACATTTGGCTGCTGTGGACCAGGTCCAACATCCCTGCCCCTGTAGGCTAAATACCATATTTGGGACGAGTATAAGCCTCGACTCTTCTCGAAACGATGTTACCCTGTTGACAGCACATAGAGTCATGATTGTCTTAGGTAATTCGGCAGTGCTTGTAGGAGAACTTGAGCGGTTCCTGAACTTTTGTTTTCGTTGTTCGGTTCAAGGTCGGCGTTGTGCTAAATTATAGGGCTGGCGGGGCCTTCTTTCAGAGCCTTCGGAGAAGACTCGGGCTCCATTTACATCAAGTTTCAACACTCCACATCATGTTGACGTTGGTTTTATTTCTTTATTGAAAAACAGCGATACGACTGGAGATAACCATAGATTCGTCGCCACAGTGGTGCATCTGCAATGGGTGTTGCATCGTGTCTCGAAATGCCTATCACTATATGTAGTCTCGTGGAGGTGCAGACCTCGGCTGCTTCGGCATCTTAGTCACGTTTTTGGCGTCATTTGAAGCCATGAAGCTTGACGCGAGAGCCAACGAGGCTCTGCTTCTCTGTGAATCTATTTAGAGGTGCAGAAATGAGCACCAACAGGATGATCGTTGCGTGCTGTCCAGAGTCGTGCCAAGAAACTATACTGCCATGCCCCGCTCATTATAGCAGCTCGCCTATCGGGTTCAACACAACAGGGCACCACAGTTCGTCCCTAGACCCAAGTCGGACGCGTTTCTACACCGATATCTTTTCTGCATACCTTCATAGAGAGTCGAACTCTTCCCTTACTTTCCCTCGCGCAAAACAAAATCAATGACCGCTCGATTCGGTCCTCGCCAGTGCTTTCTAGCCCTGACAAACCACAAGCCAATAGTACCGGCCAGTACCGCTCCAAACACGGGGCCGCAGTAATTCATATTGGCAGCCGTCACGGGCAAATTATTTGGAAAAGGCAGCCAGATCATGACCCAGACCGAGTACAATAGCGCAACAACGTTGACGAAAGGACCAGCCCAGCCCAGATTCCACTGTCCCAGCTGGATTCCCGGGCCCGCGAGCCGAGCGTAGAGGACGCAGGCTATGACGATGGCGTAGCTTAAGTATGCCGCCAGCGACGACAGTGATACGATGGCGCCCAGCGCGATGTAGGTTCCACTGCCAATATTGAGAAGCGCCAGCGACGACAGTGATACGATGGCGCCCAGCGCGATGTAGGTTCCACTGCCAATATTGAGAAGCGCCAGCGCGGAGCCGATGGAGCAGGCCAGGATGATGGCTCGGAGAGGCACACGCTGTTTCGCGTCGACGTGGCCGAAATACTGCGGGAGACCGCCGTCTCTGGCCCAGGCCCACGTAAGACGAGACACTGAAGAGACGACTCCAATGTTGCCCGAGATGCCCATCAGGACCAGACAGGATATCAGGCCAATGGTGGCTTTTGTGCCGACCGCGTAGACCATGATTGTGACGAGTGGGCTAGAGGCGCTTAGAAGGATATCGAGCGACGGCATGCAAATCTGTTGACGACATGATTAGTTCGAACTCATTGACGACTCGTTATGGGAGAGATGCATACGCCGAAGGTGATGATCATGATTAGGCCCAGCACGGCGTTGGTCGCAATTGACCAGAAAAGCGCACGAGGAACTGCCACCTTGGGACTCTTAGTCTCCTCACCCATGTGTATGATGCTCTCAAAACCTTGATCGTATCAGTTCTCCAATTCGTCATTGCTCGGCATCCTGTATGTTAACTTACTGATGTACAGGAAAACGTTCGACAATGCGCCGATGTTGGCCGAAACGAAGTAGTTATCCCATCCCGTCGAGACGTTCGTGATAAGAAATACGTCTGGATTATTGCGCGGAGCCATGACCCAGAGCATGACAATGAAGACGACGAAAAGGCAGCCGTTCATGATGCCGTTGAGGAGCTCGAACCAAGGGACCAATCTAAAAGCATACATGTTGACGAGGGCGCAGAACCATAATGTGCCAATGAAAATCACGGCCGTGTGCCATCCACCCGGAACGTAATCCTCGTGGGCGAGTTGAATCAGACCCTCGAATATGATGGTGTTGCCGTTCAGGCAGCTAGCGAGCAGAGCGACGTACGCGAACCAGGTTGTCCACCCTTGAAGCCATGTGAGGAAGAGCTTGAGCGACTCGGGGGCAAAGTGCTGAGAAGTAGAAATCAGTACACAAGTCTGAACATTGACGGCTTGAGGGGAGTATAGTAGATGACACCAGCTAGGTACTCACATATGTCCAGTAGTATTGAGCACCAGCGATTGGTTGAATGGAAGCCATCTCAGCGAACGAAGCAGTCTGACAAAGCGCACCAAAGGAGACAATGATGTAGCTGAAGAACCATGCTGCCGGTCCACCATTCGCCAAGGCAAAATACATGTTACTATGATCAAGTCAGATCTGTCAAGAACGCCCAATCGTAGGATCACTGGAACACGTACCCGGCTGTGTAATACCATGTTCCAAGATACACTATATTGAAGGCAAAGAGCTGCGACGAGGAGAATAATCGGCGTGTCCTTGTTTGCTTCTCGAGACTGGACGTTTCTGAACCCGTCTTATCCATTGCAACTGGCTGCTCCGATATGTCGACCGGCTGCACGCCAAATTTCTTCTCGTCGGCCATGTTGAAAGTCCACGACGGAGTGCAATTGAACGTCTAATAAGTCAGCAGAATGCGACTGACTATGTAGACGACGAGATGCCCAGCACTCAGACTACTCAAATATAGGTATAAAGAGGGGTCAGTAGGATCTTATGCAGCAGCTTCATGCATCGGCACGTAGACACATGAGTGGCGAACCAATGTACGACCCTGTGCGCATACAGATAAGACAAGGAAAAAGAAAGGATCTTATCTACTGTTCATCGAGCCACGAGCATGAGACGGCAGGGAGGCAGGTCTCAGGTTTTTGAAGAGACGAACCTTGACGAACAGATTTCCGAATTCCTGGTTCGCATTCATCAGATCATCCTGCAGCCGAGCACTGCAGTGCGGTTGTGCAACTACAACGTGCTGATTTTGGTGTAGCACAGAACAAGACATTGGGATAAACTGCGATTGAACCTTCGTATGTCTGATCGGCTCTCCGGGCAGCTCGGATTTTGGAATTGACCGCATCTCTAAAACTGATAAGTAACCTGCAGCTTGACTATAGAAACAATGCAGTGACTATGCGAGGAGGAAATACTTGATCCCCGCTCCCCTTTAACTAATCGAGAGGAATGGACTGCTATCGAATCGGAAATACCCGTCCATGATCTGACAATCTTCAGCGCGCAGTGCGGTGACATGGAGAATCATGAACAGTAGCCAGGTTCGCGAATCTGACGGTCATAGTCACCAATCGCATACCTGCCGCATCAGTGGCGCCTGCATGATCATGCATGGACGGCAACACCTGGCGAAAAGTCCCTGCGGGGGTCCCGGTACAGCTGTTGCAGAACCAAGAGGCGATCTAGATTACCGACAGAGCGCGAAAAATAAACGATCTCTGATTGTTGCAAATGGGTCGAGTGGTCATCGCATAAGCTTCTGGGACAAAATTTGACATAGTGCTTGGCATCGGGGATTTGGTAATCATATTCTGGTCGTATAGAGGTTTCGTCGTCTACCACGGATGAACTACTTGAAAATCTCCCACGCATTCCAGCATACGAGAAGATTTTTGCCTGCTACATTGATTTAGCAAAGAATCAGGAAACAGGTGAGGTGAGACGATATGTCGGCTCTGCGATCTCGAAGGACTGAACGTAGCCCTTCCTGGCCACAAGTCCCCGTACAGTAGCCGATTTCCACCAAAATTCGCTGTATTTAAATTATGTTAAATCTTGAGAAAGAAATAATAGAAAAAGGAGAAAAATGATAGATTGTAATAATATATAAAAGAAAAAAATCGAACAGGGAGAATGACAAATTTTTATATTGCGTAGTAAGGATACCAAAGGCGATCGAAACCTGGAAATTTGAATTCCCCGCCAGATTGCTATACGCCCGTGCGCAGGTTTATGACTGTATAGTGTAGCTACAAGGCACTTCAAATACATCGGCATTGGTTTTTTATTGCTCCATTCATTATCTAATAACTTTCCAGGATTGCACTCTACTCCTTTGTCTCGGCTTCCAAATCCGAAAACCGCTGTGTATGCTTATAATCCGTCGTCAAGTCATCATAGACACAATGGCGATAAACGTTGCTGTTGACCTGCAATCTGAAGACGTCGGGTCTTGAATAGTGGCCGACGGGATCAACAATGTTCTTGGCAACGTAGATTTCGTTGAAGTCGAGGTCGGCGTAGAGGATGCCCTCCCACGAAGGGTCGACCCGCTCGGTTAGCGATCGACCATCTGGGGCAATGATCTCGCTGAAGCCGCCGCCAATGGTCGAGACATGCGGCGTCTCCTCCTTGGACGGATCGTCGTCCGTGACCAGTCCATTGGCTCGAAGCCCATTCTCTCCTTGTGTGTGCGAGGCGAGCAGGACAAAGGTGCCGCCCTCAATGGCCAAGACGTGCGTGGCCATGCGGCAAGCCTCGACTGTGTTGTAGAAGGGTCCCTTTCCAACTGGTGGGAACAGCATTGGCCATGATGCGACATGTATTTGCTCACCCTGAGCATATGTATGATATTTCAACAGTGGTTGCAAATGCTCGAAGCACTGTAGACCGCCAACGCGGCCGATAGGCGTTTGGACCACGTTGGTAGTACAATCTCCAGACTAGGCGAGAACGAGATTCAGCCCAGAAACACAACAAGTATTCGTGAACAGAAGAGGAAAGAGAACTTACCGCATCTCCAAACACCACGCGCTCGAAACTTGTAGGCTTGAACTTTCGGCGATGAAGGAGGATATTGCCATCCGGTCCAATAAAGGTCTGCGCCATGTACAGACTCCCCCGATCGCGCTCAGCAATGCCGAGGACTACCATGATCTTGGCATCCCGTGCAGCTGCCCGAATTGTCTGCATATGCTGGGAATTGACATCGATAGCGTTGCGATAGTACTTGCGGCAGTAATCGTAAATCACATTGGCTTTGTGAGCATATATGAAGACGGGGTAGCCAGGGATCCAGAGCTCTGGGAACCCAATGATTTGTGCTCCATTAGCTGCGGCCTCGGTAATGAGACTGCAAGTCTTTTCCACGGCGGCATTGACATCAAACCTAAGAACGATGTCAACAACTATATCTCAGCGTTATTGAAGATGATCCACTCGGTTATTATACCTACCAACACGGTTCGGCCTGTACCACAGCCGCCTTGACAGGCTTCTTGGGGTCGTTGTGTACTTCGCTCTCGGTCATGGTTGGATAGCGTTACTGTTCGTGAAAGAACAAAAAAGTAAGGCAAGATGTACGATGATAGGTATATGTACGAAATAATGGTACGGTAGAATGCGGTCCGATCGCAGAGCCGGAAGACTGATCTAGCCAATTCGTAGGAACCGCAGGATGGATTGGATAACGGCCGGTTCTTGATACACGGTCATGGCCCAGTGGTGACAATCCCATCTCTGTGTCAAGATACAATTTTATACCACTCAACCGATGTTGATAGGTGCACATACTGGTCTGCCGAAAGTGATGCCCGTGTAAAATGGCCTACCGGCAGTTAAAAGCCGGGTGGTATCTAGACCTGGCGGCGGGTATGGAGAGCACCGAGACCTCTCGATGGCTCCACCCTGCACCGCAATTCAAATTCCGCCCATTATCCAAATATGAACGCCACGAGTGCGCTATCTCTAATCATATCATTTATACTCATAGTAAGAATTCCTCAAGTGTATCTGCGTAGATAAGCTATCTTCTGATAAGAGACATCTGTTCAGGTATCTACCGATGCTTTTTGCTAATGCATTCGGTGTTGATTTGGGGTTTGATGGCACTAGAGCGCTTGCTACCAAGAGCCTCATTGAGAGGCTTCATGTAGAAATATCATGTTGGTATATATCTAGTCATCGTCCACCATCCTCGAGATAATCTTGCGAGTACCGCGTTTCTGTGACATCTATTTGCCAAACATGGAGAAAGCAATGGAATCCCCGAAATCACACATTGGCGGTCCTCTGACCGACCATGACTCTGGACAGACAAGATTGATATCTACGAATACTATGCCGCAGTGGAGTCGGTACTTTATAGGACCAGCACCAACCTATCGCTTTCAACATCTATCGCCCGGCTTTTCCAAGATTGGTGTTGTTCTTTGCGGATGTTTGATATTCCTGCTATCTGGTTATAGTAAGCGACGCAAACTCTTTGACAGAATTATTGAGCTATCGACAAGTATACTAATATTACATCTTTGTCATCAGATGTGTCGCTCATGGGCAGTGTCTCATCAGTCCCGCAGTATCTGACCAAAGTCGGACTGGATGATGGCTCTCAACACACCCAACTCCTCATTGGTACTCTCAACGCAATCTATTGGGTCGGTGTCGCCATCGGAGCCCTATGTATCGGATGGCTGTCGGACAAGATCGGCAGACGTCGTGCCCTAATGACTAGTCTCACCCTCACCGTCGTCATCATACCCATCTTTACTTCGCTCCAAAACTTTGCCTGGGCGATAACCCTGCGCTTCCTTAAAGGTATTGCCGTGGGGTCCGTGGACTCGGTCGGCCTCAACTGGACCGCCGAGACGGCTGACCACAAACATCGAGGTCTCTCTATTGGTCTCGAGCTCGTCTGCGCGCCCACGGCTGCCAGTATTGCCTATTTCATGGTCTATGCACTATCGCAGAGAACCGATTCGGACCTGGCCTGGCGACTGCCCATTGCGTTCCAGCTCGTATTCGTCTTCATGATCCTGAGCGTCGTATGGCTCCTCCCAGAGTCCCCGCGGTGGCTGGTCAAGGTTGGTCTGGTGACCGAGGCCCGTGACGTCTTGTCCGTTCTCAAAGGCCATGGTAGTGCCGAACAACAAGATTCATCGGCGGCAGCCGTCGAGTCCGATTTGCGCCAGATTGTCCAAGCCCTCGAGAACGAACGGGCCGACAAGGCTTCTACGACGTACTGGCGCATGTTTACCGCCAAGGACAGCCTCAATACGCGAAGACGCAGCTGGTCAGCGTTCTTCGTGCAGCTCTCGACCCAATTCATGATCGGAGCCGGTCTCGTCTCTGGCTATGGCATTCTGCTATTCGAGACGGGCGGCTTCTCGTCTGATTTGGCCGCTTTGCTCACCGGTGGTGCCATCCTCACTCAAGGCATCTTTGGCATCCCCGGCGCTCTGTTGGCCGACAAGATGGGCCGGCGAATCGCCCTGTGGGGCTTTGCTCTCCTGGGCGCTGTCCTACTTGCAGCCATTGGAGTGTGCGGATATTTTGTGGCCAAACACGCGGACAATGTGGCGCTTGCGCAGCCATTCGGAACCGCAATCATCACGCTGGTGTACGTTTTCAGTGCAGAGTTTGGTGTTTCTTGGTGTAAGTTCAAGCTTCTTCTGAGTATTGTTTGCTCCATCGCTAATGTGTATCTCAGTATGGGTCCCCTTCACCTACCCGTCCGAAATCTTCCCAGCTCAATCGCGATCTCGTGGCAGCTCCATTGGTATCTTCGGCTTTGCATGCTCGTCGTTTCTCGTCAACATGGTCAGCCCATACTTATTTGCCGCAGTTGGCTACAAGTCACTATTCCTTATTGCTGGCCTCAGTTTGCTTGTCGCAATCGTTTGCTTTCTGTTCATGCCTGAAACTACTGGGAAGTCGCTGGAGGACATCGACAATCTTTACGATAAGGCACCTGTGTCTGTATAGTAAGCTTTGCTTCATGTAACAGCCGCTAGCGCTTGGGATTGAGTAAAATGATAAAACATTGTCAATTGACAAGTCATAGACTGTGTCTAAATGTTCATACCCAACAAATTTGGCTTCCCGACGATTTTCGCTGTTGATTCAATGCATTAGGTTGGAGGGGTGAATGCTGATTTCGGAGCTATAAAACTTCCTCCTCGAGAGAGTCTACTGTCCATGGAGTTTCGTCCCAGAATTGCCTTGAATTTGCCGGTGATATGTTCCAGGTAAGAGCAAAATCCTTTACGTCTTCAAGTACCATACGAGCATATTTCACACTCTGGGTGACCCATTTCAAGAAGGAAACTATCGTTTTCAAACCACGAAAACAGGCATGATACGTGGCAATCTGTGGATGCTCAAATAGAACGAGATGTACAAGAGCAGCAGTGAAAGCGGAGTGTATCACCATGAAGTCGGCAACTGAGGATTCGTGCCGAAGGCGGTATCTTCGGATGAGGGATGCGATTGCCCGTGCTGATTCGTAACAAACTTGGTTGGCTATTGCGCCTTTCGTTCCCTTGTCCGCCAGTGATGGTCGATGCAAGAAAATCAAGCCACTTTGGTAGCTCATACTGCCATTGTAAGGAGTGAGCTCGCTGGACACATAACTTGTGCAACTTCATATATACTGACTGAAAAGAAAGGAAGGCCGGATGGAATGATTGTCCATCTTGGATATTCCGAATGGACGCAGGGAGAGTATTGTACCATGTCTGGTACTCAAGATGTCCCTGAGAGATTGCTTCTTCTTTGGAAAGATCATGAGAGAATGAATAACTTTTTGTCCCTCATTAGCTGAGTTCTGAGTTTTCTAGTCAAGTTGACGCTCACATTCTGGATAGGCAACGATCCTGTATGTCGCTAAACTCAATCTGTAATGCGTAGATGAGGCCCAAATCTAGGGGCAATTGTTTGAAGTCGTGTCCTAATTGACTTTTCATGACCTCCGAGGGCAGTGGAGTGGATATGTCGCAGGTTGGCATGTTGACAGCTCGACCTTCAAGCATTGCTAGTCGTCTAGTAGGCAGATGATTAGCTTTCATGAGAATGATCATCCCAGGACGGCGAATGAGGAGAGATATACCTGTCCATCCAGAAGCAAGCATAAAAAGCCGCATCACGGGCGCGGCGATGTTGGTCCGATTGATTTGAATCATCGTCCATGGTGGTAGGTACCGAAACGTCGGCATGGAGACCCATTCTCTTGGCCATTGCACAAGCTATTGCTAACAAGGTGTCAGTATCAGTATGTCAACATGGGAGGTAGACCATCACTCACCCGAAAATATGGTAGCCGACTCAAGGTTCCCGTCTATGATGGCTAGTTGAGCACGTAGCAAAAATGCTTGAACATTTTCCAGGGAGATATGATCCAACTCATGTTCCAGAAGAACTGAAAATCGGCGTTTGTAAATCTCCGACTGCTCTCGAAGTCTCGGTGCGCCTACTGGTTGATCCTTGGTTTTGATAAACAAGAGCCCGAGTGCGAGCATCATGGACTGTAGCATGACTGTCTGTATCCGTACGCGTTGTGGAATAACTGTGGCGCCAAACACAGGGCAGTAGGCATAGGCAATTTGACAAAATAAATCCACAGCTGCCTCTTCACCAGCGGACAAAGGCCGAGACCTGTTTGCTGGGGTGTCATTCAATGAGGTAGACACAGTTCTCAGGTCCCGAAGAACTCGCGTACGAAGGTGCAGATTGCTCGTTGGTCCAACAAATTCTGAATTCCCGGCATCATCTCTTCGTCGCAACCGGCCAATGACTGATTTGAAATTGTCGACCGCGCTCGGTGGCCGCTTCGATTCCGATGGGGCGAATTGCTCATCCACTTCGCCATCCTGCACGCCCACAAGCCATTCTAGGTGTTGGGTATCATTCAGTGACGATCCGTCACCGGAAAAGGGATTTCCAGAAAGAAAGACATCGAAATTCAGTTCGTTCAGTCCTGGCAATGTTGTGCTGGAGTTTGAGTGATCGACCTGGCTAATAGACTCTGCATTTATCGGCCGAGTAAGGGCATCGTACATATCGTCTTGGAGCAATGGAAGCAACTGCCGTTCTTGCAACAGATGCGTACGCGCTTCGGCCACCTGTAGTTGCTCCTCAAGATGCGCGATCCTGTTCCTGAGGGCAGTCACTTCCGTCTGAGTATGCCTTTGCTTGCGCCAATCGATTGAAGAGTATGAGCACTCTTGGTTCATGCGAAGGCACGTTCCGCACTCTTTGAAGTTAGCATGTTAATCCATAGGTTTATGTAGCTTGTCGCAACGCACCTTGGGCTTCTGTCCATCACATTTGCCCTTCTTGGCCCGACACTGAGTGCAAGCTGTCGAGACACGGGACGAACATTTCTTCGGCATTCTGGGTGACGAATCTCATGATGGTCAGTTTGAGTCTTTGATGTAAGTGAAGCACAAGTTCACCATTACGAGCGTGTTTGTGTCAGTGATCTAACATTCATAGATCTGGGGTCCGTTGCCCCCCGAGTCATGCCAAGCCAGCGACCCTTCAGTGCTTTGGATTTGGGGCCGATACGCACCGGCTTTTAACAGCCGGGCCAATCAGCCACCTAAGCTCAGTGGAGCACAACGGTTGCTTCTGCTATACGGTACGTACTTTGGTGCACCCCCTGCGACAACATCTAACAGATGGAACAGCACGGTAACTTGATGTCTCTGTTATTAGAATAAATCTGGCAAGGAAGTTTTTTCCCATCCTATTGACAGACATCTTACTGATAGACATCTGAAGCCGATGATCAGATGCAAATGCTTCCAAAACTATGATATATGTAAGACCCATTCGGCGACTCTTGCTATTTGACTTGATCATAACCAAGGCATACTGATCATTTCGGAATGCACGTCCAACGATTCCATAATGCTTTTGTGGGGCCGGAATTATAAATCCTGTGGTCATTAGGCTCTAAGTATTTGGCGAGAATGAACTCCTGGGACTATAATTGTGTTGAACACATTCCTCTCATCACTTCATCGTTTCTCCCCTCGGAACGGCATCTCAAGAGCAAAAAGTTTGTTGTCGAAAATCCAGTATGATCCCAATCTGTCAAGTCCCTCCGGAGCGAGACTCAACACCATTAGGCTAACGTGTTCCTGAGAATGTCGCAGCGGAGACGATCGAAAAGCGAGATGCCGATTCCGAAAGATGCGAGACTCGTCAATCCCTCGATGATGAACAATCCTGGAAGCGATTCACTCCCTTAAAGAAAAAGGTCATCACCTCGGTCGTCACCATGAGCGGCTTCAATGCCGCAATGGACAGTATGATCATCAGTTCGGCCATTCCAGAGGTCGCAAGTACCTTCAACACAACGGGGAGCATAATCAACATCAGCAACGGGCTGTACATGCTATTCATGGCACTATGTCCGCTGTTCTGGGGGCCGCTGAGCCAAGTATTTGGACGGAGATGGGTCAGTCAAGTGTTCAGTAATCGTCGTCGACCGTTTTCTTCGACGACGCAGAGGATCCCACGATACTTCGCAATTCGAAAAGCTAATCAAAATTGCTACTATCCTAGATCGCCATCATAACCACCGGTCTCTTCGCGGCATCTTCGATTGGCACCGCACTGTCCCCCAACTTAGCGTCGTACATCATCTTTCGCAACATCACGGGCTTCCAGGCCACAGCGACATTCTTGATCGGATCCTCATGCATTGGGGACATATACCACCCAAGGGAAAGAGCCACAGCGTTGGGTTGGTTTCTGTTCGGAACAGTTCTCGGCCCAGCGTTTGGGCCCTTCTTGGGCGGAGTGATAGTCACATACAAATCTTGGAGAGTCATATTCTGGATGCAGGCATCTCTCGGTGTCTTGGCCGCTTTGTTGGAGATCTTCTTCCTGCCGGAAACGAGTGATAACGTCCTATATCATGGAATGTCCAGCCTCGGATTCCGTGCAAAAGCTGGAAAGGTTTGGTCGCGGCTGAATCCTGTCAACGTATTCGTCTTGATGCGATACCCTAATCTCTTGGCCGCGGTATGTTCAGTCCAGGTTTCGGATGAACATCTGACTAGTCTGACAAGTCATAGTACATGGCTGCAGCAGCCCTGATCTGGAACCAACAGACCCTCCTCACACCAGTCCGCTATGTCATCAACCCAAGATTCAATCTGACAACACCGATGCAGTCTGGCTACTTCTTTCTTGCACCCGGAGTGGGGTGTCTCTTAGGCGCTGTCATCGGCGGGCTATGGGCTGACAGAACCGTCCGCAAGTGGCAAGCGCGACGCGGAGAGCGGGTTCCCGAAGATCGGCTGCGAAGCAGTCTACTTGGGCTGGGTGTGGTCATCCCGGTTGCGGTACTCGTCTACGGGTGGACAATCGAGAAGGAGGCGGGTGGAATCCCAGTGCCGGTGATTGCCATGTTTCTGCAAGGTCTTGGCCAAATGCTGTGCTTTCCGAGTATCAATGCCTACTGTCTGGATGTGAAGAAAGATCGTGGTGCAGAGGTCATTTGTGAGTATCTATGCGAATTCATTCTCCTGACACCACCTTTATTCTGATTATCATGACAATTGAACAGCCGGCGCATACATGGTTCGCTATGCCGTTGCGGCAATTGGAACAGCGGCCTGCTCACCTGCGATCGAATCTATCGGATTAGGCTGGTTCTCAGTAGTAACTGCTATAATAGTCGCTGGTTCAGCAGTCTGGATAGGCGCCACTATCTTATACGGTCGGCATTGGAGAGAGCGTATTGATCGAGCCTCGATGTAGTTCCTCCGATCCGCACGCTTTTTGCCTAGACATGGAAACGTCGCCGCTAGACCGATGCGCAAAGTCAATAATTGTATGACGACCGCAATGCGATAGTGCTGCATGACCATGCATGAAACGGCGACGGCGGGTGAAATTCCCCGCAGGCCTTTGATTCGACTGTCGCAAAACAAGAAAAGACGTAGATTATCAACCGAGGTCATCAAATGAAAATCATGTGTTTGCTGTTTGTATGCCCAGTGGTCAGTATATGAATTTCATGATCTTTCTGCATCTAAATCCTAAAGCTCAGCCTGGCAACCTGAATTTGAAAGTGTGTGTGGAATAAACGCAATTCTAAAGACGGCAGCGCTAAAGCAATCTACAACGTTAAAGCGTCCCAAACGATTCGCCCATATGATACATGCTATAAGCTGGTACCAAGGCAGTGTAAGTCTATTGAGTAAGTCTATCTATGTATATACCGTGACATAGTATGCCTGTATGTCAAGAAATCCACCAGCAATCCAAAGAGCATGCGTTCGCTCGTCGCAGGTCTCCTCAACACTTCCAGTTCCCAACCTTTACACTATGCGCTAATCTCCTTTCTTTGCATGGGTCTATGTAGACACCTATTCAAGAATAGACCGACGGATGTTGCTTGCCCTTTTGTAGACCTCGGTCTTTATTCTGTGGAAGTGTACGTTCGGGAATAATGACGAACCCAGCGTAGCTCAATCGTCTCTGTCGTGGCCTAGAAATATGGATTAGTTGTTGTAGGAAATGGGAGTCGGGGTATCTTCAGAAGCTTACGCCGTCGTTTCGGAGATACTGTGCCTCGGGATCCATCGCAATGTCTGGTAGGAATGGTCGATGCGCAGTCCCGCTCATTGTAGTAGGGGATTGAATAAGTGCCCGATTTTCTAAGAACGTTTTAGCTAATCAATCTGGCATATAATATTGTGCGCTGCAGTATGTTGGTGCATACTCGTGGCTTTTCGCTGTCTGATGCGCTTGAAGAGGATCACAGCAATCTTGCTGAGAGGGATCACACCGATGACTAAGGCAATAATTCCCACGATCGTCGGGTCTGAAAGCGGCATGGTTCTGATGGCACCGTTGCTGCTTCACCCAAAAGAATAGATCGTTCTATAGAATTTTGGTGAAAGCGAGAACAATGAGGCTAACTTCGACAGACTGAGGGCGCATGACCGGAAGCAAACCATCTTGATTACTCGTGATATATAGGGACCATCATACGAGATACGTATTGTCGCTCTCAGAGCTTGGCATAGATTCTGGCATAGATTCTGGCAAGATTTTGGCACAGATTTTGGAGAGATTTTGGGCAAATATACCTGGAAGGAAGGAGATTATCAAAAGAATTTGGTAGACAGAATTTGGCTACGAGGCTGGTGCTACCTAATCCTTGTACTTATGAGCCAGTCAGGGCGGCACGCAGTAAGGTTAGTGATTAGGTAGCCATTTTCCTTATGCTCAAGTCAAATCAAGTAATGTTGCATTGTCTTGTGAGACCCAGATTTTAGTCTTGCTATGGACAATTTGCTTTGTAACAATAGTGAGACATGCTCCTATCGCTATACAAGATACAGTTGCTGGCCTGTAGTACCTATGTTGAGTTTCTGTCTTGTTTCGATGAAGAGAGCCAGCCAGTTTGGCCAGATGCCCTACCGCATTAGGAGCATGACGAGTCTTTGTCGCTCCCCGACGCGGGCTGTGCATACCGCAGGGATCAATCCTATTGGTAGGCCGGTATATTGAGCGTGGTTGTGGCACTGGCGCCTGAGACTCCTCGATTGGTCACGATTGTGTGCAGTGCACAAGCGTTGCTTTCTCCCCTCATTCTTTTTTCGATGCATCCTAGGCTTGCCAGATTCTGGACAACCCCTGTCAGAAAATGGCAAACGCCACCTTCTCGGCTTGCTTGTGCGACACCCAAGCGCAGACTTGGGTAGTCTTGGCAAGACATAGAAAATGTAGGATTGAGCATAACTCTCGAAGGTGTTTCTACCGGTAGCTCTCATTTTCAAACGTTCCTCATCACCATTATTCCTATTCTTTCAAACAACGACCATTTCTGCGATTTCCAACCATGGCTTCTGAGTCTATCTGGCATCAACATGCTATACTATTTCGTCGATTGTACATTGACGAAAACAAGACGCTGAAACAAGTCAAATCAGAAGCCGAAGCGGCACACGGCTTCCCCAACAACAGGCATGTTACGCATTGTTCAATATCAAGCCGGCGGTGAATGGGCTAACAAACACAGCTTGTCCACTTACGAGACGAAACTACGTGATGTGCTGGGGCTGAGGAAAAACCTGACTCCTAAAGGGTGGCTGGCAATTGGCCAGCGTATCAGAGGCAATGAGAATCGCGAATGGGAAGTGCATATCAATGGGAGAAAGGTTTCGAGGAGAAAGGTCATGAAGGAGATTGGCAGATATGAAAAGCGCGAACCCTCATTGTCAAGTCAGTTCATCGCCAATCGAATGATTGATCTCATAATACTAATGCTATTCTAATGGTGCAGAAAATCTTCCTATGCCTCAAGAGGCAAGGATCGAATGGAGAAATCTTGGCTCATTTGAGTCAGTAGAGAGGTTCATTGGAGGTTGCTATCCTCAGCAAAACGTGCTATCAGCGCTCGACGATTCCGTCTCTATTCATCCCAGAAATGAAGACCTTGAGATGACCGAGTTTGATTATACAATCTCTGTCAGAAGCCCCAGCGACATCCTCAACGAAACGGAGCCTCTGTCGTACAATAGATCCGGCATCATAGATCAGATGATTGACATCGCGGTGTCTGCAAGAACAATTACCGCAAGTCGATTTCATGCAACAATACCTGACCCCCGCTTCAAAGAGTTGTGTGAACCGGCGTTGAACGATCTACCCTTCTATTCTTTCAAGCAGAACCTGGATCGGATCTGTGAGTTTTCAATTTGCCACGCACCGAATTTTGAAAGGATCTGACCTCCAAATATCAGTCCACAATTACTTTGCCTCGGGTCTTGATGCAGAATTGCTGTCAAACTCGCAGACCGCTTACCGGCAAAATGGGGATGCAGCGCATTCAGAGCATTCATCGAACGAGACAAGACTCTATGGAGTCTCGAGTCATGGTGATGCAGCCAGTACAGTATCCACAGGTTTTGACGCTTTGCAAGTCCTGGGTCGGGTGGTGTATCACTTCTCGAATCATCTCAAAGAACTTGAGGAAACAGAAGAGACCATGCGTTTGTTCATTGAGAATGCTCCCCTCAGTTTTGTTGGTGAAGTCCTCCAGGCTGGATTACTCGTCATTGAAGAATCCTGGATGAAACTCGCAGAATGGTCATTCGAGCTGGGGGCAAAGGAGTTCTTTGAACAAGTCATGAAAGTATCTTTGAGCTGCCCCGAATGGGTCGACCTTAATGGAGTTCGATGCTTCGCTCTCGCGGCAAATCTTGGTTGCTCTCAAGTTGTGCGCGCCATTATCGAATGCGGTGTGTCACCCAACAGTGTCTCTACGTTCAGTGTGCCTCATAGACACAGCGGTACAACTCCAGGATTCTCAAGGCTCGCTGCAGTTGGACTTTGTAGAGCCAGGGGTGCAGTGAGCAAGGACACGACGGTGCTGACTTGCCCTGTACTGGAAGCTGCAGTAAGAGGCAGACATGATATTCTCGGGATATTAAAAGATGCTCATGTCGATTTCCAACTTCGTTTGGATGGCCTGACAGTAGCTGGTCATGTCGTATCTGCCCATCAAAACGGACTGATAGATATGGACGATCTATCATCCGCGCTCTCATTCCTGGTGTCCATGGGGGAAAACGTGGATGCCCCGATGCGTCTGGAAGGGCAAATCGTTTGGTCAGACGAGACCTTGCTTGACGCCATTTACCTCGGCATCAGTAGCAGCTCCTTGTTTCAGAAACTTGAAAAGCTCAGTCAAGTCCCACACGGTGTACTCACCGTGTCAGGCATTCTACAGTCTGCCGAGAATGGACAAGACGCTTTGCACAATTATCTGACCACGATTATATATCCCATTGGCCTTCCCCGAAAAAGAATAGAAGAGATTGCCCTTGCAAGAAGTTTTCAGCTTCCAAAAGCTTTCGAATCAATGATGAGAGAGGGTTTCGCTCTGGAATTCAAAACTTTGAATGGGCAAGGCGGTTCACCACTCGGGGACTGGTGCGCAAATACGCTACCACTTGACAGTTATTCCAGCGATACCGCCTGCATTCTTTATGGACTGCGCTATTTCCCAACTCCCGTGGCACAATACGTTGTTGATCATTTCACCGAAAACGAATTGTTCTTCCACGCTTTCACAGCGAATTGTCGTTCGATTGCGGCCCTCGTACCCAAATTGAGTGCAGATCAGATACAAAGACTGGGCACTAAATTATTTGCGAGGGCTATGAAACTCAACGACCGCGATGCGGTTGAAGCTTGTCTCCAAGCTGGAGTGAGCGTGGGGGAAGTTAATATCTTGGCGCTTGCAGAGTCTGGAAAACTGGATCACTCGGCGTTAAGAGTACTTCATGACCACGGGGCTCGACTTGCTCTCTCTCGAGAAGATCTGAAATGTGTAAGCCTTGACGTATTCAGCACAAAGATGTTACGATGGCTGATGGCACATCTGTGGGAGATCAATGGAAAAAAAACTTGCGACATTGTCACTCAATTTCTTGTCAATGAAGTAAATTGGAAGGACCCGGCTGCCTTTCAACAGTGGCTCGCTGACTCCAGCCATGACGAGCTGTATGGCCATTGCTATGGTCATTTATTCAACAGTAAAGAAGCCGAGAAATACAAGGACAGCACCAGTACCTTCTTGGCGCTTATGATCTGTCTTGGGGGGAGTTTCAAGCTGATTCTAAAGCTTTTCGATGAAGGTGTCGATCTCAACTCGAGATACGTTATGAATCCGATCAGAAAGAAGCCAACGCCCAATGAAGAATACAAAGCAAAGGAGCCCCCATCTTTTCACGCACAGGAGCACCAATCAAAACTAGAATATGCCATCCAGAACCGCAATACTCCCATGGTACAGGCATTGCTTGCTTGCAGAGCTGACATCAATCACTGCGACGATGATGGTCAGACTGCACTAGAGTTTGCGGTCGGATCCTACGTAAGGGCTTATGAGAAGGACCGTGGCTCCGAGCGAACAATCATTGGCAAACAGCTCGTCGTTATGCTGCTTGAAAATGGCGCCGATCCTAACTTCGAATATTACGACGCCTTCAGAAAGACAATTTCACCCTCACTTTTGTGTGCTGTAGAAAGTAGCGAACCGGATCTACACTTGATGCAATTGCTTCTTGAAAAGGGAGCATGTGTTGATGCTGATTACGAGGATTGGTGTTATAAGTACATGTATGAATATGGTGAGGAAGATGGTCGTCCTTGCAGACTAATCAGTCACGTGTTGGCAGACAAGCGCAAAGATTTGCAGCTCAAGAAGGAAATCTTCGCGCTGCTTCTTGCTAGCGGTGCAGAGTACGATAAAAACGATGAACTTTGCGTTGCCAGCGAATCTGGCGACATTGAGCTCGTTCGATTTCACCTAGAGAATGGAGCAGACCCAAATTGGTCGAGTGAATGGCATGACAGCCCGTTGGAAGTATGCGCAGGAGCCGGGAATATCCCTTTGGTCCTGATTCTATTGTCAGCAGGCGCAACCCTCTCAGGCAATGATCACTCACTGTCAGAAGCAGCCTGCCACGGACGCCTGGATATGGTTGCATTGCTCCTTCAGCATGAAAAGCGCCTCGAGGAAGTGGAGGAAGCGTTAAAACGTGCTGAAAGGGATCGATTCTATTCTGTCATCCAGCTTCTGAGGCAAGCCAAAGCAAATTGGGAAGCATGATCTACTCACTGCGGGCATTTACCACATCTGCACATCCCAAGATTTGTAGCTAAGATTTATGATCATCAGGGTTTCGTTTCATCTACCTCCGACGGCTTTAGAGGTATAGTGCTGGAGGTTCGGATGCTGGGGGTTCGGATGGTTGCCTTATGCAAGAGTGCGCATGTGATTGCAATATGACAAACGCTTTGAATTGATTCTCTTCTTGGTTATCACTGTACTGATCTTTCCTTTCTACAAACCTCAGCTGTCCCTTTACACTGTGATCACATACACGTGACGGATTTCATGCTTCTCCATCGCGAAGATGTTTCGGCACTCCGACCAAAGACCGACTAAATGGACAAAGCCAGACCGAGGGCCATTCCGCTTGATAACTTACATCCTCGAGGTTCTTGGTGAGACTAGTGATTCCTGCACCATTCGAGGTAAGAGTCGTGTAGTGGGATGCCCAACCAAACGCAAAGACTGATTTTGTGGGTTCTGTTACATCGCGCAACGCTTCCCAGACTTCAGATGGGAGCTCTGATGTACTTGATGTATTCTCCACGATTTTCACAGGCAGTTGCAAGTCCGCTCTGTAGTGCAATGAGGTTAGCATTGTTCTCACTTGACGCCGTCCGCAGATTGCAGTGAGAAGAAAGAATTGTTGGCACTTACGGGACCTCATGATCTGACAATTTTTGGAATTCCTGCACAAGCTGTTCGCGAGATATTGTTTGATCTTCACACAGCAAAAGATTCATCCGCGCAACTTCCGAGGGTGTTCCAATAGTAGCCACGATCTCCCGGCAGGTGCTTGCCGCTTCTGGCGTGCATATCAGTTGTCTGCTGCCCATTGCGGGATAGATCCAAGTCGTGGCTATTTGTCGTTTCTGCTCGTTCGCCAAATGGCCCAGTTGCATAGCTGTAAACCAGGGCTGTTTCTCGACCGAGGAGTGGGAAAAGTCGGAGATAAGACCAATGAGTATAGATGTATCTATATTTAGGGAGTTCGAAAAAATCGCAAGTGGACTTGGCACCATTTGATTCAGGATCTCTTCTGTCAGAGGGACAGGCGCAAGGTTCTCGAGTTCATTGCTGCATAGCACCTTGATTCCAAGAGCGCGTATCCGGTTGAGGACCAGGTCAACGTCTTTTGACTCCCCACTAGCGATGCGCGGCAATATCAGTCGCACATCAGGGGAAGCGCCCCGTATCCGATAAGCTTTTGCCGACACGGCCATACCTTTGGCGGCCTTGAAAAGGGGTATATCTTCGAGTTCATCGTCTGACATGTCTGCATCTTCGTCGTCATCATTATCATCGGCGCCAATGGCCCACCCAAGCTTGGTCATGTCCCAGAGCAAGCGTTTCGAGGTGGTAGCTGCGATTTTGACCCAAGTGCGACCTCCATCTGTAATGATATCGACGAGCGTTGTCGTGTGTTTGGATGGAATGGAGTCACCAGGCATGTGGACAATATGCGTGCCCGGGGCGAGAACATCTTTGCCTTCGTACTGTCCGTTGCACACCCATTTCCGCAGAGCCACTATGTCGTGGGACTGTTTTGCGTAAGCCCACAGTGATTCGAAAAAGGGCAGATTGGTGGAAGAGACGCGGTGCGTTGACATGACGCTGTCTGGGCCCGACTGCTTCTCGAGAATGCCGCTAAGTGCTTGCACCTCACTTTTGAGCTGCTGCCGCAAGTAATTGACGGTGCTAGCGGTCAAATGGGCGCCATCGCCGCTGTACGAGTCGGCCACCTTGTTATAATGAGCGGCGAAGGTCGACAGCTCCGACAGCAGGCCATTGGCTCGTGCCAGCAGTTCGTGCACTGCATCGTCTGCCCCGTCCTGCTGCGATGCCATCTCGACTTGACAGTGACCTTGGCCAAGTTCTTGCTTCCCAGGTTGCAGCCTGGTGATGAGAGAATGAGATCTCTATAGGCCTTGCCGTCCTTTTATGCCGCCTGAACAAACACAAGCCAAATCTCTCGCTAGTGGGGATGGCGGCAATGTTTGTTGACTCCCGTGTTAGAAGTGTTTCCTTAAAAGTGTATATCAGATGTGAGAAGCTGTTGTTATCGGACATTCATATAGTCCATAAAATATGTACAGAAAGCAAAAGAATATCAAAGACGATGCCATGAAGAGTCATCGTGGCTGAGGCGTTGGCAGGATCCGCATTGGGTCGCTGCACAAATAGCGGAGTTCATCTGTTGACAGCCACCGGATTGTGACGGGCCGTTGGTCTGTCTAGTGGCTGGTAGCTCACCAGTATGCCAAGCACTTGAGGGCTTCTGCACCTCATAATTGCGACCTCTCAAAGCCATTGTTGCAGAGGTCAAGAGAGCAATCATGTCCCTGATGGAGACTTCTGCAACTCAAAAATAAGTATAAGAGAAACGGAGGAAGGACATTTTAGCAGCCTTCACCTGGGTCCCAGCCACTCTCGTGGTCACGCTGAGATGCCGAACAGTGCTACGTACGACACAATAGCTGACAGCCCACTAATCGGCAAGCACCGTAGCTCCAACAGAGCCACCGAGCGGCAGCGGTAGCGCGTTATACTCGAGTATAACCGTGCACTGCAGTTTTATTCCGAGCCACCTATTATCTCAGTCAGAACATTTATGGCACGCATCATTGATCTGAGTGTTCTCAGAATACCATTTTACCTAGGTTCCACAGGAATGTTCCTGAGCAGATCTCCTGCTGAGGTTAAAGAGACTCAGAAGATCAACGAGTCTTGCATCCGAACTTCACTTTTTAAGCCAGGCAACAAGGAAAGAAATTGCGTTTATGAGCTTTTGGAAACGAAAGCTGATTGCCCTAAGCAAACAGAGTTTTGCATACTGCGGCTGGATTATTCCAATTCATGAATGACGTGGAAAAGGTTTCTACCTCGAGTACTGGTGTCATGTGAGGAAAAGAAGTATTATTTCTTAGATTTTTAAGCTTTCTGTCCCCCGTCTTCTTTATCTGTCAACGGCGCTGGGCGCTGTCATCAGCCAGCTAGGTTAGTGGATGGGTCTCGGGCGCCAGTCGTGGGCGGCCCAGACGAACTCTGGAACTGTAAGTATCTTCACTGAGCTGCCTGGTTCCGCAAGATATTGCACCTTCTTGAGCTATGTTCTGCCAATCGCCAAACCCTGACTGCCAATATGTATACCTACGATCTGCCAGGACCGTAGAGGATTATACTAATCGCCCGTTTGCGCGCAGAATTCTGCTTGGGTGTCAAGCGTACCATGCAGCGCAACAGGTGTAGCTGTCTTATTTTTGATCGAAAATGACGCGCGTGCAACGCTCAGCACGATACATGGACATGCATGCGCACCTGTCTAATCTATACGTCTCAAATCATGGCATCATATTTACAGATCAAGCCAATCGGCCGATGAGCAATTATACTGTAGCGCGCAAGCATCTAGATCCCCACGCGACATCCTTGCCCTGATCCCACGCTGCGAAAGCGGTTTGATCAATATCAGACGGAGCAGAGCCAGCAGTCCATACCAACATGCAGCAATCAAGGCCACACAGGAGAGAGCAAATGAGGTCAAAATACTGCCAAAAGATCTAGAATCATGTCGGATGTCAAGCGAAGAACTGGGATGTATCTGGGGTGGTAAGCCAGGGGCCAACAGGGGTCCCCAGGGGCGCTGTATTGTTTATATTGCTGGGCCAATCTTGGCCTCCTTATAGCCTAGCCGAGCCCCGAAGCGATGGATCTCTCCAGGATCAGCCAGCAGAGCCGCTCAGCATCCAAGTCGCTGTGGGCTATATGACTGAAACAAAAGTCATCTCGTCTAGCCAATCAGCGACATGCCATTCCCAACATCATATGGGTCAACACCTCTACTTGAGAATTCTAGTCGCTAGCAAGCCGGGGTAAGTTCACCTGATGTTTAAATTATGGATAGTGGGATTAGTGGGGGCCCTTCAAGCTTAACAACACCAGATGGTGGTTCGTGATCCAAGGCCGTTTTTCCATTATGCTAAGCATGCCCCCGATTGAGGCTCCATACCTTTACATACAGCTGCCTGAACTGGTTTATCATATTGAGTGGATACGCGCATCTTGTTTCATGCCAAGTCGTTTTTCCTTCAATCGGTTCACCTACCGAGACGGCGAATCTGTGCCTGAGGCTCTGGACATGGGTATAGTCTAGGAACAGTGGGTGAAGTCCCTATGCTGACCAAGTCCGTAGACATGATGGGGAGAGAACATAGATATATGATCTCCCCCGTACTCTTGGTCACTTTCTATTCTCTCCCATTTCATCTTTTCCAGGTGCTTGCACATTCTTTTCAACTATCGCCGCTAGTTCGGTGTTTGTCATTCTTTCATTCATACATTCAATTCTTTACAGCCTTTGAAGGCCAGCTACATTCATTACAAAAACTCAACAAATAAGAAAAAGAAGGATATATATAACGCTCACAGTCATTTTACAAAACAAGTCACTCAAGATGCATTCTACCCTCGTGGGCTCGTTGGCCCTTGCTGGGCTTGCCCAAGTGGCAACGGCTGCTGTCAAGACGGCGGCTTACACAGATTCCAACACTGGTATCGACTTCCAGACATACTTCGATACTACCGGATATAGCTTTGGTATGGCCACGGCAGAGGATGCCACTACCGATTTCATTGGTCAGATGGTCATTCCTCTGACTGACGGAGCTGGTTGGGGTGCTTTGGCAATGGGACCCGGAATGACTGGCAGTATGTATCTCATGATTATCGTCCTTCGTCTCCCTGTTTTACAGAACATGCACTAAACAATACATTTGTATAGGACTTTTGCTCGTCGCGTGGCCCAACGGAGACGAGGTTGTGTCCAGTTTCCGATACACAAGCGCTTACTCAACCCCCGATGTGTACACAAACTCGACACTGTCGGCACTGCCCATTGCCAATGGTACCTTCATCAACAGCACGCACTTGTCATACACCTTTGTTTGCCAGAGCTGCGTTATTGGAGGAACCACCACCTTTGACTTCACTGCCGATACTGGTGCTCTTGGTTTTGCCATCTCCAGCTCCAACCCAACGACGCCGTCTGACGCGTCGACTGCTCTGGTCTACCACGACCTGGGTTCCAACATTTATGTTGCCAACTTCACTGCTGCTCAGTCTGCTCAGTATGCTACTTGGGCCGCGTACGCATCAGAGGTCAGCACTACTCCCTCAACTGGAGGATCCAACTCAACCAACTCCACCACCCCTGCTACGGGCACTGGCTCAAACAGCACTATCTCTACCCCGACAACCTTCAACACCACTTACGATGTCATTGTCGTCGGTGGTGGTACCTCTGGTATCATTGCTGCTGAGCGTTTGGCTGAGAGTGGTGTCAACGTGTTGCTCATTGAGCGTGGCCCTGCCAACACCGTCTCTCTGGGCTCCAGCCAGGGTCTGTCCTGGAATGACACCCTGACCCCCTACGATGTGCCCGCCCTTGGTAGCAGTTTGTCCACCATCTCCGGTACCAAGTTCTGCTCCGACACTGCCTCCACTGCTGGCTGTCTGCTTGGTGGTTCCAGCTCCGTCAACGGTCTCAACTTCATTCGCCCTCCGTCTCACGACTTTGAGCGCTGGCCCACGGGCTGGGAATGGGACTCCATTTCCGAGGCTGCTGACCGTCTCTACACTCGTAACCCCGGTACCACTCAACCCTCTGCTGACGGCAAGCACTACGATGACCTTGCCTACACCACATGGTCTGCCTACCTTAGCCAGCAGGGTTGGAACGAGGTTGATTCCATTGAGAGCCCCAACGAGAAGCAAAACGTCTTTTCTCGTCCTGCCTGGAGTATCTCCAACCACCTCCGCGCTGGACCCGCCAGGACCTACATGCCCTTTGCTGAGCAGCTCGACACCTTTACCCTGAGACTCGAGACCAACGTCATCCAGGTCCTGCGCACTGGCAGCACCGTCACTGGTGTCCTGACCCAGGCCACTGACGGTTCCACTCAGATCATCAACCTCAACACCAACGGCAAGGTCGTCCTCGCTTCTGGTGCCCTTTCCACCCCCCGTGTCCTCTGGAACTCTGGTATTGGTCGCTCCGATGCTCTCAGCATTGTTCAGAGCGGAACCTCCGGTGTTTCCCTGCCCGACTCGGCTGACTGGATTGACCTGCCTGTCGGCCACAACCTCATGGACCACGCTCAGGTGCCTCTGCAATTCACTGCCGCTCCCACCTTTGAGGCCTTTGACTTCAAGGGTCTCGCCTCTTCGCCCAACGAGACTGATCTGAGTCTGTACGAGGAGGGTGCCGGTACCATTACTCAGGCTGCTCAGCGCATGCACATTTGGACCTCAGCCAACGGAACCGACGGTGTCACTCGCTACCTCCAGGGAACCATTAGCGCCATGGCCGACGACACCGTCACCGTCAAGGTCTTCCTTACCCACGGTGCCACCAGTCGCGGTGAGCTCGGTATCTCGGCTTCGGGCTCCACCGTCCTCAACACCAAGCCGTGGTTGACCACCGATGAGGACATGGCCGTGTACTCGGACTTTATCCAGTCTCTCCTGGACATGACCTCTTCCAGCAACACCTCGTCCATCGCCTCGGGCAACAGCAGCCACACCCTGAGCTACTCCACCTCGGGCGCCACCCCCTCCAGCATCATCTCGGCCTCCCTCGTCAGCGGCGACCACTGGGTCGGCAGCGCCAGGATGGGCACCGACGACGGCCGCACCGACAACGGCACCGCCGTCGTCGATCTCGACACGCGTGTCTACGGCACCGACAACCTGTTCGTCGTCGACGCCTCCATCCACCCGGACCTGCCCACCGGCAACACCCAGGCCATCATCATGGTCGTCGCCGAGCAGGCCGCCGCCAAGATCGCCGCCTACAACGTCGCCAACTGGAACGGCGGCAGCAGCACCGGAGGATCCAACTCCACCACCCCTGCTACTGGTTCCGGCTCCTCGGGTAGCGGTACCAGCAAGTGCAAGAAGAGAAAGAGATCCGTTCGCCACCAGGTCAACTGGCACTCTTAGATTTTCCTTGCTCTTGAAATGACTTTTCTCCCTTGTCGACTCTCACGAGTTGATGTGTAGCGGCTCGGATGAAACACTTTCATCTATTTTCTCTTTCTCTTCATTTTGTAAATAGTTCCCAGCATTGTATTATATAGACGTTCAACGCATAGAGCGTGAATAGACGTTCCACCTGCATTCTCATGATTTTCGATTTTTGCCATCGCATCGACATGATTCTGGAACATGATTCTCATTGATTATCGTCCCAAAAGCACTTTTACCATGTACATTATGGCGCCCACGATCTCCGGATCACACTCGCCATCCGCTCAATGCCCAATTCCATATCTTCTTTCTATAACAACAGTCAGTAAAGCTAACATGACCACAACAGTGCAACACTTACCGTAGTCATGGAAAATGCCAGTCGAAAATGCGACGAGTCCGGATCAGCACCTCGCGCAGTCGTGCTAGTCTTGTCGGCGCCCTGCCAGGGGTGATAATAGTACCCGGGCGTCAGAAGCACGCGCTCTTCAGCCAGCTCGGCCCACAGCTTGTTGGCAAAGGTCTGCTCGGGATCAACCTCAGTTCCGGCGTGCTTGAGCGCCAGGTACTTGGCATTCTGGCCAAAGTAGAACTTGGTCCAGATGAACATGCCACCCGTGGGCGCGATAAAGCTAAACACGGGCACCCTCGACCCGTCGGGTCCGTGAATTGCAGCGACAAGTGACCCGTCCTCAGCCCCCGATAGCCCCGGAAATTCGGACGCGGGTGCCAGATCAAAACTCGCGCGCAGCGCAGCAATCATCCAGTCCCGGCGGCGCTGGTACTCGAGGCGCAGATTCTGCAGCCAGGTGATGTAGCCGTCGAGGGACCAGCGCGTGAGCAGGCCCAGCACCAAGGCCTGCGACAGGCCCGACGGGTCCTGCGTCTCGACCTCGGTGGCGCGCAGAAGGCGCTCCGTGAACAGCGGGTTGGCTACAAAGTAGCCCAGGCGCAGGCCCGGTGCCAGGGTTTTGCTGAAAGACTCGAGTCGGATTACACGACCTTGTCGGTCGAAGCGCAGAAATGATGGGACTAGTGAAGACAGGAATTCTTCGTTGCTGGTGGTGGTGTACTCGGTGGGAGATCCTGAAGTGTCGATTTCTGGGTATTGTAGGAAGTAGTAGGGGTCATCTTCGACAATGATGACATCTATAGGCTTTAAATCAGCAAATCAAGCAAAATCGATTGAGAAGATCAACTTTGCAAACTGCTCACCATACTTGACGCAAATCTCATAGATTTTCCTGCGCCTTTCCGACCCCATCGACACACCCGTCGGGTTCGATCCCACGCTAACCAGGTAGAGAACATGCGGCCTCTTGACGCCGGGATGCTTCACCTCCCATGTGGCCAATGTCTCCTCAAGCGCGACGTCCGTGATGCCCTCACCGTCCATGGCGACGGGCGCGGCGAAATTATCATTGGGGATCCACAGGGCCTGCGACGAAGGGTAGGTGTAGCTCTCGCACAGAATGTGGTCGCCCTTTTCGCACAGCAGACCGACCACCTTGCTCCAGGCGTTGGTGTTGCCCGGGTGCAGGAGCACCTCGCAGTCCCGGTAGGCCGGGCGGTGGATCTGCCGCGTAAAGTCTAGACACCATTGTCGCAGCTCGGCATTTCCTGTGCAGGTTCCTGTGAAAGATTTAGTATTTAATGAAGTTGGTGGGATTTCCGGTACACGATGCCCTCACCGTACTGCAGAAATTTGGACAATGGCGATGATTCCGTCGAGTTATTGGTCAGTTTGACTTCAAGATTGCTGCTCGCTGGCGATGGCGCCGACACGGTGAACGATGCATCGTACACGGGGAACAAAGATGGATGGGGGAGACCTTGGATCCGCAATTAATATTTGGATCTTTCAATTCATCGATGAGTTGACTTACCTCCAGCCAAACTGATCATGCCATCATAGCCCATGAATTTGATTATATCCTTGAGCGGACTGGGATGCCGCGAACGCGACAGCACATTCAGATGGTGCGATAAATCGACGGCGTCGGACAAATGACCATTGGTCTTGGGTGTCGTGGTTGTTTCCACGACCGCTGCTGCAGTCTCATTGTCGTTCATTTTGAGTGTCTTCCGATTCGTTGTGATCCAGAAATGCAAGTTCCCAGCTATACTGGAATTATAACGCTATGCCAAGGGTTTTGTAGATTTCAAAGGACCAACTAGAGCAAGACAACAAGTTGGCCTAGGGCTGGCGCATAGAGTCACACTCGTTCCCCGCCCCGCCCCGGTCCGCCAACTCGGCTCGGATGCCACATCACGGTGGAGGCGTCTTCGGAGGCGTCCGATTTCAAGCGGGCGTTCTTGAACAACCGATGCTGAAACGTTTTTCCAAGTCAAAAGGGCGAAATGAGTGCTCTTGAATTCTTATCGCGCTTTTCCAATTGCCAATCCGGTCAAATACGGCCAGTAGTCTGAGCTAGTCAGGTATAAGTGTATTTTGACCTATGTCGATTGACAGATACTATTGGCTTCGGTACTCAGCCGAGCTCCGGCCGAAACCCCAGAAAAGCCCCCAGCTTATCGACATGATCATCCTCAGGGATATGAACCAGACGCGTTTGGACGATGGGCTTGAAGATGGTTGTGGCGATAAGATATGGGAGCACCCTTGAAGTAGGGTCGCACATTTCGATGTGATTGATAGATAACCTAGCCATTTCCCTGACTTGAAAGCCTTCAGATGGGGTGCTATAATATTTGTGACCGAGATTGTTGAGAAAAGTCAAGCTTCTTATCCCGAATCAAACGCCAACATGTCGTCGCACGATATAGAAAAGTCTGCCATGAAGGACGCGCCCGGCGCCCACGCCATGGCACCTTCGATCCAGGAAGGCGGCGACGGCAAATCAAGCGATGTGGTCGCTGACATTGTGCACGCTGCCGAAGGAGAGTACACAGCAGCTCAATATGCCAAGGTACTTCGACGAGCAGATTGGATCCTTCTTCCTCTCATGTGGATTGTGTCTGGCACGCAGTATGCCGACAAGGTATCTGTCAGTACCCAGGCTACATTTGGACTTCGAACGGACACGGGTTTGGTTGGACAGCAGTACTCATGTGAGTTTGAATGCATCTTTGTTGCATTTCTGCATTGTCATACACAGCCTGGGTTTGGGACTAAGTGACAATAGGGCTGAGCTCGGTATTCTACATTGCCTATCTCTTGTACGCGTTCCTTCCTTACTTCCCTTTCGCCGAGGTCTGGCTATCGTACGGTTCCGCGATCTAACTCGCAATGACAGAGCCGAAGCACCTGGAAATTATCTCATGCAAAAAGTCAACATTCGATACATGGTCTCGATATCTATGCTTATCTGGGGTATGTAATTAGTGTCTGCGAATCATTAATCTCTATTCGCTGACGCTCGCCAAGGTGTTCTTGTTCTCTGCATTGCATTTTGCCGAAATTTTGCAGAGTTAATGGTAGTACGAACACTTCAGGGTATTGCTGGTAAGTAATCATCTTGGTACGCGTGTAATATTCATTGATTTGCTAATCACTCATCTCTCAGAATGCACAACATAGTGAGTCGAACATGGAAACACTGCGATCGTAAACGCTAGCCGACTAACATTACCTAGCCCAGCACTTCTTGTCCTCACAGCATCCTGGTATACAACAGAAGAACACAGCTCCCGAGTCATGGTCTGGGGAACTGCCAACGCCGGCATGGACGTCATCACCAGTCTCATCAACTACGGCATCGGCATGAGAGCCAAGCAGGACCCGACCGGACTGGCACCCTGGAAAGGCATCTCGCTCTTCCTCGGCTCCCTCACCATTGTGCTGTCGGTCATTGTCTACCTCGTCTTTGGCACGCCGCGAGAGGTCCGCTGGCTCAGCGCCGAGGAGAAGCGCATCGCCTACGCCCGCGTCGTCGCCAGCCAGACGGGCTCGGACGCCCAGGAGCGGACGCAGTGGCGCTGGGATCAGGTCCGGGATTCGTTCCGCGATCCGCAGCTCTACTTTGTCTTCTTCTTCGTTGTCATTAACTCCATTCCCAACGGTGGAGTCACGGCTTTTGGCAACTTGGTCTACGTCTCTTTTGGGTTCTCGAGCTTGGACACTATTGTCAAGGGCAAGATTCCTCAGCAGCTGCTGTCGATTGCTGTTTTCGCTGCAGCTGGTATTCTGACGAGGAAAAAGGCCAATCTTCGAAGTAAGTATCAACTTCGTTCTCCATTAATGAGTTCCCGAATTGACTCCTTGTTCTAGTGTATGTCGCCGCATTTTCCGTGGTTCCGTCTTTTGCCGGCATGCTTGGGCTGGCTCTGTTACCAAAGACCGGCCATCTGTGGACGAGATGGGGTGTATACTTCATCACTTCCATTGGAAATGTAGCTGCACCGAGTACGTATTCCCTGAGTCGAGTCTGAGTATGTATGAGGACAAAAGTACTGACGCCTCCAGTGACATGGACTTTGATCCCATCCAACATTGCAGGACGCACGAAAAAGTCGGTCATTTCTACAGTTCTTCTGATTGCATACTGCACCGGAAACACAATTGGTGCTCAGGTTTTCCAGGAGAAGGATGCACCGAGAGTAAGTTATCTTCATGTCTCACTCAGCTCAGTCATCCCTGCGTCACGACTGAAAACGCTGACCTCGCATTGCAGTACATCCCTGCCATTGTCGTGTGTTCTGTCATGTATGGATTGCAGTTCATTATTCTGAGCATTTGGAGACTATACTGTAGGTTCATGCCTCGGATGAAGCCGAAAGCCATTAATTACTAATAATCTGGCAGACATTCGCCAAAACCGAAAGCGCGATGCAATGGTGCGCGACCTCGGCATGTCGGCTGAGGACGCAAAGCATCAAGGTCGTTTGAACGCTGAATCCGACATGACGGATGTCGAGAACATTCATTTCAGATACAATATGTAGCTGGCCCTGGTAGCCCATCTTGTATACGTATTGTAGCTAGTGTCTAGCTTTACTACATTGAATAGACCATAACAACATCGGGGCATATTATATTCGTTACCATGGTTTGATCTAGTAATAAGTAGCTACTCTATCATCGGAGTTTCCAGCAACCAAAAAAGTTATTGTAACTCAGTTGTGAGGAAAAGGAGCGGTTGCTTTGCTGTTATGATCGAGGTTCGGATGTCGATTTGTGGCATACTCAAACATATTGATTTTATTTCTTTTTCATAGCATGAAGACTGATAAGTAAATGAACGATGCGGATTTCAATTACAATGGAACTCTGAAGCTCGTTCCTCAGTATTCAATGAAGCGAGAGATCCATGCCCGATCTTCATCAAACGAACAGTTTCCAAGACCAAGTCTCAACTCCCCTCCAAGTCTGCCGATACGGACCTCTTTGCTCGAAAGTCTAGGGGTCATATCCACTTATTTCTCACAGCGACACTAAAAAGAATGCAGAATTGGGGATCCATCCGTCGATTAATTCAGCCAGTCAGTGAGCGTCGCCCAGAGGATGTAGCCACTAAACAAGCTTCCGCCACTTCCACTGGGGCCACCAACCCCAACTATAACCATCCATAACAGCCTATGGGCTCGTGCTATCGGCTTCGGTCGGGGCATGGCGAAAGAAGAATCACGACCATAATCGTCCAACCGCCAGTCGCAATCCAGCTTCCTTTCTCTTAGATAATGATCATTGTCATCAGCTTCCGAGATCCGTGCCTTACAATCAAGTGTTTATTCGTGCCGCTGCTCTACTATCTTGTTCCGTTGTCGGTTGTTGATGAACGGCCGGCAGCAAGTGGACCTGGAGCATTGCGAAATCTTGGCATGTTATAGTGTTATTTGCATTTCTTTCGGAAGGGATCCGACCAACGATTGACACAATCCTCACGCTGCTGGACTGCCGCAAACCCATTTGTATACCGGTTGGAACTCTCTACTATAATTTCATACGATCATGGGAGTAACAATTTCATATCACGTCGAGGAGTGCCAGCTCGACCTGGGGGACAAGGGTACCATTAAAGGCCTGCAATACGATAATAAGTCCCGTCGCTACGCCGGCATTCCCTATGCCCTGCCGCCCACCGGCGAGCACAGATGGCGGAAACCGAGACCACTACCGGCGTCGTACCGGTTTTCATCAGGCGATGATGGAGAGGACAAGCCGTTTGACGCGACCAAGTTCAGGCCAGTCTGCCCGCAAGGCTCCTTCAGCGCCAACCCCGAACAGGGCGGCGACACGGCCTTTTCCGAGGACTGCCTAGTCATGAACATCTGGACGCCAGTGCCCAAGGACGGGCAAAAGGTGGCTGACCAGAGACTGCCCGTGCTGCTCTGGCTGCATGGCGGCTGGTTCCAGCTCGGCGACCCTTCGCAGGACGCGACCATGGACCCGACGGAGATGATTTCCACGGGCGGCCTGAATGCTATTGTAGTTGCTATTGGCTACCGTCTCAACATCTTTGGATTCCTTGCGTCTGAAGAGCTCCGTGCCGAGAGCAAAGATACATCGGCTGGCAATTTTGGTCTGTGGGACCAGCGCCTGGCGATGCAATGGGTCAAGGAGAACATTGCATTGTTTGGCGGCGACCCCAACAACATTACTCTCGGCGGTCGCAGTGCCGGCTCGTATGGTGTCGAGGCGCAAGTCCTTCACGATTTCCGTGGAGCCGAATCACACGTGGACGAGGAGCAGCTGTTTCATCGGTTCTACATGATATCCAACGCGATACCGGCACAGCCAAAGACCCTCGCCGAGTCACAACCGCAATTCGACGAAATATGCACCTATTTCAAGATACCAGAGACGGCATCAGAAGACGAGAAACTCGCCCAATTGCGAGCGCTGAGCTGGCGGGACCTGGTATCCGCCATCCCGCACCTCAAGAACCATACCTTTCGACCGGTCACCGACGACCTGTTCATCCACGCCGGCATGGTCGAGTACCTCCGCGACGGCGCCTTTGCCGCCGACTTCAGGCGGCGCGGCATGCGCATCCTCATCGGCGAGGTCCTCAACGAGGAGACGCTCTACGCCACGTACAACGCGCCCGAGGCCCCCACCCTCGACGCCCTGCGCCTGCAGATTGGCAACTACTACGCCCCGGCGACGACGGACCGCATCATCGAGCAGTACCACGACACGCTGCCTCCAGAAAACGAGGACAACCTCGCGGCGTGGCGCGCCGTCTTTGGCCGCATCATTGCCGACGGCCAGGTCCTGGCGCCGTCCCGCGGCCTCGCGCACCACCTGCACGCGCACGGCGTAGCCCTGGCGGACATCTGGCGGTACCAAGTGGCCAAGCGGCTGTCGTTCATCACCGACAAGGTGGCGCCGCGCGCGTTTGGCGTGTCGCACGCCATGGACAAGCCGTGGTGGAACTTTTCCATCCAGCACGGCCCCACGCCCGCCGAGATGCGCCTGATGGAGGAGTGGCTGGATATCCTCATCGCTTTTGCCCATGACGATCGCAAGTACGACTTTGGCACGAGGGCCATTGACGAGTTCAAGGTTGTCACCTCGGAGGATGTCATTGAGATACAGCAAGATAAGAAATGGGGCCATTTGGTCAAGCTTAGCGAAGTGTTTGCTAGTGATTAGTTCAGGATCTGTGGCTGAAGCTAGATTGCAAATGAAATCTCTATGACGAAGGTTATACAACATCTTCTAGTTGACCCGCTATCAGATTTGAAACCCGCCTTGGCATCATTCGCAAAGACCTTATGTACATCACTCGCCACAAAATGTGACGTGCCGTGGCGCCAGGTATATGCCTCGATTCGGTTTCCACAACATCAACTCTCAATTCGGACCACCTTATTGACCAGGGTCCATCTAATCTTCTTTTGCTTCTCGGGATTGCGTTACTGCCGGTACACTCAGCAATCGCGGGGTTTGCGTCCTAATTCCCATCTCTTGTGTGCTCTTGTCGTGTGCATGCATCTTGGGCGGCTTGGTGACGAGCGGCACATCGCTCGAAAACGAACGAGAAGCCTTTGGCTCGGTGAACATGGTCATTTCTCTCTCCACCGTGATGACATCTGGCGGACGCCGGTTCGACGCCGACGAGGAGGCCCGCCGCGTCCACCGCCACTTTCTCGGCGCATGTCTGCCGGGCACCTCGACAGTGGCTGTGACGCTGTCTAGTGGGTGAACCGCTGTGTGATTGTTTGTGCGACCGTCGCTGCCGCTGCGATCACCGTGCGCGACTCGGCTGAGCGACTGCTGTGAAATCTGGTCCAGAACCGTCTTGAAGTCGTCTAGAAAGAGGGTGTCGGCGGCACACTTGAAGACCAACGCTAAGCGCCAGTACGGGTTGATGCCCGAGACCATGAGGTGCCTAAAGGTCACAATAACGTCGGCCAGGATAAAGGCAATAGAGACAAACATGCACCCCAGCATGGTTGCAAAGCGCGCATTGATCTTGATGAGTTCGCGCAGCGTGAACCCATATGTGTTGCCAATAGTCTGTATGAGCTTCCAGGTCGTGAAGATCCACCACGGGTCCCTTACCAGGAACTCAAATGGCCGCATTTTGATGTTGACATCAGATCCCAAGTTATTGAAAAATTCAAAGTTGGACCAGGCTTCGGCGACCCAAAATGGCTGTACTGCCACCAGCGTCAAAATGAAGAGTCGACTTCCCCAAATCGGCAGAAATGGGCGGATCTTGAGCCATGAGATGACATTGTGCAGCTGGTAGGAAATGAAAAGTAGTACTGCAGTACTGCTCAGATACCATCCGTATACTGGGTCCTATTCTGTGCATCAGCAAAACCATGACCTTGCGTTTGTGCGAAACGGAAGAGACACTTACAGGTGCAAAAATAAATGTCCCATGAGCCATAGCGAGGACCAACTGAAAGGGAAGCCATGAATGAAGAGCTCCAAAGAAACAGAGAGTATAGTTGGGCCTACCTCGAGTAGAATGAGCTTGTGAAGGCTGTTTCTCCTCTTGTAATTAGAAAACACAATGAGAAGCAAAATGATTATAGCGCCGACATTCCATCCTTCACCCCATGCTTCGAGAATCTGGCCATCTATGGAGAGGCCGTCGCGTTGCGTTTGGTTGGCGGGCGCCATGCTTTATTCGTCCAGCAATGGATCACTTTTGGGCGCTCAAACATCGTCGGTAGCGCCGCGGGAATGGAAGAAACATCAAAAGTCTAAATCGGAGGGAGGAGTGGAGAACCCAGCGATTGAAGTAGTGGGCTGGGGAAGAACAAACCCTGGTTACCCCAGATTTCACAGAAGGCAAGCTCTTTTGTCCAGAAGGAATACGGCTGAGTGAGCTGAGGGGGGTCCTGCGTGGCATCACAATGCGAACAAAAATCTGAGTAAGCCCCAGGGATGACGGGGATCGACGTCGTTTTGGTGTGTTATGTCTTCAATGTAATGGGGGTTCAAGAGGCGGTGACGGCTGATTCGTTTGGGAGTTCTCGACGCTGATCCTGTGGCAGCCCGGTGAATTTGAATGGCTTGGAGACGTCGCAGTCCGAGATCCTACAGTGGCTACAAGTAACCGTGCTTGTACGGCCTCCGCCCAAGGCCGCCGTGTGTTGTACAAATTACAGGCATGTGGCGACACGACTCCAAACATGGGCGGGCTGACGCCAAGCTGCCAACACTCGGGTATTTATAGCGGTCAATCGCAGCCTTCCCTCCATCCTTTGAGACAATCGCGTGTCGTTCCTGGAATCTTGCAGATGAACCGTAATGATCCATAATGATTCGAACTATAATCGACTACTCTGTAAGGTGAATTGCGGAGTAGCCTTTTCGAGGACTCACTGTAAGACAGCTGTTCGATTTATTCGTCCAAGTTATGGCGACGGCGAGACCAACAAGAACTGCGCATGGACATGGATGCAAAAGCACAACTCAAACTACTATCATCCGGCGCCATATCCCTTGCTGCCTGCATTAACGACGTCGCAAGGCTGTCTCCGGGATCGTACTTCGCCTTGCTTCGGGGATAGACATTGCGTCATACCGAGGAATGTACAAATCGCCATCCTTGGGTCTTCGGCATCCAATGATAGAATACTGAAGCTGCATCCAATGTGGTGCAAGCGAATCTGATTGATTTTGATTGGTAGACAATCGCATTCCCCGGAGTAAGGGGGTGTGAATGTCGGTAACACGGCGTGGTCGGATGGAAAAGAATTGAGTGGGATTCTCGTCGATCGTTTCATGTCCTAGCTAGTATTGATTGCATTTGACAGTATTTATGGCGACTCGTGCGACAGTAATTGTTGTGGGAATGGCTGTCGTGCATCCTGAGCCTTTAGGATGGCGTGCGACCCCAGCCTAATCAGTTCGGCCACGAAGTCTTCAATCATTTTCATGTGAGTAATCTCGTTGACGGTCAGCCGGGGAATGCGAATGTTCTTGATGAAATGTGGTGCACTGCGCAAGAGTTCGAGGTCTTCTCCAGCCCTCGGGGATAAAGGGTTGAGTAATATGCTGCAGAATATTGTCAGGATTGCCGTCATCGGGTAAAAGATGACCATCCTATCAAAGAAATATCAGTATCGGGTAACACAATAGTATGTAGTACTAACCAGAATGACTCTCCTGCCAACGCCTCCACAGCTGTACGTAGATATAGAAGAGTCGACCGACTTGCTTCAACAGACAAGGCCAGGCTGGAGCTTACACCTTCCTGCTCACCGCTTTCGCCGTTGGCCCACGAGCTACAACGACTTGTGGCTTGGTGTATGGTAGCCACCAAGTAGTGGTATTCGAAATTTGTAATGATGTGGTGCATCTTCTCAGACACGTTCAAGTTGTGGTCTATGCCGCCATCACCATCGCGGTACGACAGGCTTGGGCGATATGATGGAGAGATGGCCATTCGCCATTCCTCAAGTTCGTCATCGAGCTCGCGAATGTCTCGCAGTAACTCGGCATCCGACTTTTGCATGGCTTGCGCAGAATACAAAAGCCGTCCAGCTTTTGACTTGATGAGTGAAAGCCTCAAGTCTCCTGGGAGAAATGGATTCCCGACCGAGTCAAGTCGCAACGTCTGGTTTGGATCCCAGTACTGGCTAGGCAAGGTGAGATTACAATGTTCGTCCGAGATGGCAGGAGGATGACCTGAGCGGATCGAAGCGTCTTTATCGAACGAATAGCACATCCAGAAGTATTTGCGAATGTGGCACTTGATGCGCCAGGATTGCTCGGTCTCGTTGTCCGGTCGAGGAGACGAGGGATCGATCACCTCAGTGTGGCCGCCCAATACCAAGACTATACGGCAAGCCAATGCATGAAACATGACTGCCTTTTCGAAAAGTCCAGAAAACATGTTGAACATGCCCTAGCGATAATACCGTTTCAATAATCTGTGCCATAAGACGCCCTTAGAAGACACTTACCTGCATGAATGCAATCTGAAGTCCAATAAGGCTTGTGTCCACCATTGCTTGAGGAAGCAGATACTGTGCCTTTACGGCGCATGCATTGTAGTCCAAGGGCGGCACTTTGGCCGACGGTTCCATGAAGCTGATGATACTGAGAAAAGAAAGGACGCAAGCCTTGGCTCGAGCCTGTTGGTACCTCGGCCCACGCCCAGGGGGCTCATAAGCGGCAGCAATAGTCTGCTTGAACAGCTCTGGATCAACAATAGGAAAAACAAACCGAATATGACCGTCACAAAAGACTTTGTAATACTCCTCGGTCACCTTTAGGTCGGGTAATTCTGTATCTGCTGGAGAGACAAAGGCGTCATGGTCGCGGTCATGATTGTGCCAAAGAGGCATATCAAGCTGGGCGAAGCCAAGCGACTGTCCTGTCTGGGATTCAATCCATCTTCTTCCACCAGAAGAAAAGAGAGGTACGCCGTTGCCCAAGCAGATCTCGCCAAGGTGGTAACCAGCGAAATGGAGCTTGCCGAAGGATCCAATAGCGGCGTCGGGGTCATAGGCGGAGGCTTGATCACCTAAGCGGCCCGGGGAGTCGATTTGGCTATTTGACGACGACCCGCAAGAGGCTGACTGCTGCGACTCGGCTGCGGCTGCGGCCTCGGGCTCGGAGCGGCTGTCCTGCTGCTGGGTGATCTTGTTTGCCAGGAACTGCTCCAATCTTTCGATGCGCTGAGACAAGCCTTCAGGCCTGGGCTCCCTGATTGATTGATAAGATGTGGCGTCAGATACCTCTGAAGATCATCTCGCCTGGAAATTAGGGGCCGATTGTTTTACTCACTTTTTGGATTTGATAGTCTTCTTGACCCGCGTCGGCCTGTTGAACGTACAGTCCAAGCTGTGGTGAGAACACCAGTTACACTTGGGTGACTCGGCATCACATTGTATCTATGAAATTTTTCATAATTTCAGTCTTATCGTTCATGGAAATTGGAGGTTTTTCCAAATCCCGAGGAAGACGACTGACCTTGCGTCGGTAACAGGAGTCGCAAGCCCTCTTTCTTGCCTTGGATGCTGAGCTCATCTTGTTGTTTTTGAAGACTGCTGACATCAACGTGATTGGCCGTGGAAGCAAACTTCGCTTACCATACCATCATTCTTCTATCAGGAAGAATCTGTCGCCGTTCGGATTTAGCCATCAATATGCGGCGTCGCTCAGGCACCGTTCTCCGAACCATGACCATTAGATTGGCGATCACTGCACTGACAGCAAGGCAAACCGCCGCTGAGTCAGCGGAAGTGAAAGAAGACTGATGGGGTCCTTTTTAGGCTGGCGGCAGGGATGAGCTCGCAACTCAGTGGATACCGGCACTGTCCTGGCACAAATCAGACAAGCAGACGTCAGCAGGGGTCGCATAAGGCAGCACTAAGGCTAATGAAAGTTAGGTGGTTAGTGCAATAAAGCTGTGGTCTCGACTGGTTCCCTTGAGGACCTTTGCATCTTAACTTGCGAGAAACTCGCCGCTGAGTCAGCGGAGATATTCGCCAAGCATCACTCCCGCACCCCTTCAGGTCCCAGTTCACGACAAGAGAGAAACCCACCTTGACACCTAGACTCCTTCATTGGATCGCGCCCGGGGGCTTCCAGAAACCCCGAGGACCGATTTCCATCCTGTTGGTAACTCTGGTGCCTGAAATATCTGTTCGGTCACGGATATAGGCCTTTTGGTTCGCCTTGCCGAGCCCGATTCCATCTTCGCTTCCGCGGAACCAAGACGAGGCTCAAGCCTGTCAGTGGGGCGATGCTGTGCCAAATGGCAAAACATACCTTACCCATCGCGTCCAACGATTGATACACTGGGGCCAAATCTGTCATGTCTGTCATCTCATTACAAAGCGGCGTCGGCGTTACCTGCCGTCAAGATCCGACTTGCATCTTTTGCGGAGGAAAATACGAAATTCGAAGTGGGTATAGGACTCCGTTGGGTCCGCCATATCAGATATTCTAGATCTGCTAGGGGGCCCCCCTCGGCCCGTTCAAGATGATTGTTACTGTACCAAGACCCCTAGCCTATATAATAATATAATCCATTGCCCAGTACTGCTTTCTTCCCTTGCAAAGTCAACCTACAACCACATTCGCATAAGAAGCCGGCTGAACACTAGTGCTGCTCTGGTTTGCGCAGACTTGTTGCAACGCAGTCATGGCCGACAAGGAAAGCTACCACGGTAGTGAAACTACTCAGTATGATGGAAGAGACAACGCTGTTGAAACAGACAACTCTGTTGAAAAAGACAACTCATGGGGGATGAAACCAAAGATCGTGGAGCTACGGGATAGGGATCAACGGTCCGGCTTTCCTGCTCGAGAACTCGGAGTCACCTGGAAGAACCTCACAGTCAAAGCCATCAGTGCTGATGCCGCCATACACGAAAATTTCGCGTCGCAATTCAACATACCGAAACTCGTCCGCGAGTCGAAACACAAGCCTCCATTGAAAACAATTTTGGACAACAGTCATGGCTGTGTCAAGCCTGGAGAGATGTTGTTGGTCCTTGGTCGACCTGGTACGTGATACTCTGATAAAAATTGATACTGAATGGAAATCAAACTTTGAAAACTAACACGTACCACTAAATAGGCTCTGGATGTACAACTCTGCTCAGTCTTCTATCGAACCGACGAGAAGGCTACGCTTCAGTGTCTGGCGATGTCCACTACGGCTCGATGGATCACAAGGAGGCCCAGAAATACCGAGGCCAGATCGTCATGAACACAGAGGAGGAACTCTTCTTCCCAACATTAACAGTTGGTCAGACCATGGACTTTGCCACCAAGCTCAAGGTCCCAGCCAAGCTGCCCGAGGGAGTTACTTCAACCGAGGACTTGCGTTGTGAAACTCGCGATCTTTTGTTGAAGTCCATGGCCATTGAGCACACTATTGATACCAAAGTTGGAAACGAATTCGTTCGTGGAGTATCTGGTGGTGAGCGCAAGAGAGTGTCAATCATTGAAACTCTCGCAACCAAAGGTTCAGTATTCTGCTGGGATAACAGCACGAGAGGTCTCGATGCCAGCAAGTAAGTCCACACCCCTATTACTTTCGCGGTGATATTTTTCTATCAACCATAGATACCTGCTACCTTTACTCAACAAAGTTGCTCACATCGACTAGTGCCCTGGAATATGTTAAAGCCATCCGAGCCATGACCGATGTCCTTGGCCTCGCCTCGATCGTTACACTATACCAAGCTGGTAACGGCATCTACAACCTGTTTGACAAGGTCCTTGTCTTGGACTGCGGCAAAGAAGTCTATTACGGACCCATGAGCCAGGCCCGACCTTTCATGGAGGAACTTGGCTTCATCTGCCAGGACGGTGCCAACGTAGCCGACTTCCTGACTGGTGTGACCGTACCTACAGAACGTCAAATTCGCCAAGAACACGAAAATACTTTCCCTAGAGACGCCGATACCCTCCGAGCGAAATACGAGGAATCATCAATCCACGCACAAATGATCACCGAATACGATCATCACAGCTCGGAAGAGACAAAGGAGAAGACGAGACTGTTCCAGGAGGGAGTGGCAAACGAGAAGAGCCACAAGTTGCCGGCAGGAAGCCCAAACACGGTCGCTTTCATTGACCAGGTCAAGGCTTGCGTCACTCGCCAGTACCAAATCCTCTGGGGTGACAAGGCCACCTTCCTGGGCACTCAGATCTCTGTCATCGCGCAGGCCCTCATCTCTGGTTCACTCTTTTACAACGCACCCAACAACTCGGGCGGTCTGTTCATCAAGTCGGGTGCCATCTTCTTCTCGCTCTTGTTCAACTCGCTGCTGGCCATGTCCGAGGTCACGGATTCTTTTGCTGGTCGCCCTGTGCTTATCAAGCACAAGCATTTTGCCTACTTCCACCCTGCTGCCGTGTGTATTGCGCAGATTGCAGCAGATATTCCAGTCCTTTTGGTCCAAATTTCGACATTCTCCTTGGTCTTGTACTTTATGGTTGGGCTCACCCTATCCGCCGGTGCCTTCTTCACATACTGGGTTCTTCTCCTGGCAACAACAATGTGTATGACGGCAATGTTCCGCGCCATCGGTGCATCATTCCCAACTTTTGATGCTGCGTCCAAGGTATCGGGTCTCATCATCTCCATCGTCGCAATGTACAACGGTTACATGATCACCAAGCCTCAGATGCACCCTTGGTTCAGCTGGCTCTTTTGGCTCAACCCCATGGCCTACGGCTTTGACGCGCTCATGTCCAACGAGTTCCACGGCAAGACCATCCCCTGCGTTGGCACGAACATTGTGCCTCTGGGCGAGGGCTACGACGACCCGGCTCACATGTCCTGCACTGGTGTTGGTGGTGCAGTACAGGGCGAGACCACCGTAAACGGCGACGCATACCTGTCCTCCCTGTCGTACAGCCACTCCCACCTCTGGAGAAACTTTGGTATCCTTTGGGCCTGGTGGGTTCTCTTTGTCGCCATCACCATCATCATGACCACCCGCTGGCGCTCAGCTGCCGAAGGCGGTGCGTCGCTGGTGGTTCCCCGCGAGAGGGCCAAGGTTTCCCGCGCTCTGAACACCGATCCCGAATCTCAGGTCTCGGAGAAGCAGACCATGACCAGGAGCGCTGACCGCAGTGGAGAGACTACCGAGAACGAGGAATCATCCGCTGGCGATCTAGTCAGAAACACATCCATCTTTACCTGGAAGAACCTCTCATACACGGTTAAAACACCATCGGGCGACCGTACGCTTTTGGACAATGTTCAGGGTTGGGTCAAACCAGGTATGCTCGGTGCTCTGATGGGTTCTTCCGGAGCCGGTAAGACGACTCTGCTTGATGTTTTGGCCCAGCGCAAGACCGAGGGAACCATCCACGGTTCCATTATGGTCGACGGCCGTCCTCTACCAGTCTCTTTCCAGCGATCCGCCGGATACTGCGAGCAGCTTGATGTGCACGAGCCATTTGCCACGGTCCGCGAAGCATTGGAATTCTCTGCCTTGTTGAGACAGAGCCGCGACGTGTCCCGCGAGGAGAAGCTCAAGTACGTCGAGACGATCATCGACCTTCTGGAACTGCACGATCTCGCCGATACCCTGATTGGTCACGTCGGTGCCGGCTTGACGGTCGAGCAGAGGAAGCGTGTCACGATTGGTGTCGAGCTCGTCTCCAAGCCCAGCATCTTGATCTTCTTGGACGAACCCACTTCTGGTCTCGATGGCCAGTCCGCCTACAACACTGTCCGCTTCCTGCGCAAGCTCGCCGACGTTGGTCAGGCTGTGCTTGTCACCATTCACCAACCTTCTGCTCAGCTCTTTGCCCAGTTCGATACCCTTTTGCTCCTTGCCAAGGGTGGTAAGACGGTATACTTTGGTGATATTGGTGACAATGCCGGTACGATCAAGGACTACTTTGGCAGATATGGTGCTCCGTGCCCCGAGGAAGCCAACCCTGCCGAGCACATGATTGACGTTGTCTCTGGTCATCTTTCTCAAGGACGCGACTGGAACCAAGTTTGGTTGGAGTCGCCGGAGCACACTGCAGTGGAGAAGGAACTTGACAGAATGGTTAGCGACGCGGCATCCAAGCCTCCGGGAACTGTCGATGACGGACACGAGTTTGCCATGCCCATGTGGTCGCAGATTCGCATCGTCGCCAACCGCATGAACACGGCTCTATTCCGCAACACGGATTACATCAACAACAAGCTGACGCTGCACGTCACGTCGGCACTCTTCAACGGATTCTCCTTCTGGATGATTGGCGACAGCGTCGGCGACCTGCAGATGCGCCTGTTCACCGTCTTCAACTTTGTCTTTGTGGCCCCCGGTGTGATCAACCAGCTGCAGCCCCTGTTCATTGAGCGCCGCGACATTTTCGAGACGCGCGAGAAGAAGTCCAAGATGTACTCGTGGGTCGCCTTTGTGACGGGCCTCGTGGTCTCCGAGTTCCCCTACCTCTGCATCTGCGCCGTCCTCTACTTTGTCTGCTGGTACTACACGGTGGGATTCCCGACCGACTCGGACCGCGCCGGCGCCACCTTTTTCGTCATGCTCATGTACGAGTTTGTCTACACGGGTATCGGCCAGTTCGTGGCCGCCTACGCACCCAACGCCGTCTTTGCTTCCCTCGTCAACCCCATCATCATTGGTGTCTTGGTGTCCTTCTGTGGTGTTCTGGTGCCCTACTCACAACTAACAGTTTTCTGGAAGTACTGGATGTGTAAGTTTACAAGATAACCCATTTTTGGCAACCGTTGATCGATGACACTCGCTAACATCCTCCGTCTCGCAGACTACCTCAACCCCTTCAACTACCTCATGGGCAGCATGCTCGTCTTTGACGTCTGGGGCACGCCCGTCAACTGCGCCGAGAGCGAGTTCGCCATCTTTGACCCGCCCAACGGCACCACGTGCGGCGACTACCTCGCCAACTACATGATGGGCGCGGGCTCGGCCAGCAACCTCATCAACCCCGACGCCACGGCGGCCTGCAAGGTGTGCGAGTACAGCAACGGCAGCGACTGGCTCCGCACCCTTAACCTCGAGAGCTACTCGTACGGCTGGCGCGACGCCGGCATCGTGGTGCTCTTTGCCTTTAGCTCGTACGCCCTGGTGTACGCGCTCATGAAGCTGAGGACAAAGGCATCCAAGAAGGCCGAGTAAACCCTCTTTTTTTTACTTCTTTTTTCTTTGAAAATCATGCGGGTTGGATTTTGTTTTCGGTATAAGTCAACTCAAACGAGCGGCATAGAATTGTTACATATGGAAATACCAGCGATTGGTTGGATAATAGAGTTATAGAATGGTAAACGGATATAGGGCGGCAGTGTGCGCCTTCGAGTAGCTGCCTTTATGAGTCCTTGATTTTAGGTTAATATATAAAAAAGATCTAGACAAGATCTATACACTCTAAAATCTAAACATTACTATGCCTCCGTGCTCATTCTCAAAGGCGTCGGCTATCGACCCCAATGTTGACGAGATGTTCTTTGTGCCGGTCAATATCTGATCAATGGCAGTCGAGAGTTCCTGCCGCCAGGTCTGCTGGCTCTGCTCTCTCATGTGGGCGGCATCAATGACCGTGTCAAGATAGCGCAAGATCTCGTCGCGCTGCGCGTCCGCCGCGTAGCCGTCCCTGCCTGCCACCATCTGGTCCAGCGTCCAGGGGCTCCAGGCGCACACGGGGGCCTTGTCCGACTTGATGGGCACGACAATGGCGGGGATGTGAGTGAGGAGGTGGAAGCGGATGCGGGATTCTCCCGGCACCTTGGCCTGCGACCAGGCCGAGGCGGTGCGGTACGGCGACATGCCCATGAAGAAGATGGCGAACCGCTTGTAGTTTGTGCTCGAGGTCCCGGCGTCTTCCCCGGCGTCTAGCCGGCATATGGGGGCGTCCTCGCTGGTGATGCACGACAGCAGTGTAGGAGCGAGAGCTGCGTCGGCTGTTGGGGTTTTTCAAGAATTAGCATTGACGATTAGATCTCAGAGTCAACAGCGCAACATACCTTTTAATCCCGGCCCCACGACCTCGGCCACTGTGAAATCCTTCAACCTTGAAAGCTGCGGCACACGGCTCGAGCAGTACAGGTAAGGACAGAACCAGCCCTTGGCACAACTGAGGGCGTTCTTGGTGCCCCTCGACTCGAAGAAGCGCAGCTCGGCCTCCTCGCCAATGAGCTTGTGCTTGATGCGCACCTCGACGCTGGTCAGCCCGGCGGTGCGCTTGACGCTGTGAGGCCGGTTGCCGCCGCGCAGCTTGTCGTAGCCCTGGTCAACCGACTGCTCGGCGGTCCACGAGGCGCCGTGGGCCACGACGGTCTCGACGGCGGTCAGGGAGCTGCCGATGAGGGCGTCGGCGCCAAAGTGCATGACGCCCGCCAGGGCGAGGTCGCGCTTGCGCAGGTTGGGCAGCACGAACGGGTTGTTGTCGCCCCAGGGAGACAGGTACAGCGGCAGTTTCACCGTCGACGAGACCGACTGTACGCCCGCCCGCCCCAGCCGCGCCACCAGCATGTTGCCCATGAAGCGCTTGGCAAAGTGGCTCGACTTTTCGGCTTCCTCCTCCTGCTGCTGCTGTACGACTACCACCTCGCCGTTGGTCCCGTCTGGTGACTGCGCTGGCACCGGGCTAGACGGTGTGCTGCCGCCGCCAGTGCCGGCGGATATGCCTGGTATGCTACTTGTGCTCTCTGCATGTTGTAGGACTCCTACTACAGGCTTCTCCTCGGACACTGGGGCGGGCGGAGCAGAGAGCGGTCTTGTTGGCAGCGCCGGCAGTCCAAGGCTAGGTTTGTTGACTTCATCCGACACCACATAACGCTCTGGGGCAGTTCCTTGCGGTACCTCGACCAAAATGTAAGGTGGTGGGTCGCCAGGTGAGGGCGATTGCATAGTTGATGGTTCGGCCATGTGATTGGATTTATCTGTGCCACAACGGTGCTGTGCGTTTTTATGGTCTTTTTTAAAGTTTCCGGGAAAAGCCAAGACGGAAACTATTCAGCGTCTTTCCTTGGCGCTCTTTATACTTTTTGGGTCTTACAGGTTAAATAGGGGGCCCGCAGGTGAGGTACGGGGACGAGGGGATAGGTTATTGGTTTTGAAACCAGGGACCAATCTAATGACTGCCCAAATGACAAACTTAACCCCCCATGTTTGTTCGTGCCGACCCGAGCTGGGAATTTGACGCACTTTTCGGGGCTTCGCTTGGACAAGATGAGTTTGGCTTCACTGGCTTTCGCTGGTTCAGAGTCCAGACTCCAGCCCCAAGCCACTGGCCCTCAGTGCACGTGCCAAGAAAACCTGGTAATGATCCGGCTTTGAGCCAATCACGGCCAACCTAGAGCCCGGATTTGACAAGTCATCGATGCATGCACTGCCGCTTTTTACTCTGGGAGTGAATCATTCACTCCCATGGCCCAGAAAAATGGAGAGCAGATGGGGACATTCACAACGTATCGGAGGCCTTCATCATTGCAGTACGGCCTGACGTGTCTTTCAAATCTAGTTATATCTAACTAATTGGGCCCGGCTCACGCCAAATTCAGGCACTTCGAAATTCTAGCCATTGCGATCCAAAGCGAGTGTCTGTTGGTGGAAGAGGGTGGGTCTATATATGACTTGTATGACTTCACCGTATTTACTGTTCGTAGACCATATGTCCACGGATTTTGCCCGAGCCAAGTTGGTGAGGCACTGGAGTCGGATTGTTAAGCTTAGTCCAGCTGTCGAACACAGCGATATGAACGAGGTGAATCATGGGATAGATTCATGCTATGACCATTTTTGGTTGTTACTGCTACTGTACTTATTTCATATGGATAATATTGATTCAAACTGTAGTCATGTTCCCAAATCGATTCCTACAGCTATTTCGAGCTTTTGCCTGGATTTATTTATTGAAGTACGACTATGTGTTCCCATCATCTCTCCTTCTCTCTTTATTCTCCGTTTCTTCAGCGCATAATCATGGCAAACCTGAAAAGTGATTGACTCCTTTACTATACCTCAGACTAGCCTACAATACCAAGGGAAAACGGGCAGGCACACGAGATATGATGGCCTTCTTGCATGTCAAGGCTGGACAAATCTAGGACCAAGAGTATTTGATGTAGTAGCCAACGCCAGTAATTCGACATGATCAATTCAAGTGATGTAAGAGTTGCCCTTCTCATGGCGTGGCATACATGAATATGAATGGAACTGTTCGGATATAACTCGAGGACCTACGTCCAGCAGATTGCAGTTGAGCAGGAATACAATATCACACAATCATGATCATTTCTCAGTCGAGTTGGCACGTGCATAACCCACAAGAACTATGTATCTACCTTTTGTTGGTTCATATCTGGGCATTTTTACATGTCGTATAATACATGGTATCTCTCAACGCAATGCAAGCGCTGTAAACAAGTAGAATGTGAATATCCTTTGCTATGCAGAAAACTCAAGACAGTACTTTTCCTGTCGCTGGGGCTTTTTTTTCCAATACCCAGATCTTCCCGATCGATTTCTCTGTCAAGCTTCAATGTAACAGCTCTCAGCCTTCCTCAACAAGGTCCGGATCGACGACTGTCCCCAGATCTCTGTCTTCCAGGAATCTTCTGCCAAGTAAGTCGTCGGGTAGGTAGTCTTGCTTGACTTTACCATCCTTGTAATTGGGGTTATACTTGTATTCGGCCCCGTACCCTAGGTCCTTCATCAATCTCGTGGGCGCGTTTCGCAAGTGGATCGGCACTGGCAGGCCAGCCACGCCCGGTTCGCGCAGGGCCGCGTATGCATTGTTCAAACCTCTATACGCCCGCGTCGACTTGGGCGCTTGGCACAAGGCCACGGCACAATGTGCAAGAGGGATTCTCGCCTCGGGCATGCCGATCTGCTGCGTTGCCGTATAGGTGGATGTGGCGAGAGTTAAGAGACTATTGTCCGCAAGTCCTACATCTTCCGATGCAATGACCACCATGCGCCGAGCAATGAAGAGGGGATCTTCTCCAGATTGCAGCATACGAGCCAGATAGTAGAGTGCTGCATCAGCATCTGAGCCCCGGACGGATTTGTGGAAGGCAGAAATCGTATCATAATGCTGATCGCCTGCGCGATCATATACTAGCGTCTTAGTAAGGGACGCCTTGATGTCAGACTTTGTTATATTTTCTCGTGTTGATAAGGAAATGGCGAGCTCTAATAAATTGAGAGCAGTCCGGGCATCGCCATCGGCAAAGTTTGCAAGGTATGCGAGAAGCTCATCATCCAATAAGGATGACGGCGGGGTGGATGAGCTAGACTGTTCCATGCGTAGAGCTCGCTGAAGGATATTACCAACATCTTCGGTCGTGAGCTTCTGCAGAGTAAATGTCCGGCACCGAGATAGCAGAGCGTTCACGACTTTGAAGCTTGGGTTCTCTGTCGTCGCACCAATAAGAGTAATGGTACCTGCTTCCACGGGCTTAAGAAAAACGTCTTGTTGGGCCTTGTTGAACCGATGGATCTCGTCGCAGAAGATGATGGTTTTGCGCCCCGTAAGCTTCAGGTCATTCTCTGCCTCCGTGAAGATCTTTTTTACCTCCTGTACCCCAGAACTAGTTGCATTCAGTTCGATAAACCTAGATCCAACCATGTGGGCTATGCATCTCGCAATCGTCGTCTTGCCCGTACCGCTGCCGCCCCAGAGGATCATTGAAGGGACTCGATCCGTTTCGATCAGGGACCGCAGGACGCCATGCGGCCCAACGAGCTCTTGTCCAAATACATCGTTGAAATTGTGTGGGCGCATGCGCTCTGCCAACGGTGCCGCTTTGCTCGTTTTCGTCCGCTTGATCACCCTGCCGCCTGTTTCTTCTGCAACGACTGCGTCTGATTGCCCATTGACATCGGGCATGGGCGAATCCTCTCCCTGACCTGGCCCCTCATCAAATCTGCGCTTTTGACCGCCATTGAGTTTTGTGGATGCGTCATTGCCATGCGCCACTGGTAGGAGGATTCTTGGTGCTACCCCATGCGCTGTCGGCGTCGCCTGCTTCTTTGCAGCTGGGGTCTGGAAGAAGCTCGATGCCGGGCGTTTTTGGGAAGAGAAGAAGGTATTCTGAGTTGAGGGCGCCGGACCGGGGCCTGCGGGCGAAGACGAGACCGGCGCGGCAGCGGCAGGATCAATGACGAAGTCCTGGCATTGTGAGTCGATGTGATCGTTGATTTTCACCGATTGGACCTGTTTGCTGCAGATCGGGCACTCGACCATGATGGCATGGAAGTCAAGGTGGGGTGTTTATTCGGTAATTGAAAGCTAGTATTGTGTTGTGCACAAGAAGTACAAGAATGTCGAGAGCAATACGAGTTTGCACATACAGATGGAAGCACGAAGATCCGCGAAATTCTAGGTCAATGTACACTTGAGAGCAGAGACGCGCTCCCAGGCTGGGTAACGCGCCGGAATTCAATTTAGCGGGGGAGTTTGGACGCCCGAGCTTTTTGAGGAGAGCTCAGAGTGTACATAGTACTGCACAGTGGTCAACCCTGCCTGTTAGGTGCGAGGTACTGTACGTACCGACACCAGTAAGTACTTCAGCATCATGACTTGCATGTACGCACTCTCATTCGTCAATTGACACCTGGACGCTTTTATGAGAAGCTCCACCAATTTTTCGACGTCTGGATCTGCACGAATAGCTTCAAGAGTGCACGCATGTATATGCTTACATAATGCCTGGAAATATGGCTATAGCGACACTAATGATGAAGACGGCAAATGAAGAGCAATTGGCGAAGTGCGAGGCGCTTGACAAGTTGTTCCAACGTAGTATATCGATAAACGAATTTATTTTGTATATAAAAAGTCTCGATCTGTCAAGGTGTTGATCATGATGGAAGTATGGCCCAGTGCAAATTGATGCGGCTTTGATAGCTACGGGTATCGCTTCCTGAATAGTTCTATACAATTCTTCCCTGATTCTTCCTGAAATCCGCCAGCTTTTATTACGAATGTGTCAAAGATCTACCTGCGCCCCTTCTTTGTCGGTGGTGCAGCCTCGGCATCGCTGTCCTCGTCTTCTAACGAGTCGACATCAGAGTGGTTCACCTCATTTTCGTCCACTGGCTCCTCAGCACCAATAGCCTCATCGGCATCGTCGTCATCCTCGCTGTACTCATCATCGTCTTCTGAGGCTTCGCCGTCCAACAGACCATTTGCGCCAGCTAGCTCATCGTCAACGTCCATGTCGTCAATGTCGACGTCCATGTCGCTGTCCTCTCCTTCGACGTAGACAACACCCTCCTCGCCATCATCCTCTTCATCGTCGGATCCAGCACCTTGTTGCATGCTGCGCCTTAATTGCATCTGCGATTCCAACATGTCTAGTTTGCCCTTCAAGGCAAGCAGCGAGCTCAGCCCACGCGAACGCTCATCAAGAACTCTGTTGAGCTCGCTGAGCTGCTTAGCCAGACCGGGCTGTGTAGCCAGGGCGCCACCATGTGCTACAAGAGTCCATTGTACCCAAGTCATCAGACTGCCTGCTCTACCGGGGCGCCTGTGCATTCTGGAAGCCAATTTTGTGAGAAGGATGCCGGCCAGAGACGAGTCTAGGCGCTGAATCGTGTTGCGAACTGTTACGAGATCCGAGGCGTGGAGACACGATTCGAGTAGGTCGGCGTCATCAGTCCGGAGGGCTTGGGACAGTACTGTGCCGAGAGAGGCGGAGCTGGGAGGGGCTATGGATTTGCCACGAGCAGTCAGAGCTGAGGGTTGCGCGGCCGAAAGGGCAGCGGAAACATCTATCGTCTCGTTGGCGCGAACAAGATCGCCAAATGTAGGGGCAGCCAGCTCTTGATCGGACTCGGCATCTTCGCCAGATGCGCCGCCCATGGGCACATCAGTGTCAAGGTCGCCGTTCTTGGCAGAGGTAGGAAGCGCAATCTTGTTCTTCTTTGTTGGCGCGTCGCCGGCTGTCTCTTCAGCGTCGGATAGCTCGTATTCGCTGCTGTCGCCATCGCTCGAAATTTCTATCACATCGCCTGCACCATTGGAGCCATCTCTGTATGTCTCTACACCGGAGACGGCGGTGTCTGCTTCATTGATATTGGCCTTGAGAGTCTGTTTTGCGTTTTGTCTGACGGCAGGCTGCGCAATCTTGGCTGGAGTTTTCCGTTTGGTCGCCATGATGTGGGGTGGAAACTTTGGCAGTTGAGCGTGGGAAGAGAGCGTTGGTGGTGAAGTATCACCCGTTTGGAGATATTGAGATGGAGGATTGGCAGCTCCAACGGAACGTGAACAGTAATTTGAAAAAGTAGATGGAGGACTCAAAGAAAGACCTCTGACTGACTTGCAATAGTGAAATTGCCAGCAAGGAATAGTTGTACTGATTGTGTACCGCTATCAACTCACGATGGCCTGCAAGCGTCCCGAAATTTTCTGTTCGAGGCGTCAAAGAGGATGTCGACGGCCAGTAACTTTTTTGAACTGATAAGCACTAGCGCGGTTTGCGATAAGACCTGTTAGTTTGTTCAAAATGGGAGTGCCCAGCAGAGTGACTGGAGGTGCTGCGGTCCCGTTTGCCATGAATTCTTCCGGCGTCACCCCACCAACCCACCTGTGCTCAGCTTGGACAGCTGTTCGGCGCCGCGCCAGTTGCCAGCGCTAGGCTGCAATTCTTTGACCTTTTTCTACGAGCGGCCCCCAAGGCCCTCTCGGCGTGCATCCGGCTCCATCAAAAAGACCACATCCGGTTTATTGCTGTCAAAACTGGGGCTCGCTCCTCACTCAACATTCAACACACAATGCAATCACCGGCAATATTTTTGCAACGCCCTTCATTCACATACGCCACATGACACCATCGGCGACAATTGTTTTTGTTCACCTCATCAACATGGAAGACGTGCGTTTCTCCCATGGCCTTGATGTCCACCATCGGCGAACAGGCGAAAAGATGATGGGTATCATTCTTTCAACCCACCAGCCAGTCCCGGAATGAAATATCACGCACGCTCAGATTTCGCAAAGTCACAGTATGGATCAGGTGGGCTTGCCACCTGCTATTCGCCGGCCATCCATTGGCTATTGAGTAACCGATTTGCGCAAGGAAGCCAATTCTGAATGGAAGGCTGAATAAAAAAATGAGCGCACAGAAGCAAATCAACGATATTGCAATGTGTTGCCGCAGCAGTTGGCTTTATGCGTGCATCCAAACCGCCGCGTGGCTCAATCCTCGTCCATCGTAACGCCTCACGCGGCAAGATATCTGCAAATTCGACACTATCGATGGAGCAAGGCCGCCCAACAACAGCAAACCCTGACGATATTCATTACCTTGTCGGCCATGGATATCACTTACAGGCCACAGGCGGGGAGTACAATTCCTCCGGTTGTCCCAACCCATGTTGGCAGAAGTGAGAGTGCAGTTCTTTAAAAAAGAATGCATCACTTTCCAATAACATCTACTGGCGCTTTCGCTGTAAGAGGGCCGGTATCAACCTTGAACAAAGTAGCCAGAGTGGTCATGATGTTTTAGCAAAGTTGCTTAAAATGTATCATGGCTTTCAATGGCTTTCACTATCATCGTTGAGTCGCACCAACAAGAGGCCCTGTACCCTCTAGCTAGCAGCCTCTGGCTAGTTACATTGGATATCCTTGTCGGGCCCTACCCCCTTGTCTCGTTGGCGGGCCACTTGCAAGAGGTCTGATGCTTCTTATTGGCTCTTGTCAGAGTTAGCTCCATTGCATCTGTGGCGTCGGTCCGCTTTTATCAGAGCAAAGACTCCAAAGGACGAGGAAGAAAAAAGGCGACCTGGTACTCGAACGAGGATGGCGGACGATGATTCGTTGAGGCTCTTGCTCATCGCGCTCTGGCGCGTGTTAAGAAATAAGAAGTCGCGACCTTCCGCCGAACCGGTTTTCAATTCGAGACCTTGCCTCTCTTTCCTGATAATTTTTTTTCCCTCTATCTCCCTCTTCCCCTTCTTCCCACCCAAAATAACCCGGACCCGAGCCAGCGACAGCGTCACTTTGTCTCTCCCTCAGTGGCCCCCGCTCCTCCTCCAATCCAACATAATCTGCCGCCCGCCAACCAACCAACCACCTCCATTCTGCACATCAAAAGGTACAACGGGATACCTACCTGCCTACCTGCTGCTGCATAACGAGTAGGCGTTTGTTCTTCAAAGGGCCCGTTTGTGCATCTCCAAACTGCAACTGTAAATATTTTTTGTTGTTTCTTGCACAGCGCCTTTTTTTTTTTCTTGATCTCTGAGGTACCTTCGTACCTGCCCAAGTCTTCTCTTGAAACCAGAGAGGAAAAAACCGGGGACCACACCAGCGACTCGAATCCACACGTCAATGCTGTCCTTTTCGGGCCACTAAGGAATTCGCGCTTAATTATTTGAGATCTTTCTCCAAAAGAGGCATTTTGCCCAATCCATTCACGCGCCAAACCACACATCTCAACTCCATTTGGGCTATCTGCAACCCAGACGCGACACCATCACCACCCTCGTCGTCGCCTCTTCAATTTTTGCAGGCAACCATCACAACACGTACTTTTCGTTTGGTCTGATTTATTTCAACGAACCAAACAAGAAGAGATATCTTTTTAACATTTTCTCTTCTCTCAGCGATTGCATCGTGACCTAGCGGCCTGTGCTTTTCGAGGATAATTCGCGTCGTCGATTAAACCTCGAATCCTCGATTTCACGCGCAATAGCTTGCATCGCATTTCTGTCCACGACCTTGACACCGTGTTCTACCAGTTCTCGCGCTGTCGCCATCATTGTTACGACACCTCAACAGGTAAATAACTCTTTCATTTTGTCGTTTGTTCTTCCCGTCGCGTCCAGGCGCAATCGCGTCGCATTTTCTGTTTGCTTCCCCACTTTCATTTTTTCATACGAAGCCTGCGCACCGCATTGCTGCGGTATCTTGTTTCTTGCCTCCTCCTGGGGCGAACCGCACCAGATTTGGTGGTCAACCTCGGATTCATCACCGTCTCGTGGTAACGGCTTCAAACCTTCGTGTGAAGCCGTCGCGACCCAGGCCAGCGAACCGGCCATACCACCCGGTCTTCAGAGGCCCCACGCCGTTCGTCTGCCGGCTGCAATCTTGGTGCCGGTCACTCTCATTCGCCAGCGCGCCCAATAGTGCCACTTCCTTGCCGTCGATCGTGCACGCTCCCAGCTTTCTTTCCAGTCGCGACCCTAGCTCCCAATTTCACATCGACGAGCGCGCGGTGCAGAATTTTAAGCTACACGGCAATCAGCCCGGACCAAATAAATAGGATAGTCTGTCTCGCGCCGCCAGCACTGACACAAATCTTGCGATGCCACCCAAGACTACTGCCAGCCTCCCTCTCATTGGCCAACCACCCATACACCCAACCCTGCCGAGACATTTGTCGCATTTCGCAAGGCTGGAGCAGTCATCGCGCCCATTTTGCGATTCAACTGAAGCCGCGACTGTGCCTGGTCTTGTTGAGTTCTAGTCGCTCAAACCCAAACTGTACTCTAATGAGGCAGATACGTCCTTTTAATTTCGTCATTGCACTGTTTCTACAGCATTTCGTCCGCAGGTTCGTTTTGCGCCCAGCGGGCGCGTAGTCAGCCATTCAAGAGACAAGATGCAAGTGTCATCGGCGAGTCTCTAGCTATGCTCAGTCTCGCAATCTTTCAATTACCTAATTGGCTTTTTCTATGTTTTCATGCTACAGCGCCTTTTGCTAACATGACGTCGACAGTTGATCGTCTATGTCAAGCCAATATTCACGATACTCTTCAAAATAACTTTTTGACCTTTTTCTGAATGGCAGTCATGGCGACGGAACAACCTCAACCCGTCTCTGTGGACCAGAAGATGAACAATGATGCCCCAGAGAAGGAAAAGATGGCTGTCGATGAACCTGTTGCTGACGTGGTAACTGAGTGAGTGGCCTTCTTACCCACAAAATATTTCATATCACTTCTAGTTTCTGACCATGAATGGATATAGCCCTGCCAAGTCAGAGGATACACCCGCCACAAACGGTCAACCAGCAGACAAGGCAACCGCAGCAAATCAAGAAGCATTCGCAGCCAACAACGGATTGTCGGCAGATTCTCCCTCAAAGTCCCCTCAAGCGCCTACGACTGAAGACAGCGAAATGAAAGACGCAAACGATCAAGCAAAGGAGTCTGCCCCGGTGGATAGCGAAATGAAGGATGTGAATGGATCCAAGGAACCGACATCCGCAGAAGAGCCTGCTGTGAAGGATGCAAATGTATCCGATGAAGCAGCATCTACACAAGAGCCTGCTGCTAAGGAAGCAAGTGCATCCGAGGACCCGGAAACTTCATCAAAGCCTGCTGTGAAGGAAGTGAACGGATCTGAGGAATCGACATCCACAGAAGCGCCTGCTGGCAAGGACACGACAGAGAAGCCCTCCGTACAGGCGCCAGCAAGCCCGCCACAGTCTGCCACGCCGAAACCTGCAACTGCCGACGACGCCATGGATGTTGATGAGTCGGTCGAGCGTCCTGAAGAGAAGGCTAGCAATGAGCAAGCAGACAATGCTTTGCCGTCCACTACCACCTCAAATGACAAGGTCGAACCCACGTCTCCTGACGTCGCCAAGCTTGACATCAAGTCTCCCCGACAAGATACCCAAGATTCCCAGGATGTGCCTATGGTGGACCAACCGACCCCCACCGGCAAGGTGTCGAGAGAGCGCTCGGTTGACGAGGACGGGGAGGACGAGCCGTTGGCAAAGAGAACGAAGCTAGATTCCAACACCGCCAAACCAGCACCTGCTCCATCTGACAAGGGTCCTGCCGATTCCAACGCTCAATCAGCCCCAGAGACAAATGCCGGCAAGGATATTCAAGATGACCAGCCCATCAAGGAGCATCATAGCAGGGAAATGCGCAAGGAGTTGGCAAGAGTGAAGAAGACCAAGAATGGCATGAACTTCCGCCAGTCGGTTGAGAAGTTATGGCCAGGCATCTGGGAAAGCTACAAAGCAATGATTGATAACCCGGTTGATCTTGCGATGTTCGAACACAAGTTTCGCGACAACAAGTACTCCATTTTTGGAGAATTCAAGGCGGATCTTCAGCTACTGAACGACAACGCGCTCAAGTTCAATGGAGCCAGCAACCCCGTGAGTGTGGCTGCTGCCCGTGTGTCCACTGATCTTCTTGCCAAATGGAGCGAGATCTCAAAGATGCCAGAACCAGCCAAGGCAGAGAAGGGCAAACCTCAACCGACTCGTCACGTTGAGTCTCGTGCAGCAACCCAACCACGCCGCCAGTCACAATCTCAAGCTGTAGGCACGACTACCAGCCCCAAGCCTAAAAAGATTGATACCACTGGTGCACCATCTGCTTCTGCCACAACTCCAGTGTCGTCCGCTGCCCCCGCCTTTGCTCTGCCTCCCAATGGAGTTCCTCAAATTCGCCGAGACTCAACTCGCGATGATGCCGATCGCCCGAAGCGCCCTATCCATCCCCCTAAGAACCGAGACCCGGATTATGGCGCGCAGAACGCTCGGAAAAAGAAGCTCGAACCCGAGATGCGCTTTTACGCCGGTGTACTGGAGGATGTGAAGAAGCCCAAGTACTGGGCACAGAACCAATGGTTTCTTGATCCCGTGGACCCAGTTGCCCTCAACATTCCCAACTATTTCCAGGTTATCAAAAAGCCCATGGATCTCAAGTCGATGACTGAGAAACTGGAGGACGGCAAATACCGCAGCGGAAAGGATGTTGAGAAGGACATGCGACAGATTGTGGCCAACTCGGAGCTCTTTAACGGGCCTTCTCATGTGACTCAGTGCGCTCAGGAGCTTGAGAACCTGTTCAAGGAAAAGGTTGCCGAGAAGGCCAACTGGATGGCAAAGAACTACCCTCCGTCGGCACCGTCGGTATCCGCACCCAGCCCCGAAGCTAGTGATGCCGAGTCTGAGGATGAGAGCGAAGCCGAGGCCGACGAGAACTCGGAGTCGGTTCGCAATGTCCAGTCGAGACTGTCTGAGGAGCAAGTAAAGCTGAACGACATGCTTGCCGCCAAGAAACCTGACATGACAATGATTGAGGTGCAGCAAAATGTTGTCTCACTTCTGCAACGCAAACTCGTGGAAGAGAAGTCCAAGGTTGGTGGCACCAAGAAGACAAAGGCTCCCAAGAAAGCCGCGTCCAAGAGTAAGAGTAAGTCAGGTGCTTCTCAAAGCGCAGCTGGCTCCAGCAACAAGAAGAGCGTCGGAAGTGGTGGCTCCTCAAGCAAGAGCCGCCCTGCACCCAAGAAGCCTCAAAGCAAGAAGCGAACTATTGGTCCGTTAGAGAAGCAGGTCATCACAGACGGTATTGGCGAGCTTGATGGCCCTACTCTGGATAAGGCCGTGGAGATCATCAAGAGGGACACACACCAGAAAGAGGATGACGATGGACAACTTGAGCTCGACATAGAGGTCCTGTCCTCAGATGCTCTTGGCAAACTGTTTGAATTGATCAACAGGGCTTACCCTAGTATCTACACTGCGCTGTCTAAGAAGCCAGAGTTCAGTAAGGAGAGCAAGCGTGACCACTCGCCGGCACAGCCGAACAATCCGTCCAAACCTAAGAAGAACAAGCCGATGAACAAGGACGAGCAGGAACGCAAGATTGAGCAGCTGCGGGAGCTCAAGGCTCAGTTCCAACGCCAGGGCAGCGGCAGCCAGGAACCGGCCCCTGAGGACGAAGATCAGCACAGAGGTGGTAATTCAAGCGAGGACAGTGATTCGGAAGAGGAGTAAGACAGCCACATCTTCTCCTACTTCTGGTACACATTTTGCACACTGCGACTGTGTAAGTTTTGTCTTCGATAATGAATGATATTTGGCTGGAGATGAATTCGATGAACTTGGAATGCGCTCATGAGAGCATGAATCGGGAGATGGAATAAGAGGAAAAGAGAAAGCTCAGCCAGCACATCTGGTCCGTATGTAAAACCATTGTCAGTACAAAGCGCGAAGTTGCAGAGGACGTGGAGCCTAGGCAGCGTTTCAATTGTCAGCCTTGCTGGGGGTAGCCTCGATATTTGAACAAAAGTCACAGCATCTTGCCTCCAGGTGGCTACAAGGAGAAGGAAAAGGAAGACCTGGGCAAACTCATTGCCGGGGAAATGGTATGAATAAAACCCGAACAGACTGTATGGTCTGCGCATATGATATCTTCATGTAGCATTGCAATTGAGAGTATGCCGGCATCCGTCAGCACATTTCGGCTGGGCTCGACTTATGTTGAGGCCGGTTGTGATTCAGTCTCGGCAGCTATGTAATATAATGTGTTTTGTCATGGATAGCAAGAGGCTCAATACAAGCTCAACGTGACCAAAATTATACGGCCATTCCTTACCCAAGCATTCCCCAATGGTTGCTGGACATGACCGTCCAGGCCGCCAAAGTTCAAGTGCCTTGCGGGCTGATTGTTGTCACTCAGTCGCCATATCTTGGGGACATTTCATGGCAAAAGGACCGATCCTGAGTTGAATCTTGATTTTGGGACATCGCTGGGAGTCATTACTGGTCTGTGCTACTGCCCTTCCTCTTCTCTTTCTGCTTGCTACTTTTCATCAATGGCTGGTATCTGAGGCAGATCGATTTCCACTTGGTCTCCACCGCCAGACGTGTAAAGAAGGTATTAACAGAGTATCGGCACGTCGACAGTAGCAACTGCGGCGCATTGTCACTGAACAGACAACTGACATGGGGCCTAGCCAGATTCATGGTCAGGTCCTCGTAGTGACCGAATGGATATTCTTGGTAGACACGTCAGTCAGATATCTCTGGGCGACACAATTGAGGGCGCTCCGGGGTCTTCCGCAAGCCAGACTCTGACTGCTCGCTGTCAACGATGTAGACAACCCCAACTCGGTGGAATGAAAGACCGCGAACAGCGTTGGCCAAAAGCATATGCACGTAATTCTCGGTTATATACGAGTATGCTAGTGGACAGAGCACTGGTATTTGGAGGATCTTGGTCATCCTAGATGGTGGCTGAGTTGCTCTAGCTAGCGAATTCAAAGACCTTGAATCGAGCATATCTATTAGAGTAAGCCATGATATTGAAGAAAAGCACAGCATAAGATCTGCCGATCCACGAGACACATGACGATAATCGAGCCTTGCACTCCCCCGATGATCCGAGTTAGTCCAGGACAAGACAAGGGCATGCCTTTCCAATTTTCCTCAAAGCTCAGTAAGATGCCTTGATCCCTTCCCGACCGTTCTGAAGAGTTGAGAAGATCTGTTTAATATACTTTACAAAGTAGTTTGCTAAAGAGGGTGCCCAGTACGAGGAATGTACCGCCCTCGAGAAATGACTCCGAGATGATGATTGTCCCAGCACCGGCCCTGACAAGTTGCAAACCGTCAGAGAATGGAACTGTTGGATGAGAGATGCGGAGGAAACAAACTCGACAGCAGCGGGACCCAACACGCCTTCTTTAGCTATATTCACAACACACGCTCAACTTGTCATACATTTGGAAGCCGCCATGGCATCAAATTCATTTGTAGGTAGGATAGCGTAGTCCGAAATACTCCTACCATATTGAGATCTCCCGCAGCTACCTACCCAAGATCTCGGATCCGTGATATTTCAATTCTTAAGAGGCACGTTTCAGTGATCGGAGACAAGTAAATGCATAGCATTGTCTTTTCCAACATTAGAGCGGTAACAGTTGCTGTAGTATCAATCACTTTCGAATGCAGGAACCGGATAAGCAGACGAGGGCAGCTGTACATTGCTCCAACGACATATATCAAAGAACCTGGGCTTCACTTGATTTTCCCACACTCACACGCCAGACGTAATTTGCAATTTGCCTTTTTGTGTTTCACGGGAAGGGGAAAACCTTTGGTGATCGTCTTGACTCATACTCGTGGAAGAAAACCACGCGATGGGAAGAATGATAGCGACTGTCCAAGGCCGTTCCACGTAATTGGTCCAGAGAGGAGTCCCTCGGACTGAGAACGGAGGGCTATGCCACGTACGCCGATTGTGTACATACAGGTCGAACTCACACAGCCCTTAGTATATCTACAATATATGTATACCCCCTTTGGTCATGAGGTAACAGTGATTGCTTCTTGTTTTACGACGATCAGGACTGTAATACTGGCCAATTCTCAATAATCATAGAACTATACTTGGCGATTCGGGTGCATACATTGGGTTTTAATTGTTGTGGTTCTCTGAAAACTCTACACACGCGGACTTGTCTCATATTAATAATGGAGGGTATTATTCCTACGTCTACTGAATTTGCCGAGCCACTCGAGATGGAGGTAACAGTGTTATCTGGAGCTCTGTGGTCATGGCTCTACGAGCTGCGCACGTGACGTGTCAAGCTATCCAATGCCGGCATGTGGTGGTGCCCTCGCTTCGTTTCGAGTTGATGATTCTCTTCTTGGTATGAATGAATACCTTTGTCGCAACAGCATACTCGGTTGGGAAGATAAGAGCATTATGCTTAAAACTCCGATCGAGGCGGAGGTCTCACCGTTTAATGTTGACAAGATCACGTTTCCCAATTTTACATGCGATGGTTCATGAGCATTTACGTACCAGACACAGGTATCATAATGTGATCGTCACAACACAATACGAACCTTTCACCTCCCGTTGTCCTAAATACACATGTAGTCAGACATGCTTGAACCTTGTTAGATCAAAGGAAGTAATTGCAAGTGGGCACGTGAGCATTTACGGAAAAGAGGTCTTCTTCAACAACATTGATTTGAGGCTTTCAATGTCTTTGAAGAAGCAAATTGCTCGGCCGTGAGTAACGCACAAGTTTCAGTCCGACCCAAAGGACCTTCACAATATTTGATGACTGCTTTGGCAGCTAGCCACTTTGCCAGTTTGGCAGGTCTCAGTCTGGCGGGACGCAATCTTCTGCTGTCTTTCGCTTCCCTTCTAGATGCCGCCAAGACGAGGGTTCGTTAGCAGAGTTCAGGAGAGCATGGCGAGGCAAGCAAGTGCTCTAGATAGGCGACGCCACTAAAGTGTCTCAAAAATGCTTGTTTGCTCTTCCCCATCTTTATCGGACGGCACGACGCAAACAGACTGCAGAATCGAGCAGAAGTTTAGATCCTCTCAAAATCCCCAAGGCCGAGTTAGAAAAAGTCCGAATCCGAGTCGGAGCGATGGATCTTTTGGGGGACCAAAAATTGCGGAGCGCCGGTATTTTAGGTAGGGCCCGAGGAAATCGAGATCACCTCGTCCAGCGCTAACACTTGCTATTCACGTAAGAAGGAGCGAGCACTGTTCAGGCGCCATGGGGAAGAGGGTGGAAACCTTGGGGTGTTTTCGGCGCGGCTGGAGCATTGTGCTGTACATAGTATGTAGCTCATCGGATCTGGAAGATTGAGTATGTAATCGCAGAGAAAACAAAATAACCTTAAGCTGTGTCATTTCTTTGTGATCCGGCATTTCGGCACCCTCAAGGCTGAGTAGAAAAGTCCCAATCGCATTTTGTGACCACAGAGAGGAAAAATGGCGCTGGGAGGATGCAGGTACGGGATACATATGCTTGTTTCGGCTGGGATTTTTCTAGAATATATGGGGCATTTTGGAGCGTTTTCAAGGGGCCTTTGGAGCACCTATTGACAGCCAAGAGCACCAAAATGCAAAGCTGGGAAGAGCCAAGCGCGCCGAGGACCAGTCGGTCTGTCAGATACGACAAAAGAACGTCATGGTCGTGTCATATAATCCGAAGATACGAGGATCAGCGCCAAGAGGAAGCCGAGTTGTTGCTCTGTTGCATAGGGTCAGCACGGATATTTCGGGCGTCCAATAATTAAGAGTGATGAGTTAAAATCCTACAAAGAAAAATGATCTGACCTGTGAACAAAGTGCATGTGCGCTGCCACAGATTGGCAATTGCGGGTTCTTGATGCAAAGTGATGGAAGGAGCGAGTACATGCAGAGAGGCACTGCATCAGTACATTGTAATAATCATTGTCAATACTAACGGCAACAACGACTGATCAAATGGATCATGGATTGCTGCTTCCGGCAATTTTTTAAGTTTCTATGGCTGCCCGCTCGTGCTGTTTATTCCCATTCCCATTGCGTTGCCTGTAAACAAAGTTGCAGACAACCAATCAACCAAAACCAACCAAAAGGGAACACGGCCAAATTTGCGGCTCATCAAAGGTCGGCGGGTTTCAACTATCGATCCTTACGGTCCGCTAGAAGCTCTGGGCAAGCTGGGATCTCAAGATGATCGACACGCCAGTCTTGGCAGGTGCCCTTTCTTTCTTCTTTTTGTGCTCCCACCATTAATTCCGTAGGTTGTTTCTTCTTATTCTCTTCTCGGCGTCTAGAGGGCTGCATCTCGGTTCTGCGGGGGTGGGAAGCAAGGTCATGGCCGAATGGTAAAGTTTCCCCCTATCACATTCCAGCGTCTAGCGTTGTACAGCACTACGGCCATGTTGGTAATCGGTCGCGTGCCTCTGCCTTGCCCTGCCCGTCCCTTCAATACTACTTGGGCGCACCTCTTTCACAAAACATCCCAGAGCCGATATTTCCGAGTCTTGGGGTCGGATTTGTTACAGAGTGTGAGAATCATATCATGGGTTGTCAATTACATGTTTGTTGGTGGGGGGTTGGGGGATTTTGCGGGTTTGGGGCTTGGGTCCATGACGATCGCATTTGATACAGAGAAAGCACCGAGAGCATCACTGCATGCATACACAGTACACTGCCAGTGCAGTTGCCCAGCAGCATCACTTGTCAGAAATCTTCTCCGTTCTGACAAGCGGTCCCGTTGCCATGCGCCTGCTCAATACGTAGGGTAGACGGGTTGATCTGTCTGCTGTCTGGCTGCTGCTGATCGCCTGAAAGTGTTGGCAGCGTTGATTAAACGATACCGACTGCCGGTGATTTATCTTCACACATCCAATCACTCATACTACTAACCAGGAGAGCTGAGCTGAGCCTCGCTCGTCAATTACGCCCATGCAGCTATTTACCATTTGATATGGCCGCGTCAGTCAGAGAGCTGCGCAAGTTGAATTCATTTCACTAAAAAGTGAAGACGTCGTCAGATGAAGCGAGGCTGTCGCGCGACTCTCCCCACAACGCCAGTCGCTTCTGGGTTCAGTCGCGCCTTAGCTCATGGTAGCTAATCCACCAGAAGAAAGGTGGAAGAAAGGAACCGGTACAGAAGCCAAAACTCAACAATCCCATGGTCAAAATGTCTCTCATTTTTTTGACCTGTCTCCTCCCAAGAGTCCGCTCCCCCGACCGGCAGCCAGACACGACAGACATGGCCTAGCCATGTGTGTAAGGTGTTGTTGGCTGTGTCAGTGTGGGATATTCCTGGGCCATGGGTTATTGAAACAAGGGGCTTGCCAGGCCGTCTCCACAAGCTTACGACAGCCCCAGCGCACCGCCCATCGGCTCTTCCTACTGCGAGAGTGGTCGAGGGACGACTTACGACGACGACGACTCGCGGCCGACTACCTACCCTGGCCTCCCGCTTTGGGAACTAGGTACTGATGATCCATCTACTGTTTGCATGTAGTGTATGCGCTTGTGCCTGCCTGTACACTGAGAGAATGTGAGAGAGAGAGGACACAAAGGCTTGACAGACACTTCTCATGTCTCCCCTACTATGGAGCATCTCCCGCAACGAATACGTACTCATGCTAAGCCCGTGGTTTGTGGAACCCGCCCCAAGATGACCGCCGAGCGTAGAGCGAGCGAGGAACCTGGGACTATGGATTGGCAGTGGTCTGTTCTTGTTCTTTTCTTGTCCGTCGGTGGATGGACTGACTGCAACTGACTGGAGGCTTCTCCATACTATCCGCGCTCCAAGTCCCCATGTCAATCCATTCAAGACTGACCCGTTTCCTTCGTCGTCACTCTGTTTCTCATCCGAATTTTCTTTCTCTCTTTTTTTACTCTTGTGTCCCCCATTCATTTCCCCATTCTTTTGGTTCCCAAGGAAATACATCTTTGGCATATTGGATTTTTACAACAGTGTTGTAGTACATCATATGCTCTGACCGGATCCTCTTGCGAGTTTTCCGGCGATCAAACCCGGCTATCGCGGCCTGTGACGTGACGTCGAATAGCCCAGCGCTTCGGTACTTGAGCCCAGTAACGGTTTCTTGGCACGCCGCATACCACCCCGAAACGGCTTGGCAGATCTACTCTACCTTACACCTTTATTCCCGGCTTCTCTCTTTTCAAATACCAACAACAACCATTCATCTGTTTGCATCTTCTTTTATGTTGTATAAACATTGAAACATCAAATCGGAAATCAAGGTCGCTGAAAACGAGGTTGTCGCCAAATACCGAATACAGACCTGGCAACTAGGGGGAGGAAGTGCCCTGAGCAGTCAGTCCGACTTCTTCGTCGCAAGAGTCAAAAGGCATAGTACGCCTCTCGAAAGGGCCTTGCTTTGCTGCGCAAACTCTCATTGCGCATTGCCTCACGATTCATTTTGCAATAATCCATCACACTCCTCACTTATCAAGATGTTGGCAAAACACATTCAAAATTATAGACCTGATGGTCTCATTGAAGGACTCGGTCTGAAGACATTGTTTGCCTTCTTCTCCGCCAAGGCCATGCGCGGAGGCCCACGGTTGTTGCCTCAAATTGCGATATGCGTGGTGATCCTCATTGCACTGACGAAATTACTCCCCACGCGATTCACCGACGTTGCGTTCGGTTCGGGTTATACAAAAATCCTCAAGTGGAGGCCAACGTCTTCATACGACGACGGCAGTGTTGGTGGTGGCATAAGGGTAGTAGTTTTTGGCGGAGGTGACATCACGACACCAAACAAGAGACAGGAAGAGACTGGTTCTGCGGACAAGTCATGGACTGATGTCCTCTGCGAGCAGGTAAGGAAACAAGATTATTTGTCTTTGGCGCTTGGGTAAACTAACAACGTCTACAGCTCGATCACTGCAATGCCCATCTGTCTTACACCCCTCAAACCGACGCTTTCGGAGGGTCGATCATCTCCAACGATGTCTATGGACAGACACTCGACGTGATCACTTCATGGCCAAATGTTACCCAAGGTTCCGGCTACGATTACACTTGGATGCCCGAACAGTATCCTGTGCCCACGCATCTGCCCGATCTGGAACAGCAAATCAACACTTTCCTTGGAACACCTCCACCCCGCAATCCTCCTCGCGAGACTCTATGGGTCTTCAACTACGGATACTGGGAGGTCTGGAAGCTCGCGACCATGCCTCGCGAGATTGCAAAGGAGCTATTGGAGAGGCAGGCAGAGCAGCTGTTCTTGCAAATCGAGAGATTGTACAATCAAGCCAAGGATGACACCTCGATTGCCTACTCTGACTACTACACCATGGCAAACATCACCGCGCCAGAGAGCGCAACAGATCAGCCAGTTCTGTTGGACGTGCCAGCCGAACCTTTCCGCATCTTTATCCCTTCATTGTTCGACATTTCACTGACACCTGGTTGGGAGACTGCCCGACCAACACCGCCTCACCCTCACAACAAGGCCAAGGAGATGGGCAACGCAGCTTATCTTACCCAAGAGTGGGAGAATATGATCAACGATTGGATTGATTCTTGGATTGCGATTCCGGACCCGGTTGTCAATGAGACCACACAGGAGACCGCTCTCGTCAAGAGGAACGATGCTTCTGGTCGTACAGTTTACGTTCCGAATGCTCGCCGAGAAGCCATCACGCAAGACACGCCCAAGTTTATCAAGGAGTTGATCGTCGACCGTCAGCTCCACGACTCTGAGCTTGTAGACCACAATGGACTCGGCTCCAAGCCCATCGAAGACGGCTTCCTCGAGGTCTGGGAGCCTTGCATGCCCATGAACATGAAGGCCAACACGACTTCAATCACCAAGGAAAAGACCCTAGCAGGCGGCCAAACCCCCAGCGGTATCTGCTCGTTGCCGAATGAACACTTGTTTTGGACCGAATTTACTCTTGGCCAGCGCGCAATTGGCGAGATTGGCAAAAACGCAGCAAACCGATTCAGAATGCATGTTGCCAAGGGTGTAAACTGGTTGAAGAAGTCGCAAGAGACGGAGTTGACTCCCAGGGAATTCCACAGTTGAAATACTCGAGGATCAGATTCGAAACTGGAAAACTTCTTCAACCTTTGAGCACTGGCATTCAGCGGCTGGATCTAGCTGAAGCAATTCACTCAGCGCTCAGATCTCCGTGTCGAGCCTAGACGGCCGTACTTCTGAGGTCGACTGTGTTGACTTTGAACGAGATCATTCACATACCCACCGTATCCGCATGAGCATCTCGTCATTTATTCTGATGAAAATGACGAGATCATGCTGGATTTAGCACTAGAATCTCCCTTACCAGGGACTTGTGCCTATTCATGACAGGGACAAACAGTTCCCAAAATGCATTAGCCGGCGTTTAGGAGCCAGATATTCCCAGAGAACTGGCACAGCTTATAGATACTTCTTTATCATGATGTATATGGCGACTATACTTATATAGCTTTAAAATACCCCTTTGTTACTTATACCATTCAAAAAAATACTTATAACAATCTATTGCTTGTGAAATATAGAATCTGCTGTACGTCGTTAAGAATTGTAAATCATGCCTGTGCCTGTAAGAGTGTCTTGTCGCTAATCAAAACATGATCATCTTGTGGACTAAGCCAGATTAATTCTATTCTTTGATTCATTAGATATACCCGTGCTTGCATCCTCTTGCGTTGTAAAATATAATATTGAATTGCTGTAGCCTCTCTTTATACCTGGAGGTTTTGCATTTGCCGTGTTCTCCTATGGTGAGTCTCAGTAGCCAATCACAGGCCAGCAACTGTATAGCTCTAGACGAGAGCTCCCTGTCCAAAACAAGAGATCCATGCGGTCATTGATTGCTTAAGTCCGAACCCGCTTCCAGTCCACCTTGCCACACTGTTCGTCTGGCCCTTTTTTCCTACCAGCACCACGACAATTGATGACTGCCCAGCGTTGGGAAATGATGCCACGGATCATTATGGAAATTACATGAAAACACAAAGGATGGCAGGAATAGCGAAATCCGCACATTTCTTCTGCTCGACATGTACGACCGCCCTACTGCGCCGAGACGCGGCGGCGGCTTTATCCGCAACGACCCAGCGTAAACGACCAAATGGCGGACTCGTGCTGTTCTCGTCGTCGTCCAACAGCAACACGCCAGATGCTACATTCGAAAAGGAACAAGACTCCTCGAGCGACAGCAGCGCCCCGTCCAATGTCCCATCCTCCGCGAAGAAGCCAGAACCTGGGCCCTTGACCCGGCGCCTCGAAGAAGCCACAGAGGAGGTCCTGCTGACGGGCGGCCGCGCAGGTCGGCGAGCAGTCGAGGACGCAGGCTTCTCCGAGGAGCTCAAGGAACGGCTGTTCGCCAAGGTGCAGGACGCCAAGTTCCGCTCCGACCACGCGGCCGCCTTTGCCGAGGCCGAGTTGCCCGCGTCCCAGGCCGGCCGCGCCACTGCCCACCTGGTCTCGAGCGAGCCCTGGACCGGCCAGGAGAGCACCGGCGACGCCGTGCTGCGCATGCTCGACGACGCGCGCAAGCCGCTGGCGCCCGGCCTGCGCGGGAAACCTCGCCTGCCCGACCTCCAGCCCGTCGACATGCGCCTCGCGCCGCGCGATAATCGAACATCGGGCCAGCGGGCTGCTGGGGCCCGCGAGAGAGCTGCGGCGTACACGGGCATGGGACTCGGCCGGGAGGGTGAGCAGCAGCAGCAGCAACAACAGCAGAACGGGCTTAACGAGAAAGAGAGAGAAGCTATGCGCAAAGAGTTTCGCGAGCGGTTCCGGCCCGCGGCCAGGGCGATGCCCAATACCATTACGGGTCTGGCCTCGCTGGCCAATGAGCGAATCGAGGATGCCATTGCGCGCGGCCAGTTCAAGAATATACCGCGCGGCAAGGGGGTAGAACGTGATACGCGTTCGGACAATCCGTTTATTGACACTACGGAGTACATCATGAACAAGATGATTAAGCGGCAAGACAGTAAGTGGTTTCCTGGTACATTCCTATAATGATGATCCCTCGCTGTCTCGGCTTGCCATTGTTTGTCTGGGTATATTTCTTGCTGACTTGGAAAATCCTGCAGTGGTGCCGCCGTGGATAGAAAAGCAGCAAGAGCTCGTCAAAACGGCACATACGTTCCGGACGCGCCTGCGCAACGACTGGAAGCGCCACGCGGCGCGGACCATTGCAAGCAGAGGTGGATCGCTGCAATCGCAAATGGCCACGGCGCAGAGGTATGCTGAGGCTGAGCAGGTGAATAACCCTCGCCGGCGCGATGTCGAGCAGATTGCTGTGCCGACCAATACAACGGATGATCCCGTCATGGCAAAGCTGCGTGAGCAGCTTGCGACGGAGATGGCTGCCGAGCTTGCGGACAAGGACGGTACTGCCGAAGTGGCGGTAGCTTCTGCTATTGCTGCCGCTGCCGCCGCTGATGACTTGGCCGCCACCACTCACAATGATAACACGACGACTGACGCAACCACGACAGCAAAAGAACCAGAGACCACCACCATAATAGACAAGACGCCGCTCCCGGCCCCCTTCCGCGATCCAGCCTGGCTGCGGACCGAGCAAACCTACATGAACCTATCAATAGAGAACCTCAACACGCTGACGCGGTCCTACAACCTCATGGCGCCGGCGCTGGCCAAGAAGCCGTACTTTTCGCTGGAGCGGGAGCTCAACGCCTGCTACGCCGACGTGGCGCCGCAGCTGGCCGCGGCCATCAAGGACCGGGCGACGCGGCCGTTTAAGCCAGCGGTCGAGAGCGTGGGACACGAGCCGGGCAGCATCTTGGACCGGTTCAACGGCGAGACGCACCGGAGCAAGATTTATGATTCCAAGACGCCCAATTATGGATTCAAGGAAATGTGGAGGGATTTGTTTAGGAAGGAGGCTAACTAAAGAGATGTCGATCATGGTGGTTATGCTTTGTACATGTAAACATACTGGCCACTCCGGATGAGCGGAGAATTTTATGTAAAATATGAATCGTGTAATGCTTTCATAAGTCACAACGACGTGAGGTAGATAACGTATTCGCATGTAGATTTGTCTTTCCATGAATGAAATGCTTTAATTAGTGAATTCATGATGTCCTAGCCTCTAGTCGCGGTGCTGCTTGACCTGGTGGAAAGCCCCTCTCTCTTCACCAGGGGCCTCCCTTCTGGAAGCTTTATACCCATCATTAAGCTTGATCTCTGATCCTATCCTTGTCCTACAGGGATCAGTTCTCCGGTGTCATATGGTATTTGCTATCTTATTTAGACAGCGAGGATCATGTAGGACAATTGATCCCGTTTGAATCACAATGACTGACTTGATTCATCCAGTATGAAAAGGGAACCTGGTGGTCGAGTCTCAAGGCGACTAAATTATACAGCCATAGGACACTTACAAGCGCGTCCTTAATATCATTACACAAGAAGCGCAGTCATTATCCAAGCTTCATCCTGAAGCCCTGCAGTGCTGGCTGCTTTCTTTCAAGTAGGTAAATTGAATGCTAGCCGTGTTGATTCCTTGCGGGGTCCAACATGACTGGACTTGAAAGAAGAGTAATGGTCACGTGTATGCCCTCAGACAAAGTGCGAGTTATACTACATATTCAACCATTCCAATTGGTTTATAGCAAAGTGCAAGTATATGCAGATATGTATAGTGTTCCATCAGTCCCAGGCCGGACGAACGGAGGACAGCCCTCTGTAGCCCTTTTGCTCGGGCCGAGCGAAGCTATGCAGAGCTAATATAGTGGGAGGGATCCATAAAATCTGAGAGGACCCCCCAAACCACCACCCCTGGCCGCGCCCCTTCCCTATTGCTAGGTTGGGGGGAGTCTCCCAGCGGTTAGAAGCGAAACCCGTTTGTCCATGGTGTGGTGCTCTAGAAGCCCTGGGAAAAATATACAGCACAGCACAGCTACCTGGCTACCAGCTAGCTGGAGCTCACCCTTGTCCACCGACAGCCCCAAAAGGCACAAACAACGTCATCCCGCAATCATGGGTTGTCGAAAAAAAGTGAGAGACGAAGTGCTGAAGAAAAGGCGGAGCAAAAAGAAGAGCCGATGATTCAAGACAATAGACATTAGAGAAGAAACAACATATGCACACAATGTATAAAAGAGCTCATAGGTGAGAAGCAAGCGATTGAAAACATTGAATAATCCTGTAGCCCGCCAAGAGAGAAAGAGAGAATACGTATCTATTCTCCATTGATCCAGCTCGCGACAACCTCGGCCTTCGCGCGTTCTGCTACTTGTACGTACCTACCTACCCGTGCTGCAGAAAAGTGTGGTAAGTAAGGTACCACTGGCGACTGTTTAGTGAGTGGTTCACCAGACAGCATCGAATTCGGCCCTTAGCTAATCGTCATCATGCGAGTGGGCCCTCGTCTCGAACCACTTTGATCTTTCGAATTAACTTTCTAAACTTCTACTGCTCCGGTCTGCGGACTCTTGACTTCTTTCTCTCCTTTTCTTTCTTCTTTCTATTCACAATTTTGCTCTTGATTGCGTTTCTCGCCCGGAACCTCTCCTCTCCTCTAATACCTCTAATTGTTTAGCGGGCGCCGTCGATAGCATAGCTCGTGAACAACCTCAACCTTTTTTCTTCTTGCTCCCCCAGTTAGCAAGAAAAGGTACCACCAATCCTAGCGTGGTTTGCAGGATCTCGACGACCTCAACAAAAAAAAAGATACACACAATGTATCCCACAGCCGCCCGACTGCGGAGCGTCGCTGCTCCAGCAGTGTCGGCTCTTCTGAGGGAGCGCATCAAGCGCCCGTCCATGCTGAACAAGCTGTGCAAACCCGAAGATCTCTTGGAGCATTTTCCCAATGGCGCCTACATCGGCTGGTCCGGATTCACTGGTGTTGGATACCCAAAGTACGTTTTTGCCCGCCCAGACGATTTCTAGATTCTCCCAAAAAGATCAGAGGAAGGAAGAAAGAACACGCGCGCCCTAGTTCCATATTTGAAAAGCTTCTTCTTGTTCCCTTTTATGCTAAGACCACCGATTCTCACAGGAAAGTGCCCACGTTTCTGGCAGACCATGTCGAAAAGAACAACCTCCAAGGCCAGCTCAGATACTCGCTCTTTGTGGGAGCCTCGTCGGGAGGCGAGACGGAGAACCGCTGGGCGGGTCTGGACATGATCAACCGTCGCAGCCCGCACCAGGTCGGCAAGTCCATCGCCAAAGGTATCAACGAGGGCAAGATCAACTTTTTCGACAAGCATCTGTCCATGTTCCCGGTTGACCTGGTTTATGTAAGTGGCCGTCTAAGATTGGAGAGAAGAAGAGGAGTCAATCATTTGTATGTTCATCGACTAATTCGATTTCCAGGGCTGGTACACCAAGGATCGCCCCAACAAGAACCTGGATGTTGTGGTTGTAGAGGCTACAGACATCAAGGAGGATGGAAGCATTGTACTTGGCGCCAGTGTCGGTGCTACTCCCGAGCTCATTCAAATGGCCGACAAGGTAAAAACGACCGAGTTTGAGATATGCCGTATACCTCTTTTGCTAACACACGGACCAGATCATCATTGAGGTCAATACTTCGTTGCCGAGTTTCGATGGACTTCACGACATTACTCTGACAGATCTGCCCCCTCACCGCAAGCCGTACTTGATCACGAGGGTTGAGGACAGAATCGGCAGCACATCCATGCCCATTGACCCGGAAAAGGTGGTCGGCATCGTCGAGTCCGACTACCAGGACAAGACGCTGCCCAATGCGCCGGCAGACGCCACCTCGGCAGCCATTGCCACGCACCTCATCGAGTTCTTTGAGCACGAGGTCAAGCACGGCCGCATGCCCAAGTCGCTTCTCCCCATCCAGTCGGGCATTGGCAACATTGCCAACGCCGTCATTGGCGGGCTGGCCGAGTCCAACTTTTGGAACCTCAAGGTCTGGACCGAGGTCATCCAGGACACCTTCTTGGACCTCTTTGACTCGGGCCGCCTCGAGTTCGCCACGGCCACGTCGATCCGCTTCTCCCCCGAGGGCTTCAAGCGCTTCTACGACAACTGGGAGGCGTACCATAACAAGCTCCTGCTCCGCTCGCAGCAGGTCAGCAACTCGCCCGAGATCATCCGCCGCCTGGGCGTCATTGGCATGAACACCCCCGTCGAGGTTGACATTTACGCCCACGCCAACTCGACTTGCGTTATGGGCAGCCGCATGCTTAACGGCCTGGGCGGCTCGGCCGATTTCCTGCGCTCATCAAAGTACTCCATCATGCACACGCCCTCGACCCGGCCCTCCAAGACGGACCCCCACGGCGTCAGCTGCATCGTGCCCATGTGCACGCACGTCGACCAGACCGAGCACGACCTCGACGTGGTCGTAACCGAGACCGGCCTTGCCGACGTCCGCGGTCTGTCCCCCAAGGAGCGCGCCCGCGTCATCATCGACAAGTGCGCCCACGCTGACTACAAGCCCATCCTCGAGGGCTACCTCGACAAGGCCGAGTTTGAGTGCCTGCGCAAGGGCTGGGGCCACGAGCCGCACCTGCTCTTCAACAGCTTTGACCTCCACAAGGCTCTCCAGGAGGAGGGCAGCATGAAGAAGGTCAAGAGCTGGTAAAGAACTCATTATAGTTGTTTCTCCAAATTTGAGAACGAAAGAGAGAAAATATTACCTCCAGAAAGATGGAGAAGAAGCCTCCACGGCGAGGAAGGACACATGGTCTTGCATATACCAAGTTTGGCGATCAGGCGCTCTTTTTCATTTTATTTTGTTCACTTGATGCATATACACTGGCGGAGACGAAGACATGGGAAGAGTCATCCTCAATAGATGGGGGTTGTATATAAAGCCTACTGAACTAGGCAGGATCTACACTGTATCTCACAATAGGTCTGACCATCTAAGATACTTTTTCTTGACTATGAAATGCCATCCTGAGAGGTTCTCTGCGATGTTCGATCATTTGTGAGCGTCGTGAACCATACTGGCAACCTGACAGTTGCTTATCAAATATCACAAAACAGAGTGAATGAGAGAGTAGCCACCAGATCAATGCTCAACGTTGTCTCATTAAAAAACGCAAGAGGTATCAACTAATTGCAAGGAACGAACACTTTCCCCCATCTTCCTATAGATCCAGATGTGTCTTTCCATCCGTAGTCAAAAGACACTCCCATCCTCATGAATCCTTACTGGAGCCGTTTCCGCGCACTCGTCCAGATCCTCGTTGTATTTGACAACGGGGAAAAAGATGCGTCATGGCCCAGTCTTATTATCTCTTTCCTAAAAACAAACGATTTATCTTCTTCCGGGCTCGCAAGCCTTTGCCACTACCCACCCCACATCTAAGCATGATAAAATGCACAATGCACTTTGCGCTTAAACAGTGGGCTTCTTGAGGTCGTGTCCGGCCTCATCCAGGACAGCCGTGGGTGCAACCTCCTCAATGGTCTCGTCGCTGAACTTGAGATCCTCCTCGAGGGCGACCGTGTCGGTGATTCGGATAAAGACAATGGGGCCTGCAATCAGGAGAGAAGCGGCACAAACACCCCACTAGAGAAGAAGAGCAGAATTAGCATTCTATTTGGCATTTTGAAAATTTTCACAGATCGGGGAGAAGAATAACTTACTGTAGCACCAAAGAGGGTGTTGTACTCGACCTTCAGGTTATCCAGACGCCAAAAGACGGCGGCGCCGGCACTCTGGATGCCCTTGTAGAAACCAGCCAGGTTGGAAAGACGGCGGCCCGAGTTGGACAGGGCGCCCATGTACCAGTAGATGCACGTCTGCCAGGCGGCGTCGTAGAATCCGTAAAACATGTACAGGAACATGGGCGCGACAAAGCCCTTGCCGCCGCCGTTCTCCCAGTCGAGCAGGTTGTTGTCCTGGTACTCCTTGGTGCTCGAGACCTCGCGGCTGACCTGCTGCTTCTGCCAGGCCCAGCCGCCGCCCCAGATGATAAAGGTGAGGGCGAACAGGGCGACCAGAGAGGCCTTGGCCTTGACGGAGCGGCTGAGCTTGGGGTAGTCGAGGGCGTAGCCAAAGATGACGGCGCCAAAGATCTGTGCCAGCCAGTAGAGCAGGTTGTTGAGCGAGGCACCACGGGCGTTGAAGTGGGCGCCGTTGATGCCGTTTTGCTGGTAGGTGTAGAAAATGTTGGAGGCAAAGAACATGGGGAACAACAGGACGATCCAGGGGTCGGTCGTAATGGTCTCCCACAGGCCAATGAACTCGGAAGACCACGAGGGGCTCTTCATGACGACAACGTGGGAGCCGTCCTCGCGCTGCACCTTGTCGGCGTCGCAGAGGAAGAGGGCGAGCACGGCGCCGACCAGCATGAGAACGATGAAGCCGTAAAAGGTGCCGTCGGTGGCGTCGCCGCCAGTGTTGTTGATGTTCTGGCCGAGCGGGATCAGAGCGCCAATGACGGCTCCGAGGTTGAAGATGATCCAGAACCAACTAATGTAGCGACCCTTTGCGTGCTCGGGAGGATAGGCCATCATGATGGCGCCCTGTCCGCACCAGAGAAGACTGGCGCAGAAACCCAAGAAACTACCAGCAAAGATGACGTATCCCATGTTTTCCGTGTGCTTGTAGCAGAGGATACTTCCAGCGTAGACAGAGTATCCCAGACCACCGAGGGCGAGGGTCACGCGGAGACCCAATCTGTTGGCAAAGGTACCAGAGAAGAAACCAATGACGGCAAAGACGGAGTAAAGGGCGACCGAGGCATTGGTCTGGGCCGTGGTGTCCTTGAGACCGGCACCACCCAGACCGGTCAGGGCATTGTACATTCCCGGGCACAAGAAGCACACCATGGCGACCATGAAGAGCTGGACCTTGGGCGAGGCGTACCAGAGCTCGCGCTTACCGACCTTGAAGCCTTTGTACATCCATCCTCCCGGGCGCTGAATGGGCTCGGTGGATCCATGATGTGTCTCTGGGCCCGAGACGGTCGTGGTCCCGAGATCTGCCTTTGTTTCTTCGGCCATGATTGAATGACCGTAATCCTTTCCTTTTGGTGTTGAGGGTGCCGAAAGGTCTGGAAATTGAAATTAGGAAGAAAAGGTGACTGCGGCCTTGCTGTGTATAAGAGATATGGTCAGCATTTAGGCTTTTGTAAACACTACCAGTGGCTGATAGGACGAGGACGACAAAGACGATATGCGGGCACGTTGCCACATGATAAAGCTTCTGGGGACTTTTTGAAGGGCGCGGCCGAAGTGGATACTAAGATCCCTGGACCCTGAAAATAAGGGAGGGTAAAGCGCAGAGAGCGGATGCAGGCAATCAAATGTTGCAGTAACAGGGAGCTTTGCTATGCTTGGGTAGGTGCCAGCAGGTGCCAAAAAGGCGTCTACTGGTGTGTGTGTGGTGGTACAGTGGTACGATGGTACAGCTTGTACAGGTGTAATGCAGGGAAAAGCAAAAGCAGCCAGTGGGAGAGGGGACTGGAGGGGTTGGAGTTGGACCAATGCAAGGAAGGATGGATGCGCATTCAATGCCATGCACCGTAATTGGACACAATCCGCCGGATCATTTATCCAAACTTACACAAGCTTGCTCTATTAGAAGGTCCCGAGGGTCCAGAGTCGAGAGTCGAATGTCGGGAGTATGTAGTCGAGGTCGAAAAGGACGGGTTAGGCAGGGACTCTTCTTGTATATATCTATTGATGCAAAGCTGCCGAACAGACAAACCGAAATTGTCCAAGCTTCCACCAAAGAGTCCAGAAGTCCAGATGGCCAAAAGGTAAAAAGGGAAAAAGAAAGACCAAGAGGAAGCAACCCGAATCAAGGGAAATGCGAAATGCGGGATCTTGTCGATTTTAAGAAACAAACCAAACGAACCATGCGATTGATTGTCGATCAGGGATGCGCCGGCGTGGTGGAGCGCCGGGGGGCCTAGCCTTTTCTTCCCTCAAAAAGTGGTTCTGTCTTCTGTCTTCTGGTGTGTGCTGATCTCTGTACGGTAGTACAAAGGCAAGGTATTTTCGCGGGTATTGGCAGGGACAGTGGAATTTGGAGGTGGTTTACAGGGCAAGGCAAGAGGGCAGAAGAGGCGCAGGGCAGTTGGGCTGGCTGGTGCTGGGAACCTTTTCTGCTTATGCGGTTCGCTGGCTGCTGGCAAAAATTGTTTTATTACCGACGAGATAGGGAAATTGACAGCAGCATGGGGACTGGGAACGGGGAACGGGGACGCAAAAGACGGGGGGTCCGAGACCTTGTATGTTATGTTCGATATCTTTTTTTTGCTGGGGTTGATATTTTTGTGAACAGGGCGGGCGGTTGACGATTAGCGGTACGAAGTAGCAATGTCCGGGCTTGTCTGTCTGTCTGTCTGTCTGTCTGTACCACACAGTTGGAAATAACCAACAGGAGAGTTAATTGATTGGCGAAGTCGTCTACCCCAGCCTATCAAGCAACTGGCCTGATGTCAGACGAGGGATGATGATAATGGTGGAGAAGGACGAATGCAGCAGCAGAGAATCAATCGTAGATAGTCGGTCATGAGAAACGTGGTATGGAGGCACAAGTTGATCAGCTGTACTACAAACTAGAGGCTCCTCGGGTAGGCAGGTAATGTAGTATGCAGCGCACGTATGGAGATGGAAGGACTACTACTGCTACTACGACTACTACTACAAGCACACAAGCTACCTTGACTTTTGAGCTGCTACCTGACTGGAGGCATGAGGGGAATAGTGGTGAGGAGGAGGAGGAGGAGGAGCACTTTGAGGTTTAGTAGGTAGGCCGAGAAAGTACTACGTGACACCAGATTCAATCGGTGTGTCCAAAAGTCTGTAACCACCAGACTCCAGTCGACAGCCACATGCTTGCTTGTCGAGTCAAATCCATCTTGTACATACATATGTACGTAGTAGTATACAGGTTGAGCAAAACGACGGATCCAAGGAAAGAGTCAATCAGTGGAGGAACTCAGGAAAGCTTTCCGATCTAAGTAAAGTCAAGTTCGTCTGGTGCCGAGGGATTACCAGTCAAACCAGTCCGCTGCCCTCTTTTCCCTTCTCATCGCGCCCTTTGGCCCCCTTGTTCGATACGAGGATTGCACTAGAACATGACGGCGGGCAGAAAGGCGAGCACTGACTGGTGATGGCCGGCGGGCTACCGGCTACTACACGAAGGGCTTGGGAGGGCTGTTCATGGAACATTCCGATCAAGCATTTTGGGTCAATATAAGAGCATGAAGAAGAAAAAAGCTAAAAAAGGGAAATCACGAAACGACACGACGTTGATCGACAAGAAAAGCCAAAACCACACCAGGCCAAGGCGGCGCAACCGTAAGCTGGGAGGTGGCGTTGCAAGTTAGCCAATCTGCGTCGTCGGTCCAAGCTATAAGATGCTTAAACACGGCAAACGGGGATACTGGCTTGAGTGGCTTAGGTAGCAGCCGTGCTTCTTCTATTCTATTTTCGTGCTCCTTGGCTTGGCCAGTGAGCACCTCGACTGACTGGATTGAACGAATGAATGAATGTACCGTCAAGCAGTGCTGATTCAAAGTATATACGATCGTATGTTGAAAGAGGAATAATGATTTTCTATGAATGTTGTACATGTCTCTCGATACCTACCCGTTTTACCTGCAAGAAATCTGTCATGTTGGTTCTCGTCCCGTCTTTTCGATCCTGCCAAAGCAGCAAGCAAAGAAGGGAATCGCAGGACAGGGATTGTCGCGGGTATTCGCCTGCCTGCCGATAAGCAAAATGGGCTGTATCCGTTCTGAGAATCCCAGGATCCCAGAATCCCTGGGGCTCCGTGATTACCAGTCGGCCCGCAGGCTCTTTTCTGGTTGGCCTATTCGCTATGCTAACTCGCAGGCCAGGAGGCTAGGTGCGCAGTATTATCATCTCGCTTCCCACCTGCTACTGTAATCTGTATCCGTGTCTGTCCTTCTCCAGTGGCGACCTCGGGTCCCATTGATTGGCTCGCCTGTTGGTGAGGCACGGCAAAAAGCTGGGGTAGAAGCTGCGCTAACGTGTTTTTCCCATCCCATCTGCCATTGCTGCATTGATTGATCCTTTTGGTATGTATCTGAAGGCACAGCTGTTGATCATTATCCTCACAGTCCGGGTTAAAGGCGGAATAAAAGCAACGAAATATGTTTGAACCCATGCGGTGAGGGAATCCCGAGCTATGAATTGCGGTAAGAGAAGGATTGCAGAGGTCTTGGCAGGTCGCGTGAGTGAGCGAGCATGGAGAGGACTGAGAGAAAAGAGACCGTTTCACTCCTAGCTCGGTCTGCTAACGGAAACTCCTCAGATGACTTTTGGTGCTGCTCCTCAAGTGCCTGGTGCTCCTCCACCTCCAGGTCCCAGTCCCCTCTGTACCTAGCCTAGCCGGGGGGTCGCCTACTATCTATTAGTGGACACGAGCTACCTATCCTGGCATGTAACGTAACAAAGCTGATTGATTGATTGATGGATGGATGGGTTTGGATGGAGCATTGCAACGGGACCGATCGATTGGACTTTTGATGAGTGATTACCTGGACATATCATATTATCGTAGTAAATTTCACACGATTATAGCAGAGAATATTTTGGGAATATCTTCAGAGATTGGTAGAGATTGTATTCACCTGTAGTCTAGATTACTTTTTAAGCATGCGCCTTTCCAATGAACGTTATGAGAACTACTACGTCACTGGTCGGGTAGGTTAGTGCATTTACTGGTATTCTTTCTGTGCCATCGCTATTATCATGTAGTATGTGATACGCAATAACATCTTGATTGCTACGTTCGATCAATCGATCGAAGAACGCTAGAAGAACTTCAGGGTCCAGCATGCTAATGGCTGATGGTAACAGACCAGTGGAGATGGGGGCACCCCTCAAGATACCGCGTCTTCTATCAAATGGCATGGTAGCTTCCAGGCTCCCGATCTGACCGGCCTAACCCTGATAGCACTTCCGAGGTTGTGGTTGTTGGGATTCAACATGCAACGGCTTTTTATTCCCTCTTGGCAGTCTACCAAACGGGCGACTTGGTCAACATGAGTTAGGTCGTGACAAATATGATTAAGTAGGTAGGCGACATTGGTCTTTCTTGCTTGTCAACTATTTGGACTATTCTTCCTTTATATGACCAGATTCATGCAATTGCAAGGGGTTGACATTGATAAAGATTATCCCACAGTTTTCGAACAAATCATATTTCCTACCGAAACAGCCTAAAAGAATTCACGGCCAAGAGAACAACCTGCAATGCCGCTCATGCAGATGCGTGCACCTATATAGATGCGACTTCGTGCAAACCAAACCATTATGAATGAGAGCATACCAAAATATAAAGACGCAAACTTGCCATGACACGAAGCCAATGACATTATATCTCCCTGATCGGACAAGGTATCAAGTTATAGAAAGGGACCTTCACGCTGTCTTTCATCTTCCAGTAAATCTCTGATTTTTGGCACTTGGGTATTCTTATTTTCATTCCCTATCTGAATCCCTTTGCTTTGCCACCACGTAGCTGGCTAGTATTTTCTGATCATTATGCCCATTATACAATGATTGCACCGCGTTCCGCAAGAGCCCAATACCAAAATGTACCAGTAAGTCCAATAACCTGATGTCTCCTCATGTACGCCATGTCATCAGCCTAGGACCCAGCCCCAATGAACTCCTTTTTGTTTTACCATGCTAATTGAATAACACAAGCAAGAAACTCAGAAAAGAATTCTTGCTGCCCCTAAGAGGACTTGCGTACCATTGGTACGAAAACATTGATGCAGAAGTCTCCCTTCCACAACCGCACATGCCCGCCGTAGTCCGCATCAAGATATAAAATAAAGGCTTGCCTGGTGTGGCCGACTCATCATACTCATAAGAAGAAGAAGATAAAATAAATAACTGTAGGGGTATCGGTAGATGATGCAAAATGTAGCAAGTTAAACATTGGCTTAAAAGCGTAGAAACAGGAACTTGCGGCGGGCAGGCTGTGTTGGTCGTATCGTGTCTTAGTTGTTGCCTTTATGTCGGCGTTGCACCTGGTTAGTACCAGGTACTCTGTGGCTCTAGACTGCCACAGTTGAAGTGTTGTTGTGATGTCCGCGGTCTCGAGACATCCATGAGAAACCAGTCTTTTGGCCCGGGGTGGGTGTCGCCATGGGACCCTCCACTGGTGTACGGGGAATCGTTTCACGAGGCTCGAGTAGTAGACTCTTGCGGTAATAGTTGACCTGCACGTTGTTCTCCTGGTCTGCTTCTTTGACGCGCACAATTTGTGCTTGGATCCATTCTTGGAAGTCGGGAAGCTCTGTGAATCGGTAAGGGATCTGGAAGCGTTGCAGCTCGCCAATGATCTTGGCGGTGCGGGTGTGCTTGTCAAAGTTGACAACAGTCAACCCATTCTCGTCTGCGTTTGAGCCTGGCAACTGCTTGGTAGCCGGATTGCCAATATCGACAAACGTCAGATCTGTCAAAAACATGCCGAGAAAGGGGAGGCATGGCGGGACATGGCCCTGGAGGCGTGCTCGGAGCACCTTGTTGTTGTTGGAAGGCTCAACAATGGCTTGAAGCGTCTTGAGCATCTCGCGCCGCTTCGGGCTCACATACTCCCAGGTTTTGCGCAATCTGTTGATGATGGAGCTGTTGAGGCTGCAAATAATCGCCATCAGCCCGTCATAGTTGTTGAGTTGCAAGCATTGGTGTGCAATCTTGATCCATTGCTTGATCACTGCAGCTCTCTTCTTGACATCAGGGTATTGCAGAATGGTATCTGCAACCAGATTTGAGATATCAGTCGAAAGTCCAGACATAGCCTTGACATTGGGCGATCCAACGCCGCCCTTCTTCATCCACTGCGACCCAAGCAGCTCTTCTGGAAGTATGGAACAGAAGATGTTCATTTGCTTCAATGTCAATTGGCGCGCGACTTCCAGCGGTTCAAAGTCGAGAACCGACGGCAAGCTGCCACCCAGTTTCCAGTTTTGCAACAGGTGTTGTTGGCTCTTGGTCAGTGATTCTTTGGGGAGCGGCGTATCAGCGGCTACATATTGCGCAATCGTGCTTGTCTTGCCAATGGAGTAGATCATTCTCGGGACCAGGGGGCCGTCGGTAGACGAAACCTTTTCAACCAGTGTCGACAATCGCTTTCCTGCAGAAGGCAGCAATGAGCTGAGTGTGAAGTCGGCAAAGTGGCGAATAATGGGAAGAGCCTCATTGTCCGTTTCCTCGCGCCAGTGCGATTCGAGCCAGCCCTTCATGACATTGTACACCCTCAGGCGAACAGGGCCGGCCATGTGTGGCGCCTCGCCAACGTAATCAAAGCGGTCAATCAGCGCTTCAGCAAACTTGCGGGGTGTGCAGAAAAGTCTGAACGTGAGATAGAATGCAGACACGAAAATGGCATCTGGTGTAGACTCGTGTGTAGTCAGACGTTCAACGAGTGCTGGCAATGAACCACCCGTAACCTGACCTTCCTTGTTGAACATGAGCTCGTGAGCATATGTTTTCTCGAGTAGACGAGACTCGACGTCATCCGACTCTTCTACTGCATCGCATGTGCCTGTGGCATCCAGATCTGGCAGCGATGGTCGACTCTTCAAGTCTGGCGTATCAACTCGAGTTGAGACCTGAGAAGCGAGACTTGTCTCCGAGTCTCTGCTCAGGTAGGTGCTGTTGGTCCCAGAGCTCGATGCAGTTGAAAGTTCGGAACGGAATGATCCATGGTATTCGCTGTCGTGGGAAGCCTCGGTAGTTGGGCTGTACGACTCTTCGGGGGGCGGCAGGGTGGTAGTTAGCCTAGGCAGTGGGGGCAGTCGAGCTCGCGATGAAGCCACCGACGAGGCGACACTTGACATGGCATCATCCGTGGCTACAGACTGAGATCGCGATGAAGGACGAGAATCGGTGACCGACTCCGTAGTCTCGGCGTCGGCAAAAGAACCAGGAACCTTAGGCAAAGGCTTCTCCATAGACATGTGTAGTGGTCGCACAGATGACGTCGAACGTCCATTTGTACTTCCGGACTCACGTGCACGTCTCTCGGGAGTGCTTGGGCGGCTTTCAGCGACCTTGTCAAAGACATCCAGGTCGATGCCAAGTCCAGTTTCCTCGGTCTCGAATTCGAAGTCGCCAATGCTTTGAATGACCCAGTTAGTCTTCTCCACGCAACCACCAGCAGCTTGTACGCAACCCATGGCAGCCGACAAGAGGTGGCCATTGTCCTGCAGCATGATGACATCCTCAGCATCAGCTTCAGTGCTGGTGAGGATGTCGCGCGCCGAGTATACCAGCTCGCGAATGCGCTCATACATGAGGGCCCGTGCTTGGTCCAGAGATTCGGAACCGAAGGGGTTATGCCTGCAAACGGTGTCGACGACGGCAAGGAGATCTCCGCCCAGAACAGCCGACTGTTTGATGGCCAGTGCTAATTCAGCACGGGACTGAGACTGCAATTGTAAACGGCCGATAAACGAACCAAGATATGACAATAGCGTGTCGTGACTGGAGCTCAAGCGCGTGGAAACCAAGTTTTGTGGTTGAGACATTGATGATGGGCCGACTAGAGATACCCTGTGTGATATACTTGCTGACAGCCGATTTCCCCGGGCGTAATTGACCTGGGACAGACGATGACCTGTCGTGTTTGTTGGCGAGTAAACGGAGGACAAACGCTTGTTGGCTGGTGCGTTTGCTTGTGTACCATCGGCTGATTGTGACTCCACCGCATCGGTAGTGGTTACTTCTGGAACACCTCGGGAAGCTGCATGCTGGTCGGCTTCCGGGCCCTGGTCGAAACTCGTCGAGTCTGCGGGGGGAGTGGGAGGGATGATGGACTCTTCCAACACCGTTGCCATGACCGTCACCGTCGGTGGCGCACGAAGCTGTCTGTCTTCTTCTAGCAGATCAAGAAATCGTACTCCCTTTACGATGATTTTGAAGGCCTTGAGAATCATGACATCGATGATATCGTTCACCTCCTCGGTCAGTAGTTGAGATGACCTGAGGGCTTCCTGTAGCCTCTTGGCTGTCTTGACTAATGAAGAGAGCTCGGATAGTAGCGATTTCCGCCCTCTCCTGAGATTTTCATTCCGTTGGATAGTTGGGGCGTCTCTTGTAAGACAGTGTGTGTATTCCTAGATTCGGTGTTAATATCGACTCGAGGGAATGATTAGAAGAGATAGGAAGCTGGATCGCCATACCAAGAGATACCGGACGCCAGCTATGATGCCTTTCATAAACTCTTGATTACCAAAGATATCACGCTCGTTCATCATGGTGCTTCGTAGCAAATCCCAGAAGTTGAGCAGTGCCTGCAAGAGATTTCTCATCTCTTCTGGGTCATATGCCTCACAGTAATTCGTCGGCAGCCAGCCTCGGGCGCCAGAGGCCAGTAGCGTTCCATCGGCCCATCCATTTGTGTGTATGGAGTGGACAAGCACAACATCACCTTCATCGAGCGGCAGAGTAACAGTAGAATCTGAGGTAGCGTAACTTGGGTGAAAGGGATAGAAGGCTCTTAAGAAATTGTGAAAAACCGGGGGCGGTGGTGCCGACGCGCTTGGCGATGTGCTAACGTCTTCTTGTGAGCCATTGGGTGTTGATGGCGGTGTTATATGCGACTGCGACTGTGAGTTTGAAGACGAAGATCCATTTCCCCAGCTCTCGGTTTGTTCTTGTGCATTGTCTGACCGGCCTTTGTGAATGGCAAGGGGCGCAACCTGTAAGCTGTCGCGCATGGACTGGTCGTCAAGCATTATGAATGCTGCGGAAGTCCGCGGTCGTAAACCATGGGTGATTGTTGGAGGTGCACACGTCAAGATTCGATATCAGTCCCCGGCGGACAATGTCCACCACTTGCGCGCAAACCCGCCGTATTGATCGTATAATAGTCTTTCCCTGCTTCAGTATCGACCTCCTGCTATAAGATGTCGACAAACAGGTTGAGTAAGTCGAAGACAAAAAAGAAATCTGTTGCGCACTGCTGCTGTTTCTGATGTTGAGAGAGGATTGTCAGTGTCGTGGTATGTGATCCAGGCGCAACGAGGGGTGTGTATGTGTGTAAGTGTTTGTTGACGGCTACGAATCGCGAATCGATAGTCCGAGGTGTAATGGAATGAAGGGAGACCCAGACGGGAGGTAGTAGTGACGAAGTAGAAGGATTAAGTCTCTTGGGCAAGTAAGGTAAAGGTAGGTTAGGTACATAAGGTGGGTGGATAGAGGAGGGTCCGATGTGGAATGTCAAGGTTCTCCGGTCTTGCGCGCCCTCGAAGGGGGGTACGTATCGAAGTACATGGACTCTGGACCTAGGACCAGGGAATGTCCTTGACGCAGAAGTTTTGGGCTTTCGGTCAACCATGAACCAACCCATGCAATCTGAACTGAGTACCCAGAGAGACACCAGACCGGGCCTTTAGCCGTACGAGGGAGGGTATGTCTCCATAATGTACATACATACGTACATGCATGGTGGAAACAGTAGACACAGAGAGAGTTGGAAAGTTGCGTACCTCGATATATACTTTTGATGGCTTCGACAAGTCCTGCTCGTGACTTCTTTGGGCCCAACGCCTTCTCCTGTTGTGGAGGGAAATTTTATGGGAAATGCCGCGCGAGGTAACCAAATCCAAGATTGCGCGCGCAGGCAAAGAGAAAAATGAGAAAGGAGAGCTGTATGAATTGGGTAAGGAGAGGTAGAAAAGCCGGGTTACCAGTTGCAGGCCGTTACTCTCCAAGCAGATAGCTCGAGCTGTTAGCCTGGGACTACCAGAGGCTAGGGGAGGACGGGAGCAAGTAAATGGTGGCGCTGGTCTGGAAGGAAGACGCGATCCCGCCAGTCCGTTGGGTCGTGTGAATGCGGCTATGGGAAACGTTGCGAATACAGGTAGCGCAGCCGTTGCGTTGGTTGCTGGTGCCGTTTCAATGCTCGTTATTGGTGGTAAGAGGTTTTTGAATAACTAGGTCATGAAACTTTTGTGAATGGCATGCGTTGGAGGAGATGGATGGATTTTTTGTGGTTTCAACTTCCTGCTCCCTCGGCTGCCAGAAAATCGACAACGGGACCCAGTGAAGTTAGATAGTGGGTGGATGAATGGATTCCCGTCTGTCTTTTCCTCGGGAGGCCCTTGAGCTATGATAGACAGGCAGGCAGGCAGGTAGGTACTTCAGGTGTAGGTCAAGAAGGTAGGGGCGGCTTCGATTCAGAATGGACCTGCCAAGTGCCGTTCGAACACGGACTCTGCCTATTCTCTAACACACTCTCGGGCGCGCAATGTGACCTCTCACAAGCTGGCGATTGGAATGGGCAGAGGGCTGAGGGATGGCTTTTGGTCTGCAACGCCTTTGCTATTTGACCAGCTGTCCGAGGTATATACAACCGAGCCACGGGAAGAGGACTTTGACACTGACGGAGCTGCAGAGTTGCATGTAGGATGGAGGGATGTATGTAGTTTGTAATAGATGTTGGATGGATGGGATTGAGGGTAAACGGGACGCAGGGGAAAGCCTTGCTCGCAGCGCAGACAGAAATCGCGAGAATACCCCTTGGGATAACTATGGAACTGTATAATACAGGTATGTAGGTATGTATTGTTTTCTAGGTGATGGGCAGGTAGGTATCCATGTATGCATCTCTATCAAGTCAAGATATGAATTGTATGAGTGTAGGTATGTATCAAATGCTTGTTGGTCCATGTAGGTACCTACCTACGTAAGAGGGAGCTCCGGGATCGCGGGTATGTACGTATGCGCGATTCTTGGATTCGTAGATACCTGGGCCCAGAGAGAATGTGGTAGGTAAGGTTATGGGTGACCGCACACAGGGATTGTCAAGAGCGCAAAAAGGCAATTAATTATTTCTAATTATGGTGGGGGATCGATAAAGCTACACCGTCCCGGACGACGATCCCGGCGCAAGGGGTTGACAGGAAAGCGGCGAGCTTTCTTCAAAGCTTTTTGCTCTCGTTCCTGACTATTCAACTCCCTCATACTCTACTTTTGGGTCCTCTACCCACGACCGCAAAGTACAGAGGTACCTGCGCACACAGTAGTCGGCGGGTGTGTGTTGTGGTCAGATCAAGAGCAGGTCAGGTCTGTGGACTGGACGACGGCCTGGACGTCGTGGGGGAGGAGATAGCACGAGATCCCTGCCCACTTGCCCCACGAGCGCGATGATTCGAGCAGAGCAAAAGCACGTCAAAAAAATACTCTAGTCCTCTGGAGAACGTCACAACCCCATTTGACCATTGAGGTCACCAGTCTCTCCGGTTGGTCAATTCTGAAGATCGGATGCAACTTTGCATTTTCGATCACAATTATGCACACTGAAGTAGAGACCCCTGGGTGAGCATGCACGTACAGTTTGCTTGGCGGAAAAAAAAATGAAGAAAGAGAAGGAGGACAGGCAAAGTAAAGATTTGGAAATTGGGACCCCGATGCAGATGGAGTGGTTGCAAGGCACCAATCCATGGTTCCACGAGTTGTAACTTGTCGGCCTCCAGAAAGCAGCACTGAGAGAGTGGTGTGTGCAGTCGAAAAGCAGCGCAACAAGGGTGCCGCGGTCCAAGGGCAGGGGGAGCTAGGCTGCTTAGGCTTGACCGGGGCCCAAGTTCCCCGTCCACAGGGGTGCAGGCACACATGCACACAGGCACACACAGGCACTGGCGACAGGCACAAGCACAGGGCACAGATACAGGGGACGGTAACAAACTGCTGCAGGGTACCCGATAGTGAGTGTGCTATGTAGGGGAACGAACCGGAGAGAGGGTCTGTGTATGTAATTCTTGCTCCATCATACTACTCGTCCAAAGTCGCATACCGTACCGTACAGCAAGCACCAGGCACATAGCGTATGTAGGCTCAGGGCTGTGGCTCAAGAACTCCCGGTCTTCTCTGCCCATATTGTGGATTCATTGTTGGCCAGAACGTGACGACTATGCATCAAATAGCATGCGAGTGATAGTTGCAGAGACCTATGGAGTAATGTGACCCGGCAGCTCATTGCCATTTCCATGTGGCCTCGTATATCCCATTTGCATGGGTTCACAAGACCCATTCATGGACCATTTGTTGTTGTCGTAAGGCATCGGGTTGTTGGGCTCTCAGCCAGCCCTGGAAGACACGGCTCGGTCTTTGCCAACTCTAAAGACGTTTATGCGAGCGTTGTGTGGTTCGTGTGGTTGGACCTATGTAAGCAGCCTCGCAAGCCTCGCAACGCTTGAAGGTGCTGACAGCTTTCGAGGACAGTCCAAACCTGTAGCTCCATGTACGAAGTATGCAGGATAATCATTCGAGGTATGGGGCAAAACATAACGTTCATGACTCGGCATGTAATCGGAAATAGCCAGCCAATGCATACCTAGTAGGCTTTCAGTAGGCTTGCCAAGTATGCTAGGTAGACGGTTGTAGCAAAGTATTTGATGCAGTTGGAAAAAGGTTCATTCATAGTCAAAAGTATCCGCTCTGTCCTCGGTGAATCTCAAGCTCAAGCTCAAGCTTTCAATCTGTTCCAAACCCAGTGCTCACAATACGGCGTCATCTGGGTGTTGAAAGCTCAAGGAGCTGCAGCTCCGGCATTGTCAGATCTGCTGATAAACACTTTGTACTCCAGTTCCTGGGTCTGTTCCTGAACTTGTCAGCTCAAATGTTGCGCCTCGCACATCTTGTCTGGCACTCGGTGGTAAAGATCAGTCATGTGTTGAATCGATCGAATCAGGTCTCTGGCGGGCCTGCTCTACATTGAACAAGTGGACAGGCGGGGGAAAGCGTATCTCCAATTCGCTACAAAGTAGCTATACATGTGTATGATGGATGATTGATAGATAATTGCAATGACACCATCCAAGTTCATCTTTCAGATTACGGGGGACGTTGAGAGTAGTTGCAAGCATTTGCGCAGGTCATAACCACATCGATCGCAATCCAGCGGACCCCTTGCTGGAGTCTTGTGCCATGTGACTGATGATCATCAGCAGCTCGCAGTCAGGTCAGTATTTTGAAAATTCGATTAAGTGAATCTGGCGTCGCATTCCGTGTGCTCGTTGTAGATTTCTGGGCGCGCACATTAGCAGCGATTGTTTTTTCTTTGGGGTAGCCTGTAGCCATGCAGCTTCAACTGTGGTTGCGCCGTGTTCATCATACATTTCACTGTGCAACAAATCGTGAAGTGAAGGTACTGCCAAAAGCTCGCTTCAATGTTGCATATGCAAAATCGTCGCCTGAATGAACCGGCCAATTGGTACCCTTGAAAAGACAGGTAGGTAGTCGCACTCCAGGCCCGGGTCTCGAGGTAAGCACTTGTACGCAGGCGGATGCGCGAAAGGATCTTCCCGTCCCTGATCTGGGATTTGCAGCACGCTATCAGGGCCCTCTTGGTTCAAATCGAATCTGCGCATCAAGCAGGGTGCACGCAACGGACCCGACTCGAGACCGGGGATCGGAATTCCCAGGTAGGTATCTGCGGAATACCTAAGCGCCGTCGAGAAGAGCAAGTAGGTATGTATGTAGTATGCTTGGCCACCAAGCAAGAATTTGATGGTGACACGACATATATTTATCAACGACTGAAGATTGACCACAACAACGGTTGCAGGGCTTGGATCAGCCACAATTGGCGAAATCGCGGCAGCTACTGCGGAGAGCTGTCAAATCAGGGGGGAAAGAATAGTTCGCGTCGACAACTGCCAGCCTCAGAGGGTTATTGTGCATCTGTCGCATGCAACCCTTCCGTAACATTGCCCCGTGTGGAGTGCGTCGGGGTCCTGAAAGTAGGTTCTACCTGAATGTATGTAGGTAATAAGGCTTCTACGCAGTAATCCCGTGCATCACTACTACCACCTACTCCGTACTATGTGGCGTGGCTTTGAGAAATTCGTGTCGATGGGCGCCGTCTGGCCTGCCCTGCCCAGGCCTCACGGCCCTACCTTGCCTGCCGCCTTCGATGAACCATTCCTTGAGGTCGTATTGGCAGCTCTGGAGACTGGCTCGACTGGTACGCTACTGCTCCCAATGTCACGTCGGCTAATCTTCCGAGGCGGGCTGACAGGAGACGGTCCTTGACAGCGAATGACAGCCAGCGGCACCTCTGCAATTCCATGGGCGAGATCCATGACCGCGGCGGAGTGAGTGAACTCTTTGGGCCTCAACGAATATTTCTGCGGATCTTCATTCGTGCAGCGCAGATACCTACAGAGGAGAGCTGCAACTTTCGTCACATAATCAGCGAATCACCGTGGACCCTTCCTGCAAATAACATTTTTCAGCGGTTCGTCGCCGCAGCTACATACAGGCGGGCTGGCAGCCAAGCCCGGTTGTGGAGAGCTTGTCAATATCACCTATCCGGGGGCTTCTCAAAGGCATGAAGAAGCACTCGCCAGGGTTCTACACGGCGCAGATGTCAAGACATCGCCGTCCATGTCAAGCATTGTATGTACTATGTAAGATTGGACATATGGCAGGGGGCCCTTCCTTTGTTGATTGCTCGACAATCCGCTAAAAAGCGCAATCACACGTCGATGCCATCCAGAAGACGACAAATACAGCGAGCACCGAGAGCGCCCTCCAAATTGACCGCGAACATGTGCAACACAACAGCACAGCGCTGTCGCTCGCCCGGCAAGACTTCGGCTTGGCGATCGACATTGAGCACTCAATTATTGCCTGATGGCCTGTTCTAAACTTCTGAGTAATCTGTAGACCACAGTATAATGAACGCATCACTGGGTCGCGTTACCAGTCAGTGATGCGGGATTGATCACCGCGTCCGCAATCAACGATAATCATTTGATCATGCTCTGACTACACCGAAGAGGGGAATCCTCTGAGCAAAAGTCGAGGTCCACATCTCGATCATCCCGACAGAAAAAGAGTCCACTTTTGTAACAAGGTGTCAATGTGCCAACCAGGAAGGAATTCCCACCAGACTATACAATCACAGAACTATGGCGCTAAATAGGATTGTGAGCGACTGCACAGTTGCCTCTTGTGGTCATAACGGTACCAATCTATCGTCGGCAAGCGACCTGAAGCCTCGGCCAGCGCTGCTGTGTAGACGATCACGAAAGCCGTCTTTTTGCTCGCTCTGCAATGCAGGACTGCAACTAACTAACCTTTTGATTTGTCGCAATCAACAAGGCGCAGTTGTGTAGCCTTTTGATGCCTCACCTCATTCGTGCCGATGCTCGCACAAAGGAGGATGGGAGTCACCACATTTCGGGATGAACCATCCTTGGGAGAAGGATCAATTCTCCGACCTCAGGACCGTTACGAAGTAGGCACCCCTTGCGCCCCTATCACATGTATGAAATAAGCCTCGCTGCCAAAAAATGGCAACCAGGCATGATGTTGCAGACATTGATGTTCCCGAAGAACATTCCGATGTATGGCCCGCACCCACACTTTGTCCAACTCTGGGCGAGTGATTGTATCATTCAATGGCTGACCCGGTAAGCACCACAGCACAGCACTTTTCCAGCGCAACTTCTTCATTGCCGATGTGCAACAGTGCTGCGCTCAAATAATTGGCCACGATGCCTTTTATTGGGCAATACCGCATCTTGCATAAAGAATCTACTCCCGCTCTCCCCTTGCAGGCAGCAGTTGACAATCAAATTCGAGTCTTCGTCGCCCAACAGCTATTGTGACGCGGTACGTACTGCACCTATTGGACGTCTGGTCCATATCCCTTGTTGTATGCACATGACGGATTGGCTGCGGTATTGTTGCGCGGCGCTCATATCGGATCCTGGCCCGAGTCCAGAACCAACGAACCCAACAGTCTGGTACAGCATACGAGATAAGATTGATGAGAAGAAGAACAAACATGAAGACTGGATCTTGCCATGGTGGAGCCTCATCTTCAAACTCTTTCAACTTGTCACAGCAATGATCTCGCTTCGACACCCGTCATTTTGATTTTTCGCACTCGATTTCTAGGCTTCAAACCCTTGAGAAGATCTCGCTTCGATACCCGCCCGCCATTCGATCTTGCGATCGACCATTGGCTCCAAACCTTGAGAAAGTCTAATACGGCGATAAGTATTGCACGATACAAAAGCTAGCATGGGGACCACGTCTCGTCACCAAATCACTCGGGGATCGAAATTCGGTCGTTTTTTTCTACCTACGGCCCTAGAAGACACAGCCACGTCAAGCAAAGAGGATGCTTTCCGCAATATGGCATCTGTCTGCTGCTTGTTCACAACCATTGACTGTTTGCTCATTAATCCTTACAGTGGGTAGTTTTAGAATTCATGAAATCTTACTTACTGTTAGGGCCTTGGAATCTCTCGAGACATGTTTGCAGCCACGTCATTCAATTAAGAACCCCCGCTGGCTATTTGCAGCTCCGTTTGCGCTATCAACACCGGATCATCAACTAATACATAGTACACCTGATGCCAAACCTAGTTATTGCGCTTGTCTACATAGTAAATGGACTCAAATGTGCTAAAAAGTACCATGGCTTTTTTTTTCTGTCTTTTCCCACGAGAGGCATGCGTACACTTCCGGCAGGTCTTTTTTTATACTTGATGACTGGTCCAGACCAAGATTCCTGGTCATTACTGACCTTGTCAGCAAAGGCTGATGCGTTCTGTGCATCGTGGTAGTTTGAAAGGGAATAATATAGCGGCCGATGGGGGTCATCCGCCGACCGACGATGGCACAGACAATGGGGCTATTCCCCGAAGATGACTACTGATCGGGGTCTGGTGTTCTGGCCCAGCTGCGAGATGCCATTGCAGATGATGATGCCCACACGATGAATAAATCAGAACACCCAAGTCCGTGAAGTTGCATTAAAAGGAGACTTCGAAATATACACTCTCTCTGCAAGAAGGTAACTGTCTTTTTTTTCTTTGATTTCTCAGGGAGCCTCGTGAAAAAGGGGCCCCCAAAGTAACTCACTTTTCCTGCGTACGCCACTCACTCAAGTCCGACTTCCACAACAGTCGGTCATAACACGAAAACGGAAACGGCAGAAAAACTTCGTTTCCTCCTTACTCAGCTGCTAGACCGCAATGAGACGACCGTGAAAACTCTTTTGGAATAACTTCATCGCCAAGCCGTGCCTGGCCTTTCCTGCCTCGTATAAGCACCGGGGAAGAAGGGGACCCTTTTCTTTCGCATCCACACGTCATGGGCTACTTGGATAGACTGATAGAATAGAACCAGGGATTGTAAACACTACCGAAGGGCCCGTGGTTGCGTCCAATCTAGAAGTCGACACCAACTGATTTAATAATCAAGTCTGCTTTTTTCATTCCGGCTCCTTCGTTCCATTTTCGACGAAACCCAGACAAATGGAGTTGTTAGTGTACGCAAGAGCCACGAGCCAGGGAGGCACGAGGCAACAGAATACCCACCACACGCATGGGAAAAAAAAGAGAGGGAAAGGGAAGAAGAGCCCGGGCCTCTGGACCCCTAAATTTAGCCTTGGCACGGCTTAGCTAGATCGGCGCCGGGGGTCAACTAGCATCTGGGACAAGATGAATCTATTGAGCTTCTAGCACCACGCGGTAGAAGGGGGGGGGGGAGGGTGTGTAGTTGTTTGAGTGTGTGTCCATGTTCTTTTTTATTTTTCTCTCCGAAAAAGAAGCCCAAGCGTTTTTTCTTCTGTCCCATTTTCTTCCCATGGGTTTTGATTTTCTGGTACGTACTAGAATGCCCCAGGTATATTACACGTGGTTTCCAGGTGCTGTAATTGGAATTGTTCTTTGGCGTCGGCAAGCGGTGAAACTCATCGGATATTACACGTCTCATACGATAGTCCATACGATGAATGAATGAATGAACAATCGGGCTTGGCTTGTGGCAATGTGTGCGGCTTGTAGCATGTCCGCAGTTTGCAAAGACCAATTACTTCATCTATTCAGAACTAGGTATTCTAGTATTTCATCTCTTGGGAACTTTTTTCCCAGCTAAAACCTCCCGGAAGCAAGGCTGTGCTTGATCCGGGAACATCTAGTCCCAGCGAGCGACGAAAGAGAAGAGGAAAAAGTGACGAGCTTTTGGAACTATGGAACTAGGTTGACCGGATGTTGGGACCTGCATGGACGGACCTGACGGTTGCCACTTTACTAGCCAACTACCGTAGGAAGCACATGCGCACTGCAGAAGACCTGCTGCCCTGACTGTACATTTTAGGTCAAGAAGCATTTTTGCCACGACGTACCAAAGTCGATCATGGACCCAGAACTCAGCTTACTATGTACGGCCCAAGTCACTGGTGTTGGGGGAGCCTGGTTACGCTGGAGCAAGACTCAAAGAGGAGCTGTTGGATACTTCTCTCCTGCATTAGGGGACGCAGCCTAAGCAGCTTGAACAGCACTGGCCGACCCGCATTTGCATTAGTGAACTTCAGGTGTTACTGGAAGGTAATCCTCGATTACACACTGTAACTTGCAGCACTTTGAAGTGTTACTCGGGCTGGCCAATGGTGATCTTCACTTGCTAATCGCGACGCTTATTACCAAATCACAACGACTTTTTGAGCGAACGATGTAAGTCGCTAGGCTATTCGGTGGGATTGGGACGGCAAGTGATGACGGGCGCGCACTACAAACGACAAATCCCGTACGTCTGTCTGCTTGCTTGATGTTTCTGATCGTCGATGGAGAGTTTCAGGCAAGCTCCCGTCTACTCGTTCGGTTTTCTTCCCCCGCGCTCTCTCGCTCGACCCCCCACGGAGAAACGGAAATCGACCGCTCTTGTTACCAAGTAATGACCAAGCGAGGCTATTATTCATGTTTCTTCTGCATTGTCCTGCTGATGACTGCAAGTATCGAGACCGTTTTGCGCCTTGGTCTGCCGAAGTACCGAACTTCAGTATTTTATGGCCAAAAGGGAAGAAACAAGCAAACTGAAAAAAGATCATTCGACGGATCCCTCGGCAATGGCTGCTTGCGAGAACAGCCGGTTCGTCTTTCCATATGCACGCATTGACGCGCACGTTCACGAATGGTGTGGTGGCTTCCGAGGATTCAGCAAAGCCTATTGATTTGGGAAGTAAACTCAATTGCCGAGGCCCTGCAGGGTTCGCGGGGGGCTTTTTCGAAACTACAAACTCGCTACTACTACTAAAAATAATAGCCTTATACTTGCAGCCTTTTTCAAGATATTTACTGGGGTGCGTATACAAAGGCCAGCTGGTCCATCTCGTCGCCGTCCTGTCCGACGAAGCCGACAATCTGCCACCCGTCGGGCGCGGTAAAGGTTGCGCAGTCCGAGGTCGAGGTGCCGGCCGCGAGCGTGTTGCCGCTGCTCGTCGTGGCCTTGATGTAAAAGTTGCGCGTCTCGTCGCTCTTCTGGCCCTGGCACAGCTGCGCGCTGGTCCAGTACTCGGAGCTGCCCAGGGTGAGGGTGGCCGTGGTGCCTCCCGTGCCGCCGTGCGTGAGGGTGGTGCCGTCGGTCAGGGTCACGCCCACGCTGTCGAGGCGGTCGGCGCCCTTGAAGGTCAGCACCGAGGCCTTGGGTCCGGACTTTGTCGCGAGTGTCGGCACGTCGCTGAACCAGGTGCCGTGCGGGCCGCCCCAGAAGTTGGACTGGCGCAGCGTCGAGCTCGAGGTCCAGGTGAAGTTGGCCGTGATGGGGTTGTGGTCCGAGAGGATGCTGCCGTTGGACTGGAGGAACTTGGAGCTCTCGTAGTTGAAGTACGTCGCCTCGAGGGTGAAGAGAGGGCTTCCGCGGTAAAAGATCTTGTCCACGGTCTCGCAGTAGTTGGTCGTGCTAGGGTTGTCGCAGAGGCTCTCCTCGGTCGGGATCACATTGTCACGAATAAGCTCCAGCCAGACATCGGTTAGGCCATTCTGGTTCTTGTAAATGGTGATGTTGTCAGCGGTGCGAGTGTACCGGCTGTTGGTGTCACCAAAGACGAGCACCGCATTGCCAACGCTGTACGAGTCAATGTAGTTGGCGACCTGGGCCAAGTTGGAGTTGCGAGCAGTCTCGTCCTCATCCTCGGTGCCAGCGTCGCTGTGCAGGTTGTAGCAGTCTACAAAAACGCCGTCGTCGATTTGTCTGGTGAGCCGAAATATGTTAACTCGGACTCTTTTAGGAAGACCATGCACCAATAAAGTTGCAGCAACTTACACCCGCATAAAGGTGAAACCCTTGGGGGTCAGGCAGTCGGAGCTGGAGGCGTCGGAGCACACGTCCCACTTGACACGAGTGAAATCGAGCCAATCATAGTTGGCCAGAGTGTTGAGGCCGGAGCCGAACGGCACTCCGCCTGACGTTGCAGTACGGTATTCGTGCGTGTCGGTGTCGTAGATGTAGGCGTGGTAGTTGAAGTCCTGTTACCCCCTCTCATTCAGTCTCTCGGGCTCTCGCTCATGCTGCCCCAATTCGAACGCGAGGGGGGAAATGGTTTTCTTGGCCTTACCTCCTGAACATGAATCACATCATAGCCGTACTCGGCGAACTTGGAACCAATGGTTCCGGCGTTGGTCGCCTTGTCACCGGGGACTTCGTTGTTCTGCAGAATGGCGGGGAGACCGGCCACGTTCATAGCCAAGACATTGAACTCGCCGCTCGTCGCCCCGAGGGCTCGGCCGAGCAGACCCGCAGAGGCCGTTACACTAATGAGGTTCTTCATGGTGACAGATGCGTAGAGTTCAAGATTCCGGAGACGCGACAAGAACACAATCACACACACACAGACATAGGCACACGATGGAGAAATTGAGGCGACCTTGGTTCTTTATAAGAAGGCCGTCCTCTGGGCGCGCATGGCACACCATGAGGTCATCTCGAAGAGGATGGCAGTAAAGCAATGGCCGGCTCTATTAGATTTGATTGCATGTCCCCCTAATCCCATTCAGTGAGGTGACGCCGTGATATCCAGCTCAAGCCAACACTACGATGTAACCCTCGAGGGCGACGGCGCACCTTGGCCGCGGAAAATAGCCACAGGACGATCTTTTGCGGGAAGCGGTAGAGGCAGTGGAAGCGAGAGCATGCTCGACATGATCGTCGCCATTGGCTTGGTTCAGCTTTCGGGGCCTTTTCCATCTTTTCTGTCTTTCAAAAATGGCCAACAACCCAGTCGCCGGTCGCCAGTCGCCCAGCAAGAAAGATTAGCGAGGTTCGTATGGGCCAGGGCGGGTGCGCGCATGTGCCTTTGCTGCCAGGGACAGATTTGGCATTGTGAGATTGCCTTTAGGGAAAGCGGACACCCAAGACGGCACGTGGGTGATTGGGGCTCCACGACATGCTGAGAGAGATCTTCAGAGACAAGATCCCAGACTCGGTACAGACCTGGGTCTGGTATATTACAGAGTCCCATTTTGGAGTCAAAGACATCTTCTTCAGTCACCTTGACCGTTTTTTTTCTAGTGTAGATTCCATCCGCGTAGCGTCAACAGCATTGTGCTCAGCCCACGTGCATCATCTCAATTTAGCGGTGTCCAAGACACGATCTCGCGGGATCTCGCCGGTGGTGCTGTGTGCTGGTGAGACTAAAATGACAAGACAAGGATTGTTCAGCAAGCTCATTCCCCGCAATTCCCATTGCGGTAGCTGAGCCGAACAAGAGACTTTTCTTCCATTGCCTTTGCCATGTGCTGAGCAAATGCACAACCCTCGAAAATCCAATATCTTTGTCATGGAGCTTCGTTTGACTGGTGGACGGACAAATACAACATCCGGCGGATACGACGGACGGACAAAAAACTTGGATTCATCACCACAAACGTACCTACTTGCAACGGCTGTGCGCTACGAATTTGATCATTGACCAATGTTTGCAACAATCTTCATGTGAAAGCTTGCTTGATGGAAGATGGGCCCCTCTGAAGCTTTGAGCCACTGAGTGACATCTTCCCACCGGCTCACCTCCTCTATACAATCATTTCCACTATACCTGCTACAATTTTCATGTGCACAATTGGTCCAATCAAGGCGATATGGTGTAAATCGTATAGTCGGCCATGCGAGGGTGTCATTGCGCGCAAGCGATGGAGGGGAAGACCAATCCCACGCTTTCTTCTGCAACGTGCGAGTCGAGTTGCGATCCCTGCCGAGATAGATGCTAATTATATCAAAGCATTTCAAGGCAATCGCTACCCGTCGGTCAGTCATTGTCACTATCATAGCAAAAATCGCAGAAGGTGCATTTTTACTGACTTCCCACCTAGCTTCTGGGTTTTTTGTCGATGTTTCGTAGGTTCGCGAGGGAACATCAGACGTTTGATGTTTCAACGTCCCATCCCAAACGCCACGTGCGGACGTGCCTCTCTCTCCCTCAAGCTCTGTGTCCCATCCTCTTCTCGCCCGCTCGCTTCCTTCAGCCTGTCATTGACAAGCCTCATGTTTCTCCATACTCGGGACATTTACCCAAGCAACGCAGTCAGGAACGAACGGCGAAACGGCTTACCGAGCGTATCATGTCCATGGTCTGGCCTTGCGCGGCTCTTTTCTTTCTCGAAGTTCTCGCGACATGCATGCAAGGGGGGGAAACATCAGAAACATCAGAAACCACGAGGGATTGTCATCTCCGTGGACACCATCATTGTCTGCACAGAAAAACAAACAGGAACCATCCGCGGAAGCCTCCTGAAACCAATTGGATCTCCTCCAAAGATCTCCCTCCGTTTGCCAGGAGGACCTGTCGGTCATTTTTTGTTCACAACACCCGGCGAAACGAGGGCTTGCTGAGCTTCAAGGTAGGCAGTGCACATCTGTTCTCTGGTGACCGCGAATGCATCGCCGCTCTAGCCTGTGAGGAAAAGCCAGGGGGATCTCGACGATACATTATTGTTTGCTCATGATCTAAACATGGTGAGGGAGCCAGGCAGTCCCTGTTCAAGTGAAGCAGTGCGCAAGGGCTACGGCGCCCTCGACATGATGGCTACAAGTCACACTGGGCATAATTGTGACGAGACGCATCTCGAGCGCTCAGAGTCACGCTTAGTTGATGGGGATTATGCACTGTTATCTATACACAGCCAAGGCCTCTATCGGGGTGATGTGTGACTTGGAAGTGCCGTGATGGAATTTCAACTGAATTTGAAAGCCAAAGAACCCAGGATGGTGGTATTCCGTCCCATCAGAGACTCAATGGCAAAGAATGGGTGCATCGCGTCAAGTGGCCGGGTGCTATCACCGCGGCAGGCAAGCCTCGAATCCTTTCACCCTCCCCCTCCTCCTGCTCCCTCGGCTATGATCATGATGTCAAGAAAAAAGGTGTGGTCTTATGAAAAACATTAAGTTTCGAATGTGTCACTGCAGCCGGGCATGATCACCGCGGATGCGCTACCTTTTGTTTCCGTCCCTCCGGGTTCATGCGGCTCTTTCGTTTTCCTTCACCCCCCTTTAGCAGCAGAAGAGGGCCCTCGGCTTGCTTTGGCTTTGTGTTACACACTTGTGCATCCCCGGAAGATCCCTCTTGCTGGGCAAAAGCTTGGAAGCGAGGCTTGGTTGACAGGCAAGCTTCCCATTGATGGGGCCCGCAGACTTGTCATGGGAATATGGGGACTCTCGGCACTCGTCAATTGTCTCAGTACCGTACCTACGACGAAGAAATAAGAAAAAGAGGAAACTGTTTGTCAACTCTTGAACTGGTGATCCCGATTCAATGGTTCGGTGAACGGATTAGTGTAGGCGCGCGCCCACATGTTGGCGTGGAGAAGACACCATTGAAAGACCCGCCCGGCAGTTGACAGGCACGGGTCTTGTTGACATTTACACAGTAGTACTACAGTAACAGTAGAAGGGGAATTGGGGAGGGAGAGACAGCAAAAAGGCGTTGAATCGGTATCCCTATTCCGTGCCTCACCGGATGGGCTCCGCTCTTAGGACGGACCTGTCGCAGCAAATGCACCTCAAAATGGTGATCACGTACGATGTGGCGGAGAGGTTTCACACGCATAACAGCCAAATGGGAATGGTTGATGGGTGATGGGGGGAGAACCCTGGATCGCCGTCTGTGCGGTGCCTGGCTTGGTGGTGCGCAATTGGCATGGGGTGAGTGAGTGGGGATTGAAAAAAGCTCAGCTCAGCTCACCTTACCTCTCTCGTGACGTCTGCCCCTGCGACATACGTACCAACTGTGAAATGTACTGGTACTTTGGGATGAGAAGAAAAAGCCGCGATTGAGGTGACGACTTTTTTTTTTTGGTGTGTGCAGTATGTGTAAGGATTTGTTTTTAACCTTGACCGAAAAAGCGCATGATGATCTATCTCTGTTTTGCTGTACCTGAATTGGGCTTGCTAATCCATGCGGGGTGAAATCTGGTCCAGATTGGCGGGTACTCGAACACCTTTTTTTTTTTTTTTTTTTTTCCCTCACTTCCAACGGCGATCGGTATAAATCTGCTTGTGTGTGGATGTGTGGAGAGTGGACAAAAGGGTATTTGTCGTACTAATGGTCTTAAGGTGCTAATCATGGACCTCTCTTATCGTTTGGATCACAAGCCAAAAAGCTTCACCGCGACAAGAGGGAAAAGTGTCGTGATTGATCTGCACGGTAAGGCAATCAAATGGGTAGATAGTCGTTTGGTTTTTCGACATGAGCTAGCCTAGATGGACAGAATAGAGTGGACACCGTGCTTTGTCGCGCGTACCTGACAGTTGAAGCTAAACAAGCGAACGATATCGTTTCGTCATCTACACTACGGTCTACCCTCTAGGATAAGCTATCGTCAGTGCCTGGTGCTGGTGCTGGTGCTGGTGCATGCGAAACCGTTGGAATGTTCCCTGAGAGAAGCTTGAGAAGCTCTTCTACTATGGTACACCCACCAACTTCTCCCCCCTTCTCCCTTGCTCAAGCACTTTGAAAGCTGGGATATACCCAGGTTTGATTATAGGTCTGGGGCGAGACAAGGTTGGAGGGTCGGCTCCAAAGAGGCCTTGTCCTTGGCCCCATGCTATAGTATAGAGTGGGGGGGAACATGGTGAGTGAGGCGTGTCTATAGAATGGTGACCCGAGTCGAGTCTGCAAGGAAGTACCGACATATCTAGGAAATATATCGTCTGATTATCATTGCCCTATGACTCGTGTGATGGATTGTGGATTGTCGTCCCCTTTGATTGCAAGTGTTGAAGAAGATAGGCAGATAGGGCCAAAAGGCCAATGTGCCAAGCAATGCTTGCTGTCACGCTGAATGCAGGAGCCTCGCCACTTTGGCAGAGTTTCTGTGGCGGCTGCCAGAAGTAAAACATGCAGATAACAAGAGTCAAACTCTATGAAATTGACATCTGTGTTCGATCACTGTAGGCAACCATGACAGCTGAGCACTTGTCAGCGACATGTGGAAATGCTTTTTTCGATCCCGTGTCTCTTCCTCGGCCCATGGAGGCTGGGGAGTGCATCTGATGGGAATCTTGAGATGTCCTCGGAGCACAACGGACGCCGATGACGGTAGAGTAATGACCCGAGAGGCCGTCTTGACTTTGACTGTTCGAGATTATTGATAGGTAGATAGTCTTGTGCGTAATAATTCACAAGTTTTGATAGCAAATATAGGCCAATTTGTGATGTCAAGGTGTACAATAATGAGCATAGGTATCTCGAAGACATTAAAGAATGAGTTGACTTGTTCAAGCTTTGGTTCATAATTATCCTTTGTGGACTCGTTCGTAGCAGCGAGTCCTCATTGTAGTCTAGGAGGCTATGATCACGAGCATGTTGATCTTTATCTTGACCATTGCAGTCAATGTAGTATCGAGCGCCTTATTAGTAATTATTATTCACAAGAGCGTGTATAATTATCTTCAATTTGTGATATTTATTAACACCACAAACAAAATTAAAGTGATGTCCAAGTTGCCATGATGACAGCGACATCAGAAAAATGTATTTGCAAAAAAACAACGATATCAAAGAGAAGAACGGGATAGGTAAGATGGAGAGATGTTCCCAATAGCAGGCCAGGATGCGCGAGGGCTGTGGCTAAATCTAGGGATAAGAAGCTAACCTATATGGTTCTACAAGTTACCAAGGACAAATATTCTTGTGGTATAATTTAGTCAGTTGCCTTCTCCCGATCATCCCTCACTGTAGCTCTTCAGCAGTCAAGTTCCTCGCACTCATCATGATCTCCGCCAATGTCACATTTCGCTGTGCCCACGTACCCTGGAACACCGAGTTTCCCTCAACCTCGACGACCGCGTCACTACTGGTGCTGACATAGTTATCCGTAGGCAGTCGGTGGTCTTCACCGAGCGTCGCATTCTCGGGCCAGTAAGGGCCCTCGTTGGGGCGGAACTGGATATCCAAGCATTCCTGAAAGGCTACCTGCGGGATGCCCGCAAAGAAGTCGTCATACTGTGTGTCCATGGCCTCCTCAAGGGAGCGGATCTCAAGGTCTTCGAGGGGCGCTACCTGTGCCCGATACGATGGCTGCAGCAGACGCCAAGGGTTCCGGCACGTCACGTCGGCGCACGACTTGGTGGCGAGTAGGAGGGCGTTGAGTCGGTTCATGAGCCGCGCCGTCTCGGCGTCGGGGTCCAGTGCCAGGTTGGTCAGCTCCCAAGGGTCGGCGGCCGTGTCGTACAGCTCCGTCTCGTTGGTGCACCAGCGCGAGTACAGGTACGACGAGGTGTCGGCGCTGCCGCTCGAGCCGGCGCTGTTTACTATGCGCAGCGTCTTGTAGCTGTTGTTTGCGTACGTCTCGTTCCTGAAGTTCTCGGGCTGCTGCGGACCCCAGAATTCGACATTGATGATTTCTCGGACGTCGTCGTCTTCTGCGGCACGACAGGCAGACCGCTCAGCGAGGGGGTTGAGCCAGGTTGAGAGTAGGCTGCGGCCGTCGAGGATAGAAGGCCACTCCGACGTGTTTACACCCGCCAAATCCAAGAACGTGGGCGCCAGATCCAGGTGTACACTGGGCGAAGACGAGGTCACATTGGCAGGAACCCCGGGACCACGAACGACGAAAGGCAGATTGGTGTCCTCGCGGTAAGGTAAAGCCTTGCCGCCAGGCATGCGGTGCTGTCCAAGATGATAACCATTATCAGAAGTGTAGATCAAGTAGGTGTTGTCCAAGACGCCCTTGTCTTCGAGCTTGGCCACCACATCATCAATGATCTCGTCAATGCCCTGCAGGGCCTGGATCCGAGCCTTGTACCATGTGTCCAATGCGGTGATGTTGCTCTCACCGAATTGTTCCAAGCCTTTCAGATACGACGGTTTCTGGATCGTGTACTCGTCATCTGGGTTGAAATTGGGATTTCTTGGAACTTTCGCGTCTGGATACGCATCAAAGTGCCTAGCCAGTGGGATCGGGATGCCCAGATTGTCTGAAAAGTGCGGAGAGGTCGGGGCAATGGTCAGATAGAATGGCTTGTCCTGTGATGTGAGGTAATCGAGACGGTCGAGGGCCTTGGCGCGAATGATGTCCGTTTGGTGATACCCGTGGTACGAGACGGGTGTTTCGCCGTCAGAAGACATGACAACATTATTGTACTGATACGTATATGGGTCGACCAGAGCATCGACATGAGTCCATCCTTTTGGTGCCGTGGCGTAGTTGTGAATGTTGTATCCATTCATGAACTTGCCAAGGTACTCGGCATTATATCCGGCATCCGCCAGCCAGTGAGGCAGATAGTCATCATCTTCGGCGGCAGTCAGCCACTTGTCGTAGTTCCCGCCCGGTGATAGGACATAGGTGATGTTGGTGTTGTGTGCTGCTTGACCGCGAAGGAGGGAGGCGCGACTTGGACAGCACTGAGCAACCGTACAGAAGTGGTTCTGTAATGCGTATGGAATATCAGCTACACGAACTTCTTCTGAGTCTTGGCCTATATACTTACCGTAAATGAAGTTCCCTTCTCCGTGAATTCTCGTTGAAGGATGGGTTGGTAAGTAGTCGAGTCAAGATGTAGATCTTGATCATCTGTGAAGATAACTACAATGTTCGGCTGTGCAGCCAGAGAAATGCCTGCGAGACTGAGGCCAAGAAGAGTGGCGAGTGACGGAGACATCATGATTGATATTCGAGTCGACCGAGGACCGAAGTGTCAATGCTGGCGGTTGAGTCGATGTTTGACATGTTTCCAACAAGACATGATTCCAACAATATATAGTGCATCTCTCCGTTAAGATCTCAGTGTCGGAATCGTACAGCAATCAGTTTTGATGACGTTAGCAGAGTGATCATTTGAGATTGAGCTGACAATGGCTCCATCGCGTGGCAGGGCTCTGAGTACAGACTATACTATATACCTAAACAGAGACTATTGCTCACCATGCTGGTCACCAATCCTTCAAACAGGCATTGCAATCATTGTGATGCTGGCTTGAAGTCTGCGCCTCTTGATGATAGTTGCTGTGAAAGGACTAGTGGATCGGTAAGATCATATGAGATGGGTTCGCATAGCTGTGATTGGCCAATATTCGCGAACGAAACCGATACCGAGAAGCTGACTAAATCTCCACATCTCCATCACCCGTTGCAGTGAAGGAGGATTTTATCTTTTGATCTGAAATCACAGACATTCAGCAGCCTCGCACTTCCTATTGTCCGATAAGAAGACAGGTTGTTTGCTCGGTTTCATGAATAGAGGTTTGACTTGACTGCAATGGGCAAATCTTGAGCTCAAGCGGCTATTGACATCACAGGCTTTAGATGTCCAGCAACGGATGACATAAGTCCACCCTGGTTGCTCGGGAATGAGGCACAATCAAACATTGGAGAAACTCTCATTGGCAAAATGATTCATAGCAAATATTATGGGATCGATGACTATGCAACTTTGCCTCGGCTGTGTTGAAAAGAAGAGTCGAGGTTCACATACGACTGAGGAGATCTTCTTTCGTTTACAGGACTTGTAACATAATTTCTACAATCATTGGATGCAAAAACAGCACGCTTTTCACCAAGTAGTCTCCAGGCTTGTGTGCGATGGTATGGTATTCAACTTCTGCCTCATAGGAATATACTGTAGTAAACGAGTCTCCCCTTCAAGCGGTTCTGGGGCTTTGGCCGTGCTCGTTGACCCCCGGTTGTTCTACACATCGCAAATTAGCTGATGCTACTCTACGCAGGGACTGCGCCTCAAGGAAACCCGCAAACGATATTTCTCATTCAATTCACACGGTAAAATTAGGAATGAATTAGGAGGTTGAGGTGAAGCACACTGGCATAAAATACCATCAATAGATACATCATCTTTCTGGGAGTAAATGTTAGTCCATGCTACAAATACAGGGCTCCACTAAAAAGTGTAATGGCAGCAATTTTGTACCCCAAAGTCAATCAAGCTATTCAACCATTGCAAAGGATATAAATACACGCAAGATCAGTCAAGTGAGCCTACATCTGGCTGGGAGGTATCATTCAATGTAATATTAAGATGCCACAATACTATTGTGCACGCCGAGAAGTTGCGCGGGTGCTCAATTGTTACATGTCCAAGTTAGCCACATGCCAAGATATAGTCCGATTTGCACATGCTTGGTGGTCAAATCCAAAACAACGGTCTTTGATGGCCGTGTTGGGATTTGCTCATCCATACCTGATCAAGACGGACACAAATAATCACAGAGACTGTATCTAGCTCGCCTAACATGACTTGCCAAAGCTTGCTAGTATGTTCAACGTTCATCCTGACATGAACTCGCCCAATCAAGATCTTGAACGATCTGGGATGCTGCTGATATTCAGGTACTGTGCTTTTATATGACGGCACAGAGGGACCACCCAGTGCATAGATCGGACCCACTTCATGATCAAGCGTGAAAGTTTTGGTGCCCTGTAGCGCCTTCTGGGCATGCACAATGATGACCTGCTTTGCCTGCCCCCTTCACTGTTTAGTGCTTGAACCCTGGGACTAATAGCCCAACACGAGGCGGGATCCAACCAAAAACAGGCTGGCACAGGCTGCTCACTTGGCTGTTAGTCGCTAACAGCTGTTGGTTGCTGGAGATGCTAGACACAAACACCAAAAAAAGAAAGTGGCTACACGCGAGGGATCGCTCTTGTCTTTGGATTTACGATTAGCGCGCCCTAAGTCTCTATTTGGTGGGCACTGTTGAAGATCTTAGGCATTGGAGTTTCTGTCTGACTGGGGGAATAGTTGGGGTGGTTCAACTGAAAGCTTGCCAATCCATTCATTTGCCAATCTTTTTTTTTTGGAGGGTCCTCTACATGTTACATCACGCTTTTCACCAAACTGTGAATTTTCTTTTCTGGCCATCATTGGAATTCTTTGGACAACAGGACCTCTGGAACAGCAGCTGTATCGCGACTAAAGAGAAGATAAGATTAGCTTAGCTTAGCTACCTATCTACCTAGCTACGGAGCTGTCACCCCATCTGCGTTTCCCCGACGATTGCGACAAAACAGTGCTCTTCGGATGACGGCGACGCGATCGACTCCACAGGACGCCGGGCGTCGCGCAATTGTGCCTTGAACGCCCTTCCCGACCGGACGATCGACCGACCGACATCTGAGTGGGAAAGAAAAAGCCGCATTCCAACCCATTGCGACACCTTGTCGAGACTCTTCGTCGCGCACTCCGGCGAAGGAGCCGCGAGAGTCCGGAATGCTGTCACATCTCCGCTTCCACCGCCGGGGCACCTCCAATCCCACCTCGCCTGTGCCAGAAAATGCCCCAACGTGGGACAGCGCTGCGCTCCAGTCAAAACAGTCGGCTCCCGATGAAGGTGCGGCCCCAGTGTCTGGCAAAGAACCGCGATATTCTCTAGGCGCATCACAGGCGGGACAAAGCCATGGAGCGACTTCCTTATCCCCACAGTCAAATGTGAACTCGCCGCCACTACCGTCACTACGAGAGGCTCCTCCCACTTTACCACCCATTGCGCGGATAGCCTCGCCAGACTCCAACACGCCAATTCTGTCGCCAGAACCAGATTACAAGCTGCGCGAGGATACCAAAGCACCGCAACGGGCACCATACAATGAAAAATCAGGCTTCTTGGGTGGACTGGCCCTGCAGAATTACCAACGGGAGCAACAAGATGCGGCGAGGCCAAACATTGGCCAAAATTCCAGCAGCTATGGCAGATCAAGTACATCTGCTGTGACGAGCCCAACGGATAGGAATCCCTCAGTATCTTTCCTCTCGCCGACTGAACAATCAAGCAGTGGTAGTAGTGGAAAACGACAACATGGAGCGAGGTCACAGAATGACGCTGCGGGAGCGTCTGCACAGAATGTTGTACCAGAACCGGTACGGGATCGAAGAAGCATACCTTTTCTCAAGAATCCTATATCGAACCTACTTCTGAGGAGGAAAACGAGTCAGAGTGTTCTCCCGGAGCTGTCACTGCCTCTGCGCCGCACTCGAGAGGAGCCATCATACCAACCGATCAGGGGCACCAGAGTTCATGATTTCAGTGCACCGCGTCCCAGGAGGATCGTATCGAGCAACGATGTCGCTTCTCTGGTCGGGGAGAAACCGGTGGCAGATGCTCGTCCACCTCCGATCCGGGAGACCGAGTCACCTCCACAACCTGGTCCTCCAGTCCCTCCCAAAGACAGCAAGGCGCCATCTGATCGTACGTCTTCATCTGTCCATTCCAGGACCATGTCTGTAGATGCAAATGACTTTTCGAGTCTAAGTTCAAAACGCGGCAAGGACAACACCAGGAGACAAAGCTCGATCCCATCTTCCATCTCCACTCTTTCACGGAACACGTCTGGCGTCTCTGGCAAGGGTATCAAGTCCTCGATCCCCAAACACATGAAGAGCACATCCTCGAGATTCAGCTTTGACATGATTGGAGCTGCGAGTGCAGAAAAATTGCTCGAGGAGAAGCACCGACAACGCCAGCAGGAAAGGCAAGCAGAATCGCCCACATCAAAACGGGACTCGCGATTTGATGACTTTGATGAGGACACATTTGATTATGATGCTATGGATTACGATGATGGAATGGAGGAAGAAATTCCAGAGGTGAACTTCGACTATGATGAGGAGGATGTGCCCGAGGTGGGACTGGACCTGGACCCAGACGACGACCAAGAGAACTTTGCTGGCTTTGTTTTTCAAAGATCTGGCCCTGCGTCATCTCTAGCCAGCCCTCTGACCACTGGACTAGTACCGACACCAAGAGATATGGACGGGAATGTTATTGGTTATGCAATGACCAAGGAGTCGCCAGGTTTTAGTGGACTCTCCTCGGCGGCTTCCACTGGCGACGAGACACTTAGATCCCCAGAATCGCCCATGCATGAAAGTCCAACTGGACTAGGCATTCAGGGACTCGATGCGACGGTTGAGTCGCCTGAAGAGACGACACTTCAACAAATACCCCCATATTACGATCCGACGGTACCGAGACACCTGGATAAAGACGATGAGCTCTACTTTGGAGGACATGATTTCGAGGGCGAGGGCGATGGTAACGCGATTGATGAATCACTATTTGATCTTGATGATACGGATCAGTATGGAAGGCCAATACCAGGCATGTTTGCCAGTGCATTAGCTCAGAAGATGAACCGCCAGGAAGCTGCCAAGTCCGAGTCCGACGACGTGACTCCCAAGGTATCAGCGCAGCCTGATACGACTGAGCCTATAACCCAGGATCTTAGTGCTGCCTTGCATGAGAGACTGGGCGCACTAGAGGTCTTCGAAGAAGAGGAGGAGGAGGAATACGAGGAGCAGGAGGATTTCGAAAGAGACAACGACACAAATATCGAGGAGGAGGTGGAGGAGCTCGAAGAAGAGAGAATGGGGGAGACATTAGAAGAACCGCTGCTAGCGATTTCGGAATTGCCTGAAATGGGGGAGGAGACAATGCTGGCAACCCAAGCCGCGCTGGCTGAAGCCGTCCAAAAAGCTGCCGACTCGGGCAAGTTTCGTCGCGCTTCCACAACACCGCCTCTGCCTGCAGACTTGACCATTACCTCTCCTACGACGAGTGGCTCTGCAGGGTCCAACCAGAACATCGACGACGCATTCGGCGCCTACGATGGCGGTTATGAGTACGATGATGATTACGGCAACGGCCTAGACGACTACGAACTTGACGACGATGCCATCATTGCCGAGGCTAATGCAAGCGCACTCGCAAATGATGACGACGGTTGGTATGGTCAAGAATTTGGCTTTTACTCAACGCCTCTTTCTCAGACACAGAGGGGAAGCATGATATCTAATGAGGGAGAAACGACGTATGGTGGTTATTTTGGACCGAGCGGTGTCATGCGCTCAAAATCAGGCCGTGTGGTATCGCGAGAACCAAATTTGACGCCCATCACTGAACGGTCTGAGTACTCGAATCGCAACTCCATCATGAGCATGCCGATTCCTAGCAGTGCTGGTCGAGATGGGCCGTTGCAAAGTCCTGGTTTGGCACAGCTGGCAATGATGGCGGATGATGATAATATGACTCTGTCAAATTTGCTCCGGTTGCGCACAAAGGCATGGGGAGGCTCTCAGGCATCTCTGGCAAGTTCCCGCGATGGGTCTCCCAGTGACCGCAACGGTGCTACCAGCCCCTTTGGCCAAGACCGTGACCGTCTACCGAACGGTCCTGGCGGACATGCGCGTAAGAACTCGGCATTCTCCATTTGGAGCATGGACTCGGGCGCTGGCAGTGGTCAAGGTAGCCCAACGCTGACCATGTCAATGGTGGCTGCACCAAACAACCCAATCTCTCCGCCGAGTGTGCCAACGAATATGGGGATCAACACGGCGACATCCCCTTTGCCCGCGCCCCTGTATAGCCCTCCACCGCTACCGCCAGCAGGACATACTGGTTTTCCGCCAGTGATTGAAGACGAAGAAACTGAATCCGAGCTCGCGCCAAGTCCGGTAATTTACTCACAGCCCTCATCAGCCATAGAGGCAATGAGTCCCTCTGTTGGCAAGCCTTCACAATCCCGACCCGGTATGGGACATCGTCACAAGGGCAGTTCAGATAGCATCTCCTACCACAAGGAAGAAGACAGCGGCGAGACACGCTGGGTCATGGAACGGCGGCGCACCGCCGAGTCTGGCGAGATTGAGATTTTGGGCCGCCAAGTCGTCGAAGGCGGCAGGATATAATAAGTCTTTGGCTGCTTTCCTTGTATACAATGACTCGATCGATACATATCTCAGCATGAGTACATTTAGATGAAAAAGCCCTGAACAGATCACCAGCCAATTCGAGAGGCAAGGCTTGGATTGGTGTATATAGTATAATTGCAGCACATGCATTCGACCCCACCATTTTTTCAGCTCAAGGCAGGGCCTGCCCTCTATTATAGGGCTCATGTGCATAAATCATGAATAGAGACCGGATATTGCGAAATAAAAGGCACACATGTCGAGGTGAAGACAATTTTATTCATCATGAATTGAACGCCTTCTAGAGAAACAGCGGCACGGCTCTTGCATCGGTGGCTGTGTTTCCGATCCTTGCGAAGTGGACAATCCAGACCACATGCATGAATGAATGAAACGATTGATTGGTTGAAGCTGTGAAATCACGAGGCTGCGCGTGATACTGGGTGGCAGTGTTGGTTACCCCGCCCTCTGTAGAAACCTCGCAGATGCTGCCTGGCCAGCTTTGTCGTAGTTCCATCTCCGATGCATGCTGAGCACCGGCGAATACATACGCTGGGCCATGGAGCAATATACCAAATTTCTCTTACCGTGGAAAACTCTCCAGAAAGTTGCGAGCTCTCGCCCTTCCGTGTCGGCTTGTTTTCAAGGGAGTACGCCAGATCATTGAGATACCATGACTGATGAATGGATCAATGACGAGGGATGGCAGCCGCGCTTCGAACCGGCCTGGTCATCTTTGGTTCTCTGTGATATCTGCCGCGGGATGCTTACTGAATTCTTCTTGAATTTTTGGCAGATGAGCCATTACAACCATCACTCGTCTCAAGAAGACGTACTTGAGGCAGCTGAGAAGCGTTGCTATATATGCCGCTTGCTAAGAAATCAATGGTCTGAACCTGGCTTCCGATTTCCATTGCCTGAACAACTTGAAATAGCCACGTCTTTGCGATTCTGGTGCGACCATACAATCGGTTCGAGGGATAGGTTGACATTCTTCTGTGGTTACGTGGCAAGTAACCGGACTGAGATACTCACACTCACAATCAAAAACTTATGTGAGTAACCCTTGGCAGCATAGTTTGAGATGGAATCTGTCCCTAAGACTGACTGATCCAGTCGATGCTACGCAACTCTCGACAAGCTATCCAGAGCAGAGCACGTGGTCCGCTACAAACATAGAGAAAGCAAAACAATGGCTTCGAGGCCATTCTGCAGATGATCACCTTCGGGATTCAACTACTTTTCTGCCAAAGCGGTTGCTACACGTTCAAGCGTTGAACGACAATCTCTATCAAGTCAAATTATGTGAAGGTTCCACAATATCTCCGGGCGCTCAATATCTCAGATTGAGCCATTGTTGGGGAAATATTGATTTCGTACGGCTGAAGGAGAATAATGTCAACAAATTCAAGACAGGCATTGAATACCAATCACTCACCAAGACTTTTCGAGACGCGATCAGAGTCACGTGCGATCTAGGATTTCAATACCTTTGGATTGACTCCTTTTGCATTATCCAAGACTCGCAGAAGGATTGGCTGAGTCAAGGTTCCATCATGGGCCTAATATATCAGAACGCCGCGTGCAACCTATCTGCAGATGCAGCACAGAATGGAGACGAAGGCTTGATCAGGACAAGAGACATTGATACATTCTTACCACTTAGATTAGACATTCTGCTGCCCAATACACGTGGCAGGAACAGTGAACAATACTGTCTTCTCATACACGAATCTTGGAAGGATGCAGTGTGGGACGCACCTCTCGGTAAGCGAGCTTGGGTCCTCCAGGAAAGGCTTCTTTCTAGGAAGATTATCCATTTCACTACTCGTCAATTGTTTTTCGAGTCAAAGGACAGTCGTCATGAAGCAGATAATTGCAGCGAGCAATGGCCTTCGGGTGTCTCACGCCATTTTTCTAGAGGTCCTAAAACAGATGAGGGTGTACAATGGTGGAATAAAGTGACTGGGATCTCGTCTGAAGAACGATGGGTTTCCTGGATCCATCTCGTGGAAAAATACAGTCAAATGAGACTCACATACGATACCGACAGACTAGCTGCTTTGTCAGGTGCCGTCAAGGAAGTACAGAGCCAATCAGGGGACGAATATCTGGCCGGAATCTGGAAAGAGGACCTACCATACCAGCTGCTTTGGCACAACACTCATCCCCAGAGCTGGCCTCGCACGCAGCTGTACACGGCCCCAACCTGGTCTTGGGCCTCAACTGGGTCTGCAGTTTCATATGTTTTCAGGCCAGACATTTGGAGTAATCACGAGCTGCTCGCCAAATTTGTAGAAGCCCAGACATCTCCGAAGCTGGACCAGGATGACACGGGTGCTATCAAGGACGGTTTTCTGCGACTACGGGGATCATTGCGGCAAGCATGGCTCAATCAGGGCAGCCACAAAGCGGACCAAAAAACTTTTTGGACCATTGGAGGTTCGAGGAAGAGAATCTACTTTCTCCCAGACGATCTGTGCCTAGGCCGAACGATTGAGACTGTAAATACTGCGGAGTGCAGAAAGCGTCTTTACAGGCTATTCGAATATATTGAGGAGATGAATTTCAACCCTCAATCCACCATCACAGTGTATATACCAACACAAAGCGTGTTTCTACTGCCGATTCTCTCTGCTTTTCCTCCCCACCGTTGGAGTCATACAGATTTCATAACTGTTGGCTTGACACTCATACCGACTGACAAGGGCCGAGGGCAGTTTCAGAGAGTTGGCTTATTCTTCACAACACACAAAAGCGAACTTGGCAGCATTCTTCACCTACCCTCCGTCATCGAAAAGTGCTATTATGAGAAGAAGAACCGTGGTCGGTACACAATTTCCATTGTATAATGTTGCTGTTCGCGAGCCCACCGTGGGCGATCAATTGACTTTTCCACTCTCGATGCTTTCATATTACAGGTGAAATGAAGTCGCTGGTAGAGCGTGTTAGGATTTAGTATATCTGGAAGATGTTGGTGGAGCGAGACTTTTCAGCTTCCTCAAATTGTCTGAAGTTATTTGAGACAAGAAACGTTCTGTAAATGAAGTCATTTTGCATTGCATCAGTAGACTGCCTTGGATCGGACACCAGTCGACAGCTTTCGTATACAAGTTTTGATCCATTAGTTCATTTTGACATATATAGGTTAGTGGGTTTGGCTGAGTGACTGGACTTAGATCGACTGTTCGTGAATCCATGGGTGGATGGTAGCCATTTGGCACTTTCTTTTGCAAAATGTAGAAAAGATGGGCGCCCTCCATAACACCTAGGACTAAACATATGGCACTTCTATGTTTATTGGCGCTACTATGTAACGATATCTCAATCACTGGAATCCGACTTGAGCAATCTTGACCTCAAGTATTCCGCCCCCATATGCGACGCGTTGTCGTGGGTTACCTGCGAGTCAAGCGTGGCCTTATCATGAGGATAGCGCGCGTCTTTAGGCAAGCGCGTTTTCCTTAGTGAGAAATGCAAGACATCGTAGATTCTGCAGACAGGCAGGCCAGATTGTCCAGCCTGCCCGGACTCATGCAAGACGCCCGCTTGCCCGTCTCTATATTTGTTACATTAATCCAGACCATACCCCATACTTGAACGCGTGCAAAGGGCGCATGTTTCCCATCGGGGTCGATTGCCTAATTTGTACTTCCTGGCCACTCGTGGAGTTTGAGTATAGTAATGAACACTCATTAGCGCGCCTTCTCTCGATATTTGTGCCGAAATCGGTACCAAGAATGTAGTTCAGTTCACTATTGGGAGATCGTCTTGTGATTGCAAACGCATATCAATTGAGTAGACTGGACGAATCTAATGAATGGCTTTGAGACTACGAATGGGCTGAATTCCGTTCGCCCGTTAGAGATAAAGCTCAAGTTTTCAAACAAATGGTCTGGAGATATCGTTGGCAGATTCTGGCCCTGGGACCTGTTGATGGTGCCTGCATACTAGTGTGCGCTATGGGATCAGCTGGTTAATGCCGAATGTAGGTGCAGTGGACGGCAGTGCCGAGATCAGTTAGTTGGCTTCAATGGCTTGTCGGACTACTTGTAGAGTGGCAGACGCGTAGATGCGCTAACTTCAACGATACACAGTAATGTTCAGCCCATATCTACTCCCGTTTTCGGATTGTTCTCTCAGTTGAACACACGGCATTCCGGGAACGACAGAAGAAACCAAGAGACAAGCACATTGAAGAGCTCCGGGTTCGCCGGTAAGCCAAGCTCTCTTCACTGTTGGCAGCGTCTTGGCGACGCACTTCCCGCACGGGTACCAGTGTGCCCAGCTTTTGCCCAGCTATTGGGGCTGATCCAAACCCAATCGGCAAGTTTCCCAAAAATGCTTGTGTTAAGCCACCCGGCCCTGTCTTGCCTGTGTGAGAGAAATGCCGTCGAAGTGTAAACTTCGGGAAGCTGGGGGCCTGGTGTCTGGTGTCTGGGCAAAGACAAGTGCCGCAATTTCAAATCGTATCGCATCGCGTCGCATCGCATCGCCTACAAGATACCCAGCAGTGCGGAACAGGGCTCTCGCAATGCGCATCAGGCGCACATTACCAATTGCTGCTGCTGCTAGCGCACGAGCCAGACGCTTTTGCCCTTGACAACCCCAGATTCGCGGAGCCCAAAAGAGAGAGGAGTTGATATGACGGATCAGTATTACGGCTGCATGAGTCCAGAATTCCCACTCTGTCTCCCAGAAATTAGGGGACCTGATGGAGTCTGAGAAGCCTAATAACCGTAGCGCCGCCCAGTGGTGGAGCTATCGTGAGGCTCGATGGTGCCTTTGTGTGCAGTCTGGCGAATGCGACAGGGACCTGGAACGGCGAATTTCTGGTGTCTGACGTCGCTCCGGACCGAATCCCTAATCTGGGGCAGGATTCAGGATGGACACTAAGATTACCCATTTCTGGTCAGATAATAGCCATTAGCCATAGATAACGCGCAGCTGGGCGACCAATACGACTGGCAAGAATGGAGTTCCCCCAGCCCTTGAAGGCCCCCCGGGTTTTGTCATACCAAAACGTCAAGCTTTCTTGCCCAGGAACTGTCGTGTGTCTGACTAGCCATCACCACCCATCTCTAGTCCAGTGCCCACATGGCCGTCCATGTCTAAGGATGTACCTACCCAAACGAGTAATCGCTGAAAAAGTTAAATCATGGATGACATCTCGCCTCCAGAGTTAACTTGACCTGTTCGACATCACGAATCTTTTGCTTTGCTGTTGCATCCGTGGTCGCGCAGCGCAAATACCACCAAGTCGTCCAATCGCCCGCAGCCCAGACGGTGCGTTATTAATAGTATATTCTCTTTGACGACAATCATTGGGTGATATTCAAAGTCCTGCCAATTCAATCTGCAGATTGAACTCCCGACGAGAACAGACATCGACCGCAAAGTCGTTCGCGCGCTCTCGGTCGTCAACATGGAGCACCCGGTCGAAAACCATCACCAACACGTCGTGGCCAACGATGCCGTCGCGTTGGAGCAGCTGGGACACAAGCAGGAGTTGAAGCGAAACTTCTCCATGGTTTCTATGCTTGGTCTCGCCTTTGCCATCCTCAACACCTGGACCGCTCTTGCCGCCTCCATCTCCCTTGCTCTGCCCTCTGGTGGCCCCAGCGCTGTCGTCTGGGGTCTGATCGTGGCTGGTATCTGCAACTTGTGCCTTGCCGCCTCCCTCGCCGAATTCCTGTCTGCCTATCCCACTGCTGGTGGCCAGTACCACTGGGCTGCCATCATTTCTTGGAAGGGCTGGAGCCGTGGCATCAGTTACGTGACTGGATGGATCAACGTCTCCGGTTGGGTCGCCTTGACTGCCACTGGTGGTCTGCTTGGCAGCACCTTCGTCCTGAATGTCATTGCCCTGTTCGATGAGAACTATGAGTCCAAGGCTTGGCACCAATTCCTCATCTACCTGGCCTTCAACGCTGTTGCGCTGGCCATCAACGCCTTTGTCAACAGACTGTTACCTCTGGTCACCAAGGCCGCCTTTTACTGGTCGGTCGCTGGTTTCATCATCATCAGCATTACCCTGTTTGCTTGCGCCTCGCCCGACTTCCAGCCCGGCTCTTTCGTCTACGGAAGCTTCATCAACGAGGTTGGCTGGCCCGATGGTCTTGCCTGGATGCTTGGTCTGCTTCAGGGTGCCTTTGCCCTGACTGGATTCGATGGGGTCGCTCACATGATTGAGGAGATTCCCGAGCCGCACATTCAGGGACCTCGCATTATGCTGTACTGTATCGGTATCGGTATGGTGTCTGGTTTCTTCTTCCTCAGCTGTCTCTTGTTCGTCCTCAAGGATGTCGACACCGTCATTGAGTCTGCCGCCGGACCTCTTCTCCAGATCTTCATGGACGCCACCGACAGCAAGGCTGGTAGCACTTGTCTCCTGATGTTCCCCCTGGTCTGCATGCTGTTCACCACCACCAGTATCATGGCTACCAGCTCTCGCATGAGCTACGCCTTTGCCCGTGATCGCGGTCTTCCCTTCAGCCACGTCTTTGCCAAGGTCCACCCTACCCTCGACGTTCCCCTCAATGCCCTCATCTGGACTACCGCCTGGGTCGTCATCTTTGGCTTGATCTTCCTTGGTTCATCCAGCACCTTTAATGCCATTACTGCTGCATCTGTTGTCGCACTTGGTGTCACCTATGCCATCCCACCGGCAATCAACTGCCTCCGTGGCCGCAAGATGTTGCCCGAGAACCGCGCCTTCAAGCTCCCCAACGTTGTTGGCTGGATCTTCAACATTGTCGGCATATGCTGGGCTATCCTGACCACTGTCCTTTTCGTTTTCCCTCCCGAGACCCCCGTCGACTCCGAGAACATGAACTACTGTGTTGCTGCTTTCGGTGTCATCCTGGTCATTGCCGGATCGACTGTGAGTAATCCCCTTCTAAACTGTTGCATCGAATACCCTACTAACTCTGTCTCGCAGTGGATCTTTGATGGACGCAAGCACTACACTGGCCCGGTCATGGACGTCCAGGGAATGTTGGAAGGAAAGGTCGAAGGCATGGAGCCTGTGCACTCGGGAGAGACCGCTGAGGCAGAGGCCGTAAAACACTAAGCTGCACCAGAGTCTCTTGGATAGAGACTATGTGTTATTCATTTAAGATACCGTTGTCAATTTGATGTTTTCCACATACTGAGTGAATGTTACCCTTGCGTGTTGAGGTGTAATGCTTGTTTGCCCAAGTATGATTGAAAAGGAAACAAAGCCTGTGATATGCAGCCGAGGAAACCACTTACCTCCGCCAAGACGTGCTTCCTAGAACATATCAGTTACTGTAAGTGGTCCCCCACTTGAACTGACATACATGGACGATGCTGACCGATGAAAGATCAATCCATGGCATCATCATGCATATTGAATTTGTTGTCAAACTTTGGACACTGGTGGCAGCTTGAAAAGCGAGGTCAGGTTGGTGCCGAAGAATGCCAGCAAGCACTACTGCAATGTCAGAAGCCCAAAGGCGCAATATGTGCTCGCATAGCCGCACGAGTCGGTGGCGATAATCTGACTGAGACAAACATGCTGTATTGTTTCGAAAAGTTGGGTAGGAAGTAGTGTCATGAAACTTTGTGACAGATTGATCTGTCAATTGCCTGCCTGAGGTCGACCCTGAAGTTGAAGATCAAATTGTTCAATAGGGACACCTGGATTAGGCAAGCGCATTAGCGTGTCCCACTACAAACGGCAGCAGACCCGCAGCAGCGACGACCCCAGTGCATTTGAATGCTAAAACTGGCAACAAGCTCCAAAGCTGGTACCTGTGATACTACAAGAACTGGACATCAAACAAAGCCACAGCACGCGACCAAATAGCACGACGGCTCACAGAGATGGCGACTCCTAAAGATGCAACTGATGAGTCGGGCGCCGTCGTCTACTATTACACTCAAGAAAAGGAGGATGCACCTTACAAGGCAAATGTACGTTGTTCGGTTACGCCGTTCTAATCCACATCAAAGTACATACAGTAACTAACCTGCCTACGTACGCAGCTGCCACCAAAGACGACTGTGAGCTATGTCAAGCAGCTTCTCGATGTCTTCTTGCCAGCCGGCTATCCGTACACAGTCACTGCCGACTATACGCCCTACCAGATCTATGTAAGTATAATATCATCAAGTCGACAGAAGACCTTGCTGACTTTCCACCCGCAGGACTCACTCCAGGCGTTCTCTAGCTCCATCGCCGGGCTGATGTCCAACAGAGCCGTGTTGCAGGGCTTTGGCGTAGGCAAGGAGGGTTCCTCCGCCACTGGAGCTGTCCTCCTCTCAGTCCTGCAAGAGTCGACTGGCCGACTGGCCACCATTGTCTTTGCGCACCGCTTCGGTCAGGCCATTGAGCCCGAGTGCAAGTACTACCGCTTCATGGCCGACATTTTCAACGATGCCGCCCTGCTGCTGGACATTCTCACGCCTTCTCTGCCTCAGAATCCAAAGATCATTGCTCTGTGTGCCGCCGGTATTCTGCGCTCCCTCTGCGGTGTGGCTGCTGGCGCGGCCAAGGCCAGTCTCAGCGCTCACTTTGCCAAGACTGGCAACCTTGCCGAGCTCAACGCCAAAGATGGTAGTCAAGAGACTGTCATCTCGCTCTTGGGCATGCTGGTCGGAAGTCTGTTTGTCAACTTTGTCGAGGGAAGTACTGCCGTCTGGCTGTCCATGTTCTTTCTGCTGGGTGTCCACCTCTGGACCAACTACCAGGCTGTCCGATCCGTCCAGATGCGCTCTCTCAACCGACAGAGAACTTGCATCGTCGTTGACGAGTATCGCAGGAGTGGTCGCATCATGCATCCGGCCGAGGTCGCCAAGGTCGAGCGTATCCTGACTTGGAAGGGCCCAGACATTGCATTTGCTACAAGTCTACCGGAAACGATCCCCAACGACTGGATCCCTACTCTCGAAAAGGAGCCCTTCGTCATCGCCTCCACGACGCATGGTACCAGAATCTACCTGAGAAAGGGCGCCACAAACGTCGACGCATTAGAGGCTTATGCTCGTGCTCACAGCAGATCTAGCTTTGATAAGGAATTCTTCAAGGCACTTTCGAGTGCTGGTTGGAATTTGGACGCAGGAGCAGTCGAGACTGGACGAGCAGTCCGGATCGCCCTGGAGTAGGAAAATGCGATGGATTTGCATTTCAGAGATTGGAGATGATGCTGTTGATGATTGCCAATGATACCCAATGCGAGGTCTACTTCTGAGCCTCGATGCAATACCGGACCGTCTTGTTTGGGACCGTGAGATCCCTTATAATACATTTCGTTTATACATTTTTCTTTTCGTACATGAACACGTGAACTTACATGATGCCCAAGCCTCGCATGGCTCGCATCTTGACTCCTTCCCAGCTGTTCAGCTTGGGCCGCACATCCAGGTAAAATGAAGGCTTGCCGTCACCGCGTGGCCGACCCGTATAAAAGTCGATGATATACTCGATCTCCTGCCCGCAACGGTCCACTACCCAGTCGTGCCTATCAAACGGTGCTTGGTATCCCAGCCACGTGTTGATCTTGGCCTTGGGTGATAGCTTTGAGCTCAGACCGGAAAAAGAGCTTAACCTGGGACCTTCGCAGCTGTGGAACCAAATGAGTTAGCATATTGTTCTGATCTTCTAGTGCAAATCTTCCGCCGCAACAACCCGAAACTTTCTCTCCGTTGGGAATTGCCAACTATCTCTGCGTGTCGTACGTACCTCGAGCCCTTTTCATAAAACGGCGCCTCCCACTGCTTAATCTCAGCCCAGGCGCGCTCATTGACGGCATTGTGGATGGGCACAATGGTGCGCATATCGGGCGCCTGGGGGTCGTGGCCCTTGCGCTTCATGGCGTCGAAGAACATCTTCTCCGACGGGTAGATCCAGTTGCCCGACGCGGCGTCGGCGCCCGTCTCCTGCTCCATGTTGGCGGGCGCTGCGTGTTGTGATGGTGCTTGAGGTCCGCCTTCGGTCGTTGGAGGAAGTAGGCCTGATCGCGGTATCGAGGAGATGATGCGGCCCGTGTCTAGTCGCGATTCTTGGGGGGTGTGCTGTTGGAGGTGGTGTTGTACGGCTGCTGTGGTGGATGAAGAGGTGCTGCTGCCGCTGCCAAAGGGCAGGTAGGAGAGGATTCCTGATGTCCAGGACGATTGCTGTGGCTGTGGCGGCGACTGCTGCTGGGGTTGTGCGGTCTGGGTGGGAGCCGATGAGGAAGCTGCCCGCGACTGTTGCATCCACGCCTCGCGCGCCTTGTGGTCTACGGGACAGCTCTCCTCGGCATCGGTGCCCGCTGCAGTCGTCGGTATCCGCGGGTGGTCTGGCGGAAGGGATGCGGAGGCATTGTTGGAAGAAGAAGCAGAGGCGGCGCGGGCCTGCTGCATCCACGCTTCGCGGCTCTTGTGGTCGACGGGGCACGCCGCGGCCGGGTCGTGCGCTTCCGAGTCGCTCATCGTTCTTGTTCGTGCAAGTAAGGCGGTGAGATTGAATTGTACAATGTAGATTGAGCGAGTACGAAAAAGGTTGTGTCGCGAATCTTTTGGTCGGGTTTCTAGTTGCGAGGTTGATTTGAGGTCATATTCAAATTTACGTTTCTAGCGGCGATCCAATGGAACCGTCGGCGTTGTCAAAAGCTAGCGGTTGTCGCAACTTTTTAGTGGGGAAGATGCGGACGGTTCCGCTGTTTGCTTGGAGTACCTAGCATAATATGTACTGTTTGTTTTAGGCGTTGTCGACTGCATTTGATGTCCCATCAATGATTGCGATAACCATTTGAACTGCAAGATTTAGTCGAATTCTACCGCTGAGATGGTAAGATGAAAATGCAGATACTCTACTTGAATTTGACTTTCCAAGTCATAGTTTCAGTCAAGGCCACAATCCGATTATTACACAACAAGATCGAGGATCCCAGAGCCTAGACAGACGCACAGGTATAAGCCGAATTTGTTCATGCTATCGTCAAATTTACACTGCATGTTCTAAGGTCGAAATCTCAAATACATCAGCATTGGCTGTGGCAGTATGTGCTATAAAATCTTGAGAATAAATGCCTATGCATCCAAAACTCCAGTTGTTAGATGATCTCGATATGATCGACTATCGTGACATCCGAGTATTTGACCTCGCTGCGATCTGCGCTCGTTTCGATACCCAATGCCTGAAGCCCCCGAGAAGAAGGAATGAAGAACAGACCGCACCGTTGATATGTCTTGCGATGCTCGTCTACTGGCCGAATCATGAGCCCCGTGATCCACCACGATCTTTCCCTTTCGGATGTGATCAAATCTATGCAACGCAGAGGCAAACCATATGCGCTACGCATGTCCTGGTTGGGACCGAATGGTGGATCCTCATACAAGAGAGCCGAAAGTCTCGGGTCCTTGATAGTTGTCATTGGAACGATTTGACCGCGGATACGGAGGCTTCCCCCTGATATTTGCCCAAAGGGTGACCCTGTAGTAGGTTGGACTTGTGCTGTCAAGTCAGACACTAAAGGCATCCACCCTATGTGCTCCTTTGGGTAGTATAGACCTTTTCTATAGCCTTGCCATGTCAGCTCTTTGCGGTAAAGCGTAGACTTTTCCTGCAGACTAATGATGCCCGGAAGGAACTCGTAGAATATTCGGCCATCAATGCTGGCCCATGACCAACTGGGTGCACGATACCCGGATGGTCTTGACCCCGAAGTTTCAAACCGATTCCCAATTGTCCATGGAGAATGTGCGTGCCATTCGAGCATCAGCAACAGGTGGTGTGAAAACATGCCTGCCACATAGCCGGAAGACTCTTCGCCGAGCGTCTTGTAAAGTCCCGACATCATTTCCGCGACGCCGGCAAAAGCGATCAACTTGTCGTTATCTATGGTCAAGCCGGTTCGGGTATAAGACTCGACCGTGTCGCACCAATGCTGCAATAATTTGTCGTGTAATACGGTATTCTCTGTGGTTGCATTGTCTGTGCGTGGTTCTGGAAGGCCAGCCGCTGATGAAATGTCGAGCAGATTCTCTGCCATTGTGGAAAGGAAAGCATCAAGCCTTTTGAAACCAGTATGACCGGCACTCCACGTAAGGTCAATGAGACCATCGGGAAAGGTTTCGCAGGCGTCCAGGGTCGCGCACTCCCACAGCATCTGCTGTGCACCAAAATGGAGTACCCGAGGAGCGAGAAAGCGCTCCTGGAATACCCAGCCGCGCTTTATCAGCGGCGTCTTGGTCACTTCCGCCCACCAGAAAAAAGGATCAACCACCCGCCAAGGACCCTTATGTCCATGTGCCCAAAGTGGTTGGACTTGAGGGAGCGAGAGGGGGTTTTCAAGGTTGTCCAAAAACCCGAACGAATTGTTCGCGGCACCCGTAGAAGACAGGTTCAGAATCGAATGCGAATAGACTCTGCGCATCTCAAGGCTTTCAGTCTTCCAATCTGCCTTGGAGTCTTGAATTATGCATAAGCAATCAATCCAGATGTATCTGATACCTAGATTGAGTGCCGCCGAAATTGCGTCCTGAAAGGTCTGCGGCAAGCTCGCTACTGGTTGTCCACGCCGGAATTCCTGCAAATTGGATTCGAGCAGAAGAACCTGCTGATTTGGGCTCCATCGGTGGCTCAAAGTTGCATATTGATAATGATCACCACCTGAATCATCATCATCACGTAATACGAGCTTCCACTGCTTCTCGTCGCCATCACCAACATCAACCAGACGTTTAGGTTGATACCGCACTCCATGAGTCTTCCATGCATTGATACTTGTGCATTTTGGATGATGAAGAGTGCATTCGCGTAGCCATTTCTTAGGCAAATCGTACAACCGACGTGATGCTGGATTGGATTCAGGTCAAGTTTTCGAGATTCGATATCAGAATAGTACTCACTGATCTGCGGGATCGCCGAATCTGGCCTGTTGCCGGCGTCGACGTCGTCAGAAGCCAGGGATCGGTCGATTTCTAGATGCCTGACCGCGATTACTACAAGCCTGCAAAAGGACAGAGAAACACTCTTCTCGCGACAGAAACATCGGATCACGGACCTTTTGACGGCACCAAATAGATTTCCCGTACGCCGCTTCGCTTGACGCCATCTCGGGCGGCGACCCAAAACATACCGAACCTAGGAAGCCCAAATTTCAAGGGCTTCCAGTAGGTGCGAGAGGCTGTCGCGGGGTCATTCAACTTAGTTACCGCGTCATCGATCTCTGACGCGAGAGCCATGCAGGTAAAGCAGCCGGCCATGATGGCTGCCTTGAAACTTGCACTGTCAGCATGGTGTGGAATCTTCTCCGATCGTGCAGGGAGCGTTTCTAGATTCTGGAAGATGTAGGTGCAGCGATCGCAGAGCATCTTGAGTTTCAGAAATGCGCAGCTCCAAATTTCAAGGGAGATTGTCCTGGGGCATCCAATATCGAGCAGGAAGAAGGCGCCACGATTGGACGTCTTGGATTTGGAAAGTGCAACTTCAGAAGCTCTAGCGCAGGATGATACCGTGCCGCATGTGGCATGCACGTAAGAAATGCTCTAAGGCTAGAATCTGACATCCCCCGCACGGTTTTGGCGGTTAACATGAACAGCCTTAGAATCTGACAAACATCCTGCTCAGAAAAGGAAAGAAAAAAGTATACGACACGATAATGTCACAGATCTTAAATCAAGAAATAGAGCATTGCCTGGAGACCCATTATGCTTACAACAGAGACTATACAATTGAATTCAATATGGCGAATCACTAAAACTGAGTGAGCGGCCAACCGCCCCCAGCAGTATTCGGCTGCGAAGAGCTAAGGAATGATTGACCTAACCTTAGTGGGGAGCTTGCGTATATAATGCGAGCCACCAATGGCCACTCCACAGCTGAGAACAACGATCGGACTCAATGCAATGAGTTCCAAGTAAAACTAACCCAACTGTCCTTCCTGATATCTATCATTTGTCGGAGCCGCAGTGAGTATACTGCAGCCCGGTTCAAGCTCCGCGCCAGCAAATCGCTCCGAGATCCAAGCAATGTAATAACCTTGCGCGGCTTGGAAAGCAGGGTCATGACCAAGGCCCGGTACCAAGAACAGTTGAGCCGTCGAATTCGTGTATGTACTGCACGTACGATTGAAGTCGTCCTGCGTGTTCTCTGCGTAGGTCAAAGTGTCGTTCAATCCTTGGGCCACCAGCATGGGCGCCGCGAGCTCATGGGGCCCAGCGCCATTGAATCTGGTCTGCCAATCTGCGAATTGTGGGCTGGTGAGCCACGACGTGTTCTTGTAAATCTCGGCAGTCGTCAGGTTCTGGAACATGATCTCTCCAGTAATCAAACATCCCTGATCGATCAGGGGGAGCAGTGATTTGGTGTAGTTGGTGACATAGTCGTTGATATCGAGATCGTCGTATATGAGCGACAAGCTCTGCAAAAGATTGACTGACACCACGTCGCCCAGAGGTCCGTCCCCGGCTAGCTCGATCGATTTGGGAATCAAATCGTACGGTCGCAGTGCAGGAGCGGCTGAGAGAGCACCAAGAAAGTTTCCCGCCTTGAGAAGCTCTTCCTGACCAGGCATGGCAAGGCGTTCATTCGTCCGCCACGCTGTCATTCCGCCCTCGCTGTGCCCAGCAACGACCCAATCCTCCGACAAGAGGTGTCCCATCATCTGTCTGGCCGCAACGACCGAGTACGCGACGTCGGCTGCGTGGATGTAGCCGGCTTCATAGTGAAAGCCTCCGGGCACATCAGAGCCTTGACCAGCGTAATCTGTTGCTATGACGGCGTATCCATTGGCGGCGTAGAAGAAGGGAGCCTCCCACCCATACCACAGCTCCCGGTTGTTGCTGGGAGCACACTGTCGAGATCTTCCAGCCGTCCCATGTGCCCAGGCAATGGTTCGAAAAACGGTGGCATTGGGTTCTGTGAATGAAGCTGGAGAATATGGCAAAAGAATGAAGGCGGTAGCAGGAATGGGGTTGCGATCAATGTCCTCGGACACGTACATCATACGAGTCAGCGACATTCCGGTCGGAATGCTAGACCAGTTTGTGGCCAGCATACCCGACGAGATTTCTTGCCATCGTAGTACATCGCCTGGTTTGGACCCAGAAAAGTTTGAAGGCGTCGAATAAAACGAATCGCTCAATATGTCCGTAGTGGCCCAAGTGCTTTGCTCCTCAGCCAAAGCCGCCTCGAACGTGGCTTGGCAGGTGCTGTCACAATCACTGGCATCCTGACCGATGACTGTGGACAACAAGGACAGAACAGTGAGCAGAAGAGTGGGAGTCCACATCGTGACGATCGGAATGATGTAGATTTGATGAGAGATATCCAAATTGAATATTCAGAACATTGTCTTTCTTCTACGCTTTTTAATACAAACCTTTCGCTTGCATATCGTCATCAAATATTTGCCGAAAAGCTTTGCCGAGCAACGTTGCCGAGATACCATACCACCTTCAAGATGCTGTGAATTTCAATTAGACGTTGACATATAGAATCACAGAGTTTACGGATGGCTTGGGGCAAATGCTCAATCGGGTAAGTGTAAGAGCGCGGCTATAGTAGCCAGCATATCAAGCGCTAATACAGGGCCCCATGGTGGGCTTATACCAAGAAGGGAGAAGAAATCCCAATTTCCCCAAACTTGGGGCAACACATCTGGAGATCTGGGGTCGAGGATCGGCGACAAGATCGAGATGTTTGATTATTGAGCTGTTATTATGACCACGTGAGTCAGAATATCATGTGAAATCTCTTTGATCACTACCGTGATATTACTGTCAAGACATGTTGTTGAAAACAAGCACCGGTTACTGAGACCTCGGCATTTTCATATTCGACAGTTTACCAGCTATAAAGTCCTTTGAGGGGGCGAGATCAGGAAAGGCTCAAGTGCACCTGTTCGCCGATTATCTAAGTTGCACTCGACCTAATAAAACATGAAGATTGTCCATAATTTGTTATTGGCTTTTCTAGGCACTCAGCATGTACATGCTAGCCCTAGATTCACGGCTCTGCATTCCACACGCCAACAATTTGACACAACAACGCCTACTGCACCTGTTTACACCTTTCTGTATACAGCTAACGTTACTATTTCTGATGGTATTGACTTTGGCACAAGTCCTTTCAACCACCGCACTGTTTACCCCATCACCGGAGGATCCTTTCTAGGCCCCAGGCTCAATGGTAATCATTCTAACTGACTCTCACGCCCGTTCCTCCATTCATTGAAATTGATCTAGTGTTCTAACGTTTCCTTGGCTAATACTTCTTGTCTCAAAGGCACCTTTTTGAATCTTGGCGCCGATTGGGGCTTTGAAGACTTGAATGGCAGTTTCCATCCGGATACGCGCTACCACATGCAGACGCATGATGGCGCAAATATCTACATCCAAACGGCCGGCCCAACACAGTCAGACGGAAGAATCATTCTTCGAATCGTTTTCGAGACGGGATATCCAGATTATTACTGGCTGAATAACATTGTTGCGGTCGGTATTTTGTACGGACCGGATGACGCCAATTATGTTCTCATCGATGCGTGGCAGGTAGGAACCCCTCTTCGTCAATATATACTGATTATAGTATGAAAACAAATTAATGCAGGTTCCTAGGTTAATCTACCCAGTACGTCAGGATAAAGAGTATTATTCACGCTTCCATTGCTATTATAAATATATAGAGAGTGTATAATATTTTATATTTAATTACCTTTCGCATCACTTTGAAGTAGGATGTCTTTTCACTTTTACCTTATACAAGGACACTGAATCTTTAGCGCTTATTTTTATTATAATAAATTATAATATTAAATTTAATAAAAGGCATAAAATCACTGAATTTAAAATACCAAAACCTAACCCAACTTAAAAGTATTTCATTCTAATACCAATCTACTCAAATGGTTCGGTCTCTACGCCTCTGCACTTGCTGCCGCAGAAACGAGATCGTCTTCAGATATACTGACCTCGGGATGGGCGGGCATTGATGGCCATGCCATGCCGGCATCGCCATGTCGATACTAGCACCATAGTCAAGCAACAACTGCACCATTTCCTCGTTGTCATGGTTCGCTGCCAGTTGCACGACTCTGCCGCACTTGAAGGCCGCTTGTGAAGGTGTGTCGTGTTCCAAAGGATACGATAGGTCGTGGAAAGCAGTGTTAGGATCCGCACCCCTCGTAAGAAGCATCCTTGCGATATCAGGCTTGTGCAGCTTTACAGCCCTGACCAGCGGTGATTCGAAATCTGCCGGCTCTAAGCTGGAGCCTATGAAATCGCAACAATTATCAGGACTATGGGGAACAGGCTGGTCGGCCTCTTCAAAGTCGCAGTTGACACCGGCATCTAAAAGGATGCCAACAATGGCGCCATCGCCCTGCTCCACCGCCCGACCGAGCGCCTTAATGGCGTCCAGACGGCCTGTGCTTTGTATAAGGACCTTTATAAGCTTTTGATCGCCAGCTCTCACGGCCTGGTCTAATGTGAACGTCTCGGGATCAAGATTGGTAGGCGTAGTCTGGTTGTCTGATGAATCTTCCCTTTTCGGTGGTGGAAAGGTTGACGATTTGTACGAGAATCCGACATACGCTTTAGCCCGACTTGGTCCGACCTGATGCGCAAAATGCATGAAAACTTCGCGAGGTCTAAATGGTGCTTCGTAACCTCGATCGAGAAGCTGCGACCAATGCACATCCTTGAAAAAGGGGGAGGCTTTGATTTCTGAAGCTCCACCGGCTCCTAGACGTCGCTCTGGATCATGGTGGAGCAACGCAAGGAGGAGGACCTTTGTACTCTGGGGAACGGACTCGGGAAAGTCGACAACCCCAGACAAGATATTGCGACGGACTTCCTCGGTACTCTCGGCGTAGAATGGAGGCAACCCCGTTACCATCTCGCATAAGAAGACTCCAAGTGTCCACCAGTCGGCTGCTCGCGTATGGACTCCGTCAATGAGCTGTTCGGGAGCTGGATATTCTAGCGCCCCCGCAGTTCTAGGGACTCTACTAAAGGCCTGCAAGTTTTCGAGATTGCAGAGTACGACGTGGCCTAGAGAATCGAGTAGAATGTCTGTGGGCTTTAACTCGTGGCAAGTGACGCCTAAGCCGTGTAGATACTCGAAGGCGCACACAAGCTCGGCGGCGTAGAACTTGGCGGTGGCGAGGTCGAAACGCTGCACCCTCTGGAGGTAATAGAACAAGTGCCCGCCACTGATGAATGGCGAAAGTAGATGTACGGCACTGGGCGACTCGTATATGCTCAGAAGCGGAGCCACAAAGGCGCTGTCGATCTCTGGGTAGGGTTGACGCGGCAGGCTGGCGACGCAGTCTCGACAAGATTTTAGTTTTCTTTTGAGCGCGTAGCGAAGTCGCGTATCTCCTCTGCACACTCGCTGCACTGCTCCTTTGATGCCCCCGAAGTTTTTGAAAGATTCCAGCGGAGGGGCGTCGCCCTGGACGTATCGAAGTCCAACACCAAGCTTTCCAGTGCCGCCTTGGAGATGAAGCCACTTCACGCAAGGCACAGCAAGCGTCGTCGATAGCATTACCTTTCCTTCGCCGAGAAAGTAGTCTGGGCGGGCGAAACTCGCGGTCGCGAGGTACAGGCGAACTCTCACGTTAGTAGCACGGAAGACATCCAGGTTGTAGCGTCGTAGCTCTCCGTGCCAGGTAGGATCCTGTGGTGATCCTCCGGACGCCTCGATGAACACGTGCGAATTTTCCAGTTCCACAACGGCGTAAGGCAGGTCTTGACCTCGAGGTGCTGCGCTGTAGCTCTGCAAGGCTGAGATATTTTCTGCCACAGGATCCACGCCCGGGTCCCGGTCCAAGAAGCTCGTGGGATGGTCTGGGATGGATAATCCCACGCCATCATGCAAGGTCACTGTCAAGACACCGGGTGGAGACAGATCTGGCGTTTCTTTGGGATCGGACCAGGTGCCCTCGGCATCAGGCTTGACGTAGTAAGGCTCCTTGGGCAGCTCTGTGTTGTGAGATTCAGCCAAAATGTACGATCAAACTAGGCGGCCGACCTACTTCTCGTCAACTTCCAGCCTGGCATCCTGTCTAGCTACAGGATAGTTAGTAATACGTTGTGATGAGTGATGAGCACGGTTCATCAGCTATCTCATCAGGTATGAAAAGGCACGGGTGACGAACTTTTTGTGCACAAGTCGGGGGGGACAAGCTGTGATCGCTCTACGACTTAGTTTGCAGGCAGGGTTCTGGGTCACTCACGCGGTCCCAGCCTGGGCCGACCCGCATTCGATCCAGGGTTCAAATGGAGGCTACCATCAAAACCCGGACGTCTTCGGTTAGTGTCTTGAAACGACCGAGAACGGAAGTAGGCCTGGGATAGTTGACGATGGGAAACTAAAAAAGATATTTACTGAAAGAAAGCTTGACAACTGTACTTGAAATAATCTATACTAATAAAAACAATTAAACAGCCGTGGTCCGAATAAAGTCACCATTCCGACATTTCTAATCATCCCCGCGGCGCAACGTTGCCCGAGGAGATCGACCGTTGGGCTTTGTCACCTTTGCAACCCGGCCCGGATGAAATGCTTCGGCGCCGAGGTAAGTCGTGATGTCGAGATCCCCACTGGGCTTGAACAGACAACTAATAAAAGTCTGTAGGCCCTTGCCATCTCCGAGTCCACGGTGTGCGGACAGCGTGTGTAGCATCTTCATGTAGGGCTCATTGTAGGCGCCGCGACCGCGCGCCTCCATCCACGCGCCCAGCGCCGATGCCAGCTCGCGGTCGTTGGGTCCGTAGTGTCGCGACGGTATGAACCACTTGACCTCGGGCAGCTTGCCCTGGCCCGGAGCTATGTCAAAGTAGTATAGGTAGCCCGTCAAGACGTCTTCGAGCTCGCCAAAGTTGTCCTTGGCGCTCTGGTCGTAGACGTCGGACTTTTTGGGCAGCGGGATCTCGGCATTCGTCGGGAAGTCGGATGCAAGTCCTGCGACTACCCTGATGAGGTCCTCCAATTCTTCCAGTTGCTTGTCCATTCCGTTGATGCGACCGCCGAGGGTCATGATCTCCCTGACAGAGTCGATACTGGTGTGAAGAGTGTGGAAGTACCACTTTAGACGCGATTGAGGGGGTGCGACGTTGTCAACTGCCAAGGAGAAAGGTCGAAGAGACTTGCCTTCCGGATTGGTCTCTAGAAATTCGACCAAAGCTTTGCGAGCGTCCCAGGCGTTTTCGTCGACGTCAAGCTGGCTCATGCTTGCATCGTATTGAGAGATTGAGATGTCGTCTACCTGGCCGAGCTTGCGCGGGAAGAAATAAGTCTTGAAACCGATGCCCCTGCGCAGAAACTCGGTACCCAGCTGCACACTCGTGGCTGTGCTCCTCGAAGATCCAGCGGCTGCCTCCTGAATGTACCGAGTGTTGTCGTGGTCATAAAGCCTGGCGAAAAAGTGATTGACCCAGCTCATGTTCATATTCGAGGACGGCATGTTCTTCGAGAAGCGCTGTAGAAGCTCGCGCAGTGCATGCTGATTGAGAGGATCCAGATGACTTCCAGGATGTTGACCGATAGGCTCCGTGACATAACGTACATCAGGTTCAGATCTTGTCGTGTTCCATTTCCATGAGTATTCAATGGGGCTGCCATCGAGCCCAAGCAGTGATTTCCAAGTTGCCGGTGTACCATCGGCTTTGGGCGCAGGGCCCATGTATGGAACCTTGGAGACATCAGTATCTATTATACAGAAATAAATTGTTGACAAGACTCACCGTCCAATGATAGTGAAATATCAATGCTTCATACTGCTTCTCGATAGGATACCCAGCCGCTTCGACCAAGGCAGCTACATGGCGCCCTGTGAGCTGCCACCAGTAGTCACGGTCCGTATTCACGGGCGGCAAGTAGTTGGAAAGTGTCTGCCATGCTTCAGAAACATGATCGACGTCTTTTTGTCCGTTCATGGCGAGTATCTCTCAGCACTTTTGTTGAGTATGTCTAAAGTAGAAAGAAGTACAATTACTTTTAACTTTTGACTACTTGAACCTGGCTTGTAGAACAAAACACTAGATTAAATGAGGTGATATGTATATAAGACGCAGGGCACCTTGATGCTGCTAGCTGTCTTGCACAGAAATACAATTTCCGAATTGTTGTACAATGCTCTCGCACCTATTGCCCGAGGCCGCTTATACTCCGCGGATGGCGTTTTTGACCAGACAGTAACATTCATCGGAGACGTACACGATCCAAAATATGTGCTCCACAATGGAAGATCCTCCAAAGCATGTTCCAATCGCTAATCCTGTGTTGTTGGCCTAGACTAAATGTCCAAGTAAACGCCCCGAGTATTCATATAGGTAGGTAGCTACGTCCGAGTCCACACGTCGCGTACATCGAAGCCTTGTCAAATTACGAACTGCGAACCTATAGAAACGTGCCGCAAAGACTTTCGAGTGGATTGTTGAAGCCGAGCACTCCGATACCCGACCGTGCATATGATTGGACTCGGAGTCCGTGAAGGATTTCGGAGCGTCTCTGGTGGTGATGGGCAGCCACACCCAGCTGACTGCAGCCGGCGAGTAATCTGTCAGCGGCCATACTATTGGTGAAGTCAAGTGCTCATGAAATAAGAACTGGCTCGTGAAAAGTTTGTGTTGGGCTATTATTGTACCCATGTGCTGAATTATGTTTCCGAGTATCGCGGGGATGTGTTTGGCGTCGTTCTTGTTGATCTGACCAATCTACTATAGGAGTTTGTCTTAGGGGCGCTGCACTGAAATCATACAATATAGAGGTTGATACTTAATAAAACAGTCGTATGCAATTTCGTCATTTTGAACCAGAGTACAACTTTTTGGCGTCGCTGATTATATCATTTACATGTCTGGCCGGTTTCTTGTGCCATCAAACAAACCCTGTCGTTTTGTTTGCCCAATCGCCAACCAGCGGTCAAAAAGGGCCGCCAACATGGTCCAACTCAAAGCTGAGATCGACGCAGGGCCTCTAGACAACAGTATTTCGATCTTCTCACTGATTGAGAATGGCTTGCGCCAAAAGCCGGATGGCCCTGCCGTGATATGCTTGCACGAGTCCGCTGACGCGCTTGACCACTTGATTGCGCCAAGTAATCCTCGTGAAAGAGAACGTGGCCCTGTGGATGGGAAGTGCCTGATGCTTACTTACAGACATTTGCATCATACAGCCGTGAATATGGCTATAGGGCTCAGAGAAAAGGGTGTCGCGCCCGGTTCAACGTTGCTCATGCTTGTGCCGAATGGTGGACATTATGCACTGCTCTTGTGGGCTTGTATCTTGGCAAGGTTGACATTCATCTCCGTGGATCCGGCTGAAGTATCGGATGACCTCAAATCACAGAAAATGGCATCTATCCTGCAAGTAACTCGACCACAGGTCGTTGTGATACCCAGCGCCATTGAGGCCAAAGCCATGGATGGCATACTTGGCGCTACAAGCATCCCAGAACCACTCAAAGTCTCTTTGAAAGAGGTTCAAGAGCATGGATGGGAACGAATGACGAGATTGGTGTCGGACGGTATTGCGCATCCGTCAGACATGGATGCCTTGGTCGAAGAGGCCAGATGCGACGATCCCGACCGTCTGTACTCTATCATGTTCACGTCTGGAACATCAGAACGGCCCAAGGGCTGCCCGCTCCGCGTGGGTGGTGCGGCACACATGGTGCGCTCCTGGTCGTGGCTCATCAATCAAATCAATTCATCCTATGCTCTTCAGCAGGCCCACAACTCCCGCGGCATCGCCCCTGCGCAAACGGTTCAGACGTGGGCGGAAGGCGGAGCGGTGGTCATGACGGGTCGGGGCTTTGATGTGGACGACATGTTGGATGCCATCCGACTAAATTATGCCTCATTTGTCGTCCTGACGCCAGCAATGGCACATGCGCTAGCTGCTCACTTGGAAACACACCAGATAGACATGTCCTCGGTCAAGACGGTGCAGGTTGGCGGAGACGCGGTGACCAAGAACGTGCTGGCCAAATGTAACTCTCTATTCCCGCATGCTGATGTGTGCATAAATCACGGAATGACCGAAGGAGGTGCCTGCTTTGAGTGGTCTTTTCTCGACATCGCTCCAAGCGGTGTGCCATTTTTCGGTCAGATTTGTCCTGTCGGCAAAACCGCTCGAGGAGCAGCAGTCAGGATATGGGACACCGAGAGGGAGGAAATCGCGGAAAGAGGCCGTCCCGGTCAATTGCATCTCTCATCTGAAAGTATCATACGCCATTACCTCCATGGCGAATCGGCCGGCTCCTTTTATCATCAAGGTGGTCAGAGATGGTTCATTACTGGCGACGTAGCCATGATGACAGATGACGGTACTGTTTATATCCTGGGCAGAAGCAAGGATACAATAGTATCTGACGGACATCTCGTTATGCCTTTCGTGATTGAAAGCTGTCTAGAGGACCTGACTGGGTCACAGGTACGTTGAGTACTGCTATAGCTCTTCCGAAGATCCTAACCACTCAATTCTGTAGGCCTCGGTCATTGCAATACCCGATCCAGTGTATGGACAAGTACTGTTTGCAGTGTTGCAGACCCTCAAGCAGGTAGATGCTCACGCAATTCAAGATCAGGTGGTTCGTCTCCTAGGGACCGACTACCAGCTGGCCGGAATTATCTCCTTGGAAGCGCTTGGTATGACAACATTCCCGGTTAACGACACTCGAAAAATCGTAAAATCACAAATCAAGGAAGCCGTCATGAGGTATATTGATGGGAAAAGATAAAGAAAAAAAGTTTAATAACCTAGCTTTGTGGTAATGATAGAGTTTAGGTAGTATTGTATACCTGATGAACCCATTCTCTGACGGGGTTTCCTGGAAACCTACCAAAATGCCACTGTAGTCAAGCTGCGATGTTGATTTTCAATGCCATTTGCGATGTAAAGATTGAAGAGTCTATTGACGGACTTGAAACTAAGTCACAACGGACTTACGAGTTTACAGAATTGTGATCACGGATGAAAATATTGCGTCGTATATGTCTCTACACTAGCTTGAGCTGGGTATGGAGCTCCCACTTTTGCGCCTATGGCTCGGTCGGATATTGTGATAGAAGAGCTGGTTGTTTTGATTAATATTCTACAGTGGGCACCCCAATAGTGGCCTTGGATGTCAATGACAAGAATTCTTGTATAATGTCCCACTACTGTATAACGATTCTGCTGTACGAAGTTGCTCGCTGTAAGAGAGCTAAAGTTCAGGGTAACAAGCTCTAATTTCTCGAAAGGGCACAAATCTGAGCACGTTTTGGTCTACCTATATCACACAACAACAACATCTAAGATCCTCCATCAACACCAATAGTCTTGCCATTGACCCACTCTCCTTCTTTACTGGCCAAGAAGACCACAGCATTGGCAATGTCGACAGGATAGCCATTACGGACGAGAGGTGAAGCATGAGCAGCCATCTGACCAAGTTAGCATGCAAAGCCACATTCGTGATGTACGGGGGATTGCTTACCTGCTGACGTTCCTCGGCGGTGTACTTCTCACCGCCTGGGATGTAGTGCTGTGAGACATCGTGAAACATGTCCGTCACGGTACCCCCGGGAGCGACAGCGTTGACAGTGATCTTCTTCTTGCCACAGTCGATGGCTAGAACCTTGACAAATGACTCAATGGCTCCTTTAGAGCCCGAGTACAGAGAGTGACGAGGGACTGCAAATGCGTGCGCTGTATTGGAGCTCATCATAATGATTCTGCCTCCTTCATTGAGATGCTTGTAGGCTTCTCGCGCAACGAAGAACTGTCCACGGGTGTTGATGGTGAATACACGATCAAACTCCTCCTGTAAACAAAAAGCGCGAATATTAGTATTGCCCAAGACGGGCATCAGAAATTCAAAAGAAGTTTGGTAGGACGATGATATACCTCAGTAACTTCTTCGAGATGGCCAAATGAGACCACGCCGGCATTGGAGCAGACAATGTCGAGTCCTCCCCAGACCTTGATGGCCTCGTCAAACAGCCGAACCGTCTGCGGCACCTTGCTGACATCAGCCTGCAAGGCAACCGCATCCGTGCCCAGCTTCTTGATCTCTTCGACCAGCTTCTCGGCAGACTCTTTGGAGTTGGCGTAGTTTACAATGACCTTGGCTCCGGCTCTACCTAGCTCAGTAGCCATGGCTGCGCCGATGCCTCGGCCAGAACCCGTGACGAGGGCAACCTTGCCATCAAGACGAAAGGGAATGTGTTGAGTAGCTGATAACATTGCAGCGCGAATTTGCCAAGTAAAGTTTTCAGATCTAATGTTGTGTTGTTTCAACGGATATTGAAGTGCAGTGAGCCAAGTATACCGGCAAATAGGTTGCAGAAATGCTCTTAAGACTTGAGCATGAAGACGTCGTACCGGACAATCGAAAATGTCCAGTTGTCCAGTTGTCCGCGATTTCATGGTATTTTCGAAGACCAAGAAAGCGCCGTCCGATTTTCGCGGATTTCTCCGAGTTGGAAATGCAGCTGACGGGCCCGAATTCTGAACTATAGGCCGACGCCGTATCACCTCGGAGGCCGATGTGAGATTGTGTCGGAGTCCCCAAATCTTTAACAACTAAAGCATACTTCATAAAACAGACTGCGAAGAGTATAATATCCATGTATTTGTGATACCCCCAGGATTTTCAACTTTTTTCTTGTATTGCATATGTCTTGAACTACTTGTCCCACCAGCTCTGTTCGCGCATAACATCCACACCTGTCAAAATGTCTTCCCAACCAGCAGCTGACGACGTCATTGGATGTCTGGCCGCTGTCTACGATTGGGCTGAGAGCTTTGACACAAAGGTGAGTACTTAGATATCCTCAAAGAGTCATCGTGTGCTTCCAGTTCAAGCATGCTAACATGCGGGAAAGGACTGGGACCGTTTGCGGACTGTCCTTGCCCCCACTATGCGGGTAAGTACTTATACGCGACCACATGCATCCGACTGCCAACTGACAGCAGGCCAAACAGATTGACTACACCCAGGTCATGGGAAAGATTTGGGAGTCCATGCCGGCGGACGACTTCATCCCCTTGGCCTCGGATCCCAAGTTCCTGGGCAACCCACTTTTGAAGACTCAGCACTTCATCGGGGCTTCCAAGTGGGAGAAGACCTCGGACAATGAAATCACCGGCCGACACCAGGTTCGCGTCGCCCACCAGCGATATGCGGACAGCGGTATGAAGGAAGTCGCCAAAAAGGGGCACGCGCACGGAGGTGCCACTACTTGGTTCAAACGCGTCGACGGAGTTTGGAAATTTGCTGGTCTCTGTCCCGACATTCGATGGTCGGAGTACAACTACGATGAGATGTTTGGCGAAAATTAGATTGTATCCAGTCTAGATGCCCATTTCACTAGAGTACATGTCTTGACCTTTTATTCATAAAATGGCATATTGTCTTTGCAAGCTGGGTCAATTCGAGAATGTGAAATTTTGTCCCTTTTGAACAACTTTTGGTAAAACAGTCTTGCGTGATTTGAGTAATCTGGGAAAATGTGTAATAACTTAGCTCTGTTCATATGGAGTTTCACATGTCACCACACTAGCCTTAGTATAATATCTAGGTCCAACTGTCGCGTAGGGGTTAGCAGCAAATATTATGAGACTCATGTTCGACTGGCTATACTGTTCATCAGCTAATATCAGCCGCTATCGAGTATCCCTTTCCTTTTGGTTCGTTTGGAAGAAGAAAACAACGACCACTGCGCATTCTGTCCTTCCAAACATGGAGGTCAGTTGGTAAAGACTTGAAAGTCAGCATTGCCTCACTACTGACACTGCCCTAATTGGACGGATTATAAGTCGGCATCCGATGAAAAGCGGAACGTTCAAACCTTCGACACCATTCTAAGCACTAGATATGAGCCTTGTTGGCTTGGCGCTTTTGCGTGCTGCACAGGGTATCTGTGCAGGTATTGCTTCCTTAAGGATTTCTTTCGGCCTTCTGGTCCAATGGGGTGCATTGCACGAGTCATATCGGGCCCGAGCCGCTCCGAACGATCATTGCCTTTTTGATTTCTGACATACGGCTGAGATCCATAATGTGGCTCAAATTTGCCATGCGACGCACTGCCTGGTGGTTATACATAATTAACGTTTATTGAGAAAGAACTTGCCAGAGTCCTGGCATTGGCTTCATGAACTCTGCAGTACGTCTACTTGTAAAGACTATCCCCGCCAGATTAGAACAGTTAGTAAATTAAGGCAAGAATGGAATATCTTTTTGCTCGAAAGATGACAGCGATCTGAGACTTCAGATATACTATAAAGTTGCAAACGTCATATATCAATATATTCAAGTTTGAAAATAGAAAGAAGTCTTGCCTGCCCCTTTACCTATGTATATACTATGAGACTGATGGTGCCTGAATGTTTGCCTCCAATTCAATTCTATAATGGATATAGGCACTCTCTATGAATCCAGATTTGTTCCTTGAGGAACGTCATGGCGTTTAATCCGAGTTCTCCACGTTTTTCTCCGCCTGTATGGTCTTGAAGGATTTCCACGGCATGAAGATCCCAGCGACCGTGGAGGCACCAGTCAAAGCAATGATAATGGCGAAAGAAATCTTCAGCCCGTCCATGTAGCTCTGGATGATGGCTTCTAGCTCCGCCCCAGTGTATCTGACACGCAGTTCCTGCAGACCAGTGGCAATAACTGCCTGCACGTCGGTCCCGGGGGAGTATTGCACGAGCTTATGAATGAGGCCATTGGAAAACGCTGTCTGCGCTGCCGACACCATGAAGGCACCGCCCATGGTCTGGAAAAACAGCAGTATGGCCGAAGTAGCCGCAACGTCCGTGGGGGCGGCCAGCGCCTGTGCCGCAAGGATCGGGGGCTGGTAGCAAAGTCCGACCGCCAAACCTGCCAAGGCTTGATAGCCGATCCATTGCCCAGTAGTAGTTGTTGGTGACCACGTGTAGATGAGGCCGGCAGAAACGGTCCACAGAGCCCCTCCACCGACTATGAGAGGCGTGAAGTATCCAGTGGCAGAGATGGTGGTACCGGCCACGATTGTAGTTATGGCTAGAATTTGTAAGCACTGATTGCGGGCACGGAGGATGCTGGAGCCGGCTTACTACTGCCAATAATGTAAGGCAAGTTTCTGACACCGCTATCCTGGGCCGAGGTGCCAAGAATGGCCTGAAAATAGATCGGCACGTAATAGACCAATACAAATTGTGCACCACCAGCGCTTGGATGATACGTTAGTCTCACGCGTTCAATACGTATCATAGAAAGGATCTTTCAACTCACAAGAAGCCGCCGATAGTTCCAAATAAGACGACTCTCTGCTTCATGATGCGAGGGACGACCATTGCGCGCTCGCCCGACTTCCATTCTACCACAGCGAACAGGGCGGTGAATAGAAAGAATCCCACGAGCGTCCCAATAACATCGGACGAGTTCCAACTTTTCGTTGTGCCTCCCCAGAGCAGGGCAAGTAGTAGACATGTCACAGCCGCGATGCAGCAGAAAAAGCCCGGGAAATCCATTTGCAGCATCTTCTCTCTCCATGAAGCTCGATGATCAGCCTCGTTCCGGGAATGAGCCGGGCTCTTGAAGAAGAGGAACAGAACGATGGCAGCAAAACCACCAATGGGGAGGTTTATGTAGAAGCTGCGTTCGTTGTTAGTTAGTGATGTTCTTTTTCAAAGATATTGAGAAAAAATACACATACCACCAACGCCAGGAAACTCTGTCGGAGAGGACTCCTCCTATGATAGGCCCAATACTAGAGCCAACGCCGTATGTTGCCGCAAGGCCTCCTGTGAATGCGGGGCGCTTGCTCGGACGTACGGCGAATGCTGCCACAGTGAAGCAACCCGCGATAACGCCCGCCGCGCCTATACCTGTGATGGCACGGCCGACGATCAAGGCATTACTAGTTGGTGCCGCACCTGTAAGTAGTCAGTATACTATGCTTAGGGGCGTGACCGAACAGTCCGACAGGCCGGACTTACCACATATAACATTGCCGAGTTCGAAGATACCCATGGCGAGCAGAAACATGTTTTTGAGGTCGAAATAACGGTAGATCTTGCCCCACGACGACTGGGACGAAGCTACTGTCATGAAGAAGACCGAGGCGTACCAACCAATATCGTTCAGGCTATGAAACTCATCTGTGATGTGGGGCACCGCCGTAGCTGTTATCGTCAAATCAATGACGGCCAACAGCATGCACAATATCAGTGCCAGGAAGAGGTAGGTGAGGCGTAGCCCGGATAGGTACTCATTGCCATCATCGTCGCTGTTGCCTTCATTGGCGACAGCCTCTTCGCTTTCTCTCCTTTTGGAGTAGTCCCGTAGTTCCACTGGAATATCCATTCTGCCTGTGATATACAATGGTCTCAATGCAGCTGTCTGTATGAAATTCTAGTATATGTGTCGTGAAATAAAAGAGCGCGCGTTTATAAGGCTACTATACCAAGCACGAAATACTGATATCGGCCATTTCCTCGCCATCCCATATCTGCAAAAGCAATTGGTCATCATCGGAAAGCGAGAAATGGTTTTGGACGAGTGTCTCATTAGTATGTCAAAAGACGCGCGCAAAGTCTAATACGGTTGGATTCCCGCGCGGTCGTCCCAATTCGGCTCTGCGCGCGGGAAGCACAACACCATTCCACATCAGGTCACGCCCCTGCAGATTTCCCAAGTGATGCCCATTGGCTCACACACGTGGGAAAACCTACTTATCTAGGTACTTTGTAAACATATTCAATATTCTGCAGATTGGGTTTGGCGTCGGCTGTCGGGAGCGTGCGCCCTTGTCTCACTCTCGGCCGATGGCGCAAAGTCCCCTGGTTCCCATCCCAATGCATGCCCTTCTCGTATTGAACCGAAGATCCTCGACAGGGTTCTTCGGTTCAGTAAGCCCTAAGCTCAGTCCATTCTTTTATGCATGGTCAGACGCCCGGCTGCACAGATCCTCGCTGGGTGTCATCACCAAGGTCCCCATGCAACATCCAGGCAACCGCCTACGGGTACAGCATCCCCTGCGGCCGTCCAATGTACGCAAAAGGTTCCTTGAGATCTCATGTAGTGCACCAGCTGGCGACTCGGCTTGGCTGCTAAGCTCAACGTGATTCGCTCCTCAAAGTCTCAGTATTCTACTCTTACTGAGGTCAGTTCATAAGCATTCAGGCGATCATGATTCATGATGTCAAGGTTGAAGTAGTTTCATGATTCGCATAGTCTGTCATATGTATGGGATATTGAGGTGCGAACTAACGAACGATCTATGGAAAAAGGAAAACCGCTGGTTGATTGTGTCATGCCTGCGCATACTTTCTTGTTGTAATGTCTCGTTCTATAGTTCAACTTCGTCAGATAGTTAATAACAGTCTATGCACGTCGCGCCAAATCGGTAGTTGACTCAGAGAGCCTTCGTAGACGCCTGCGCAGATTGGCCTCCAGTTGGCCAAAGAAGGATGCATGGAAAGGTAGCACTGCTTCCGTCGCATCGCCCATTGGCACATCCTCTCCCGCTGACGCTCCAGCACCTGTCACTGCACCTGAATCCACGTTCATGCGCGAGGCATGTAGGATATTGTCGTCCTTTGCATTGCGGCCCGCTACATGAAGCCGTTCGGATAGCCCCTTCATAAGCCCTTGCACCCGATGCAGCTCGCTCAGCACAATATGAGCTCGCATGCGGTCGAACCCTTCCCCTTCGACCTTGTAGCTACCTATAAGTACGGCGACACTGCTGCCTGTGGCGGTGAGTTGTGCCGCACTATCCTCCACTAGAGCATCTTCCGAGCAGCTATTGGAGGCCGATAATGACGCGCATCGTGCTGCTGCTTCGTAACGACTCATGACCTTGAGTACTACTAAGCAAATTGTGCTCAAAAGGAATCCGTCCTCTGAGCACGGACAGGCGAGCACGGTAGCGATGGTGCCTAATATAGATTGATTCTCCGCAATGACGGGCTGCAGCAGAAGTGCTGACCCAGAGTCCTTGTCCAATTGTTGGCCAGGCCAAGCTGTACAGTGAACTGGGGTGGACGGAGACAACTTCTTCATGAGCTGGAGCACCTGGACTAGGCATCCGCAGTGGTGCTCCGTCGGCAGACCTTGGAGGCCGTGAGATATCTCAGGAAACGGTATAGTGGAGGTTGGCAGCTGCAATGGGGCCGACAAGGATTCTGCGGCGTCGAAAAAGTTCAACGTGCTCGTATCAAACAGCGGCGATGTGTTGGTTGTGTCGAATAGTGCGGGATGTGTGCTCCAGTCTTGTGTTGTGGATCCATTGCTGGTATCGACAAAGTCGGGAAATTGTAATGAAATGGGCGTGGCAAAGTAGTCCTCAATCATGAAGTCTCCATCTGGCGGCGTCGTGCTAAACGGCTGCGGTTCCGGGGCCGACGCCGGGCTGATTGTGGGAACCTTTTTTGACCGACTGCCATGATGGCGACCGGCCCGTCGTGTCACTAGATATTGGCAAGGCTTGTTTCGCTTAAGACAGCGAGCACAAGATGGTTTCTCTTTGCTACATTTCAGCTTAGAAGCTGCACAGGCATGGCAGCTGTCGCGCAGCTTCGGCTCTGCTCTTGGCGGCGAAGGTGAGTTCATGATTTCAATATGATGTTTAATGTGATGACGTGAACTAAATGCAAGGGGTTGCCAAATCGATCGATGCTTGGTTAGCCCTCAGATTTCATGGGCCAACTCGAGCAGGCTCGCTTTATAAGTGAATTATGAATGAACATTGATAAGGTAGAGGAGTAGGTAGCCTTTTGTGCCAGCAACGGAACATCCCGTGTCCTCGCTCATGGCGTTTTCTCTATCTCCGCCAGATGTGCTTTTGGTGCTATGGAAGCTGAAGCGTCCGCAAGAGTTCAGACGCCATGATGCGGTGATAGTGGTTATGGTAGTACCAGGTTCTGCAGGCCTTCCTGAGGTTAGGCTGCAAACGGTTAAGCGCAGGGTCCAGACCATGTCACGACCAGGGTTTCGTCGTCGGTTCGCCACGTTTTGGAAGCCACTCACCCTGTAGTTATCGTGGTGATCCCCGCCGAGCCCCAGCATAATCACGCAGTCAAACACCTAAGAAGCGCTATCCTACTCTATTCAGATAGTATGAGGGACCTTTTGAGCCGCGGGATTTTGTGTAGGTAAGCATCCTTCACACGCCACGCTGACAAGGTAAGGCGCGCGGAACCATGGATGAAAGTCCTTCTAAGCCGCCGCAGGAATGAATGCTGCTGGTTGAGCATCCTTCTCTTACTGCATTGGTGGAGAAGGCCTCCGCTCTTGCCCACAATTGGCTGGATAGGACTCAATCTGATGCGCAACTGAGTGCTATTGGTTCTTCCTGTTCCCTAAGCTAGGACAGCCACTACGAGTACGAATCTATGTAATAGCTTTACAATCAACTTTGGCCAGTGAGATTAATCATCGTCGTCATACTTGGAAAGTTTACGTACATGCAATGCTACCTCTTCCTGAATCCATCTCCCCACCAAAGTACCCAAATAATTACCCGAGTGCACCGGCACCCTTGACACTCGCACTTGACACTCGCTAATCCCACGTGAATGAACTGTAGCTGATGATATGTAGCTGATGCTCAACGTGCTTCTCATTGGATACTGAAAGTGCAGACTGCAAGGAACTACAATACATACGGTAAACATTGTCTTTGGAAGCTATTGAATAAGACTGACCCGAATCCGGCAGGCACAGGTTTCCACAGGCCAGCTGAGAGGCGTCAGCGAGGCTTTCTCGGGGCCAATAAGCACCAGCTTGCCCAGACGGGCATATAGTAATGGTTTGTTTCTGTCTTGTCTGATCGGATCGTGCAGCGACCTGCATTTGGCCGACCAAGTAGGTGTTCGGCGATGGTTGCGAATAACATGCCGCGAATGGCTCCGAGGACTGCCAAGATGACTACGCCGCAGATCCTGAGACTTGATCGCCTTTTCTCGATAAGGGGACCATTCACTCATACCGACTCGGAGTGCGAGAATCGTTCAGGTTCATCGCCCATCCGACCAAATTCTCGAAGTGCTGGAGTTATCGTGCTTTCCGAATTTCACTTCCAAGACCGAACCCAAAGTCGTCATGGACCACCTTGACCTGACCCAGCTTACGACATGTGTTAGCGATCTTGCCGCTCAATCGAGCAGTCTTGCTGCCAAGTGCCACCAGTTTGACACCAATGGTGCTCCTCGCACCATGGACAAGGTCTCACCTTCACTGGCTCAGGAGATACTACAACTCAAAGAGTCTATGGCGGCCACTGCTGGGAAACTCCAGAGAATGGTACAGGAGCCACCCGACTTCCTACAGCGCCTTGCTCACCAGGTAGTAGACATTTCTCCATACCGTCTCTCTAGGCATCATCGCTGATATGACGTTTTGGTAACTATGGTAAAGGCTCAGCTCCTTGCTTGCATACAATGGTTGGCCGAATTCCAAATTTTGGCCTTCATCCCACTTGACCGCAGCGTGCCGATCGAGGATATTGCGGAGCTGGCTTCGGTCCCGAAGGACCACCTTTCTCGGATCGTACGCCTGACAGCCACGGCCGGGTTCTTGCAAGAGCCTGCAGCAGAGACGGGCCATGTGGCACACACACCGTTGTCGACTCAATTCGTAACCGAACTTTCCTATCTGGATGCCGCCATGTTTCTCGCTGATCTTGCTGCTCCTACTGCCCTGCAAATGACCAAAACCACCAAGCAGTTCGGTCAGTCCTCCAGCCCGAGCCACAGTGCTTACAACATGGCGAGAGGGACAGCTGCACCCTTTGCCAATATGTGGGACGAGCATTCGTTCAAGCTGAGGCGGCAATGGCCAGCGTATCTCAAGCACGTAGTGAACAATCAGGCTAAAAGCAGTAGCTCTGAGCTTTTAGAGTCTTTGGGGTGTATGGATAGGCTTCAAGGCGCCACAAAATGCATCGTAGAAGTGAGTCTTGTACCTTTTGTCCTCCAAAGCGAATCCCCCGCAATGATACTAATTGTCAGAAGGTTGGGGCAGAATCGGCTGAACGTGCCATACTACTGGCAAGGAGATACCCATCCGCTCAATTTGCTGTTCAACTGAGCGGGCCGGCGATTCCTGGGGGCGTTTGGACTGCAGGTCCCCCAGATCAGGCTCAGAAGGAGGTGCTGATTGCTGGCCGCATTGACGTCTCCCGGCGTGCAGTCGGCAGCCCTCAACCAATTTCCGAGGCTGCCCTCTACATTCTCGACCTGTCCATCTCCTCGTTGAACTTGGGACAGCCAAAGGAGCATGTCTCGGCAGAGCTGCGTGCGCACTTGGACATTCTGAGGCTCAACCGCAACAGCGCACTCGTCCTCATCAGCTTTATCCTTCCGGACACTCGCACATGCAGCCTCGAGGAAGAGACCATGACAAGTCTCCGAGAGCTGTGTATGCTTCAATTGCATAACCAGCAGTTGCTAAGCTTCAAGGAGCTAAGCGAGCTTATTCATAATACAAACGATAGAATGGGGCATCTATCTGTGGTCCGCGAGGCGTTCTCAGGCACACGAGATGCTGTAGCGCTGGAAATCCACTATCAGGCGCATTCAGTCTGATGACACCTATGCTGTGGGTATAGTTCAGCGAGATTGTATAGTTTGAGTATGTATTCTTTTGCTAGTTGAAACTATTTGGAATTACGTATTATATCTTTTCAGTACTGGCACTTTATCAAATAGCGACCTATAGCGATTGTATCATACGTGAGTCGATAAGAGATTAAGAAAAATGAAGACGAGCGTTCATTGTAGTTTACACCAGAGTTATGCACAGAACGTTGGAGTCATTAGTCATTAATTCAAATCAAGCAATGATCGGAACCCCACTCGTCTCTTCTCAGCACTAGAAAGGAAAAGACGAAGAAGAAGAAGAAGAAAATGTGTTGCGTATCGTATGTATCTCTACACTAGCCTAAGCTGGGTAGGGAATTCCCACTTTTGTCCTTATGGCCTAGCGGGATATTGCGATAAAATGCATGTCAGCCGTAGGGACGGGTCTGACCGATTGCTCTGACAGAAAAAATTCCCCGATTGGGTAAATGTACACCTACTTACATAATCTTTCGATCTATGTTTAGTATCTACTAACGATTCCAGAATATCCGCAAGTTGCATCGTTACCAGGGTCAACATGATTGTGCCTCGAAGAAGAAAGGTGTCCTTTGACAGTATCAGTACTCTTATGACGTTGATGCATGTTTTGGAAACCCGCACACGGAATGGCACCTGGAACGATGCAGTTCACAGACTTCTCTGAATGGATATTTTAGGCTGGTAAGTGTAAGAACAGCCTCATTACTATTTTGTGAAGCCTGCAAAATGAAACTATCTAGCTAGATTCGTGAAAACACATTATTACAAGCCAGACTGTCCTCTTCGAAGACTCCCACACCGCCGGTCACCACATAACGCGTAAGATTCTTAGCCAAAACATCATTTACTGCAAGCAAGCCGCGCTCCTCAAGCCGGCCCCTGAGGGGCGGTGAGCTCGCCCTGATGCGGCCGAATAGCCTTTTGAGGGGTAACGTAATCAAAGTGGCCCATCATGGTCAGAATGTTGATATCCTGTGGGCCTCTGATCATGCCACCAAAGCCCAAGAATTTGTGGGGGAAGCCAATATCAAAATCGTAGCCCTTTTCAATCTCCTGGACGTCCTCAGCCGTCAACTCGAGGCTCAGCGCTTCAATGTTGGCCTTGAGGTGCTCAGGCTTTCGACCGCCTAGCACGGGGAACACGTTGGGGGCCTTTTGCAGAGCATATGCAAGGGCTACGCTGGTGATGGGCACATTGTGCCGCTTGGCCACAGCGTCTAGGACTTTGGACATGGACTCCTCGCGCCCAATGAGCATGGGCGGGGGCATCCTGCGTGCACCGGTATCAGGCTTGTCGGGAGACTTGAAGAGACCGCTGCCCAGGACACCAAAGGGCTGCAGAGCCATGCCCTCCTCCTGGCACATGGGGATGATTTCACGCTCCAGATCGCGCTCCTGCGCAGAATAGCGACCTTGATACAGGGAGAAGGGGCGGAGACCGTTCTGGCGAGCGTACATGTTGGCCTTGGTAACAATCCAGGCGGGTGCGTCGCTGATACCGAGATAGAGAACCTTTCCTTGGTTGATGAGCACGTTGAGCGAGTGCATCAGCTCTGGGATCTCAGTAGCGTAATCCCAGCAATGAACGTAGAGCACGTCGACATAATCAGTCTGGAGTGCCTTGAGACTGTTGTGGATGGACAAGTGCAAGCTCTTGGAACCGGTGCCACCAAAGTTGCTCTGCTGAATGGGGTGGCCAGTCTTTGGGCTCATGGTATATTTTGTGGAAACTACCATTTCAGAGCGGCGGTTGTTCTTGGCCATCCATTCGCCAATCCACTGCTCACTCTCGCCGCCTTGATAGGTATTGGCCGTGTCGATAAAGTTACCGCCAAGATCATAAAACGTGTCCAACAGCTCAAAGGCCATTTCCTTGGTACACTCTCCCATTCCACCCTGCCAAGCATTTCCGATACCTGGAAACTTGATCAGCCACAACAGTACTATGGATTACACCAGATTGGCAGGACTTACTCATGCCGCCAAGGCATAGCGGGCTTACACGGACGGAAGCTGAGGGTGCTAGCAGGCGATGTCTGCCAAGCAGACTCTTTGGTGGGGTGGGGGGCATAAAGGCCATCTTGATAACGGTACTGAAGTGAATTAAGTTTGTGTGCGAGGTTGTGGTGGTGCTCAGGTGAACGTTGAAGATAAGGATGAGCTTCAACCGTCTAATGTATAGGCGCTCAGATGTCGCTGTCTACATAAGCTGCGGTCCCTACTCCCAGTACTTGTCACCCCCTTCGGCATTTTGAAACATGTCCGAGAGAGCGGCGATGGTATATGTGCATGGTTGAAGAAACGATAAGCGAACAATTTGCCCCTCAATGACGGCAAGGACCACTGACAAATCGGACATTTGATTCACATTCCCCTCAGTATCTGCTACAATTCCTTTTTCGAGGTTGATTTCAAAGCAGCGAATCATATTTGATGTAAAATTGTGCAGCGGTAAACCCGACTCAAACTCGAAACGCGAGCACATCGCCGGAAAAGGACTAGTATAGTCTTTCAGGCCGTTGTGGCTACGATTTCTCCGCGCGGCGAATTCAAAGAGGCATAGCAGATCTATCAGATCTTACCCCACCATTCTAGTGCAGTCGAATGACGACCCCGCTACTGACACCATCCCAGCCCCGTTCTTCAGTCTATGCCCACCTGAGATTAGCTCTCTGCAGGCTCGGACACCGTCAACAGAGTGAATCTGTAGCGGTGCAGGCGGCTGCTATACGGAATCGGCCGGAGGTCCCAAACAATTCGGAATTGTTGAACCTCATGAAGGTCACGGAGCGGTCCGTTTTTCTGCTTAGGTCATGATCGGTAGCTCGGGCATCGGGGCATTTACGCTGCAGTGGTTTTGATAGTCCGCGACACACAATGCGATACAAGTTGGAATACTATGTCTCTTGACTATACGCACACGTTGATTCATCCCGCCGCAAATTGTGCTTTCACAAAAGCTCTTGGCAAAATGCGAAGACTCCATTGTCTACATATCAAATTTTCTTTTCGGGTGGAATGCCTTTACCGTTTCAACGCGAGTTCGTAGACTGATCCAACATATGACATTCCTACGTTCACTGACAGCCGTGGTAATGTGCTTAACCAGCCCCGGCCATAAATGTACCATCTGAAATTTGTTTTTTCTTCATTTGAAGTAGGCTCTCGGATTCCGAACGCTCAGAAGTGTATCCTTGAACCAATTCATGTGCTCATATATGTATTGCAGATAGTGATGAACGTGATCAAGACTATATACTTGGATCTAGTTGTAGTTGAAAAGTTCTATGATCGACACATGACAATTTCTTGAAATACAAATTTGTTCTTTCTAAGTGTATCTGTCATTACAATCTCCAATGGCCACTTATGCAGTCTTGGGCTCAACAGGCAATACCGGCAAATGTTTGGTAGAGCTTGCCCTGCAGCAGCCCAATGCCAAGGTCCATGCCTATTGCCGCAACCAGACCAAGCTAGCAAATCAACTTCCTATCATCATCGACAATAAGAGAGTCGAGGTCTTCGAAGGCAGCATCTATGATGTGGATCTGTTCGTCGACTGTCTTCGGGGCTGCCGAGCTGTCTTTCTCACTATAACGACCAACGATAATGTTCCTGGCTGCCACATGTCTCAAGACTCGGTCAGAACCATTATCGCCGCATTGGTCAAGTTGAAAGAACAGCAAGTACCTAGCGGAACCATCCCAAAAATTCTCCTCCTCTCGTCCGCCACAATCGACGAGCACCTGAATCGCGACATGCCGGGCTGGTTCAAGCCCATCATGAAGGCTGCGGCGTCCAACGTGTACGACGACTTGAAGGTGGCAGAGCAGATGCTCCGTGCAGAGGAAGACTGGCTTACCACCATCTACATCAAACCCGGCGGCCTTTCCCTTGACGTCCAGCGAGGCCACAAGCTGAGTCTAGATAAGCAAGAGTCGTTCATCTCCTACTACGACCTGGCCGCTGCCATGATTGAAGCTGCTGACGATGTCGAGGGCCGCTATGACATGAAGAATGTTGGTGTCGTCAATACCAATGGCGGTGCCAAGTTTCCCCCTGGGACGCCCATGTGCATTGCCGTTGGTCTTTTGAGACACTTTTTCCCATGGCTCCATAACTATCTGCCGTCGACCGGGCCGGCATAAATGGTCTCCTCTTTCAATCTGTTGCACCGTATGTATCTCGAAATCAGCCTGGACTGAGTGTTGAGCTCCCACTTTTGCGCACATGGCTTAGTGACATGGCGTTCCAATCTCTATCCCCTCTGTTTCCCCTCCCCAGTGGTGTTATTACATGCGGGTATTTCTCAGTCTCTTCCATGAGGTGTTCACTGGCATTAGATAGACGACTATGGTAGAATTGCCTATTGTTCAATACATTGAGTGTTAGCAGCCGCTGAGAGTTCTTCATTGTGCTCAATGTCAATATTCACACATGATTCGAGTTAAAGTCGACTTCAAAATGACATGAGAGTCAGATTCGAATTTTCTCATCTTGATTCTGCTTACAGTTCTGACGCTCTTAACAGTTCGAGGATATGCACCTTTCTCAGTCGCACTCTACCAAGTGCGACTGACGTGATGTACTTATGGCAACTACGGGTTTGGTGTTACATCTCGATTGTTTTAATATGAACTGCAGTCTCATATTCACAATCGAATTTTCTCACGTATCTCAGGAACGCTCGACAAAGAAAATGATACTGATGACTTTGTTATAATCCATCAGTTTTTCTGAGCTTAGGCTCTGTGTACTAAACTCCGATAGTCCCTCGACAAAATAAATAAGACGTGCTAGTCGAGCCTAGTGCGACTACTCTAGACTGTGTCCCTTGAAGGTGGGAAGGGTCGCCTCAACCACGGCGTGCTTGGGTCCCTGATCGTTCTGCCAAATCTTCTTCAGCACTAGCCCGGCCGACTCGATCAGTGAAGTCCACTCCGACTCGGACCTCTCCATGCCGCCCAAACTCATCATGTTGAGATCTTGCATAGCCAGGTCTCGCTCGCATCCAACATCGGCCAGGACCATATCAGCGATAAGCACGCGAGAGTAGTCGTTCATGGCGTTCTTGGTGTTCTCAAGAAGCTCCACGGCCTTCGTCTGTGTCCAAATGTGGAACACTCTACGGAAGTGATAGATCCTAGCACCTATAGTGAACGTTGACTAATTAGTATACAATCATTCGCTGGCTTCTCCACATCAAGAGGGCTTCGCAGAAAGACTAACCTTTGGCTGTCAACGGATCAAAAAAGGTGCCAGGTGTGGTCTCAATGTAGTCCGGAAGACCATTGGCCTTGGCATCCTTGATAACGTCTGGAAGATCCTGCAGCACAAGTCTTCCCTCCAGATTGGGGTAGTCCTGGTGAATGCCTTCGAGCGCCTGACCTCGACCGCCACCCACGTCGACAATGGCGATTCCGTCCTTGCCGCACGGGTCGAGCTCGAGGGCTCGATCAAAGGGGAAGGCGCTGGTGCGATGGCCAATCTTGCCGGTGCGCATGCCAGAGTTCCACGACTTGAGACGTTGCGGGTTGGCCTGCAGGTACTCCATGTAGCCGAGGTCGGTGGCGAAGCCCAGCTGAAAGGGGCCACGCACATAGTCGCCCATGGACTTCCACTGCTTCTCCTCGCCAAAGTCGGGAATGGCGAGGACGGCGTGGCCGGTGAAGTCATAGATCTGAGCTGCCAGCTGGCGGTGGTCTCCTTGCAGGTAGACCCTTGACAGCGTGTTGTGGCAGTACTCGTTTACAGTAGGGTGGCCGAAGACGTGGGCACTTGCACAAGCGCGAAGAATACGTCCTGAGCAATAGAATCAGTAAGTAATAGTCCTATTCACTAGAAACATCTGAGTAAAACTTCTAAACGGACCGACAAGTTCAGGGTCTGCATTCATCTTGGTTGAGATATCTTCAACGGTAATGGTGCTGCCATCTTCAGGCATGAGGGCAAATGCATTCAGAGCGATTGCACTTCGGATCGCTGCATTCTGCGATATCTTTTGATTACCTTATTAGCGATTTATTGGTCTGTCAACGTTTTTATAATGACGTACCTGTCCTGAAATGTTGTAAACATTGTCATCGGGCTCTCTGGCAGCGACGCCTAGCTGCTCAGAAGCCAATACGAGCGCCTGCTGCACCCCCTTGGACGGTGTGGCACCATTCTCAAACTCCCGAGCAAGCTTGCCAATGGACTTGCTCAGTGCTATGATTGAATTGGTGTCGGTAGGCATCGTTGCTAATTTGCTGGTTCTCACTTGGTACACGTCGAGATCAAGTTTCACTATGTGAAAATGTATGTTTTCATGGATTGTACGAGAGCTCTTTCGGCAGTAGTTATGCGAGCTGAGTTTTCTCTTTCTAATCTTTTGACGTTCTCTTGTAGTTCGAGTTTGTTCATAGCTCAACCAGGCCTGCTTGTGTTATCGGCATCCCATCGGTCGCACCGTATTCCAAATGTACCGAATGTCGGCCATGTTGCGCTTTTGGAGACGAGATCCGTCTTGATCCTTCTTGTTCATTTCGTAGTTAAATTCAACTCGTGGTCCGATCGGCGCAGAAGTACTCTGTCCGATTCCAGAGTCCGTTGTCGGTGCCGCAGATGCCGATTCCTCGGACTCCGTCATGTATAGACGGCGCTGACCATTTTGGGGGGCGCCACGGGATTAGCTAAGCATGTAATTACAGTGGCGCCGAGACCACTAACCGACAAGTAATAGTGTCCGAAGTAGGAATTTTGTATTTTGGAGTTAAGACGGGAAACTCGCAGTTTCTCTTCCTGATGTGTCCTCAATTCTGGAAAAGCTCCAGTAAATTGCATTGTTCACGATAGCATCATTGACGATGTTATTCTCATTTCTGCAGGAGTCGGCCTATGCCGTATACGGTCTTTGGGCATCATTTTATCCATCCCTGTACCAACGGCCGTTATCATCCAGCACAAGGCATCTTGATCACGGACCTGACAATCGAGGCTACTGGAAAGATGGCTTTAGCATTAAGACGGACTACGAAGTAGAGATTCCTGAAGGCAAGCTTGTCGAGGTAAAGGCTTTCTGAAACAAATACAACACTATGAGGTCAATAGCTAATAAGCTTTCCAAAGTACTTCTTTACCATTTCAGAGGCCGAGATTGCTCCTGATGGCTACCTGACCAATGTTACGTTGGTCAATGACCAGTTTCCTGGTCCCAAGATAGAGGCCGACTGGGGTGACACCATCAGTACGTTCTGCTGACTTCACATCAATGCAACTGTCCGCTCATTGGGATGATTCTGATCGTGTTGAATCAGGGGTAACCGTTTATAATAACTTGACCAATTCCAATGGTACTTCATTCCACTGGCATGGCATTCGACAGTTCCAAACAAATTATCTGGATGGAGTCCCAGGCGTCACGCAATGTCCTTCAAAGGTGATTATTGAGCTTGTTTACTTCGTTCGTATTTGAAACTGACTCAAGCAGCCGGGCGACACTCAAGTTTATGAGTTCCGAGCAATACAATACGGTACAGGATGGTACCACTCCCATTACAGTCTACAGTGTAAGATTTGTGTGCCATGCCTTATAGACTTTGGGCATCTGCTAAACTTTTGATCAGACACCAATGGTGCACGTGGTCCTGTTGTGATTCATGGTCCATCAAGTGCGAACTATGACATTGATGTGGAGCCACTTCTCATTACGGACTGGTATCACGCAGACGCTTTCAGCTATTTTCACGAAGAAATCACAGACCATGCCCATATCCCCACTGGAACCCTTCTGAACGGCAAGGGAGTTTATGAATGCGACCCAACCAAAGACTCACGTTGCGTCAGTCCACCAGGAGAGCGTCACACGATTCAATTTGAACCAGGAAAGAAGCACAAGCTGCGTATCATTAGCAGCGCAAGCTTGGCGACCTACAAGTTTTGGATCGATGGTCACAACTTTACGGTGATCTCAACGGATTTTGTTCCCATCGAGCCATATGTGACCGACGTTCTCATCGTGGGTGTTGGTAAGCCTGAAACATATCTCCTACATGTGTTCTGTCAAGCTGACCCGTCCCAGCTCAACGGTACGAAGTGATAGTTGAGGCCAACGCCACCTTTGAGCACGGGTCAAATTTTTGGATCCACGGCACTCATTGCGATGACATGATTCCAGTCCCGTGGGATACAAGAATTGGAATCATTCAATATGATGCCGAGGATGACAGTGACCCGTATACGCCACCTTTGGAAACGACCCATCCCGGCTACGGCTGTCGGGATCCACCTCCAACGAGTCTTGTGCCCATCGTGCCAAGACAGGTTGGAAACAATGTAAATGGCTTCAGTCCCGCGGACTACCTTGAGATCGGCCTGCAGAGTTGGCCAAATATTTCCGATCCCGACTCCACCATTAGGAAGTGGGTGCTGGCCAATCGAACCCAATACGTCGACTGGCGGGAGCCCAGTCTCAGAAAGCTAGTCCACGACAATGGAAAGACAAATTTCACACAGGAAGAAGCCCCCATCGTGTTGGACTATGAGACGGGAGAGTGGGTATACTTTGTCATTGAGGGCAACTTTACCATGAGAGATCCCATCAATGATCCGCGACCCATTCCCCGATCAGTCCACCCGATCCATCTCCACGGCCACGACTTTGCCATTCTCGCCCAGGGCGACGGGTATTTCAGTAAAGACGTTGTGCCCAACCTCGACAACCCGGCGCGCAGAGACACGGTCAACCTACCCATTGGCGGCTACGTCTGGATCGCGTTCCAGATTAACAACCCAGGCACCTGGCTCATGCACTGCCATATAGCCTGGCATGCGAGCGCGGGCCTTTCTTTGCAGTTCATTGAGCAGCCTTCCAAGATCAAGCCGCTGGTGGAGGCGTCTGGTATCCTTCCCGAAATGGAGAGTCGCTGCAAAGACTGGACCGAGCATTATAACAAGGTGAACATCCCACTGGGACTAGTTCAGGAGGACTCGGGTATCTAGGCTGGAATGCAGAGTTGGTAAGATTAAGCGTGGGAAAGAAGTCTTGAGAGTTTGTCTGTAAGTGGTATTGAGTACAAGTCGTCAAAATAGAGGATAGACGATTTTCTGTTGAATCTGATTCACGAGAAAGTCATACACGTGCAAATTGACAAACACACATACTTGTATTACTCTTTGCAGGCGGTATTGGAAGTTTGGTGAATCTGTGCACTGATAATGGCGATTTGTGGTGAAATAAGGCTTGGAAAAATTCGATAAAGAAAAGGCGGAAAAAAGAAAGAAAGAAACAGAGGCTGAAGTTTGTCACGTTGTCCATTAATTCTTGATTGGAATCTCAATTGCCTAACTCGATGGAATCTTTGTTGAGGATTCTTCATCACTCACTCAGTGTTGGAACGTCAAATTACGTATAATTGAGGTGTAAATGTCATTGACGCCAAACTAGATAAATCAAATTATTCTTGATCTACATATCGCTTCACATCCAACTTGGCCCATTCGTTTCCGGGCATGCGACTGTACAGCTCCACCTCGTGCGGCTTCAACAGAATTTCTCTCAGAGCGGCATGGTAAGGAGTGTAGTACTCCTTCTTGACCTGGACCTAAACGATCAAAACAATGTCGTTAGTACAGGTCGCAGCAAATAATCTCTGGCCACCTGGACTCGAGCGGAACTCCTCACGTTCATCATGTAGTCGATATCAGCATCCCAATTCTCAACTAACTTGAAGACACCTGGTGTCTTGTCGTCGCGGTACATTTCGAAGAATGTGTTCAGAGGCTCCGCAGTAACAGCATCGAACATGGGTCGCGAGATCTTCAAGAACTCATTGATCTTATTGGGATCTACTGTCAGTCTAATGTGTACTGACACGGACGGTGTAGGTTTTGCAGCCATGTTGGATTGATATTATCTGGATTGATCAATCAATGGGCATCAATCGATTCGTAAGTGGCGCAAATCCAGACTGAGAAAACGAGCAAAGACTTTATTGGGTCGCGTATGAAATATTATCATATTAAATACCCACCATGGAGAGCCTATATTAGACGAATTTTATCGGGCTGCACGTATTTCAAAATATGTTTTGCAATCTAGGGCATTGTGCAAAATGCTCCCAGACATACGACCCTCCTATCCATGGTGCATGACAAGGAAATCGGTGGAGGTACTATTACCTCTTGGCGGTGGACGGTAGGCGTCATCGGACCCCTAAGATGGGCTGTTAGCGATCGGGTGTCGGGGCTCGGGGCACCTCAGTCGCAGGGTCCCGCTGTAACTTAGCACCGAAACCTCGGGCTGCAGGGCTCGCTTACTGCTGATCATCACGCATATCTCACACAGCTTGCATGCCAATTTATATCGCTAGAGGCTCTATTATTGACACTGTTTCGGTCAGTCACCTGTCAAATAAGACTTGGATGACCCAAGTTCTGTAAATAATTTCTAGGTAGTTGTGCCAGTTGTTAAACATCTCAACCTCCTTAGTCAATTGACATAAATTGTGAATCCAGTCTTCACGATCTGTTTGGGGGAAGAATCATTCAGCCATGCACTTCTCGACTTCCACATCTACCATAGGGGTAGTAGCCGCCGTGCTGCTTGCAGCCTTAATACTCCTCTATAGAGCTGCCCTCCCGAAGCCTATCCATGGCATACCTTACAAGAAAGGTAGTGAAAAGCGTCTGCTTGGCGATGCACCTGACGTAAGTCTCAATCAATCAATCGTCACTTACACTTGTACAATCTGACAGTCATGACAGCTCCTCAAGTGGCGCAATGAGACACAGGAGGTATTCAGTTACATGAGAAAGCTAGCAAAGGATCTTAACTCGCCCGTGTTTCAACTCTTCATGAGGCCCATGGGAAAGCCTTGGGTAGTCATAACCGACTTCCGTGAGGCTTACGACATCTGTACCAACCGAAGGGAAGAGTTTGACCGGTCCGCATTCACTGGAGAAGTGTTCGGGCCCATTGTACCAAACAGCCATATCCAGGTCAGTATATCAATAGGCAAAACAAATCTCAATACTGTACTGACAGGCATTTTCTAGTTCGCTACAGATGACCTCTGGCGCTCGCATCGGCAGCTTCTACGGGACACAATGTCACCTATGTTCGTTGCCAGTGTGATTGGACCCATCATTCACAAAAGTGCCTCTGGGTTGGTTTCCCTATGGCGAACAAAGGCAAGACTTGCCAATGGTCAGCCATTTGACGCCGAGCAGGATCTTGCACGATGCTTGGTCGACCTGATCGTATCCTCCAGCTTCGGTTATGACGTGAAATCTCTCAAAGCCCACGAAGATTCTCTGAGTCAGAAAGTGGTCAAGGGACCAAAAGACGTTCCCATGGAATTCACGGCTGGCGAAGACACGGAGGCCTGTACCTCCCTCATCACTCTAGCCAGCGGTGTGGGAATGGCTATTCGCTCGCCATTTCCGAAGATTGTGCTTCCGTTGGCTCTGCGATTCTTGCCGTCATTTGCCTCTGCCCAACGATACACACACAATATGATTTCTGAACAAGCCGGCGCGGCGTGGAACAAGTTCTCTAAAGCCGTCAATGTCAGTCGGGACGAGCAGGTCACTTCTGCAATGGATCTTCTTGTGCTGCGAGAGGAGCAGATGGCTAGAAAAGAAGGTCGCGAGTCGCGACTAGATCTCCCCGTCGTTCGAGATGAGCTCCTTGCATTTTTGTTCGCTGGTCAGGAAACGACAGGTTCCACGATTGGATGGTCTTTGAAATACCTAGCAATGAACCAGGACATTCAGAAGAAGTTGCGCGAAGAGCTTAGAGCGGCCCACAAGCGAGCCGCCCAGACTCCCGGGGCTTCTCCGACATCCCAAGAGATCGTTGATACTCATATACCCTATGTCGAAGCATTTATCGCAGAGAACCACCGCTTCGCCGTCACGATTAGTTGCATGATTCGACACACGATCAAAGATGCTGTTGTTCTTGGTCACATCATCCCCAAAGGCTCCGACATTTTCTGCCTGACCAATGGGCCCAGCTATCAATCACCATCTGCCCCCGTCGATGAGTCGGTCCGTAGCAAGTCTAGCCAAGCAGCGAAGGACAAGTTCGGCGTTTGGGACGAGACGAACGTAGGCGAGTTCAAGCCGGAGAGATGGCTTGAAAAGCAGCCAAATGGAGAACTCCGCTTCAATCGGTTTGCTGGGCCGTCTAATCCGTTCGGTGTAGGCCCTCGGGCATGTTTTGGTGAGTATTTTCTTTCATCCATTGAAATTTCCATTGCATCGGGATGAGATTACGCAGATTGACAAGTGACTGATACCGTTTTCACAGGCATCAAATGGGCAGACTTGATTATCAAGACCATGGTGACGCAGATCGTGTGGAATTTTGACATCCAGGAGACGCCTGAAAATTTGTCAGGAATAGAAGCGTCGGATGGTGCATCACACAGGGCACAGAAAACATTTGTCCGACTAGTAGCGCTGCAGTGATTGATTGGGATTGGTGCTAGTTAGCTCAGCGTTGTGTACTGCTTGTGAAGTACTTCGTACAGGCTCCAACAATTAGACTAGGTACCCATGCATCGCTAATATATTGCTTGCAAGACGCTGTCTCCTGTGCTATTTGTTAGCTGTAGTAGAACTTACCCCGCTGGAGATACACTTCAACGCGCTAAGCCGAGCCGCTGCTACCTACATGTACAAACTACTGCCCGACCCCACGCTTACGGCCAGCTCAAATTCAACAGTTCACTTCTTACCATTTTCCATGATCATGACCGCGACGCATTCCAGGCCATGGATCGACACATGTGATTATCTCCTGTGGCTATACAGGCTGCCGGACTAATCCATACACACGCTAAATGGGATGGCAAACTCACGCCACGCAGTGGCTGTCTCTAGGCCAAGATACAATGATCGACTTGATGCACACGCAAAAACATTCAAGACCTGTATCACTGGTTGTGCCCTAAGGCTACTGTTTGACTACGCTCACGCGCAAAACCATGGCGACTTCGTATCCGAGTACTTTGATACAAAGGACGCACTCACAGCTTGTGCTTCCTCTACGATGAAGGATCTCTCGGAACCGGAAGCGGCCTCGAGCTAGGACATGTGCCAGACCACTGAAGGATGAAGCCACATTCATCCTTCGCTCAATTCGTCAGCTAGGCGCCCCTGCCGCCCCTAATGATGGGCTGATGAGGACTCATGGCTCCTTCTCCTTGTCAGCTCGACCGAGCCCCGACGACTTGATATTCGAGGCATTATGGGCTGGCTGAGATAATCGGCGTCCGACAATCCTAGACTATTGAATTCGGACCATGGTCAGTTGTATTTTGCACACGTTCAATCAACATCGTGGGAAACAGCCCCCGACCTCGGGCACGACAATTCGCGCGCGCGATATTCACAGATTGCGCCTCATTGCTAAAATTAATGAGACTCTAGCGTATCGCAATCGATATTGAACTGAAGGCACGCGACTTTGCATGGGTTATAAAGGCTTCAACATCCCTTCCAAGCCATGGATGAACCACAGATAGGTAGTGAGAATTGGCACTCGGCGTCTCAGCATTGGATTCTTATCTGTGTTCAGTCTATATCATCGAGCAATCCTTTTGAATTCGTGCAGAAATCTTCCCTGAGTAGCCGCAATGACGAGACTGATTTCATCTCTCGCCGTTGCCCTTTCGGCCGTGGCAGTCACGCACGCAGCATACCCAACAGCTCCCAAAAGCACCAACTACGTAATTGTTGGTGGGGGGCCAGCAGGATTGGTTCTCGCGGAGCAGCTTTCGCGAAGTGGAAAAAATCAAGTCACGTTGCTTGAGGCCGGTCCAGATACCATCAATACCCAATTGCTACAAAGTAAGAAATCATGAACGGCTCCAACATAAGAACACTTTTTGACCCGTATATTTAGCGCCTTACACATATCCAATCGGTGCCGTTGGTAATGTGTGGAACTACACGGCGCAACCAGATCCCAACTTGGGCGGAAATGCACCAAATATGTTCCAGGGCTGGGGACTCGGTGGTGGCACTGCTATCAACGGAATGGCTTATTGCCGTGGAGCAGCCTCTGTCTTTGATGACTGGGCTGCAGCTTCAGGAAACCAAGGCCTGGCGTGGAAATCCCTCTTCCAAGACTTCTTGGAGGTCAGTCATTATGCTGAGACTTTCGACGCTCAGTACGAGCAATACGTCAACAAGTCTGCGTATGGCAACGGTCCGCTCGAGGTGAGCCGGACTAGTGGCGTGACTGGATTTGAGGCCCCATTCCAGCAGGCTGTGGAAGCCGAGCTTGGCCTGCACGAGGTTGATATGAATGACGGAGACGGCATTGGTCTCGACCGGGGCATCTCCAGCATATTCGCACAGAATCGTACGCGGTCTTACTCGCGCAACACGTTTGGTGCTCTCGCCATGGCAAGGTCCAACGTCAAGGTTATCACCAACGCTTGGGTAACCAAGATCAACTTCAATGGGAAAACCGCGACGGGCGTCAACTATCAACTCAATGGCAAATCGGTCACCCTGGCAGCCGATAAGGTCATTGTCAGTGGTGGTGCCATCAATACACCCAAGCTCCTTCTCCTGTCCGGGGTTGGCCCCAAGGCACAGCTCTCTAAGTTAGGGATTCCGGTGGTCCAAGACAGCCCCCAAGTCGGACTGAATCTGCGTGATCACCCGTTCGCCGTGGTCCAGCTGGAGGTGACGCCAGATGTCATTACACTCTGGCAATTGACCAGTAACACTACAGAAGCTGCCATCGCGCAACAGCAATATGCCAAGAACCGTAGCGGTCCTCTGGGATGGAACAATGGTTTCGTATACGCAACCTTCCGTGTGCCAGACTCTGTCTTTGACGGCATCAATGGCACACATTACACGTCTATGCCGGCCGATCGCCCCCACGTCTTGATCGAATTCAGCGGTGTGCCCTTCATTTCAGGTGGAAATTTCAGTGCCGTCTCGACCTGGGCCTCTCTGATCCAGCCCGAGTTCACCGGCCGCGTAGAGCTCAAGTCCAACAACTATTTGGACAACCCAGTCATCAATACCAACTACTACGGAACTGCGGCGGACAAGGCCGCCATTATCTACGGCTACAAGAAGCTGCGCCAAGTACTTGCCCACGACACGGTCAAGGTCAAGACAGTTGACGAGTTCTACCCCGGCGTGGCCCTGAACTCAGACGATGCAGTCTGGCAGGCAATACAGGGGCAGACTTTCTCCTTTGGGCACCCCGTCGGCACCGTAGCGCAGGGAAAGGTACTCAACAGTGACTGGACCATCAAGGGTCTCAAGAACATCCGCGTTGTTGATTCCAGCACGTTTCCATTTCCAAGCTCTTGCCATCCACAAGCCGTGGTGTATGCGCTGGCAAACCGTGCGGCCAAGGATATCTTGCGCGATGATAAATAATGATTAGAGGCGGGCGAAAAGCTGATCAACTAGTGATTCAGTTTTATGAGTCTTCGCTGATCTTATATCCGTATTGGAACTGGACCTTAGACAAGACTTTTCCGAAATTAGATGATTCTTATGCTTTTGAAAATCTGTTGCAAAATTGCAAACAACATGAACTTTGCAAGCTTCACAGTATCCACTAACTTAAGCCAAAGAAAACGCATCATGACCGATATATCAGTTGGCTCCACTCACCTGCGTTTTTTTGCTTGCACAAATGGCTTACCTAGTTCCACCAATCAATTACACGATTTCCATCCACGTGTAATAATTTCTATGTGTACATGATGATTACTGCCATCTATCATTTTTCGTAAAGTTCACGAAAGCGGCAGAATCGCCACATCTAGTTCAAAACGATATGTACGGGTTTTCAATGTAGCCATATGGGCAAGTACATGAACGTTTTCTATTAATTATTTCGACTCCGTCGCCCATTCTCTGGTTTGACATATTATAACGCTTAAGCGTAGACCCTGACTACCTAGTTGGAGATGGAGTTTGAAGTCCCATTCTTCAGAGATAGGAAAGGAATGCCTCTGAAGAATGCAGTTATAGCAACACCAATAAAGGCCCATGAAATCCACGACCGTGCGATTCCACCCTGTTTGGAACTACTTTCACCATTGTTGGAGTTTATGCGAACCTTGAAAGTAAAGAGAAACGTCAGTCTATATCAGAGATATTCAAGTAGGTTTTTTAACGCGTATATTAATCTGGAGATACAAGAGTTCCTAAAAGAAAATGGTATAGAGTGGTTTTGTAGTAGTGAGATCTCATGTCGATGCACTTTGAAGATCTAAACGAAAGCATCATGCTTGCCGCCAGTCCGCCTCATATAGCGGGGATTGCATCGTTGTTCAGATCATGCGACTCGTACCTTTTGTTCCACCACGTCGAGCCCGGTCATCTTCTTGATGGTCGAGTCCATCATACCATGGGGCATGATAGTGCCGAAGCGCCCCAGCTTGGCATTGGCGCCCCTCCAGATGACAAGAGGGGGACTCTTCCGCGTGAGGTCGCCGACGACCTCCTTGGCCCACTGGTTGGCCGGGGTGCCGACGTCGGCCATCTTGTCGTTGCGCATGGCAGCCTCGACGGCGTCCCTGGCCGGCTCGTAGATGGAGTCCCGGGGCAGGGTGATGGGCGTGAGAGTCTTTTGGTTCTTGATCAGGTTGGACGCCACGGCGCCCGTCTTGAGGTCAATGACCTTGACGCCAAAGGGCTCCAGCTCGAGGCGCTGGCAGTCGGAGAACATGGAGATGGCGGCCTTTGACGCGTTGTAGGCCGACTGGAATGGCACGGCAGCGGCGGCCACGACCGATGTCTGATTGACAATCATGCCCTTGGACTTGATGAGGTGTGGCAGGAACGCTTGCGAGACGGCAAGCTGCGCCCACACGTTGACGTCAAACAGCTGCTTGGCGTAGTTGATGTCCATGTCGGCGACGGGCATGCTGTAGCTTGACCCGGCATTGTTGACCAGAATGTCTAGGCTGGAGACGCTGCTTGCGCAGGCGGCAATCGATTCCGAGGACAGAATATCCAGTGTCAATGTCTCGATGCCGGCGCGCGATAGGCTTGCCATCTTGGACGGATCTCTCGCCGTGGCATAGACGCGAAATCCGGCTTCCTTGAAGGCCACAGCCAGGGCAGCGCCCATGCCGCCCTCGGAGCAACCCGTGATGAGAACGCTCTTCTTTGCGCTGACCATGTTGATATCGTGAGGATGTTGTCTGGTCTTTGAAGAAGTTTAAAGCTGGCCAAGTTTAAGTTATGAATACAGCAAACAAGAACGTTCCAGGATGCTTTTATCTACTGTCTGGGCGATATTTGCCCATATTTGTAGCAACAAGGACCGGCAGTTGCATTTTGAGGTTTCTGTATGAGACCGCGTTGGCTGCAATGGTTTTACCGCGCGCATGGCCGAATCGGGAAGCCGCCCGGAAATTCATAGTGTGGAGACGAGTTCCAAAATGCTACCCGTCGCACTAATGTCCTAATGTCTTAGGTAAGGCTGACGCTAGGTCTTAGTGGACCTGTGAAGAACCTTAGCTCTGTAAGTCCCCTGTCTAATTTGAATCCTACTTGGGGGCTCCCCTGTAGTAGATGAGTGACGGGCTGAATTATTAATCGACCTAGGTCTCTTTCCATGCGAGCCATGCGACTCCCCCCACTTCTTAGACTCGGGGACCGAAGAACAGAAGACATAAGCTGTCACCTACATTCCTCATCATTTTCCGCGCGGGTTTCTCAGTGCCAGTACCTAAGCGGGTGAAGTGAGAATCAATCAGTCAGTCAATCAATCAATATGCCTCCTGGACGAAAACAGGGTGCAGGCTGCTGGACATGCCGCCTACGCCGCAAGCGCTGTGACTCTGTCCAGCCCGTTTGTGGCAGCTGCCAGAGCCTAGAGATCACCTGCTATTCGGGCGAGGCGAGACCCTCGTGGATGGATGGTGGTTCCGACCAGAAGCACATGTCCGAGACCATCAAGGCGAGGATCAAGCACAATGCCATGCTGCGCAGAGAGAGACGTCTCCTGGCGAACGAGGATCATGACATAATCATGACCATGGAGACGGATCACCGTGCACCTGGCGAGCTTATGGATTCTGGCTCTGCTTTAGGTGCATTCAGTAGCAGTCGTGTGAGCAACCCTGTTCTCGAGTACGACTCGCTTGCAGATTCAAGTGCATCAACCCCTTCGACAAGTTCTGGCAGACCGACAACGCTCCGGTCGTCAGTTGACCGCTTCGATGAGGGTCAGTCTCCTCTTACAGTCGCATCCTGGGCGTCAGGCCCGCCCACACTGTCGAGCGGATACTCGGCTAGTTCCACTCGGCCGGCTGTTCCCATACAGGTACAATTGGGTTCTGCCATGATCTATCTGGACTATGTCTTCCCGTTTCTGTTCCCTTTCTATCAACCCTCTCTGATCGAGACTGGACGACAGTGGTTACTTGGCCTCTTGTGTCAAAACGACGTTTCTTTCCATATAGCTTCTAGCCTAAGCGCTTACTTTTTCTCGCTTGTTCCCCAAGGCGATGATCAAGACATGCACGATGACTGCAAAGCTCTGGTCTGGGATAAACTGATTGAACAAATGGATCTTGCCATCGGTTCGATCCAGAGCACCGTCTCTGCCGTCAGCAGTAGTGGAGCACGAACCCCATTATTGGACAAGACCAGAATCATGCAAGAAATCACTCAGCTCCTCATTGTCGAGGTCACAGTTCGGAACAATGTGAACTGGCAAATTCATCTCACCCCTGCTCTGAGCATCTTTGATGAAATATTCAAGAGTCATGGCCTCGACCAATCCTCAAAACCAAGTCTTGATGTTCTTTCCCATGCATTACCATCGTCCATTCCAGTGACAACTCAACATCACAAATCTCTTCCCAACACGGCAGACCAATCGGCTTTGACATTTTTCGTGTCACTCTTGCTTTTCGTTGACATAATGGCGAGCGCTTCCCTTGGTACATCACCCACCCTACAAAGCTATCACGAGAGCCTCCTGCCATCCCAAAGCGACCAAGACTTTCATATTTCATTGGAAAAGGTTTTAGGCTGTCAGAACTGGGCACTTGTTGCTATCGGCAATATTTCTGCTCTTTGTGCATGGAAGCGCGACGCCAAACAAGGGGGAAACTTTTCCATATTCCGTCTTGTCAGTCTCGCTGAGCCAATCTCTCAAGCTCTGGAGAGGGGTCTCAAAGACTTGAATAATAGCCCACCTTCCCTTCAACCGACAAAGACAAGCGCCGGCCGCTTAGAGGCTTATTATAGTCGACATGATAAAGCCATCGATCACAAATTCACAGCCAACATTACTCGGATATGGGCTCATGCCGCAATCATATACCTATCTGTCAGTCTCTCGGGATGGCAAACGAATAATAATGAGATACGAGCCGCAGTTGCGCAGGTATTGGCCCTATTGGAGATGATTTATTCTCCCGGTCAGCTACGAAGTCTTTCCTGGCCGATTTGTATCGCGGGTTGCTTGGCGTTACCAGCCCAAGTGCCAGCTTTCCGACGGATTGTCGGTACAATGGGTCCTCTGGGAAAGTTCGGTACGCTTTCAAATGCACTAAGCATCATGGAGACGGTTTGGAATTCGAGAGACAGTATTGACAGCAACACTTGGGATATAGCCTCGGCATTGAATATCATTGGCTCACCAGCACTCCTCATTTAAGCTTCAAGTACAGGTACCATATATTCCACCTATTTGTGCAGATAGACAAAGATTTCAAACATATAGAGTAATCAAGTTTCTTTATAGACTATATTGTCAGGATATTGAAATCAAGGCCTCGCAAAATGACTATAGTGAGTAGTTGGCAACAGTTACTTCTGCCTCAATGTCCTCTTGGCTGGGACACCATCGATCCTGAAGGCTCTTGTCGAGACTCAAAGAATAAACATCCTTGGGCCACCACTCGCCCCAGCTCGTGAGAAATATCTGCTCTGGGTCCGCTGGAACGTCGTTGCAGTCAAAGGCACGCAAAAGACTCTTGGCTCCTAGTGATGGGTCAGTCCAGAGCCCGGCGCACGATTGCTCAAGTCGTATCTAGACGGAGCAACGTACCTTTATCGACAGTCACCTTGTCAGGAATGTGGTCGAGGTTGGGCTGCGTGTCCAAGTGTCTACCGAGGCCTGTGCCAATGACCAGCCCCGGAGAGACGGCCAGGACCGTGGCCGATGTGCCCAGCTGCCTGCGCCACCAGTGGGCACCGAGGAACTGGACGAACTTGGACGCATGATACACCTTGAAGCCGTCGGCCCCGGAGTCGGCTTTGAGGGTGGTTCCGAATGCCTCTAACGTTGTTCATGAGCGCATGATTCTAGAGGATAAAGGTGGGGTGGGGAATCGAACTTACCAATGTCGGTTTCCTTGACGGCTCGAATCAAGCCTGATGATACAACAACGACACGCGAATGCGATGCACTCAGTTTGGGGCGCAGAAGCTGCGTGAGATAGTGCTGCGCTGTCAATTTGAACTAGCATTAGCAAATGGATTCAATGGGAGCCAAAGAAAATAGACTGATCACACGCCGGCGAAAAGTGGGAGATCCTACACAGGTGATTAACAACATAGGCCTCGCACCACTTGGACCCGTGCAGGCCAGGACCAGTAGCGGCCTTGTTCATGCCGGCGTTGAGAAACAAAATGTCCAATTTGTCCTGGTCGAGAGCCTCGAGGGTCTGCTGTGCAAAAGGTTTGACCGTCCTGAGGTCGGCAAGGTCCAGCGGCAGGATGGAGACGCTGTGCGTCTTCGCATCGTACTGCACCTGGTCAAAGGCTGCCTTGGTGGTTTTGAGGTCCCGCGCGCCAATGATGAACTTGTATGGCTGCGATTGCTGCAGCAGCTGCTTGACTGATTCGAATCCCTAAACGGCAATCAAGTCAGTGACGTTGATGGGGGTGGGAGTGTTTCTGGGCAGGATGAATGCTGACCAAGCCGGATGATGCGCCGGTCGCAACGATTGTTTTCCCAAGAGTAGCAGCCATATTTGAGGCGTGGTGAGTAAACGAGGGCTTACGTGAACGAATAAAGGTGTCAAAAGTCTATGTGAAATTGAAAAGCTGTCGTATTTCTGTTTTTAATACTATGTACCTACTCTTTAGGTCAGCGCCGTTTTGTTAGCACCATGGCGAACCTAGTGCTAGCTAGGTACACGTCGCCCCGCAGCAGGTTCCAGGGTAGGTTTGGTAGGGTACTAGGTATGTACGTAGATCTTGTACTTCGAAAGGGAGGGGCTTGTCTTACGGCTCGGACAATTGGCGAGATTCATAAGACCGCTAAGTCCGTTGATTACCTTGTTCTCTTCTCGTTCCTTGTCGTACATGGGTGCACAATCTCGGCATGCACATCATTATGCTAGGTAGGGATCAGTACCAGGCGAACTAGGATGCGTGTGCAAATGCGGTCTCCGACCTGGGAAGCTGTCCGATCATTTGTCACTGGTCGTCATACTCCGATCGAGGATTATGGCTGGCTCATCTCCACTTGCGGTTTGCCGATTGATTGTCTTGTCGGCGCAAGAGCAGGCTTGAGTATATCCTACTCGCGCTATTCTACGTGGTATGATCGGATATGTCAACCGCCAATGTTGTCCGATGCTCCCCCAAAGTCGAGGAAGAAAATGTGATTAAGAGTAAGTATAGAAGGGTTGATATTGAAGGTAGAAACCTGATGTATGCATCATCGTAGTAGATCATTCAATTGAAAACTCCCAACATGACTGCTGCGTCCCAGATTTCCATGTCTGCCCGCCACCTGGGGTATACCAGGGGTGGTCCCGATGTACCAGTCGAGTCACTGAAGATCACGAATGAGCTATTGCAAAAGAACCATGACGAGCTACACATCTTCTTCCGGGACATGAACGGTCACAACCACCTCGTTCACAATCTCTTCACAAGGCTAGCTCTCGGAGCCACTCCTGAACAGCTGCGCACTGCTTTCAATGATGACCTGCCTACACAGCGTGGGATCCCGTCTCTCGATCAGGACGTGGTGGACAGAATGCATGACGATGACTTCTTCTGCGAACGTATCACCAAGATTAATCACTACAACAACTTCATGGTCTTTTTCGAAAAGGAAATCGCCAGCAAGGGATGGAAAACTGTCGTCAACCAATACATCTTCAGCAAGTCTCGAGTCGCAGAGGCCTTACTCCCACTGATGTATGATGGCGCATATCACCCCATCATCCATCTCGGTCTAGGTGTCGAGTTCGAGCAGCCAGCCGTCATTGCAGAGGCTTTGGCTCAGGCTGCCGCACATGATTCGTTTGACACAGACTGGTTTTTCCGATCAGCAGAACAAGGCGCCTTGGAGTTCCAATCCGGCGCATCTCCATCATCTTCCGAGAGCACCTTGCTGGACTTGGCTCGCGAGGCAGCCCAAGATGAGACTATTCGCGACGCGGCACGCACCCCCGGGCTCATTGGCACCATGAAGATGAAGAAGGCCATCTACCCAAAGGCCGGCATGCAGTTACTGTCTCTGGCGTCGCGCTTCCGCGTGACCGAGGAGACGCTCGAGAAAAAGACGGCCGAAATGGTCAATTTTTGCGCCTACCTCGCCGGCTGTGCCCAGCGCCGGGACCGCGCGACCAAGGTGGACTTTTTCTTCATGCACTGCGTCACGAGCTCCCTCTGCCTGAGCGTGCTCGCGCAGCAGCCGTGGATTGACATTGCTGACAGGGTGCGCCTGATTGAGTGGAAGGGCCGGCTGGACTTGGCCTGGTACGTCACCTGTGGCGTGCCTGACCTCGATCTTGACCATGTAAAGACCTACCGAGCCGGCGTAGAGCGTGGCTGGGACGACATCTTTGCCTTGGTGAGCGATCAGCACGACGATGGACACGTGGCCAAGTTTGTGCGCGCACTCAAACATGGCGAGGATATATGTCAGCAGTTTGAGGACGGTGACGCATCGAAAGCCTTCCCCATTCGAGGAGATATGTGGCAGGTAATTGCGCGCATGGCGTATGACTCGACCTTAAACCTCCCTCCTCCAGCTAAGTGGGTGATCATGGCAGGGATGGATCAAGCTTGGGCATCTGTCCCTGAAAAGTAAAAGCATCATTACACGATGCGATTGGGAGAAGAGTTATTACTTCGAGAATACGAGATCAGGTATATTACGTTATCAGCATATATTTCTTGTTACCATTCCACTGTCTCCTCTCGACATTTCGTCCTCAATGTACCAGTATCTTTGCCAGATACTTGAAGGTGGCATGACAAGAATAGCGATGAATTGCCACGAGGTGAAACGATAAGACGTGATTCTATACAATCTAGGTCAGGTGTTCAAATCGCGTTATTGTTAAAAGGAGAAGGAAAACTCTTTTCCCCTTCTCCCACTTTTGTGGTTGGCGCTTGTAGACGTGAACATTTTGACGTTACAGTGGACGTTATAGTGGCCTTACAGGGGCTAACTTAAAGGTTCCTTCTAAGAAGCGGAAATGAACGCTAGCAGGCCAAGTCCCTCCCCCACCCAGAAGGCGTAGTCTCCTAAATATCAAACTGTCTGTACTGGAAACCATCTCTTTTCTCCGTTGCAAATTTCAAACCCTACGATCCCATCTGCTGCGAGCTTACGTAGAGTTTCAATAAGAAATGGCTCCAGCACCAACGTTGATACGTTTTCGTTGATGCCTTTCCCATGTACCAGCATCACCAATTGCTTGGGATTGATGCTCATGCGCCTCCCTGCCATTTGCGGTCCTTGCTGCCCCCGTATGCGCCGCAGCGCGTCTAACACCAAGTTCTCTCGCCTAACCTTACTCGCCAATTGCTCGGTGATCTTGTGGTTGAGATTGTGAATCACCTGACCGTGTCCTGGATAGCCTCTCTCACAGTTCTCCGTGAGCATCCTGCGCCAGCTTGACATGATGGGGCCGAGTTCTTCGACTGCAGTAGTTCCATGGCCAAGTATGTTGTCTCCTGTGAACATGGCATTTTCCTCCACCAGAACAAAACACATGTGGTCGTGGGCATGACCTGGAGTGTGCAATGCTCGCACTGTGGCTCCCTCGACGCTAAATGACTGGCCGTCAATGATGTTATTTTGGTCCCTGGCGGGCGAGTTCTTGTATATTGCAGTCGCCAAATGTGGGTATGACTTGATCAAGTCGGCGACACCACCAGTATGGTCGCCATGCCAATGCGTGAGAAGGACATGGGACAATATTATACCCATGCTTTCAAGCAAAGAGACAACATTTTCTATCCACTGCGGGCTACCCTGTCCAGTATCAATGATCAGTCTCGAACGACCTGTTCCCACAATGTAAGTATTTGTCCCTTGCAGTGTGAACTGCGATAGTTGTCAGTGATCTGTGTATACCACACTATTACACCAGTTATCTCATCTCTTTCTGTACGTGTACGTACCTCTCCAGGGTTCTGACCCAGCACACGAATAACACGTGGGCTGATCTGCTCCACGTCCGGCAATGGTGGTAATCCCTTGAGTTGCGTTTCAAGATAATCTTTGAATGCATCGACGTTCAAGGTACTGCTGGCCATGTGGTGACCAACTTCATTTTCCGTTTTCATAGTTGAAAAGCCGTTTGATCATTGAAAAATCACAGCAAGTAAAGAACAATGTGCCTTCGGCGATTCAACAGTATTCGCAGTGGATGCAGTATGTATCGTGAGAGCGAGATGCATCGTATTCCATTCTCATACCGAGCAAATGTTCATCCATCTATTCCTGTTGACTGCGAAAGGCAGGAAATTGTCCGAGGCGGGTCAGATTGCCAGTTTAGCTGTGCATGGTCGGATTCCATGGTAGGATTATTGGTGCAACCAATCGCTGTCCGCTGCGGCGCAGAGCACACAGTCCGATCACTTCTAAGCGAGCTCGGATCGGAGTTGTACTAAAATGCTGATGCACCAAGTCGCCGATACCCGAGAGGCTGATCTTTTTCGCCAATGTTGGTTTTACGCTGCATTAGATAAGCCTCTCCGATCAATTTCGGCGACGGGATAAGTGTTGGTATAGCATATAGTATACGTGACCAGTCGCTCTAGAAATATTTTTCCATTCAATAAATTGTTAGATCATTCGGAATCTCAAGTCTAGATCCACTTCCAACACAATCGGTTGATCTCATACACAATAGCTTTACGTTTTGTCTTGATGCAAAACCAAATCCTGACCAACCTTTGACGTACGGATCTTACAGACCAGAGAAGGTAGTTGGCCACGCATTCGTTGCATTTCAAGCTTGATCGGGATCTAGGCTGGGCGAGTCTGTGACAGTCCATTCCACAACTCATCGGTTGAAATGCGACCTACAACTCCTTCGACTACAGAATCCCCGGATAATTTCTCCAACATGAAACTGTTATACTTCAGCAACGAGTTCCCTCATGATGATCTGGCAGGGCTCTCTCGTCAGTTCACTCTCTTAAGCAAGCAGAAACAATTTCCGCATCTGGCTCGTTTCCTCGATCATGCTACCGAGGCGGTACGTGATGAAGTGCGACAACTTCCTTGGTCACTTCGAAACACAATCCCGCCGTTCGATTCTGTCTTTAACTTCATAGAGCATGCCAGCCTGCGCAAAGGTGAACTTGGAGCATCAATTGATGGAGTTCTACTAGTGGTTGTGCAACTAGGAACACTTATCAAGTAAGAGAAACATGCTTCTTACTGAATGCTGGACACTGATTGTGACAATTTCAGGTACTATGAGGAAAATCCGAGACAGTACGACTTGAACACTGGAAATGCGGCTCTGGCAGGCTTGGGTCTTGGCCTGCTTAGTACTGCTGCAGTTTCACTTTCTTCCAGTGCATCTGACTTGGCCGTAGCCGGCGTTGAAGTCATTCGCCTAGCCTTTCGTTTGGGTATCGTTGTAGGCAGTGTCTCATCCAATCTTGAGTCCCGAGACCCAACGTCACCTCCAGTGTCCTGGGCGGCTGTAGTCCCAGATGTGACCGTCGATGAAGCCCGCGACGAATTGGACGCGTTCCATGCTAAAGAGGTCAGTGAGGTAGATGACAATTATATTTAGATCACATCCTAACTTGACTCAGAAAATGCCAAGCACGAGCAAGATCTTCATTAGCGCTTGGAGCCACAATTCTGTCACTGTCAGCGGACCGCCTTCGAGGTTGAAGCATCTCTTCCGCACTTCCGAGTTCTTTCGCGGACAAAAGATCATCAACCTTCCTGTATATGGAGGACTCTGCCATGCTGCACACTTGTACAACCAAGAACATGTTAGAGAAGTCGTCTCTGAAACTGATTCGTTGAAGGAGCTGAGCTCTCGTGCTTCCCCTAAATTGACCACATTCGCGACTTCAACTGGCAAGCGTTTCGAGGCAGAAACCGCGCGCGAGTTGTTCGAACAAATTGTCACAGAGATAATGACCAAGGAAATCCGATGGGACACCGTCGTCGAGTCGGTACTGGCGCAGGCCCACACTACCTCCTGTTCTGATATTCAAGTCTTGGTGTTCAGAAAATCTCTGCCAATCTATGATCTGTTGACGGCTTTCTCGTCCAAACAGCCCGGCCTAGAAGTCTCCACTCTTGAGCTGATTCCCACTATCACTGCCTCTCTCGATAATGGGACGCCGGTCTCTGGAGGTAGTAGCAAGTCTAGCATCGCCATTGTCGGCATGTCGTGCAGGATGCCAGGCGGTGCGACAGACACTGAGAGTTTTTGGAACCTGTTGGAGAAGGGACTGGACGTGCACCGAACCATTCCAGCCGACAGATTTGATGTCGACACACATCATGATCCGAAAGGCAAAGCCATGAACTCAAGCCACACAGCATATGGTTGCTTCATCGACGAGCCGGGCCTCTTTGATGCGCCATTCTTCAATATGTCACCGCGTGAAGCTCAACAAACAGACCCAATGCAACGACTTGCCCTGGTGACGGCCTACGAGGCGCTGGAGAGGGCTGGGTACGTTGCCAACCGCACTCCAGCCACCAGTCTTGAGCGGATCGGGACATTTTATGGCCAAGCTAGCGACGATTATCGAGAAGTGAACACAGCGCAGGAAATTTCGACATACTTCATTCCTGGCGGCTGTCGTGCATTTGGGCCTGGACGTATTAACTACTTTTTCAAATTTGCAGGGCCGAGTTTTAGTATTGACAGTGCCTGCTCATCCAGTCTAGCTACCATCCAGACAGCATGCACATCTCTCTGGAACAAGGATACCGACATGGCAGTCGCTGGAGGCATGAATGTACTTACCAACTCGGACGCCTTTGCTGGTTTGAGTCACGGGCACTTTCTGACGAAAACTCCCAATGCTTGCAAGACGTGGGACTCGGAGGCAGATGGTTATTGCCGCGCGGACGGAATTGGTTCCATTGTCATGAAGAGGCTGGAGGATGCCATTTCTGATAACGACAATATCATTGGTGTTATCAGGGGTGCGGCCACTAACCACTCTGCTGAAGCTGTATCGATCACGCACCCACACGCTGGCGCGCAGTCTTTTCTAAGCTCAAAGGTTCTGAGCGCTGCGGGAATCGATCCGTTCGATGTGAGCTACGTCGAAATGCACGGTACCGGTACTCAAGCCGGCGACAAGGAGGAAATGAAATCAGTGACTGACGTCTTTGCACCTGCTGGCCCGAAGCGACGAAGCATGAGGCAGCCACTGCATGTCGGGGCCGTCAAGGCTAATGTTGGCCACGGAGAGGCTGTCGCTGGTGTTACGGCCCTGATCAAGGTTCTCCTCATGTTCCAGAAAAGCATGATCCCCCCGCACGTGGGCATCAAGAACAGTCTGAACCCAGCCCTGCCCTCGGATCTGGCTGAGCGAAACGTACGAATCCCTTACACTAAACAAGCTTGGCCCCGTGAAAAGGACAGAAAGCGCATCGCCGCGGTGAACAACTTCAGCGCTGCCGGCGGCAACACGATGATTGCCATCGAGGAGCCACCGCTGCCCCGAAACATTGCACCAGAAGATGAGGATCCCCGGACCACCCATGCAGTAACCGTTTCTGCAAAAAGCAAAGTGTCGCTGGAGGGTAATCTCAAGAGATTGATTGCTTTCCTTGAGAATAATCCTGATGTGCGTATGTCCGATCTGGCATATACGACCGCGGCTCGCAAGTATCATCACAATCACAGGATCGCAGTCGCAGCTGCGGATGTCCCCCAGCTAAAGAAGAAGCTATCCGCGCAGCTCAATTCCATTGATTCAGTAAAGTCTATATCCAACCTCCAGCCTCTGATTGCGTTTGCCTTCACTGGTCAAGGCGCTTCCTACAAGTCAATGGACCTCCAGTTTTTCCATCACGAGCCAACCTTTAGGTCTCAGATTCTGCATCTCAATTCTCTGGCCCTTGCGCAAGGCTTTCCGTCATTCCTACCCGCAATTGACGGCAGTTTCCCTAAAGATCATGCCCACTCCGCCGTTGTGACACAAATGGCCCTAGTTGCCATTGAGATCTCACTGGCTGCATACTGGGCTTCATTGGGCGTGGTCCCGAACGTGGTCGTTGGCCACAGTCTGGGTGAATATGCAGCGCTTTACGTAGCCGGAGTACTCTCTGCTAGCGATGCCATATACCTGGTGGGCCAGCGGGCAAGACTGCTCGAAGAGCGAGTGCAAGCGGGAAGCCACAAGATGATGGCAGTCCGTGCATCTTTGGCCGATATCCAAAAGATTGCTGCCGGCATGCCATACGAGGTCGCATGCATAAACGGGCCCAGAGACACGGTACTAAGCGGGCTATCGAAAGACTTGGACGCACTCATCGAACCCATTCAAAAGGCGGGTTTCAAATGCTACAGTCTTGACGTCGCTTACGCTTTCCACTCGTCGCAGACTGACCCTATTCTAGAAGATTTTGGGGAGCTCGCCGAGACGGGAGCCATCTTCCATGCGCCCAAATTGCCCGTACTGTCTCCGCTGTTGGGTAAGGTCATTTTTGACGAGAAGACGCTCAACGCCACCTATATGAAGAGAGCTACGCGTGAATGCGTCAACTACTTGGCCGCAGTGGAAACAGGGGCAAAGCTGTCTCTGGTTGATGACAATACCCTTTGGGTCGAGATTGGTCCTCACCCCGTCTGTATCAACATGTCTAAGTCGTCTCTACGCTCTGTGGGAGCGGCTGTGCCCTCAATGAGACGCGATGAGAGCAACTGGGCGACCATGGCACAAAGCTTAAGCACACTTCACTGCGCTGGGGCGACCATCAGGTGGAATGAATTCCACAAACCATTTGAAAAGGGACTTCGTCTGCTCGATCTTCCTACGTACGCCTGGAATAACAAAAACTATTGGATCCAGTACAATGGAGATTGGGCCCTCACCAAAGGAAACACCTACTACGACGCCCAAAAGAAGGCACTTGAGATGGCAAAGGCTCTTCCCGCGCCTCGCCTGTCTGATTTGCAGACTTCATCCGTGCAGCGAATCATTGAGGAGAGCTTTGACGGTTCTGCTGGCACTGTCGTTATGCAATCAGACCTGATGGAGGCAGACTTCCTTGCTGCAGCGCATGGACACAAGATGAACGGTTGCGGCGTTGTAACATCGGTACGTACAGTTGAGTTGAATGCATCAAATCATGCTCTTTACTAACGTCTTTATGTTCTAGTCTATTCATGCGGACATATCATACACCCTGGGCTCTTACCTCTTGAAGAAAATGAGTCCGTCCAGCGGCGACATTGCCATGAACGTAGCGAATCTCGAGGTGGTCAAGGGCCTCGTTGCTCAGAAGAACACAAAGGTTCCTCAGATGATTCAAGTTTCCATCTCTACCGAGAACATCAATGCTGGTACAGCTCAACTGCGGTGGCAGAATGTGAGCGCTCAAGGCATCCCCGATGAACCATTCGCGACCGCCACCTTGGAGTATGGAGACAGATCTGCATGGTTAAGCTCGTGGGTGCCGCAGGCGCATCTTATCCAGGGCCGGATCGAGGCGCTGGAGACGCTTGCAGCCCAGGGCATTGCCAACAGACTATCCCACAATATGGCCTACCTGCTCTTTGCCAACAATCTGGTGGACTACGCGACCAAGTACCGTGGGATGCAATCCGTTGTCATCAACGGCCTTGAAGCATTTGCAGACGTCACATTAACTACTGAAAAGGGAGGCGTTTGGACCGTCCCTCCGTATTTCATCGATAGCGTCGCTCATCTCGCAGGCTTTGTCATGAACGTGTCCGACGCCATTGATACCAAGGCCAATTACTGCGTCACGCCCGGTTGGTCCTCCATGCGGTTCGCAAAGCCTCTAGTGGCCGGCGCGAAATACCGGTCCTATGTCAAGATGATCCCCACAATTGAGGACCGCAGCGTTTACCTTGGCGACGTTTACGTCTTACAGGACAATGGAATCATCGGTATCGTCGGTGGTATCAAATTCCGCCAGTACCCTCGCATACTACTGAATCGATTCTTCTCCGCTCCCGACGAAGCTTCACCATCGCCGAACCCGACCCACGGAGCTACTGCCATGGTCCAAGCCCAGCCCAAGGCAATTGCAGCATCTCGCGGTGATGGGAAGCATTTCGCGACATCAGTTCAGATATCTACGCCTTCGAAGATCGGTCAACAAGTCATCGTCAAACCTGTGGCCATCCAGGCCTCGCCGGCGGCGGCGCCTGTTGTGGTGGCCCTCAAGGACCCCGAGGTCCAAGAATCACCCGTGGTCGTTGCATCTGCTGCCGCCGCGGTCGATACCAACAGCGTGGCGTCCAAAGCCATCTCCATGATTGCCAATGAAGCTGCCCTCGAGCAAGCCGACCTCCAAGACGAGGCCAGCTTTGCCGAGTTGGGCATCGACAGTCTGATGAGTCTCGTCATCTCCGAGAAGCTGCGGGAGGAACTCGGCGTGGTCGTTTCGGGCAGTCTGTTCCTCGAATACCCCACCATTGGCGATCTGAGGAGCTGGTTAATGGAATATTACGGCTAGATTGTCCATGCAAGTGGTATTTCCTTTGCTGACCATTGAGTTGAGGTAGCGCAAGTCTCTTATGTCTGTTTCCTTATCGTATCACTACTAGACAGATGCTGTATTCGGTCTTTAAATAGAATATTCTTTTCGCACTATTTAACTGCTATTGCTTGTTTGCAATGCTTATGTGCATACATGTACCGGCGGGCCACTGACAAAGAGCCTGGTCGACATTCTGCATATTACTAGTGCAGGCGATGCGAACAGCGGTGTGCCGTATCATTGAGGAGCACCTCTTTTTGGTAGCTCAACAAAATTATCTCATAAAAGTATCTCGCATGTCTTGTGTGGGCCCAGTAGCTAATGAATATTCCTCAACTTGACAATCATTTTATGATGCAGCAACCTTTCCTGTTGACTCCTAACGTGCGTATCGCAGAAGATAATATGGTTTGAATTGCGTGCAACAAATGTTCTTTCCCAAATTCATTGTACTGTATAAAGCGTTGAATTAAAAATGAACAAATTTTCGGTGCTAGCATGAGCGTGTCATTTCCCTCTTTCTGAGAAGGGACAAAGTCTAAGTAATGTAGGCGCAAGTCCAGTCATCACCCAAAAGTTTCTTTGAGATGGAATACATCTTATACGCATGCGTGTGAACCCTCAATGGTTACGAACAAGAAGAAAAAAAGAAAAGAAAATAAGAAATGAAAGGAAAAACCGATAATGTCATTCATAAATGACAAGTCTACATCTGACAGTTGCTTTATTATCACGCAACAAAGGATTTGTCATCGTGATTTGCCGCGGTTCGTGGCGCAAAATGACGGAGTCCGTGTTTTCGGCATCCAGGGTCGGATGCCGATAAAGATAATTCCACCGCATCTGACAAGCAGTGCTTTATCTGCCACGAGACAACAAAAAGGATGAGCCGAATTATAATGCTAATGGCGTATCCAAAGTATGATATGGTTGAGCATATCGGACTTGAATTAATCTGCCTAGGTACCCAATGCCAGGTGATCTTACACCTTGGAAGTGAAAAGAAAATTCAAGATCTCGTTACAATTATGAGACGAATCAGAACGTTTAACAAAGAGTCAAGAATGTGTTAAATTGACTGGCCTATGTTTCATCAATGCCTTTCTTGATGTTTTATTCCCGATACTATTCTGTATAATAGACCACGGTGAATTCGAAAGGCAAATATTCCGTATATGGTCTGAACTCTGCGCAGCCATATGCAATATTAGTAGCTTTGGAGGAGCAAGTAGGATATAGCGCAATGCGCTGCACACTCGTTTAACAAGACAGCTGCGCGAGCCATAGATTCGTGTCACTTCCCTGACCGAATGTTGAAACCCCAGCATCGGTTATAAGATGAGTCGTCACTGAGAGATATTGACGCTTCTCGTGCTGCTCGGCTCAGGTACATTTTGAGCAGATACGTATCGGATCCCGACATCGTCAACCGCAAACTTAACCCCTATTGTTGGTTTGTAATCATGCGGCCTAATCACTACCATCGTAATGTTTCTAGCTTATTTGTGGTTGTTTCTTTACGCCAGATATCAACCGCGTGCAAAAGCCTTTGATCTTCTAGGTTGCATTAGTGTATCAGTTCTTCCAGTCACCGTCGCACTGTGACCGTACCTTGCCACGATGCCATCACGGAACGACACCTACGATGACAAGGCATTAAGCCTACCGCGAATTCTGTGTCTGCATGGCGGTGGTACTAATGCGCGGATTTTTGAGTCACAATGTCGCGTCATTTCCGCGCATTTGAAGCCCTACTTCAGGCTCGTCTTTGCAGAAGCCCCATACGAGTCTGCTCCCGGCCCGGGCGTGACCTCGGTCTACGCCGACTATGCTCCCTTCAAGAGATGGCTGCGATGGCTCCCCGAGGACGAGCACGCCAGCAACGAGGAAGTGGTCCATGACATCGACCAGGCGATTGAGGAAGCCATGATGAGCGACGACAAAAAGGGGGCAAGTGGGCCATGGGTCGCCTTGCTAGGCTTCAGCCAGGGCGCGAAACTGGTCATGAGTCTCTTGATCCGACAAGATGTTCGTCGCGCCCGCCACGCACCTCCCATCGCTGGACCCCATTGGGCCTTTGGTGTCATACTCGCCGGCAGGGCGCCTCCGGTGGCGCTTGACGCTGGGTTCTTCAACTCGACAATGCTGTGTGAACCGTCTCAGCTTGATATCGTGAGGCCACCAGATATGATTGATGCCATGAGCGAAGACCATCGCGTTAGAGTACCCACGATACATATGCAGGGTCTGTTTGATCAAGGCCTTCACCTGCACCGCGAAATGCTAGAAGATTACTGCATCGAAGGCACGACACGCCTGATAGAGTGGAATGCAGCCCACGTGGTCGCATTGAAGCGCAGCGACGTTGATGTACTTATTACGCACATACTAGAGGTTGCTAGAGAGACTGGTGTACTACGGGATTAGACACGGCTGCGATTTGTTGGAATGGTGTTGTACGGGTCCTTCAGGTTTTGGTTCGCGGATGCCGCTAAGTAGCAAATAGAACAAGTTAGGTAAATAGATTGTGTATGTATTCAATAACGAAGTCCAGAGTCGGGCTAGAATTGAGCCTATCAGTCATGCGTCGAGCTTGGACTGTTGCAATGAAAGCTCCTGGGTGGGCTGCCACGATTGGGTTCGTGTGCCAAACGCTCGGTGGTGACATACAGCTAAGGGCACTCTGAAGGGTCAGTGCTGTAGTGGGCTCAACCGTTCTAGCATCCGCCATGCCGCAGAATAGCACTGAGTGCTGGAAGTAGGGGGCGGAATGCGCTAGCCACAAGGTGCATTAGGTACTTCGTCTTCCAACATCACTGCCTGTGTAGCTACAGAAGTAACTCAAACTTTATTAAAGCCGCTGGAAATTGAAGGCATGGCCGTACGGGAACGCTTTTCAAGAGGAACACAATTTGATCCAATGGTAATCGAGGCATTACTGATGCCTGCAGCGCCAAATCCCGCAACGAAGCGACCCACCATAAACATCGCGGACGAGTCGGCAGCTCCCCGAAGAATCGAGCCAACGGATACTGAGAAACAATGCGGGAGCAGCCAATCAGTCACTTCAACATGTAAAAAGGGAAAAGCGCAACCAACAGCTCGCTGCGGAAGGAGTGGAAGTCGACCTGTCAAAGAAGACGAGACTGTGTGGCATCGAAGTAAGGGATGTCATCGAGGTCGTATCAATTAGCCTCGCGTTACACGGCCTGAGGGGACTGCCATTGGAGGTAAGAGCTGCGCGTAAGCACCAACATCTAAGTTGGTCTGCTCACCCAAATGAAAATCGAATCATGAGAAGACATCTCTCTTTTCCAGAGCTATCGACCTTCACCATCATTTTAGTTCCAAGTTCTCAATATCCTACACAACTTGGCCTCAGATAGCAGCAAGAATCTCCAAAGCCAACGCCATCTTGCGCTTTCACAGCTGCGATGGATGCCTCTTCCAATCTGCAGCAAGTGTTGTCTTGGCAGAACATAACTGCCATTATCATCATCTACTGGGCAACGCTGATCTGTTATCGCATCTTCCTACATCCGCTTGCTCATTTTCCCGGCCCGAGATTGGCTGCAATTACGCGGTGGTATGAAGCTTACTTCGACGTGGTCGAAAACGGACAATATACCTTCAAGATCGCCAAGTTACATAAGAAATATGGCACGTCGACCACAGCCTCGGTGCATCAATCTTGCCCTCTTTGTAATGAGTAATGGGTCTAGAGCTTCATCTAACTTGTTTCCTGCTTCTCATTAGGTCCCATAGTTCGCATAAGCCCGCATGAACTTCATGTTATCGATCCCAATTTTTTCGCAAAGCTCTACCGACAGGATGGTCGCTGGGACAAATATGCATGGGCCATCAGAGCCTTCCCCGCCCCTGGTTCTATCATCAAGTACGTCTTTTGCCAGGTTGCCCTTGAATGTAAACTACTGGATACTCATTCTGAACTGCTATTAGCACCGGGCCACACGATCTACACAAAACTCGCCGCCTAGCGCTCAATCACTTCTTCTCCAAGGCGAAGGTGGCTGCTCAGCAAGAACTTATCCATCGCCATGTCCAGAAGCTTTGTGACAGAATTACATCTTTTTCTGCCACTACCTTCGACTTAGGGGCCGCTTTAAGCGCCGTCACTCGAGATGTATCGTCCGACTTCATCCTCAACAAGACATATGGCGCTCTGGACAAGGAAGACTTCCACGTTGCCGTCACGAATATGTTCCAGAGGGGGGGAGGCATCTGGCGCATAACGAAGCATATGCCCTGGTTTGGCCCAGCAATGCTGTCAATCCCTGTCAGCCTGATGACCTACCTGGTTGATGAGGGCACAAAGGCATTCTCCCAATACATTGAAGTAAGACACTACCCTTGTAATGGGCCAATCGGTCGATGTACTTCCTAAAATGAAATGGCAGGAGAGCGAAGAAGACACCAAGAATTTACTTCGAATCGCAACCGCGCCATCTGCGGCGGAGGAAGCTCCCCGTACCATTGTCCATGAGATCGTGGACTCCAAACTCCCGCAGCACGAGAAGGCATTTACGCGGATTATGGATGACGTCGCGACCATCACTGGTGCCGGATTTGAGACAACAGCGAGTGTGTTACGATTGATCTGCTACCATGTCTTCAGTGATTCGAACATCTTGCAACAATTGCGCGCTGAGCTTGCATCCACGATCAGTTCAGAGAGCCGCAACGAAGACAGCGTCGAGCTCAGAACATTGGAGCAACTGCCTTATTTAACATCGGTCATTATGGAAGGCCTTCGCCTCAGTCCGGCTGTCGGGTCGCGCGCGGCTCGTATCGCCCCTGATAGAGATCTCTTCTACAACGGCATTCGTATTCCTGCTGGCACTCCCGTCGGTATGACAACCATTCTAATACACCATGATGAAACATTGTATCCCTCGCCGCAGTCTTTCAACCCACAGCGGTGGATGGACCCAGAATCACGAAGGATGTTGGATAAGACATACGCACCGTTTTCACGGGGCACAAGGATATGTCTAGGCATGCAGTAAGTTACCCAACTCCACTTGCACTGCATGTTTTTGACTGATTTGTAAATAGTCTCGCGTGGGCTGAGTTATATCTTGTCATTGCTGCACTTGTCCAACACTTCGACTTCAAGTTCCAAGGTGTCGACAGCTCTGACTTCGCGATGGAGAGTGACCAATTTATTATTGGTACAAAAGCTGGAGCGGTTCTCAAAGCCCAAGTGACTTCATACAAGACTGCCTTGCAACATGGACATCTTGACTGACCCAATGTGTGAAGGGGGAAGAGACCGGAGCGCTAAAGGATGAACCCTGAGTTGACCAATAAAGGAATAAAGGCTGCAGAAGAGAGGTGCTGCATAGCAGCTTGATATTTCCGAGCAGATGATTTGTGGTGGGTACTAAGGTTAGGTGCTTCAATGCGGCAGAATGATACTATTAGCTATAATCAAATTTAGTGCCAGAAAGGTCAAAACCGCCCTGCTTGTTTACCACGACGAAAAGGCCATTATGGTGCAAGGAATTTGTCAATTTTTACACACCAAGAAATGTACCATTGGCAAACTGACAATCAACATCAACCATAATAGCCTCTGAATTATACTGCGTCGTGCGACGCACGACCACATTGGTTCATGGTTCTAAAATAGCTTTGCGTCCTTTGGCGCCCTCCCAAGATTGGTGCTTGATACTTCTGCGATGATAATTGGTAGCAGCGCCTACACTTCATCTTTGACTCTCATTGGGTGACGAGAGACAAAAAAGCACTTTGTATATCACGACGATCGTTGGCACGTTTGCGGCAATGGATTGCATTGTGGTATTTGTTCATGTCAGACCAACAAGGGAGGTTACTTGTGTAGGTATGTATGTATGCTACTTGGCTGTTGGTCCCTAGGTACCTACCTACCAATGCAGGGTTTACTGGGGCTGCTGTGCCACGCGCATCCATGGTGCAATCGATCCCTGACGCGAATCCTAGTTGCATAACGCCAGCGGCCGTCCTGGTCCAAAATCTGACATGAATGGCCAAGAATGGCACGCTATTACAACGATTAGAAACAACGACACTCGTGCATCGGATCATGCTATCTAGGTCCCCCCTTGCTGGCTCGGCTGGGCGCAAGGAGCGCGCATTCAGCTTGGCCGAAGGCGCCAACATGTGTCTCGGCTCATATCGACAAGCTGATGGATGACCTTCTGCCTTCCCCCTCAGAAGCTCGCGTCGCCACGTTCGCTGTCGACAACATCTAGGACGAATGCGCATAATACTCATTTCCATATCAGGCCTTCTTAGCTTAACCCTTCTTCACGCAACATTATCTAACCAGGTGTGATCATATCACCTAGAGGAGAGGCAGTGCTCTACAGACCATCCTTGCGACAATGAGCTCGCCATTCAAGGTGATAGTGGTCGGCGGCGGTCCTGTTGGACTGATTGCAGCGCATGCGCTTTCGCGTGCCCAGATCGACTTTGCGATACTGGAGAGAAGACCTCACGTTGTGGAGGAGGCCGGCGCTGCCCTGCTCATGTTGGCGAATGGTCAACGCGTGTTGGGTCAACTCGGGCTGCTTGACGCACTGGAGCGTGTCGGCTGCGACATGACGTATATGAGGCGTATTGATCACAATAAAAACGATCTCGGGGGATCAGTGGCAATGCGGAGGACAAAAGAGAAGTGAGTCAGCATATCTTGGAACTTGTCAGAGAGACGCCCGTTGCATGTGCTGACAACAGACCTAGCCATGGACGGTATCCAAACTTGATTGCCCGTGACGAGCTTACCAAGGTCCTGTACGAGACTCTATCACCAGAAGATCAAGCTCGCATCTTGCCAAACATGAAAGTCTGTGAGGTGCAAACCAGCGATGCAGGCGTGGTGGTGAAATGCACCGATGGAACCACAGTGGAGGGCAGTATCCTCATTGGCGCAGATGGTGCACACAGCGTAGTTCGAGACTGCATGAGAAGCCTGGCACTTCAGAGTAAAAGCAACTCGGATACCGTCGAGGATGGTGTGAATGACGCCAGCCCGTTCCTCACAACCTTTCGCTGCATGTGGCTGAGATTTCCGACAACGCCCGACATGACGCCGGGTCATATGATGGAGACACATGGTCCTCGCTTCGGGGCTCAGCAGTTTTCTTCCGTCAAGGAGAGCTTCATAGCAATGTACGAGCTCTTGGACGAACCAACCCGCAAGCGCTCACGATACACCGAGGCCGACGCTCTGGCCTTCATCGACAGGTGGGGCCACCTTCCGACCGTGTCCGGCCGCACAGTGAAACAGCTACACGAGGCAAGCACCGATCACCGCATCGTTGACCTGGAGGAAGGCGTCCTGGACCACTGGAGTTGGGACCGCATTGTGCTCGTGGGCGACGCGGCGCACAAGTTCACCCCGAGCATCGGACAGGGCGCCAACAATGGCATCATTGACGTGGTGGTGCTTATGAACGAATTGCAAAAAATACTGAAGCAGTATAAGAGCCAAAGTCCAGCGACACAACCAACTACGGATGAAATCACTCTCGCGTTCAAGAACTACCAGGCAACCAGACAAGAGGCGTCAAAGTTCAGCTGTCAGCGCTCTTCCCAAGTGACTGCCACGTCCTTGTGGAACAGCTGGTCCCTAAAGCTTTTCGACCAATACATTTTTCCAAGAGAAATGTTTCAAAATTATCTCGCGTCCAAGCTCGCTCTTATCACTGCTCAATCACCAGTGTTGGATTATGTTGCGAGTAAAGAATACATGGTGGGCAAGATACCCTGGACGAAACAGATGCCGATGATTCCAACCGCGGCGCCCTGATACATGGCCCAAATGAGAATGGCGTGTCAATCTCTGAATAGTATATCCTTTGCCTATGATCTGCCACTGAAGGACTTGAAGTTAGTTATAAACCATGACACTGAATGGGAATTTTCACTAGTTGTCATGGTAGACCATGGTTCTGATACTGGTCATTGCCGGGCCGAATGGTCGGCCGGCCATCCGGCCATCCGTAGATAGATATCACTTCTTGCAGCTGGGAACTGGTTCATCCTTTTGTTCCCCAGCTTACAATTCAATACGAATACATGCCCATGGGTGCAGCCCACCAGCCAAGTCTACTGGGTACGTGACAACTAATGCTTGCTTGGATTATACTAACAGGTATTATCCTTTATTTTTTAGATCTTATAATCTTAATGATCCCTATGATCCGTGCTATCGAATTATTGCCAAGACTACAATCCTGTTAACACTTGCTCACATCTGGCAGTGCTGACTGAGTTTCTAGGCCAGGGTCATGGTCATTGATGATAAGTTGGAAGCCTGCCAGCCGCCTCTACAGTCCCTCCTCCGCTGTATTGTTAAACTAGACGGTTGGGTGACATGCAGACATACAGCACCATTCGTGACAATCTATAGCTATATCCTGTCCGGATACGGGAAAAATGGGGTTTCATCCGTGGTTCAATAAAAGAACTTGAACCAAATCATCGATGTTAATTTCCCACAAATGTTGCGTTCCATTAGCCGGGGTGTTACTGCAGTCTCTGACTTTCCTGGCCAGTGTACTATTGTCAAATGATAGGGTGCAGAATGGTCTGATCAAGGTCAAGATTGGGTGATGTATTCATGCATGTTCTGTTCAAACTAGTGCGTACGCTTTGCGCACTGTTTTGGTGGTACCGGGTATTCCCCGGGGACATTGGTCCATTTACGCGAACACCATGGTGTTCCATCTTGTGCTATTGCACCCCCTCTGGTGTGCTTAAGCACACTACCCATCTGACAACTATGTAGCAGCGTAACGCCCCTCCCAATTCAGCCTCACCGGCCTTTTCTCCGCATGCGACAAAGGCGCTCTTTATGATGGGTTATTAGAGTTTGCAAGGTATATTCTGGTTTCAGGTTGTCACAGGCATCATTAAAAAGGTGGTCCGTAAATGCACACTAAACATCCAAGGCATATGACTCGCGATGTATGGGGCTGTATAGAAGGTGTTGTATTAGCATAGGTGGCTAACTATGGAGTGGTCCTGGGACCGGACCAATTACCCTTTAGCCTGGTCACGTGGATGGCCCGTGTGCCAATCGGCCACGGGCCCCATAACTCCACATCTCAGCATACCTCCAGCATCATTCAGCTGCTTGCTTGCATCACCTCTTTTGCCAACTATTTACAGCCTAGAATTAATCTGTAGATCGCTGTCCTTACTTGTACATAGTTGGTAACTAAATAAATAAAAGGCGTAGTTTCTATCAGGCGCCCATGACTCCACATCGCGGGCGCTTGCATGGGGCTTGGTTGGGTTGGTAACTACATGGTCAGACTTAGAATAGGAGCAGATAAGGTTAATTGACATGGTTTCTTGGTTCAAAGACTCTGACGCAACTAGGCTCAGAACCCTAATTCTGAAAGTCTCCCGCCTCCTCCCCTTCTTTTCGAAAAAAGTTCGTCCAAGTCAGGATCCTGGAGTCCTGGCAAACACGAGCTTTGCTTTATAAAGGGTAGTCAATCAGGTTCCTCGTTCAGCCTGTCCAAGGTCCTTGAAAAGCTCCCGTAGACGATACCGCGGCGAAGACGTGTGAAAATGGGTGATGCCGCGAGCGTAGTTCTTAAAGTTCGCGCAGTACTCGGGCTCGTCGGCGAGGGTGGAGATCACGCGTCGATAGGCGGCGATGCCCTCATCAGCAAGAGTACGCTGGGCAGTGATAACATCGACGCCGTCCTTTTCGGCGCGCATATCAATATAATTTCCCCTTTCGCCCGCACAGAACTCCTTATAAAAGGAGATGACATCGTTGACAACATTGGTAAAGACAACAATGTCTGGAATCGTTTGGACGTACTTGTCAAGGCCGCCGCCGCCAGCCTCTTTTAGCAGCCGTGCGTCCGAGCGCGGTGCCAGTGCTAGCAGGGCGTACATAGGCGACAGCCCCGTTTTGATACGTAGCCACTCGGGGAACTGAGGTGCCTGCGTATGCACCGTTGCGTCCTGCGTCAAGAGCTCAACCCCAACTCCGTTAACAAAGTCGTAGCAGGCCACGATAATCATATTGGCAACGAGGGGCTCAAAGTGTTTCCATAAGAGCGGTGTAAGCTCCCGTGCATACCAGTCGAGCACGGGGTCGCCTAAGGGCTCACCAGTTGCCAGACGGAGTTGAAAGTTCTGCAGCACCTCGGGCTCCTGGTCCAGTAGGTCTTCGACGTGCCAGAAGAAGATATTCAACATGGCGTGCACCACCTGGTAGTCGGAGCTCTGGGCATTCGCAAAGTCGGCCGCCACATAGCATGCAAGATTCAATTGATCCTTCGAGCCGAGGAGATTCAGGTGTTCTCGTAGACTAGTTGAGTCTAGCTCAGACAGGACTGAAGCCCGCAGATTGTAAATGTTCGTCACCGTAAGAGCATTCTCATCTATCTTGCTACCACCTGTCACTCCGCTCACAAAATGGGATAGAGTCTCTCGGATGGATGCAATATCGGCCTGCATCGATTTATATAGGCGGTCAGCCAAAATAAGCATCATGATTAAAGGGGTTCGCGTATAATATGAAGACGTATATCGTACCTCGGAGATCTGCGGTGCCATTATGATTGGGCTTGCCCAGATGAATTTCAGGAAATAAGAAAGGATGATAACTATACTTTACAGGAAAGACATGCCATTTTAATAGGTCGGCCTAGATGAAAAGTCGGCTGGCAAATCCGAAGATTACGGACAAAACCAAGAGATAGGAAGAAGCCCACTTAAGAATTACTTGGCAAGAATATCTCGATATATTTCAAATGCTTGCCTGCCTATATAGTATGTGGAGTTGTGGGGCCAGTGTAGCTAAACATGCTCATACAACACTTCCTACTATGTATACACCCCATATATCGCGAGTCATGTAATTGCTGAGTCAATCCAAGCCAACGGCCGCCTTTTGTCTACCGTTTGCGCTAGTGTAAGTCAAGATCTCTGTCGAGGGCCCATCCATTGGTGTTGTAGTCGGCTTGCAATCCTCTATTCATAAATAAGTACTGTGGATCAAGGTAGCGCTTTCCTATTGGAGCTTAATCTGGTCTGGTATCCCATAAAGTGGCACGCACCACGGTTCCCAAATAGGGTAGGCGTGTGTACAGATAAGCCACTAAGTCCACCTTTTTCACCAATTATATATCGTGCTGCCTGCGAATAGCTTCTGGTCTTCCGAGTATTACACGGCCGAATAGCATTCAAAAGTAACAAAAAAAGAGAACAACGATCTCAGAATTATTAGAAATCGACCGGTTCAAATTTTATATTCTTTTTTTTGTAAATGTGGTGGTTTTGAAAATTTAGCTCGATATACTATAGTACGATTGGCTAATCGTAGCAAGTCATTTTTGGCGACAATCCCCCCCCCCCCCCCCCCCCCCCCCCCCCCCCCACCGTGGTGCGTGCCACTTCATGGGATAGGTATCAATTGTGTGATATATTGATCTGTGTTGCGAGGTGCATGCTTCTCTGAGTGGCCCTAGCTAATCACCGGAAGGCTCAATATCTCTATCTGAACACCATGGTGTTGATCCGTGTGCTCAAGCACACCCCGGCGTATACCATTTAGGTCCTATGATCCACCATCTGACAAGTACTAATAGTCACTGAAATCAAGGTGACGCAGCTTATCCATATTTGATTTTTGAAGAAGCAGTTCGCGTGCCGCTTACGTGATATGCGCTGACTCAATGACCTTGGAAGCCTACATATGCATCGGTGTGGCATCGGCTATTTCTTCGTCCTCAAGAGGGATGCGTAAGTCCATTCGCAGTTAAGATGCGGTTCTGCGAGGTGGATATCTAGCAAACAGTATAAATAATACGGAATGGGGGAGATCATCACATAATTTGAGAATACGTTTGAAACAAATATTGTTTGAAAGAGCGCTTGATATCTACTCAATCACGCCGAGTGCTTACTTGAGTGCGGAGCAAATTTTCTATTACCTGACAAGCTGATTCTACGAGACCGGTCTTTGTGCAAGTAATGCTAGTGTACAGTACGCCTTTTCCTCGGAGGTTTTGGGTTTGTTGGGGAACATATTCTGTGTTTGCGCCGTAATTGTGCATAGATGCGACCGGACCCCAGGTATGGACAGGGATCCGGGAGCTCGGGGTATTTTTTATCAATTCCAGCCAAGTCGGATTTGAAGCCGGTAAAAGTTCGCAATGCAAGCGGAGTAAGAATACCCATTATTTTTTCGCTTGCCAACGGGAGTTGACTCCGGCACTGGGGACCCATGGGACATAATGGTGTATGCCGTACCATGAACATTGTACTTAAGTGATGAGTAGGCGTAACACTTGCTACCGTAAGATTTGATGTCTATTGTTGCGATGAAGAATTTACTATATACTACCGTTATATGCTGCTGATGCCAATAGAGACCCCTAGTTGATCGGGACAGCCCCCCCCCCCCCCCCCCCTGAGGATCTGAAAATGCATCGGACCTCCAATCTTATTGATCGGGGGTCCGAACCCGTTAACCCGCCAGGCGGGATATGTCGTAATACTACGTACGCTATCCACTCCGCGATCGAGTCTTGTTTTGACAAGGTATGATCCTATATAACCTGGACCAGGGAAGAAAGAATAGGACCTCGTTCCTTAAATTAAAAGATACGATTGTGGGGCGCGCCACGAAAATGATCTGGTTCTTTCGTACATAGTATATGCCATCTCTTCGGGAACAGCAATCTCATCGAGAACCTCCATCAAAAACCACTTTTTATCATTTTTCCAACAATCTTGCAGGCCTGAAAATCATATATTACGAGTGTGTAATTGCCCTGACTGCCGACCGCTTTGGATTGAATCATCGACCGACCCGAGAGCCTCGACTAGAGAGCGCTGGACAGCAAGTATCCGCTCCGCCATGGTTTATGTTTTCCCAATCCAGCGTGGTAGCCAGAAGGCCATCATTGCAGGCGCAGTCGTTTTCTCAATCCTGCCGATAGCTACGGTTGTTCTGCGAATGATAGCACGGTCGAGACTCAAGGATAGCAAGCTTGATCTCAGCGACTGGCTCATCATCTTTGCATGTGTAAGTTTCATATTCGCTCAAGTATCCCTACATAATCGATTCAAGAAGCCTAATGCAATCTTTAGCTCGTCGCGGTCGGATACCAAGGGCTGGCCGTCGCCTGCGTTGCGGTGGGGGGAATGGGATTCCATACGGCTGAGATCCTTGCGATGGCAGGAGAGGACTCTATTACAATCCTCTTGGAGCTTGTGACCGCCGTCGTCATCTTCTGGTCACTCAGTCTCGGCTTGACGAAGCTTTCTATCCTCGCCTTATACTCCAAGATCTTTTCCATTCGGAGCTTCATCCTAATTTCTCAAGCCTGTGCCGTCTTTGTCATACTCTGGGCTATTGTCCTCTTTATCGGCGCCTTCACCATCTGTACGCCAGTTCAGTATAACTGGGACAGATTTTCGGTAGCGGGAACCTGTGGTGACATCAGGATGTTGTGGGCCGTTACTGGAGGGCTTAACATCTTCTCAGATCTGGTTATTATGCTCCTCCCTATGCCATATCTTTACGGTCTATCACTTCAGACGTACAAGAAAGTCGGATTAATGGCTACCTTTGGTATCGGTCTGGCGTAAGTGGTCGACTCTTCCTTTCCGTCTTCTAACCGTGCTAGCTAATAGGGGAATAAAGCGTTTGCATTGTAAGCACCGTCCGACTTGCGGAGATTATCAAGATCGACATGAACGACTTCGCATTTTCCGGCGGAATCGCCCTCATGTTCAGTGCACTAGAGCCCTGTCTGCTAGTAACTGCAGCATGTATCCCGCTTCTCCGCCCATTGGTGTCTCGAAATAAGTCCCAAGGCCAGTCCAGCGGTTACGCCAGCGGCCACGTCAGAGGCAGAAGCAACAACAACAGCGAAAACCACTCTCGGAAGGGTGGATTCTTGGAACTCCAAGACGATGACGGCTCGACGCGGCAACTAGACATAGGACAGTCCAAGTACGGTGGTGATAAAACCACTATGACTGAACTAGATTCCTTCGATTCGTCCGACAGGGTTAGTAACCACCATGACGACTTGGAACTGAAACATATCACAGTTAAGAGGGGCTGGAGAGTTGAAGCATCACCCGCCGTCTGAACTCAGGTAGACATAGTTCATTTCTAACAACCGCAGGCAGAAGATTCCTGCGGTTGAGGTCGGAGGAAAACGGAGCCGGTGTGGGTCGGCTTCAGCCTAGGTTTGGTTGTTCCAGGCACCAGACAGGCATGCAGGCATATACATATTTAATCTACTTTATTGCAATCGTACATGCTACCGTGAGTGCTATCTTACAGCCATCCGCGACTGCGCCCCTGGAAGAGACACAGCACGCATCGAACGTGCCTGGGTAGTCGACTTTCATTTCACTTCACTTCAATTATCTCTGTTTCACCTACATCACCTCCCGTCACCCATCTTTTTTTTCCTGGCATTCTTGTCCGCTTGGTCTTTCCACAGATGTGTTGATGGCTCCTACCCCTTCATAAACTATGTGGTCCTCATCGCCGTGCTCGGGATTGAGACTCGAAGGTTTTCCAGCGGGTTCTTCCCCCGTTCTCACGAGCTGTGCAATAAGAAAGTGGAGAGACTTTTAGTGTGGTAAAATATGGTACCTCATTGGATAGAGGGCTGCGACGTGCACCGCTGTAGATCTCCAAAGCTGCAGCTGCCAACACACTCACCACCTAAAACACCTTCGTACCACTTCAAAATCACTGCGCTGATCCCACCTCCCGTATCCGAGTTCCTAATGAAGTCAGGCCTGTAGACGTATAAGTGGGGCACGCAGGCGTATCGATATGCGCCGATACTGCCGATGTTTTGGCCTATTGGTCCAACGGTGTCGGCTGCGTAACTATTGTTACAACTCCGCAGAGTTTGTGGACTCCGCCCCCGGATCTCGGCGATCGTTGAACCCGGGGTGCGGAGATGTGCTATACAGTGCCTCCAGCACAATAAACGTTAGATTGGTACAAGCCCCATACTTCCTTGCTTTGGTGTGTCTGGCATCCTCCCATATCTTTTCTATGGCGCGATACGGCTCATAGAAATTTGCAGCATCTAGTGTGGGCACCACATGAAGAACCTCAATAACAGCCAGTATCAAATAGCACAAGATATATGGGAGAATACATGGTGAATCACTGGGACCAAATATGGGGCTTAGTACCGATCTAACGTTTATAATGCGGGAGATGTGGATTCCTCTCCGTACTGTGTAAGTTGATCACATTTCAGTTTTAGTTGTGCATGAAGAAGCTCCCCGCTGGAGTTGGCTTGTGCGTGTGCAGTTGTGCAATTTTTGACTGGAAAAGAGACTTGCCCCACGTTGAAGGGAGCCTTGTCAGATACTTGACAGGGAGCGAAAACTTTGGCCTTTGCAACAACATACAATAGAAATTGGGCCCGTATTTATCGTCTGCGAAGACAAACCAGGATTATACCCCTAGCGCCTCTGGAACTACATGATACTTGACACACCCCCAGTTGGCAGCAGAGCCGAGTCAAGTCTACATTAGCATTGTCAACCCCTGTTGAGCGATCGACTTCCTACGTAAAGCTGGCAACAGCGACAGGAACTCGGCCGATAAGAAACAAAGGGGTTGGGCAAGCCTTGAGAGTAATGGCACATGATATCCCCTACTATGGTTGCAAATTACCGACCCTGGGCTAATTAGAGTGAGGCCTCTGGGATCCTTTTCGCCTGAGTCCCCATCAAACGAGCGGTGATGGTGGCCTGTTTGCTGCCAGCCCTGGAGGTTGCAAAGCACCATCAAGGGCGACGTCTCTGGGCCACCTGGGCACTTAATCCTTATGCTAGCCTGTATCCACCACTTCCATTCGTAATTATCACGACACCCGAAGGGGAATCGTATCAAATGGAGGGACGTTAGGCTGCGTCCTTTACTGCAGGGTGGCACTTAGGCGCCAGCCCCACCAGTAGATAGCCGGTGCAGCTTGAGTTGGGTAAGCTTCCCAGCATCCTTCACCATCTCACCACCTTTTCAGTAGCTTCCATCAGCAGAGTTGATCCACGCCGCCCATCATACGATCCCTCTCCCTTTCCTTCCTTTCGTACACCCTTCCTAGTCTTTTTTCCACTGGCTCCAGTTTCCACCTTCCCCGCCTGCCCACCTGCGTTGTACAAGACAATCACCTTTAGATCAGCATATAGGGTCCAGGATCCTCTTCCAGTCCTGGCCTTCTCTGCTAAACACACATCGTTCGAAGATGCGCAGGTCTACACCACTGCAAAGACGAGAGTATTTATATAGAGGAGAATAGGCAGTCTTCCGTTTGTCGAAACACTGCTTTTTTTTTTTTTTTTTTTTTTTCAACAAATCCCTTCATAAACTTACAATGACTTTTGGCGTTACTACACCCGACTTTCCCGAAGGCTGCGCTGTGGTCTTCGGCGGCTCCGGCGGCCTAGGTCGCGCCAGCGCCGGTCTGATTGCGGAGCGCGGCTCTAATATTGTTGTTACCTATAAGTCGCGAGCTGCCGAAGCCGAGTCCCTAGTTGAGGAGGTGCGAAAGCTCGGGCGCAGTGCGAGTGCGGTAGCTTGCGACGTTACCGATCGCAAGTCGGTCGAGGCCGTTTTTGAGCATGCCGTTAAGACTTATAAGCGCGTGCATACGGTGGTATCCGCCGGCGGCCTCGTCTTCGATACCGGCCCGCTGGCCGCCTTCAAGTGGGACTCGTTCCGTGGCGTTATCGAGACCGATGTTTACGGTTTCTTTAATATCGTGCAGGCCGGCGTGCCGGTGCTGCGCGCGGGAAAGGGTGGTTCGTTCGTTGCTTTAATTACCTCGGCAACGGATCGCACCGTACCACAGGATGCACTCTCGTCCACGCCTAAGGCGGCAGTAAAGATGATGATGCGTCACCTCGCCATCGAGGAGGCTGGGTATGGTATCCGCGCTAATGCGGTAGGACCCGGAGTTATCAACGCCGGCATGGTGATGCCATTGATGGAAACCCCGGCACGGGCGCTGCTTGAGGCTGCCACCTCCGTAACGCCGCTCGCACGCTGGGGTGAGGCTTCCGAGATCGCCGAGACAGTTGCCTTCCTGGCCTCATCGAAGGCGTCTTATATCACCGGGCAGACTATTATGGTCGATGGCGGCCTTGCTACGTAGATCAGACGGGCCCGACACAGGCTTGACGTGGCACGATGCTGTTTTATAACGAGGGAAAAAACGATCGTGATCGCTTGCGTAAAATGGGATGGAATACGTGTCATCCTCTTGCTAACGTTGGTATCCGAGAGGAATGAGTCTGGAACAGACGCCTATTTTTAGACAGTGTCTAGCTATCATAGTCTGTTGCCCATCTTTCGATATCTCGAATAAACCGTTTAGCTATCCCAACCTTGACGCCACCATCTACTACGAACTGAAAGCTTTGCTCCTCCCACAGTTGTCCCAGATCATACCCTTCCGCCAGTGTTAGAGATCCGCATAGTTTGAATTGTTGCTTAAAGACTGGATCATTTACATGGAAACCATGCCAATCCGAGTATATACCGACGTTTGTGTCTCGAGTGTGATGGCAGTGGCCATCCCGTTGGTCCGGTCCCATGGTCCCGTAGATATGTAGTCATCTGGTGAGCTCCATGCATACAAGCTCACCAGCTTACAATTACAACACACGGTGGCCCTGCCACCAGACCTGCCATTCAAGTTCTTCAGGTGCGTGACATCGAGGCCCCAATATTGGGGGATCCTAGGTAAGAGACATCTACTACCGCTCACAATGCTCAGTCTTCCACTATTTAAAAGCCTTTGACCTACCTCTTTTCCGAATTCCTTTTCTGAGTTTTAGCCCCAAATCAGAGTCTGCACCCACCTCGACTTTCCTCTACAAGATGTTATTAATCCCTTTCCAAGCTCTGATCTCTGTGATCCCGCTGGTGATGACGGTCTCCGCGAGAGGTTACGATGAGACCGCAGATCATCTTGGTGTTGAAAACCTCGACGGTGACGATTCCATGCACTTCTCATACAAAAGCATTCTGCAGCTAGACGGCAATGCCTTTGGCAACAACCCTACTAAAAACTTTTCGACATGGGCTTCGTCAGCAACATGCACCCTTCGTGGAAGCACTTACTCTGGCTTTACGTGCGTTGACAGTGCAATCAAGTGGGCATCATATGCGGTAGCTGAGGGCGTTCGCGCTGCTTCCAATCCCAATCTCGAGAATACAATCGCGTTAAGCGGTACGAACACACAGCAAGGCGCATACAATAGCGGAGATCTTGGTCAAGGCTCGTCCTGCACTCAGCCCGCTACATTCGCCGCTCAACCAGACACTTGTCCGAGTACGGGGCTTAACAGCGTCCCTCTGAACAGCGGAAACAACAAATACACTTTCCCCACGCGTG